>BSBN01000503.1:12472142-13749284 GCA_027924645.1 Cunninghamia lanceolata | reverse complement strand
CCATAAGCCTAGGCGCCCTTTGCCTTCAAAAGAACCTTGTATTGGCACCTTGGAGGAAATCAACTTACAATGACAAGTCTTGGAGGTTTCTCATTTTGGATGATGTCTTTTAAGATTAACTACAATGATTGAAAGTTAAGATGAGTGGAAAGAACCTATCTTGAACCTTAGGCGCCCTTCATGTAATTTCCCACCATCATGAGCGCCTAGATCTAAGAAGAAAGAGTGAATGAAGGATCTTAACATCAAGAAGCATGTTATCAATCAACTTGGAGAAGTCTTTGACAATAATTATGATGAATTGAGTACATGGAAGTAAAGGAAGTACATATCAACTCCAAAGTGTGCCTAATGATCAATAAGAAATTCTTCCAAAGCAAAGGCGCTCATTGTGAATTTTCCTACTAGTTTTGGCGCCTTGAAGTCTAAGTGCATGAAAATCATGAGGATGAGCGCTTAGGGATGACATAGGCTTCATAAGAGTTTAAATAATAACATCATCAGAATGCACCTTGGTAGAGAGACTTGAGACCATCATCAAATAAGCCAAAATATCTATCTCCAATCTAGGTGCAAATTCTAGCTCCTCCCAACTCAAATGAGTGCCCAAGTTGAAGTCAACTTTCATCTATACAACCCTCAGATTATGCCTTGATTGAGGAAGGGATTTGAACCTCAAAATTTAATCATCTCAAGATAAAATATTCCTTAGACACTTGGCATTTGATTGAAATCATTGAGAATTTGAAAGAACCAACTAAGGATGTAAGGCGCACTTTTCACCCATACAAGCCTAAAATTGCGCCTAAGGGAAATAACTTGATTTCATATCAATAGGTGAGTGCCTTGAGAGAAAGGATCACTCTAGGTCATTTTCAATTGTTGAAAGCACAAAAATGATAAAGATAAAGGCAATTGAGTTAGGCGCACTTTAGCCTCTGAGGACACCTCAATGAGCGCCTTGGGTGAAATTGCATGAGATGACCTTTTGGAGTGAGCGCTTGAAAGATAGAATTCATTCTAAGACATGTCTCATCATTTAGAATTGCAAAATTGCAAGTATAAAGACATTTAAATCTAGGCGCACTCTCCATCAGTACAAACCCATTCTGGTGCCTAAGGGAGAAATTGCATTGAAAGACACCTTTTAAATGAATCTCTTAAGGGAGATTGACCTCTTTAAGCCATTACAATTGTTTGAAATCATTTAAAGTGATAAATATGGACCAACTTGTGTTAGGCGCCCTTTGCTCTTCTTTTTACCTATATATGCACCTAGATTTGTAGTAAGATTATTCCATGTTTAAAGAGGATTCCTTTGTGTAATAAAATGTTTATCATGAGGATTGATATGTTTCTTGGTTTGTATTGTAGGAAGATTGAAGGAAAAGGTAGGAGCAAGAGCTTGGAGTTGCCTAGAGTCATCATGTAGCTGCTCCAAAGGAGCCTTTCACATTCATTCATGCCAGAGAGTTAAGATGGAAGTAATCACTGCCAAGGAAACACCACTTCAAGAGGTAGCTGCTCCAAGAGGTCACAACAAGATATATTTCAAGTCTTTTCTTCATCAACGACATCACCAGTTGCATCATGTTCGAAGACTTCCATCTATCACTTCAAGTTCCATTCATCTTCAAGTATCAACTAGATTCTTCATCAATCATCGCTTCAAGATTAGCATGTAGCTGCTCCAAAGGAACTTCACATATAAGGGAAAGTGTTATCATCAATATCTACACTTCAAAGGACCTTTCAAGTTGGAACACTTCTTCATCAAACATTCGAAGACATCCATCCAAGCTTCAAGTTCTTTCACAATCTTCAAGTCCAGGAGAAATTGCATCTAGTGAACTCATTAATTGGCACCTAGGAGGAAAAGACCTTAAACTTACATTATTGAGTCAACACTTTAGAAATTGAGCCATTCCTAGTCAATTGGAGTCATTAAATATCAAATACAAAGTCAAATTGGACTTAGGTGCCCCTTCATGTAATTTCCCACCATCATGGGTGCCTAGATCTAGGAAGATCATCCAATTGCGCCTAGGAATAAGATACAAGTCCAAGACCTCAAATTTGAGTGCCTAGAAGTGTGATGGATTGAAGAAGCTACATTGGCGCCTAAGGATAAGTTGTATCTAATGACATCACCTAATTGAGCGCCTAGGAGGTATAAAGCTTAACATTGACATGAGGACAAGTGCTTAGTAAAGGAGAGTTTCTCAAACATTTAAACATGTGAATGAAGTCATAGAAATGCACTAAGTCATCTAGGCGCTATTTTCCCCTTGTGTACCCTTACATTTGTGCCTAAGAAGAAGTTGCTTTAGTTCATTGGAGTGTTTGAGTATTGAGGATTTCTTAGCAATGCTTTGCAAGTTTACACTGCCTCCTTCTGACGATTTTTGGGGCAACAGAAAACCTTTCACCATAGGCAAACACTTTAGAGATATAAAAAACTGAGAGAGGTTATTGTAGAGGAACTCTACGTGATCACGTTGCCTTAGACGGAATGTTTCTAAGTGACATGGTTTTTGAGTAACATTTCATCAAAGATTGCTACCTTTTTGCACTTTGGACTCTTCAGGGATATCATCGGCACAATGTAGCTCGGACTGTTTCGACATGTTTGGGTGAAAAATAGGACATGCCTAGCGTAAATGTACCCATACGGACGCGTTGGAATAGTCAGTTTGGTCGCATCAGGAGCAGGATGAAAGTTACACCCCTTTGCAACTTTACACTGTCTCCTTCTGACGATTTTTGGGGCAGCAGAAAACCTTTCACCACAGGCAAATGCTTCAGAGATATAAAAAACTGAGAGAGGTTATTGTAGAGGCACTCTACGTGATCGTGTTGCCTTAGACAGAATGTTTCTAAGTGACATGGTTTTCGAGTAACATCTCGTTAAAGATTGCTGCCTTTTTACACTTTGGACTCTTCAGGGATATCATCGGCACAATGTAGCTCAGACTGTTTCGACATGTTTGGGTGAAAAATAGAACCATTCCTAGCCTAAACGTACCCATCTGGATGCATTGGAACTGTCAGTTTGGTTGCATCAGGAGTAGGACACCAAAAATGTAAAAGTTTCTTTGTGCAACTTGACAACATTGACACTTTTTTGCAACATGACTCAAAGACTCAAACTGACCCCAAATGACTCAAAGTGACTTAAAAGCACCTTGATTTTGGCGCCCAATGTACATTATAGAGGTCTAGGCGCTCCTTATCATTCAAAGGCACATTTCATGTCTCCTTTCATCCATTTTGGCGCCCTTATGTAGATTTTTCAACTTGATTTGGTGCCCTGTATGTGAAGGAAGATCTAAAGGCATGAAAGTGGATGTTGTTTTGCAAGAGTTTGGATCATCAAAATTGAAAGAAATAAGTCTATTAAGCTTGGGAGCCCTTGGTCTTCTTTTCATTCATTATGAGCGCCTTGGGAGAATGGTATATAGGTCATCATCATGATTGGGCGCCCTGGATCCAGAGTGTTGGAGAGATCATCAAATGGTGTCTAGAGGAAGTAAGGTGAGTTATGAGTTTGGTCACATCAGGAGCAAGACACCAAAAATGCATAACATGATGATGTAAAAATGTGTATATGTATAAAAATGCAAGAGGAAATAAAAAAAGACAAACCTTACAAATTAATGTGCATACTTACAACTCAATGTAACATGACTTTACAAAATCAATGGTGTCTAGAGGAAGTAAGGTGAGTTATGAGTTTGGTCACATCAGGAGCAGGACACCAAAAATGCATAACATGATGATGTAAAAATGTGTATATGTGTAAAAATGCAAGAGGAAATAAAAAAAGACAATACTTACAAATTAATCCAATGAACCATCTGGGTCTGCTCTACTCTTTATTGTGTCAAGTATTGCTTCATGGTCAGACTCACGCACCTTCCACAAGATTTTGTTCAAAGGTCTACCTCGATACTTTATCAAATGAACATTGGATGCCACGACAAGGTTCGAGTAATAAAAAATTTTCTGATGCATGTCAAAGTCCTAAAACAGCCAAATATTAACACTCTTATGTGGGTACCTTCTAAGCCATTTTCCAGTAATAACCACTGAGCCTGTAGGGTATTCGATATTTTCTCCATCTGTAACAGGAGCCTCCAATTTCTTTTTGGCCTCAACACAACGACATAAATAATAATTTGTTCCCTCTTCATTATCTTCATCTGCAATAACTGCATATATGTGCCCTACATTGATATGTGTAGCAAATTAGATGAAATTAGTCAACATTACAAAAACACTACAAAGTAAGATGACATTACCTGGTTGAACTAGATGAAATTAGATGCATATACGTGCCCTATATTACCTAGTTGAACTAAATCTGATATGTGGTCAAAGTCAACTGATGATTCCATCTATGTTAGTTCCAGTGCCGTCGGGGGTCGATACGTGTCAAGTGGGCTAAGATAACTTAACTGTCATTCGTCAACCCACTCCTTTGACTCGCACTCATCCCAGACCTGAATTGTACAGGAAGAACAAAAGCATGACATCTTTCGCGTATGGATACTCCATGAACCTACAATTGAGCTTCTGAAAGAGTGCATCTCATTTAATCCTGTTAGTATACAACAGTCCTCATATGGTGCAATGTTAGTATCATCTATCAACCAAAAAAATCTACGAACTAAAGACTTACCTTCATTACCTGGACCCATGGAAGCATTACACCACTCGACAATCAATTTTGCATCTGTCAACTTTGCATTGTCTTTATACTTTAATTCTTCTTGTGCTATGGCTCTTTTGATACATGCTCCTGCACCATCATGCTCCCCCTTTCCATGCCCAGCCTCACAAAAGTTCCACATATGCTGAATACCTATAAAATTATGCCTCCTACTCAGCCAATAGAAATTTTGTGAGTTCTTGAATTGTGACGCACAGTTACCTGACCATATGATATGCTGACTGAACGATATGCCCCTTCTAGCCAAATCATTGTAGAACACCTGAAAGCAACCTTGTACAAACTTCATAGAATGCATGCGATGATCACTAATATAGAAATTATACTCCCTTATGATCTTTCTGTCATCCTCTATACTATCATTCGCATGAATGAATGCGATGTGCACAAATATAGAAACTTGTGTGGAGTTGTAATGTTGTGATTGCACCTCACGTTGTGGCTGTAGACTGTAGTTCTCTGCAAAGTTGACGACTGAAACAGTGCTACCAACCAGAAATGTGTCCTTGCATAACTTGAATTGCAAGTCCAACCATCGAGCTCTATGGGCATGTCTTGCATACTCATACACTATGCTGTCACGAAATATAGGCATAAACTGATACACTAGAATCTTTTCAATAACCAATTCACACCTCTTTGCTTCTTTACCATCTTTTGTATTGTATGCCACTATTTTATACTTGCCAAACTCTACTAGTTCGTTTCCAACTGCATGTGTTCTTTCCATATGTTCACATATTGGCAAACGTTGCAAGCCACCGCAACGATGATATGTGCCATCCAAGCATAATTTCTTGTAGAATATTTAACCTTCCTCTCTTTCACATAAAATTCTTGATATGAAGTCTCTTGAAGATGTTGGTGGGGCACATATGGCACAACCCTGCAAATCATTGTTAGTATGCATATCTAAACATATAGACCTATAAGCATCAAAATGGTTAGAAAATTCAATATGTAATCTAAAACAAGAAGTAGTGCGTGTGTGATTTATCTTGACATAGAAAGGTTTTAGCATTTCAAAATATCTTTGACAAATTTTAATTTGAGGATACTTCTCTAGAAATTTACCATAAAAGTGTGTTTGAGTCTCATCCAAAAAATGCTTTGGATGTGGCTCACTATTCTGACTATTGACTCTCCTTCTTACCACATCCCTTTGATTTGGAGATACCCTTGTGTAATTCTTCCAAAAGTCTTCAATTAGTGATCTCAATGCTTCAACAATTGGTTTATCTTTTCGTGGTAGTCTCCCCGAGAATGCCCATAATTCATTGGCATTAGTGTCCTCAATTCTTTGGCGTCTTCCAACGGATCTTGATAAAGTTTTCCTATTAATTCTCAATTCTTGACTCACCTTTCTAATGAGACGAGCTTTTCTCATTTGACTACTTACTATAGTCGATGTAATCACATGCCGTGTTGCATTGCTATCTTTTGTGTGTAAGGTGTTACCCACACTCTCATACGCACTCATTAGATTCTTAACAATAGATTTTTCACTTGAAGCCTCTGATGTTCTCAACCCAAGAATCTTCATGATGGACCTATACTTTATACTTCGCATCATTTCAATGAATAGTTGACATCTTGCAGTCTCATTTAAATTTTCAAAGAACAATCTCCAAATCTTATGAGCATATCTTCTACAAGTGTGTTTTGGAATCTTACCTTCCATTGGCTGCAAAATATTCTCATCAATATAAATCAAATACTTTGGCTTTCTATGCAAAGTTCTAGGTGGTGTTAAGTTATTAATTCATCTCAACATTAGGAATTTCATCAATATTTAAATGAGATGGGCTAGATGGCATACCTTTGATCGAAGATGGAATATATGACATACCTTAAGGTTGAGGTGGGAACGATGGTGTACCTCCTTCATCACATGTGAGTGATGATGTACTCTCAACTTGAGATGTGGTAGATGGTGTCCCTACATGTTGACTTGCAGTAGAGGACGTGTCTCCAACTATGGTATTCAAATCTCTCGTAGCACAAAGTTTTTGCATTCGTTCTCTTTGTGCCGCCAATACCATATCTCTTTGTGATGGTTGTGGTTCCTCTTCAATTGGTATGTCTTCATTTATTGTGTCCAATTTCCTCTTCTCATGAAGTTCCCTCATAGCCACTGCTTTCTTTGCATTCTTAGCTTCTATCTCTTCCTGTGTTGGTTTAATTCTTGATCGTTTCCTTGGCATGACGAAGAATTTGTTTGTAGCATGATAAAGAGACCAATATTACTTCCTAAGAAATGAATACAAGATAATAGTGGGATTGTATTTTTATTATGTTGTAAGGATTTATTCTTGTATAGTTTAACATCATGGTACGTTAAGGTCTGTTTATTACACATAATTATTAAAGAGCCCAAGTGTAGAAAATATACATGGCATCATGTGAGATTGTAGGCTGCTTTCTTGATTGGGAATGTGTCTATTTTAAACATGTATGATAAAGCATGATAAAGTAATTCAATCTGAATTAAGGAAAATGTAAAGAACATGCATGTAAAGACTTGACATACCTAAAAAATGAAGATTTGAATAAAGAGAGTAGCCAATTATGTAGTGTTTTTTTCTTCTTGCATCAAACTCCTCAACAATTTGAGTTTTTCACCACTTGCTTCCTTTTCAATGTTAAATTGCATAACACTCAAATATAATTACTAACAACAATACTATTAACCAATCCATAATGTTAAATTCCTAAAATTGAATCACAATCCAAACTATGTTATTTCCTCCTTCTCAAGTTGGAAAGCAAAAATGGTGGAAAGATCATGTAAAGGTGGTACAATGTGTCAAATGTGCATGTGAACTTCCCAACAGCATGAAAGCACTTCTTTTTTGTCGGAGCACGTGTAGAATCGGTATGAAAAAAGAGCATGTGGGCCTGGATCACGGGGGTCAACACTTTTTTACCATTTCTATAGCAAGACAAAACGTGCTCGCGTTATAACGTGCTCGCGTTTTGTCCTGCTATAGATTGATCACATCTTGTGCATTTCTCTTTCCAAACCTTCCCCTTTAGACTTGAATGACCACAAGGTTTTTGAGGGAGAACTTTTCCTGTTTCCTGCAAGAGCTTGCCAGATGCTCCGCCATATTGTTAGGCAAGCCCTCATAATCAAGTTCTTGATAGAAAATGCCCATCAAGGAAGAAAGATAGATCTTCTTTGGAAGCAAAAGTTCTAGTTTGTGACAAATCCTTATCCAAGCATAAATAGCAGGGGTTCTATCAAGTGATTGCCAATCCACTTCCACAAAGTCTCCTGAAGACTTCCTGGTTGATTCCAAAACATCCACACCCCAAAACTGGAGAGGCAATTAATATAATCAAACCCATAAATCTACATTTGACGATAGAAACCATCAACACTATACCTTAAACCCTAAACCCTCAACCCTCAACCCTAAACCTTATCCCTAAACCCTAATCCCTCAACCCTCAACCCTAATCCGTCATCCCTCAACTCTAATCCCTCATCCCTAAACCCTAAATGCTATCCCTATTCCTAAACCCTCAACATACTCGATACTATACCTTAAACCCTAATCCCTTATCCCTAAACCCTCCAACCCTATCCCTAATCCTTATACCCTCCACACTCTACCTTAAACCCTAATCCCTCGACCGTCAACCCTATCCCTAAACCCTTGACCCTTGAACCTCAACCCTCAAACCTCAATGTCAAACCCTAATCCCTCAACCCTAAACCCTAAAGCCTCAACCCTCAACCCTCAACATCAAATCCTAATCCCTCGACCCTTCACTCTAATCCCTCAACCCTAAACCCTCAACACTATACCTTAAATCCTAATCCCTCAACCCTCAACCCTAAACCTTATCCCTAAACCCTAATCCCTCAATCCTTAACCCTAATCTGTCATCCCTCAACTCTAATCCCTCAGCCCTAAACCCTAAATGCTATCCCTATTCCTAAACCCTCAACAGACTCGATACTATACCTTAAACCCTAATCCCTTATCCCTAAACCCTCCAACCCTATCCCTAATCCTTATATCCTCCACACTCTACTTTAATCCTAATCCCTTGACCCTCAACCCTATCCCTAAACCCTTGACCCTCGAACCTCAACCCTCAACCCTCAACGTCAAACCCTAATCCCTCAACCCTTAACTATGATCCTTCGACCCTCAACCCTATCCCTAAACCTTAAACCCTAAACTCTCAACCCTCAATGTCAAATCCTAATCCCTCAACCCTTCACTCTAATCCCTCAACCCTAAATCCTATCCCTAAACCCTCAACACTATACTTAAACCCTAATCCCTCAACCCTCAACCCTAAACCTTATCCCTAAACCCTAATCCCTCAACCCTCAACCCTAATCCGTCATCCCTCAACTCTAATCCCTCATCCCTAAACCCTAAATGCTATCCCTATTCCTAAACCCTCAACAGACTCGATACTATACCTTAAACCCTAATCCCTTATCCCTAAACCCTCCAACCCTATCCCTAATCCTTATACCCTCCACACTCTACCTTAAACCCTAATCCCTCGACCCTCAACCCTATCCCTAAACCCTTGACCCTCGAACCTCAACCCTCAACCCTCAACGTCAAAGCCTAATCCCTCAACCCTTAACTATGATCCCTTGACCCTAAACCCTAAAGCCTCAACCCTCAACCCTCAACATCAAATCCTAATCCCTCGACCCTTCACTCTAATCCCTCAACCCTAAACCCTATCCCTAAACCCTCAACACTATACCTTAAATCCTAATCCCTCAACCCTCAACCCTAATCCGTCATCCCTCAACTCTAATCCCTCATCCCTAAACCCTAAATGCTATCCCTATCCTAAACCCTCAACAGACTCGATACTATACCTTAAACCCTAATCCCTTATCCCTAAACCCTCCAATCCTATCCCTAATCCTTATACCCTCCACACTCTACTTTAACCCTAATCCCTCGACCCTCAACCCTATCCCTAAACCCTTGACCCTCAAACCTCAACCCTCAACCCTCAATGTCAAACCCTAATCCCTCAACCCTTAACTATGATCCCTTGACCCTCAATCCTATCCCTAAACCCTAAAGCCTCAACCCTCAACGTCAAATCCTAATCCCTCAACCCTTCACTCTAATCCCTCAACCCTAAACCCTATCCCTAAACCCTCAACACTATACCTTAAACCCTAATCCCTCAACCCTCAACCCTAATCCGTCATCCCTCAACTCTAATCCCTCATCCCTAAACCCTAAATGCTATCCCTATTCCTAAACCCTCAACAGACTCGATACTATACCTTAAACCCTAATCCCTTATCCCTAGACCCTCCAACCCTATCCCTAATCCTTATACCCTCCACACTCTACTTTAACCCTAATCCCTCGACCCTCAACCCTATCCCTAAACCCTTGACCCTTGAACCTCAACCCTCAACCCTCAACGTCAAACCCTAATCCCTCAACCCTTAACTATGATCCCTCAACCCTCAACCCTATCCCTAAACCCTAAACCCTAAAGCCTCAACCCTCAACGTCAAATCCTAATCCCTCAACCGTTCACTCTAATCCCTCAACCCTAAACCCTATCCCTAAACCCTCAACACTATACCTTAAACCCTAATCCCTCAACCCTCAACCCTAAACCTTATCCATAAACCCTAACCCCTCAACCCTTAACCCTAATACGTCATCCCTCAACTCTAATCCCTCATCCCTAAACCCTAAATGCTATCCCTATTCCTAAACCCTCAATAGACTTGATACTATACCTTAAACCCTAATCCCTTATCCCTAAACCCTCCAACCCTATCCCTAATCCTTATACCCTCCACACTTTACTTTAACCCTAATCCCTTGACCCTCAACCCTATCCCTAAACCCTTGACCCGCGAACCTCAACCCTCAACCCTTAACTTTGATTCCTTGTCCCTCAACCCTATCCCTAAACCCTAAACCCTAAAGCCTCAACCCTCAATGTCAAATCCTAATCCTTCGACCCTTCACTCTAATCCCTCAACCCTAAACTCTATCCCTAAACCCTCAACACTATACCTTAAACCCTAATCCCTCAACCCTCAACCCTAAACCTTATCCCTAAACCCTAATCCCTCAACCCTCAACCCTAATCCGTCATCCCTCAACTCTAATCCATCATCCCTAAACCCTAAATGCTATCCCTATTCCTAAACCTTCAACAGACTCGATACTATATCTTAAACCCTAATCCCTTATCCCTAAACCCTCCAACCCTATCCCTAATCCTTATACCCTCCACACTCTACTTTAACCATAATCCCTCGACCCTCAACCCTATTCCTAAACCCTTGACCCTCGAACCTCAACCCTCAACCCTCAACGTCAAACCCTAATCCCTCAACCCTTAACTATGATCCCTTGACCCTCAACCCTATCCCTAAACCCTAAACCCTAAAGCCTCAACCCTCAACATCAAATCCTAATCCCTCAACCCTTCACTCTAATCCCTCAACCCTAAACCCTCAACACTATACCTTAAACCCTAATAACCCTCAACCCTAAACCTTATCCCTAAACCTTAATCCCTCAACCCTCAACCCTAATCTGTCATCCCTCAACTCTAATCCCTCATCCCTAAACCCTAAATGCTATCCCTATTCCTAAACCCTCAACGGGCTTGATACTATACCTTAAACCCTAATCCCTTATCCCTAAACCCTCCAACCCTATCCCTTAACCCTAATCCCTCGACCCTCAACCCTATCCCGAAACCCTTAACCCTCGAACCTCAATGTACTCAACCCTCAACATCAAACCCTAATCTCTCAACCCTTAACTTTGGTCCCTCAACCCTTAACCCTTAAAACTTGAACTCTAAAACCTATCCCTACATGCTCGACACTCGACACTATATCTTAAACCCTAATCCCTTAACCCTCATCCCTAAAGCCTCAACCCTGAATCATTAAACCTTCAACCCTAAACCCTATCCCTAATCCCTCTACCCTCGACACTCTTATTTAACCCTAATCCCTTGACCATTAACCCTATCCCTCAACCACAACCCTCAACCCTCAACCCTCAACTCTCAACATTAAACCCTAATTCATCAACCCTAAACCCTAATCCCTCAAACCTAAACCCTATCCCTAAACCATCAACCCTCAACACTATACCTTAAACCCTAATCCCTATCCCTCAACCCTTAACCCTTAAAACTTAAACCCTATCCCTACACCCTCAACTCTTGACACTATATCTTAAGCCTTAAACCCTCATCCCTAAAGCCTCAACCCTTAATCCTTAAACCTTCAACCCTAAACCCTATCCCTAATCCCTCTACCCTCGACACTCTAACCCTAACCTCGACATTAAACGCTAATCTGTCAACCCTAAACCCTAATCTGTCAACCCTAAACCCTATCCCTAAACCCTCAACCCTCAACACTATAGCTTAAACCCTAATCCATCAACCCTAAAACCTAATCCCTCAACCCTCAACCCTAAACACTATCAATAAACCCTCAACCCTCGACACTATACCTTAAACCCTATGAGAAAAGTTTTGTGTATGGTACATCCACAGTGAGTAATTAACAGT
Source organism: Cunninghamia lanceolata (assembly GCA_027924645.1). Lineage (NCBI taxonomy): Eukaryota > Viridiplantae > Streptophyta > Pinopsida > Cupressales > Cupressaceae > Cunninghamia > Cunninghamia lanceolata. Next base: position 13,736,989 of record BSBN01000503.1, on the reverse strand, counting down.
TGAAATTAGAAGGATGATCATTATGAGAAAAGATTTGCATCGGGGTACATCTATGTTTCTTGTTGTCCACCCCGCACTTAGGTAAGGTATATTGTTATGAAACAGGCAAATAATCTCCCATTGTTTACTAGCTCTATCCACAAGAACTACTAAACTATACCTTAAACCCTAATCCCTCAACCGTAAAATTTCAACCCTAAACCCTATCCCTAATCCCTCTACCCTCAACACTCTACCTTAAACCTAATCCCTCGACCCTTAACCCTAAATGCTATCCCTAAAGCCTCAACCCTAAACCCTAATCCCTCAAGGTCCTAAACTCTAATCCCTTATCCCTAAACTCTAAATCCTATCCCTAAACACTCAACCCTCAACCTTAAACCTTAATCACTCAATCCTTATCCACCCCTCTCCTCCCCTATCTGGCTCACTCCCATCTCTACCCTCCTCTGCCCTCGACACTATACATACATACATATAGGCATACATAGATACATACATACATATAGGCATACATAGATACATACATATAGGCATACATACATACATACATGATTAATAGCCTTGAACATAAAAAAATTTAAGGGGAACGTAACGCAAGCACGTTATAACGCGCTCGCGTTATGTCAAACATGACAAACAACACAGTTTTGTGGAAAAAGAAAAATGCAAAGCAAAACATAACGCGAGCACGTTATAACGCGCTCGTGTTATGTTTTGCTTTGGGAATCCCAAGCCTTGGGCTTGGGATTTGCTTTGGATTTCCAACCCAAAGGCTTGGAGTGGCTTTTGAACAATCACAGACGTGTTTTTCCATATTCTTCAAGATTTCACATAATTTCGTTCGTGCTAACCCTCAGATTTGCACGTGTTTGAAGGTCAAACAAATTGATCACCTGGTTAATGTTAGGATTTCTCTTAGCTATTTGACGATGTGATTTTTTTCACATTTTAACAATGTTAAGCCTTTCATCTTTAATTTCTTTTGTTTGTGTGTCCGTTTTTGGGTAAAAACCACTGTTTGATCTTTTTTTCATTGTAAATTAACTATTCATTGAAATTTCAAAAAAATTAATATTTAGAAACTAGACTCCATTCTACAAAAATTAAAAAAAGAAAAAAATAATTTTCAATTAGTTTTCAAATTTTATAGGGGTAGCACGTCCAAAATTCTATTTTTTAGGATGTGTCCACTTTGAAAATTAGTAAAAAATCAAATATTCATCAAAAAATTATCATAAAAATCGGGCATAAACTACATGCTATTAGCTAATTTCTCATCCAAGCGATTTTAAAAATACCAAAAAAAAGTTGACCTTTTGAGGGAGCCACAAAACACGCTATGTTATGTTTTTTTTACAGAAACAACACCAATTTCTGTGGCTCCATCTTTTGAACCCCTTAATCTATGCCATTTTCAAAAAAAAAATAGTAATTTAGAAAGTAGACTCAGAGCACTACGAACATTGTTTTGGTTGCATCTCCAAATTTTGAGTGTAACTATGCTCAATTTCTCATCCAAGGCCAGTATTTCTTGATTTCAGAAAAAAAGTGGCCACTTAAGACCCCTTTTTGGCCCCCCATCTTCTTGCACTTACCCCACTATGGTCTTTTATAAGAGGACAAAGCCCTTATTCATTTTAGATCCATGAACAACATCTACTTATTGATTAATTGAGAATATTTGAGCATATACAGGCATTGCATCAATATCTAAGATCATAAAGATAGACATATGCATACATTTGTATTTAGTGTGTCTTTGAACTTATCCTAAATTATTAAAATGATCCAAGGGCTTGACTAAGGTAAAAGGTGGGAAGCTAGTCACTTTCCTCTCCTAGCACAATGAGTTCTAATAGTGCTTATTAACACTAGCATGTTTAAAGTATAAGTGAACAAGCTAAATTGAAGATTGGGAGTGCAAAGATCAATGATACAAATTAGTTTCAAAATAGTAGGAAAATGGTCAAAACTATGGGTTCATAGATTGGAATTATGGGTGTGGGTTTGAACCAAAACAAAGTGAAGGTCATCTCTTAGTATGTCGGAGCTCCAATGTCTTGATTTTAATAGTAGAAACTAGAGCTAGATCATTAAGCACAAGTTACAAGAAAACATCATCTTTTCACATCTAAAGCTAGTACCCTAATCCTCATTGTTAATTTTCATGACATGATTTATGTTATTTGCATTTATGTTATAAACAATATAGATTTATGCTATTTACAATTATTCATGGTAGCTTTTTTTGTCAATAAAAAGTAGTTTACTAAAATTAACAGATTATGTTATAAGGTGTGTCAAGAATAAATCACACCATCAATAGAGATATTTTGTCAATCCAAAGATATTAACCAAGAATATCTTAGATCTAACAAAAATAAATCACACAGTAGGCTTGCTACTAAATTCTAGGTGGATTCAAAATCAATTATAGTCAATCATTGTTGGTTTGGCAAACTCTGGGACAACTTACCCTTCAACCTTGTGATACCAATTGTCGAGTTGTTGCTCATATAGACCATCTAGGACTTGAACCTAGGACCTTCCATTTGCTATTGGAGTGCTCTACCAACTAAGCTATTGGCCCCTTGTGGCTAGTCTGCCATGAGTCTGGGTGTGGCTTACTTCCAACACCCCCCTTAAGCCACACTACAGGTGCTTGGGGCTCCTAGCCTGGCTCAGATACCAATGTAATATCCCCAATGGGATCTACCCTAAAATTTTGATTTTAAAATTCTATATTTTGCCCTAGTTTTCTGCACTTTTAGTTTTCCATTGAAACCCTAGAATTCTACTCTGATTTTTTGATTTTATTTTCAGAAGTATAAACATTCATAGGCAGCCAATACATATGCTCCAAACATCATAAAATGTATGCCAAACATGTATAATCATCAACAAAGATATCAACCATAAAAATCAACCATCCAAAGGCCAAACATATGCAAAACAAATATGATTTCTGCTCAAATAAGTCTACTGCTCCAAAATGAATATGTTGATTGAAAATTACATCATTTTCATGGGCTCAAACATGACAACAATGCCCAAAAATTCTACACTACAATTTAGACCAAACAAGTATGATTGTACATACCAGTTACATGCAAAATAGTTGACAAAATATCAACCCTAGCTAAGCACGAAACCTCTTTGAGGTGCTCCTAGGGTTTGCTGCTCCAAATATGCCAAATTTCCCATCAAAAGTAGGCACTCAAATCTACTCCAAAGTGGCGCTAGAAATTAGGGCGAACCCTAATGCAAAATGCGTACAAAATTCCATGAACATGAACCTCCAAAGGTGGCCCACAAATCTAGGGTAAAACCCTAGCTCCAATGATGCACAAATGCCACAATGAAATCTCCTCTAATACTGATCTAAAATTTGAATATGCAAATATGCTCTTATCCTCCATAAATCTCCAATGAAGTGCAATTGTGAACTCTATATGAATCAACCTCCATAGTGTGATTGGGTTTTTATCCAATCCATTTATCTTCCTTAGGGTTTTCATCCTAGGAAGGTGCTAAACCAAAATGATTGCAGCCAAGAGATAAATCTCCAAATGAAAGGAATGTGAATGAATGATTCTGAAATGACCAAAAAACACCTTGTATTTATACATGATTTTCTCTCCTTCCTCAAGGCCGACCTAGATAAGGCAATTATTTTATTTTTATTGTTTCCCTTTCTCCCATAGGGAAAACCTCCCTTTTTGGTGCTCAACACACAATAAAAACATTTTATTTTATTTCCTTTTTATTCCTTCTTTCCACTCTCCAAGTGGCGAACCACTTAAGCATAATCTTGCATCAATATTTTTCCCTCACATCACTCATCCTCCTCAAGGTGACATGTCATAAATTATACTTATTTTTCACAAGGCATTTTCCAAATTTCCTTCTATTTTTCCATTCTCCAACTGGGTCACTCCACCTTAGGGAAAATTATTTCATTAGTGATGACTAGATCAAAAGTACCACAAAATTATGCCAAGTCACCATCCATAATCATTTTTCCCTATAAAATTGGCTAAGTGTGAAAACTTGCCAATTAGGTCATTCCCTGAGTACTCTGGCTTAGCCTACGGGAATAGGATATGCTAGCCAACTCCATTAGATGATCACTCTGAAAATGGGGACATTATAGTCCTCCCTTCCCAGAATTGCTTTCCCACAAGCAATTGCAAACATGTATCCTATAAAATATCATCAAGTGGAAAGTATCTCCACGTGATCACCCTACCCATCAACCTGTGGTTGTGTTTCCCATAGTGAATATGAAGAATTATATGCAAAGTGATCTCTAGTGGCCAACGATGAAACACAACTAGCCATACACACTTGAACTCAATTTGGCTCCATTCCCCAAATTCAAGAATCCTACTCCTCCTCCATGTGCTCTGCCTGTGTAGCTATAGGAACAAGAATGCAAAACTATCAACCACAAGTGCTAATAACTCCCTTCCTCCAAGGGTTCTACTATCCATGAGTGTTAAGTCTATCAAAGACAAAACACTATACATATTTGAAACCCTGAAGAGAGTCATGCCTATCAACAAGTGATGTATGATATGATCTTTGAAGCATGACCACCTGTACCAAGTCTTCCACTGCTCCACTCTGATATAAACATCACGAAGCCCAAGAGTTGTGAAGCAACTAATCATGATCACTATGAAATGGTGTATCAATCACACCAATACCTGGATCCCAAATCATCACACTAAAGTATCCACTGAAAGTGAAGATATAGATGCCTCTCATTGTTTCATCATCACCAATTATCCATCTAAGTAGGGACGACCTCCTATGGATGTGAAAGATGTTCATCATAGGTGCATAGTAAAACATGCCAATCCATACTAGGTTGTTGATATAAATCAGAACATTACCTAGAAAAGTAAAAATCATACCTATGATGGTGCAAAAAGTACCTCCAATGTCATATGGTGATAGGATCTCAACATCATGCCAACCTCCAACACTGAAGTAGTGATCCCAACTTCTCCAATCTATACAAATAGCTTCTTTCCTCAATGTACATCCTGGAAACTCCATGACCAGCAAGGTAGAACATCCATCTATCAACAATGTATGAGCTAGAAACCAATGGACTATGGTTGGAACACTTCTACCCTCATGCTCATCTCTATACCTTGGACTACTAGAAATGACAATACATCTTGACATCTCTGGTTAAGAGTATCATATATATATATATATGTGTGTGTGTGTGTGTGTGTGTGTGTGTGTGTGTTATAAATGCATGTTGTTCATTACTGATAACGATATTCAAAGTGTATCGGTGGTGTAACGGTCAGTGATTGTGTTGACAACTTAGCTGATGGCTTTATGATATTTTAACAACCAAACAAGGTTATGTTTGTATTACAAACTTAGTAGAAACTTTATGGCTAACTGTGTAAACAGGCCAATTACTATATGGAAACCATGCTTTGGTTTAATCTATTCAATATAGGCTAAAGGCATGTGTATTGAGAGACCTGAGAGAAGGTTAGTTTTAATCATACAAGTTTATTTTGTTCAATACTAAGAGAGAGTAGTAGACTGAAAGTCTCATTGCTCTCTATACAGAATCAAAACAATATCATTTTTTCAATCATAGTATTCTACTTATAGCAGTAGCTAACCGAAAAGGTAGAGAGCATGTTTTTAAGCTTAAAAGCTAGAAAATGAGTCAATATCATTGTGTAGAAACACTTAATATTAGACTGATATTTTTGTATATATGAAAAATAAATATAAGTTGTTTTTAGATGCTATTCTTTTAGGTAACTAAGAGTTATCTTAAACTATCTTTGTCCTAGTTTTGAAAAGGAATATTATTTACCCAATTCTAGGCTAAAAATAGCCACAAGATTGTCATGAAATACACTCACTATGGCAATGAAAGGTCAATTCTCTATAATTATTCATTGAAGATTGAGACTACTTATTATTTTGGAAAATTCTCTTTTGATCTATGTAAGAGAAAATGTATTCAATAAGTAGGTTTATGAAGTTATTGTTATCTTCAACAAATTATAAACTGTCGAATGTATATTCCTAGATTAAGATAGATAGAACTTCTTTCATTGTAAAACCATATGACTTAAATGTCAAAATCTTGTATATTATTATAGAAGAATATAGATGATCATGGAAATAGGTAGACAAGCCATTGAGTAGATGATAGGACATCACAGACCCATGATTTCAAGGATATAAAGAGGGACTCAATGTATGTTTCATAAGTCACCTAAGCTCTCACCCTATACTTTTCTAGTCAACAACGACTAGTAGATAAGGGAATATTGTATACATCTTTAAGACTGATATTGTTATATACTGAATTATAAGAATGTTGTCTCCAAGTCGAGAAAAGAGTGAGTGAACATATGACTTTATTTATATGAAACTTTGGCCAAAGTAATGCAAAAGTCCCTGCTTGCATTGTCGATTCACTGTGTACCAAATAGCTGAATAGTCAAAGTGGGTTATACATAGCTAGAGCTAGACTAGAGTTGTAAGCCTGATTGTTATTAGCTAGGACACTTCACTAGTTCTCAGATGACATAAGGGTAAGTGCAAGAAGATGGGGGGCCAAAAAGGGGTCTTAAGTGGCCACTTTTTTTCTGAAATCAGGAAATACTGGCCTTGGATGAGAAATTGAGCATAGTTACACTCAAAATTTAGAGATGCAACCAAAACAATGTTCGTAGTGCTCCGAGTCTACTTTCTAAACTACTATTTTGTTTTGAAAATGGCATAGATTAAGGGGTTCAAAAGAGGGAGCCACAGAAATTGGTGTTGTTTCTGTCAAAAAAACATAACATAGCATGTTTTGTGGCTCCCTCAAAAGGTCAACTTTTTTTTGGTATTTTTAAAATTGCTTCAGTGAGAAATTAGCTAATAGCATGTAGTTTATGCTCGATTTTTCTGATAATTTTTTGATGAATATTTGATTTTTTATTAATTTTTAAAGTGGACACATCCTAAAAAATAGAATTTTGGCCGTGCTACCCCTATAAATTTTGAAAACTAATTGAAAATCATTTTTTTTTTTAATATTTGTAGAATGGAGTCTAGTTTCTAAATATGTAATTTTTTTGAACTTTGAATGAATAGTTATTTTACAATGAAAAAAAGACCAAACAGTGGTTTTTGCATAAAAACGGACACACAAACAAAAGAAATTAAAGATGAAAGGCTTAACATTGTTAAAATGTGAAAAAAATCACATCATCAAATAGCTAAGAGAAAGCCTAACATTACCCATGTGTTTGATTTGTTCAACCTTGAAACACGTGCAAATCTGAGGGTTAGCACAAACGAAATTATGTGAAATTTTGAAGAATATAGAAAAACACGTCTGTGACTATTCATAAGGCACTCCAAGACTTTGGGTTGGAAATCCAAAGCAAATCCCAAGCCCAAGGCTTGGGATTCCCAAAGCAAGAAATAACACGAGCGCGTTATAACACGCTCGCGTTATGTTTCGCCTTGCATTTTTCTTTCCCGTAAGTCTATCTTTTGCCATGTTTGACATAACGCGAGCGCGTTATAACGCGCTCGCGTTATGTCCCACTCAAATTTTTTTACGTTCAAGGCTATTAATCATGAGGGTTAAGGCATAAGGGATAGAGTTAGAAGGTTTACGGATAAGGGATTAGCGTTTAAGGTATAGTATCGAGCCCGTTGAGGGTCTAGGAATAGCGATAGCGTTTAAGGTTTAGGGATGAGGGATGACAGATTACGGTTGAGGGTTGAGGGATTAGGGTTTGACATTAAGGGTTGAGGGTTGAGGTTCAAGGGTCAAGGGTTTAGGGATAGGGTTTAGGGTTGAGGGATTAGGGTTAAAGTAGAGTGTGGAGGGTGTAAGGATTAGGGATAGGGTTGGAGGGTTTAGGGATAAGGGATTAGGGTTTAAGGTATAGTATCAAGTCTGTTGAGAGTTTAGGAATAGGGATAGCATTTAGGGATTAGGGATGAGGGATTATAGTTGAGGGATGATGGATTAGGGTTGAGGGTTGAGGGATTAGGGTTTAGGGATAAGGTTTAGGGTTGAGGGTTGAGGGATTAGGTTTTAAGGTATAGTGTTGAGGGTTGAGGGTTGAGGGTTTAGGGTTGACGGATTAGCATTTAATGTCGAGGTTAGGGTTAGAGTGTCGAGGGTAGAGGGATTAGGGATAGGGTTTAGGGTTGAAGGTTTAAGGATTGAGGGTTGAGGCTTTAGGGATGAGGGTTTAAGGCTTGAGATATAGTGTCAAGTGTTGAGGGTGTAGGGATAGGGTTTAAGTTTTAAGGGTTAAGGGTTGAGGGATATGGATTAGGGTTTAAGGTATAGTGTTGAGGGTCGAGGGATCAGAGTTAAGGGTTGAGGGATTAGGGTTTGACGTTGAGGGTTGAGGGTTGAGGTTCGAGGGTCAAGGGTTTAGGGATAGGGTTGAGGGTCGAGGAATTAGGGTTAAAGTAGAGTGTGGAGGGTATAAGGATTAGGGATAGGGTTGGAGGGTTTAGGGATAAGGGATTAGGGTTTAAGGTATAGTATTGATTCTGTTGAGGGTGTAGGAATAGGGATAGCATTTAGGGTTTAGGGATGAAGGATTAGAGTTGGGGGATGACAGATTAGGGTTGAGGGTTGAGGGATTAGGGTTTAGGGATAAGGTTTAGGGTTGAGGGCTGAGGGATTAGGGTTTAAGGTATAGTGTTGAGGGTTTAGGGATAGGGTTTAGAGTTGAGGGATTAGGATTTGACGTTGAGGGTTGAGGGTTTAGGGTTTAGGGTTAGGGTTGAGAGATGAGGGATCAGAGTTAAGGGTTGAGGGAATAGGGTTTGATGTCGAGGGTTGAGGGTTGAGGTTCGAGGGTCAAGGGTTTAGGGATAGGGTTGAGGTTGAAGGGATTAGGGTTAAAGTAGAGCGTGGAGGGTGTAAGGATTAGGGATAGGGTTGGAGGGTTTAGGGATAAGGGATTAGAGTTTAAGGTATAGTATCGAGTCTGTTGAGGGTTTAGGAATAGGGATAGCATTTAGGGTTTAGGGATGAGGGATTAGAGTTGAGGGATGAGGGATTAGGGTTGAGGGTTGAGGGATTAGGGTTTAGGGATAAGGTTTAGGGTTGAGGGTTGAGGGATTAGGGTTTAAGGTATAGTGTTGAGGGTTGATGGTTTAGGGATAGGGTTTAGGTTTGAGGGATTAGGGTTTAGGGTTGATGAATTAGGGTTTAATGTTGAGAGTTGAGGGTTGAGGGTTGAGGTTGAGGGATAGGGTTAATGGTCAAGGGATTAGGGTTAAATAAGAGTGTCGATGGTAGAGGGATTAGGGTTTAAGGTATAGTATCGAGCCTGTTGAGGGTCTAGGAATAGGGATAGCGTTTAGGGTTTAGGAATGAGGGATTAGAGTTGAGAGATGACGGATGACATATTAGGGTTGAGGGTTGAGGGATTAGGGTTTAGGGACAAGGTTTAGGGTTAGGGTTTAGGGTTGAGGGATTAGAGTGAAGGGATGAGGGATTAGAATTTGGCGTTAAGGGTTTAGGGTTTAGGATCAGGGTTGAAGGTTGAGGGATCAGAGTTAAGGGTTGAAGGATTAGGGTTTGATGTTGAGGGTTGAGGGTTGAGGTTTGAGGGTCAAGGGTTTAGGGATAGGGTTGAGGGTCGAGGAATTAGGATTACAGTAGAGTGTGGAGGGTATAAGGATTAGGGATAGGGTTGGAGGGTTTAGGGATAAGGGATTAGAGTTTAAGGTACAGTATCGAGTCTGTTGAGGGTTTAGGAATAGGGATAGCATTTAGGGTTTAGTGATGAGGGATTAGAGTTGAGGGATGAGGGATTAGGGTTGAGGGTTGAGGTATTAGGGTTTAGGGATAAGGTTTAGGGTTGAGGGTTGAGGGATTAGGGTTTAAGGTATAGTGTTGAGGGTTGATGGTTTAGGGATAGGGTTTAGGTTTGAGGGATTAGGGTTTAGGGTTGATGAATTAGGGTTTAATGTTGAGAGTTGAGGGTTGAGGGTTGAGGGTTGAGGTTGAGGGATAGGGTTAATGGTCAAGGGATTAGGGTTAAATAAGAGTGTCGATGGTAGAGGGATTAGGGTTTAAGGTATAGTATCGAGCCTATTGAGGGTCTAGGAATAGGGATAGCGTTTAGGGTTTAGGAATGAGGGATTAGAGTTGAGGGATGACAGATGACAGATTAGGGTTGAGGGTTGAGGGATTAAGGTTTAGGGACAAGGTTTAGGGTTAGGGTTTAGGGATAGGGTTTAGGGTTGAGGGATTAGAGTGAAGGGTTGAAGGATTAGAATTTGGCATTGAGGGTTTAGGGTTTAGGATCAGGGTTGAAGGTTGAGGGATCAGAGTTAAGGGTTGAGGGATTAGGGTTTGATGTTGAGGGTTGAGGGTTGAGGTTCGAGGGTCAAGGGTTTAGGGATAGGGTTGAGGGTCGAGGAATTAGGATTACAGTAGAGTGTGGAGGGTATAAGGATTAGGGATAGGGTTGGAGGGTTTAGGGATAAGGGATTAGAGTTTAAGGTATAGTATCGAGTCTGTTGAGGGTTTAGGAATAGGGATAGCATTTAGGGTTTAGGGATGAGGGATTAGAGTTGAGGGATGAGGGATTAGGGTTGAGGGTTGAGGTATTAGGGTTTAGGGATAAGGTTTAGGGTTGAGGGCTGAGGGATTAGGGTTTAAGGTATAGTGTTGAGGGTTGATGGTTTAGGGATAGGGTTTAGGTTTGAGGGATTAGGGTTTAGGGTTGATGAATTAGGGTTTAATGTTGAGAGTTGAGGGTTGAGGGTTGAGGGTTGAGGTTGAGGGATAGGGTTAATGGTCAAGGGATTAGGGTTAAATAAGAGTGTCGATAGTAGAGGGATTAGGGTTTAAGGTATAGTATCGAGCCTGTTGAGGGTCTAGGAATAGGGATAGCGTTTAGGGTTTAGGAATGAGGGATTAGAGTTGAGGGATGATGGATGACAGATTAGGGTTGAGGGTTGAGGGATTAGGGTTTAGGGACAAGGTTTAGGATTAGGGTTGAGGGATTAGGGTTTAAGGTATAGTGTTGAGGGTTTAGGGATAGGGTTTAGGGTTGAGGGATTAGAGTGAAGGGTTGAGAGATTAGAATTTGGCGTTGAGGGCTTAGGGTTTAGGATCAGGGTTGAAGGTTGAGGGATCAGAGTTAAGGGTTGAGGGATTAGGGTTTGATGTTGAGGGTTGAGGGATGAGGTTCGAGGGTCAAGGGTTTAGGGATAAGGTTGAGGGTCAAGGAATTAGGATTACAGTAGAGTGTGGAGGGTATAAGGATTAGGAATAGGGTTGGAGGGTTTAGGGATAAGGGATTAGAGTTTAAGGTATAGTATCAAGTCTGTTGAGGGTTTAGGAATAGGGATAGCATTTAGGGTTTAGGGATGAGGGATTAGAGTTGAGGGATGAGGGATTAGGGTTGAGGGTTGAGGGATTAGGGTTTAGGGATAAGGTTTAGGGTTGAGGGTTGAGGGATTAGGGTTTAAGTTATAGTGTTGAGGGTTGATGGTTTGGGGATAGGGTTTAGGTTTGAGGGATTAGGGTTTAGGGTTGATGAATTAGGGTTTAATGTTGAGAGTTGAGGGTTGAGGGTTGAGGGTTGAGGTTGAGGGATAGGGTTAATGGTCAAGGGATTAGGGTTAAATAAGAGTGTCGATGGTAGAGGGATTAGGGTTTAAGGTATAGTATCGAGCCTGTTGAGGTTCTAGGAATAGGGATAGCGTTTAGGGTTTAGGAATGAGGGATTAGAGTTGAGGGATGACGGATGACAGATTAGGGTTGAGGGTTGAGGGATTAGGGTTTGATGTGGAGGGTTGAGGGTTTAGGGTTAGGGTTGAGAGATGAGGGATCAGAGTTAAGGGTTGAGGGATTAGGGTTTGACGTCGAGGGCTGAGGTTCGAGGGTCAAGGGTTTAGGGATAGGGTTAAGGTTGAAGGGATTAGGGTTTAAGGTATAGTGTTGAGGGTTGATGGATCAGAGTTAAGGGTTGAGGGTTGTAAGGATTAGGGATAGAGTTGGAGGGTTGACGGATTAGGATTTGACATTGAGGGATTAGGATTTGACATTGAGGGTTGAGGGATTAGGATTTGACATTGAGGGTTGAGGGTTTAGGGATAGGGTTGAGGGATTAGGATTTGACATTGAGGGTTGAGGGTCAAGGGATTAGAGTTGAGGGTTTAGGGATTAGGGGTCTATAGCAGGACAAAACGTGAGCGCATTATAACGCGCTCACGTTTTGTATTTCTACTGAAACGGTAAAAAAGTGGTTACCCCCGTGATCCAGGCCCACATGCTCTATTTTCTTACTGATTCTTCGCATGCTCCGACAAAAAAGAAGTGCTTTCATGCTATTGGGAAGTTCACATGGACATTTGACACATTGTACCACCTTTGCATGATCTTTCCACCACCTTTTCTGCTTTGCCAACTTGAGAAGGAGGAAATAACATAGTTTTCAAACCAAGTTTGATATATATCTATTCAAGTTTCAATTTTTGTAGTATTGCAATGTTAATTGTGATTCAATTTTAAGAATTTAACATTGAAAATGAAGCAAGTGGTGAAAAACTCAAATTGTTGAGGAGTTTGATGCAAGAAGATAAAGACACTACATAATTGGGTACTCTCTCCATTCAAATCTTCATTTTTTAGGTATGTCAAGTCTTTACATGCATGTTCTTTACATTTTCCTTATTTCGGATTGAATTACTTTATCATGCTTTATCATACATGTTTAAAATAGACACATTCCCAATCGAGAAAGCAACCTACAATCTCACATGATGCCATGTATATTTTCTACACTTGGGCTCTTTAATAATTATGTGTAATAAACAAACCTTAGTTCATACCATGATGTCAAACTATACAAGAATAAATCCTTACAACATAAAAAAAATACAATCCCACTATTATCATGTATTCATTTCTTAGGAACTAATATTGGTCTCTTTATCATGCTACAGACAAATTCTCCATCATGCCGAGGAAACGATCAAGAATTAAACCAACACAGGAAGAGATAGAAGCTAAGAATGCAAAGAAAGCAATGGCTATGAGGGAACTTTGTGAGAAGAGGAAATTGGACATGATAAATGAAGACATACCAATTGAAGAGGAACCACAACCATCACAAAGAGATATGGTATTGGCGGCACAAAGAGAACGAATGCAAAAACTTCGTGGTACGAGAGATTTGAATACCATAGTTGGAGACACATCCTTTACCACAAGTCAACATGTAGGGACACCATCTACCACATCTCAAGTTGAGAGTACATCATCACTCACATGTGATGAAGGAGGTACGCCATCGTTCCCACCTCAACCTCAAGGTATGCCATCTATTCCATCTTCGATCGAAGGTATGCCATCTAACCCATCTCATTTAAATATTGATGAAATTCCTAATGTTGAGATGAATTTACCTAACTTGACACCACCTAAAATTTTGCATAGAAAGCCAAAGTATTTGATTGATATTGATGAGAATATTTTGCAGCCAATGGAAGGTAAGATTCCAAAACGCACTTGTAGAAGATATGCTAATAAGATTTGGAGATTGTTCTTTGAAAAGTTAAATGAGACTGCAAGATGTCAACTATTCGTTGAAATGATGCGAAGTATAAAGTATAGGTCTATCATGAAGATTCTTGGGTTGAGAACATCAGAGGCTTCAAGTAAAAAATCTATTGTCAAGAATCTAATGAGTGCGTATGAGAGTGTGGGTAACACCTCACGCACAAAAGATAGTAATGCAACACGGCGTGTGATTACATCGACTATAGTAAGTAGTCAAACGAGGAAAGCTCGTCTCATTAGAAAGACAAGTCAAGAATTGAGAATTAATAGGAAAACTTTATCAAGAGCCGTTGGAAGACGCCAAAGAATTGAGGACACTAATGCCAATGAATTATGGGCGTTCTCGGGGAGACTACCACGAAAAGATAAACCAATTGTTGAAGCATTGAGATCACTAATTGAAGACTTTTGGAAGAATTACACAAGGGTATCTCCGAATCAAAGGGATGTGGTAAGAAGGAGAATTGGTAGTCAAAACCGCGAGCCACATCCAAAGCATTTTTTGGATGAGACTCAAACACAGTTTTATGGTAAATTTCTAGAGAAGTATCCTCAAATTAAAATTTTTCAAAGATATTTTGAAATGCTAAAACCTTTCTATGTTAAGATAAATCACACACGCACTACTTGTTGTTGTAGATTACATATTGAATTTTCTAACCATTTTGATGCTTATAGGTCTATATGTTTAGATATGCATACTAACAAAGATTTGCAAGGTTGTGCCATATGTGCCCCACCAACATCTTCAAGAGACTTCATATCAAGAATTTTATGTGAAAGAGAGGAAGGTCAAATATTCTACAAGAAATTATGCTTGGATGGCACATGTCATCGTTGCGGTGGCTTGCAACATTTGCCAATATGTGAACATATGGAAATAACACATGCAGTTGGAAATGAACTAGTAGAGTTTGGCAAGTATAAAACAGTGGCATAGAATACAAAAGATGGTAAAGAAGCAAAGAGGTGTGAATTAGTTAATGAAAAGATTCCAGTGTCTTAGTTTATGCCTATATTTCGTGACAGCATAGTGTATGAGTATGCAAGACATGCCCATAGAGCTCGATGGTTGGACTTGCAATTCAAGTTATGCAAGGACACATTTCCGGTTGGTAGCATTGTTTCAGTCGTCGACTTTGCAGAGAACTACAGTCTACAGCCATAGCGTGAGGTGCAATCACAATATTACAATTCCACACAGGTTTCTATATTTGTGCACATTGCATTCATTCATGCGAATGATAGTACAGAGGATGACAGAAAGATCATAAGGGAGTATAATTTCTATATTAGTGATGATCGCACGCATTCTACAGAGTTCGTGCAAGGTTGCTTTCAGGTGTTCTACAATGATTTGGCTAGAAGGGGCATATCGTTCAGTCAGCATATCATATGGTCAGATAATTGTGCATCACAATTCAAGAACTCGCAGAATTTCTATTGGCTGAGTAGGAGGCATAATTTTACAGGTATTCAACATATGTGGAACTTTTGTGAGGCCAGGCATGGAAAGGGGGAGCATGATGGTGCAGGAGCATGTATCAAAAGAGCCATAGCACGAGAAGAGTTAAAGTATAAAGACAATGCAAAGTTGACAGATGCAAAATCCATTGTCGAGTGGTGTAATGCTTCCATAGGTCCAGGTAATGAAGGTAAGTCTTTAGTTCATAGATTTTTTTAGTTGATAGATGATACTAACATTGCACCATATGAGGATTGTTGTACACTGACAGGATCAAATGAGATGCACTCTTTCAGAAGCTCAATTACAGGTTCATGGAGTATCCATACACGAAAGATGTCATGCTTTTGTTCTTCCTGTACAATTCAAGTCTGGGATGAGTGCGAGTCAAAGGAGTGGATTGACGAATGGCAGTTAAGTTATCTTAGCCCACTTGACACGTATCGACCCCCGACGACACTGGAACTAACACAGATGGAATCGTCAGTTGACTTTGACCACATATCAGATTTAGTTCAACCAGGTAATATAGGGCACGTATATGCATCTAATTTCATCTAGTTCAACCGGGTAATGTCATCTTACTTTGTAGTGTTTTTGTAATGTTGACTAATTTCATCTAATTTGCTACACATATCAATGTAGGACACGTATATGCAGTTATTGCAAATGAAGATAATGAAGAGGGAACATATTATTACTTATGTCGTTGTGTTGAGGCCAAAAAGAAATTGGAGGCCCCTGTTACAGATGGAGAAAACATCGAATACCCTACAGGATCAGTGGTTATTACTGGAACATGGCTTAGAAGGTACCCACATAAGAGTGTTAATATTTAGCTATTTCAAGACTTTGACATGCATCGAAAGATTCTTCATTACTTGAACCTTGTCGTGGCATCCAATGTTCATTTGATAAAGTATCGGGGTAGACCTTTGAACAAAATATTGTGGAAGGTGCGTGAGTCTGACCATGAAGCAATACTTGACACAATAAAGAGTAGAGCAGATCCAGATGGTTCATTGGATTAATTTGTAAGTATTCACATTGATTTTGTAAAGTTATGTTACATTGAGTTGTAAGTATGCACATTAATTTGTAAGGTTTGTCTTTTTTTATTTCCTCCTACATTTTTACACATATGTACACATTTTTACATCATCATGTTATGCATTTTTGGTGTCCTGCTCCTGATGCGACCAAACTCATAACTCACCCTACTAGACACCATTTGATGATCTCTCCAACACTCTGGATCCAAGGCGCCCAATCATGATGATGACCTATATACCATTCTCCCAAGGCGCTCATAATGAATGAATGATAAGGAGCACCTCGACCTCTATAATCAAGGTGATTTTAAGTCACTTTGAGTCATTTGGGGTTAGTTTGAGTCTTTGAGTCATGTTGCAAAAAAGTGTCAATGTTGTCAAGTTGCACAAAGCAACTTTTGTATTTTTGGTGTCCTGCTCGTGATGTGACCAAACTGACTGTTCCAACGCATTTGGATGGGTACATTTACGCTAGACATGGTCCTGTTTTTCACCCAAACATGTCAAAACAGTCTGAGCTACATTGTACCAACGATATCCCTGAAGAGTCCAAAGTGCGAAAAGGCTGCAATCTTTGACGAGATGTTACTCAAAAATCGTGTCACTTAGAAACATTCCGTCTGAGGCAACGCTATCATGTAGAGTGCCTCTACAATAACCTCTCTCAGTTTTTTATAGCTCTTAGGCATTTACCCGTGGTGAAAGGTTTTCTGCTGCCCCAAAAATCGTCAGAAGGAGGCAGTGTAAAGTTGCAAAGGGGTGTAACTTTTGTCCTGCTCCTGATGCGACCAAACTGACTATTCCAACGCGTCTGAATGGGTACATTTATGCTAGGCATGGTCCTATTTCTCACCCAAACATGTCGAAACAGTCGGAGCTACATTGTACCGACGATATCCTTGAAGAGTCCAAAGTGCAAAAAGGCAGCAATCTTTGACAAGATGTTACTCAGAAATTGTGTCACTTAGAAACATTTCGTCTAAGGCAACGTGATCACGTAGAGTACCTCTACAATAACCCCTCTTAGTTTTTTATAGCTCTGAGGCATTTGCCCGTGGTGAAAGGTTTTCTGTTGCCCCAAAAATCGTCAGAAGGAGGCAGTGTAAAGTTGCAAAGGGGTGTAACTTTCGTCCTGCTCCTGATGCGACCAAACTGACTATTCCAACACGTCCAAATGGGTACATTTATGCTAGGCATGGTCCTATTTCTCACCCAAACATGTCGAAACAGTCAGAGCTACATTGTACCGACGATATCCCTGAAGAGTCCAAAGTGCAAAAAGGCAGCAATCTTTGACGAGATGTTACTCGAAAATCGTGTCACTTAGAAACATTTCGTCTAAGGCAACGTGATCACGTAGAGTGCCTCTACAATAACCTCTCTCATTTTTTATAGCTCTGAGGCATTTGCCCGTGGTGAAAGGTTTTCTGTTGCCCCAAAAATCGTCAGAAGGAGGCAGTGTAAAGTTGCAAAGGGGTGTAACTTTCGTCCTGCTCCTGATGCGACCAAACTGACTGTTCCAACGCATCTAAATGGGTACATTTATGCTAGGCATGGTCCTATTTCTCACCCAAACATGTCGAAATAGTCGGAGCTACATTGTATCGACGATATCCCTGAAGAGTCCAAAGTTGAAAAAGGCAGCAATCTTTGACGAGATGTTACTTGAAAACCGTGTCACTTAGAAACATTCCATCTGAGGCAACGTGATCACGTAGAGTGCCTCTACAATAACCTCTCTTAGTTTTTTATAGCTCTTAGGCATTTGCCCGTGGTGAAAGGTTTTCTGTTGCCCCAAAAATCGTCAGGAGGCAGTGTAAAGTTGCAAAGGGGTGTAACTTTCGTCCTACTCCTGATGCGACCAAACTGACTGTTCCAACGCTTCCGAATGGGTACATTTATGCTAGGCATGGTCCTATTTCTCACCCAAACATGTCGAAACAGTCGGAGCTACATTGTACCGACGATATCCCTGAAGAGTCCAAAGTGCAAAAAGGCAGCAATCTTTGACGAGATGTTACTCAAAAATCGTGTCACTTAGAAACATTCCGTCTGAGGCAACATGATCACATAGAGTGCCTCTACAATAACCTCTCTCGGTTTTTTATAGCTCTAAGGTATTTGCCCGTGGTGAAAGGTTTTCTGTTGCCCCAAAAATCGTCAGAAGGAGGCAGTGTAAAGTTGCAAAGGGGTGTAACTTTCGTCCTACTCCTGATGCGACCAAACTGACTGTTCCAACGTGTCTGAATGGGTACATTTATGCTAGGCATGGTCCTATTTTTCACCCAAACATGTCGAAACAGTCGGAGCTACATTGTACCGACGATATCCCTGAAGAGTCCAAAGTGCAAAAAGGTAGCAATCTTTGACGAGATGTTACTCGAAAACTGTGCCACTTAAAAACATTCCGTCTGAGGCAACGGGATCACGTAGAGTGCCTCTACAATAACCTCTCTCGATTTTTTATAGCTCTGAGGCATTTACCCATGGTGAAAGGTTTTCTGCTGCCCCAAAAATCGTCAGAAGGATGCAGTGTATTAAGTCAGGATGAAAGCCTATTCACTCTAGGCGCCTGTTTTTGACCAAATCACACATGCACCTTGAACAACTCTGTCTTCAAGGCACTTTTCTCTAATCTCTGTAACTCTCCAAATCCACTAAGGCACAAATTTTACCTCTTGGGCTCAAGATATAGGTTCTTCATCCAAGGCGCCAGAATGGTCCAAAGGCGCATTTCACCTCTAACCTCACCTCTGACCTTACTTGGAGGCGCTAAACCTTTTGACATTTCAAGTAACTTCAAGAGAACTATTTTTCCTTAAGGTGGTTCACTCCTTGCAATTGGATGTATGGTACTTGTAACTCATTTGATTGACTTTGTAATGTTTCTTCTTCTTGCAGAGTAGATAAGGATGATATAAGCTTACTTCATGAATCAGAGTAGAAATCTCTCTTGGACTTGCTAGGTGAAAGGACTTGAACTTGAAGGACTTGAAGTTGATGAAGTGATCCTTCATGATGGCCTTTGACATTACCTTCTCGGAGTGTAGATGATAACACCTTCCTTGGATAAAGTGGATAACCTCTGACCTAAACTTTGAAGCTTGATGAATCTTGAAGATTGGGTTTCCTCCTACTCCCCTTCTGGGCTCCACTCCATCAAAGGCATATTTAGTTGTCCAAGGCGCCAACATTCACTCAGGGGCGCCCAAAGAGAAAGTTTACAACTCTAAGGCACTAAACTCTTATGCAAAAATGGTCATCATCAAAGGCGCAAAAATGGGTCTCTGGGCGCCAATCTCTACAAGACATTCCATCTCATTGCTCTCCTCCATTACAAGCGCTCACTTACCTCAATCTTGGGCGCATACCAACATCCCAACATCCAAATCACCTAGGCGCTCAAAACCTTCAAGACTCAAGGCGCATTTTATGATCAAACAAGGTATCTCCTGAACAAGGCGCTCATAGTCTCATCAGGGCGTTAATCATCATCATGAGTGCTCATATTGTTCTAGGCGCACAGTTATCTCTGGAATGCTCAAGGCACTCAAGGCACACATACCCTTCTCTAGGCTAGTTTACACTTATTCAAGGCGCTCATTCCAAACTTACATGAACTCCTCATTACAAGACGCACAAACTAGATGATCCTAGGGCATAAGGGTGCTCATAGGAGTTGTTATGTGTCATTTTGGCCAAGGTTTTCCGGAGCAGTGAAGACATTAGGAAGGGGATGATCGTTTGGATAGTTTTGAATGCTTTATTTCCCCTTGTTTAAACTAGGCGCTCACTGAGGATTGGAGTAGCCTTTGCACCCTCACATCACGTTAATCGACGTTTCAGAGGCAATCATAGTATAGGAAGATTTGCGCCTTGAAGAAGAGAGTTATCTGGTGAGCGCTTAGGAGTTCTGGCGCCTAGGGGAAAGGTCTAGGTAGAGAGCCTTCAGACTTTGATAGTGAAGTGCCTTAAGGAGTTGGATGATGTTTTTGCCTAGAGTGGAGATGATGTTTTTAGCGCCTTAAGGATGATGATGGAGCACCTTGGAGTCAGGTTAGTCTGGAGCACCTTAAAAAGGTAAAGCACTTCAAATGTAAACACAAGTGTTTTGAGCACCCTAATGAGAAGTTGTCTTGGCACCATAAGTTGTTCAAACGAAGATATGCGCCTTGGATAGTTGCAAAGACCTAATTTAGCGCCCAAGGTTGGAAGACTCTTTGTGATCGCCCAGTGTTTGAAAGCTCTTTGTGTTTGGTGCATTAAAATGAATTTGGCACCTAAGTAGTATTGAAACACTCAACTGAGTGCCTAAAGCCCATGAGAGAAGTGATATGCGCCTTGATAGGAATATCATGGAAGATGAGTTTACTGAATGGCGCCTTGAATAACTTGGTTGATTAAGTGTTTTAGCGCATAGATATGGGATGAATCATTGAGCACCTTTGGTTGAGATGATGTCAGCACCTTTGAGATTATAACACCTTGGAGTCAAGTTCGAAGGAGCACCTTGAGAAGGTAAAACACTTCAAATGTTTTCAAGGAATTGGAGAAGTCACTTAGTGCCTAGAAGGAATTCCAGAGCAAGAGGGTTGGAGCGCCTTGAGCTTCAAGTCAGATATGCGCCTAGACCTCTACCCTTTAGTAAGTTGAAGCCCTCTGAGCCTTGACAAAGTGAGAATGCCTTATAGTGAATATGTGCCTTGGGCAAGGTTGAATACAAAGTTGAGGAGTATATCATAATGAGTAAGTGCACTGTAGGGTTAGATGATAAAGACTAGTGCCTTGAGTGTCTTGGTCAAAATTTTGACGTGAGAAGTCTTGCAAGATCAAACCCTGGAGTGCGCCTTAGAGAGAACCTATTGATCCTTTGCTTTGACAAGATTTGGGCGCCAGAATGATCCTTAATAAATGGAATGTATCTACACCAATTTTGCGCCTTTAGGGAAGTGATGGTGGCCAAAATGATCCTTAATCTCATGTTTGTGCGCCTAGGTCTAGAAGCAAGATTTGAGTGCCTTAGGATAGGGTTTTTTGCACCCTGTCTTGGAGAGTGAATTTGCGCCTTGGATGATGTTGAAGCGCCTTGGGATGAAATGCGCCCAAACTTACAGAGGGCCTTCAGTGAGGGAGTTGAAGAGAGTGCTTATAGGAAGGATAGCCTTAAGATCAAACTAAGTACTTAGAAACCTAAGATTAGCGCCTTATTTGAAGTTATACACCTATTCTGGCGCCAAAGAGTGAGTTTGAGTGTGAAGAAGTGAATGTCTGCGCCTTGAAGGGGATACAAAGGGAAGATGATGCACCTTGATGGGTTGATGATGGAAATTTGCATTTTGGAGCTAAATGTGCGCCTTGAATCTAAATGATATTTGAGTGCTTAGAGGTAAATAGGGGCGCCTTTGAGAATTCTTTGTGCTTTAAGGAATGGATTGTGGCGCTTTGGACTAAGGTAAGTCCTGAGCACTTCCAATGATTTTAAGGAGCGCCTTGAAGGAGATAGTACCTAGAGAAGAAAAGATGTCAAGTTTTAACACCTTGGAAGAAATTCCAGATAGTGGTGCCTTCACAGGGTTTTCCAATTTGGCGCCTTGGTTTGGGATGATCATGCTAAGAAAGAAAATGCGCCTTCAGCAAGGTCACATCAAGTCCAACATGTCAATACTCTTCATCACTAACGTCATGTTGAAATTTCAAGGCATCTATCCATTCAAGTTCTCCGAGGAATATCTTGCAAGTAACTTCAAGTTCTCCGAGGAATATCAAATGAAGAATGAGTTAGCCTATTCCTCATTCCCGGAGGCTAATTCAAAATAATGAGGGAATGAATTAGTTTTTGACTAACTTAACTTTTGTTTTTTGCAGGAACAAAGTCAGAAACTTGAAATTAGTTAAGTCTGGATGCTAAACTTGACTAAGGCAGGACTCCTAGAGTTAGGGCGCACTTTCTTGCTTGCTCAATGTCAAATGTGCACCTAACCAAGAATCATGGAGCTTTGAAGCACTTTAATCACATCAACTAGGGCGCCTAAGTGCATAGAGGTACAATGAATCTTCCGGAGAACATGGATAGACAACTAAGTCTCCAGCTTGAGTCTTCTAAGTGAATTGGATGATGAAGAGAGTCTAGTCATTTTGGGCGCTAGTATCAGGATGAATCATCCAAAATGGGTGCCTAGAACTAGAAGGCGCCAATGCATGAGTTCAAGGATCCTCCATTGGAGCGCCTAGCCCAGATGGCTATAGATTGAAAGTTTTAAAGCTAAGTGATGTCTCTTAGGTGAATTCCTAGCCCAGGTGCATGTGTTGGGAAAAACTCTTTGGCTCTGGCGCCTAGAATTGGGAGCTTTGTAAGATGCACCAATTGATGAAACATTTCCATTTTGCGCCTAGAATAGAACTCTCTCACATAGTTGAAATTGACTTGATAGAAGGAGATAAGTCTTAAGGACTAGTTTGGCGCCTCACTTGCCTATCTCACCTTTGAAATGCGCTTTGGTTGATGATCATCATTGATGGCGCCTAGTGAAATGTAAAGCTATTTGCATCTCCAGAGGATCAAAATTGGATTAGGAGATCATCCTTGCAGTTGAGATTGACAGAGAAGTGTTAAAGGAATCACTTCAAATGGGCACCTAAGCTAGTTGAGGCGCATATCAATTCTACTGTAACTCCAGACTGACGCTTAGGATCCAGTCATCTCCTAAGGCGCAGTTCCATTCACCCATGACCTCGCTTGGCGTCTAAAACTTGGAAACTCCTTTGGAAAGCTCCTGTTGTGCCTAGAAGATGAGTTTGGGATATCAACTTGCAAAAGGCTTAGAAACTCTTCAAAGATGTTAGGCACAATCCCATGGCACTGGAGCTCAGTTTTGGCGCCTTCAAGGAATAGCACATGAAGGAACTTGGGAGGTCAGGTGCTTGTAAAAGGGAACACCTTGGAACATCTTCCAGGGGTTGAAGTAGTAAGAAAACATCAAGTGAGTCTAGGCGCACTCCCTTGTGTGAATAGTTTAGCTCTGGCACCTAGCCACAGAGTGAGCCAGAAGAAGTAGTTTGGACATTAGAAGATAGGTGCTCATTCTACAATGAAGCATTCCACCTTCCTAATCAACAAAGACTTGCAAGAATTGACAAAGGAAGCTAAGGCGCACCTTCTACTTGTTTCCACCTCCAGAATGCGCCTAACCTTGAAAGGGGGTTCAAAGATGTTTGTTAGACCTTTTCACTCAAGGCGCTCACCTTAGGCGCACTTTCTAAGTCCTTGTCACCTCAAGGAAACACCTAGTTTGGAAGGCGCTTGCCCTGTTCTCCACTCCTTTCAATTGGCGCCTAGAACACAGAATGCATGAAAGGAGCGCCTAGACTCCAGAGGGCTCATTTGGGCGCCTAGCATTTAAAACACTTTCATAATGATGATGTTTTGGCGCCTACTCTTGGAAACAATCCAGAGCATCCATAAACTCTAATTGGCGCCTAATGTTGACAAGGCGCAACTTCAGGAGGAGGTCACCTCAACTTGGCGCCCAAGTCAAAAAAACCTGTAAATCCTTCAAATATGCACCTACCTTGTGAGGTGATGAGTTGAACATTCCAAATCTTCAAATGTTGCTCAAGTAAGGAAGACATTGTAACATCAAGGCTTCAAGGCCTGTCCTTGTATTTCCATTGAATGAGTTGTACTTCATGCTATTGAAAGCATTTTCCATGTAATAAGACATTGCAAGTTGATTGAATCAAGTAACAAGACAAGTACCCAACTCTAATGTTGTTTCATTCAAATAGTTATCTTGATGTATATCTTTATGTTATTGAAGTAGTTGATGAATTGTTAGCAAGTAAAAGTGTTTAAGGAAAATTTTTCGTAGAACTAGTTGGGTATCTTACACTTACACCATGCCTATCCATCAAACATCACAATGCAATCAAAATCCTAACAACATGCCCATGATCCAAGATCAAGTGCAATCATGCAAAGATATTATCAATCACAAGCCTATTAAGAATGAACTAGAGTCTTCTAGTACCATACTTTTCCATCAAACACCATCATGTAATCCATGGCCTATCAAGCCTATCAAAGAAAATGCAAACATCCTATGTAATACAATCAGACTTTAAATATTTGAAGTAGCCATCTACAAATATCCATTCAAAAGTGGATTTATAATGCAAGTATGGATGCCATCAATAAAAAAGATTTGTATTAACCAAATATCCATATACGCATACATCAATATCTGTTGATATAAGTATAACATATATACAAAATAGCCATATAGGCTTACAAGAATGCCATATAGGCATACAATGTCAACTATGTACAATACAAAATATATGTCCACAAATGCCATATAGGCATACAACAGAGGAACACAATAAAAAGTCATTCCCCTCTAGCTGGTGAAGAGAATAAATCACGAGCAACCTTTGATCTTCTAGGGGATGGAGACATGCATGTGGGTGGTCTACTACGAACCCGAGGGCTACTCCTCCTATTTAGTTCTTCCTGCACCTTTACCTGTTACAAAAAAAAGTATAGATATTAATATATAGAAATTACATGTTATAAAAAAATAAAACATTTAACAAAATAATCACTTACCGCTAACATATAATCTGTCTCCTCGCTTGCCTCAGTAGCAGGAATAGGCCCTGGTGATGTCATGTCCTATAGAAACCATCCAGATAGAAATTAAACTTCAAATCAATAATCTTTTGATTTTTCAAAAATAGACAACTATAACAATGAATGTAAATTGAAATTTACTAATCTGCCTCATACCCCTGTCAATGCCATAGAGCTATGAATCGCAGAGGCCACACCCTGCTCCATTGCCCTATGAACATGGGGAGGTGTATCCGCAGACTGCATCATCTGGAAATAAAACAACATTATTCAATTACGAAAAATATAATAGTGATGCAAATCATGGCTCCTAACATACACACACGCTCATCTAAACATGGAAGTACACACAATAAAACACACAAATCACATACAAAAATTTAGTAAGTACAATTCATTCATTAAACTATTTATTTTATTACCTCCGTAAAGCTTTGAAGTCCACCACCGCTGGCAGGTGTTGCCATGAAATCTACAGTGTTAACCTATTCAACATCCAAAATCAGAAATTAGAATACCATTCATATAACGATGCTATTCACATGTAATATTTATAATTGTTTACTAGTTACATACCTCGACAGTAGATGATTTAGTGAAAAATGTAGGTGGAGAACCACTGAAAACTGCATCGACGCTATGACCCTGAAATTTTATTAAAATCATCAATTTAAATTAGTTAATCTTGTATTTCAAAAATAAAATTTAATAAATTAAATTCAATAAACTTGCTAATATTTACCTGAGTATGAAGGCCGAAAGTCTCACTCAGGAGGGTATCTATCATCACCATCTGCTCAGCTGTAGATGTAGCCTGTGCACCTGCGTCCTAACTATCCATGGGGTCATAACCACAGGCTGACCTGCAAGCCTGGCAAGTATGCGGTGGGACCCTACTCCTCGCACTATCTCCCAACCCACTCTGTGTTGCAGGATCAGCATGCTCTATGATGCTCTAGGTCAAGGCACTAATCGACCTCAGTGTATCGACCTCAACACTCTCCTTCACAATGGAAGGGATAGAAACATGCTCGTGGGCTGGTCTGCTGATTACTCGTCTCACTACCCGCTGTGGGTCAAGATGTGCCCCTGGTCTATCCTATGCTGAGCCCCCACCTCTACCCTAGAAGTCTCATATATCAAAATAGTTTGGCACTTTATTGAGGACAAACTCGGAGTAGAGTTTCCTCAAAAAGTATTGTGGGACCTCATTGTTATTGCATGGAGGATGGTCAAAAACCATCCACCACCTCTGCCCGAAATTGTCCCTTATCGCTTGGTTGTTGCACCAATGGATAGGGAACCTCTTGCATGTAATGGGTGGAGGTTGATTTGTTTGTGGGTTTGTAAAAATTGACCACAAGTCTACTTTTGTAATTTGTAATTTTTTGACATCTTGGTATGACAATTTATCTGCATAGTAATCTCTAAACTCTCTCTTTTTATCAGTCCAACTAGTTATTTGCTTGCTAATTGAATTTACATTTGATACATAGACTCAAGAGATTCGGCAAGCGTGGACCTATGCAAGGTTGAAGTGGAAGGATCTTTCAACCTTGCAATTATATCTTCAATTTATTTTTTGTTGTTTTCAATTTCCCCCATTATATTATCTTGTGTTCCAGGGGCATGTCGAGGAATGAATGGAGGAGGTTGTTGTTTTGCAGGTATTTCTTCCTCAAGATTTTGTGGATTTTGAAGAGGAGGAGGAGGTGCATTAACATTTCCTACAATTAATAAAATATACATCAAAAATCAACAAAAACCTACCTATTTAGGAAGAAATTCAAACAAAAAAACAAAGATAACTCACCCCTTTGGCGTGCTCGACGTCGCGGCGGCATTTCGGCGATGAATCGACAAGTCTTTTGTGTTGAATGGCGTTTTGTAGAACGCGAGCGCGTTTTTGAAGGGTTTTAAGCCGCGGGCAGAGGAAAAACTCACATTGAAATAAAATGACAGCAGTTTTTTTTTTTTATATATAGCACTTTATAACGTGAGCGCGTTATAACGCGCTCGCGTTATGCCTTAAATTTTTTTGAAAATTTTTTGGCCACTTTTTAGCCCCCCATCTTTTTGCACTTACCCATAAAGAATCAATTGATTCTTATTATCTACACCCTCACGAAGGGAAGGGCCACTTCCAAAATGAAGGTGAGTGGGGGACCGTCGGTCTGTGGTTAGAGGAAAAGCACAGGGTGATGCTCTATCTCTCCTACAATTGATTGCCGAAGACTTGTGAACAAGAAAGCATTACTTATTATGTAAATGAATATGATAAAGTTGTGAAATTTGCTAGTCACATGCGAAGCGACCGTCTTTTGAATATATGTATTGTACTTGGAAATTGCAAATGGAAGATTATGGGATTTAGTTATAATAAAAAGAAATGAGATTTTTTCATTATTTGTGTTTAATGTTAGGGTCATCCCACAATAATGGGTTACACTTTTTGGCCAAACTTGACATTGAAATCATTTTGGAATAAATCTTCACTTTCAACAGCTATAGCCGCTAAACCGTTAGGAATTTGAAGATGATGCGAACTAATGATTTGTGAGATTTTGTTTTTAGATTCTAAATATTTTTTTTTTAAAAAAATTGGAGTTAAATTGTAAAATTTTTTGAGTCTCCTTTGATAACTAGTTTTTAATAGTAAATAACATTTTTTTAAAGTGATGTGTATTCTGTAGCACATAACTTTTTTCTACAAAGGATAAAATTATGATTCTTTTGAATCTAGATTGGTAACACCGATATATAGGGCATGCATTTGGTTTCATAATGTTTTGTTGAATATTTTGTTTAATTAAGTTTTGAAGTCAAATCAATTATAATTTAGACATAGGCGTA
Source organism: Cunninghamia lanceolata (assembly GCA_027924645.1). Lineage (NCBI taxonomy): Eukaryota > Viridiplantae > Streptophyta > Pinopsida > Cupressales > Cupressaceae > Cunninghamia > Cunninghamia lanceolata. The sequence continues at coordinate 13,709,387 of BSBN01000503.1, read as the reverse complement.
TTCCGTAAAACATAACTTTTTCTGTATGTATCAAAATTCAATTTTATTTTTTTGTTGAAACAAGGACATCAATACCTAGGGCATAGATATTTTTCAAAAAAAAAAATCACTAATTTACTAATTTTCCATGTGTGTAGAACAGAGAACTTGATGTTCAGTGAAAAACCTACATTCATAAGAAATAAAAAATAAATATAATAATCAAATTAAATATATTTAAAATTATACTTTTTAGGAAGCTTATAATAAGGACTACATACTTACAAAACATAAATTTTAAATGAATTCGTTTGATCCCCCAAAAGGTAAATCAAAATTGGTTTTTTATCAGCATTTTGATAGGTGTAGAGGAGACTTCATTATAGGTATGGTTTAAATCTAGTGGGGTTCTATACAAAGGGGTTTGAATCTAAGGGGGTTTGATCAAACCCTCTTCAATTAAAATCCTTTAAATGGAATCTTTCAAGGCTTAAATCATTATATTTTCTAAAAATATGTGATTTCAACAAAAATTAGGATATGCCAAAAAGTGTAACCCATTATTATGGCAGCACCTGTTATTTAATATTATGGTTGGGATGTTACACCCTCTTCCAAGCAAGGCCTAGATCCAAACAAGGTTGATTTGTATAAAACTGATCTATATCTGGTCTAGTGCAAAGGAGGACAATCTGTTGAAGAGAACATTTTCATTTGCATGGAAGGGTGATTGACGACCTAGACAGAGGTAAATTGAGACAAGAAAATAGTCCTAGTTCATGGAAGAAGGGCGACGCCCTATCTTTGTGAAGGCATGTGCCCTGGTCTTCAAGGCTCGTTGCCTGCACCTTGATTCTGCAGGTCTGCGACCTAGTGAAGACCTGCGGCCTTGGCTAAAAAGCCCCACAACCTTGGCAAAAAAGGCCCATGATGTATTGAAGGTGGGCACCCTATTTAAAGGTCTACCCCTACTCAAAAACAAGCCCATAAACCCCTATTTGGTCACACTTGTGGATTTAATCCCGAAGTTCCATTCACCTCTATTTGGAGTCACCCTATCTACAAATTTGATTCACTCCAGTCTGCACTATGGGAAGGCTTGATTTTCTTTTGGAAGACTATGCAAGGTGTTTGCACCCATGTCTATCTTTTAATTGAGCACCAAAACTGAGGAAGGCATCCCTTTTTCAAGGCATCAAATCTAGTAGTAGGTTGATCCCTTATAGAGGCCCGATTCTAGTTTGAAGGCAGAAGTCCACTGAAAGATGTAAAAATCAAAGATAGGGCGACATGAACAATTGAAAACCATGTTTCATCTCTGTGATATGTGGGTAAAAGCACAAAGCTGTGTCACACTTTTAGCTGACTTATCAGCACAAGCAAATTAAATTTTTTCTAACTAAAAATTAATTTTGGTCAAACATATGATCTTGTAAGATTCATTCTAGTTAAGTTAGATATGTGCACAAATTTTACAACTAAAATTGTTGGCTAAATGCATATGTAGCACCATGATGAGGCCAATTTACCAAACAATTAAAATTATTTGAAAAACTTGATATTTCAACAACTTCTACTCGTGTAAATAAAGGACATCAAGTAACATCAAGGTGTCAAAATAAATCTAGAGGTACTTTTTGGTTTTTTTATTTGGAGAAATTTTAAAAAATTAGTAACCCTCTAAATCAAGACTTCCTCCCTCTAATTTAGAGTGCTTTTAAAAATTGTAGTGCTAATTAGCAAAATCTTGTTAAAGGAAAGTGCCAAAATAAGCTTTTTTGTAAAAAGGCTAAGTGTTAGGGTACGATTTCAATCGACCCACTTAGACCTAACACACTGCATGATAAAGTGCCAAATTCAGGGGGGAATCCAATTCTGAATCAAGGGGGGTATCCTTTGTGTTGTGTCTTGTACACTTCCATACTTTCTTCCATATTTTCAGTTTGGGGAATTATACATAGTATTTTGTAATCAATGAACTAAGATAAAGTTCCAAATTCAAGGAGTTCATAATAGATTTTGGTATCTATTTCCATACTTCTAGTTAGGCTAACCTCAAAGAACTATTTATCCTGGAAACAAGGGATAAAGAATCACTATCTTGAATAGGATCTATTGCTCTATCTCCTTGGACTCTTCCTAAGCCAAGTGACTATAAATAAAAGAATAAATGGTTTAACAAAAAAGACATGGTCTACAGACTAATAGGTCTTACTATTTCCACAAATATTTTACCTCATATAGAGCAGATTGAGTGCCCTTTCATTGCTTGGACCATCATCCAACAGTTGTATGGAGATCTTGATTCTTCATCTAAAAGTGATGTTTATGTGGATAACCAGGCTCTTGTGGATGATACTGAGACTTCTATTTCCCCTTCTTGTATAGACACATCCTCATGGGATGATCAATCTATTTGATTGACATATATTGATACCCCATCTACAATGAAGGACACTAGGATACAATACCTATTACTACTTCAAAGTCTAGTGTTGCTTCTTCGACAGCTTCTAGTGATTCTCTAAAGTAGGGTCATTTATGTGTTCAGGATTCACTTCCTTGGGACATATTTCTACTAGACATCCCTTGCTTGTTTGTAGAGTCCCACGTTTTGGATATTGATGACACCTTAGAGGATCTCATCCTTTTGTTTGATAACAGTACACATACACCTGCTACTACTACAGAGTTCAAAGGGATTCACCAAGGGCTTCCAGTGATTCTTTGTAGGACATCTTGTGGGTTGCATTGTAGCCACATGGAATGCATTGACATTCCACATCCATACATCAGTTCTTTGGATCTTTCTCTTCATCAGTTTTCACATGATTTTGAGAGGTCACTTATTTTAGTTAGGCCTGAGGCTCCTAATTTGATTGTGACTCATTTTGACATAAGCATGACAACATTTGAGCAGTGTTATGGGACAAGGTATATCATGAGACTTACCACTTCACCTTGCTTCTTTGAGTTGGAGTTACTTCAGCATTCACCATTAGAGTTATTTCTTCCTAAGGGGAGAAATGCCATTTGTTACAAATGGATCATTTTTAGCATTCATACATGGGCTTTCTCTTTTGGCATAGGGGCTATTTCATTGTGGGGGGCTACATAGTCTCTTTTACTCTCCTATGGGGGGGCTATCTGTATCATCAAAGTCAACACGACATGGTTTTAGGCTTGGTGCAAAGTTATCATCTTCGAGGAGGCTTCCTAGTCCTCTTCTTTTATCTTTTCTCTCTTTTTGGAGGGGAGTATTTTCCCACGTGGTTTTCTTTATTTCTCCATTTTTATGAGAGATTGCATTGTACATGGGTACCTTATCAGGCCTAGTTGTTGGGACCCATCTTCATTTAGCCCACCTAAGCTATGCTTAAGGGGGGTGTTGGTGTATATTAATCTTACTTATGTGTGCACATCAATCTATGTTTAGCCTTGAGCTATACTTGGCATGCCTAGATTAGCTTAACTGAGTTAAGCACAGTCGATTTTCCTATACTTGGAGCACCACTATTCTTAGTGAGTTTTTTAAATCTTTAGCTCAACTATTCTTAGTCGATTATGCTCTATATGTACTACATCTTGTAAGCTAATTCATAATCTCATATTTTGCATTCCAATTGTCCATTGTTTGCAATACTTGTTTTCTTGCAGGTTGAGCATGCTCCTTTGTCTCGAGTGGCTCGAATCGATACTCACATTCACTCAATGTTCCTAGTTTCTACAGCTTGTCAACCATAGGTATGCTTTATAATGCTCACTTATTTTTCCTTTCATTGATTTGAAATTGATTATCAAACGAATTTACGACATGGCATTTAACTATCTCAATGTAAATGGCAAATAGGTAGTAGTAAACTCGCATTTGCATGACACAACAAGCCCTTCCCTTGTTAGAACCTTCCTATGATAATTGTAGCTACACAAAGGTTTTTTACAATCTACACAAATAGGTAGTAGTAAACTTGCATCCGCATAATGCACGTCAAGCCCTTCCCTTGTTAGAACCCTCCTATGCTAATCATAGCCGCTCAAAGATAGTTTACAATCTACACAAAGCATTGTAAGCAACAATCCTTATATGTTCCACCATTGCCCTTCTCGCCTCACAATTATAGTGATCTTGTTCATTAGCAGGGTTACAATTTCCATTGTCATTAGGGTCTTTCATGTTGCTCTCACCCACTGAGCAATTTCAATGTGGACATCTACCTCCTCCCTTGCTTGATTTTGTGTTCTCCTTGTCACCAGCTAATCACTTTTACTTTACTTAATTTTAGAAGCAGACCTCCTTGGAGGTTTGCATCTTTTCTTTAATTGTGTTCTTTCATGTCATAAAAATTCTCATTGTAAAGATCTAATTTCTTCCATTTTCTAACGATAAATTAGGCACACCAATTCAATGGTATAAATATACTTTCATTACAACTGAAAAAATTGAGCGGTGGAATCTATTGTGCTCAAAGAAGCTATTTTCAACATGTGAATAGAGCTCAAGCTCATTTTTGTTTATTTTGTAGGGCAATTACCACTAGGTTGTCACATCTGGTGGACGTCAAATGTATCCAAATGTAATGTAGTATATTAATTTATTTTAATTTTAGAATCAATTCAAGGACAACATATCCATGCATCCCTTTGAATTTCCTATATTAATGTCATTCTTAGCTTTAGTATTCTTTGAGAACATTGAACGAGATTGTTTTAATGTTTGTGTTAAACTTATTTCTTCCTATAGTTCCTTTGTCCTACTACGGATAACTTGTGTCTCTTATCATGGAATGGAATTGAGATGAGTCAATTTATGTCCTCAAACTCGATTAAATGCTATGCAACACTTGCTAAACACCTGCATTCACAATTAGAAGCTTAGCTCTATAGAGTCGTAGGGAAACAACCACCCCTATGAGTGAACCTCCCTCCAAAAAAAGTCAAACTGTTGGCCATAAAAGCAAAAGAACAATTACTTATTAATTATTTAATTGTTGAATTATAAATGACATTTGTTGAATTATAAATGACACTTATGCTCCACTGAGTGCCCCTATCCAATAGTTATTCAAATATAATTATTTAATTTTGAGACTTTATCTCATATTAGCATGTCAATAAACATTTTCTTAACACCTCTTATAAAATGCTAGGCTTCTCTATTAACCCAATACTACTTTCAAATTTATAAGGCATTCTATATAAATTACAATCAGCGTAACCATGGCACCTCCCTCCAATGCAAGTGCTAGTGATATGTAGTTTACAAATATCTTCGATGGAGAATGTCCACAAACCTTTAGGAGGCCGTCAAATTAAAACGGTAATGAAGTTAGCAAAAGCATGAGGCTGTTTGATACGGTACTTTTTCAGATGAAAGTCTTACGAGCCGGAAACTTCGATATGACGCACTGTGCTACTTTTATTTTGTATGAAATCTGTGCGGCTGTTGAAATTTTGTATGAAATATCTGCGTTTTTCAGAATGAAAAACGGTTAGTAGACGTAATAATTATGCTTGGTCAGGATAACTCGGGGTACGTCGTTTTTGACTTCCCATGTCATATATATATATATATATATATATATATATATATTTATTTATTCATTTATTAATGTATTAATGATAGATCGATACTTCACAAATACAAGCAAAGGAACAGTCAATACTGCACATTTGCCAAGATCCCAGTCAAGCTTTCCAGGGGCCTCTTCAAACCTGCCGGCCTCCTACTAGACGACTAATTCTTATGTTCTCACTTGTCTTCACGGCTTCTTTCTATCCAGGTGTTCTATTTCCCTTTTCTTTCACGTTTTCTCTTGGCTTGCTTACGCTTGAAATCATCTCCTTCTACTCAATAAAATCCAGCCGTGACTGTATTCTCATTCTCATTCTACTCATTCGTCTTCGTCAGTTGTGATCTCTTGTTTTTATTTTCTTTCATATTCTAAGAGACACCGTTAAAATGGCTCGGACGAGCAGAGTTGCAGGTGTGGAGGAAGCGGGAACAGTGCAGACAATTCATGATCCGTGGGGGATGGAATTTCAGCCTCGGGATATAAAGAAAGCGAGGCCTAGTTTCAAGCTGATTCTGTCCTTCTTCTTATTTTCTTATGCTGTGGCGTTTGCCTGCATAAGCTTCATTAACCCCATAATTGAACCATGTAAGCTCAATTATTGCCTATAAGACATTTCTTCTTGTTTTGATTAAAAAAAAATAATCTTTTGTTAGCTAATGGATTCTTGATTTTATACTGATATGGAATAAAAAATTCTTGTTTCCTGTTGTAGATGCCAATAAAGGGGACATATTTTATACAAATATAAACCTACAAACTCATATAGCTCTTCACAATCATCATTTAGAGATAACACAGCAGCAGAAAAAGAAGAACCCCGAAATAGATCCTGTCAGCTGTTCTTCTCTCATAAATGGTAAAAACGATACTCCCCTTTCTTTCTGCTTAGATACAAGTTTTGAGTGTGACCACATCCGAGGAAGAAATTAATTTTTGAATGATGTAATTTGTGGTAGCAGATGTAGGAAGAAATAATGCTTCTGGTGGAGATGGCAAAGGATTCCTGTGCTGTAACCGTTCTCACTATCGCACAGACGTTTGCTATCTGAGAGGGGACGTTAGAACCCACTCTGAAAACGCATCCATTTCTCTTCACACCCACAATCATAAATCAACTCAGGAGAAAATCAGGCCCTATACACGCAAATGGGAGGAAAGCACCATGAACAGCATCGATGAAATCACCATCAAAACAGAGGATGATGAGAATGATGATGTCTGCCAAGTCCAGCATGACGTGCCCGCCATAGTTTTCTCCACGGGAGGATACACAGGCAACGTTTACCATGAGTTCAACGACGGTTTGCTGCCTCTCTACATAACATCCCAGCATCTTCATGGACAAGTGGTATTTATGATTCTCGAATACCATACTTGGTGGATGACAAAATATGGAGAGATCATTGCGCAGCTCACCAATTATCCACTCATCGATTTTAGCAAGGATAAGCGAGTCCACTGTTTTCCAGAAATGATAATTGGCCTGAACATACACGACGAATTAAGTGTAAATCCGGCGCTCATGAAAGACGGTAAAAGCATTGGAGACTTCCGAGCACTTCTGAGCAAGGCCTATGCCCCTAGATTGAGCTCCATGCCTCGACCACAGATCATAAATGAAGAACAATCATCCCCCTTAAAGGACTCCGGGCTCGTTTCGCAGCTAGCAAAGCCCAAATTGGTAATAATATCAAGGGGGAAGTCGAGGAAAATGATGAACCAGAAGGCAATCGTTAAATTGGCAGAGAAAATTGGGTTCCAGGTAGCAATACTAAATCCCAAAAGAAACACAGAGATGGTAGATATCTTTGGAGTCTTAAACTCATCTGATGTTATGGTGGGAGTTCATGGTGCCGCCATGACACATTTTTTGTTCATGAGACCTGGTTCTGTGTTTATACAGATTGTGCCATTGGGTACTGACTGGGCTTCTTCTACTTATTATGGACAACCTGCCACCAAGTTAGGATTGACATATCTTGAGTACAAAATCTTTCCAGAAGAGAGCTCTCTGTTTGCAGAGTATGAAAGAAATGATCCCGTTCTTAGAGACCCGGAATCCGTCAACAGGAAGGGATGGGGGGAGACAAAAAGGGTGTATCTTGAAGGCCAAAACGTCAATCCTTCATTAAAACGGTTCAAGAAGACTCTGCTTTCTGCCTATTCCTCTGCACTTGCACGCAAACAAGGGAATTTGCCTTCTATTAACCGTTAGCCATTTCTAAATTGTATAATACTGTGTGTTATGTATAGTAATATTAAGAGGGCTCTGGCTGAGGATTGGAGGAACGATAATGGCCTCACTGTTTATTCAGAGAAGACAAAGGAGGATACAACTAGGAAGAAGAAAGATTTTACAACTATTTTTTTAATTTTTACATTCATTTCTTCATTATCACTTAGTCTTTGATTCATTTCTTTCCCTTGCTGATTAAGCACTAAAGACTTTTCTGTAGCTGTCTTTTTTTGTCTGTGCATAAGTCTTATGAATGAAAATGAAATGGTGGAGAATCTGTCTGAACAACCACGTCAGTTGAAAGATATATTAAGAAAAAAAAACAAACAAATTATCGGCTTGTATGGGTGCTGACGTCTCTTTCCAAATAAATTATAAAGATAAAATAAAATCTTGATGGATCAAAATCTTTTAAACATTTCTTCATTAGTCAATGGCTGTTTTCGAGGGTAAGGCTTAAACAGCCGGTGAGTTGTTTGTGCCCGCTGACATTGCAGGTGGAGCCCACACTACAGTCAAAATACTTCTTCCGTTTGTCTTAGCCTTTTCCGTTTTCCGTTTTCGTTTCGGTTTCCCTCCATTCGCATGCCACCATGATACCATGCCAAGCATGCCATATCATATCACGGAGGATCGGACATGGGTGGCGTGATTTAATGAAGAGAAAACATTAATGGCCGTTTGTACCGCTCTGCTCGCTCCAATTTTTTAAACAAGAGTTTTGCTGCATTTTTTTTTGCTGCACTTAATAATCCAAAATAAGTCTCGACTTCCACTCCAGTAATAAAATATTTTATTCTAGTGTAGCCAAGCTATTTTATTTATATTTATATACAACTATAATCATAAAAACAAAATAGAAACATTTAAATTTAAAGTTTGGTTTAAATTATATATATATATAAAATTAATTAATAAATTTGTTATTGTGTTCTTTTTATATTAAATTATTTTTCATATTTATAATTAATATATACATTTATTTATATTTTAAGAATTTTTTAAAATTATAATTATTGTTAAAGTTTCATGTCAGATATATTTTGGTTTTTACATAAAATTCTATTATAGAATGCTTTAGCATAATTATTTACATATCAATTAAGTTATAAAATAATTATTTAAATTAATAATATTAAATCAACTTTTAATTGGCATGACATGAAGTTTGTGATTCTCAAAATAATTAGCATAGCCTCTTTAGGATTTGAGTAGAGACTTTATTGTTTTCTAAGTGCTTGACTACAATGTCTCTTTGGATTCTTGATTTCCCTATGGCTAACTTTATCATTACACAAATTTTGTCTCCCACTAGTTAAGTCATGCCTAAATATCATCAGTTTTTATGAATTTAATTTTTGATTCATTAGCTAAACGTAAAAATTACTTTTTGTCAAACGGACAAAGTTATAATATTAATAATACTATTAAAAATATAGGGTTCTACACATTTTATTTTATGAAATTAGATTATTTTTGGGATTTCAATTTTATTTACTCAAGAGTTAAAAACCTAGTATTTCTTATAAAAAGTTAAAAATCTACAGTATCATGAATAATATTTTGCATGTTATTACATTTTTTTTATCTTATTCTTCAAACATACAATATTTTAATGCATTTTAAATTATCATAGTATTAATATTATTACATTATAATATTTAAGCAGACATTTCAAATCTCCACATAATACAAATATGCAGGCTTTGTAAAGTTTAGTTTTATAGTTAAGGAAATATTTGTGTTATTTAATAAGCTTTGTAAAGTTTAATTTTATAACTAAGTAAATATTTTAGTGCTATTTTATTTTTACTAAATTAAATTATTTCTAAGATTTCAATTTTATTTACCCAATACATTTCAAAACGAATTCACATAAATTTTTCCTTATAAATTTAGTTCTGCAAATATAATAGTTACAAATTTGAAATGATAAACAATTCTTTATCTTTAGAAAAAATTATTACTAAACCACAATATTAGATTAATTAAAATAATTAAAATCATGTTCTCTAAAAGTACTTACTATTATTACTTAAACAAAAAATTAACTGACTAAGATAAAATTAATATGTAAGGGAGACATTTCAAATCTCTCCACACCCAACTAGGGTTAGGGTTCTACACATCTTATTTTATGAAATTAGATTATTTTCGGGATTTCAATTTTATTTACTCAAGAGTTAAAAATTTAGGATTTTTAAGGGAACAAGTGTGTATACCTTGTCAATACGGTTTGGAAGGTTCCTCCTCTTGTACTGATTGATCCTAATTTTTTAGAGTTGGTGTACCACGAGTTTTTTTAAGATTGACAAATTCACTTTGTAATTAGTTGTTTTAATATATTTTTTTGTCTTTATGTTTAAAAATACCCTTAATATATATATTTCTCCTACATTCACTATTAATAGTAGATTCTATATGGTTTTTACTTATCTATAAAAGGTATCCATGGTCTTGTAGGTACAATGTTAAGCATTGACCATACTTAAATACTACTTTATCCAGAGTTTCAACAAATTATTTACTTCATATTTAAATACATCACTATATATGTCAAAGTTTTATAATTGATCAATATTAATAAATTGTTTACTCCACATTTTAATTGCATCAATAGTGCCAAAGTTTTATAGTTTACAATTTTAATAAATTAATTAATCCATATTTTAACTACATAACTACTGATAGTTTTATATCTTATTCCTCTAAAAAATTATAAAGGAAACCAAAATGACAAGAATACAAAATAATAATATGTAGTTGATTTTTCTATATAACTATTTAATTTTAAATAAATAGATGAAAAAGACAAATATTTTTATTTACATAAGAGTTATTTTATTTAAGCTATTTTATTCACACATACTATTTGTTTGTAATATCTTAACTTTAAATCTTATTTTTGACGACTGTAATATATATAAATTTATTTGTAATATCCTAACTTTAAATCTTACTTTTGATGATTGTAATATATATAAATTTAATATTATATTAATTATTATAGTAATAGTATATTCATTTTATTATATATTTAAATAAATAAATGCTTTAATATTTAACCAAGAGAAAATATTTAATAAATTAGTTTAAATTTTAGATTTTTCAATATAAACAAAATATTTAACCTATGATTATTATTTGGAAATGTGTTTGCTAGATGATTATTTTAACATTCTTATTATAAATATAAATAAAACAAATCATTTAGTATTTGAACCTGTAATTTTCTTCAAAAAGTATTCAAATACACAATCTTTGTTTTTAGAGTGAAATACAAATCAACTAAGTGAATTTTGAATTATTTCAAAAATTAGTTATTTATGGTAGGAATGAAAGTAATCTAAATTTAAAGTGTCACTAACAATTGTTTATATAAGGGAATGCAATTAATTTCCAATTTAAACTATCATAGACACTTGTAAGAAATGGGTGTATATGAGGGTTGAAATAACTTTTGAGATAGAGAAAAATACAAAAACCTAATAAGGTCTAAAATTTTCACTTTACTATTTTAATGATTAAAAATGAGTTATTTATAACAAGATATGTAATTAATTTGCAATTTAAAGTGTCATTAATATTTGTAAGAAATGGGTGCATGTGGAAGTTGAAATGATATATTTCAACCTACAAGTGTTAGTGATAGTTTAATTTACAAATTGGATTTATATTCCCATTGTTTATATTATCAATACATAAAAATATATTTATCTTCCCAATATTGTGTAATAGAATGTTGAAGAAAATTGAAGCTTGAAAACATAATATGTATTTCAACCTATACATATTTAGTTCATGATTTGTAAAATATTATTCAAATTTACGAATTTATTTGCTACTAAATATATTTTATTTGAAATTTTGGGATTGATAAAATGCATATTATGTAAATGAATGTTGGTGAAGAAAATTACAAGTTGAAAAATGTAATGTGTATTTCAACCTATAAATGTTTAGTTTATGATTTCTAAGATGTCTTTAAAATTTATGAACTTATTTGATTAATAATTTATTGTATTTGCTCAACTTATATGGAAATGCTTTTGGTTAGTTTGTCAATAAGGACAAGTCAGAAATTTTCTTCTTTTTGTCAACCCCAGGCTTGAACAATAGATTATGAATGTCTTCAACTTCAAAAGAGGTTGTCTCCATTGCAAATATCTTGGTATGCCTTTGGCTACGAGACATAGATTAGGCAAGTTGTGGGATCTCCTTGGTCTGAAGATAGACAACAAGCTAGTCTCCTAGAAGGGGTGATGATTGTCTAGAGTGGGAAGAGTAGTCATGCTTAAAGTTGTGGTGGCTACCATCCCAATTTATTTAATGTGTTGTCTTGCTTTGACAGTGGGTGCTAGTCAAAAGATCAAGAAGAGTATGAAAAATACTTTAATTGGTAAGGTAACTTTGAACAAAAGAAAATAGCTCTCGTAGCATGGGAAAAGATACATGCAAATCTAAGAAAGCAAGGGCAGTGGGACTAAAGAACTTGTTGAAGAAAAATATTGATCTCAGAGTAAAACTGATTTGGAGGATGTATTCCAATCCAAATTTGAATTGGGTCAAAATATTACAAACCAAGTATTTGGATGAGGATAAGCTGAGTGTCCTAACTTTATTCATTTGTGTAAACATGTCTCTCAAGGCTTTATGAGGGAAATGAAACTTGTTCAGTTATAACTATTTCAGAATATCTCTTTGGTTGAAATATTTGTGAAGAAAGTTTGTAACCCTAAGGGGTTCCTTGTGGGCAACCGAGAATTGATTCTTGCTTTTCTATTAAGAGTTAATGTTTCATGGCACATCCTCTTAAAACAATTTTTTTTAATGTGACAAAAAGCAACAATATTGTATATTCTGTTGAAGGTGACAGTTGCAAAACTGTCGATTGGTTTTTCAGTTCGAAACTTCAACAATTGAACGTTTCTGACAGATTATAAAGATATAATGTAAATAATGTTTGTGCAAGTATTTTTTGTGTGGTCTGCACTCACATTGTTGGCAGTATATGCTTTAAAGAAATAGAGTATTCCTCTGTATGAAAATGTTTTCAAAAACTGTGTAATCTTTCACATGCCAGTGAGACAATGTATTCCGTGAGATTGTAAGCCAGTGAGGCATAGTAATCAGTGAGATTCTTAAGCCAACAAGGCAATTTTTCAAGTGGTTTTATGCCAGGGGCTTTCCACTCAAGACAAATCTCTGTGTCTTTATTTTTGTGGTATGCTTCTTGATCTAGAGCTCTGATCCAGCAACTTTTTGAGGATTCAGCCTCATATTTTCATTTTCCAAAGGCAAAATATCCATTTTTTCACAAAAATTAAATTTTGGATAGTGAGAATAAAGACCTGATTTTCTCGAACAACGAGCATACAAAGACCTAGTTTGATCTTTTGAAGCAGAACAGTGAAGAAGAAAATCTTTTCTTGAATCCTAAAAAGTCAGCATGCAATATTCTTCTATCACCATGGAGGCCAAATCGACACTCATTCATGAATACCTGATGGAAAAGGAGTATATGGATCTATTGAAGACTATTGATGATGCAAATGTCAACTTGCAGATGAGGACAGTTCACCTAGAGTTAATTACCATACCAAATGAGGCCAAAGTTGATGAATTGGAGAAAACTCAATTCTCAGACTGAGCCATTTCTCAGTATCTACAGGGGAATTCTATTTTTGGCGGCTGGAGGGATTTCTAAAGTAGATAGTATTTTGAGAACTAACTTTACTTTTCAAAGATAAACTTATTTTTGGATTTGTTTTGGAAATCATGCAAAATATCTTTAAGTGGAACTCAATGTGTAATAACATGCAAGTTCAGTTAACTGAATAGCATGAGAGATATTTTTGTTTTAAATTGCTAAATAAGCTTGCATGCTTCCCATGCAGCATTATTGTTAGGGTGGAGAGTGTTAGTTAACTCTTCCTTTTATTTCCTTGCATCTTTGCTTTTTAGGGTATAAATAAGGGCTTTTGTACAAGCCTCAAGAGGAGATTTTGATGATTCTAGAATTCAAACTTAGATCTAGATTTCAACATTCAGGAGCTTTAGAGTTAGTCTTTTTCAATATTTTGTAGCCAGATGTCAAAATTGTGTTTAATTAATGAATGAAAAGCAATGGCAATTCTCATGCCTGTCTTACGTTGAAGTTGTTATTTGTCAAATGTTGTAATGTCCCTTTTAGCAAGTCAAAATTTTCTTAACCTTGCACATAATTTCAACTTGGTAATATGGTGAATTGATTGTGCAGTCTTAATGCTCTGCCAGATCTGATTTGAATGTGTATAGATTTATACTCCTGCTGAAGGTTATTCCCTGATAGGACTATCTGATCTTGTATCTGCGTCTCCTTACAGGAACGGCTGGGAATACATATATGCCCTGATTTGCTTAATCGCAACAATGTATACTTAATCTGTTAATGGTTCGTCACTGATAATAATGGATCTAAATTTATATTATGTGTTTGTGATCGATCTGTGTAAGGAGTCCTTATATTCTCTTGATCCAACGCTATTTACTTAGTTGCTGCTGCTTGATGTAAGATGATGTTCGATATTTCTCTTTTATACCTTTTAAGGGATACGACTAATCATAATCACTGCCTTCAAGCAACGTACCCCTTCATTTACTAATCTTTGGTCTTCTTGTTAATACGACTGTTTGTAATAATTTGCAGCCTTTAGTGATTATTAATCGCTTCTCCTTACTCTATTTGTAGACCATCAATCGTTGTCAATGACTTCAGTGATGCTTTTCATTGATTCTTCCTAGTCTTACTAACCATGGCATATACTAAAAATACTTTCCCTTTTAATAAGAAACTTCATTAATAATTATCTTTAATCATAATCACTGCCAGCTTGCAGCCTTAAGATCAGGGCATGACAACCCTCCCCACTCAAGATTGCTTGTCCTCAAGCAATCACAAGTTCTTTAATCACCTTACACTTTAACACTTACCTTCAATGTGTTGAGACAAAGTCAGGGTTTGATTTCGGATGAAAGAGAATTTGTAATCAAAGAGTATTTGTTTGATGTTTTGATTAACAATGATGGGATGATTTGAGAGTATTGAGATTCCAAGATGCATCTTGAGATTTGGTCTTGTACTTGTCATATGTTATTGACCTCAAAATTGAGTAGAGTCATGTTCTTGACTATATGATGGATTAAAGAAGATTTGGTAAGCTTCAATAGTGATGTGCTTGATGAAATATAAGTGTCATAGATGAAGAATGATCCTGAGAGTTTGTGGGTTATGGGCCCATAATTTGACTTAGTATCGGTATTATGTTACATAAATCAAGAGAAGAATTCAAAGAAGATTCTTGGAAGAAATGAATTTAGTTCATGGGTCTTGTGATTAGTGAAATTAACTTCCTTATTTCCTATACTTCCCTAAGGTCTCCTTATACTCCTGATGGAGGAGTGAGGCTTCAAAAGGGTATCTTAATGTTCTAACTCTTTATGCCCAAGGGCAAAGCTCCTTTGGCCCAAGTGAACATGTCATTTCCATCACAAGTGGCGTATCTAGAAGAGCATATCTCTCTCTAGACCCAAAGGCAGAACCTTTTAATTAAAAGGTAGAAACCCCTTGGCTCATGTGATCTTATTAATTCCATCATAAGGCATATCTAGAAGAGCACATTTCTCTCTAGACCTAAAGGCAGAACCCTTCATTAGAAGGTAGAACCCCTTTGGCTTATGTGGACTTATCATTCCTCATCATGAGTGGCGTATCTAGAAGAGCACTTCTCTCCTAGACCTAAAGGCAGAACCCTTCACTAGAAGGTAGAACCCCTTCAGCTCATGTGAACTTATTACTTCCATCATAAGTGGCGTATCTAGAAGAGCACATTTCTCTCTAGACCCAAAGGTAGAACCCTTCATTAGAAGGCAGAACCCCTTTGGCTTATGTGGACTTATCATTCCTCATCATGAGTGGCATATCTAGAACAACACTTCTCACCTAGACCCAAAGGCAGAACCCTTCACTAGAAGGCAGAACCCCTTCGGCTCATGTGAACTTATTACTTCCATCATAAGTGGCGTATCTAGAAGAGTACATTTCTCTCTAGACCCAAAGGCAGAACCCTTCATTAGAAGGCAGAACCCCTTTGGCTTATGTGGACTTATCATTCCTCATCATGAGTGGTGTATCTAGAAGAGCACTTCTCTCCTAGACCCAAAGGCAAAACCCTTCACCAGAAGGCAAAACCCCTTCAGCTCATGTGAACTTATTACTTCCATCATAAGTGGCGTATCTAGAAGAGCACATTTCTCTCTAGACTCAAAGGCAGAACCCCTTTGGCTTATGTGGACTTATCATTCCTCATCATGAGTGGCGTATCTAGAAGAGCACTTCTCTCCTAGACCCAAAGGCAGAACCCTTCATGAGAAGGCAGAACCCCTTTGGCCCATGTGAGTTCATTACATTTTCTTTTGGTTCTAAAATCAATTCTCTTTTCTTCTTTTACTTAGAGTTACCTCGATTTCTTCTTGACTTTCTTTGTTGAATATGACTTCTATATTGTGTGCTTGAGCTCTTGTTCCACATCTATGCCCTAGTTTCCATGCTTCTTTGCATTTAAAACACACTTTTTTGTCTTGTTCACAAACGTGTCCTTTCTCCCATTCCTTCTTGCAATCAAAACAAAGACCCTTCTTTCTTAGCTCTTCCCTACCATTATAAGAAAGATATGGTTTCTCGTATTTCTTTTCATTCCTTAGACATATATGTCCTGATTGCCATGGTTCCCCGCATTTACAACATGGATTCTTATTAAGATTTTCTTTCTTATGCATAGGTTTGGTGAATAGTTGAGGGGTCTTACTAGTTTCTATTTGAGTTGCCATTTCGATGGCATCATCCATGGTAGACGGTCTTAGAGCCCCTACCAATCCTCTTAGCTTCTCATCCAAACCTTGAACAAATAGGAATGTGAGTCTTTCATCATCTATTCCAGGGACTCGAATGGCTACTTTCTCAAATTCACTCACATACTCGTCCACGGTTCCACGTTGTCTTATTAAGGTTAAATCTCAGAAGTCTTGTTGGGGATGTCTTCTATCAAATTTTTTGAGGAATTTATTGGAAAATTCTGCATAGGATGTGATGGAATCATGTCCTTGAGTTCTTTTCCCATTATGCCACCATTCATATGCTAAGCCTTCCAAATGTAGGATGGCAAATTGAAGGGCGTCTTTCTCCGTCATGGGGTTAAGAAGAAAATAGTCATTTAGTTTTTGTAACCATGCATGCGGTGATATCTTATGGGTTCCATCATAATGTGGCAAATTTACTTTATTGGCCTTTTGCTTCAAATCCTTATTTGCGGGCCTTTTCTCTCTTCTTGTTAACTCATTCCTTTTTGAGTTGTTATATTCGATAAAGGACACCATTCTTCTTAGTTCAGGTTCTAAGTTGGCATAAGCTCTCATCATGTCTTCCATGCTCATGCTTTGGGGGGTATCGTTTTCCATTCTTGGGTTTTCTTCACTTGGTAGGAAGGATGGTAGTGGAATCCTTGAACTTGGCAAAGAGTTGCTATTTTTAGCTTGATTAGAAGCTACTTCCTTCCCATTAGCTGTTTGTGCCTTTAAAGTTTCCATGTCATTTCTCAAGGTTTGCACAGTTTGCAAAAGGACTTGAGTAGCTTGATTTTGATCATTCAAATTCCTTGTGGTTGCTTCAATGAAGGCTCTCAATTCGTTGTTCATCCTTACTTGGCTGCTTCTTGGCCTTCTATATGTTTGCATACAGTATCCTCAAAGGTTGGCAGGACGTAGCTCTGATACCACTTGTAATGTCCCCTTTAGCAAGTCAAAATTTTCTTAACCTTGCACATAATTTCAACTTAGTAATATGGTGAATTGATTGTGCAGTCTTAATGCTTTGCCAGATCTGATTTGAATGTGTATAGATTTATACTCCTATTGAAGGTTATTCCCTGACAGGACTATCTGATCTTGTATCTGCATCTCCTTACAGGAACGGCTGGGAATACATATATGCCCTGATTTGCTTAATCGAAACAATGTATACTGAATCTGTTAATGGTTCGTCACTGATAGTAATGGATCTGAATTTATATTATGTGTTTGTGATCAATCTGTGTAAGGAGTCCTTATATTCTCTTGATCCAACGCTATTTACTTAGCTGCTGCTGCTTGATGTAAGATGATGTTCGATATTTCTCTTTTATACCTTTCAAGGGATATGACTAATCATAATCACTGCCTTCAAGCAACGTACCCCTTCATTTACTAATCTTTGGTCTTCTTGTTAATACGAGTGTTTGTAATAATTTGCAGCCTTTAGTGATTATGAATCGCTTCTCCTTACTCTATTTGTAGACCATCAATCGCTGTCAATGACTTCAGTGATGCTTTTCATTGATTCTTCCCGGTCTTACTAACCATGGCATATACTAAAAATACTTTTCCCTTTTAATAAGAAACTTCATTAATAATTGTCTTTAATCATAATCACTGCCAGCTTGCAGCCTTAAGATTGGGGCATGACAAATGTTCATATAATTGTGAGTTCGTATTCATTCAATGGAATTTACTATGCCTGTTTTGCTTCTAAATATCCATTGATGTGTGTTTTCTTCTGTGTTGAGGGTGAAATCACAGCTTTGTATTATTTTTGCCTTCATCATTGTATGGTGTTATTTTGTCCAATCAATCTAAAATTGTGTACTTGCTTTACTCAGCCTCTGAATTTAGTTGAGTAACGCAAGCATGTAGCCTAGGTTTTGTTTTCAGTCAAAAAGCATAAAAATCTTTTCTTCACTATTGAATGTGCGTCTCTACCTTCCTACACGTTGCAAAAACCCAAAAAGATTGTAAAGTTTTTAGTTAAGTTTTATTTTATAGGGAGCTTCCCCTTCCAATTCGAAAGTTTTTAGTTAAGTTTTATTTTATAGGGAGCTTCCCCTTCCAATTCGAAAAGCGGTTCTACTGCACATTTGTCTGTGTTTCTTTCTCACTGAAAGGTGTGAAATTGAACACTAACACGTTTCATTATAAAAAATGCGACAGGTCAACTACAGACATTAATTCATTTTATGATGGCTCATATCATGTCATTCTACACTAACTTCCTTTTTAACTCTTCTAGATCACATTGAAATTCTTTCATAGAGATTATCTCTACACACTCTTTGATTATAGTAATTTCCTTACTTCAACGGCCTCATTGGCATCATCATGATATGCAGACTTAGATTAGATCAAGTATATGTCTTATATGCAGATACAATAATTTTTTTTTAAAAAAAACATACAAAATATATATCCTTTTCTTATCTTTGATGGTCACAATTGGTGTTCTCAAATATTTAAAAGAGATAAAAAGAGAATGTTGTAATTAAGTACAAGACCAAAAAATAACTAATAAAAATGAAAATTTTGGCCATATATCTTATCTTTGCTATAATCTTCAAATAATCTGCCTCATCCACCTCCATTTCCCACGAGGAAATGCCTTCGGCTTGTGACAAATACAACCACAACAAAGCTTTATACTGCAGCAATTAAAGGAGACAATATTTGATGTCCCAACAATCCCTTGGTAATTTATATGCAACTTGTCATGGCTTTGCTACCACTAGTAAGGGCAAAATAAAATACATTAAATATTGTATATCATTGTATTTTCCTTTAAAAATAATGTATACATTTTTATTTTATAGACAGAAGAATAGTTGAATTGTCACAAAATCTAAACTCAAAAAATAAATCAAAAAGTTAAAAATGTGTTAACCTTACACCTGAACAGATATCTCAAGATAGATGCCAATGTAGTTTTACTCTACAGAAAATAGACTTTATATATAGTGATTGGAGATATTTTCTTCCTTGAATTGAATTATAAAGTGTAATTGCTCCAAAACATTATGTTCCTTAAATTATAATGATAGGATCCCACTATACTACTATTACTGGAGAAATTAACTTTAGATTCAAGTGGATTTTATTATTATAAGTTGAATAAGAGTTAGATAATATTAAATAATTATCTAAATGAATGTGTGCTGTTATAATAAGTTAAATTAACTATTTGAAACTAGAGTCTCTTTTATCCTCATGCATGAAGTTTTAAAAAAAAAAATTAACAAAAAGTGGAAACCACCTGTACAACATATTAAAACGATTTAGGGTTTTCACATCAAACAGGAGAGACCAGATAGGGCACCAAATCCCCATTGAGTTACAAAGCAAAAACGAGGGAAAAAAAAAACTCAAAAATCTGCTATATGTCTCCGAGTTCCATCTTGATAAAATCAGAAATATTGTTCATTTTTCTTCGGAGTTGTTTGAGGTCAGTTTGTAACCGAGCATTTTGTATCTGATGTGCTGATCTGGATTTC
This sequence comes from Cunninghamia lanceolata, assembly GCA_027924645.1. Classification (NCBI taxonomy): domain Eukaryota; kingdom Viridiplantae; phylum Streptophyta; class Pinopsida; order Cupressales; family Cupressaceae; genus Cunninghamia; species Cunninghamia lanceolata. The sequence goes on along the minus strand of BSBN01000503.1, from coordinate 13,689,210 downwards.
TCGCCGGAGGGCGATTTCTAAACGAGAGATGTGCAGCTGCAGCTGCTACTTTTCTTCCAACGCGGACGACCTTTCACTTTCCAGGTATATCTTCTGAGCTTCCCACATGGACTTTTCCCTCAATAATGTGGAGAGATGAGTGTGGACGCAGTCAAGTTCTTTATCATTTTGCCCCTGCTGCATAATACACAGATCTGTGGGAGCCTCACCACTCTGGGGAAGTTCTTTATTACACCCGTTTTCCTCCACACCAACAGCAGCATTTGGCCGCATTTCGAGCATGTTGGGTATTTCATTCGCACAAGCTTCCAGCCTGGCTTTCTTATCTGTGTACCTCACATAAGCAGGATCAATCGTCCTCTTTTTTTCTGTTGGATTTTGTACAGCTTCTGTCTCGTCTTTTTCCTCTGGGCCACTTCCACCAAGGACCCTGTGTCCATGCTCTCTCATAATGTTATATGCTAAATATGAAATCCCCTCCGCAGCCTTTCATTTCTCCTCTTTACTCCTTCCAACATCCCTTCCCCTGATGTCATATACATTGATAAATGGATCTCCATGCACAATATCACTGCGAGGAATGCCACTCTTTTCGCCGAATGTTTCGAATGCGAGATACTGGAGAATAGTGGAATAATTAAACGACCTTTCGTGCTTGTTGTGCACAGATTCAATCTGCTCCAACATCCTGTCCTTCACAAATTGACACCAATTAAAGCAGACCCCCTGAGAAACCTCAATGGCAGTCTGGACATACTTTAACCAGATTTCAGAGCAAAGAAGGCATTCGCGCATGCATGCATTATCTGGAAGCAGTTCCATGGACTCCCCCATCAAACACTCAAAATCAAGTCTAACGGTGGGCATATTGCAGATAAGAGTGGCGTAATCTTATGGGTGGGTCAAAAGGGCGCTGTTTAATTGATAGGCGGCCAAAAAACCGATTCAAATTTTTTTGAATTTGACCGCGCATTTTGTATGCAGTATGAAAGGTATGGTATGATGGCTTCCACATGCCATAGGCATACTGTTTTGTATGGGGAATGGTCGCAGCCGTAATAGTAGCAGCCAGCTGCCAATGTAACAGAAAGGAGAATGGAAACGGAAAAGACAAAAAGACAAACGTTAAGTCAAAGTGCCACGTAAACACATTTCACAACTCACCGGCTGTTTACGCTCAGCGGTTTTCGAGTTCCTCAATTCATAAAACACAAAGGGGAATCATTCATTTTTGGACCGAACCTAAGTTCATTTATAGTGACGACGCATCTTTACAGCTTGGTTGATGGATTGGTAATATTATGTTAGTTGCAATGGATAAACAAGTGTGTAGCCACTAAGTCTAATTATATTTTGTGGGGTGTTTGTAAGTGTAGGGTAAAGTTTAATCATATTTTGTCTAGGGTGTATGTAAGTGTAGGGTAAAGTTTAATCAGTTGGTATGTTGTAAAATAACTGGTTAGTCGAAATTCAATCGATTGGATGGTCAAATAAGTTGAGAGAGACAAAGAACATGGTTAAATAGGTTGAGGGAGTTGGGTTTAACAGGCCAATCAGAGAAGTCGTCATGAAACAGGGTCAAAAATTCTGTAAACAATCGGCATGACAACGTGTTAGCTATTTACGATGGGCATAAGTGTAGTGGAGTGGTAAGTTGTTATAGTTTGGGTATCTACGATGTTGTGTTCAAATCCCTTTACAGATAGTGAAGAGGTTCTTGATTGACATCTCCACAGCGTTGGCCAATTAAAAAAATACATTTGTAGACAAGGTATCTTTTGATATGTGAATCGATAACTTCCTCTTTTTAATATGGACAAGGTGCCTTGTGATATGTGAATTGATAACTTCCTCTTTTTAAGATGTGACTACTTTCCTCTCTAAACATGTAATTGCTTTTCTTTACTTCTCAGTTTTATAAGCTTCATTACCTTTTTCATTAAGATTTTTTTTGTTGGTTCAACTTTTTCATTAGATTAGACAAATTGTTTTATAAGTTTATTTCACTTTTAATTGGGAGTATCCTTTTGTTGGTTGATCTTTTTAATTAGATTAGACATATTAGACATATTGATTTATACTTTCTTCTGTTCACTTTCTATAGAGTATTTTTGCATTGATTGATCTTTTTAAATACATTAAATCTAGTTAATTATGTCTGAAAGTTTTGTTAATTATGGGGGTTTTATGTGAATGCCTCTATTACGAATAATTTTCCTCTCCATATAATTGTGTTATTTATAATTTAGTTCATAATTACGTAAGGTTATTTATTAATTTTTAAGTGATTCAAAATCATGCAACCTTATATGTTGTAGGGAATGTGTAATAGTGCAAAACAACACCATTCTTTGAACACATAGATACCTATAAATTTCTTTTATTTTAGATGGCAACTATCTAAAAGATGTCGAGAGATATCAATCTTGAGGTGCTTGTCTAGCCTATGTCACAAATTTAATATATATATGCCTTGAGATTGATATCTCTTGATATCTTTTAGATGTAGTTATTTAAAGTATCTATGCTAGTTTATTAGGTTTCTAACTTTTGAGGCTTGCTAGACATATTTGTAAAATTTCATTCTATTAGCACCCACACTTGGGCATAATAAAGGTTTGACAATAAAATGGTTGTCAAATTTATATCAAAGTTTTTTAATCCATTCATGCCATGTTACAACCTAGATCATTTCTAAATAGTCATAGCTCTAAGCATAATTAAAAAATATGGATGTTGGTGGAAAGGTAAAAAGTGCATCCCTAGCACTTTTCATCATTTGTTTTGGACTCACTTTTTGACCCTTTGTCTCAAATGTAATAACTTAGTGTCCAAATGTCATTTTTATGTGCGAGAGTTGGTATCCATCCTATACCTTATCTATTTCTAAAAACTTGTTCTCTAGTGGTTGTTAGGACTAGGTGTTGTACACCTTAAAAGTCCTAGTGTTAATGTTGTTATGCTTTTTTAATATTTGTATATAATATTGTACACCTTGAAAGTCCTTGTGCTAATGTTGTTATGTTGGTTTGTGCCCAGAATTATGATGAAAAAATAAAAGAAATTATTAATAAAGATACCCAAAATGAAATGTTAACCATTACTGCAACATAAATTAGCAGACTATTGGGGTTTGCAGTAGGAGATTTTTGAAACGTCCACATTGACCTAGAAAAGTTAGCTAGTGATTATGAAGCAGTCCCTCAAAATTCCAAAGATTCTTATCTCAGAAAAATAACAATAGATGGTTCCATACCCAAAGATAATTAGAAGCCTCCTTATCAAATTGAAATTTTTAAACCATGGCTTCAAGATACTATTTCCATGCTAGCATTTTGCCTTGGATTGGATAGTAATAGTAAAGTGGATGCAAGCCTCCTTGAAATGGTATACAATATCCATTATGTTTTCCCCCTGTTAAATATGGATTTGTAGAGCACATTGTAGAATCTATGCATAAACATTTTTTAATGACTAAAGGAGGTTGAACCACTTCTATTTCCAACACTACTTGACCTTTAGGTTCACAACCTAATTATGCCATTTATTTCTAGTGCAATTTAGTGGAATATTTGTAGCCAACAAGCTTCAAATTTAGCCCTTCATAAATGATGGGGCGAAGGGAGTGCTTCCAATACATGGTTGGAACCATAAGATAAGGATGCATGATTCTTGAAGGAACTACAATCATTTTGTGTACTACTTTTTGGCTCCACTATATTATGCAATTACAAGTACTCCAATGCCTAGATTGCTTGAGTCTTGTAGACATTCTATTCAACTGGGAACATAAATACAATTAGTTGACTGGTACTTCATGGAAGAATATATTGTGCTCAGATTTTATGGATTAGGAGTAGAGTCCCACAAACTTCCAATACATGTGATAGAGAGGGTTTTTGCATTGGAATACATACGATAGATGGATAGTATAGATCAACAATACTTTGTTAGTCAGTAAAAGAAGAGTATATTTCCTTCCTTACCTTTTTCATGTGGAGGGTTCACATTCGAGAGGAAAGCATTCATTATGGCACACCAAATTTTATAAATTTTTAAATTTGATGTTGACTCTCACTGGTAGTATGACCCATGTGACATGATTAAAGCAAGGCTTCTAACCAATAAGAACATTGGAAGTAGAATTCAACATCAAAGTAAACCCCTCCTAGAAATATTGAAAAACATGAATTCTTGGGATGAGGTGAAAAAAGTAATGGAGGAAACTGCTACTGAGAAAGGTGTTTATTTTCAACAATTATCAGAAGAAATAATGGAATTGTAGCCACAGAGAGCAGAACAGTTGTCAATCAAGAGTTACAACATTTTTATAAAAGAGTTGATCAACCATCTAGTTTTAAAAGAATGCTAGAGTCTCTCAAAATAGCATGTAAAGAGGATATGTGGACACTAAAAAATAAATGCCTTTTGGTCTATGAGGAAGGATCTAGGTGATCCAAAAACTACTGTAGATTTTGAGGAGATCCCAGAAGATGAAGAGTTTAGCAAATTGTGGAATATAGAGCATCCCTTTGAAGCACCTAATCATGAATATGATGATGATACTAACATGCAACATCAACCCTTGGATCCCACTAAAGTCTATGAATACAAACCTGGTTTAAGTGATACCCTAAAAGATACATATACTTCAGGGGCAACCATATTTGAAAATTTGGGTTATGAAGGTGGTGGTTTGGGGACTAATGAACAAGGCATCCCTTGGGTGGTAACACATGTAGACACTAGAAAACCTCATTATTTTTGAGGCATTGGAGCTTCAACTAATAAGAAAGCCCAAAGGCATACAAGGACAAATGGTACAATTGAATTTGTTGCAGCTTCAAATGAAAATCTTGACAATCTAAGTCAAATACAATCACAAGTACAACCAGTACCACAAGGGTTTTTAGAACTTCAAGATACTCATTTGATTGGTAAAAGAGATGGTTTAGAATCTAGTGAGCACTGGTGGCGATTGTACGGTAGTAGTGGTCAGCAAGTGCTACAACAACATAATACTTATCTAAGAGGCCACTAGTAGAAGATCTACTATACAAAAACTCAACAAACACGACATTGTGAAGAGACAAAAGATTATGATAGGTCCAAGTCCAACTTCCTCCATTTCCACCTCAATGGAATTATTTCTAGAAGGTATCCCTCCTGTTGTTAGTGTGACTAGGATAGGAATGGCTAATCTTTAGCCTCAAACAATTACTCATTCGCCATTCAAGCATTCAATTGTGTCAGCGATCCCAAGTTTTGATTAGTTTAACAAGAAAGCAGAAAAATCTAAAAGACACAAGAAAGACATAAGAAGCAAGTGCTAGAGAGTACATCTGTTGTAACTTCTAAGCCTGCAAGAACCAGGGTATTGCCTACATATGACCCAGATACATAAACCACGGAGTACATGTTTGTTGCACCCAAATTTCAAAATAAACTAAAGAATCAGATGCAATGCTCTAACTATGAGGTGAGCACTGTCCAAATGGATTTTTTTGGAATGAAAAATGCTGACAAAATTAATGTATCAAAAAGGAACAACGATGTGGTGTACACATCATTGCTAAAGAAAGAGAGAGACAGAAATAGGTTGTAGAATCAAATAGAAAAGTTACATGCAAACCTAGCAAATGAGAAAGCAAAGAGGAAAGCAACAGATAACAAGAGCAATGAATTAGAGAAAAGGATAAAAAAAATCTACCTCTACATCTACAAGCAAAGAGAATGAATAGACAGAGGTGGAACTGAATGAACTAAAGTAAAGGTTAGATGAAAGCATAAAGAATTATGATAATAAAAAAGCCAATTCAAAAACATTACAACAAAAGATGATGGAAGCCAAGGACTTAACAAAGACATTACAAGGCAAACTGGACAAACAGACACAAAAGACAACACAATGGGAACAAAAAATGGAGGAAGAGAGGAAAACCACTGAACAACTATAGCTATAGCTGAGGAATGCAGAAAATGAAATAAAGTATTCCCAAAATAAAGTATCTAAATTTTACATAAAAATAATAAGGAATATAATAAAAAATATATGGGAGGAAATAATGTAGAGGACTGATGATTTGTCTATATTGTTTGAATTGATTGATGGTCCAATAGCACAGAATGTGAAGTTCAAACAATACATTCAAGACAACAAAAAGGTGACTTCAAGTCAGAAAACTGCAAGAAAATTTTGCAAACAATCCACAGAATCAGTGACAATGAACTGGCATCCAAAGGAATTGATAACCGGATTGAATCCTTAATACAGACATCATCTATCATTCAAAAGTGTACGAAGCTAGGTGAAGCACAAGAAATTCTAGATTAGATTGATTTTTTTTTATGAAAGCTACATAAAAAGGTAGAATACTTGAAAGACCTTGGTTTGTCATGGGCTTTTGATAATATAGAGTGATACATTGGAAAGGGTGCTCTAAAAAGAAGATGGGGGATAAAATGAAGATGGATTTGTTGGATCTAGGGCATACAACTGAGAGGGGGGGGTGAATCAGTTGTATACAAACTTGCTCTCTATTTCAAACACTTGATTCGTCTTGTTAGTTAACAGCATATCAATTAATCATCCATGAAAGTAAAATGCACAAACACAAGAGCAGATAAACATCAACACAATGAACACCAAGATTTTGAAGTGGAAAACCCGGTTAAGAGAAAAACCACGGGGTGATTAACCCAAGGATTATTCTCTGTTAAAAGAATAAGAAAAAGAATGGCACTTGCCAATTAGGGCTCACTGCCCAAGCACACTGCTCACAAAGAGGCCCACTGCCTACAAGGAGACACACTGTCTACAAAGTGATAAGAATCACAGTCTTGAACTAGAGAATGACATCTTTACCATGTCTGGATCAGTTCCATTTAAGCCCAAAAACCTCTGCTCTGCCTTTTGCACTTCTCTTCGCTATACCACTCTTATCCACACAATCCACACTACAAAATGAACTCACAAACCTTTATTTATACAAGACATTGACTTAGGAACAATCATCTAAGTTGGAAATCAACCATAAAAATATCCGCAAGATGAATAACACATCCGGTCGGCCACCACAAGAACATTCGCAGGATGAACAACTCATCCGGTCGGCTAAACAGAGCAAGAACTTCATCCGGAAGAATATCTTCAATTCTGGGCTCTACCATCAATGCGGACCAACAACACAACCTAAACATGATCCACGAACATTTCCAAGCCTGCCTAAATGACCAGGTACATCCGCACTTCCTCTACTTACTAGAATCTCTTCTCTTCCTTAGCCAGAACTTCAAGAACACAGTCTGTCGCCACTGTCACAATGCAAAAGGTACTTCTGGACCTCCAAATCATACACAACTTGAGATGAAACATCACAAGGACATCCCAAACACTCCTTCCAATCCACAGATTAGGATTATACAATTCCAGACCTCACCGGACCTTTCTGTGATCCTCTGTCACCTCTGAACACTTGCTGGAACCAGTTCCACACCGACAGCCACAACTCCTTCAGATCTTCATGCGGACCTCTGAAATCTTAACTGAAGCATCTCAAGACTCATATATACAAACCCTTTAATCTGCATCCTCCGGTTCGCATCCTATACAATACATTTGCTTTCTTCTCATCACTGTTCTTCACTATTCCTGACTGAGGCTAATTTTCTCAATATCCTCAGCACACTGCTCATCGAATCCCTCTTGTCAATGCAATATGAGTATGTTGACATCAATGACAACACTGGTTCACCTCATACTTGCAACAATCTCCCCCTTTGTCATTGATGGCAACATATGATGTGAAAAACCATCAAGACAAGAACTTCTCCTTTCTATCACAGCTCCCTCTATCAGCAACATGTCTTCTCCTCATTTACTGCTCCCCCTTTGATCATCAGCTACTTTTTTTTCACATGTCTTCTCTCCCCCTTTGACATCAATGGCAAAGGGCTCATGCTTGCAATTCTAACTCATCAGAATCATACCAGCTGCTCCCCCTTAGTAGCAGCTCCCCATCATCAATCCGGATCACAGGATATGACTGTGATATCCACTGGACTGATGCACATTAGTGCATCCTAGTTCATCACCGGAGGGACCATGACCCCTAACTTCTCCCGGAGATATTCAAAAGAGTCCTTGGGAAGAGGTTTAGTAAAGATATCTGCAATCTGATCCTTGAAGGGAACATACTCCAACCTGACTTCTTCCTTGTTCACTTGTTCTCTCAAAAAGTGAAACTTGATAGATATGTGCTTAGTCCTAGAGTGCAATATCAGATTCTTGGAAATATTAATTGCACTTGAATTATCACAGAAAATTGTGATAGGCTCCTCATATTCAACTTTAATGTCTCTTAGCATCTGCTTCATCCATAAGATTTGAGTGCAACTACCTGCTGCTGCAATGTATTCTGCTTCAGTTGTAGACAGAGATATTGCATCTTGTTTCTTACTTAGCCAAAAAACCAATCTCTTCCCCAAAAAGAATGCTCCACCACTGGTGCTTTTCCGGTCATCCACATCTCCTGCTCAATCTGCATCTGTGTAAGCATGAAGAGAGAAATCTGGATCTTTAGGGTACCATAGACCATACTCAGCTGTTCCTTTCAAGTATCTAAAATTTTTTTTGATTGCCATAACATGAGATTCTTTAGGATCAGCCTGGAATCTTGCTACAAGACCAACAGCCTGCATTATATCTGCTCTGGTCTGAGTGAGATACAACAATCCACCAATAATTGATCTATACTTTGTCTGATCTGCCTTTGGGGAGTCATCATTTTTGCTCAACTTACATCCGGTTGCCATGTGAGTGTTCATTGGCTTTGAATCTTCCATACCAAATTTCCTTAACAATTCTTTCACATATTTGGTCTGAGAAATGAAAATCCCTTTCTTTGTTTGAGTAATTTGCAGACCCAAGAAGAAATTCATTTCACCAAGCATAGACATTTCAAACTCACATTTCATCTGATTTGCAAAAGTTTTGCACATACTATCTCTTCCTCCAAAAATGATATCATCCACAAACACTTCAACAATCAAAATATTTTCATGATCAATTTTGAAATATAAGTTACTGTCAGCAGTACCTTTGCTGAATCCAATCTACACAAGATGCTTATCCAACCTTTCATACCATGCTCTTGGGGCTTGTTTTAATCCATACAATGCTTTCTTCAACTTGCAGACCATATCATCATTGTCAGACAATTGAAATCCATCCGGTTGTTCAATGTAAACTTCTTCTTCCAGATCACCATTTAGGAAGGCAGACTTGACATCCATCTGATATACCTTGAAGTCTTTAAAGGTAGCAAATGCAAGAAATAATCTAATTGCTTCAATTCTTGCCACCGGAGCAAAGGTCTCTTCAAAATCAATTCCTTCTATTTGAGAGTAGCCTTTGCAGACCAATCTAGCTTTGTTTCTGATTACTTCACCAGCTTCATTTAATTTGTTCCAGAAGACCCATTTGGTTCCAATCACATTCCTGTCTCTAGGTCTGGGAACAATATCCCAAGTATGATTTTTCTCAATTTGCATTAATTCATCTTTCATTATGATTTTTCTCAATTTGCATTAATTCATCTTTCATTGCTTTGGTCCAGTTTTCATCATTGCAGGCTTCATTTACTGTTTTAGGTTCAATCTTTGATATCAGACAACATTCATCCTGATTTTGAGCAACATTCCTTCTAGTTTGCACACCTTTGCTTCTGTCACCTATGATCTGATCTTCAGAGTGGTTCAGTGTTACATACCTTAGAATTTTGGGAGTATCCTGCACTGCTGCTTCTTGATCAGGCTCATTCAAACCTATCTCTTCTTCCTGATTTACCGGATCAGGCTGACTCTGACTTACCAGAGAGGATTGAGTTCCTTGAACCTGAACACCATCTTGGTCATCTTCATCAAACTCATAAAATCTTGAGGGCTTCTCAATTCCTTCATCAAATTTCACATTAGTGCTTTCTATCATCTTTCTCAATCTCTTATTGTAACACCGGTATGCTTTGCTTTGAGTGGAGTAACCCAAAAAAATTCCTTCATCACTTCTAGCATCAAACTTTCCTAGATCTTCATCTCTTTTAATATAACACTTGCTACCAAATACTCTGAAATATTTCACAGTAGGAGTGATGCCAAACCAGAGTTCATAGGGGGTCTTACCAGTATTATTTCTGATTTGAACTCGATTTAGAGTGTAGACTGTAGTGCTGATAGCTTCTTTCCAGAACATCTGAGGAACATTTGCTTCCAACATCATTGTCCTGGCAGCTTCCTGGATGGTCCAGTTCTTTCTTTCAACTACTCCATTCTGCTGTGGAGTCCTAGGAGCAGACAATTGTCTCCTTATACCCTGCTTCTCACAAAAGTCAATGAACTCACCAGATGTAAATTCACCACCTCTATCATACCTTAGACACTTCAGTTTCAATCCGGTTTGATTCTCTACCATAGCTTTGAAGATTTTGAACTTCTCAAATGCTTCTGATTTTTCTTTTAGGAAGGTAACCCACATCATCCGGGAATGGTCATCAATTAACAACATGAAATATCTATCACCTTGCAGACTCTTGATTCTTGTCGGACCACAAAGATCAGTATGTACTAATTCCAACAATCCAGTAGAGGACTGATCTTTGCTTTTGAAAGAGACTTTGCTCTGTTTACCTAGCTGACATTCTTTGCACAAACTATTTGTTGGTTTCATCAATTTTGGAAGATCTCTTACAGCCTGAGTGTTGCTTATATTGATGATGTTATCAAAATTTACATGACACATTCTTCTATGCCATAACCAACTCTGATCAACTTGAACAAACAGACAACTTTTATTTGAACCAACCAGACGAAAGATATTACCTTTTGTCTGAGTACCGGATGCAATTTCAGTTCCGGAGCTTGTAAAGATTCTGTATTTTCCATTCTTAAACCGGAGATCATAGCCTTTGTCTACTAACTGACCAACACTGAGAAGATTGTGCTTCAATCCTTCAACATATAGTACATTACCCATTTTGCTCTTTCCATCAAAGGAAATAGTTCCCCTACCTCTGATTCTGCCAGCAGAATTGTCACCAAACTTTAAATTTCCTCCTTCATACCTTTCTAAATTCAAGAACTTATCCTTGTCACCAATCATATGGTGAGAACATCCACTGTCAATAACCCAATCATCCTTTTCTTCCACTTGAGCAGCCAAAGCTTTTTCCACAACCTTGTGATTGACAGATTCAGAGAGTATTGAATCTTCTTCCTTGATGGCAATAAACACCCATTCATTTCTGGATTTGCTTCCTAGTTCTGATTCATCATCTGTTACTCCTTCATTGTCATCTTCTTCATGAACATAATAGCAGTTCTTTTGAAACCTTTGTCTGTTAGTATTAGACCTTGCAGATCTTTCTGGACATCTTGAAGCAAAATGACCAATCTTATTGCAGTTGAAGCACTTAAAGGGTAGTTTTCCTTCATACTTACCGGATCCTCTTGGTAGTCTTTTTGCAATGAGGGCTTCAAGTTGAGCTGTTTCTGCTTCTTCTTCTTCCATGTCTCTTCTTGCTTGATCATACCATGACATCTTCCTTGAAGAGTTTTCTCCTAGATCAAATCTCTGTTTGCCTTTCACATAGGCACTGGCTTTGAAAGCAGATTCAGTCTTAGGAGGATCATCTCTAAACTCGGTCATTTCAAATGCAGCTAGCTTGCCAGCCAATTGTTCTCTTGTGACAGTTGTGTGGGCTCTGAATTCATCAATTGCAGCAACCTTGATTTTGTAGGCAGCAGGAAGGGATCTGAGGATTTTGCAAACAATCTCATTTTCATCCAGAGTTCCACCAGCATTTCTAATTCCACACACTAGTTCATTCACTCTTGGCATAAAAGTAATGATGTTTTCATCATCTCTCATCTTCAATCTTTCAAATCTCCCTTTCAGACTTTGCAACCTTGCACTCTTGACAAACTCATCTCCTTCATACAGAAGTTTCAGTTTAGTCAGGATCTCATATGCAGTTGGTAGGTCAATAACATTTGAGAGATCTGAGTCATTCAATGCGCTTAGAAGAGCTTCCTTGGTCCGCAGATTATTTTCAGCATCTGTGATTTCATTCAGAGTTGTCAGACCACCTTGTGGAGGTACATATGGTTTTGAAACCATGGCCAAGTATGCTTTTCCCATACATTCCAAGTGACATTTCATGCGACCCTTCCAGAGAGTGAAATTGGTTCCATCGAACTTCAGACTATCCTTTTTGTATGACGACATCCTGGATCTCCTCAAGCGGTTAAGCTCCTTTCAGAGGAACTTGACTCTGATACCAATTGTTGGATCTAGGGCATACAACTGAGAGGGGGGGTGAATCAGTTGTATACAAACTTGCTCTCTATTTCAAACACTTGATTCGTCTTGTTAGTTAATAGCATATCAATTAATCATCCATGAAAGTAAAACGCACAAACACAAGAGCAGATAAACATCAACACAATGAACACCAAGATTTTGAAGTGGAAAACCCGGTTAAGGGAAAAACCACGGGGTGATTAACCCAAGGATTATTCTCTGTTAAAAGAATAAGAAAAAGAATGGCACTTGCCAATTAGGGCTCACTGCCCGAGCACACTGCTCACAAAGAGGCCCACTGCCTACAAGGAGACACACTGTCTACAAAGTGATAAGAATCACAGTCTTGAACTGGAGAATGACATCTTTACCATGTCTGGATCAGTTCCATTTAAGCCCAAAACCTCTGCTCTGCCTTTTGCACTTCTCTTCGCTATACCACTCTCATCCACACAATCCACACTACAAAATGAACTCACAAACCTTTATTTATACAAGACATTGACTTAGGAACAATCATCTAAGTCAGCAATCAACCATAAGAATATCCGCAAGATGAATAACACATCCGTTCGGCCACCACAAGAACATTCGCAGGATGAACAACTCATTCGGTCGGCTAAACAGAGCAAGAACTTCATCCGGAAGAATATCTTCAATTCCGGACTCTACCATCAATGCGGACCAACAATACAACCTAAACATGATCCACGGACATTTCCAAGCCTGCCTAAATGACCAGGTACATCCGCACTTCCTCTACTTACTGGAATCTCTTCTCTTCCTTATCTGGAACTTCAAGAACACAGTCTGTCGCCACTGTCACAATGCAAAAGGTACTTCCAGACCTCCAAATCATACACAACTTGAGATGACACATCACAAGGACATCCCAAACACTCCTTCCAATCCGTAGATTAGGATTATACAATTCCGGACCTCACCGAACCTTTCTGTGATCCTTTGTCACCTCTAAACACTTGCTGGAACCGGTTCCACACCGACAGCCACAACTCCTTCAGATCTTCATGCGGACCTCTGAAATCTTAACTGAAGCATCTCAAGACTCATATATACAAACCTTTTAATCCACATCCTCCGGTTCGCATCCTATACAATACATTTGCCTTCTTCTCATCACTGTTCTTCACTGTTCCTGACTGAGGCTAATTTTCTCAATATCCTCAGCACACTGCTCATCGAATCCCTCTTGTCAATGCAATATGAGTATGTTGACATCAATGACAACACTGGTTCACCTCATACTTGCAACAGGATTTGGACCAGTTACTTGATTCTTAGAATCTAGATGAGGCAAACTTTTTGAATTCCATCAAACCAATGATAATCTTGAATGCAACTTTGATTCATACATTAAATTTACCAATCGGCTATGAATTGTTAACAAATCTACAAGTCAGATACTATGAGTTACAATAGATTGCACTTCCATTAGATGAATAGTGGAGCATGCTACAAAAGTTGATAGAATGATTTGTTAATTTGGCAATACTTCTATGTACATTGTATTTCTTCATTTGAAAATCAATAAAAGACTTTTCCATTTTTTGTGTTCAAATTATCTGTAATATTTAATTGCTTAAGTTAGGAAAATTTCTAGATACACATTAAGCATTTGCCAATGTTGTAAATGCTATTGTTAGTGTTGTTAGTATGCATTTAGTTGAATACATCATCATGTAACACTTATCAATATCACACAATAATAATATGAAATTACTAATAATATGTAAATTTATAAATGGAAATTGAAAAATGTGTAAAATTTAGATGCTAAAATAAAATCAAATTTGGAAATAATGTTTAAAATTTAGATTCTAAAATGGAACATTGGAATATAGTAGTATGTCAATCTATTAACTTTTAAATGGAATATGAAAAATGTATATCAAGATTCAAGATTCATTGTTTAGTGATAGAAAAATAAAATATCATCAACAACAGTTTGGAGTTTGGAATATAAAATACATTATAAATACCTAGTAAGTGCTAAATCTCTTCCATTTACCAATTCATCTACTCACTCTGACCCTAAGATTGAGAGCCATCCTGATCTCAGTCTTCATTTTCTTCCTTCTGCAAGTGCATACATCCTCTTAAGTGCACCTCCTCACTACCACTACATGTGTTATTCATTGTGTCAGTGTCATGTGTACCAGTATGGTTTGAAGTGTTGTAGAACCCTCTAATTTCACATATGGACCTCCAGATTGTGAGTTCCCTTTCAAAAGGAAAACTTTAGATATCACACCTAGTTGTATATATCATCAAGCAATTTTCCAAATTCTTGTCAAGTTTGTTTCTTATCTTTGATTTTAAGAACCCTGATGCACTAAAAACTCTTTCATCCTCCACCAACCCCAATATCATGGTTTGACATAAATCAACAATTTTGAAATACTCTGAACGATATTGAATCACGTAATATCTCACTCTAACTTAAGGTTGCCCAAATCTTTGTTATCGATCCATCTATGTGGGGACTCTCTGTGAGTTTGAATCGTTCCATCATTGATGTTGCAAAACAGGTTGATTTCTCTATAAGCTTAGATTTATTTATAATTCCTTTTATTTGTTGTCCATTCAAATATGAACTTTTGGAAAAATGATTGACCAAGGTCTTTATCTTGTTATGAAAATTAGTTGGTCGATAGTTAGCCCAATATTGAGGATACATAATAAACATGGCTTCAAGAAGTTCATCATGAGGGAATTGATCTCTAATCTTTGAAGAAAGACATTTCGCAATATCCTTTAAATTAGTACTTATAGAATTAACAATGTTGTCAAAATCTTCCCTTGTAATAGGTATTTCTTTGATAGTGTGTCTGACCTTGGTAAAATGGTGCATAGGTGTCTCATATCTCCATATCAAGACACATAACTCCCTACTTGCATTAAACTATAAATAATTAGCAGGATTGCTCACATTTGTTGTCATGTGCCAGCTAACAAACTTTGGACTTACAAATGACTGCTCTGATAGATATAGATTATCAAGGGTCATGCATATCATTTTACGTAGTTTAGTATATTTTGAAATATACATAGTTCCGTCTTGAGCTTTTTTCATAAGAATGTTCATTTCTTGTAGCATGGGAAGAATACCAGATAAAGTTAGGAGTGTCTCTATGTCACTTAACATATGTAAGAGGTCAGGAACTCTGTCTCCTGTGTGGCGATGTTTGTACATTACTCCAATCAAGGATTAATATTCTGAAAAAAGTCATTCCGTTGATCCATGCAAGGAGATCCATCTAGTGTCAGCATCCTTAAGAAGCTTGTTTCTTGAAGTTATTCCATCAACAAATTGTTGAAATTCCATAAACCGTTTGAGACTTCAGCAGAAATACATGAGTAGAGCTCATGGATTAGATCTTCAACTTTTGATACTGTAGAAAACTTGCTCACAATTTTAAATGTTAAATTCATTCTATGGGTAATGCAATGAATGGGAATCATGTATGATGAAATAGAAGTTTGTAGCTTTACACAAAGACTGTTCCTATGACCTTGCATTATTGAAGTTCCATCAGCCCCTACACACACCAACTTTTTGGCAATTGTGTAGTCATCCATACCTCCAATTTCATTCAAAGATTACTTAACTAGTTCGAATAGATTTTGTGATGTCGCATTCTCTTTCATTTTATAAATAAAGAGTAGATGAGGTTGGCAGACATGTTTTTCTACAATATACACATGCATAGATACCCAAGAAGTATTATCTACTATTGTAACTTCATCTAAAGATAATGAAATAAATGTTGACTATTTTATTTTTTCCTATAAATCTTATTTTTCCACCTCAACAAGACAACTTGCCCATTCCCATCCACTATTTGTTGACAATGTGTGTTAGGAATGCCCATTAAAGATAATAAACTATTATATTCTGGGTAGTCAGTCATAAGATGCCCTCTAGTCCAAATATGCAAACAACACTCAAATGAACAGTTTTTTCCATTTGTGCTTCTCCCATCATCTTTTCAAATTGAGCTTCAATTGAACCTCCACATGCAACAAGCTTTGCCTTTATTTACATATGCACATCATATTAGAGGGTATTCTTAACATGAAGATGTTCTTCCTTTGTTTTCCATCTTATCACTGATTTTTCCTTTCCGTCTATGATTTGTTTTTCATAAACTTTACCAATATGTTTTTCTATAGTGTCAAGTTTTAGCTACAACTTCTTGTCCCTACGATATTTCCAACTGTAAATCTTACAATTGCATTTTGTTGGAGGTTTATCTTTATTTTCATTCTATATTGGTTCAATAAATGGGTACTTTGACACCCAATCAATCTAAAAATTCTTTGTCATATCCCACTCATGCCCTATCTTTTATTTGGCTTTTCTTTTACCCTTGCATGCAGGATCTACATCTTCCTTATCACTCTCGCCACCCTAGGTACCATCTAGAACATCATCTATAGAATTGACATCCAAGTCAATGAAATCATTTTGGCTACACTAGGTACCTCCTGGAACATTATCTGTGGCATTGGCATCCAAATCATTGAACTTATTTCTGCTACTCTGGGCCTGGGTATCCCTTGGAACATAATTTGTAGCATTATCATCCTGATTCGAGTCAATTAACTCATTCAGATATTCATTTGAGGTATTGCCTTGGGCTTGTTCGTCATTATATGGCACAAGTGTTGATGTTGTAGCTCCATCTAATGGACCACAAACATTGCCAAAGTACAGGTTCATTATGTTTCTACGTTTTGATGGCCTCCCTTTATCACTTTCAACAGACTTGTTCCTGCTCGACATCTCTCACAAAATAAAAGCTACAAAAAATGCCTTTTTGTTTAAGAAGGAATTATAGAATATAGTTCAATGGACGCCCTAGATGTCTCCCTACTCAATATCATTTGTATGAATGAAGTAAAACTGGAAAAGAGATAACTAATCTTATAACATTGTAAAGAAATTCAAAGGATCACTTAACTTTAGGCTTTCACTAACTCGCTAATGCCTGTAGTTGTAACTTGCCTATGATCCGAATCGAGAGCTCAAAGCAGAAAAAATGCATAAAATATTAAATTGTTTTTATTGTATTTATATCAATCTATATTTGGCGAATTGAGTGAGATTTTTAAATGGTGTAATAGAAATTTGGAGAATCGTGCATGATTATAACACTATGCATATAAAATGTTGGGTGAATCAGACCTTGATCAAACACATACATTGTAATTTTCAAGGCAATTATGGCACTCAGATTAGCATGGAGTTATAATGGTTGATGAAATGGGTCCTCATACACAGTGAATGTTGTAATGCTATTAGGGAATATGTGGGCAAATTAATACATGCCTCCGAAATTCTACGTGAATCATTGTTAGAAACGTGTAGGTTACTCTGGCGAAAATATTAGTTACAAATGCCTCATAAAATAAATTGATGGCAAATTGAAATGCATTTGACCAATTATTCGTAAAATTTGGGCGATTTGGCCCCCACCAGTAGCAATATATTCACCAAATTTAAATTTGCAGATATGAACTATTCGCCAATTGGTGAAGATTTGCCACTAAAAAAATCCCTGGAAGTGATGCCATCGATATCATGATACTTGTCAAGATATTACACAAATAGATCACTTCAACTAAAGGGGCTATTACACAACTTATGATTTCAGGGCGGTTGTGGCCATCACTTGTAGGTCTCTAAAAAGGCATAATAAAGAGTTACAACAACAGAAAGATCATAATAAAAGGAAGCAAAATGATCCAATGCATATTGATAAGCCCAGATCTTACTTAAATGATTTAGCATTTTAATGTCACGATGTGGCATATAGGACATATAAGGTGTAGATTGATTGGAATAAATAGTGTAAATCTCATTCTAATTATATTTCCATTAGTTGGCAATGTCAAATCATACAGACTAGAGAAAGAAAATAAACCAGTTCAAAGAAGAAGTGGACTATATTATTGTTGCATGCGCTAATTATTAATGTGGCTTCCATTTTCTGTTAGGGTTGCTCATAATGCTTAGACCCTGAAAAAGAAAGGAGGAACAATTAAATGAATATATTAATTTGTATTATATTATAATGAAGAATAAAAAAAGAGAATTTTAACAATAATGGATTTGCTCTTGCATGGCATCGAAACACTCTAATTTATTGCAATAGAGAAAGAGACTCACTTGTCTTCCGTAGGCAACTCTGTTAACTAAGCTCGCATCACTTGCAATTAATTTTCTACCAAAAATCAATGCCAAAGGTCAATACTCATTTCCATAACATTTAGCAATAACAATGCATATTTGAATTAGGGATTTTTTATACAATAGGGTTTAGTGATAGGTGTAATTGTTGTAGTTGGAAAAAACATGCCTTAGGTTTTATCCCAGAGGGTGTGGAATTGGTGACAACACACCCTAGGATTTATGCAAAGTGACATTGTGCAATTGGCAACAATGCACCCTTGCACTTATATCAGGCGTCATTGTGTAGTTGTTAACAACACCCTGGGTTTTATGTTAGGATATGCGAAGGTGATACAAGTTATTCTTGACAATGAACTCATTCTCGCAACTGAAAAGCTTTAGCCTGAAAGTCAATAAGAGCATATGAAAGTAGGCAAATTGTAGTTTTTTGGGGGGGTTTATTTTTATTTTTGGAATCCTCTTTGATTATTTGCTAAAATTTGCAAGTGTGAAGTGAAGTATTTCCATTTAGGTGGCACAATTGTTTGGTAAATTTTCATTGCTTTATCAATTGAGCATATCCAATGCTACATCCAATTTGAGTAAAGGTTTATGCTATTCTGATATGTGGTTATTGTAAATTATTGAGTAGTTTAATGAGGAAGTAAGTGACAAAGTGTTGGAGGTGGAGTAGAAGTATAATGATATACAATGACTTGTTTATGAGAAGATCGATGACATTATTCAAACAATTCCTAATTTTTGGCTCATTGTTGTATGTTGTCTTTCCTATTTTTAGGGGAAGACACTAGTTTGCTCTTCCAACTGAGAAATTGAAGTCTTGGGTTAGATTCATAGGTCTATTTTTAGTGATGGTCCTTGTCGAGTTTTGCTCCATGATCTCGTTAACCTAGGTTCTTGTATTTACTTAGGGAAGTTGGGTTTTTTTCATATGTGTTGGGAATGCAGCACCAAGTGTACATCACTACTTGGCCTATAAGTGTAGTCTCTAGGTTTAATCAGTGCAACTGGAGGGTTATTTCAATTTCATCATCAGAGATCATATATTTGGTGCTTTCCTGCAACTTATTATTTACCTCCTTTCCTTTTATCCACCACCTAACTTCCACTACCATTGGACTATGTATAAAGGAAGCTTAGAAGCATAGGAGCTCATGCATATTTTGGAATATGCAAAGGAAGAGCGGAGTGTTGCAAAGGAGGACATAGGGAAATCAATAAAATTTTGTGTGACTTTCTATCTTGGAGCTTCCTTCTAGTGATTTCTATAATCTTATAACGAGCAAAATTTATGGCTTCCCATTAGCAAATTTATCCGTTACCGTAATCTTGCATGCACTTGTTCCTCGACTGTCTAATATCAATTTATTTGTTTCTCATCAACCATAGGTATGCTTTATAATGCTTGCTTATTTTTCCTTTCATTGATTTGAAATCAACTATCAAACAAATTCAAGACGTGGCATTTAAATGTCTCAATGTACATGGCAAATAGGTAGTAGCAAACTAACATTTGCATGATGCAACAAGCCCTTCCCTTGTTAGAAGCCTCCTATGATAATTGTAGCCACTCAAAGATAGTTTACAATCTACACAAAGCATCATAAGCAACAATCCTTATATGTTCCACCATTGCCCTTCTCACCTCACAATTTTAGTGATCTCGTTGATTGGCAAGGTTACAAGTTCCATTCTCACTGGGGTCTTTCATGTTGCTCTCGCCCACTAAGCAATTTCAATGTGGACATCTGTCTCCTCCCTTGCTTGATTTTGTGTTCTCCTTGTCACTGGCTAATCACTTTCACTTTACTTAATTTTAGAAGCAGGCCTCCTTGGAGGTTTGCATATTTTCTTTAATTGTGTTCTTTCATGTCATAAAATTTCACAATATTCTCATTGTAAAGATCCCATTTCTTCCATTTTCTAATGATAAATTGGGCACACCAATTCAATGGTATAAATATACTTTCATTACATCTGAAAAGATTGAGCGGTGGAATCTACTGGGCTCAAAGAAGCTACTTTCAACACATGAATAGTACTCAATCTCATCTTGTTTATTTTGTAGGGCAATTACCACTAGGTTGTCACATCTGATAAATGTATCAAAATGTAATGTAGTATATTAATTTATTTTAATTTTAGAATCAATTCAAGGACAACATATCCATGCATCCCTTTGAATTTCCTATATTAATGCCATTCTTAGCTTTAATATTCTTTGAGAACATTGAATGAGATTGTTTCAATGTTTGTGTTAAACTTTTTTCTTCATATAATTCCTTTGTCCTACTACGAATAACTTGTGTCTCTTATCATGGAATGCAATTGAGATGAGTCAATTTATGTCCTCAAATTCGATTAAATGCTATGCAACACTTGCTAAACACATACATTCACAATTAGAAGCTTAGCTCTATATAGCCACTCCATCAGAGAAACAACCACCCCTATGAGTGAACCCCCTCCAAGAAAAGGCAAACCGCTAGCCATAAAAGCAAAAGAACAACTACTTATTAATTATTTAATTGTTGAATAATAAATGACATTTATGCTCCACTGAGTCTCCTATCCAATAGTTATTCAAATATAATTATTTAGTCTTGAGACTTTATCTCAGATTAGCATGTCAATAAACATTTTTTTAAAATCTCTTATAAAATGTTGGGCTTCTTTATTGACCCAATACTACTTTCAAATTTATAAGGCATTCTATAAATTGCAATGGATGTAACCACTACACCTCCGTGGGGTGCAGGTGCTAGTGATACGTAGTTTACAAATATCTTCTATGGAGAATGTCCACAAAACTTTAGGCGGCCGTCAAATTAAAACGAGCAATGAAATAAGCAAAAGAATGAGGCTGTTTGATACAGTACTTATTCAGATGAAAGTCTTACGAGCGGGAAACTTCGATATGACGCACTGTGCTACGTTATTTTGTATGAAATCTCTGCGTCTGTTGAAATTTTGTATGAAATCTCGGTGTTTTTCAGAATGAAAAATAATTGGTACATGTAATAATTATGGTTAGTCGGGATAACTCAGGGGGTACGTCGTTTTTGACTTCCCATGTCATATTTATTTTTTATTTATTAATTAAGGATAGATCGATACTTCACAACCAATACTCCACATTTGCTTTCCAGCGGTCCCTTCAAACCTGGCGGCCTTCTACGAGACGACTAATTCTTATATGCTCACTTGTCTTCACGGCTTCTTTCTATCCAGGTGCTTTATTTCTCTTTTCTCTCACTCGTTTTTTTTGCTTGCTTACGCTTCAAATCACCTTCTCCTACTCAATAAAATCCACCCGTGACTGTATTCTCATTCTCATTCTACTCATTCGTCTTCGTCGGTTGTGATCTCTTGTTTGACGTATTACCTTTCCTATTCTAAGGGACGCCGTTAAAATGGCTCGGACGAGCAGAGTTGCAGGTGTGGAGGAAGGAGGAACAGTGCAGACAATTCATGATCCGTGGGGGATGGAATTTCAGCCTCTGGATTTAATGAAAGCGAGGCCTACTTTCAAGCTGATTCTGGTCCTCTTCTGATTTTCTTATGCTCTGGCGTTTGCCTGCATAAGCTTCATGAACCCCATAATTGAACCATGTAAGCTCAACTATTGTCCATAAGACATTTCTTCTTGTAATATAAAGGGGATATATGTTATGCAAATATAAACCTACAGACTCATATAGCTCTTCACAATCATTTAGAGATAACACAGCACCAGCAGCGGCAGAAGAACCCCGAAATAGATCCTGTCAGCTGTTCTTCTCTCATAAATGGTAAAAACGATACTCCCCTTTCTTTCTGCTTAGATACAAGTTTTGAGTGTGACGACAACTGAGGAAGAAATTAATTTGGAATGATGTAATTTGTGGTGGCAGATGTAGGAAGAAATAATGCTTCTCGTGGAGATGGCAAAGGAATCCTGTGCTGTAACCGTTCTCACTATCGGACAGACGTTTGCTATCTGAGAGGAGACGTCAGAACCCACTCTGAAAATGCTTCCATTTCTCTTCACACCCACAATCATAAATCAACCCAGGAGAAAATCAAGCCTTATACACGCAAATGGGAGGAGAGCACCATGAACACCATCGATGAAATCACCCTCAAAACAGAGGATGATGATAATCATGATGTCTGCCAAGTCCAGCATGACGTGCCTGCCATAGTTTTCTCCACGGGAGGATACACATGCAACGTTTACCATGAGTTCAACGACGGTTTGCTGCCTCTCTACATAACATCCCAGCATCTCCATGGACAAGTGGTATTTCTGATTCTCGAATACCATACTTGGTGGATGACAAAATATGGAGAGATCGTTGCGCAGCTCCCCAATTATCCAGCCATCGATTTTAGCAAGGATAAGCGAGTCCACTGTTTTCCAGAGATGATAATTAGCCTGAACATACACGACGAATTAAGTGTAAATCCGGCGCTCATGAAAGATGGTAAAAGCATCAGAGACTTCCGAACACTCATGAGCAAGGTCTATGCCTCCACCAGAAGCACAATCATCCCCCTTAAAGGATTCCGGCCTCGTTACGCAGCTAGCAAAGCCCAAATTGGTAATAATATCAAGGGGGAAGTAGAGAAAAATGATGAACCAGAAGGCAATCGTTAAATTGGCAGAGAAAATTGGGTTCCAGGTAGCAATACTGAATTCCAAAAGAAACACAGAGATGGTAGATATCTTTCGAGTCTTAAACTCATGTGATGTTATGGTGGGAGTTCACGGCGCCGCCATGACACATTTTTTATTCATGAGACCTGGCTCTGTGTTTATACAGATTGCGCCATTGGGTACTGACTGGGCTTCTGCTACTTATTATGGACAACCTGCCACCAAGTTAGGATTGACATATCTTGAGTACAAAATCTTTCCAGAAGAGAGCTCGCTGTTTGCAGAGTATGAAAGAAATGATCCCGTTCTTAGAGACCCGGAATCCGTCAACAGGAAGGGATGGGGGGAGACAAAAAGGGTGTATCTCGAAGGCCAAAACGTCAATCCTTCATTAAAACGGTTCAAGAAGACTCTGCTTTCTGCCTATTCCTCTGCACTTGCACGCAAACATGGGAATTTGCCTTCTATTAACCGTTAGCCATTTCTAAATTGTATAGTGCTGTGTGTTATGTATAGTAATATTAGGAGGGCTCTGGCTGAGGATTGGAGGAACGATAATGGCCTCACTGTTTATTCAGAGAAGACAAACGAGGATACAACTAGGAAGAAGCAAGATTTTACAACTATTTTTTTAATTTTTACATTCATTTCTTCATTGTCACTTAGTCTTTGATTCATTTCTTTCCCTTGCTGATTAAGCAATAAAGACTTTTCTGTAGCTGTCTTTTTTGTCTGTGCATAAGTCTTATGAATGAACATGAAATGGTAGAGATTCTGTATGAACCACCACGTCAGTCGAAAGATACATTTAAATAAAAGAAAAACTCTCTCTGCCCATATCAACGGTTTGTCTGGGTGCTGACGTCCCTTCCCAAATAAATTATAAAGATAAAATAAAATCTTGATGGATCAAAATCTTTTAAAACATTTATTCATTAGTCAATGGCTGTTTTTGAGTTCCTCAATTCATAAAACACAAAGGGGAATCATTCATTTTTGGCGAACCTAGGTTTATTTATAGTGACGAAGCATCTTTACATCTTGGTCGGTGGACTGATAATATTATGTTAGTTGCAATTGATAAACAAGTGTAGCCACTTTGGCTAGTTGCAAAGTCATCATTATATTTTTGTGGGGTGTATGTAAGTGTAGGGTAAAGTTTAATCAGTTGGTATGTTGTAAAACAACTGGTTAGTCGAAATACAATCGATTATATGGTCGAGCAAGTCGAGAGAGACATAACATTGTCAATCAGAGAAGTCGCCATGAAATAGGATCGGAAATTCCGTAAACAATCGGCATGGCAACATGCCGGCTATTTACAATGGGCATAAGTGTAGTGTAGTGGTAAGTTGTTACAGTTTGGGTATCTATGATGTTGTGTTCAAATCCCTTTAGAGATAGTGAAGAGGTTCTTGATTGTCGTCTCCACAGATTTGGTCAATTAAAAATATATATGTGTAGACAAGGTGCCTTGTGATCTGTGAATCAATAAATTCCTCTTTTTAAGATGTAACTAATTTCCTCTCTAAACATGTAATTGTTTTTCTTTACTTCTCATTTTTATAAGCTTCATTACCTTTTCATTAAGATTATTTTTTGTTGGTTCAACTTTTTCATTAGATTAGACACGTTGTTTTATAAGCTTCTTTCTCTTTTTATTGGAAGTATCTTTTTGTTGGTTGATATTTTTAATTAGATTAGACATATTGATTTATACTTTCTTCTTTTCCCTTTCTATAGAATATTTTTGCATTGGTTGATCTTTTTCACTAAATTCTAGACAAATTAATTTATAGTCTAATTTAATTAGATCTAGGTAATCATGTCCAAAATCTATTTAATTATGTCTGAAAGTTTTATTAATTATGGGGTTTTTATGTGAATGCCTCTATTAGGAATAATTTTCCTCTCCATATAATTGTGTTATTTATAATTTAATTCATAATTATGTAAGGTTATTTATGAATTTTTAAGTGATTCAAAATCACACAACCTTATATGTTGTAGGGAATGTGTAATAGTGCTTAACAACACCTTTCTTTGAACATATAGATACCTATAAATTTCTTTTATTTTAGATGGCATCTATCTAAAAAATGTCTTAAGATATCAATCTTAAGGTGGCTATCTAACCTATGTCCCAAATTTAATATAGATATGGCTTGAGATTGATATCTCTTGACATCTTTTAGATATATATATTTAAAGTATCTATGCTAGTTTATTAGGTTTTTAACTTTTGAGGCTTGCTATACCTATTTGTAAAATTTCAAACTATCACCACCCACACTTGGGCATAATAAAGGTTTGACAATAAAATGATTGTCAAATTTATATCACAGATTTTCAATCCACTCATGCCATTACAACCTCTCGTTGCTAAATAGTTATACCTCTCAACATAATTTAAAAAAATATGGATGTTGGTGGAACGATAAAATGTGCATCCCTAGCACTTTTCACCATTTGTTTTAGACTCACTTTTTGACCTTTTGTCTTGAATTGACTTACACCTTTAGATGCCTAGTATTTTTCAAACTATCCTTTAATAAAGCCAAGGGTTTGTTTTTTCATACTAAATTCCACCAAATAGATTTATAGTTGAAGAAATAACCATTAGGTCATGTCCCACAATAAAATGTTTGATAACCTCCCATGATCTCTAGATACTACAAAAAACGTTAGACCCAAAAGTCTTCACAAAAAATTTTCCAAACAATAATTCATGTAAATGAAGGCCTTTCTAGTTTCTAGCTTTTTTAGGCACAACTAACTTATATTATATCTTATCAAGATATTCTAAGGTTCATTTCCATGAAAAGCCTTAATTATCCATTTCATGGCTAAAGCAATATCCTGATACATAATATCCTTGAGACCTAAACCTCCTTTTAACTTAGAGAGACAACACCATCCCCAATTAACAACATGCATTTTCTTATTTCCTATGCCATTTGACTAGAGAAGATGCCTTAATATATTTTACATTTTTTCAACTTGGCAACTACTAAAGAGCCAAGTGGATAAGTAATAAATGTTGTAAAAAAGAAATAACTTTTGACATACTTGCAATTTACTTGAAAGAGAGAGGAACTAGGACTTCCATTTAACGTTTTTATTCTCAAATTTTTAAACATCCATTCCCACTACTTAACAATCTTATTAGGCCCCCCATTGCTAATTTATCTTGTTAAACCAATATGGAGGAAAATCCTTCCAACTAAAAACAACAAATTTGCTTTCAAAAATCTTAGTTCTAGATGCTTTATAATATATATTAGAGTTAAGTGTGTTCATAATATTATCAGAATTTCTTTCAATCAATTATAAAAATAATCTAGTATCATTAGGGAACTTAATATTAAACAAATTATCATTATTGGGTAGACAAATTCCTTTTATAGAACCTCCAAAAATATTAGACCTTAAATATAATGTAAAACATCTGAAGCAGTTACAAAAAGAGTCAAAGTTCAACCTTTCCTTATAGATCTTTGCAAATAGAATGGATCAAAGAATGAAGCATTTTATTAATCTATGTTTGAGCATATTTAAAAAGTGTTTTGACCATACTACAAAATTTTGGAGGAAAACTCAAAGATTCCAATACAATAATTTAATAAATGATCATTCAACTCTATCACAGGCCTTCTCAAAATCCATCATCATTTAGACCTCTTGATTAGATTTATTAGCCCATTCCAACCCCTCCCAACTAGTAATTAAATTCATTAAAATGTACCTTCCTTTTATGAATCCAGTTTGGGTATCATGAGATGATCTTTTAGAGAATATCTGTGAGCCTTAAAGCCAATAGCTTGGCTAAGATTTTATATGAAACATTTAGAAGAGTTATGAGCCTCTAGTTTTTTTAAGGGCTTTATCTCCATCTTATTAACACTTGTGTAGTTAAATTTTACATCTCTTTTCAATCAAGTGAAATCAAGTGAAGGTTTAGCATGTGCATGGAGTTATGATTTGACATCACCAATACATTAAAAAATGAATGTAATCTGGAAGTTATTAGTACCTTGACACACTAGGTACTTTTTCTCTAACAACTAACCATCAAAATTGAGTTGTATATTTTAAAATTTTAGAGTATAACTACTAATAATAAATTATACTAGTATAAATATCATCTGTCTAAATTCTAAAATTTTAAATTTAGAATATTTTCTAGTTATCCATTATCTTGATCATTCTCACCAAGTAATATAAAGAAAATACAACATATGAATCAATCCATAATTCAAAAGAAATTCCTTCCACTTTGAGAATGTTTAGATTGTGCTCTTTTGATATGATATTTCATCAAATCTATTTTTATAAAAACCTCACGTTAAGAATTTTTGGTCCATGATCTATAATCCAACTGTAATAAAAATTTAACTACAATATTTTTCACTCGTATTTATTATAACAATATGTTATTATCTAATCTTGCTTCATTTCTAAATTGTGCAAAAATGATTAGGAATAATTCAAGTTGTCTATGATGTTCATGACACATATTTGTACTATAATAGTGTGCTACTTATGCAATCCAATAGTCTCTAACCTCTACTTCAAATGTAATTTCAACTATTAAATCACTGGCAAGAATTGGACATGATGCGACTTACAAGGCAAGTACTAGCCACTACATGGCACTTTTTTAATTTGAAAGATTAATGTCTCACTCATAATTGGAACAATGCACTTCATTTGCAACTTGCAGCCTACCATTTTTCCTCACCTTTCAAATCCACATAACTATTTATTTTGGGAGTTTCTTATCAAAAAATTCTATAAAGGAGGACCAATTTTTTTCATGGAAAGCATCTAAGGACATAATTGCAGTAAGAAAACTTCATCTTACTAGGGGTCTCTTCAAAATCCACTCTACTTAATTTTTATTGGTTGTTAAACTCTTCCCTTAGATAGCATTCAAAGTTATATACATGATGCATGTTGCAAACCTAAAACAAACAATCTATGTTGTTTCAATTTAAAATGAGAACACAATTCACTAGTTGTTCAAACTCTTCTCTTACATTGCATCCAAAATATATTCTTGTGTGTTGCATGTACAAAATAAAATAGAGATCTCAAAGGCAATTTTAACCACTATAGACTCAATTAATGGGTGTTACCAAAGCAACATTGGATTTGAACCTCAATCATTAGAAAGGAATTTAGAGCTACCAACACATATTACTATTTTGTTAAAGTGATAATGTACAAACTCAAAGTTTTATCAACCTATTTGTATGCACATATTTAAATAAGTTCAATTTATTGAAGTGTTGTTGAAACTAAATGAGTTCAACTCGTAAGAGTATTGTTGAAACTAAAATACAAAACGCAATTCTCATTACCTCTTTAAACCTTTCCATTGAATAACTTTGGACCTTAGAGACCCAAAACAAAATGGAGATCAATGATTTTAACCAATACAAACTGCATTTAATATGTGTTACCAACGAAGTAGAGTTCAACGTCAATCATTAGGGAGATAAATACAAATTACTATTTTAATAGAGTGATTGTAAGCTTGCATGTACTGATAGTAAACTTGCATGTGCTAACATGGTAAAAATAAGTCTCAGGTTTTCATAGCTCACCTATAACTTTTAAGGATTATCTTTTATCAATATTAGGAAAAGGATGTAGTAGTTATACACACAAACTTTACACCTCTAAAATTCATATTCAAGGATTTCAAATTTCTCAAACTTTTATATTTTATTTGGCAAGGTTGTTGTTTAATCTAAAGTTTCACATCCATATTATCGAATATGGTACTACATTAATATATTT
Organism: Cunninghamia lanceolata; assembly: GCA_027924645.1. Lineage (NCBI taxonomy): Eukaryota > Viridiplantae > Streptophyta > Pinopsida > Cupressales > Cupressaceae > Cunninghamia > Cunninghamia lanceolata. The sequence goes on along the minus strand of BSBN01000503.1, from coordinate 13,660,194 downwards.
TTGTTGAAGTGTCATAAAAAAAAAAATAGAACAAGTATACAATAAATCATATCTTTTTGGTAAGTCTTTATAACAATATAATTTAATCTAAAAATTTGTTCATTTAATCATCCAAAATAAAATAATAGTTTTATGATGAACAACATGTTTTTCTATATTAATATATAATACACTAGTTTACATAAAAGGTGGATGGAATGGAATTACATCTGAAAAGTCCAAGCAAGAGTTCATAGACAAAACGAAAGTCTGCAAATTACCTTTTCTATTTCTCTTCTCTGCTCTCTACTCTCCTATGATGGATCATGGAATGTGATCAGAAACGTTTTAGAAAAAAACTACCACATAGTTAAATCCTGAAACACTGAATTACAATATTATGAACTGTGGAAATTTGATATCTATTATTAAAAAAAAAATGATCACAATGCTATACAACTAAAACAATTCGACTGAGAGGAGGTTCTTCATTAGGAGGATTACCTAACCATTTGAAAGGTCTCGACCATGAGGTGTAAGCTCCCAACCCATAAAAGATAAATAGGTTATCTTTTTCTTTTCTTGATCAGCAGGGACAGTGCGAATAGGAGATACTGCAAGGGAACGATGGTACTTGCCATAATCATCATGTCGATTGTCCTGCTTCCAAGTGCTGTCAACATGTGTTCCGTTTGCATCCTCCATTCTATAACCGTACGTAGAATCTAGAGCCCCACGTAGCATCACCGACATTATGATGATAACACGTTGCCACATTTCAATCCGTGATGGGGAATATATAACGCAATCCTCAACCTGGCAGAGCCGTTGAAGCACAGAATTCGCCATAGGCATCTGGAGAGCAGTGGGTTGTGAATCGTGAGAGAGAAAAGCGAGGAAAAATGAGTGAGGCAGTGAGGGGCGATCATGAAAGGGACGCCATCACGTACGGAGATGTTTTCAAGACGAGGGGGAATTTGGCGAGGCAGGTCATCAGTCCAGTCGACGCCGCGCTGATGCAGAGCGCGGAGACGAGGGCGCTGGGGCAGACGCAAAAAGGCGGCGTTGCGGCACGCATGCAAGCGGCGGCTCAGGCGAACAAGAGGGCGGGCGTGGTGGACAAGGACAACGACACTCTTGCGGCGGCGCAAGGAATGACGGTGACGGAGACTGTAGTTCCCGGCAGGAAGGTGAGAGTGGAGTTCGTGGGTGGACAGCTGGTTTCGTCCAATGTTCAGCCGTCACCTGCTCCTTATCCAACTGCAGCCGCCGCCGACATCACCATTGGAGAGGCGTTGGAGGCGGCGGCGCTGAAGACGTGGGATAAGCCCATGGAACAAAGCGACGCTGCGGCAATCCAATCGGCAGAACGACGAGCCACGGCAACCCCTGAAACGTTGCCCGGCGGCCTTGCCTCCGTAGCTCAGTCTGCTGCCGACATCAATCCTCGCCTGCCTTACGAGGAGCGAACCACGCTGGCGGATGTTCTCTTTGTAAATGCCTCGACTTTACCTTAGTTTTTGTTTTAACCCATTTTGTTGAATCTCGCCTTGTGAGCATAAAATTGTATTTTTTTGAATGCAGACTGCGACGCAGGATCTTCCTGCTGACAAAGCTGTGATAATGGAGGACGCACATAAGATAAAGGAAATCGAGGCGAGGCAGAGCTTGAGCGGACAAGGGTTTCCAGGTGGTGTGGGAGATGCCATGGAGGCTGTCGCCCGAATCAACCAGCGAGGCGGCCTCGACTTTGCTCGCTAGCCGCCCATTTTGTGTTTGATATTTTATGTGTATATGTTATATATTTTACCGTTCTGCTCCTGCTTGGTGTATATACATTGTATTTGTGAATATATGCTTTTCGGATGGGATTTGGACAGAGTATGTACTAGTATTTCCAAACGTGTAAGGAGCAGATTCAGTCCATAGAGCTCGGAATGTATTAGCGCGGAGGGCATGTACACCGTTACGTACAATGTCTTGAGCGTCTCATGTCAGTTTTGTGTTATCAAATGTGAGTTTGGTGGAAGCCCGTTAAGTGTTGACCATATGGAAGAATGGAATACTATTATTGCAACGTATAGCCTCTCAATGCACTCTTAAGAGACTCTCAAGAGTAGAATGTGGAATCATAGACAAGGTGTGTGAAGAATCCCTAAGGCACAATGACTAAGGCAAGGCATAGTGATAAGGTGCTTGTGAAGTCAATAAAGCTGCCATTTTTGTGTAGTCAGATACATGCTAAATGCAAGAGGACACTCCAATTCATAACAGCAATGATATCATCATCTTTGATTTATTTTATTTTCTTAAAAATTACTTTAAGAGATACGTTTGAATTTCAAAAACAAATGTTGGCACAAATAACCCAACATACATGAATTGGTTATAGCATCATACATGAATTTGTTATAACATACAAGGTTGTGGGTTCAAATAACATAGAATGAATTTTAGTTTGAGTTTTGAGGCAATATAGAAAGTATGAGGGTATAAACATTAAAAAAATGTTAGCACAAATAACCTAATATACATGAATTGAATTGGTTAGTAGAATTTGAATTGGTTAGTAGAAGTGGTTGGTAGAAGGTTGTGGGTTCAAATAACATAGAATTCTAGTTTTTGAGTTTTGAGGCAATATAGAAAGTATGATGGTATAAACATAAAAAAAATGTTAAGCACAAATAACCTAACATACATGAATTGATTAGTAGACGATTATTTAGGTTGGTTAGTAGACGATTCTTTAGGTTGTTGCAGTTTGGAAGGTTGTGGGTTCAAATAACATAGAATTTTAGTTTTTGAGTTTTGAGGCAATATAGAAAGTCTTTGATGGTATAAACATCAAAATGCAACAATTTTGCATATGCTTTTGATGCTTTTGCATAAGTTAATCAATTTAATAATTTTGCATATGCTTTTGATGCTTTTGCATAAGTCAATCAATTCAATAATTTTGCATATGCTTTTGATGCTTTTGCATAAGTCAATCAATTGGTAAAGAGAATGAAATTGATGTTGCTAACTTGAGGTCTCAAGTTCAAACTCTCACAAAAGTTTTTCATATGCTCTATAAAATAGGAGTGTTTGAGATTTTATTTTAACCAAACATAATCCTCATCTCGATTTATTAGTAACATTATTTTTTTAAATCTTAGAAGACATCTTGTTCTATTTTTTGAACAATTTCATTGTAAGGGTGCATTATCAATTGAAATTGGCACCTAATGTTTTTATATGGATTCTATTTTGCATTACGTGCAATTATCAAAGAAATCGGACCTTTAAATTTCAACTATCTAGTGGCACATGGTGTTTTGGATTACATTTTATTTGATGTTAAATGTTGCATATGACATGAAAAGTGCAAGCTTAAAAATGTCGCATTGGAGGTTGGAGGGGTTTTTATCATCTCGAGCTAGCTTCTCGCTCAGATATGATACTTAGCATGAGAAACACTAGTTTCATTTTGAATCCCTTCATGGAACAAGGGGGCCTAACAATGATTTGTTGGTTTGTGGATAGTTGAGTATGTCTTGATCCACAGACTTGGTGACTAGTACCTATGGATAGTTGAGTATGTCTCAATCCATAGTTTTGCAAGTTTGTATTTGTGGATAATTGAGTTAGTCTCGATCCACAAAGGAGGAGTATTATTGTGGATAGTTCAGCAAATCTTGATTCATAGTTGGTTGGTTTTTGTGTTACTGTGGATAGTTGAGTAAGTCTCGATTCACAATTGGTGATTTTATTGTGGATAATTGAGTTTTTTCTCGATTCATAAGAGAAGTAGTGTAGTTCTGAATAATTGAGTATATCTCGATTCATGGGTATTTGCAGGTTTGATAGTCACGACATCTGTTGGTGGATTTAGATTGGTGTGTCTTGGGTGAGTGAGGAGAATTGATGGAGGTGCTTCATCAAAGTTTCCAGAAGGATTGTTGTGTTCAGTCCTTGCAGAGTTCCATCATTTGTTTGGATTGATGTAATAAGAGGGAATGTTGGATTTATTACATCTTTAGATAATAGTAAATAATAATAAATTGTTAGGTGTTTGAAAGTTATATTCTCGTAGGTTAATTGGTTTACAAGAGAATAATGGTTTTATAAAGCCATATTGCATTGTAATGAAATATCAAGTTGTGTATGTATATCAATCTGAAATTAATCTATTATTATGTGTATTTCTTACTGTGCAAAGATGGTGTAATTTACATTTATTTATTTTTCTCACCATTTCAATAGCCTTTATTTGCATGTATCTCCTTTCTAGATTCTTGTTCATGCATTGCACTTGGGTTCCCTGCATTCCATTAGTTGTCACCTATGCATATTATTTGAAGCATGTATGTTTATTTATTACAAGCCTCATATTGCACATCTTGATACATACATTTAATAGGAACTCTCTTGCAAATATAAGGACACATATCATGTTTAGTTGTCATATTGCCTACCATCATTCATCCTCTCAGGGGACATCACACGATACAAAGTTTGATCAAACTTAGTGACCCTCATTGCTTTTATAATTTCACACCATTGCTTAATTTGGAGCTTAAATGGATTAAAAGTAAATTTAGACATTCTATAATTTTAGATTGAGAATTTCTAATTGTCTAAAAATATTAAATTTTTAGGGAAAGTTTTCATTTGTTTGAATTTGCAAATGATATGGGAATGATCTCAAGACCTCAAAAATGGCATGCATTCTATGTCATGGGAGCCCATTGTGTTGAATCTTGGTTCGGCAAAACTTTTGTAAAAGGAACATGATTATTAGTAACAAAGAGGGCTTGCCATCCAGGGAACAACCCTCATGAAAAACTGACAAATACCTATAGAGAAGGAAAAAATGTATTTAAAAAATATCAATGTTCCAAAATTTGTATTTTGTCAAATAAAAAAATGTATATAACCATGTTATATTTAAGAAAGGTGGGCGGAGTGGTTTAATACTAAGCGGCATCTCTCTCTCTCTCTCTCTCTCTATATATATATATATATATATATATATATATATAGTTATCAGAAAATGTGGTTAACAGTATTAAACTATTAATAATCCAATAACTCAATAGAAAATGATGCAAACACAAATAAACAAAGAATATACCTTCAAAGACCATTTTTAATACCTCTGTGCTTCCATTGGTCGCCTATCTCAATTGATCTCGTTTGTGAATAGAGCCCTCAAAAGGTGCACTTCCTTGCTTCTTTCCAAGATGACAATGGAGAATGGCTATTGATAGGTTTGCAATGAAGAGGATCTTGCAATGCAATGAAAATGGTGATAGGAGTGATAGTTGATCGCAAGCTATGAAATGGTTGGTGCCAAAGGCGGGCTGTGATTCCTATAGAGTAAGTTTATAAAAGCTTGGATGATTAAAATGGAGGAATAGGGCTTGTATTTATAGATTTACGAGAGAGAAGATCAATGGTGTAGAATGAATAAGAAGATCAACGGTTGATGAAACTTGAGAGGATGTACGCAAATAGGGAGGGGACAAGTGTCATGCTCCTTCATGCACCAGGGGAGTTAACAAAATAGACTAAGGAGTTAACTGAGAGGATTGACCAGTTAACAGAATTGATTGGAGAGATAAGTGGGTTGATTGGGGAGTTGACTGATTTGATTGAACAATGAACTCAGATGACTCATTAGTTAACAAATTTGATTGATAAGTTAACTAATCTGACTAGAGGAGAAATAGGACATGTGTGTGTGAGAATATTAGCTAATTAAATATTAGAAATATTTAATTGCATGTGCACATGGTTTAATTGAATTGTTTTTGGTATTAATTCAATTTTGTAGGAAATAGATAATTTAAATAAATATTTGGATTTATTTAAATATAGAGAATGAGAGGAACTAATTAAATAATTTGGTTTTATTTAATTTAGAATAATTTTAGAAGAATTTAGATGATTTAATTAAATAAATGATTTTATTTAATTTTGGTGGAGGAATGTCAATCAAATAAATAAATTGATTTATTTATTTATTGATAGAGGAATTTAAAATGAAATAAATATTTAAAATATTTATTTAGATAGAGTCGTGTCATTTTTAGGTATATATATATATACTTCTCTTAATTATCTCTTCCTTTCTCTCTGTCTTATCTTTCTATATCTATATCTCTTTATCTCCATCTTAATCTCTTTATCTCTGTCTCCCTCTTTATCTATCCATTTCTCTTTATCTCTCCTAGTCTTTATCTCCCTCTCTTTCTATCCCTTTGTCTCTATCTCCCCCTCTTCCTCTATCTCTCCTCTCTCTCTCTCTCACTCTCTTTCTTGCTAGTTCTCACTCTGTTTAAGTGGTCTACCATAAACTCTTCCTTTGTTTGGTTATGAGTTCTCTTACTAGGACCAACTTCCATTGGGCTCCCTTTCTTTTTTATTCTTGATTGAAGCATGTGAATGCTTGCAACACAATTTTTAATGCTATTCCCACTCAAATTAATCACTTTCTTTCCATAATCTCTAATGGATTGCAACTCTCTTTCAAAATGATTGGTTCTAACTTCTTGTTTATGCCCTTCTTCCTTTAAAGTCTTGCACATATTCCCTAGGATGTCCCCATATTCTTCGTTGAAACAACAATCCATAGAGTGGTGAGGATGATCCTCATTCAACTCATCCACCTCAACATAGAGCTTGGGGTCATAATGCTCATGTTGGTATCAACATTCCTATCCACCTTCTATCTCCTCTCAACCCCATGAGAGAGTGCTCCTAGTTGGTCAAACAACTTGCTTTCTCACCTAGCTTTCATAGTTTCCCCCACCAAGAATGAAATCTAGTCACTAGATGGAGAACATGCTAATGAAGAAGGTGCCATTATGGGTTGGGAGTCAATTCCAAATGACCAAGACCTTCATGATGGTTAGGGCAATCCTAATGACCATGACCTACCTTCACCTCTTGTTGGATTTGCATCTCTTGTTGCTTAATGCTTTAACTACTTGCTAGTTTATCTCTTTCGATATAATCATTTAAGTCTTGGCCTTGAATAAACTTTGCAGTGTGATGTTATTCCACCCATTTTTTATGTGGATGTGGTGTACTATAATTCTTTATATAAAATAGTATATAAGATACTAATTCATCAAGAAAAATCACTTTCCAGTAGTTTAAGGTATGCAAAACCCTAATCCCTATTATTTCCATTTCAACATGTCTATTTACACCTAAGTTAATTACTTAAGTTGTATTATTAGATTGAGCTTGATAAAAATATCTACAAGGTTTAAATTACATGTAATTCATGTTGGCATTACATTGTTCGGTGTTTAGTTTTCTATGGTGATCGGTTTGATATAACCGTATAGTTATAACTGTCAACCAACTAAGCTCTCTTAGTATATAATGGATGTATCTGCACCTTTGATGATCGAATAAAAATACAATCTTCTCTATTTTTCTGCATATGGTATCAGAGCCATGGCGATAGGGAACGTTAGCATTAACTTTCAATCTTTGTTTTTGGTTTCTATTTGAAGGGACATGGAGATTGGAGACCACACAGCTGAAGGAAAGCCTGCTTCGAATATTCACACGCTATTGTTAGTTGTTGTTGTGGCCACAGATGCCAACGTCTTCACAGTTCACACCTGCGTAGTAATTTGCCATGGGTTTCTTTATTCATTGTTGTGCGTGGGGAGTCACAATGTGAGCAAGCATCGAAAGAAATACATATGGGTGTGCATTGCTGTGCGTGGGGAGTTGAATGCATTAATAGAAGATTTATTGTTACTCTTATCCATCAGCTTTTCATGGAAATCATGTGGAAAGTTCATCTATGATTTATAACAAAGGCGCAGTGCACCTGAAAGAGGAAGACATAGTCGACAAAACCTGGCAATCAAACAAAAGTGGATGTCCATTATTGGTATGTATTGAAGTGTGTTTGTCAATGCAAATTTTATAAGCAAATATATTTAACTCTGAAGTCAATCTTTTGAGTATTATCTAAATGGAGATCCCATTAGACAAGTATTCTGGTTCCAATTTTCATACTTGGAGAATGAAAATTCAAATGCAACTAATGAATAAAAATTTATGGGCAATAGTCAGTGGAAATGAAAAAGCACCTATAGATGCAAATACGTTATTAGATTGGAGTAGTAGAGATGATAAAGCCAAAGCTATAATTGGTCTTGCTCTTTCTGGCACCGAATTGCACCATATTGATTTGGATAAATCATCAGCCGAAATTTGGGAAAATTTGAATAAATTGTTTGGAGCAAAAGCCGTTAATGCAAAGTTTTCTCTAAAACTTCAATTATTTCGATTTAAGATGGAAGATGGAATCACAATGTCAAATCATATAAGTAACTTGCAGTCTCTCATTAGACAGCTAGCAGAGGTTAAGGTTACAGTAGATGATGATGATGCTAGGGCCATCCTATTAAATAGCTTGCCTTCAAAATACAACAATGTTGTTTTTACTCTCAGTCAAATATCTTCACAAACTCTAGAAGGTATGATTTCTGCTCTTCTATCAGAAGAGAAGAGAACAACAGAAGATTCAGAAGATGATCCTCAGGAGAAAGCATTATTTTCAAGAAACAATTACAAGAGATCAGAGAGAATCAAATGTTTTTATTGTAAGAAAAATGGTCACATAGCTTGGGATTGTAGAACTCGAGCGAATGATGTTCTTAAAGGAAAGCTAAAAAATGAAGGAAATCTTGCTTGCATTGAAGATGATAAAGATCCACCAGGTATTGAGGATGAGGATCCACCAGATGGTGCTATTAATTTCTATGGATATGCCCTTTAAGCAAGGTCATATTGGACGCAGGCGGCATCGGAGGATGGAGGATTTACCATCATCTCAAGTTAGCTTCTCGCTTTGAGATGATGCTTTGCATGAGAAGTGTTTTTGGTTTTGGTTGCTTTGTTTTTTCTTTGTTGTTGCTGACAGAGCTGACAGATTTGAAGAATGTATGTTTTGTGAAGATTTTATTTTGGAGACAGGTTTGGGGTTTGGTGTTGAGCTCAATATGGATTGTTGTTCAGCGAGCTTGAAAGAGTATATGATCTTGAATTATACCCTTTTGCGGTCACTAGACAACATGGCAGAGATCTGTCGTATCTCTTAGGGGCCATTGTCGAATAATTCAAGACTTTGTGATTTGAGAGCTTAGGACTAAAGAGCTCAAGAACACAGCTCAAAGCGACGCCTTTCCGAGGGTAGACGAGACAGCATGATGGAGCCTCGCTTGGTTCAGGATTTGTTCTTTGGGAGAAGATCTTCTATAAAATATGTATTCATACTATGTAATCAGCTTTGTTGAGTTTTTAGCATTAAGGGGGGCTACCTTGGTACCATTGCAAGAACAATATAATAAGGGGGGGAATGTTGGCATTATATTGTTTGGTGTTTAGTTTTCCATGGTGATCGGTTTGATATAACCGTATAGTTATAACTGTCAACCATCAGTTTGATATAACCGTATAGTTATAACTGTCAACCAACTAAGCTCTCTCAGTATATAATGGATGTATCTGCACCTTTGATGATCGAATAAAAATACAATCTTCTCTGTTTTTTTGCAATTCATATACCTTTTAGATATTTTAAAGAGTGTGTTTTACTTCCTATCAAAAGTATACAAACACCTCTAACAACATGATCTCGTGCAATTGTTCAACGTATTTTTCTAAGATATGCACTATCCAAAATTTTGAAGTAATTTTTAGCAACCAGTATTCCCATTTTAAAAAATCCTATCTATTTTAAAAAATCACTAAATTATAATCCTTTTATAATTATTAAATATTTAAAATTAATTTATAACATAAATGGAAAAGAAAAAAAGGTATATTACCACATGACAATTTTGTAGCTAAACATGACTTCATAACTTTAGCCCCTCTCTACCTATCGCTCAACTTTTAAATCTTAAATTATAAAACCTCCACTAAAATAGGAGACTAATGTAACCACGTGAATATGTAAAGGAGTATGTTTAAATCTACTTCAAAACTCTAAAAGCTTTTTAAAAAGTGGTGTCATGTAAACCTTGCCATTCAAACTAAGATGTCAAAATCATTCTCCTCAATGCTCTCAATGTGATGCCCAAACTCTAAAAGCTTTTTAAAAAGTAGTGTCGTGTAAACCTTGTCATTCAAACTAATATGTCAAAATCATTATCCTCAATGCTCTCAATGTGATGCCTAATGCCACGAGGGCGGGAAAAAGATAAACAACTGTTCCACATTGAGTCACTGAAATGACAAAACGTAGAATGGAAAAAAAAAAGGGTGAACGAAAACGAGAAAAATGACAGCAGTGAAAATGCGACGTTGAGATTGTTTCAATCGTCTTACACGTGTCTCTAAAGCCCTTTGTCGTTGATTGTCTGCGCTAGGCCGGTCCAGCTCACTAAAAGAACGCCTAATCCCTTAAAAACCACAATTATTATTACTGGCACTTGCACCCATAGAAGGTTCAAGGAATACATCGATAGGAACAATGGACGACTTTAGAAAATTTTCCAATATGAATTTTTTTACGACGTGACACAATTCCAAGCACTATAATGCTCACATATAAAAGCCTATTGACTAATAATGATAAACCTAGCACTTGCACCCATAGGAGGTTCAAGACCTACGAGTTTATTAAAAGGAATACGCCGATAGGAACAACCTACGAGTTTAGAAAAAGGAATACGCCTTTAGGAACAACCGATGAGTTTAGAAAATTTGCCGGCGTGAGACAATTCCGAGCACGAGCACGATAATGCTCACATATAAAAGCCTGTCGGCTGATAAAAATGTCTTTTAATACCATGTACACTCACAACTATTTAGGATTATTTTTTTTTCAATAGCCAGTTCACTGCAAACTATTAGAATTCTGATCAGACCAAAGTAAAAATAATAATAAAAAGGTCCAGCTCTAAAGTTTAATGTACCCAAATGGCCGACATAGATTTTTTCAAAGCCAAATAGGATATTACAGTTATATGGTCCCATCACAGAAGAGAATGCACGAGAGTCATGTCGACTTTCATCACAGGTGTTCAGTTTGCATCCTCCATTCTAGAAGCATACGTGGATTCTAGAGCCCACGTAGCATCACCGACATTCGCAACATAACACGTTGCTACATTCAATCCGTGAAAGATCTTGGCAATGGGGAATATATAACGCAATCTTCAATCTGGCAGGGCCGTTGAGGGACGGAACTCTTAGAGACATCAATTTTCCAGAGTCCATAATAATAAAATTTGATTGCTTCAAAATCTTCAGTGGGTTGCGAGTCGTGAGAGAGAAAAGCGAGGAAAAATGAGTGAGGGTGAGGTTGAGGCAGAGACAGTGTGGGGCGATCATGATCGGGACGCCATCACGTACGGAGACGTGTTCAAGGCGAGGGGGGGGTTGGAGACGCAGGTCATCAGTCCAGGCGACGCCGCGCTGATGCAGAGCGCCGAAAAGACGGCGCTGGGGCAGACGCAGAAAGGCGGCGTTGCGGCACGCATGCAAGCGGCGGCTCAGGCGAACGAGAGGGCGGGCGTGGTGGATAAGGTCGACGACACTCTTGCGGCGGCGCGAGGAATGACGGTGACGGAAACTGTAGTGCCCGGCAGGACGGTGACAGTGGAGGACGTGGGTGGACAGGTGGTTTCGTCCGAAGTTCAGCCGTTGCCCGCTCCTTATCCAACTGCAGCCGCCACCGACGTCACCATCGGAGAGGCGTTGGAGGCGGCGGCGCTGACGGCGTGGGATAAGCCGGTGGATCAAAGCGACGCCGCCGCAATCCAATCGGCGGAGCGACGAGCCACGGGGACCGCTAAAACGTTGCCCGGCGGCCTTGCCTCACAAGCTCAGTCTGCTGCCGACCTCAATCCTCGCCTGCCTTACGAGGAGCGAACCACGCTGGCGGATGTTCTCTTTGTAAATGGCTCCACTTTACCTTAGTTTTTGTTTAACCCCACTTTATTAAATCTCGCCTTGTGAGCATAAAATTGTATTTTTTTTTAATGCAGATTGCGTCACAGGAGCTTTCTGCTGACAAAGCTGTGATAATGGAGGACGCGCATAAGATAAAGGAAAGCGAGGAGAGGCAGAGCGTGAGCGGAGAAGGGTTTCCAGGTGGCGTGGGAGATGCCATGGAGGCCGCCGCCCGAATGAACCAGCGAGGCAGCCTTGACTTTGCTCACTAGCCGCCCATTTTGTGTTGATATTTTATGTGTATATGTTATTGATTTTTTCCGTATTGCTCCTGCTTGGGGTATATACATTGTATTTGTGCATATACGCTTTCCGGATGGGATTTGGACAAAGTATGTACTAGTTTTTCGAAACGTGTAAGGTGCAGATTCAGTCCATAGAGCTCGGAATGCATTCCATCGAGCGCGGAGTGCATGTACACCGTTCCGTACAATGTTTCGACAGGAATTTTGTGTTTTAAAGTTAATATGAGTTGAGGTTGACTAGCTTTTAACCAACACTGATGGAAATGTGTTGGAAATGATTTGAGGTTGATGAGTGATCTAACAGAAATGTGTTAAGAAAAAAATTATATGTATTAGGGCCTAGTTAAAATTTTATATTTTGTTAATTTGGAAGCTCTTGAGATATTGCATACGAACGCTTTTTGGATTACACAATGATTAAAATTGTGGAAGAGAATTTTTTATTAATGTTTCAGACTACTTTTCATGATTCCTCCCTGGGTTGACGATAGCTCAATCAAGATATTGTGAGATGGAGACTAAATGGATGTTGGAATTAGAGGAAGTTTTGAGAGAAGAGGATGAAGAAATTATTGGTGAGATTTGTTAATGAATCTGATTGCAACAAGATGCACTTACCAGGGTGAAGGTACATAAATGAGCCCCTCGCTTGGGCCAAAATTTAAAAAATTAAAACGAATGACACCTAAATCACATAAAAATTAAAACGGATGACACCTAAATCACGTAGGTGGGACTAAACATATCTTTGACCAAATCACATTCAATCATACCTAGACAACATACATGTGGCACTAACCTAGTCAACATATATGTGGCACTACATGGTGAGCCATGGCAACACAAGGTTTGAACTTTGATTGAATGACAACACAAGTTGTTGTTTTTTGTTTTGTTTTTTTAATAGTTGTCTTTTCCAATAAAAGAAAGGGCTCACCCACTTTTGGCATTGACACTTTCTTTTGTAAACAACAGAGCTCTTTGCAAGTTGATAGATTTCAGTGCAAGACATCATAGGGATTGTATACTTAAAGATAGAAGTTGATTAGATTTATAGGGATTGTATATTTAAGGTAGAAGTTGATTACATTTAGGTGTTTCTACTAATTGAACACTCTACTTAAATATCATCCACTTCAATGGTCAACAAGCAATAGCAATTTTACAATGAAAAGTAGTAAATATTTGTCCTATTTTTATTGGCCAAAATTGACTTTTGACTGTTGAAGTGGATGATATTTAAGAATAGCTCTAATTGATTAGCACTACCAAGTAGAAAATGGTAGAAATTTATTACATTTAGGTCTTTATATTGATCTTTATTTAACATTAATGGTTCTTTATTTTGATAATCTCTATTTTTATCACAAGATGAAGATCTTAAAGTTAAACTCTGATTCACAAATCGAATACAATTTAATTGGTTTATATCTTTTCTAATGTTGCATCCGGGATCTAATAAATAGCATAATTTACAGAAGGATTTTTAAGATATGTTTTAACCTTCCATAAATCAACTATTCTATTCTTTTATAATACCCTAAAATATTGAAAAGCATATTGTCGCCTTTTCAACAATTTTAATTTTTCACTGGGTTTCTTAGTAGAAAAATTAATTACATTTAGGTCTTGAACTACTAATTGATAAGCACTACCAAGTAGAAAAACTTGACTTTCCATCTTGATATAAATTATGTTTTTATAAGGTAGAAGTTGATTAGATTTAGGTCTTTCTACTGATTGACTAGCATTACCATGTAGAAAATTTTGATTTTCCATTAGTCGATGGAAAGTCTTGATATAAATTATATTTTTATATGGATCAGATTCGATCCAACCATTGTGTGATCAGTTTGATTGAAATGGGTTTGATCAAATACTTATATTGGAGCATGTTCTTCTTCTATTCACATGTTGTAATTTCATTTGTCAAAATAATCAACTTAACTGTTGGAGTAAAGAACAACATTGAGAGGGGGGGTGAATAAGTGTTGTCTAATTTTTAAAAAAAATTCACATATTTTAATTTACAAGACAAAGAATAAAGGAGAAATCAATAATCTATCAAATTCATGTGCACAAGTATGATGATGAATAGAATGAACATGACCTTATGTGTAAAACATTATAAAACACACACAGAGGCAAGACATAACACAAGGATTATTGGAGTGGAAAACCCTCATGGGGTAGAAAAACCACTCAAAATTGTCTCGCTGGCTTATTCAGTACCTCACTGGTTACATACAAGTCTCACTGACTATACAAGCCTCACTGGCTACAAAGAGGTCTCACTGACCATACAAGCCTTACTGACCATACAAGCCTCACTGGCACATAAAGCCTCATTGGCATAAATCTGTCTCGCTAACAAAGACAAATCACCATTATCAAAACATAAAGCAAGGTGTGCAATAAATGATTGCAAGTCCATCTGATTTGCACCATTACATACCTTGTCTTCTTTGAGTTTGCATATCTCTTTGCAATCATACTCAATCCAATCTGCATATTAGTCTCATGATCTCTACACAATCAATTCACCTGATGCACAATCAATTGCATATTGTCTCCATATTTGACATGGTTCAATCTGTAAGTTCTTTGCATAATGTCTTCATCATTTGTTTGATTCATACCTGCAAAAACATGATCTCACATACAATATCATGATTCATCTGTAAAATCTTCACAAAAATGTCTTCACTGTATATATGTCCACACACGAAATCCATCACAAACAACTGCAATATAAATGAAATGACTTTTGATATTCCTCTCCTCTACATATTCATCTTCACCATTAAATCAATTCACCTACAAAATAACTTGACCTTTCATATGCTTTTCTCAAACATTTCAATCTGAACATTTTTGTCTTCAAATAAAAATCACAATGAACTTGCAATACTTTTCTCTTCAATACTCTTCAATCTCTCATCTTCCCTGTATAAGATATTTATTTTCCTTTTCATTAAATGTCTACCCTTGTAAGAGAATAAAATTTCTCTCATAATTGGATCCTCTTCTCATTGATTACAACAATTGTTTTTTTCATTTTCCTTTTCTCTGCAAACAAAATAATATCATCTGACAAAAATAATATCTGTAAAGAAATTTCCATTGTGCATATAAATCTCTTCATATTCTACTCTGCAAATATCTCATATTTGGATCCTCTTCTCACAAAAAAAAATCATCTGCATAAAGGTAAGGAAAAAAGACAAAAGGTAATTCCAAAAAAGAAATTTTCTTTCCTTAAAAAATTAAACTTCTTCTTTTTGTCTTCCCTACCATGAGAGGATGAAATTAGAAAGATTCTCCTTAAAAAAATGCCTTTATTATTACCCACAAAACTACCACTTAAAATAGCTAAAAATAGCTCTTCTTTAAAAGCAATAAATTTTTCATATATTTCTTTAAAAAAAATATTCATTCTAATATCTCCAACTTCTGCACGAGATGACCTAAATAAGACAAAAATAACTTAAGGCATAATGCTTTTAAAGTTCCCAAAAATTTGCCTTTGAAAAGGCTAAAAAATAGCCTTAAAAAATCAAATCCTTAACTATCACAAAATAATGACATTTCAGTGGCCATCAAATATAAAGCATGGTGGTCGAGGTCTTAGTTTAAATAATGGCCATTGATCAAGGTCTCGTGCCCTTTGAAACTTTTAAAAGAAGCCATTGATATCATCTTACCGCCCGTGGAGAATATTAGAAACTGAAGATGTTGGTTGCACAAGGAAGGGGGGTCGGTCAAGGGATGGCCACGACCCCTCAAAGTTATGACTAAAGTGTTCCTTAACCTTGTATCATCACTTACATCCTGCATTTCTCAAACCATCTGCATCTCCTGACTCAACCATGAAGCAACACTATAAATCAAAACAACTTTATCAAACAAGTTATGAACCCCTATAACATTCTCTGCAAGTACCACTCTCTGCAAGTCTTAGATCATGACATTAACATGAGTAACCAAGATGGGATGAAAGCATCTTGACATATCCTGAGCATGAAAATAATACAGCCTCAAAGCACATGAAGTCTTGAACATGATGAAGTACCATATCAACTCAAATCCTCAATTATCATCTTGACATAAAGCAATGCAGATCCTAATATAAGGACATCATATTATGTGAACTCTTAAGATGAGCACCCAAACTTTCACAAATGAAGCATGATCATCAAGATATGAACTTTATCTTAAATAGACATAAAGCAACTTCATCAATCATGTTCACTAAGTGAACTCTTGTGAACTTCTGAAAGCATGATCCAATTCCTGTCATATGAAGACCAATCTAACTTCATTATGATGTATCTGCATCATCAACTCACACCTTTTTGACATCAATGACAATCAATTTACATCATTAACATCATGCAGGTTGGGATCAAACAAAATCATCTGAAGACAAGATTTAAGATTTTGTGTGTATGTAATCGTCAAATTAACTTTCTAAAAAAATATAATATATAATATTTTTTAATAATTATATTTTTATTTATTTTATAAGAAAGATATATTCACTACAAAAATAAAGGCCTTTATTCGGACATTCTGAATAACGACAAACTAGGTGATTTTTTTAAAAAATTGTACTACACTCTACATTAATGTCGTTGTTTCAAAAAATATATATATTGATAAATAGGCAAAGAAAAACGTTATAGTAAAAATATTGGAGTTAATGATCTAATTCCAAGAAATCTTGGGAAGATTTTATTTTTAGTAAAAGTTATGCATTATAATAAAATGTCACTCACTATCAAATAATAGAAAAATAGTATTTTTTTTAAATGCGAATTAAGAGAAAATATTTTTTAAATTGAAAAAAATTACAAATTAAATATACAGAGAAAATGACATAAATTACTTGTTTGCATTGTCTTCAAAATTTTGAGAGTTTGTTTGGAATGTATTGAATGTTGAAAAATATTAATTTTTGTGGGCCCAAATAAGGTTGAAAAGTGGGGCATACTATTGTGCTTTTACCTTGCAATGACTATGATACAACAAATAGGTAATATGAAGAATTAGGTTCTTCATTTGAGGTGCTTCAACTATTCAAATTTGGTGTTGATGTTCTTGATGATTGTAGGTGACTCAAGTGATTGTAGATCCATCCATTTTTATTTTAACACTAACTCTATTTGTTCCAATTTTGGTATAATTATATAATTGCACCTTATTTTAAGTTTACTTAAGTAATGTATTTTATTTATTTAGGCAAATTAGAAAATAATGAGATCACATGGTATCTCCTTGCTTCATGAGATTCTTGTGTCATCTTCACCTCATTCACTTTTTGATTGATGGAGTTAGGTGCCAAAACGTTTTCACAAAGTTGAATTAACTTGACACCATTACTCCTATATGTTGAGTCAATACACTAGATTGCAATGGTTAACTCAACCCCTATGAGACACCTATCACTCTAATTATGCATCCCAAAGCCTATATACTATTAGTTAATTTCTTTTTTTCTTATATTTCATGAATATAGATATTGGAATGCTATTATTTTTGCTTTGTTTGCTCTTGAATTAATATCATCATAATGCTATTTGTGTATTATTGCAAATTCATTATTAAATTTAACATGGTATTAGAGTAGGGTAGTTTAGGAGTCATTTAATTCAATATGAGATATTGTTTTAGTTTTTAGTGCTTAGGGTTCATAGCCTTGCAAATTGAGTGATTTTAGATCACCCATTAGAGGAGGCCTCTAAGAAAAAAATAGATAATCTCATTGCATTTAGAAGGTCCAAATTAGTCAAATTTGGCTTTCATTTCATCTCCAATAAACATCGTGAAGTCAACTTAGTATGATTTCCCTTAAAGGTTGGATTTTGCATTTTGCAAATAGCTCAATATTTAGAGCACTTTGGTGCAAAAATAACCTCACTATTACATTTGGAGTTGTCCAAAACCCCTACAAATTGACTATTAATTTGTCAAATTTAGATTAGTTTGTAGAAAAGATTTTTTACCCAAGGATACAATACATCCTGCCTTTGCAGGTCTGAAACAAAGTTTGCATTTCAAAAAAATATATACCATAAATTGTTTTGTTTGATTTTTTAAAGAAAATAAAAAATAAATTAAAAAAATCAAAAGTACACTTTGTTTTTAAGTGCTCAATGCATAATCATGGCATAGGGGAGTACCCCCATACCTTACCATAGTAGGGTACAACCCCTACCATAAGTAGGAACTATCAAGGGTGGGCCCTGGCCCACATGCCCTTGTGGGCTCCAAACACTACTAGCAACCAAGGCAACACAATATTATTTTGGTGGGTGTTTAAAACTTTCAATGAACCTCCCCACCACCAAGATTCTTCCACCCAGTAGCCCACATACTGCTCTAAGGTTGCTCACCCTCTATTGTAGTGCCACCAAACTATCACTCAATGTGTGCTTTCATGCAACCAGGGTACTGCCACGAGTCCATCACCGACTTGCCACCACTATACTACCTAGCTATCACCTCAATCGATGGCAATGCTTGTATATCACCCATAGGTCACCAACTTGTCACTAGTATTATTCCTCCCTCTTCATATACATTCTCAATCTAGGAGTTCAACTTCAAAGTCCTCTACTTGCTCATACAAAGATTTTTTTATTAATTTTTTGAAATGGGATAGTTTTCTAAGTATTTCATAGTGGTATGATCATTTTTTCTTACAATATCTATTTTTTCTAGAAAACGTAGTTTATTTAATATTTATTTGTCTCATTATTTTTTTGTAACTTCAAATGTTTATAACTTTCTCATACAAACTACTATCAATGAGCTAGTATTTTGGAAGTGCAAATTTTTTGGTGTATTACACAATGGTGTCATTTGTTTAATTTGGTTTTTTATTGAGATTGTACTTTTAACTTTGTCTCTTTCTTGAAATTATAAATCACCTAGAAAATAAAATAAGTATTGTAAATAAACTAATTTATCAAATGCCACAAACTTTACTTTCTAAGGGTGTCTTAATTGAGCTACTTTAGGGGGAGTACTAATGCAAATACACTCAATTCTAAAGTGCCATATCATGTACTTATCTTGAGGGCTTATACATATCAATAAACTAAAATAAAGTTCCAAATCTATTGGGGAGTCTAATTTGAAGAAACTAAGTTTCAAAACCTGGGTATTTCAATTCATCCTTTAATCATCACCTTGAATAGATAGAACTGTAAGTTTTAGTGAGATCACATTCTAAAGCACTACCAATAGATTCGCCTCTTTCCCATCTCTGTGGACTTATTTTTGAACCTGTTATTTATTGGTAGAAGCAAGTATGTGCTAATATAAATGATCATGTCCTAGGATTAATAGGTTTTAGTGTTGATAATTAGTGGGTCATCTCACATATATTGAGTTCTCTCACACTCTTTAGAGAAAAATTTGGTGTTAGAAATTAGTGCATGTGATAGTAAATTAACATATTATGTTAAGCCTCATAGTGTTGTCTCCCCTACCCCCACCAGTAAGGGTTATGCTAAGCCTTCTTCTGTTGGCCCCTCTTCTGCCCATGTTGACGCAAAAGGGTTGAACCAGGATCCCCCTAGCCACCATTTTATGCAAGATTGTAGCTCTTGCAATGGAGTGGAGGAGAAAATCGCCAACCTTCAAGAGGGCATGATCCTTCAGAGCAATGTCTTGAAATGACAACTAGCCATGTTAAAAATTGCTAAACATAAAATTCATCATCTGGAAATCATTGTGTATCAAGAAACCCCTAACTGGAGGGTAAGTGCAAAAAGATGGTGGGCCAAAAAGTGACCAAATGGTTTTTAAAAAAAAATAATACATAACGCGAGCGCGTTATGCTCGTCATTACCAACCCATAATGCGAGCGTGTTATAACTACTATAAATAAAAAAAGGCTTCTCATTTCATTTCATTTTTGTTTTTCTCCTCTATCCCCGCGGCTTGCAAACCCTAGGAAGCACGCTCGCGTTTTGGAAAAGACAATTCAACACCAAAATCTTGTTGATTCGTCGCCAAAACGCTGCCACGACGTCGAGCACACCAAAGGAGTGAGTTTTATTTATTTTTTTGTTTGAATTTGCTTCTAAATAGGTAGGTTTGAGTTGTTTTTGATGTATATTTCATTAATTGTCAAGAAATGCTAATGCACCTCCTCCTCCTCCGTAAAATCCACAAAATCCTGCAGAACAACAACCTCCTCCATCCATTCCCCGACATGCCCCTGGAACACAAGAAAATATAATGGGGCAAATTGAAAACAACAAAAAAGAAATTGAAGATATAATTGTAAGGTTGAAAGATCCTTCCACTTCAACCTTGCATAGGTCCACGCTTGCTGAATCTTTTGAATCTATGTTATCAAATGTAGATTCAATTAGCAAGCAAATAACTAGTTGGACGGATAAGAGGAGAGAGTTTAGAGATTATTATGCAGACAAGCTGTCATACCAAGATGTGAAAAAATTACAAATCACAAAATTAGACTTGTGTTCGATTTTCACAAACCCACAAACAAATCAACCTCCACCCATTACATGCAAGAGGTTCCCTATCCATTGGTGCAACAACCAAGCGATAAGGGACAATTTTGGGCAGAGGTGGTGGATGGTTTTTGACCATCCTCCATGCAATAATAATGAAGTCCCGCAATACTTTTTGAGGAAACTCTACTGCGAGTTTGTCCTCAATAAAGTGTCAAACTATTTTGATATGCGGGACTTCCAGGGTAGATGTGGGGGGTCAGCACAAGATAGACCAAGGGCACGTCTTGACCCACAGCGGGTAGTGAGACGAGTAATCAGCAGACTAGTCCATGTGCATGTTTCTATCCCTTCCATTGTGAAGGAGAGTGTTGAGGTCAATACACTTCAGTCCATTAGTGCCTTAACCCAAAGCATCATAGAGCATGCCGATCCAGCAGCACAGAGTGGGTTGGGAGATAGTGCGAGGAGTAAGGTCCCAGCCCATGCTTGTCAGGCTTGCGGGTTAGCCTGTGGTTATGACCCCATGGATAGTCAAGACATAGGTGCACAGGCTACATCTGCAGCTGAGTAGATGGTGATGACAGATACCCTCCTGAGTGAGACTTTCGGCCTTGATACTCAAGTAAATATTAGCAAGTTTATTGAATTTAATTTATTAAATTTTATTTTTGAAATGCAAGATTAACTAATTTAAATTGATGAGTTTAATGAAATTTCAGGGTCATAGCGTCAATGCAGTTTTCAGTGGTTCTCCACCTGCATTTTACACTAGATCATCTACTATCAGGGTATGTAACTAGTAAACAATTATAAATATTACATGTGAATAGCATCGTTATATGAATGGTATTCTAATATCTAATTTTAGATGTTGAATAGGTTAATATTGTAGATTTCACGGCAACACCTGCCAGTGGTGGTGGACTTCAAAGCTTTACGGAGGTAATAAAATAAATAGTTTAATTAATGAATTGTACTTACTAGATTTTTGTATGTGACTTGTGTGCTTTATTGTGTGTACTTCTATGTTTAGATGAACGTGTGCGTATGTTAGGAGCCATGATTTGCATCACTATTATAGTTTTTGTAATTGAATAATGTTGTTTTATTTCTAGATGATGCAGGCTGCAAAGATACCTCCTGATGTTTAGAGGGTAATGGAGCATGGTGTGGCCTCTGTGATTCATAGCTCCATGGAATTGACAAGGGTATGAGGCAGATTAGTAAATTTCAATTTACATTCATTGTTATAGTTGTTTATTTTTGAAAAATTAAAAGATTATTGATTTGAAGTTTAATTTCTATCTAGATGGTTTCTATAGGACATGAGATCACCATGGCCTATTCCTACTACTGAGGCAAGTGAGGAGACAAATTACATGGTAGCGGTAAGTTATTATTTTGTTAAATGTTTCATTTTTTATAACATGTAATTTCTATATATTAATGTCTATACTTTTTATTGTAATAGCTAAAGATGCAGGAAGAACTAAATAGAAGGAACAGCCCTCAGGTTCGTAGTAGACCACCCACATGCGCGTCTCCATCCCCTAGAAGATCAAAGGTTGCTCGTGATCTATTCTCTTCACCAGCCAGAGGGGAATGACTTTTTATTGTGTTCCTTTGTTGTATGCCTATATGGCATTTGTGGACATATATTTTGTATTGTATATAGTTGACATTGTATGCCTATATGGCATTCTTGTAAGCCTATATGGCTATTTTGTATATATGTTATACTTATATCGACAGATATTGATGTATGCCTATATGGATATTTGGTTAATACAAATCTTTTTTATTGATGGCGTCCATACTTGCATTATAAATCCACGTTTGAATGGATATTTGTAGATGGCTACTTCAAATATTTAAAGTCCAATTGTATTACATAGGATGTTTGTTGATCCAATAAGCTAGCTATTGTTATTCAAGTATCACCTGAACCTCATTTTGGAACTAAAAGATAAAAGTTGTATTTAAAAAAAAATGAATCATCATGTTAAACAAAAAATATTAATATTCTTTATGAGTAGTATAGAATGTCAACTATATGCAATACAAAAAAATGAATCATCATGTTATTCTTTATGTTTGAGATCCTGAAAATGACTAAGTCTGGTACCCTGATATCCTGAAACACTAGGATGAATATCCAAGTCATTAGGATGATTGTGCCTTGAGAAAAAGTCATTAAGATGAGCGCCTAAAGGAGACTTTCTTAAACATTCAAACATTGAGCAACAAGCATGAAGGGTTAAGGCGCAATTTGCAACTCATAAAGCCTCAAAAGGGCACCCAACTTGGAGAGAGCATTCATTTAAGACAAGGCACCTATTGACACCTATTCCACCATAAAAGTGTGCCTAAGGTGGAAGGATAACAAGCCTCTAGTATGTGAAGCGCACCTATTGTCTAAACCACTTCATTATGGTGCCCTAGCATGAGGAGGAGTATTTAAGTCAATAGGAAATGGTGCCTATAATGCAAATGAAGGACTAAGTGGCATTTTCAATAAGCATTAATTCACCTTGAGCTTTCAATAAATACATCAAATTGAGCCCCATAAGCCTAGGCGCCCTTTGCCTTCAAAAGAACCTTGTATTGGCGCCTTGGAGGAAATCAACTTGTAATGACAAGTCTTGGAGGTTTCTCATTTTGGATGATGTCTTTTGAGATTAACTACAATGATTGAAAGTTAAGATGAGTGGAAAGAACCTATCTTGAACCTTAGGTGCCCTTCATGTATATTCCCACCATCATGAGCGCCTAGATCTAAGGAGTGAATGAAGGATCTTAACATCAACAAGCATGTTATCAATCAACTTTTAAAAATCTTTGACAATAATTATGATGAATTGAGTACATGGAAGTAAAGGAAGTACATATCAACTCCAAAGTGTGCCTAATGATCAATAAGAAATTCTTCCAAAGCAAAGGCGCTCATTGTGAATTTTCCTACTAGTTTTGGCGCCTTGAAGTCTAAGTGCATGAAAATCATGAGGATGAGCGCTTAGGGATGAGATAGTCTTCATAAGAGTTTAAATAAGAACATCATCAAAATGTGCCTTGGTAGAGAGACTTGAGACCATCATCAAATAAGCCAAAATGTCTATCTCCAATATAGGCGCAAATTCTAGCTCCTCCCAACTCAAATGATTGCCCAAGTTGAAGTCAACTTTCATCTATACAACCCTCAGATTGTGCCTTGATTGAGGAAGGGATTTGAACCTCAAAATTTAATCATCTCAAGACAAAAGCTTCCTTAGACATTTGGCATTTGATTGAAATCATTGAGAATTAGAAAGAACCACCTAAGGATGTAAGGCACACTTTTCACCCATATAAGCCTAAAATTGCACTTAAGGGAAATAACTTGATTTCATATCAATAGGTGAGTGCCTTGAGAGAAAGGATCACTCTAGGTCATTTTCAATTGTTGAAAGCACAAAAATGATAAAGATAAAGGCAATTGAGTTAGGCGCACTTTAGCCTCTGAGGACACCTCAATGAGCGCCTTGGGTGAAATTGCATGAGATGACCTTTTGGAGTGAGTGCTTGAAAGATAGAATTCATTCTAAGACATGTCTCATCATTTAGAATTACAAAATTGCAAGTATAAAGACATTTAAATCTAGGCGCACTCTCCATCAGTACAAACCCATTCTGCCGCCTAAGGGAGAAATTGCATTGAAAGACACCTTTTGAATGAATCTCTTAAGGGAGATTGACCTCTTTAAGCCATTACAATTGTTTGAAATCATTTAAAGTGATAAATATGGACCAACTTGTGTTAGGCGCCCTTTGCTCTTCTTTTTACCTATATATGCGCCTAGATTTGTAGTAAGATTATTCCATGTTTAAAGAGGATTCCTTTGTGTTATAAAATATTTATCATGAGGATTGCTGTGTTTCTTGGTTTGTATTGTAGGAAGATTGAAGGAAAAGGTAGGAGCAAGAGCTTGGAGTCGCCTAGAGTCATCATGTAGCTGCTCCAAAGGAGCCTTTCACATTCATTCATGCCAGAGAGTTAAGATGGAAGTAATCACTGCCAAGGAAACACCACTTCAAGAGGTAGCTGCTCCAAGAGGTCATAACAAGATATATTTCAAGTCTTCTTCATCAACGACATCACCAGTTGCATCATGTTCGAAGACTTCCATCTATCACTTCAAGTTCCATTCATCTTCCAGTATCAAGCCTCCTTGAGAAGTCATCTACTTCACATATAAGGGAAAGTGTTATCATCAATATCTACACTTCAAAGGACCTTTCAAGTTGGAACACTTCTTCATCAAACATTCGAAGACATCCATCCAAGCTTCAAGTTCTTTCACAATCTTCAAGTCCAGGAGAAATTGCATCTAGTGAACTCATTCATTGGCGCCTAGGAGGTTAAGACCTTAAACTTACATTATTGAGTCAGCACTTTAGAAATTGAGCCATTCCTAGTCAATTGGAGTTATAAAATATCAAATACAAAGTCAAATTGGACTTAGGTGCCCCTTCATGTAATTTACCACCATCATGAGTGCCTAGATCTAGGAAGATCATCCAATTGCACCTATGAATAAGATACAAGTCCAAGACCTCAAATTTTAGCGCCTAGAAGTGTGATGGATTGAAGGAGCTACATTGGCGCCTAAGGGTAAGTTGTATCTAATGACATCACCTAATTGAGCACCTAGGAGGTATAAAGCTTAACATTGACATGAGGACAAGTGCTTAGTAAAGGAGAGTTTCTCAAACATTTAAACATGTGAATGAAGTCATAGAAATGCACTAAGTCATCTAGGCGCCATTTTCCCCTTGTGTACCCTTACATTTGCGCCTAAGAAGAAGCTGCTTCAATTCATTAGAGTGTTTGAGTATTGAGGATTTCTTAGCAATGCTTTGCAACTTTACACTGCCTCCTTCTGACGATTTTTGGGGCAGCAGAAAACCTTTCACCATGTGAAAACACCTCAGAGATATAAAAAATTGAGAGAGGTTATTGTAGAGGCACTCTACGTAATCGCGTTGCCTCAGATGGAATGTTTCTAAGTGACACAGTTTTTGAGTAACATCTCGTCAAAGATTGTTGCCTTTTTGCACTTTGGACTCTTCAGGGATATCGTCGATACAATGTAGCTCGGACTATTTCAACATGTTTGGGTGAAAAATAGGACCATGCCTAGCATAAATGTACCCATCTGGACACATTGGAACAGTCAGTTTGGTTGCATCAGGAGCAGGATGAAAGTTACACCCCTTTGCAACTTTACACTGCCTCCTTCTGACGATTTTTGGGGCAGTAGAAAACCTTTCACCAAGTGAAAATGTCTTAGAGATATAAAAGACCAAGAGAGGTTATTGTAGAGGCACTCTACGTAATCACGTTGCCTCAGATGGAATGTTTCTAAGTGACACAATTTTTGAGTAACATCTCGTCAAAGATTGCTGCCTTTTTGCACTTTGGACTCTTCAGGGATATCGTCGGTACAATGTAGCTTAGACTATTTCGACATGTTTGGGTGAAAAATAGGACCATGCCTAGCGTAAATGTACCCATCCGGATGCGTTGGAATAGTCAGTTTGGTCGCATCAAGAGCAGGATGAAAATTACACCCCTTTGCAACTTTACACTACCTCCTCCGAATGATTTTTGGGGCAGCAGAAAACCTTTCACCACAGGCAAATGCCTCAGAGATATAAAAAACTGAGAGAGGGTATTGTAGAGGCACTCTACATGATCGCGTTGCTTTAGACGAAATGTTTCTAAGTGACACAGTTTTCGACTAACATCTCGTCAAAGATTGCTGCCTTTTTACTCTTTGGACTCTTTAGGGATATCGTCGATACAATGTAGCTCGGACTGTTTCGACATGTTTGGGTGAAAAATAGGACCATGCCTAGCGTAAATGTACCCATCCGGATGCATTGGAATAGTCAATTTGGTTGCATCAGGAGTAGGACGAAAGTTACACCCCTTTGCAACTTTACACTGCCTCCTTCTGACGATTTTTGGGGCAACAGAAAACCTTTCACCACGGGCAAATGCCTCAGAGATATAAAAAACTGAGAGAGGTTATTGTAGAGGCACTCTACATGATCGCATTTCCTCAAATGGAATGTTTCTAAGTGACACAGTTTTTGAGTAACATCTCGTCAAGGATTGCTGCCTTTTTGCACTTTGGACTCTTCCGGGATATCGTCGGCACAATGTAGCTCAGATTGTTTCAACATGTTTGGGTGAAAAATAGAACCATGCCTAGCCTAAACGTACCCATCCAGATGCGTTGGAACTGTTAGTTTGGTCGCATCAGGAGCAGGACACCAAAAATGCAAAAGTTACTTTGTGCAACTTGACAACATTGACACTTTTTTGCAACATGACTCAGACTCAAACTAACCCGAAATGACTCAAAGTGACTTAAAATCACCTTGATTTTGGCACCCAATGTACATTATAGAGGTCTAGGCACTCCTTATCATTCAAACATCTTAGATGAGCGCCTAAGAAAGGAAAAAACTCTAAGTTTCATCATCATGAGCACCTAATATCAAGAGACTTTAATGGCTCAAACCTTAGCATGGAGTCCTAAGGCACATTTCATGTCTCCTTTCTTCCATTTTGGCGCCCTTATGTAGATTTTTCAACTTGATTTGGCACCCTGTATGTGAAGGAAGATCTAAAGGCATGAAAGTGGATGTCGTTTTGCAAGAGTTTGGATCATCAAAATTGAAAGAAATAAGTCTATTAAGCTTGGGCACCCTTGGTCTTCTTTTCATTCATTATGAGCGCCTTAGGAGAATGGTATATAGGTCATCATCATGATTGGGTGCCCTAGATCCAGATTGTTGGAGAGATCATCAAATGGTGTCTAGAGGAAGTAAGGTGAGTTATGAGTTTGGTCGCATCAGGAGCAGGACACCAAAAATGCATAACATGATGATGTAAAAATGTGTATATGTGTAAAAATGCAGGAGGAAATAAAAAAAGACAAACCTTACAAATTAATGTGCATACTTACAACTCAATGTAACATGACTTTACAAAATCAATGTGAATACTTACAAATTAATCCAATAAACCATCCAAGTCTATTCTACTCTTTATTGTGTCAAGTATTGCTTCATGGTTAAACTCATGCACCTTCCACAAGATTTTGTTCAAAGGTCTACCCCGATACTTTATCAAATGAACATTGGATGCCATGACAAGGTTCAAGTAATGAAGAATCTTTCAATGTGTGTCAAAGTCCTAAAACAGCCAAATATTAACACTCTTATGTGGGTACCTTCTAAGCCATGTTCCAGTAATAACCACTGAGCCTGTAGGGTATTCGATGTTTTCTCCATCTGTAACAGGACCTTCAATTTCTTTTTGGCCTCAACACAACATAAGTAATACTCTGTTCCCTCTTCATTATCTTCATCTGCAATAACTGCATATACGTGCCCTACATTGATATGTGTAGCAAATTAGATGAAATTAGTCAACATTACAAAAACACTACAAAGTAAGATGACATTACCTTGTTGAACTAGATGAAATTAGATGCATATATGTGCCCTATATTACCTGGTTGAACTAAATCTGATATGTGGTCAAAGTCAACTGATGATTCCATCTGTGTTAGTTTCAGTGCCGTCGGGGGTCAATACGTGTCAAGTGGGCTAAGATAACTTAACTGTCATTCGTCAACCCACTCATTTGACTCGCACTCATCCCAGACTTGAATTGTACAGGAAGAACAAAAGCATGACATCTTTCGCATATGGATACTCCATGAACCTACAATTAAGCTTCTGAAAGAGTGCATCTCGTTTGATCCTGTCAATGTACAACAGTCCTCATATGGTGCAACGTTAGTATCATCTATCAACCAAAAAAATCTACGAACTGAAGACTTACCTTCATTACCTGGACCCATGGAAGCATTACACCACTCGACAATCGATTTTGCATCTGTCAACTTTGTATTGTCTTTATACTTTAACTCTTCTCGTGCTATGGCTCTTTTGATACATGCTCCTGCACCATCATGCTTCCCCTTTCCATGCCTGGCCTCACAAAAGTTCCACATATGCTGAATACCTATAAAATTATGCCTCCTACTCAGCCAATAGAAATTCTGCGAGTTCTTGAATTGTGACACACAGTTATCCGACCATATGATATGCTGACTGAATGATATGCCCCTTCTAGCCAAATCATTATAGAACACCTGAAAGCAACCTTGCACGAACTCCGTAGAATGCGTGCGATCATCACTAATATAGAAATTATACTCCCTTATGATCTTTCTGTCATCCTCTGTACTATCATTCGCATGAATGAATGCGATGTGCACAAATATAGAAACCTGTGTGGAGTTGTAATATTGTGATTACACCTCACACTGTGGCTGTAGACTGTAGTTCTCTACAAAGTCGACAATTGAAACAATGCTACCAATCGGAAATGTGTCCTTGCATAACTTGAATTGCAAGTCCAACCATCGAGCTCTATGGGCATGTCGTGCATACTCATACACTATACTGTCACGAAATATAGGCATAAACTGATACACTGGAATCTTTTCAATAACCAATTCACACCTCTTTGCTTCTTTACCATCTTTTGTATTGTATGCCACTGTTTTATACTTGCCAAACTCTACTAGTTGGTTTCCAACCGTATGTGTTCTTTCCATATGTTCACATATTGGCAAATGTTGCAAGCCACTGCAACGATGACATGTGCCATCCAAGCATAATTTCTTGTAGAATATTTGACCTTCCTCTCTTTCACATAAAATTCTTGATATGAAGTCTCTTGAAGATGTTGGTGGGGCACATATGGCACAACCTTGCAAATCATTGTTATTATGCATATCTAAACATATAGACCTATAAGCATCAAAATGGTTAGAAAATTCAATATGTAATCTACAACAACACATAGTGTATGTGTGATTTATCTTGACATAGAAAGGTTTTAGCATTTCAAAATATCTTTGACAAATTTTAATTTGAGGATACTTCTCTAGAAATTTACCATAAAACTGTGTTTGAGTCTCATCCAAAAAATGCTTTGGATGTGGCTCACGGTTCTGACTACCGATTCTCCTTCTTACTACATCCCTTTGATTCGGAGATACCCTTGTGTAATTCTTCCAAAAGTCTTCAATTAGTGATCTCAATGCTTCAACAATTGGTTTATCTTTTCCTGGTAGTCTCCCCGAGAACGCCCATAATTCATTAGCATTAGTGTCCTCAATTCTTTGGCGTCTTCCAATGGCTCTTGATAAAGTTTTCCTATTAATTCTTAATTATTGACTCATTTTTCTAATGAGACGAGCTTTCCTCATTTGACTACTTACTATAGTCGATGTAATCACACGCCGTGTTGCATTACTATCTTTTGTGCGTGAGGTGTTACCCACACTCTCATACGCACTCATTAGATTCTTGACAATAGATTTTTCACTTGAAGCCTCTAATGTTCTCAACCCAAGAATCTTCATGATGGACCTATACTTTATACTTCACATCATTTCAATGAATAGTTGGCATCTTGCAGTCTCATTTAACTTTTCAAAGAACAATCTCCAAATTTTATCAGCATATCTTCTACAAGTGCGTTTTGGAATCTTACCTTCCATTGGCTGCAAAATATTCTCATCAATAAATTAATCAAATACTTTGGCTTTTTATGCAAAATTCTAGGCGGTGTTAAGTTAGGTAAACTCATCTCAACACTAGGAATTTCATCAATATTTAAATGAGATGGTCTAGATGGCATACCTTCAATCGAAGATGGAATAGATGACATACCTTGAGGTTGAGGTGGGAACGATGGCGTACCTCCTTCATCACATGTGAGTGATGATGTACTCTCAACTTGAGATGTGGTAGATGGTGTCCCTACATGTTGACTTGCGGTAGAGGACGTGTCTCCAACTATGGTATTCAAATCTCTCGTAGCACGAAGTTTTTGCATTCGTTCTCTTTGTGCCACTAATACCATATCTCTTTGTGATGGTTGTGGTTCCTCTTCAATTGGTATGTCTTCATTTATCATGTCCAATTTCCTCTTCTCACGAAGTTCCCTCATAGCCACTGCTTTCTTTGCATTCTTAGCTTCTATCTCTTCCTATGTTGGTTTAATTCTTGATCGTTTCCTCGGCATGACAGAGAATTTGTATGTAGCATGATAAAGAGACCAATATTACTTCCTAAGAAATGAATACAAGATAATAGTGGGATTGTATTTTTATTATGTTGTAAGGATTTATTATTGTATAGTTTGACATCATGGTATGTTAAGGTCTATTTATTACACATAATTATTAAAGAGCCCAAGTGTAGAAAATATACATGGCATCATGTGAGATTGTAGGTTGCTTTCTTGATTGGGAATGTGTCTATTTTAAACATGTATGATAAAGCATGATAAATTAATTCAATCCGAAATAAGGAAAATGTAAAGAACATGCATGTAAAGACTTGACATACCTAAAAAATGAAGATTCAAATAGAGAGAGTACCCAATTATGTAGTGTTTTTTTCTTCTTGCATCAAACTCCTCAACAATTTGAGTTTTTCACCACTTGCTTCCTTTTCAATGTTAAATTGAATAACACTCAAATATAATTACTAACAACAATACTATTAACCAATCTATAATGTTAAATTCCTAAAATTGAATCACAATTAACATTGCAACACTACAAAAGTTGAAACTTGAATAGATATATATATCAAACTTGGTGTGAAAACTATGTTATTTCCTCCTTCTCAAGTTGGGAAAGCAGAAAAGGTGGTGGAAAGATCATGCGAAGGTGGTACAATGTGTCAAATGTGCATGTGAACTTCCCAACAACATGAAAGCACTTCTTTTTTGTCGGAGCACGCGCAGAATCAGTATGAAAACAGAGCATGTGGGCTTGGATCATGGGGGTCAACACTTTTTTACCGTTTCTATAGCAAGACAAAATGCAAGCGCGTTAGAACACACTCGCATTTTGTCCTGCTATAGATTGATCACATCTTGTGCATTATCTTCCTTAACACAAGCAGGGATGACCACATCATGTGTTTCATCAACTGACACTTCCAAACCTTATAATTCCTCTTAAATACGAGAGGATCCATGACTGGAAGAGCCAAGCCACTTCATCCCGCCTTGCTGAAGGATGACATTCTGGGAGAATTAGGAGATTTTCCTTTGGAGATCATATAATCTTTAAATGCTTTCCATCTTGGTAGGTCCTCTGCATTAGATAAAAACCACTGATGGTGTCTGAGAAATAAGAAATTCTTCATCTATTTGGTGATCCATTTCTCTTTCCTATGATCCCTCGACCCTCAACCCTATCCCTAAACCCTAAACCCTAAAGCCTCAACCCTCAACACTCAACGTCAAATCCTAATCCCTCGACCCTTCACTCTAATCCCTCAACCCTAAACCCTATCCTTGAACCCTCAACACTATACCTTAAACCCTAATCCCTCAACCCTCAACCCTAAACCTTATCCCTAAACCCTAATCCCTCAACCCTCAACCCTAATCTATCATCCCTCAACTCTAATCCCTCATCCCTAAACCCTAAATGCTATCCCTATTCCTAAACCCTCAACAGACTTGATACTATACCTTAAACCCTAATCCCTTATCCCTAAACCCTCCAACCCTATCCCTAATCCTTATACCCTCCACACTCTACTTTAACCCTAATCCCTCGACCCTCAACCCTATCCCTAAGCCCTTGACCCTCAAACCTCAACCCTCAACCCTCAACGTCAAACCCTAATCCCTCAACCCTTAACTATGATCCCTTGACCCTCGACCCTATCCCTAAACCCTAAAGCCTCAACCCTCAACCCTCAATGTCAAATCCTAATCCCTCGACCCTTCACTCTAATCCCTCAACCCTAAACCCTATCCCTAAACCCTCAACACTATACCTTAAACCCTAATCCCTCAACCCTCAAACCTAAACCCTAATCCCTCAACCCTCAACCCTAATCTGTCATCCCTCAACTCTAATCCCTCATCCTTAAACCCTAAATGCTATCCCTATTCCTAAACCCTCAACAGACTCGATACTATACCTTAAACCCTAATCTCTTATCCCTAAACCCTCCAACCCTATCCATAATTCTTATACCCTCCACACTCTACTTTAACCCTAGTCCCTCGACCCTCAACCCTATCCCTAAACCCTTGACCCTCGAACCTCAACCCTCAACCCTCAATGTCAAACCCTAATCCCTCAACCCTTAACTATGATCCCTCAACCCTCAACCCTATCCCTAAACCCTAAACCCTAAAGCCTCAACCTTCAACCCTCAATGTCAAATCCTAATCCCTTGACCCTTCACTCTAATCCCTCAACCCGAAACCCTATCCCTAAACCCTCAACACTATACCTTAAACCCTAATCCCTCAACCCTTAACCCTAAACCTTATCCCTAAACCCTAATCCCTCAACC
Organism: Cunninghamia lanceolata; assembly: GCA_027924645.1. Classification (NCBI taxonomy): domain Eukaryota; kingdom Viridiplantae; phylum Streptophyta; class Pinopsida; order Cupressales; family Cupressaceae; genus Cunninghamia; species Cunninghamia lanceolata. The sequence continues at coordinate 13,627,040 of BSBN01000503.1, read as the reverse complement.
TGCAACCCTAATCCATCATCCCTCAACTCTAATCCCTCATCCCTAAACCCTAAATGCTATCCCTATTCCTAAACCCTCAACAGACTCGATACTATACCTTAAACCCTTATCCCTAAACCCTCTAACCCTATCCCTAATCCTTATACCCTCCACACTCTACTTTAACCCTAGTCCCTCGACCTTCAACCCTATCCCTAAACCCTTAACCCTCGAACCTCAACCCTCAACCTCAAACCATAATCCCTCAACCCTTAACTATGATCCCTCGACCCTCAACCCTATCCCTAAACCCTAAACCCTAAAGCCTCAACCCTCAACCCTCAACGTCAAATCCTAATCCCTCAACCCTTCACTCTAATCCCTCAACCTTAAACCCTCAACACTATACCTTAAACCCTAATCCCTCAACCCTCAACCCTAAACCTTATCCCTAAACCCTAATCCCTCAACCCTCAACCCTAATCTATCATCCCTCATCCCTAAACCATAAATGCTATCCCTATTCCTAAACCCTCAACAGACTCGATACTATACCTTAAACCCTAATCCCTTATCCCTAAACCCTCCAACCCTATCCCTAATCCTTATACCCTCCACACTCTACTTTAACCCTAGTCCCTTGACCCTCAACCCTATCCCTAAACCCTTGACCCTCGAACCTCAACCCTCAACGTCAAACCCTAATCCCTCAACCCTTAACTATGATCCCTCGACCCTCAACCCTAAACCCTAAAGCCTCAACCCTCAACCCTCAACATCAAATCCTAATCCCTCGACCCTTCACTCTAATCCCTCAACCCTAAACCCTATCCCTAAACCCTCAACACTATACCTTAAACCCTAATCCCTCAACCCTCAACCCTAAACCTTATCCCTAAACCCTAATCCCTCAACCCTCAACCCTAATCCATCATCCCTCAACTCTAATCCCTCATCCCTAAACCCTAAATGATATCCCTATTCCTAAACCCTCAACAGACTCGATACTATACCTTAAACCCTAATCTCTTATCCCTAAACCCTCCAACCCTATCCCTAATCCTTATACCCTCCACAATCTACTTTAACCCTAATCCCTCGACCCTCAACCCTATCCCTAAACCCTTGACCCTCGAACCTCAACCCTCAACCCTCAATGTCAAACCCTAATCCCTCAACCCTTAACTATGATCCCTCGACCCTCAATCCTATCCGTAAACCCTAAACCCTAAAGCCTCAACCCTCAACACTCAACATCAAATCCTAATCCTTCAACCCTAAACCCTATCCCTAAACCCTCAACACTATACCTTAAACCCTAATCCCTCGACTCTCAACCCTAAACCTTATCCCTAAACCCTAATCCCTCAACCCTCAACCCTAATCCATCATCCCTCAACTCTAATCCCTCATCCCTAAACCCTAAATGATATCCCTATTCCTAAACCCTCAACAGACTTGATACTATACCTTAAACCCTAATCCCTTATCCCTAAACCCTCCAACCCTATCCCTAATCCTTATACCCTCCACACTCTACTTTAACCCTAATCCCTCGACCCTCAACCCTATCCCTAAACCCTTGACCCTCGAACCTCAACCCTCAACGTCAAACCATAATCCCTCAACCCTTAACTATGATCCCTCGACCCTCAACCCTATCCCTAAACCCTAAACCCTAAAGCCTCAACCCTCAACACTCAACGTCAAATCTTAATCCTTCGACCCTTCACTCTAATCCCTCAACCCTAAACCCTATCCCTAAACCCTCAACACTATACCTTAAACCCTAATCCCTCAACCCTCAACCCTAAACCTTATCCCTAAACCCTAATCCCTCAACCCTCAACCCTAATCCGTCATCCCTCAACTCTAATCTGTCATCCCTAAACCCTAAATGCTATCCCTATTCCTAAACCCTCAACATATTCGATACTATACCTCCAACCCTATCCCTTATCCCTAAACCCTCCAACCCTATCCCTAATCCTTATACCCTCCACACTCTACTTTAACCCTAATCCCTCCACCCTCAACCCTATCCTTAAACCCTTGACCCTCGAACCTCAACTCTCAACCCTCAATGTCAAACCCTAATCCCTCAACCCTTAACTATGATCCCTCGACCGTCAACCCTATCCCTAAACCCTAAACCCTAAAGCCTCAACCCTCAACACTCAACATCAAATCCTAATCCCTCAACCCTTCACTCTAATCCCTCAACCCTAAACCCTATCCCTAAACCCTCAACACTATACCTTAAACCCTAATCCCTCAACCTTCAACCCTAAACCCTAATCCCTCAACCCTCAACCCTAATCCGTCATCCCTCAACTCTAATCCCTCATCCCTAAACCCTAAATGCTATCCCTATTCCTAAACCCTCAACAGACTCAATACTATACCTTAAACCCTATTCCTTTATCCCTAAACCCTCCAACCCTATCCCTAATCCTTATACCCTCCACACTCTACTTTAACCCTAATCCCTCGACCCTCAACCCTATCCCTAAACCCTTGACCCTCGAACCTCAACCCTCAACCCTCAACATCAAACCCTAATCCCTCAACCCTTAACTATGATCCCTCGACCCTCAACCCTATCCGTAAACCCTAAACCCTAAAGCCTCAACCCTCAACACTCAACGTCAAATCCTAATCCCTCGACCCTTCACTCTAATCCCTCAACCCTAAACCCTAGCCCTAAACCCTCAACATTATACCTTAAACCCTAATCCCTCAACCCTCAACCCTAAACCTTATCCCTAAACCCTAATCCCTCAACTCTCAACCCTAATACGTCATCCCTCAACTCTAATCCCTCATCCCTAAACCCTAAATGCTATCCCTATTCCTAGACCCTCAACAGGCTCGATACTATACCTTAAACCCTATTCCCTTATCCCTAAACCCTCCAACCCTATCCCTTAACCCTAATCCCTCGACCCTCAACCCTATCCCAAAACCCTTAACCCTCGAACCTTAATGTACTCAACCCTCAACGTCAAACGCTAATCCCTCAACCCTTAACTCTGATCCCTTGACCCTTAACCCTTAAAACTTGAACCCTAAAACCTATCCCTACACGCTCGACACTCGACACTATATCTTAAACCCTAATCCCTTAACCCTCATCCCTAAATCCTCAACCCTAAATCATTAAACCTTCAACCCTAAACCCTATCCCTAATCCCTCTACCCTCGACGCTCTTATTTAACCCTAATCCCTTGACCATTAACCCTATCCCTCAACCTCAACCCTCAACCCTCAACTCTCAACATTAAACCCTAATTCATCAACCCTAAACCCTAATCCCTCAAACCTAAACCCTATCCCTAAACCATCAACCCTCAACACTATACCTTAAACCCTAATCCCTATCCCTCAACCCTTAAAACTTAAACCCTATCCCTACACCCTCAACACTTGACGCTATATCTTAAGCCTTAAACCCTCATCCCTAAAGCCTCAACCCTCAATCCTTAAACCTTCAACCCTAAACCCTATCCCTAATCCCTCTACCCTCGACACTCTAACCCTAACCTCGACATTAAATGCTAATCCATCAACCCTAAACCCTATCCCTAAACCCTCAACCCTCAACACTATACCTTAAACTCTAATCCATCAACCCTAAAACCTAATCCCTCAACCCTCAACCCTAAAGACTATCAATAAACCCTCAACCCTCGACACTATACCTTAAACCCTATGAGAAAAGCTTTGCGTATGGTACATCCACAGTGAGTAATTAACAGTTGAAATCAGAAGGATGATCATTATGAGAAGTGATTTGCATTGGGGTACATCTGTGTTTCTTGCTGTCCACCCTGCACTTAGGGAAGGTATATTGTTATGAAATAGGGAAATAATCTCCCATTGTTTACTGGCTCTATCCACAAGAACTACTAAACTATACCTTAAACCCTAATCCCTCAACCCTAAACTTTCAACCCTAAACCCTATCCCTAATCCCTCTACCCTCAACACTCTACCTTAAACCTAATCCCTTGACCCTTAACCCTAAACGGTATCCCTAAAGCCTCAACCCTAAACCCTAATCCCTCAAGGTCCTAAACTCTAATCCCTTATCCCTAAACTCTAAATCCTATCCCTAAACGCTCAACCCTCAACCTTAAACCTTAATCACTCAATCCTTATCCACCCCTCCTCCCCTATCTGGCTCACTCCCATCTCTACCCTCCTCTGCCCTCGACACTATACATACTTACATATAGGCACACATACATACATACATACATACATGATTAATAGCCTTGAACATAAAAAAATTTAAGGGGGACATAACGCGAGCGTTATGTCAAACATGACAAACAATAGACTTGTGGAAAAGGAAAAATGCAAAGAAAAACATAACGCGAGCACGTTATAATGCGCTCACGTTATGTCTTTCTTTGGGAATCCCAAGCCTTGGGCTTGGGATTTGCTTTGGATTTCCAACCCAAAGGCTTGGAGTACCTTTTGAACAGTCACAGACGTGTTTTTCCATATTCTTCAAGATTTCACATAATTTCGTTCGTGCTAACCCTCAGATTTGCACGTGTTTCAAGGTTGAACAAATCGAACACCTGGGTAATGTTAGGCTTTCTCTTAGCTATTTGACGATGTGATTTTTTTCACATTTTAACAATGTTAAACCTTTCATATTTAATTTCTTTTGTTTGTGTGTCCATTTTTGGGCAAAAACCATTGTTTGGTCTTTTTTTCATTGTAAATTAACTATTCATTGAAATTTAAAAAAAAACACATATTTAGAAACTAGACTCCATTCTACAAATATTAAAAAAAGAAAAAAATGATTTTCAATTAGTTTTCAAAATTTATAGGGGTAGCACGGCCAAAATTCTATTTTTTAAGATGTGTCCACTTTGAAAATTAGTAAAAAATCAAATATTCATCAAAAAATTATCAGAAAAATCAAGTATAAACTACATGCTATTAGCTAATTTCTCACTGAAATGATTTTAAAAATACCAAAAAAAAGTTGACCTTTTGAGGGAGCCACAAAACATGCTATGTTATGTTTTTTTGACAAAAACAACACCAATTTCTGTGGCTCCCTCTTTTGAACCCCTTAATCTATGCCATTTAAAAAAAAAAAATAGTAGTTTAGAAAGTAGACTCGGAGCACTACGAACATTGTTTTGGTTGCATCTCCAAATTTTGAGTGTAACTATGCTCAATTTCTCATCCAAGCCCAGTATTTCCTGATTTCCGGAAAAAAAAAAAAAAGTGGCCACTTAAGACCCCTTTTTGGCCCCCCATCTTCTTGCACTTACACTGGAATGATGAGCAAGTGGAAGATGAGAAATAGGTAGAGATTGAAAAATTCTCTGCTATGTTTGATAAATGGGAATCTTTGGAGTAGGAGGTTGAAACTATGAAGAGGAAATGTGAAACTATAAAGAAGAACATGGTAGAAATAATTGCATTTAGTAGGGAAATAGTGAAGAACTCGGCCACAACCCTAATTGTCATCTAGTCTAAGTTACAGAAGAGAAAAGCTAAGCAATAAGAAAGCAAGACTTATGCTCCCCAAGCTGGCCCAGCCAACAGGACTCAAGCGAAGAGCATTGGAGATAAAGGCAAAGCTACTGTCGAGGACAACAAACCTAAGGAGGTTTCCTTTGAAGATAAGCTTGAGTTTCTCAATCATGAGTGGCAAGCCATAAGTGGCCTGAAGCAGCTTGTAGATATGTAATGTTTGTTTTCTGGTTCCTAGTTGACTGGTCTTTTTTATTTTTTGCTAGTTGTTCTATTTTGTTTGGTCTTTGGCTTCGACCTTGGTGTTTCTGTCTCACCTCTCACGAGACTCGCTTGTAGCCTTTGTGGCAACTTTTTGTATTGAGTTTAGGCCCTTCCCATGTTTTACCTTAATTAAAACATATTAATGTTAGTTTATAAATATAAATGTTAGTTAAATAAATTAACATTACAAATATTAGTAATGCTAACAGGTTAGTTGATGGAAAGTTTTCCATAGAGATTTAATTGATTTGTATGGGAATTGGTGGCTTTATAAGCCAAAAATGTAATCATCTCGAAGGTCTATTGGTGACTGATCAAAATTGTTTTTGAGAGAATCTCATTACCATTTTCAATATTTGCGAGATGCATGGAGATCCAAATGAACCTCCACTATTAAATGATCCTACTATGGACTATCTTCTTCCTAGATGTTTCTAAGAATCCTCCATATGATGATGATATAAATGAGGAGCTTGCTTATTGGGAAGATTTCAAATGTTAAGATGACAAAAAGACTTCTCCTAATGTTCCTTCTCATCTACCCCCAATATTGGCAACTTTGCCAATTGTTTATACTCAAGCATTTGATCTAGACATATTGTAGAATTAGCATTATAGTCACATGACATGCATTTTTATTCCACTTCTCCATGTTGACACTACTGAATTCAAAGTTAGATGTGGACATCTTATGGAATGAACATTATAGATGCATGGCTTGCACTATGATTCCACCTCCCCATCCTAACACTACTGAGTTCAAAGTTGCTTCACTGAGGGCTTCTTATGGTTCTTTTTGTTAGAAATGAAGGTGAAAACCTATAGAGTGGAAATCTGATTTAAACTATTATAGATTCAGTCCAAAACCCAATGGAGATTATAGCAAATCAAATCAGTGATACAATGAAATAAAGGAATAGAAAAACTAAACACATAACACAGTGTTTACGTGGAGTAACCCTTTCAGGAAAATAACTCTACACAAGAAGAGATGCACCAATCTATATTAACTTCAATAGAGTTTACAATACATCACTAACAACCTCCTCTTCAGTCCCCAATCCAATAACACCTATTTTTTTAGTCTCAACTCTCTACAACACCCCATCTGTAATACAATGCCCTCTTTAAAAGAGTGTTGCTATCTAGGGGAAAAGACCCTAACATAACTTCTATTGTAAGATCTGTGACCTAATGACGAACAGTCCAAATTGACTACGAAATTACAATATTTTACAAGTCAATTTTCTTAAAAAAACAATCCTTCAGGGGCATTGCCCCCAAACCACAACTAGGGGGCGACATCACCCCCCTGGACCCCCCGTCAGGTACTGGGATCCAAATGCAGTTGAAAAGGGACTGTTACTTGGTGAATACATCTTCCCTTATGGAAATTTACAAACAACATTAGGAGTAATTAATTACATAGGATTTACAAGGTTGATGGCACCTTAATCCTAACACTCTTTAATATGTTCACACTTTTCTTAATCATTGGGATGTCTACTTATCTAACATACATCTTTTGTTTGTAGAATCTCACATTTTAGATTTTGATGGCACCATCAAGGACATATGTCTTCTCTTTGGTGATAACTCACATTGAGTTGTATCTCCTAGTTTGTATGTTTTGAGGGTACATTCTAACCCTCCTAATCTTTCTCTACCTCATCATGCTTCAATCTTGAAAGATTTTTATTCACATCGATTTAGATGTCACACCTCCAATATTGTTGTACCCAAATATTGCACGGTACTTGATCCCATTGATCCATTTTAGTCATAATTTAGCATTGACATTAAGCAACTTCTAGAGACATCCATCTTAAATCCTTCATTCATTCAACAACTTGAGTGGGAATCCAATAGTTTGAAAACTCGAGGTTTATTTCTTTTGAAAATAAGATGCATCATTCGTTGTAGAGGGACCTCCTAGAGCACCTACCATGCAAAATTCTACATGTGCATTCTCTCTCTTCTATGTGGAGGCATGCATAGACCTTATCTTGTTAGAATTACACTATATTTCCTCTCCTTGGGAGGGAGGTTTTTCATTTGATTTTTCTCTTCTCTTAGTGGGGTACATTCTCTTTGTACCTTGAGGTTCTTCAAATCATGCATGAATACCTCAAATGGCTTGTCTTAATAAGACCTATTTCTTTTTTATCTAAGTTGTACTTAAGGCCCTGAGTGTTGGTGTAATTGTATAATTGCAAGGTCTTATATTAAGTTTACTTGGGTAAATTTTTTAATTTACTTAGGTAAATTAGGAAATGATGAGCACATATCATCTCCTTAATTGATGGGATTCTTGTGCCATCTCTACCTCAATCACTCCATAATTGACGATAGTTACTGCTACCAGTCCCTCATCAAGATGAGCTCACTTGACACCATCGCTCCTATATGTTGAGTTAGTTCACCAAATCACTATGGATAAATCAAACCCTTGAGGACACTTCCAAGCCAAACTTATACATCTAGGTAGAGTTTATATATTGTAATCCATTTCCTTTGTTTTTCATTACGAATATAGTATGGAATTGCTATTATTTTCTTTTTGTTTTCTCTTAAATTTACATCATTGTAATGTTGTTTTATTCCTAGGGTAGATTTATTATTGCAATTTCATTATTAAATCTAACATCAATGATGAAATTGTTGGTCAAGCATAAGATAAAGGAAAGCAAGGCGAGGCAGAGCGTGAGCGGACAAGGGTTTCCAGGTGGCGTGAGAGATGCCATGGAGGCCGCCGCCCGAATGGACCAGCGAGGCAGCCTTGAGTTCTCTCGCTAGCCGCACATTTTGTGTTGATATTTTATGTGTATATGTCATATGTTTTCCCGTACTGCTCCGGCACGGTGTATATACATTGTATTTGTGCATATACGCTTTTCGGATGGGATTTGGACGAAGTATGTACTAGTATTTCAAAAACGTGTAAGGTGCAGATTCAGTCCATACAGCTCGGAATGCATTCCATCGAGCGCGGAGTGCATATACACCGTTCCGTACAATGTTTTGACAGGAAATTTGGGCAACTTTAGTGTGTTTTAAAGTTAATATTAGTTGAGGTTGACTGGCTTTTGAAGTGTGTTGGAAATATTACACTCAGAAGCTGAGTGATCTGAAATGTGTTCAGAAAAAAATTATGTGTATTAGGGCCTAATTTAAATTTTAATATTTTGTTTATTTGGAAGATTAAGATATTGCATACGAAAGCATTTTGGATTACACAACGATTAAAATTGTGGAAGAGATTTTTTTTTTATTATTGTTTCAGACTACTTTTCATGATTCCTCATTGGGTTGACGATAGCTCAATCAAGATATTGTGAGATGGAGAGTAAATGGATGTTGGAATTAGAGGAAGTTTTGAGACAAGGGGATGAAGTGAGATTTGTTAATGAATCTGATTACACGAAGGTGCACTTACCAGGGTGAAGGGACATAAATGAGTCCCTCGTTTGGGCCAAAATTAAAAAATTTAAAACGAGTGACACCTAAAATTACATAGGTGCGAGTAAGCATATCTTTGACCAAATAACATTCAATCATACCTAGTCAACATACATGTGGCCCTACATGGTGAACCATGACAATAGGGGGTTTGAACTTTGATTGAATGACAACACAAGGTTTTTTTTTTTTGGCATTGACACTTTTGTTTGCAAACAAAAGACCTCTTGCAGATTGTCTTTTTTAATAAAAGAAAGGGCTCATTCAGTTTTGGCATTGACACTTTTGTTTGCAAACAAAAGATCTCTTTGCAAGTTGATAGATTTCAATGCAAGACATCATAGAGATTGTATACTTAAAGGTAGAAGTTGATTAGATTTAGGTCTTTCTACTGATTGACTAGCACTACCAAGTAGAAAAAGGTAGAAATTGATTAGATTTAGATCTTTCTACTAATTGATTGGTATTGTTAAGAAAACAGTAGAAATTAATTACATTTAGGTCTTTCTACTGATTGATTAGCACTACCAAGTAGAAAAACTTGACTTTCCATCTTAATATAAATTATGTTTTTATAAGGTAGAAGTTGATTAGATTTAGGTCTTTCTACTGATTGACTAGCATTACCAAGAAGAAAATCTTGATTTTCCATCAGTCGATGGAAAGTCTTGATATAAAATATGTTTTTATATGGATCAGATTCGATCCAACCACTGTGATCGGTTTGATTGAAATGGGTAACTTGATCAAAGATACTTATATTGGAGCATTTTTTTCTTCTATTCACATGTTGTAATTTCATTTGTAAAAATAATGAACTTAACATCATGCAGGTTGGGATCAAATAAAATCATCTTAAGACAAGATTTAAGATTTTATGTGTATGTAATCATCAAAATTAACTTTCTAAAAATATAATATATAATATTTTTTAATAATTATATTTTTATTTATTTTATAAGAAAAGATATATTCACTACAAAAATAAAGACCTCTATTCAAATAGGCAATATGAAGAATTAGGTTCTTCATTTGAGGTGCTTCAACTATTCAAATTTGGTGTTGATGTTCTTAATGATTGTAGGTGACTCAAGTGATTGTAGATCCACCAATTTTTATTTTAACACTAACCCTATTTGTTCCAATTTTGGTATATTATATAGTTGCACCTTATATTAAGTTTACTAAAGTTTTCGTTAAGTAATGTATTTTATTTACTTAGGCAAATTAGAAAATAATGAGCACATGTTATCTCCTTGCTTCATGAGATTTTTGTGTCATCTTCACCTCATTCACTTTTTGATTGATGGTAGTTAGGTGCCAAACAAAGTTGAGTTCACTTGACACCATTACTCCTATATGTTGAGTCAATACACTATATTACAATGGTTAACTCAACCCCTATGAGACACATGCCACTCTAATTTATGCATCCCAAAGCCTATATATTATTAGTCAATTTCATTTTTTTCTTATATTTCATGAATATAGATATTGGAATGCTATTATTTTTGCTTTGTTTGCTCTTGAATTTATATCATCATAATGCTATTTGTGTTCCTAGGGAAGATTTATTATTTGCAAGTTCATTATTAAATTTAACATGGTATTAGAGTATGGTAGTTTAGGAGACATTTAATTCAATATGAGATATTGTTTTATTTTTTAGTGCTTAGGGTTCATAGCCTTGCAAATTGAGTGATTTTAGATCACCCATTATAGGAGGCCTCTAAGAAAAAAATAGATAGTATCATTGCATTTAGAAGGTCCAAATTAGTCAAATTTGTCTTTCATTTCATCTCCAATAAACATCGTGAAGTCAACTTAGAGCACTTTGGTGCAAAAATAACCTCACTATTGCGTTTGGAGTGGTCCAAAACCTACAAATTGACTATTAATTTGTCAAATTTAGATTAGTTTTGTAGGAAAAAAATTACCCAAGTATACAATACATCCTGCCTATGCAGGTCTAAAACGAAGTTTGCATTTCAAAAAATATATACCACAAATTGTTTTGTTTGATTTTTTAAAGAAAATAAAATTAAAATTAAAAAAATCAAAAGCACAATTTGTTTTTAAGTGCTCAATGCATAGACATGGCGTAGGGGGGTACCCCATACCTTAACATAGTAGGGTACGACCCATACCATAAGTAGGAACTATCAAGGGTGGGCCCTAGCCCATATGCCCTTGTGGGCTCCAAACACTACTAGCAACCAAGGCAACACAATATTATTTTGGTGGGTGTTTAAAACTTTCGATGAACCTTCCCACCATAAAGATTCTTCCACTCAATAGCACAAATATTGCTCTAAGGTTGCTCACCCTCTATTGTACTGCCACCAAACTCTAACTCAACATGTGCTTTCATGCAACCAAGGTGTTGCCACTAGGCCATCACCGACTTGCCACCACTACAGTACCTAGCTACCACCTCAATCGATGGCATTACTTGTATATCACCCATAGGTCACCAGCTTGTCACTAGTAATAGTCCTCCCTCTTTATCTACATTTTCAATCTAGGAGTTCAACTTCAAAGGCCTCTACTTGCTCATAAAAAGGTTTTTTTATTAATTTTTTGAAATGGGATAGTTTTTTGAGTACTTCATAGTGATATGATCATTTTTTTCTTACAATGCTTAATTTTTCTAGAAAACAATGTTTTAAAGATTTATTTGTCTCATCCTTTTCTTGTAACTTCAAATGCTCATAACTTTCTCATACAAACTACTATCAATGAGCTAGTTTTTTGGAAGTGCAATTTTTTTAGTGTATTACACAATGGTGTCATTTGTTTAATTTAGTTTTTTTATTGAGATTGTACTTTTAACTTTGTCTCACTTTCTTGAAATTATAAATCACCTAGAAAATAAAATGAGTATTATAAATAAACTAATTTATCAAGTGCCACAAACTCTACTTTCTAAGGGTGTCTTAATTGAGCTACTTTAGGGGAAGTTTGTAAATAAACTAATTTACCAAGTGCCACAAACTCTACTTTCTAAGGGTGTCTTAATTGAGCTACTTTAGGGGAGTGTTAATGCAAATACACTCAATTGTAAAGTGTCATATCATGTACTTATCTTGAGGGCTCATACATGGGAATTTGTAATTAATAAACTAAAATAAAGCTCTAAATCTATTCAAGGGTCTAATTTGAAGAAACTAAGTTAAACCTGGGTGTTGGTTCCTAAAATTACTACAACCTGAAACCCTAAAACATTTTACAATCACCTAGGCTAGGGGTGTCATCAGGGTGATTAAAAGAGGTTTATCAATAGGTTAAGGGTGATTTTTGCCAATTTATAGGAGTGGGTAGACTCCTCTACACTTCAAGCTTAGCTAGGCTTAGGAGGGTAATCTTGGAGGTATCACTCAATAGGGATTGAGATCAACAAAATATATTATCCTGTTTGTGACTTTGCAACAATACCCAGATCAGTGTTTTAATCCCAAACCCTGTCACTAGACTAAAACACACTTGTTACACTTAATAACCTCCCTTTTAAGCTAATGAGAGCAACCCTACAAAATGAGTCCTATGCTTATGGAATTGTAATTGCATTTAAAACATGATATATTGTTTTGATTTTTAATGAGTTTGGGTGATCATAGGCTTCTTAGACTGGTCCCTATCCATTGGGTTGTAGAGTCTCATGTTTATCAAAGGAACACAATTACAAGGAAATGTATGACTACCTATTTGAATATTCAGATGCATAAAAATCAATATCAAATCATGTGAATACTTAGTAATCGAACACCATACAACATTCTTCCATATGTAATACTAAAATGACCATTTACAAAGCTTGAAAATGGATTAAGAACTGTCACATTCATTCAAATCAGATTTTACAATCATACCACTAAATGTGGCTAGAGAAAACGCTAATTTCGATAGAGGTTTCCTGAAAAAACACTTACAGTGCAGTGGATAAAAATAATGATTGATATCAAGATTACAATAAATTTCACATACACTTCTGATAGTTGCTTCCTGAAGAACAGAAATTGATCACTGGTCATTTCCCTAACTACCTCTAGACCTATGCACCTATAGAGAGAAATTCTAACCAAAAATGACGAACCCTTCAAATGAGTTTCAATCTTCCCTTTGAAGATTTTTATCTTTGAAGATTTATGTCTTTGAAGGTCCTCCTTTGTTGGCGGGTCCCGAGGTCACAGAGGGACGACAGACGCGGGGTTGTAGAAGAATTTGGAACTTTTGGACCTTTTGGAAGAAGTCCAAAAGTGTTGACTTGAAACTACATGAAAAATCCATCCACAACCTCAAAGTTTAACTCAAAAAATCACTTATTTGCCCCTTCAAAATTGTTGTGAAAGATCAGGGGGTCCAAAAACATTTTTCAACTTTCTAGTAGGTCACAAGGTCGCAGAGGGATTTTGGACCAGAACCAAAAGTCCCATTGGGCCCTGGAGTCCCATCAAAACCATTTCCTTATACCACAGGAGTCCCGAGAAGCAGGAGATGAGACAATGTGGGGACCGGGTCTGTAGGAAGACTTAGAGCTTTTGGATCTTTTGGGAAAGGTCCAAAAATCCCCCCGGGTCCTGAAATCCCACAGGATTTCACTTAGCCAAATTTTTGAAGGAAGGAAAACTTTGGGATTTTTACTTATAACTTTTCTGAAGGGAACCCATTTAAAATAGTCTCAGATCTGGTATAAATGATGGGTTTTAAGGAAGAAAGACACAAATTAGGATTTTTTATGGATTTAGGGAAAAAAATGCATGTTTGAGAACTTGGCAAGATTTTGCAAATACTTGGCTTGAAAACCTGGGTGCCAACACTGGCTCTAGTTGGGGGTGTGTGCCAAGCAGTGGCATGACGAGAATCACAAACCTCTGAGGTAGACCAAAAGATAACAAAAACAACACAACGAGAGAAAAAACATAAACACCATCAAGACCAATAGTGGTCAAGACTACTTGATGTCAAAATATAATAGACATATCAAGATTTCATCACAAAATTTTGAAGGACCACATTACTTATGAGAAGTAAAGTTTCAAATGTTGTCCATGAACAAGCAGCTCCAAAAGCTCTCCTTCCACATTTCTGATATAAAAGGTGCCTTAGCCAACCTTTTCATCAATCCGATATGGGCCTATCCATAGTAGTTCAAAATTACCATGCTTGCCCTTGTCCTCTGATTTTGCATTCTAAAGGAGAACCAAATCACTGATCTGAAAACACCTTTTAACCGTTCTCTTATTGAACAAATGCTCAACCTTTTGTTGTTGTAGCAAATTTTTATCATGTGCCACCATTCTAGCTTCATCTAATTCTATCAACTCATGCATCCTTAATGCCAAAGCATTATCCCCATCTTCTCCTATTTGTTATAGCAGTTGATACACGAGCAGTTCTAATGACATTGGCATTTTGGCCTCTAACCCATATACTAGCTCAAAAAGACTTTCCTATAGCACATTTGTAGGTGATCCTATCAGCCCAAATTACATATTTTAGCTTGTCATCTCACCTTTTCTTGTTCATATCTAGAGTCCTCTTCAAAATTTTCATGAGGCTCTTATTGTTGGACTCAGCTTGTCCATTAGTCTACAGATGATATGGTGATGAATGAATCAGTTTTATCCTATATTAGGAACACATACCTACAATGTCTTGAGATCTGAAGCACATGGCATTGTCTACAATAATTCTAGATGGCACACCAAATCTAGTTATCACATTGTTCAAAAGGAACTCAATCGTGCTACATTGGATGTGGCATTGCGAGTTGGAATAGCCTCAACCCACTTTGTAAAATAATCAGTCACTACCAATATCCATCTATATCCATTACTTGATCTTTCTTGAATTTTCCCTATGAAATCAATGCCCCATTGTTGAAATGTTGCTTTAGTGGTAACATCCATAAAGAGAAGAGCACCTTGAAATTTTAACTTACATGCAAACCTTTGACAGACATCACATTTTCTGATATGTTTTGCAACATCCTTGAAGAGGCTTGGCCACCAAAAACATGCCCTAATAATCTTATGTGTTGTTGTTTTAGCATGGAAGTGCACGCCACATATTCCTTGGTGATATTCTTTAATGATTTTCTCAGATTGTTGCTGGTACAAACACTTCAACAATTCTCCCTCATGATTTCTCCACATTAAAACACCTTGAATGAACACATATTTCTGAGACTGGAGCTTAAGTGTTCTTTGTTGAGTTACATTCATACCTAGGGAATAGTGCACATTGACAAGATAGAAAATGATATCCTTGTACGATGGATCATTTGTCAACGTGTACACATTAGCAGATGGAACAACATCTACCTCATTTATTTTAGCGGCCTCTAAGTTGGAATTAGCCATCAACTTAGCTAAACCCTGGCCTCTAACCAGTTTGGTGACTTGCACCTCAATGTCATACTCTTGGATCCTTTTGATCCATCTACAACTTCTCCCAGAAACTTCCTATTGCATGAAAATATCTTTCATAGCAGAATGTGGCACATATGCAACTATTTTTGCACCCATAAGATATGGCCTAAAGTTTTTTACTACCTTAACCAAAGCATATGCATGCTTTTCCATATTTGAATAATTCAATTCAGCACCCTGTAAGGACTTGCTAAAGAATCATATGGGCTGCTCAAATCCATCCCTGTTCTTTTGCAATAATACAATAACAATAGTATAATATGAAGCAAAAGAGAATAGCTAAAAAGGCTTGGAATAATCTGGGCTCACCAACACCAGTGCATCCTTAAGGGCCTCCTTTATTTTAATAAAAGCTTTAGCTAGTTCCTTACCCCATGCAATAGACTGCCCCTTCTTGACCATCTCAGAGATTGCCTTGGTCTTCTCAGCAAAGTTAGGGACAAACCACCTCACAAAGTTGATTTGTCCAAAGAAAGGCTAGACACCCTTGATTGATTTAGGCTATGGGATAAGGTCAATGGCCTTAACTCTTTCAAGATCTATTCTAACCCCATCCCTTGACACAATATTTCCCAGCAACTTTCCTTCTTCTACTCCAAATTGACATTTTAATGAGATTCAAAGAGATCCCATACTCCAAACATCTTTCAAAGATCAATTCCAAATGCTTGAAATGATCTTTCCTATCTTTGGAGAATGTAGTGAGATCATCTTGGTATATTACCATGATTTCATCAATGAGGCCTGCAAAGGCAACATCCATTGCTCTCTAAAATGTTGATCCTACATTCTTCAACCCGAATGGAATCCTCAAATAGACATAGGTTCCCCAAGGAGTGGTGCACATTGTCTTGTACTATTCTAAATCCTTGACCAACACCTTATTATAGCTTGAGAATCCATCCATCATAGACATGAGTTCTAAACCAACAACCCTTTGCAAAAGATGATCCATACTTGGAAGATGATAGTTGTCCTTAAGGGATTTGATGTTCAAGTTTCTAAAGTATACACACAATCTAGTCTCCATGTTCTTTTCCTCACTGGGACAAGATTAGATACCCAATCAGAATGTCTGATTAGTTTTATAATACCTCCCTATTTCATCTTTAACAATTCTTTCTGCATCTTGGGAGCTATGGTGGGGTTTATAGGTCTTTGCTTCTACCTAAAGGGTTTTGCATCAGGCTGAAGGGGAATAGTATGTTGAAATAAATCCTCCCCATATGCCTTCAACTCATCATAGGACCATGCAAAACATTTTTTGAATTTTATTAATAAAACAACTAGCATTTGCTTTTCATGGGGTTTGAGTTGCTTACCAATGTAAACCATCCTACATGCCTCCTAGGTGCCAAGGTTAACACCTTCAATGTTGTCCTCTTCAACTAGTTTACCTTTGCTTTTCCATCGGTCAACATTATCAAATATTCTTTCAAGTGTAATCAAACCCTTGGGAATAGTATTTGTCTTTAGCTATACCACTTCATTCCCAAACAATGTTTCCTTGCCATCTTCTACCTCTATCATAGGCTACCAATCGCTTAATTGATTGTCAAACTCATCTAGGCAATTGAGGAAACTAAAAATCTAATTGTTGTCATTGAAAACTTGCCAATTGTATATGTTATCAGGGATTGTTGGCCGTGTAAGCACTTCCATAGCATAATGGCCATAAGGAAATTTTGACTGAGGATTAAATTTTGAAGCAGCTATAGCCAAGGAATCTGCCTTCTCATTTTCAACTCTTTCAACCCATTCAATGCCAGTAGCATCAAATAGTTCTATAGTGTCCCACACTACATTCCTATATGCTCTTAACCTGTTGTCCTTGGTAGAAAAAACATTTCTAATTTGTTGCACAATTAACTCTGAATCACCATGTATCTTCAAGCACTTGAATTCATGCTTATGAGCAACATTTAAGCCTAACAACAATGTCTTATACTCAACTATGTTGTTAGTGCGCTAAAAATCAAGTTTGAAAGATATCCCAATTGTTCTCCATCCGGTGCTATTAGAACAATACCATGACCTAAGCCATCCTTAGAACAAGCACCATCAAAGTACAATGTCCATAACACATTTTCATTATGCACAGGAGCAACAATCTGTGGAAGATCAACACACAATTTATGTTCATTGTCATCACAAAACCCTTGAAACAATCAACATTAATATCAAAGAAGTTCACTTCTTCTTGGGTTTTGTAATGGTCCTCTATGTCTTGTTCTTCCACCTTCTTCTCCCTATGGAGCTTAACCTCAACACCATGGACTGGAATGGTGGCATATGATAAATCCATCTGTATACTTCCACCCATGCAAGCTACCCACTTCGTAGATAATAACATACCCCATTTAACAGGGTAGTCCACAATAATTATATCCATCAAAAAGGACTTGTCAAGATATGCAGCTAGCTGGACATCAACATCTGTGACAAGACCAATCACATTTACTTCCCTAAAATCCATAACAAAACATTTACCAAAAGGCTTGGACACCTTCAATCCCAAATCATTCATGATTTCAAGCAGCATGACATTGCTAGATGCTCCAGAATCAAGCATGCAATTATGTAGCAGCCATCCATTTATGATCAATGTGGTGTAGAAAGGATCCACACCCATCCGGATATTCACCATAGATGACCATAAATAAACCTCAACTATTTCAATATCTTTAGAAGGAGAAACAATGGGTTTTATAGGTGCACTAGAGGTTGTGATAAATGAGACAACCCTATCCCTATGCTCAAGAATCCTAAGAGCTTCCCCTAATGGCATTGAAATTCTTATCTGACTCAATATATGGGACATGTCAATGGGATGATACGGAGGTAAAGAGGTGTCACATGAGATTGTAACATCAATTGCATCAGGAATATACAGTATCAATTGACTGGAAGAAATATCCATACCTTTCACATTCTTCTTGTCTTTATCCTTTTGTTGTTCACCAGATGCTTTAGATTGGCTCTCTTTGTCATCACATTTTGGCTTGTGAGTATCAATAATAGGTACAACAATTGGTTGGACCATGTGTGCTGGAACCCTTTGTACATATTTCTTTATGGTGGATGTTGGTTGCATTGGAATTTTCTTCTTTTCGGGCACATTCTTCTTGAGAGCATTGTTGTCCTTTTTCTCCACATTTACCTTTTTCTTTTCTTTGTCACCATCTAATGCACCATGTCTTTACTCTGTAGGAGATTTATGCATAGGCACTTGCCTATTCCTCAACTAATAAGCCCCTTGAACCTCCATAATGGTTGCATCAGTCAAAGCTTTCAAATATTTATCAGAAGATCGAGACTGCTTATACTTTTTCTGCATAAAATCCCTCAAGTGCTTGAAATCATGAGTTGGCAATTGATATCTCTTTGGCCCTACATCATAATCATATTGGAAAATATGATCAACCTCTTCATAGCCGTCATAATCAACATCCTCACCCATCTGCTCATATCCATTTGTGTCAAACTTGTTTATCTCATCCTCTTCATAAACTCAGTTGCACCCTCTTCATCTTGAAACTCCTCATCTTTGCTCATTGAATGAGCCACTACACAATTAGCTAGATCATGGGGAAGGAAGCATGTCTGGCACCATAAAGATGTATCTTGAAAATTGATTTGATCCTTTCTCAATGGATCAGGTGTGTCTCTTTTAGGTTGTTTGAAACTTACATGCCTCAGGGCTGCATGTCTATCATTTTGTTGTGGTCTCTTAGACCAGTCAGTGTTGTAAGGTCTTTTATGCAATCTTTAACCTTCGTTGGAATGTGTTGTAGCACCCTAAGGTGGCAAGCCTTTCTCATTTCTAGCAACCTTGTAGGATAAATCTTTCATAACCCCCATAAGCTTATCCAATTTGTCTTCAGTGGTGAGGGGCTTATTGAAAGCTGCTTTGTCTGGCTGGGACAATTTTACATCAGACCTTTTAATGTGCTTCTCTAAAGCTCTCATGTTGCTTTCAATGTCGATAATTGTAGCATATGCCTCCCTTAATGTTTGTGGACTCTTGTCCCTCAAACAATAACCAATCTTTGAGTCAAATGCACCACAATACAAAACAAAACACATAGACTCATTAGGTCTCATATGAGGAGGTACCTTTCTCATTGTCATGATGAAGTGGCTATTAAAATCAACTAATGTCTCATTTATTGCCTTTTTTTATAGTTGTGAGTTCAGGGTTGACAAACTTGGGGTCAATCCTATCCCCATATTGCAATCTGAATACCCTCATGAACTCCTCCCAAGAGTCAATAATGTTATCTGGGAGAGCCTTATACCGCTCTTTTGCACTTTCTTCTAATGAATGTACAAATAATTTCATCATGACATCTTCATCCTAAATTTCATACTGATCAATGACATTAATAAAATGTCTAAGATGCTCTTCACATGTGACAACATTATTGCCTTGGAACCTAGGAATCTTTCCCCTAATCTCATTTGGAATCAGGTTGGGAAAATCAGGAATGCCAAAGAAATCAAATTGTTTATAGCTTTCAACTCCCGGTGTTTGCCTCAGTGGAGGAAATCTTTGTGCTTGTCTTCATCGTGCAGGCCTAAGATTCTGAGCATTTCCATACTGTTGATTCACCTGATTCTATGGTAGTTGATTATGAACATTTTGAGCATGGGCATGATTCATATCATGTAATCCCATTTGTTGATGTTGATGGTGTTGTTGTCTCTAGTTGTTCTATTGGTTATACTGCTAATTCTGGCCCTATTGCTATGCATTTTGATTTCACTGGGCCTGCTGGGCAAGTTGAGCTTTTTGTTGGTCAAGAAGTGCCTATACATCTCTTTGTCTATTTTTGATATGATCAAGTAGGTCAAGCTCATCTTGGAGGGTTCTTTCTCTTTCCTCAACATCAGGCGATTCCTACTGATTTTCCTCATTGGGAATGTTATCATGTTGACTTCTAAGTGATCTTGGACGAGAGAAGTCGAATGTCTAGTATTCTGATATGTCTCTTCATTCTCATTGGGCATTCCAAATGCTCTCAAATGTACACCACAAGACTTATCTCTATTTCCTCTGCCAACAACATTCTCATTTCTTCTAACATCATACTCATTCGTATTCATCCTTATGTCTGTTCTGAGTATGTTATCTGCAGAGTCCTCAAAAGTATATTGATATTGGCTCCTGAAATCATCAAATGTATCATTTCTACTAGAGGTACCTGTTTGGTCTTGGGTATTCAATGGAGGCATCACATTAAGGTTTGTTGCCCTCCATCTACTCCTCCTATTTCTTGTATTGCTAGAGGAATCATCACACC
Organism: Cunninghamia lanceolata; assembly: GCA_027924645.1. Taxonomy (NCBI): domain Eukaryota; kingdom Viridiplantae; phylum Streptophyta; class Pinopsida; order Cupressales; family Cupressaceae; genus Cunninghamia; species Cunninghamia lanceolata. The sequence goes on along the minus strand of BSBN01000503.1, from coordinate 13,606,098 downwards.
CAAGCTACTCCTGGTTTCTTCCTCTATTCATTGTGAATCTCTTTTTCTTTTCAAATAACAAATGGTTTATGGGTTGTCAAAACAAAGTCACCACTTCCCCTGCTAGGAAGAAATATTTGAACAAACACTATACTTCAATACAACAACCAGAAGTAAATGGATTCAATGGGTCCTCGACAACGGCGCCAAAATGTTGGTTCCCAAAATTACTACAACCTGAAACCCTAAAGCATTTTACAATCACCTAGGCCAGGGTTGTCGTTAGGGTGATTAAAACAAGTTTATCAATAGGTTAAGGGTGATTTTGGAAAACTTACAGGAGTGGGTAGACTCCTCTACACTTCAAGCTCAACTAGGCCTAAGAGGGTAATCTTGGAGGTATCCCTCAATAGGGATTGAGATCAACAAAATATATTATCCCATTTGTGACTTTGCAAAAATACCTAGATTGTTGTTTTAATCCCAAACCATATCACTAGACTAAAACACATTTGTTACACTTAATAACCTCCCTTTTAAGTTGATGAGAGAAACCCTACAGAATGAGGATGCTTATGGAATTGTAACTACATTTAAAACTTGATATATTATTTTGATTTTTAATGAGTTTGAGTGATCATAGGCTTCTTAGATTGGTGCCCATCCATTGGGCTGCAGAGTCTCATCTTTATCAAAGCAACATAATTACAAGGAAATGTATTACTACTTATTTGAAGATTCAGATGCATAAAAATCAATATCAAACCATGAGAATACTTAGTAATCCAACACCATACAACATTCTTCCATATGTAATAATGAAATGACCATTTACAAACCTTGAAAATGGATTAAGAACGGTCACATTCATTCAAATTAGATTTTACAATCACACAACTAAATGTGGCAAGAGAAAACCCTAACTGTGATAGAGGTTTCCTGAAAGAACACTTATAGCAGTGGAGAAAAACAATGATTGATATCAAGATTACAATATATTTCACATACACTTCTGATAGTTGCTTCCTGAAGAACAGAATTTGATCATTGATCGTTACCCTAACTGCCTCTAGACCTCTGCACCTGTAGAGAGAAATTATGCCGAAAAATGACCACCCTTCAAATGAGTTTCAATCTTCCCTTTATAGTCTTCACAACTTGGATCTGAGGATGAAATGGGCAGGAAAAAACCCCCAACAACCCGACCAACTACAATAAAAAAATAAATTTCAACTACCCATTTCACATTAATGGTCATCCTAAAAGTTGTTGGTGTGTTTCTGGACGTTCTTGGGCCTTTGGCGGGTGTCGAGTCTATGGGAGGACATAGGACATTTGGACCCTTTTGGAAAAAGTCCAAAAGTCCAGTCAGGTCCCAAAATCCTGATGGAACCAAAGGTGTTGAAAGTCAAAACTAAAAGTTTGACCTGAAACTACATGAAAAACTCAGTCCCTTCAAAAAATTACTTTAAAAATTGAACATTTACATCTCCAAATTCGCCTTGAAAAATCAGGGGGTCCGAGAGGATTTTTGTCTTTGAAGGTCCTCCTTTGCTAGTGGGTCCTAAGGTCACAGAGAGATGAGGGACGCAGGGTCATGGAAGAATTTGGAACTTATGGACTTTTTGGAAAAAGTCCAAAAGTGTCAGACCAAAAATTGACCAAAGTCCAAAATGGAAGTATGACTTGAAACTGAACAAAGAATACATCCACAACCTCAAAAATTCACTTATTTGCCCCTTCAAAATTGTTGTGAAAGATCGGGGGGTCAGGAAACATTTTTCAACTTTATGATGAGTCATTGGGTCATGCAGGGATTTTGGACCAAGACCAAAAGTCCCATTAGGCCCCGGAGTTCCGCCGGAATTGTTTCCTTATACCGCGTGAGTCTCGAGAAGCAGGGGACAAGACAATGCGGAGACTAGGTCCATGGGAAGATTTAGAACTTTTGGACCTTTTGGAAAAGGTCCAAAAATCCACTTAGGTCTTGAAATCCCACAGGGATTTCACTTAGCCAAATTTTTGAAGGAAGAAAAACTTGGGGATTTTTACTTATAACGTTTTTGAAGGGAACCCATTTAAAATAGTCTCAAATTAGGTATAAATAACTCGTTTTAAGGAAGAAAGGCACAAATTAGAATTTTTTATGGATTTAAGGCAAAAAATGCATGTTTGGGAACTTAGCAAGATTTTGCAAATACTTGGCTTGAAAACCTGGGTGCCATCACTAGGTACTTCAATCCATCCTTCAATCATCACCTTGAATAGATAGAACTATAAGTTTTAGTGAGATCGCATTCTAAAGCACTACCAATAGATTCACCTCTTTCCCATCTCTATGGACTTATTTTTGAACCTTTTATTTATTGGTAGAAGCAAGTATTTGCTAATATAAATGATCATGTCCTAGGATTAATAGGTTTTAGTGTTAACAATTAGTGGGTCATCTCACATGTATTGAGTTCTCTCAGACTCTTTAGAGCAAAAATTGGTGTTAGGAATTAGTGCATATCATAGTAAATTAACATATTATGTTAAGCCTCATAGTGTTGTCTCCCCTACCCCCATCAGTAAGGGTTATGCTAAACCTTCTTTTGTTGGCCCCTCTTCTGCCCATGCTGACCTGGAAGGGCTGAACTAGGATCCCCCTAGCCACAAATTTATGCAATGGAATTCTCATTGTAGCTCGTACAATAGAGTGAAGGAGAAAATCACCAACTTCAAGAGGGCATGATCCTTCATAACAATGTCCTAAAATGGCAGTTGGCCATGTTAAAAACTGCTAAACATAAAATTCATCATCTGAAAATCATTGCGTATTAGGAAACCCCTAACTAGAATGCTGAGCAAGTGGAAGATGAGAAATAGGCAAAGATTGAAAAATTCTCTGCCGTGTTTGATAAATGGGAGTCTTTGGAGTAGGAGGTTAAAATTATAAAGAGGAACCAGGAAACTATAAAGAAGAACATGGCAAAAATAATTGTGTTTGGCAGGGAAATAGTGAAGAACTCAGCCACAACCCTCCTTGTCTTGGACAGTCTGAGTTGCAAAAGAGAAAAGCTAAGCAGCAGAAAAGCAAGACTTTTGCTCCCCAAGATGGCCCAGTCAACAGGACTCAAGCGAAGAGCATTGGAGATAAAGGCAAAGCTACTGTCAAGAACAACAAACCTAAGGAGGATTCCTTTGAAGATAAACTTGACTTTCTCAATTGTGAGTGGTAGGCCATAAGTGGCCTGAAGAAGCTCGTAGATATGTAATGTTTGTTTTCTGGTTCTTAGTTGGTTCATCACTGGTATTTTTATTTTTTTGGTTGTTCTACTTTGTTTGGTCTTTGGCTTCGAACTTGGTGTTTCTGTCTCACGTCTCATGAGATTCGCTTGTAGCCTTTGTGGCAGCTTTTTGTAATCGATCTAGGCCCTTCCCGTGTTTTACCTTAATTAAAACATATTAATGTTAGTTTATAAATATAAATTTTAGTTAAATAAATTAACATTACAATTATTAGTAATGCTAATAGGTTAGTTGTTGGAAAGTTTTCCATAGGGATTTAACTGATTTGTATGGGAATTGGTGGCTTTATAAGCCAAAAATGTGATCATCTCGAAGGTCTATTGGTGACTGATCAAAATTATTTTTGAGAGTAATCTCATACCATTTTCAATATTTGGGAGATGCATGGAGATCCAAATGAACCTCCAATCTTAAATGATCCTACTATGGACTATCTTCTTCCTAGGTGTTTCTAAGAATCCTCCATATGATGATTATTTGGTGAGGAGCTTGCTTATTGGGAAGATTTCAAATGCCAAGATGACAAAAGGACTTCTCCTAATGCTCCTCCTCCACACCCAATATTGGCAACTTTGCCAATTGTTTATACTCAAGCATTTGATGTGGACATATTGTAAAATTAGCATTGTAATCACATGACATGCATTTTTATTCCATTTCTCCATGTTGACACTACTGAATTCAAAGTTAGATGTGGACATATTGTGGAATGAACATTATAGACACATTGCTTGCACTATGATTCCACCTCCCCATCCTAACACTAGTGAGTTCAAAGTTGCTTCACTGAGGGAGTTTAGTGGTTCTCTTTGTTAGAAATGAAGATGAACAACTATAGAATGGAAATATGATTTAAACTATTATAAATTCGGTGCAAAACCAAATGGATATTATAGGAAATCAAATCAGCGATACAAGAAATAAAGGAACAGAAAAAAATGAACACATAACACGGTGTTTATTTGGAGTAACCCTTTCAAGAAAAAACTCCACACAAGAAGAGATGCACCAGTCTGTATTAACTTCAATAGAGTTTACAATACATCACTAACAACCTCCTCTTTAGTCCTCAATCCAACAACACCTATTTTTTAGTCTCAACTCTTTACAACACCCCATCTGTAATACAATACCGTCATTAAAAGAGTGTTGCCATTTAGGGAAAACAACCCTAACATAACTTCTACCGTCAAATCTGTGACCTAATGATGAACGGTCCAAATTGACTACAAAATTACAATATTTTACAAGACAATTTTCTTTAAAAAAATATTTCGAGGGTACTACCCCTGAACCACCACTGGGGGGGTGACATTGCCCCCCTGGACCCCTTGTCAAGTACTGGGATCCAAATGCGGCTGAAACAAGACTGATGCTTGTTGAATACATCTTCCCTTATAGAAATTTACAAACAACATTAGGAGTAATTAATTACATAGGATTTACAAGGTTGATGGCACCTTATTCCTAACACTCTTTAATATGTTCACACTTTTCTTAATCATTGGGATGTCTACTTATCTAACATACATCTTTTGTTTGTACAATTTCACATTTTAGATTTTGATGGCACCATCAAGGACATATGTCTTCTCTTTGATGATAACTCACATTGAGTTGTATCTCTTAGTTTGGATGTTTTGAGGGTACATTATAACCCTCCTTATCTTTCTCTACCTCATCATGCTTCAATCTTGAAAGATCTTGATTCACATAAATTTAGATGTCACACCTCCAATATTGTTGTACCCAAATCTTGCATGGTACTTGATCCCATTGATCCATTTTAGTCATAATTCAGCGTTGACATTGAGCAACTTCTAGAGACATCCATCTTAAATCCTCCATTCATTCAACCACTTGAGTGGGAATCCAATAGTTTGACAACTTGAGGTTTATTTATTTTGAAAATAAGATGCATCATTTGAGGGACCTCCTAGAGCACTCACCATGCAAAATTCTACATCTGCATTCTCTCTCTTCTATGTGGAGGCATGCATAGGCCTTATCTTGTTAGAATTGCACTATATTTCCTCTCGTTGGGAGGGAGTTTTTTCATTTGATTTTTCTCCTCTTCTCTTAGTGGGGTATATTCTCTTTGTGCCTTGGGGGTCTTCAAATCATACATGAGTACCTCAAACGGCTTGTCTTAATAGGACCTATTTCGTTTTTATCTAAGTTGCACTTATGGGCCTAAGTGTTGGTGTAATTATATAATTTCAAGGTCTTATATTAAGTTTACTTAGGTAAATTAGGAAATGATGAGCACATATCATCTCCTTAATTGATGGGATTCTTGTGTCATCTTTACCTCAATCACTTCTTAATTATCGATAGTTACCTGCTACCACTCCCTCATCAAGTGAGCTCACTTGACACCATTGCTCTTATATGTTGAGTTAGTTCACCAAATCACTATGTATAAATCAAACCCTTGGGGACACTTCTCAACCAATCTTATGCATCTAGGTAGATTTTATATATTGTAGTCTATTTCCTTTGTTTTTGATATTATGAATATAGTATTGGAATGCTATTATTTTCTTTTTGTTTTCTCTTAACTTTACATTATTGTAATGTTATTTTATTCCTAGGGTAGATTTATTATTGTAATTTCATTATTAAATCTAACACCAATGATGAAATTGTTGATCAAGTCATCTTTTATGTAGTGGAAGAATTAATGGTGCTTGAGTGCAGATGAAGAAGAGAGTGATTTGCCTTATTTAAATGACTTTGAAAACTAACAAAATGTAACTTATTCAAATTGTATTATTGAGCCTTGTGCCTTTAATTGGGGCCTACCCAATGATACTCTTAGCTCAACAACTAGGTATGCTATTCTTAAACATGTGAGTATGAGGCATTCAAAGTTGATCTTGATATACCTAGATATGAGGTTATCATTTAGGAACTTGTTGAAACATTGGATTATCCCAGGCATTTCATTTTCCTATTCACTAGGATAAATTTGCTAACCCTTGTTAATGCCGAGAGGCATTCTACAATGGCAACAAGGGCTGGAGTGTGTTAAAAAAACACTTACCTTTTACTTTAAAATTTACGGTCATTTACATGTCAAATTATTAATATTTAATAATAAATATAATATAAATATAAAAATAAAGATATTAATAAATATAATATAAATACATTAGCCTGTAAAAATAAAGATATGTTCTCATCAACAACTTTTTTGATTTCTTAATTTGAGATTTTTTTAATTTGTTTATTATAGTTGAGAAATTGAACGACATAGGGTTGAGTGAAGAAAAAATGTGCACAAATATTGATTTGAAGTAAAATGAAGTAAAATAAAATAACTTAAAAGTAAATAAAATAACTTCAAAGTAATATCTCTTTAATATTAATATTTAATAATAAAAGAAAATATTAATATTTAATAATAAACATGATATTTCCAAAATAAGGAGGTAAAACAAAGATATGTCATCATCAACACTGTTCACTTCTCCATCATATTTGGATATATCCTTTTTTCTACAATTTTGTAAAACCCTTCTACAAAGCCTATGGTCGGCCTCTAGCATGAAAGAAAATATTACTTTGTATATATTAAATGAAAGAAAGGTGTTGTAATTTTTTGTGTAATGTTCGAAATAATTTCAACCAAAATTTTATACATGTTTTAGGTTTTAGGTTTGAATCTTAATTAATTTATATAAAAAAATTGTGGTAGAAAGTTTAAATTTGATTTGTTAATTTGAGATATTTTTTATTTGTTAATTTAATTGAAATTTTGATGGACAAGATATAAACCTTAAATAATTAAATAATTAACCAAAATCATGTATATAGTAAATAAAATGGTTGTAATATGAAGTAAATAAAATAGCTTCAAATTGATAGCTCTCAGCATTTTTTTAGATAGATGTATTTAAGATATCTATACTAGTATTTATGAATCACATCATATGTATATGGAAAATGGAAAAGATCAGGATAGTGTTAACACTTGTGATTCATATATGTTGTATGATGAGTTATTTGGTCTAGATGAAGGGTGAAAATTTTATTTTTGTTCGCTTTCCTTTAGTAGAAGTAAGCCTATACACATGCTTGAAAGTGTAAGTACTTTCATCTTTTATCTAGGTAGTATCTGGAGCATTAGAATGGAATAGAAGAGCTCATCAAAGAATGCAATGTTTTATAGAGGGAAGCAATGACATCATGTTTTCCTATGGCTTTGGGCCATAGAATATTCCTACAAAGGTTCATCCATAGCCTGGATGCTTTATGCCACATCAACTTCATATATATATATATATATATATATATATATATATATATATATATATATATATATATATATATATATATATATATATATATATATATATATATATGGATCCTCTCAATTTGGTTTCATGTCTTGGCTATATGTGAGAATTTTGTGGTCATGTGCATTTTTAGTTTTATGTTTAGGTTCTAGGTTTTACTTGCCCTTGTGTATGTCTTATGTCTATAAATATTTTTGTGTTATTTTTTCTTGTCCCCTATTTCCTCTTTGAGGAGTTTTGTCTTTGTTTGGTTTTCTCTCCTAGAGACATTTATAGATTCTTTCCACACCTATAAGAGGTGCATGTGCCCAACTAGAGCCATTGTTAATACTTGATCTAAGATATAACTTCATCTTGGCTCTTTGTAATGCTTTGGTGCTCTTAATATTGATAAGCGATCTAAGATATTTTAATTAGGGCTCCATTTTGTGTTGTTGATGACCTTTATGAATTATGTCCACATGTTTTATTCCTTGCCCCTATGCCAATTTTTCAATTTTTGTGCCTCAACCAAGATTCAAGTTCACTTAAATGGTAGCTTGGTTCAAACTACCTAATTCTTTTGACTTGTGCCTATGCACATTTGTTCTAATCAAAAGTTAATTTGTAGTTTAAGAAATCACCCATCACTTAAGTGGATTCTTCATACCTATGTGGTGATTATTGTTGGTTCTATGACCAATGGGAAGTTAGCCTAGCTAGTATATCGTCTACTTCCCACAAACCCACAATGTTACACTTCATCAATACATCAAGAATCCAAGGTGGATTTGAAGTGGTAACATTGATGAGGTTATTATTTTCATTTAATCATGTCATAATTAGTCAATAGCTTGTGGCATTGTGGATAGGTGTTTGGTGGGCCCATTGGAGTTCTAGAGTGAAGTTGATATTGTTGCCTCAGAGCCATGTATTTGTTTCTTATTGGGAACAACAAAATGACTAAGGGAAAGACTTGCATCTTTATCCACGGTGTTTAAACCCTAGTTGTTGATCTTCAATGATAAACCTAGGCCATCTAATCTATAAGTATTTAATGAGCTAGTGGTGGTAATAGAGGGTGAGGGACCAACTTTTGGTATATATGGCCTTATGTGTCATGACCTCATTCATTAGATGGAGATTATATGGATTACTCTTGCAGGTCTATGCTATGTAGACCAATGGAGGAGTGCCACATGGCCGTAGGAACAATAACGGTGGGGTCAACTGAGGCCCTTATTGTAATCTATATATGCTTATAGGTTTTATCTGAAAGCAAAGGTTTACATAGGCTACACAACATAATATTATGGGCCATGGTGTTAAGCTAAGGATTAGGTGGCCATTTTAGGAGTGAATAGAATGTTGTCATGTGTCACCAAAGACAAAGGTGGTGGGTCCAATTGATCTACTCAATAGAGGCCAACCAAAATTTAATGTCTTCATAGTGATAGTGTAAGCATGTGACATGTTTGATTATCATCACCAATAAAAAAAATAACAAAAGGATAGAGGCCCTTCTGTATTGTTACATCCCTCTTTTTGGAATCGATTGTGCTATTTACTTTCTTGCAAATTTCAGTAATATAATATGTGTGGACGACATGGAAACTGTTGATTTATTATACAAAGTTAGTTCTAAAAAAATTATAGAATCTATTGATTATGATCAATGTGATATTGTAGACTAAATGTCCTTTTTATTAAATGCAATGATGTTTTGGATATATTATGCTTTGATTTGGAACATAGGTGCTTTGACCACAAAATTGTATGTGAGATTGTCGTTGCAGGTACAGGTGGACCACGTTCGATGGGAAGAGAAAGTATCTTTGAGAGAGAGTATAGACTCTGGAAAATAACCATGGGTGTTTGTTACTGAGATCGCCAAACAGGTAGATAAACCTTGGAGCCATCAATTTAGTCTTGTTTTCCATTGGGATAGTTTAAGGCTAGGTGTCGATGTCTAGTGATAAGGTGTAACATCCTTTTCGTAAGTCGTCATATAGAATCTTGGAGTCGTCGATGTCGTCGTAAGTCCACCATAGCAAGTCGACTTATATAGATGTTTATTATTTTTGTTTATAAGTAATTAATGAACCAACTTGTGGCGGAATCGTGAATCACGTCTCGTAGTCGAAAGATGCGAGAAGTCAGCTTTGTGCGTCTAACGATGTAGGAAACTTGTTTGCGTTACGATCAATCCGTCGTGATTGTCGTAAAACGCGTTAAAGTTGCGTTGTGAATTATTCTTTCTGGAAATCGACGAATGTCAAATTTGAAGCCATAGCGTGTAATAATTTGTTTTGGTCGTTGTTTAGCAAGAGTCTTTTCTTTTAGCCTTGACCACGAGATATTTTTGATCTAACCTCAAGTCTCTTTTCTAAAGTGGTCTTTATCTCTTCTTCTTATTCGACCATAGAGATGCTTTAGGCTTTTATTATCCGCTACCTTGTTGTGTTTAATTCCTCAACTCAGCTTTAAGTTGCTCTTGAAGGATTTGATGCTTTTTTGTTCGAGTGAGGACGGAATTGTTATGTCCTTTAGCAAGCCACGTCGCCATAGGAGCCACCACCTTTTGAATGGTCGTGATAAGTGGGAAGTCAGGTTTAAAATCAGTTATGTCGACCTCCCTGAGTTTAGGCATGTTTTGGTAGTCGTTTAATGCCTTAACTACCTTCACCATGGCGCAAGAGGGGGGAAGTTGGGCAGTTGTGTTTAGAGTAACCATTTAATGTTTTCAAATGCTCCATCTTCATGGAGAGTGCGAAGGCATCGGATCAGGGGGTGATTGAGAAACCAAAAAGGAAAATGCAGTAGTGGGAGAGCCTTTTGCTGCATGATGTGAGGTCTTAGTTATACGGTGAGTTGAATGTAGTTTGAATCCTGGATCGTGGGCAAGAGTTGGCGGTTTAGAAGTGAGATATTCCATCGACGAGGGGGTGGAATGTTGTTGAGGAGTCTGTCGTTATTTTGGGAGAAGAAAATGGCAGAGAGGGAGAACGGAGGGATCTTACCTGCGGGTGGTAGTTAGAAACAGGAGGTGGCTAAGCAAAAAAAAGAAAAGGGAGAGTGATTGAGTAGTGGGAGGTAGTTTTTAGAAGTGGGAGAAAAATGGGAGGTGGCTGTCGTTGTAGAGGAGGAGAAAAACCACGAAGAGGTGGGAGTTTTTGAATAGTGATCGGCTTTTGAGTAGAACCGACGGAGAGATAATTGTGGGAGCTTCTGAGTAGTGATCGGGCAGAGAGGAGGATAGTTTGGAGTGGACTGTCATTGTTAGAAGGAGATAAGAGAGAGTTTTGAAAACCAGAGGAGGACAATTAGCTAGAGGAGAACGTGGAACTTGCCACAGCAAACTTTAACTCTGTCAACAGGTTCATTTCCCTTTCTCTTCTTTTTCACGGTATCGAACAGTGTGTTTCATTTTTGCAAGGACAAATACGTTACAATGAATAGAATATGATGACCACGTAATTCTATTGTGATTTCTGAGTGAGGTTTATTCATAAAATGGTATCGTTGATGTGTTTTGATTCAAAAACTCAGAAATAGTTTCATTGCTGTTGTTAGTATTCAAGAACTCTAAAACTAGAGCATTGTCTGTTATGATTGACATTGTATGATGAAAGAACATAATTCTCAATACACACCCATCTAGGAATGATCACTGTATGATACAAATGTAAACTACAACTTCAAATAGCCGGCAAAGATGTAAGTTATAAAGAGTTTCCATTAAGACTGTGATATCAACTTAAAACTGCCTTTGGTGCATTTGAAACGATAGTTCCACAGCGAGAAAACACATTGCTTCAAGTGCATGTTGTGTAGGAATTTGAAACCACAGATTTAAAGCATGTTTTGACGTAAACATTAGTGTGTTTGACAGCCGAAGATGTAGTTGTAACCAGCTAGTGACCTTTTTGTCTTATATTTTTAGTTAAAGGTCGACCCTGCGGTTGGTCACCTCCAATGTCATAAGAAAGATTCCAAAACCTTTTATATCTTATTTACGACTCTTATCTTTATGAATCATGTGAAACTATTTGACATGGAAAGAGGAGTAGGAAGTTAAAATTTTAGTATTGGTTGAAAACCGTCATGGTTTTGAAATGAACAAGTAGAGTGGGAAAACCCGCATCTGAGTCTAGATTATGTTGCATGCGATGATTCTAGTATTGTTTTGTAGACCTTATGAGTCTAGAACCCTTGAATTCTGGGATAACGGGAAATTGTTTTAGATACTTGAGTATGTTGTGCAAACATGGGAACCAAGTAAACAAGTATGAAACCACTTAGGAGTGGGCGTTATTAAACAATGTTTTTACATGAAAATGGGATTATGAAACTATGAACTCGGGATTAGAGTAAATGTTGCGCCATGCGCTATTACAGGAGAAAATCCTAAACCCTTGAGGTCATCAAGGTCGTCAATTGTTCAAACCTTACAAATAGGAAACTGTAGGATTTCGATCAGTTCAAGTCAAGTAGGGTGGGTGAACTAAGTTCATGCGTTCTTAGAACGCTATTTAAAAACAAATCCTTTGGCCAAGGTGGTGCACGATCCTCAAGTGCATCAAATGTTCACTGTGACTGGATGGCGTTTCTTGTGGAGAGTCGTGCATGACTAGAGGGTATCTAGGGATCTGCATGATAACAAGACACGTAAGTTACAACACCAGAGCTCAGATGGCAAACACCGATGGTTATCCTAAGTCGATCCTCTTGAGTAGGGTAGGGCCACTTCCGGTTAGGAAGGAGTGCGGGAGACCGACGGTTTGTGGTTGGAGGTTAAGCTCCTTGAAGATACTTTCTCTTCCAAATACTGAGGATTGCCGAGTCTTGAATGTGATGGGTCGACAATCAAGATGCATGTTAATGGTATGTTTCCAATATTTGTTTGTTTCAAGAAAATTTCAAATTGTTAGAAAACAAAATGTTTAATGTATATCATTTTTTTTAGTTTTATGAAAATGAGATCATGTTTATGATAAAATGAAAAATGTTGTATTGGGTTATAGATAAGTTTCTTTTGTATTTGATTACCTAGTAAAAAAAAATTACCGTTATGAAAACCTAGTTTTTCTTGTCATTTCGGATTTGGATGTTACATATGGTATCAGAGCCAAGCTGGTTCAGCACTAGGGCTGATGAGTCCACTAACCTGATTAGGAAATCAACATTATGCGGGTAGTTAATGATTTGATTTGTTGTGCCAGGATGGTATACACCAAGAAAACCGCAAGAAAATCCTTCGTGGGTAAGAAGCGTTATCTGCAAGCTAAGCAGAAACGGCTTGCGATGATCAAGACCATTGAGAAAACTAATGACGAAAATGACATTTGGCTTGATGATGTGGAAACCTTAGCCAATGCAATGTCACGACTTAAGCGAGTGAGGAGAGAACTCCTAGAGGGAGCAGTGATGGCAGCTCGAATCATGATCAACTGCTGCCCCTGGATTGTACTTGATAGTGTACCTGTTAGTGTACCTGAGAGTGTACCTAGTAGTATACCCATGATTACTAGGGACCCTCGTGTAGTACCTAGAGTTGAGATTATTGAGCTATCTTCTGATAGTGAGTCTGAGGGGTATACACCTCGTGATTATGTGTCAGACAATGAATCCGAAGGTTACACTCCATTAGATAATACTGAGTAAAAACATGAGATATGTCTATCTCTAATGATGTTGAAACAATTTTGCAAAATGAATAAAGACAAAATTTTGGTTTGAGAACAATTATGATTATGATCAAAATGTTGTGTTCTTTTGATAATTTATAATATAATAAGCGTAAAATTGATTAGTATATGTTTAAACAGGTGAGAAACTAAACTATCATGGACCAATCAGAGTTTAACGAGGGGGAGGATCGGGAAGGTCATAACTCTCGGGAAAACTCCACTGACAAGTTGGATAGGATTCTAAACATGCTTACTGAAACCAAGGAAAGGTTGAACAAACTGGAAAGGAAAATGGATGAAACTGGCAACACAGAGGGTGGAAACGAGAACTCACATTATACAAGCAAGAGTAAACATTGGGAAAATCGCACGACAAGTGAAAATCCTGACGACAGTGAAGCCCAAAGAAAAACCAAGGATAAACTTGCATTAGAGTTATCTAAGGATATGAAGAAGGTTAACCCTCCAAAGTTCGATGGAACGAAAACTGGAGATGCAGCTGAAGCATGGTTAACGGAGATGGAAAAATATTTTGAGATCAGAAATTACTCTAAGGTTACTAAAGCCGTGTGGGGAGCATATCAACTATCTGGGGAAGCATCCACTTGGTGGATGAGTAAGAAAATGGAGATAGAATTAAGTCCCTTGAAGGTGACATGGGATGAGTTCGTAGAACTATTCCGAAAACGGTGGTTACCTCAGTTGTATTTTGTTCAGAAGTTAACAGATTTCCAAAACCTCAGGCAAGGTGAACTATCTGTGGTCGAGTATGCAGAAAAATTCACTAGGCTGCTGAAGTATGTCCCTCAATACCAAAAGGATGAAAGGTTCCGAATCAGAAAATTCATCATGGGACTTAATCCTCAGATCGGCGGTGAGGTGGAGGTGCATGGTCCAAGCACAATGGATCAAGTTTATGAAGAGGCAATTAAACAGGAGCAGAAGATCAAATCTATCTCTGCTTACTGTGATAAGAAACGCAAGAAGTTTGATAAGAACTACAATGATCAGTCTTATAAAATGAAAAATGAGAAGGGATTCAGAAACAGGAGGTTTGATAAGGGAAATCGAAAGAATCAAGGGGGATTTGGTCATGAGCGAAGAGGTGACGATTATAAGAGAAATACAAATTCTAAGAAGAATGGTGATTTTGCAAGAAGGCCATCTGAGAAGCGAGGACCTATAGGAGGATTCTTTTCTTGTGGAGGAGATCATTATGCCAACCGTTGCCCTAACAAGAAGCCGAATGGGAGGCCTAGGAACACAGAGCTTCCTTCGCAACAGGAAGCCTTTCAGCAAAGGATTCATGCCGCTCTTGACAATCAGCAAGCAGAGTATCAGATCACCCCTACTGAGATGACAGGTACCTTATTTGGAGTTCCTGTTTCTATTCTATTTGATACTGGTGCAACAGAAAATTTTGTGTCACCTAGAGTCTTAGGTAAATTTTCTAGAAAAGCTGGTTTTATGTCAAAACCATGGACAGTTGAGTATGCAAATAACTCAAAGGCTCAGGTAGAGAAATGTTTGTTCGAAGCTAAGATTGATGTTTCTAACTTCACCACTGAGGCAAATTTGTACGTAGCGCCTTTAGGGTCCTACGATGTCATCCTAGGAATGAATTGGTTGTGGAAACATCGAGCCAAAGTAGATTGCTTTCATAAAACCATTGAGTGTCTGGATGAGACGGGCAAAACAGTAAATCTCCAAGGAATACAAAGGGAAATAAAGGTTAGATCCATTTCATCAAAACAACTAAAACGGGCTAGGCGAAAGGGATGTCAACTTTTTGCCGTCAAAATGGACCTAGTAAAGGAAACCTTGGAGAAACAAACATTTGAGAAAAGACATCCATATCTATGCAACTTCAGGGATGTATTTCCTAAGGAGTTACCAGGCTTGCCTCCAAAGAGAACATTTGACTTTGGCATAGATATTAAACCAGGATCAGAGCCAATCTTTAAAGCTTCGTATCGTATGACTACCACCGAACTTATGGAATTAAAACCTCAGTTGCAGGAGCTATTGTCTAAGAATCTAATTAGGCCAAGTGTATCACCATGGGGAGCCCCAGTGATTTTTGTCAAAAAGAAAGATGGAACTCTAAGGCTGTGCATAGACTATAGGATGCTTAACAAGGCGACAATAAAGAACAAGTATCCCTTGCCACGTATTGATGATCTATTTGACCAAATGCGTGGTGCATCAGTCTTTTCTAAGATAGATCTGAGATCTGGATACCATCAGTTAAGGTTGAAAGATGAAGATATTCCCAAGACAACATTTAGAATGAGGTATGGTCATTATGAGTTCACAGTGCTTCCATTTGGATTGACCAATGCACCTGCTGCTTTCATGAATCTTATGAATAGTGTTTTCAGATATTGTCTTGATAAGTTTGTGCTAGTTTTCATTGATGATATTCTGATCTATTCCAAAAATGAAGAGGAGCATGCACAACATCTTCAAATAGTCTTGCAATGATTAAGAGAACATAAATTGTATGCGAAACTCTCAAAGTGCACCTTCTTTCAGAAAGAAGTACAGTATTTGGGGCACATAATATCAGCCAATGGGATATCAGTTGATCCGACCAAAATAAAAGCTATTATGGAATGGCCTGAACCTACCAATGTGACAGAGGTACGAAGTTTCATGGGATTGGCAGGGTATTACAGGAAATTTGTGTTGAATTGCTCAAGCATTGCTAGCCCAATTACCTCCTTGCAGAGAAAGGGAAAAAGGTTTGTTTGGATGGATGAATGTCAAAAGGCTTTTGACTTGTTAAAAGAAAAATTAACAACCGCTCCAATTCTCAAAGTTCCTGATCCTGAGGGAGAGTTTGAGGTTATCACTGATGCCTCGGGAGAAGGATTGGGAGGTGTGCTTATGCAAGATGGCAGGGTAGTAGCCTATGAGTCAAGGAAACTGAAAAACTATGAGCAGAACTACGCTCCTCATGACCTAGAGATGGCAGCAATGGTTCACACTCTTCAGATGTGGCGACATTATTTGTTGGGAAGAACTTTTATTCTAAAATCTGATCATCAAAGCCTTCGCTACATATTCAAACAACCTAATCTCAATGCAAGGCAAAGGAGATGGTTGGAATTAATATCAGATTATGACTTTAAAATTTTTTATATCAAAGGCAAGGAAAACTGAGTAGCTGATGCCTTAAGCAGAAGAAGGCACATAGCCTCTATAATCACCATACATACTAACTTTAAGGACTTAGTAATGCAAAACTTATCTGGAGATGAGTATTATGAACAAGTTAAACAGGCTCTGCACCTAAACCCTAAGGACCCAAGATATGACGGATTCAGTTTTGAATCCAATGGATTGATGAGATTCAAGGGAAGAATCTATGTTCCTGATTTAGTAGAACTTAGAAACCTTGTGTGGAAGGAGGTTCACTATGCTCCTTACTCTGGACACCCTAGTGTAACAAAATTGTTAGCGGATGTCAAGCCGCTATATTTCTGGAAGGGAATGAAAAGCGATGCTGCAAAGTTTGTAGCTAGCTGTTTGGAGTGTCAGAGAGTTAAAGCGGAACACCAACATCCTGCTAGATTGTTATACCCGCATGATATTCCAGAATGGAAATGGCAAGTTGTTAGTATGGATTTTGTCCAGGGGTTACCGATGTCTAAGAATAGGCATGATGCAATTTTGGTTGTTGTGGATAAACTAACCAAGGTCGCACATTTCATATCGGGAAATTTGACAGATGGAGCACATCTTTTGGCTCGAAAATTTGTGCAAGAAATTTTCAGATTGCATGGGGTACCTGAAAAGATTATCTCTGATAGAGATGCTCGGATAACTTCACGGTTTTGGCAAACCTTATTTTCTGCATTAGGGACTAAACTGAATGTAAGTACTACTTATCATCCCGAAACTGATGGACAAACAGAAAGAGTAAATCAGGTATTAGAAGACCTTTTGAGAATGTATTGTATGGATCAGCAATACAGATGGGAGGAATATCTACCTCTTGTTGAATTTGCCTATAACAACTCCTACATTCTGCCATTAAGATGGCACCATTTGAAGCATTATATGGAAGGAAATGCAGAACTCCTATAAGTTGGGATAAGCTGGAAGATAGGATAAGCATTGGACCTGAAATGCTTGCTGATATGGAAGAAAAAGTAAAAATGATTAGGAAGAGGTTGGCAGAAGCCAATGACAGGCAAAAGAGTTATGCAGATTGCAAACGAGTGCCTAGACACTTCTCTGTTGGCAAGAAAGTGCTTTTGTGAGTGAAACCCCAAAAGAGCTCTATAAAATTTGGTAAATCTTCGAAATTGGCTCCTCGTTCTGTCGGACCTTTCGAAGTTCTTGAGATTATCAATCCAGTTGCCTACAAAGTTGCTCTACCTCCAGCCTTGTCTAAGATGCATAATGTTTTTCATGTTTCGTATTTAAAGAAATATTTTGTAGGTAATAACCACATCCTTAATTGGAATTCCTTACAGATGCAAGAACCTGGGGTGGTTGTGATCGACCAACTCAAGGTGCTCGAAATGCGTAAACTTCGTTTACGTAATTGAGAAGTTTTGCAATGCAAAATTCAGTGGGACCAATATGGCGAGGATAGCGCCAATTGGGAAGACTATAAAGATATTTACCAAAGATTTCCTAAACTTTTCAAAGACATTAATGTTGCATTATAAAAAGTTTGTTTTAAGTTCAAATTTTGCTAGATAAACTTAATCATCGAGGACGATGATTTTTAAAGGGGAAGGATATGTTACATCCCTCTTTTTGGAATCGATTGTGCTATTTACTTTCTTGCAAATTTCAGTAATAT
The DNA here is from genome assembly GCA_027924645.1 of Cunninghamia lanceolata. Classification (NCBI taxonomy): domain Eukaryota; kingdom Viridiplantae; phylum Streptophyta; class Pinopsida; order Cupressales; family Cupressaceae; genus Cunninghamia; species Cunninghamia lanceolata. The sequence continues at coordinate 13,588,039 of BSBN01000503.1, read as the reverse complement.
AATATGTGTGGACGACATGGAAACTGTTGATTTATTATACAAAGTTAGTTCTAAAAAAATTATAGAATCTATTGATTATGATCAATGTGATATTGTAGACTAAATGTCCTTTTTATTAAATGCAACGATGTTTTGGATATATTATGCTTTGATTTGGAACATAGGTGCTTTGACCACAAAATTGTATGTGAGACTGTCGTTGCGGGAACAGGTGGACCACGTTCGATGGGAAGAGAAAGTATCTTTGAGAGAGAGTATAGACTCTGGAAAATAACCATGGGTGTTTGTTACTGATATCGCCAAACAGGTAGATAAACCTTGGAGCCATCAATTTAGTCTTGTTTTCCATTGGGATAGTTTAAGGCTAGGTGTCGACGTCTGGTGAAAAGGTGTAACATCCTTTTCGTAAGTCGTCATATAGAATCTTGGAGTCGTCGATGTCGTCGTAAGTCCACCATAGCAAGTTGACTTATATAGACGTTTATTATTTTTGTTTATAAGTAATTAATGAACCAACTTGTGGCAGAATTGTGAATCACGTCTCGTAGTTGAAAGATGCGAGAAGTCAGCTTTGTGCGTCTAACGATGTAGGAAACTTGTTTGCGTTACGATCAATCTGTCGTGATTGTCGTAAAACGCGTCAAACTTGCGTTGTGAATTATTCTTTCTGGAAATTGATGAATGTCAAATTTGAAGCCATAGCGCATAATAATTTGTTTTGGTCGTTGTTTAGCAAGAGTCTTTTCTTTTAGCCTTGACCACGAGATATTTTTGATCTAACCTCGAGTCTCTTTTCTAAAGTGGTCTTTATCTCTTCTTCTTATTCGACCATAGAGATGCTTTAGGCTTTTATTATCCGCTACCTTGTTGTGTTTAATTCCTCAACTCAGCTTTAAGTTGCTCTTGAAGGATTTGATGCTTTTTTGTTTGAGTGAGGACGGAATTGTTATGTCCTTTAGCAAGCCACGTCGCCATAGGAGCCACCACCTTTTGAATGGTCGTGATAAGTGGGAAGTCGGGTTTAAAATCAGTTATGTCGACCTCCCTGAGTTTAGGCATGTTTCAGTAGTCATTTAATGCCTTAACCACCTTCACCATGGCGCGAGAGGGGGGAAGTTGGGTAGTTGTGTTTAGAGTAACCGTTTAATGTTTTCAGATGCTCCATCTTCATGGAGAGTGTGAAGGTATCGGATCAGGGGGTGGTTGAGAAACCAAAAAGGAAAACGCAGTAGTGGGAGAGCCTTTTGCTGTGTGATGTGAGGTCTTAGTTATACAGTGAGTTGAATGTAGTTTGAATCCTGGATCGTGGGCGAGAGTTGGCGGTTTAGAAGTGAGAGATTCCATTGGCGAGGGGGTGGAATGTTGTTGAGGAGTCTGTCGTTATTTTGGGAGAAGGAAATGGCAGAGAGGGAGAACGGAGGGATCTTACCTGCGGGTGGTAGTTAGAAACGGGAGGTGGCTAAGCAAAAAAAAGAAAAGGGAGAGTGATTGAGTAGTGGGAGGTAGTTTTTAGAAGTGGGAGAAAAATGGGAGGTGGCTGCCGTTGTAGAGGAGGAGAAAAACTGCGAAGAGGTGGGAGTTTCTGAATAGTGATTGGCTTCTGAGTAGAAATGACAGAGAGATAATTGTGGGAGCTTCTGAGTAGTGATCGGGCAGAGAGGAGGATAGTTTGGAGTGGACTGTCATTGTTAGAAGGAGATAAGAGAGAGTTTTGAAAACCAGAGGAGGACGATTAGCCAGAGGAGAACGTGGAACTTGCCACAACAAACTTTAACTATGTCAACAGGTTCATTTCCCTTTCTCTTCTTTTTCACAGTATCGAACAGTAAGTGTGTTTCATTTTTGCAAGGACAAATACGTTACAATGAATAGAATATGATGACCACGTAATTCTATTGTGATTTCTGAGTGAGGTTTATTCATAAAATGGTATCGTTGCTGTGTTTTGATATTCAAAAACTCAGAAATAGTTTCATTGCTGTTGTTAGTATTCAAGAACTCTAAAACTAGAGCATTGTCTGTTATGATTGACATTGTATGATGAAAGAACATAATTCTCAATACGCACCCATCTAGGAATGATCACTGCATGATACAAATGTAAACTACAACTTCAAACAGCCGGCAAAGACGTAAGTTATAAAGAGTTTCCATTAAGACTGTGATATCAACTTAAAACTGCCTTTGGTGCATTTGAAACGATAGTTCCACAGCGAGAAAACACATTGCTTCAAGTGCATGTTGTGTAGGAATTTGAAACCACAGATTTAAAGCATGTTTTGATGTAAACATTAGTGTGTTTGACAGCTGAAGATGTAGTTGTAACCAGCTAGTGACCTTTTTGTCTTATATTTTTAGTTAGAGGTCGACCCTGCGGTTGGTCACCTCCAATGTCATAAGAAAGATTCCAAAACCTTTTATATCTTATTTACGACTCTTATCTTTATGAATCATGTGAAACTATTTGACATGGAAAGAGGAGTAGGAAGTTAAAATTTTAGTATTGGTTGAAAACCGTCATGGTTTTGAAATGAACAAGTAGAGTGGGAAAACCCGCATCTGAGTCTAGATTATGTTGCATGCGATGATTCTAGTATCGTTTTGTAGACCTTATGAGTCTAGAACCCTTGAATTCTGGGATAACGGGAAATTGTTTTAGATACTTGAGTATGTTGTGCAAACATGGGAATCGAGTAAACAAGTATGAAACCACTTAGGAGTGGGCGTTATTAAACAATGTTTTTACATGAAAATGGGATTATGAAACTATGAACTCGGGATTAGAGTAAATGTTGCGCCATGCGCTATTACAGGAGAAAATCCTAAACCCTTGAGGTCATCAAGGTCGTCAATTGTTCAAACCTTACAAATAGGAAACTATAGGATTTTGATCAGTTCAAGTCTTGTAGGGTGGGTGAACTAAGTTCATGCGTTCTTAGAACGCTATTTAAAAACAAATCCTTTGGCCAAGGTGGTGCACGATCCTCAAGTGCATCGAATGTTCATTGTGACTGGATGGCGTTTCTTGTGGAGAGTCGTGCATGACTAGAGGGTATCTAGGGATCTGCATGATAACAAGACACGTAAGTTACAACACCAGAGCTCAGATGGCAAACACCGATGGTTATCCTAAGTCTATCCTCTTGAGTAGGGTAGGGCCACTTCCGGTTAGGAAGGAGTGCGGGAGACCGACGGTCTGTGGTTGGAGGTTAAGCTCCTTGAAGATACTTTCTCTTCCAAATACTGAGGATTGCCGAGTCTTGAATGTGATGGGTCGACAATCGAGATGCATGTTAATGGTATGTTTCCAATATTTGTTTGTTTCAAGAAAATTTCAAATTGTTAGAAAACAAAATGTTTAATGTATATCATTTCTTTCAGTTTTATGAAAATGAAATCATGTTTATGATAAAATGAAAAATGTTGTATTGGGTTATAGATAAGTTTCTTTTGTATTTGATTACCTAGTAAAAAAAAATTACTGTTGTGAAAACCTAGTTTTTCTTGTCATTTCGGATTTGGATGTTACATATATGCTTCCCCCATTTTGCCCATGAGAATAAAAGTGGTGGTTCAAAAGGAATGAGGTGGACACCTAGTAGTGGAAGACCACTCATATTGGTTGAAAGATTAATGTGTTAAAATTCCAAGGGTCTGCCCCTATAGTAGGGTGATCCCACAATAGTGTGTGCCACTTTTTGGCCTAAGTGGGATGCTCAAAATAAATATTTTTTAGTTTGTGTCAATTATAGGAAAAAATGATCAAGAATTTAAGGACGATGTAAACTGAGCTGTGGCATTTTCTATGTAGATTCAAGCTATAATTTTTTAAAATTATTTTAAAGAATTATTTCTATCATTTTTTATTTTTATTTTTTAATCAATTTTTATTTTTTTCCATTATTTTTTATTTGGTTACATTATTCCATAATGCATACCTTTACTACAGATAATTTTTTTATGATTTATTGGAATTAGAATGTTAAATCCAATTTCTAGTGCAAGGATATTTAAGGCCCAACCTCAAAGCATTGATTACCAAGGATGAATCCCCTTCAACTACCAATTTGCGCACTGTCAATTCCTTACAAAATAGAAGGCCATGAATCAAAGCTTGGAATTCTGCAACATTATTTGTATCGTCCTCGAGGGGTAAAGCCAATCTACCCAAAAACTCCCCATTCCAATTTCTAATCACACAGCCAGCTCCAGAGGGACCAAGATTGCCTTTAGAAGTACCATCAAAGTTAAGTTTTACCCAACCCCTTTCCGGAGTAGCCCACTTAGATAACCTTCTGGCTTTTGTTGAAGCTTGAGCCCCAGCACCAACATGCAAAGGGACCTTTAAGCCATGCCATCTGAACCTCATTTGACCATCCAACTCAGAGAATTTACCTGACTGCCCCAATCCTTTCCCTGACCAGCTATTAACCACCTCAGCTATAGCAGCTTCAACTTTGTTTTTGAAGGACACTAAGGGCATCTCCTTATCATCAAAGATCCTCCGGTTACGTTCTTTCCATATTTCCCACACCAACAGTGAGGGACTTGTGATCCAAAGGCTACTTAGCAGGCCAACCTTTGGTCTAGAGGGCCAAGAGTGAAAGAGACTCAAAATATCGTTAGGTCAAGCTGAAATCCACCCTAAGTTAGCACAAAGCCATCGCCAACACTCCTGCAAGAATGGGCATCCTAACAAAAGATGATCAATTAACTCTTCTGCTTTCCTACAAAGGACACACCTAGAAGGACCCTCAAAACCCATTCTTTGAAATTTCTCAGCTGTTAGGATTCTCTTTTGGAGAGCTACCCAAGCAAAGATGCTAGCTCTAGGGACACAATGCTTACTCCAACATAAAGAGATAGGTAAATTAGAAGGATCCAGATCATCTAGACCAACAACCACTCTATACGCATCTTTAGCAGAAAAAGAACCACTTGCTGAGCCTGTCCAGATGATTTTGTCAACCCCTCTTCTAAATATTAATTTCCTTTGTTCCAGCATTCTCTTTAAAAGGTTAACTTCATCTTCGAGGAGGGGCAAGAGTGAGAAGTCTTTCCATTTCCATCCAATGGAGGGGTCATCTTGTGAAAAGATGACATAATCCTTGACCCTATCCCCCCAATGGCTTTTGAGATGAGCCTTTACTCGGTCCACTAAAATCAAATTATCTAAACTAGGGGATCCCCCCGAGAGTCTTCCCAAAATAAGGCAATGCTACCTTCATGAACATCCCAAGTTAACAAATCTGCAATGATCGATTTACAATTTAGGATAAAGTTCCAGACTCTGGATCCTTTAGGAGGGTGATCAATCTTCACTACATCAAGAGATCCATCACTATTAAGAAACTTAGCTTGTAGAATTTTTGCCCATTTAAGCTCAGGATTCTGAATCATCCTCCAAACTAGCTTTGCCCCTAGAGCCTTATTTTGGTGCAACAAATTTATGAGGCTAGAACCACCTTTGTCTTTGGGTCTACAAACCTTGTCCCAAGCTATCAAAGACAACTTATCTTTCTCTGTTGTCCCTTGCCAGAAAAATCTTCTCATTCTTCCAACCAAATCATTATTAGCTCCCACAGAGATAGCCAGGTAAGAAAGAAGATAAATAGGGATTGAAGAAAGAATTGATTTCAGCAACAACAATTTGCCCACCCAGGAAAGCCACCTTCCTTTCCAAGAATTCACTCTTTTATCCAATTTATCTTTTAGAGGATCCCATAATTTCGAATTCTAAAGCCTCTTGTCTAAAGGCAGTCCTAGGTAGGCACAAGGCAGGGAACCCTTCTTGAACTTTAAGACCTGTAAAACAGCTATTTCCTTCCTTAATGGAGTAGACAAGAAAAAAACTTCTGACTTAGAATGATTAACTACTTGGCTTGAGGCTAGGGCATACGAATCCAATATACGGAGAGATGCACAGGCCTCCAATTTCTTAGCTAGACCAAACAACATGGTATCATCTACAAACTGTTGATGAGAGACCCTGATATTTCTAGCAAATGTTATGCCAGACAACTGATTCAACCTTTGTAAATTGCTAATAGCCCTACCCAGAGCTTCAACCATTATTATGTATAGAAAGGGAGAGATTGGATCCCTCTACCTCAGACCTCTGGAGGCCTTAAAAAAACCTTCTGGGGTGCCATTGACAAGAATCGAAAACCTTGGACCGGCAATGCATTCAAAGATCCAGTTTACCCATTGTCGATTAAAGCTAAAAGCCTCCAAAACTTTACATAAAAATTGCTAATCCACTTTGTCATATGCTTTCCTTATATCTAGTTTGATGAGCATGCCAAGTTCTTTAGAATTCTGGAGTGTATGGATCACCTCCTGAGCAATTATTACCCCATCCAAAATGGATCTGCCTGGGACAAACCTAGTTTGTTCTTCTGAGATAATATTGGGAAGCTGTAATTTCAGACGATTAACAAGGACTTTGGTCATGATTTTATAGATAGTATTGCACAAGGATACGGGTCTATAATCATCCATCTTAGCTACTTTTTCTTTTTTGGGAACAAGGACAATAAAGTTATTATTAATTTCCTTCAACAAGAATCCCAAGTTATTGGCCGCTTCTAGGGCCTCTGTGAGCTCTTGACCTGTAACATGCCAACAAGCCTGAAAAAAGCCAGCTGGGAAATTGTCTAGGCCTGGGGCTTTATCAGGATGTAGCTGTTTGAGAGCCCTTTCTACCTCTTCCAGGGAGAACTTTGCATTTAGACCTTTGTTGTGATCTTGATTTAAAATGTTTGGGATATGCCGCAGTATTGCATTCTGATCTGCAATGCTAGAGCTTTCACAAGTGTTCAGAAGAGAGCTGAAATAATCCACAATATATGATCTAATTTCTTGATTGCCTTCAATAACGGATCCATCTTCCTTTTCCAGACAATGAATTCTATTAACCCCCCTATGTTGTTTAGTGATATTGTGAAAATATTTGGTATTCTTATCCCCCGCCTCTAGCCAAAGTTCTTTGGATTTTTGTTTCTAGAACAATTCCTCTTTAGCCAGTATATCCTCATACTCCCCCAAACACTCTTTTTCTTTGATATAGCTAGCCCGAGACATCCCAGAGTTGATAACCTCTTCATTCAATTTGGAAAGACTTCCTTCTACCAAGGCTTTAGACTGAAATATATTCTTAAAATGTAACCTATTCCATTCCAGGATGAGAAAACAAAACAATTTAGAGCCTTCGAAAACTTCCTCAGCCTACCAAACCTGCACCAATGGTAGAAAATTCTCATCCTTTGTCCACATGTTCTCAAATTTAAAAGGTGATTTCATAGGCTTCTTATCCTCTGCAATGTTGACCAAAATAGGGAAGTGATCTAAGCCTGAACAAGGGAGAATGGATGCTTTTAGGATGTGAGGGAAAGAGGTTAGATCGCCTCCAAAGAAGAAACGATCCAGCTTCTCTGCAATATTACTAAACCCAGATCTTATATTGTTCCAAGTAAAAGAACCTTGCCCCGAGTCAATTTCTAAAAGGTTGTTCGTATGAACCCAATCACTGAAGTCCTTCTGTGATTGACCAGCTTTACTTATCCCATCCTTTTTATCCCAGCTATGGAGGGTAGCATTGAAATCACAGCCAAAAATTGTATGGGGAGAAGGGTTGCTGCTCACAAAGTTGTCCAGGGCTATCCACAACTCTCTTTTGCTAATGCAAGAAGAAGGCCCATAAACATTGATTATCAGGAAATTCATTTTAGATGAGATGATACTGATCCTCCCTCCCAGCCAATATTTTCCAAAGCCAAGAGGCTCAAAGATCACCTCTGCCAGATTCCAGAGAATAGGCAAGCCTCTAGAAGCTCCAACCGCGTTCACTGAAGCTTGATTTTAGTTTCTTAGACTTGCAACAAAAGGATCCAGTTCCTTTGTGCTCAATTTAGTCTCTTGGAGTAAGATAATTTCTGACATAGATAAGCGGATCCTCCACTTAACCAGGGGCTTTTTTTTAGGGGCATTTAGACCCCTAACATTCCATGATAGTGTCCTCATGGATCTTTGGGAAGGGGTGTTCCCTTCCCGGAATCCATCAATGTTGTGATTTTCATCTACCCCTTCGCATCCCCATCTAAACTCCTCAGCTCAATCAAGGATTTTCTGCTGACTTTTCTATTAGAACTACTCCCAAAGTCTGGTTTTACTTTAATGGAGGCAATCTGAAGGAAACCGAGCTTGCTTGAGGGTGTTTTGTCATTGCCCATATCAAATAAGGCTTCATTTTCTGTGATCTCGAGCTCACCTTCCTCCAACAACTCTTTGGACAGAGTTTGTCTGTTGATTTCTAGTCCTGAATTGAAAGCTGACTCCTGCACCTCAGGGCCGAAACTATCTTTGAAAAGTTCCAAGATCTCACTAACCACACTCACTTTAGAGAGTTCCTCATGCTCCAGAAGAGCAGTATATTCTTTATCTGGTATTGAAGCATCTGCAACTTGCGACCTACCCTCATCTGATAAAGCCAACTCAACAAGACCTTCACTCTTCTCTTCTAGAGGCTGGAGCTCGAAACCCTCCAATTCAAGGTTAATATCTTGTTGAAGAACCTCCGCTTCTTGGAGAAGCTACCTTAGTTCATTTGCGGTTTGTAAGGGGATAACAAGCTCCTCTGAGGGGCAAAGATGCTCATTATTTGTTATGATCCCTGAATCTTTGTTTGAAAAATGAGTCTTGTCTACACCCAGATCCGCCTGAAACTGGCCAGTGGGACCTGACCCAGAAGGCCTTGAAGCTTGCAAATCTATCTTGACTGCCTTACCCTGGTCTTTCGATTGGGATATACCTGTGGCTTTCTCAAAATCACTTATCCCTGAACCTCCAACACTTGTAGCGTTCCTAAAGAGGCATTTCTGAACCTTTTCCCCTGAACTTCTTGAAACACGTTTCCATTTGCCCAAAGTAGAAAGGATCTCGAGCTCCCCATACATTCCAAAGTTTGAATCTATCTTTATCAGCACATTTGGTTCTGAACCAACCCTCCCATTAACAAATCTTCATCAATCCCAAGGCACGGGCCCAGGGCATCCCCTATTTTAAACATAGCCTCTAAACTCCAGTACTCCGATGGGAGCCCATCTAGAGTGAGCCAGGTGGGTATCTTCTTGATTTCATAGTTCCATGGGTCAAAGTTTGGTTTCCAGTTTAAGGAATGAAAGCTAGATCCAATAGTGTTCCCATACAATATTTCTTGTTTCAAAATCTTGTCCATACACTCTATTAGAAGAAAGGAATTAGGAAGTGGTCTCACACTAACCTTATTCTTAAAAGTAATATGCCACCAATTGATCTCCGCTTGCTAAGAACCGCCAACCCCGCACCATTTGCCATTAGGGCTCTTTCCTATAAACAGATCATCCTTGTGGTGTAGGTTTCGGCAAGGAGCAAAAAGATCTTACTGCCCCTGATCCTTTGGTTAATCTGAGGCCGGACTGTTCTTCGATCAAGATCTGTACGCCCTTGTCTCACAGGCTGCTAGACTTTCGACACGCCTTTATTTACCCACTGCAAACGCCCGAAGGCTGGATCCACCATTTTTCTGCAAAACCCCAATGGAATGGCGTTGGCTCCTGTCAACGAAAAGGGGAGTCTCCGCTCTGTAAACAAGGACTAAACCTGCAAATTCGATCTGGAAGCTATAAACCCCTTCTGGTGCCATGGACGCGACATTTTTTCTTGAATTTTTTGTTAAATTTAATATTTTATTTATTATTAATTTTTGAATTGGTACTAATAAAAAATTTAGACCTATATTATTTTGTAACACATTTCTCTTAGCATATATATCAAAATTAAACATTTAAACAAGGATATCTGTGGAGTGCAGTTCATTTTTTAAGATTTTTTTAACAATGTTAATTATTTTTCCTAGTGCCTGAATAGAGGTCGTTATTTTTTCATAATGGTGTCCCAAACTACATTGCAGTACATCTTCAATTTTTTTAACAATGTTAGCTGCATCAAATAGCTCCATGGTGTCCCAAACTGCATTGCAGTACATCTTCAATTTTTATCCTTCACCACATTTCTTACCTATCAGATAACCAATTCTAAATCCCCATGAATCTTCAAGCACTTGACTCCATTCTTATGCGTGATATTCAATCCAATATAAGAGCTTTATACTCTGCAATATTGTTAGTGCATCAAAAAGTTAACTTGAAAGAAAATTTGAAATGTTCACCAATAAGACAAACAAGAATAACACCTACTCCTATTCCTTCTTTAGAGCATGCACCATCAAAAAACATAGTCCACAAATCATTTGTATCATGAAAGGGAGCGGGGAAAGGAGCAAGATCAACAATGCGGTGGTCATGTTCATCGTAGTACTCAATGAAATGATTAGGACCAACATCCACATATAATACTTCATTTGCATCCTTATCAAAGTCTTCAATTGTGTGAAGCATCTTCTTTTCTCGATGCAATTTGACTTTCTCTCCATGCAAAGGAATGGTAGCATAGAACATGTCTATTTGTATGTTACCATCAATGGATATCACCCACTTTCTAGATAACATCATACTCCGCTTCAAAAGACAATCAACAATGATTATATGCATTAGGAATGACTTACCAAGGTATGTGACAAGATGGGACTCCACACCATTGACTATTTTGATCACATTCACCTTATGGGAGTCCATAGCAAAGCATTTACCATATGACTTTGAAACTTGCAAGCCTAATTTATTTATAATTTGAAAAGGCATGAGATTACTTGAGGCTCCAAAGTCCATCAAAAGACAACATCATACTCTGCTTCAAAAGACAATCAACAATGATTATATGCATTAGGAATGACTTACCAAGGTATGTGACAAGATGGGACTCCACACCATTGACTATTTTGATCACATTCACCTTATGGGAGTCCATATCAAAGCATTTACCATATGACTTTGAAACTTGCAAGCCTAATTTATTTATAATTTGAAAAGGCATGAGATTACTTGAGGCTCCAAAGTCCATCATGCAATTGTGTATCAACCACCCATTTGTCAACAAGGCGGTGTAGAAAGGGTCAACATTAAATTGATTGTCCACTAAGGATGTTCCTAAGTAGATCTCAGGAATATCTTAGGGGTTTGTTTCAACAGTAATATCAATGGGAGGGTCAATAGCCTGATCAAATACATTTGCAATGGTGATATAGGAAAAAAACTATTTCTCTATATTTAGGTATTCTAAGGAGCTCACCTAAAATTTTGATTTGACTCGGGACCTATGCCACATCAATGGAGTTAGAGTTGGGCAAAAGGTTGGAATGTGACACTTTTATATCACATGTGGAGGGAATGAATGACATGACCTAACCGCAAGCACTAACATCCTTACTTGTGGGTTCATTAATCTTCTCTTTAGCTCCATGTTGTTCTTTCTACAATATGTTTTGAGTTTGCTTCAGTCTGACATTTGTATTATCCACTTTAGGCACTTCGAACTTCATTAGTTGGTACTGTAATCTTGTTAGTCTTGGGCACATACCTTTTTTTCAAATAGGCTCTTGCACATGAACTTTTTTCTTTTCCATTGTTTTCTTTGTAGTTCCACTATCATTGATTTCAACATTTGTCTCTTGCTTCCATCCCTATTGTTGTAGTAGGAACAATAGGCCTAATAGCACAACAAGAATTATTTCTAGCAACCATTGGTTTGTTCTTCAACTAATAGCCACTCTACATCTGCATAAATGCCACATTAGTGAGAGATTTTATATCTTCATTTAATGGCTTGGATCTCTTATATTGTTATTGCATAAGCTGCTTAAGATATTCAAAATCATAGGTGGATAACTCATACCATTTTGGGTTGCTATCACAAGATCATACTAAAAACTTTCATCAATTGCACCATGAGCCACATAATCTACCTCTTAATTCACAAGCTTATACTCAAATGTATCAAACTGATCGACATCATTACCTTCATAATACTCAGGATTTCCATCTTCATTAGGGAATTCCTTCTCTCTTACCACTGCAAGTGCAACAATGCACTTGATTAGATCATGGGGTAGATAACATGTCTCACACCACAATGAGTTTTCTTAGAAGTTCACACATGATCTCTCCTTAAAGGATCAAGAGTATCCTTCTCAATATATCTAAAATTTCCTTATTTTAGAGACACTTGTCTATCATTTTACAGTGGCCTCTTTGACCAATTAGTATTATAGTGTTGGTTGTGCATCCACCGACCATCAAAATGTGTGTCAATCTTGTTAGGAGGTATCCCCTTCTCATTTCTTGCAACCCTATAAGACGAATCCTTCATTGTACCCACCAGCTTGTCAAGCTTATCCTCAACTATGAGAGGTTTACTTGAAGTACCTATATCTGGCTATGAAATCTTCACATTAGCCCTCTTAACATGCTTGCCTCATGCTCTCATATTACTCTCATTGTTGATTGTGGTGACAAAATTCTCTCAAAGCTTGAGGATTCTTGTCTTGAAAATAATAATCCATCTTGGCATCAAAAGCACCGAAATAGGACCAAACACATTAATTCATTGATCTTGGATTAGGAAATACCTTTCTCATTCTCAAAATGAATCTACTATTAAAATCAACCACTACCTTATTCACTCCCTTTTGTGGTTATTAATTCATGGATGGAAAACTTAGGGTCTACAATATCCCCATATTGTAATCTAAATACTCTCATAAAATAATCCCATGAATCAATTTACTGCTATTCGAAAGACTCTTGTACCATTATTTTGCACTTTCTTATAAAGATTGCACAAACAATATCATCGTGACGTCTTTATCTTCAATCTCATACTTATCTGTAACATTGATGAAACGCCTATGGTGCTCTTCTCCATTGACAACATTACTACCTTAAAACTTGGGTACTTTTCCTCAAATTTCATTTGGTATTTGATTATGGTAGTTAGGCTTCCCATAAAAACCTATTTGTCTATACCTTTCCATTCCCAAGGGTTGTATTTCTAGTAGGAATCTATGAGATTGACTCCTAAATAGAGCTCTTACATGGGGACGATTATTGAACAATAAATTATGTTGTTGATTTGGTACTTGTTGATTATGAATATTATGAGCATAATTCTGATTTTTCTATTGGGCAATTAGAGCTTGGAATTCTGCATGCTAAGCAAGTTGATCCTGGTGCAATTCTATTTGTGCTTGAAGTTCTTGTTGCCTCGATCTAAGGTGATCAAGAAAATATAATCCTTGATAAAATTCTCTTTGTCAAGACTCATTTTTTGACTAAGTAGTTGCATTTGCATCATGGAATGTTGTACCATGCTCATGCTCTATTCTATGTGAAGAAGTAGGGGAATTGGGATGTGAACTAGCTCATGTGGCTCCTACATTAGGATCAGGTAAACAAAAAATTTAAACATGTGTGTTATGAATTTATGAGATCTATCTCCATTTCTTCCACCCACATGCATTGCATTTCTCTATATAGTATAGTCATATTTATGAATTCTCTTACCAGTCCTAATCATGTTATCAGTGGAATCATTTGGTGTATATCAGTGTTGATCTCTTAAATCAACAAATGCATCATTCTTACCAAATGTACCAACTTTTTACTTATGAGAAAGTGCCTAGTAGACTTACTAGTGTTTTTATCTTTCCACATAGCCTATTGCTTTCTTGTATGCATTGAGGTATCTTCCTACTCATGAGAATCTCTTGATTGTCTTCTCTTCATCTTCAAACTTTTTGGAATGATTTTATCTTAGGTTTGGTTCAATAGAGTTGCCACTCTTCACTTGGGGAGAGAAAATATTCCTTGCAATGATCAACAAATCAACCAAGTGTTGATATGATCAGCAAAATAACAGATTAAATATTAGAACCTTCAAAGGTTCCCTACCAATGATGCCATTTGTTGGCCCTCAAAAATATATTCCCACAAATCATAAAGACTAACTCCAAAACCCAAGGCTGGGGATAGTGTCAACAAAGGTGAGGGCAAGACTTATGCTTAGATAGTGGCATTAATGGACCAATTCTTATGAGTGGGTAAACTCACCTTCACTTTAAGCTCAACTAAACCCAGAAGGGTGTTCCTAGAGGTATCTTGAACATGACAATTTATGCATAATAATAAAATAATATAGAAACATTCAACAACTATACTCAGCATGTGATGAGCCCCAAAAACTTGTCAATAAGCCTATTACACATTAGTTGCTTATAAGACCTCTTCTTAAAATGATAATAACATTCTTATATATGTTCTAAGGATAACAACAATATGCATATTCCTATGAATGGATTTCCCTTAAGCCAACCATACGCATGTAGTAGAATGATAACATACTCATAAGTTCCTCTAGTTATTTACCAATTTTAACTTGCATGAAATGTGACACCAGTTACATCAATGGAAAATATGAGCATAATGGATCCTAATCCTAAACTTATAGTATTGAGAGTAGAGGATATTATAATGAGAATATGTTTGATCATTCATCATTCAAGACTAGTGCCTACTCCCATTGGCAATAGAGTCACAACCTGCAAGAAGGAAAAGAGCATACTTGCAAATCACACCTAGAACTAGACTTGCATACACAAATCAATGATAAAGCTTTATGCAAAAAAACATTCTTAGTAATACATCTCAAAGCTACAATAATCCATATGAAGTGAAAGGAAGACCATTACAAAGGCTTGCAATGCTTTAAAATGATGTCACACATTCATTTAACTCTTAGCACATTCATACCAGCAAATGTGGCAAGAGAAAACCCACAACTAGGTTCAAAGATTTCCCTAAATCATTACAATTTGCCATAGAGACATTTAGTTACATACATAGCTTCAAATGAAGTCATTCCTATGATTTACAACATATGACCTTGTCACTTGCAGAATAGACTTGCAAATATTGAAACCCTAGAATGACCTAAGACACGATCAAGAAGGTAGTAGAATGGCAAACAACTATTACATCTTTTTCTCTTGTATTTATAACATTTTGTGACAACATACTCTGGTTGCCTAGGTGGGGTTTGAAAGGTCGTGTCCAAATCAATGCATTAATTATGCTAGGACATTCATCTATAGAAGAAATTTCTCTTGGATTTGATGTAGGATGACCTGGAGTAGCAAAAACATCCTTCTTGCACTGAGAGGAGTAGTTTAGTGTCTGCTTATATACCTGTAAATTCTAGGGCTTCATTTATGGCATTCAAGCTATCCATCCCTATTTACATCATCATCACATGGTTTTTTATTTGGATTTGTGCCTCTAGGGAGCTTAAAATCATTTAGCAAAATTAAGGCAGTTGTACAACTCCGTCATATCTAGGCATTAATGGTGTATTGAGTCATGTAGGAAACTAGGTAGGGTGTTTGGTTGAGTTGTGGAACTCCAAGGTGGAAGTGAAATTCAAGCTTCAACATGTTCATGGAAGGTTGAAAAGTCCACAAGTGAGGATATGTGACGAATCGAAACCTGGAAGGATGGAGGGAAGCTCCCAAAAGGAATTGAAAATCCTCAAAGGGAAAACAATAGAAAGCAAGAAAGTCATAACTACAGAGAAGGGAACCATGGGAGAAAGTGACCGCAAGCTCCACAAGTATGCAAGGAGTGCAAACTTGCCTACGAAGTCTAAATCTCCACAAGGAATAAAGAAATTGGAAATGTAGGCATGCGAGGATGTGGGACTGGGAAGGAAGTAAAGAAAAGTGCACAAATGCACATAGGATATACAAGTCCATAGAGAGGCACTAAAAGGGTTGAAAGCTTACAAGAAAGTGGAAGGCAAGACAAGGTAGGTAATTTGCGGGAAGTGCAAAGGTACATGGAACTTCCACAAATCCACAAGGGAAAGAAAATGTGAAATAGACTTGCAGAGATGCAGCGGTGCAAAGAATCAGGGGAGTTGTGGACTTCCACACGGGGTTTGAAACTATGCCAAAAAGGAAGGAAAGTAGGGAAACAAGAAGTGGAAGGAAGGGAGGATTTTGCAAAAAAGTGCAAACAACCATGAAAGTTGACCCAAAACCTTCCAACTTGAATTTGACATTTTAGCATGTGACAAAGACTTGAAAGGGCCCAAAATAGACCATGACACATAAATAAACCAAAGTGGGTCTATTTAGACAATTCTTTAATCAGATATCAAAATGGACAAAGTGTGGTTGAGGCAATAAAGGGGGCACTAGCCTTAGAAAGCTTGCATTTTTAGGGCAAGTGCCAACACTCAGGAACCCTGGAATTGGATTCGTGACTTTTTCAAGCCCTATAGACCTAAGTCATTATCATGGCATATGGTTTTGTTAGGTAACTAGCCCAAATCACCTATTAAAATTAACCAAATTTGGCATGCTTTCAGGGTGGAGATTCTTTTTTGCATTTGGAAAGAGGAATTTTTGTTATTTTTATTAGTTGTTATGTTGATATTCACTTCTCACTTTACACTAAAGCCATGATTTGTTCTAATGTGCTTATGCATATTCAAATGCAAGCCATTAAAGTTGCATTTGAAGTGGCACATCTATAGGTGATGTTAGATTACTAAGGTAATGCCCCATGTATGGTTGTCACAATCCCATCACCTTCAACTACCCACAAGGGTCACTCCCCTCCTCACAAGATACTGATGTGGATGCAATCAAATAGCTTGGGGAGTTCATGACTCCTGGTCACATACTTACCATCCTCCTTCTAGAAGAGCCAAGGACCAATCTGCTCATGGGTGGTCTTAACCCTCCAGCCCACCTTTAGCCTCCTCTTAGCCTCATGACCGAGGAGCTCCTAATTGGTCGAATTTTGGCAAGTTCTCGCCATTGGTTTTGGCTATTTCTCTTGTTTGTGCTACTTAGTTGCTTATAGAGGATGAGAATGAAGAAGAGGGTGTTACTATTGGTTGGAGTCTATAATTGATAGCTCTAGTCTCACTAATTTATGGGGCTAGTTAAATGACCGTGACTCCCTCATCCTGCTACTAGTGTAGCTCTCGTTGGTTAAGCAATTTGTCTTGTTAATGTTTGATCTTGTTGTTTGGGCTTGATCCTTCATAGATTTTGAGGGTGTGTCTTTTGCCATCCACTTTTTTTTAATAGTATAATATTTAAAAGTTAATATAGCCAAATGTCAAAGGGCCCTTGGTCTACTAGTGAAATTCAAAAGGTGAATGAGCCGACCAAGGATCAAGTCTTGTTGAGTACAAGGCCCCGACACCATAAGGGATGAGGTAGAGATCGTGCCCCAAACGAATTTGACAGAATGGATACCCCTCAATCCTTGGCTCTTAGATAAAGAGGTTCAACCTAAGACTCGTGCTCCCGTATCAGGTAGCAAAGAATCTCCATAAAAATAATAATAATAAATAAATAAATAAATAAATTCAATTCTTTAAGAATTCGCTAGAAGTGACACCTAGCGTAAGGACCGACTATCCAACAAAGATTTAATCGCTGAAGGATTAGTCGGTTAAGCACGTGACCGTAGTGTGGCGAGTGGGTGACCGGCGCAAGGCGGTTGCTCTATGAGCGAACGGGCGGCTCTCGCTCATAGAAAGTTCTTATAATCTAGAGACATCTCGTGTCTTGTTGACGGGTCCGCTTTACTTTTTCACTTTTCGGTACTTTATGTCGGCTACTTATTCTTTAGATGGTATTCGTCAATCCTACCGGTGCTCCTCTGCCTTTATATAGTGCAGTGATTGTACCCAGCAGAGCAAAGAGCAAACAGCAAAGAAAAGAGAGAGCATTGAAAAATGTCTCGAGATCCACTGACGACGGGAAGAGTGATAGGAGATGTGTTGGACGCGTTCACACCAGCCGGCATCCCCTTCAACGTCACGTATTCCACCAGGGAGGTCAAAAATGGCTGCGAGCTCAGGCCCTCTGCCATCAATCTCAAACCTCGCGTCGAGATTGGCGGCGATGCCCACGACTTACGCACCTTCTACACTCTGGTAACTTCATTTACAATTCAATTCAATTCAATTCCTGCTTAATTATCTGGCATAGTGCTAAACACACAAGTGATTGGCTCTTTTGTGTTTTCAGATCATGACGGACCCTGATGCGCCCAGCCCCAGCGATCCCACGCTTCGAGAATACCTTCACTGGTATATGTCGTAAACCTCGTCATTGCCGCTGCTTGCATGAGTGAAGATTAAGGAATACTTAGATATTAAGTTTGATGATGTTGTGTGCATTGTGCAGGATGGTGACAGACATTCCTGCTACAACCTCTGCCTCTTTGGGTACGGAAAGGGCGCCCGCGCTCACTGTCTCACTGTCATCGTCATTGTGACGGTCATGGTCATGAATTATGATCACTCTCATTTTGATTTGTGGTTGTGCGTGCAGGAAGAGAGTTGGTGAGCTACGAGGCGCCGAGGCCTACCATAGGAATACATAGGTTCGTCTTCGTGATATTTAAGCAGGCGGGGAGACAGACGGTGTCTGCACCGCCCTCGCGCCAAAACTTTAATACGCGGAATTTCGCTCAGAGCTACGACCTCGGCTCGCCCATCGCCGCCGTTTACTTCAACGCTCAAAAAGAAACAGCACCCCGAAGACGTTGAATGTCTTCATCTCTCCCTTCTACTCATACGTTAATATACCTCTGTTTGCTTCTCTGGGTCTTCAGATATGGAGCTTTCAATTGTCTAAATATTAAAAACCAAATATTCCTCTGTTTGGAGCTGTCCATACTCTTCCCTTTTGTACAATGTCAAATCCAGCATACTAGACACCTTTTTAACACTGTAATTTTCAACTACTTTGCTATACACCAATAAAGAGTTTTTTTTGGATTTTTTCTTAATTTACAAGATATTTGAATTTTTATGGGCTTTAAATCTATTTAAAAGTTTATGATTTAAACTATTGAGCAATGGTGAAAAAATAATATCTAGTGTTCAATTTTGTAACTAAATCCAAAACAATAGTATTGTTAAAAATGGACAAACCCATTTATGTATTAATTGCATCATCATTCATGCAATATTGGTATAGAAGCATATTTCAATCTATTGCAAATCATGGCATAATTATTGTTAGAATTAAAATGTCATCAACCTTGTAAATCCTATGTATTTAATTACTTCTAATATTGTTTGTGAATAGCAATCTTATTTCAGCCGCACTTTGGATCTTTATATTCGATAGCCACTATTATTGTCGAAGAGTCCATGGGGGTGACAACTTTCTAGCCCGTGAGTTTTTTTAAGAAAATTACCTTGAAAAATATTGTAATTTCGTAGTCAATCTAGACCGTTCATCATTAAGTCACAAATCTAACAGTAGAGGTTATCTTAGGGTTTTTTGCCCTAGAACGCAACTCTCTTTTAAAGAGAGCATTATATTACATTTTGTATGAGTATTACAAGCGTCGTTGGATTGAAGACCTAAGAGGAGATTGATAATGTTGTATTGTAAATTCTATTGAAATTAATACGGATTGGTGCATCATTCATGCAATATTGGTATAGAAACATTTTTCAATTTATTGCAAATCATGGCATAATTATTGTTAGGATTAAAATGTCGTCAACTTTGTAAATCCTATGTATTTAATTACTTCTAATATTGTTTGTGAATAACGGTCTTATTTCAGCGGCACCTTGGATCTTTGTACTCAACAGGGGGTGTGGAGGGGCTTGCCCCCCACTACTATTGTCAGAGAGTCCATGGAAGTAACAACTACTTTCTAGCCCCCTTTAGTGAGTTTTTTTTAGAAAATTACCTTGGAAAATATTGTAATTCTGTAGTCAATCCGGATCGTTCATCATTAAGTCACAGATCTGACGGTAGAGGTTATGTTAGGGTTTTTTCCCTAGAAGGCAACATTGTTTTAAAGAGAGCATTGTATTACAATTGTGTATGAGTATTACAAGCGCCATTAGATTGAAGACTTAAGAGGAGATTGATAGTGTTGTATTGTAAATTCTATTACAATTAATACAGATTGGTGCATCTCTTTTTTGTATAGAATTTTTTCCCGAAAGGGTTTCTCCACGCAAACACTATGTTATGTGTTTGATATCATGTTCCATTATTTCTTTGTATTGATTTCATACTATCTCCATTTTGGTTCTGCATTAGATTAATAGTTATAATTGTAATCAGATTACCATTTTATAATTGTTCACCTTCATTTCTAACAATTATTACATTCTTGCCTTGTTCTCATACATCAATCTTTTAGGTGTATTGTTTTCCCATACACATGCAAAATTTGATCAATGTCGAAAGATATATCCGAATGCACCTTTGACCGCATTTATTAACTCAAACTCAGAATATGACATGATTTAAATTATATTCCAAATTTCAATTAATTTTAATAAATATGGTCGAATATGCATATAGAATGTTGGATAAACGTTGTCGAAAGATATTGTAAGTCATGTGGAAACAACAAACTAACAATTAACCGTGAGTTGGGGATGGAGGCCACTAAACCACATAAACCGACACTCCAAAAATTTAAATCCTATTTGGTATATAATTTTCAATGCATGTGAATTGGCTAAAATCTAACAACTAGAACTTATTTACCTTGCCTTGTTATACTTGTGTCTCAAGTGGGTTGGTGTCTAAAGACAATGTTTAGGAACTTGCAAAGAGAGGGTCATGTTCTCTATCGAGCCCCCAAGTGAATATATTCAACCATAACCCAAAATCAAAAACAAGAAGCAAGCATACAAAGATACATAAAATGATGTATACTAATGCATGCTCTAATAATTTTACTATGTATGTATCATAAATGCTCTCTAACAATACCTATTTATATTTCCTAATAATTTTAAAATGAATGATAAATGTCCTTCAATTTTAATTATAAATTTTAAAAGTTCGAAATTCAAATCTATAACCACAAAAATTAACCTAAACTAAATCAATCACACCACAAATTTAATCCAAAATAACAAATGCACAATTCACACCCACATTACCACGATATATAAGTCAAGCAATTACATATCAAAAGCACAAACCAAATAAAGATAAGATGCAACAACCCACTTAATAAAACACAATTTAGTTTATCTACTATTCTAATATTTAATTAGGGGAGAGGACCCATGTTCCAATCATGGTCATGGTGGGGCCCACCTAAGCCCAATTAAATATATATAAAAGAATGGTAGTTCAAAAATAACCAATCATTCGGTGTCACATAAGGCAATCATAAGGAGATCATCCTAAAACCCTAAATAGACCCTAAACAATAGTCCAAAATTTTCATAAAAATCTAATGTACCATTTAGGAACTTAAGGAGTACTAGGTCCTCTCCCCTAACATAAATATTTTTAAATTATATCTTTTCATATTTATTAATTATATATATTTATTTATTGAATAAATATTTTTAGACTTTGTCCTTGCATATCTATTAATTAGATAGATTTATCTATTCAAAGGTGTCCACTATCTAATCAGTTGTATAAACTTATTTATTAAAACATATTCTATCATATCTAATTAATTGCATACATTTATTTGTATACTCCAAAGTTACGTTGGGCAGGGATAAAGTTGGCTTCCAACATAGAGAGAAGAAATCAACACCAACACTAGTTAAAAACCTTGGCTTGTAATGTACAGTCTAAAAGGCAATCCACCCTTCCAATAATAAACAAATTCGGATCCTAGATAGATATCAAATCTAATAAATATTTTTATATGAAGCTATGAAATAATTCAATATTAATTTTTAAATTCCAATAACCACACAAAAGAGGATACAAATTTACCCTAAACAAATCTTTTAACTGCCAAAACATTGAAACCAATGTATTTTCAACCAAAAAAAAAAAAAAAATCATACTCCCTCCATGCTTCTCAAGGTCTTCTCAACATGCAATCCAAACTAAACTCCAAACTCCAAGCTACACACTCAATGAGTAAAAACAATTCAAGTGAATGACCACAGAGAGAGCAACCAACAAGAAGAAACCGACTAGAAACTTCTTCCCAAACAACCGTTAAAAGATCAAAAAAGTAGTCAAACACTCAACATCACAAATAATTAATGCTTGATAGCCCCCATTATTCTCTCAAATCAAATTGACTTCGCATTAAATGCATTCCGTCAACTTGACATGTGCCTCAATGAACCATTACCTCTAATTTAAATATTCTTAACTTGACATGTGCTCAATGAACCATTACCCCTAATTTATTAAATTATATTGAATGCATGTGCTCACTAAACCATTACCCCTAACCATTGACTTATATTGACTTGACTTTTATTAAATGCTTATTGATTCCTTATTGATTCCTAATTGACTCATATTAAATATATTAAATGAGTATGCTCACAAAAACTTAACCCCTAATATACTGCCCATATTAAATCCATTTGTAATATCAGATGCAACCTCCCCTAAAAATAAAAATAATTGGGGACTTACTAAATATAACCTCCCCCAAACAAAATTGCCCAATTACAAAATCTCAAAATATGCAAGGTCCCAACAAAATCAGAGACTACTAGTATAGAGCAATGTCCTACGAAGGTTGTTAAACTCCCATAAAATATTGCTTTCATCACCTTACTTTCCTTGTAAGGAAAATCCTTTGCATGAATTGACTAATTCATACTCGGTGATAAACTAAGGCACGAAGTACCCAAATTGGTTTCTAAATATATGTATTCCAATTGCACACCAGTAAGACCAAGAGAATATACATAATTTTTCAAACCATTTGAAGAAGAATCCAACACTGAAAAGAAAACAAAGTGCTCTGAACTCGACTAAGATAAGAGTAACCACCATCTAACCACAAACAAAGGATAGAACTTCTATCACACAAGAACCATGGTAATAGTAGAATGCCACAATCGGTTTCATGTTAACTGGTAGCAGATGTATCAGCAGTCATTGCCTTGTTTACTTCCAAGCTCCTCTCCAGTGCTTTCTTGATTTTCTCAACTGGCACTAATGGTAGGAAAGCTGCTATTTGGTAATGTTTATCAGCCAAACACACGACAACTTGATTGTATTTGTCAGACCAATATGTAGCTGTTGGGATAAAGATGTGAACAAGCTGGGGTAACAGCGGAAGCTGAAGGAGTTTGTGCCATGCAAAGAGAGTCCATTCTTTGGCAACTGGTTCATATTTAACATACAGGTATTTAGCAGCAGGTTCATACCTCGCGCACAAAACCTTGGTTTTTTCACTTGCTGTTCCAATTATACCATTGCTCTGCACTTCGCTGACAACAGATCTTCCAATACTGGGTGCTCGTCTTGCTATGTCGTACACTTGGTATGTTATCTGCTTCAATGTTGGAGGCAGATGTTCATCTACCTTGCGGATTGCATCATCGACCTAAAAGTTAAAAAACAAATTTTGATGATTTAAGGCAAAATTGCCATGCAAATTTTTTTAGCAGAAAATTGAGCGATGAAATATAGCTCAAGAGAATACGAATGAAACTTTGCAGAATTCAGAATCAAACATATCGGCTATCAAACGGCATCAAGCTTAAAATATGGGGAGTCTGGATTGAAACTTCCAAACAAATCAAGCTGCGGAGTATTGCCTCACTGATTAGGCCTAAGGAATTTCAAGCCAAGCACCAGGATTCTACTCTGGCTGTACTTTGCCCCATTCAAAAAACATTAGAACAGTACGAATTAAACTAAATGTTAGTGAATGGCAATTTTGATGGAATTGATACCCACCGAACCAGCCCGGGGATACGCACCATAAGAAGCCTTGCGATACTTAAAGCTTCCAACAATCAAACTCAAGGATAACTGTGAAGAATTTTAGGGAATAGCAGCTCTTAAACTAATACTAAACATGGAATAAGCTTAAGAGAAGAAACAACAAAATTTACAGATGAAAAGTGGATCCGGGTTTGATTCCGGATCTAAAGATGAAAAGGAACAAGAAAAACTAGATCTAGATATGATTAAGCATAAAAAAACACCAGACTAGATCTGATTAAGAACAAACTTAGCATGCAGCTTGAACATAGGAAGGAATTGCAGCAATCCAAAATTTTAAAACCTATAGGCCCTTCCCCTGATTATATAAATTGATGCAATGAAACAATTGCTGAAAATACAAGATCCCCAAAAAAAGTCACAGTGAGACTGTAAGTACAAACTAGCAGAAGACCTAGGAAAACATTACATAACAGAAATGCCAAACTGTATAATAAGTACCTATATATAAGGTACTTGTGTGAGCTTTTCACAAGGCAGAGGAATTAGACATAGATTCAATGATGAATGTGACCTTACAGGGAGATTGCCAGAGTGGCTGAAAATGAACAGCAGGTACATATTTTTGTTATTTGGGACATTCAAAGCCCAAAATAAAGATACAGGCTGTTTAAGGCCTCCCAACTGGAGTAGTTACCAAGTGTGCATCAAGCACAAAACATGCTCAACTTAAAGGAGAAATTCAACACAAAAGTCCCAAAGGGATCCTGCCTATCAAAGAGTCAAAAACTCATCAAAACTCAAAAAAACCCAAAGCATTGAACAAAAGAAAGCTCCTCTGAGTGGAAGACAATGTCTGAATTCACAGAACTTTTAAAAATATACCGAGGAGAGTGCCTACCAGTACACAGAGAAAAGCATATTAAAACCGTGGACAAGCTACTACTTGGGACTTAGGAACCCTACAATCAGGATACAGCGGCACTGTCCCACAAGGTGATCACTTTCATCTAAGTAACCCAATTCATTGATTCAAAGCTCTACTTATTAATACAGCATGGGGCAAAAACAACCCAATTAACCAATAATTATCTTAAAAGGAGGCGATCTAGCATGCAATAGACCAATGTCCTTTTGGGGAGTGCCAAGTAAGTAATATTGTTCAAAAACTTGAGAGGGGTCACAAGTTCAGGGGTAGGGTATGTATGGGTAGGGTATGTATGCCCCAGATTAAATTAGAAGCAGAGTATGAAGTAATCTCATGTTATAAGCCCTGTAGACCCCAAAATAGACTATAAAAAGATCCATTTCCATTTTCATTTCATTTCAAATCAAGTTGGACCAAAATGAGAGCTAAACTTAATAGAAAGACAAGGCATGGAATAAAGAAAAAGAAATGCAAACCTTGTTGTCAACAAAGTAGAGAAGCTCAGAGGGCATCCCCTGGATCTTGAGATAAACAGGCCCCACAACAGTCTTGACGGTCTGCTCCACTGTCTCCACGCCCGCCTTCAACGGACCCGAATTTTCCTTTGCATAGTCGTACAAGCTCGACAAGCACGCCGTTGCCCTCAACACCGCCACTTGAAAAAACCCCAAATGTTTCAGCCTCCTCTCTTGCTCCACCTGAACCAACACGCAAACCCTTTCAGAAAGCAAAAAAAAATTGAAATAAAAAATACACCACCAAAAACCCACACCAAAAAAGGTACCAAAACTTAACAGGACTCCCTATATTGGCATACCTGATCCGTCTCTGCCATAGAATCTAGGCTTTGGCTAAATCCAAGATTCAAAATTCAAAGTTGAAGCCTCAAATCGTAGGGCAAACACTGTGTCGAATGAATAACAGATCACACCCCGTAAATTAAAACAACGACTGAAAAGTTGAGTCACCAAATTGTGACTACTATTTCTCCTCCAGTCAGGCCGATATTTAGAGGCCTAATTTAGAAAGGCGTGGCATAGCTCGTTGCAATCTCCGCCGTTGATTGGCAGATCCGCCATCGGTGGCCTGTGGAGTTTAATATTAATATTACGCGTGTCAGAAAAGAAGAATCGGGAAGGCATGCACGTCAATTTGGAGGGGGCGATGATGCCGTGGTTTGGGAAATTGGGATCGGTTTGAACTTGGCCGCAGGTTTCGCCGCCTTGATGTGACCGCTCCACAATTCATGGGTGCTAGTAGCTACTGGAAGATCTAAAAGCTTCTAGTGTAGGTAAGATCTAAAGCTTTGGACGGTTTTAGCGGCCGGTGCTTTTGGTGTCGTTGACGTAATTTCAGTTCTATTATCTTCTTTCTTCTACTTTCTTCTTCTTTCTTCTTTTTTTTGGGTGTACTTTTTTCCTCTTTTTTAAATAATAAATAATAATGGGAAATTTTGTTAGAGGTAGATATTTTTTGTATAGTCAATTTTTTAATTGCATTTGTCCGCTTTCCAATACATTGCAGAGATGCTTCAATCTAATTTACATTTCTTTGTTTTTCTTTTCTTTGCCTAGAGGAAAGGAATAAAAACGTTTGAGGATTGTATTGGATGGAAAAAATCTAGTTGAAAAAAAAGTCCACAATTTCGATGACTAACAAAAATCCCACGAATGGAAAGAAAAACTAACAATGTTGCGGTGTATTCATTGCAAATCCGATGGACAAGATCTTTTTTAGGGTAGTCCTTTTAATCTCCATCATTGATCTATATATTTTATTAAGTGTTTCTAAAAAATACAATAGTATCTCTAGAAAACATGAAAGTGTAGAAGTGTTACATTTCTCTTGTCGATGTAAATTCATCAAACAATATTCAAAATAAAGGTTTTAAACTTGCACCACTCATACCAATAATATCAACCGTCAACTACCAAAATAGAGATAATTGTATATTGAATTGGAAGTTCTAGTACCAAAAATTGTTGAGTACGTTCCATATTTGCTCATGCTGACCCATATCCCAAATAGTGCTTCCAAGTGAAAGTTATGCACTAATATTAATACAGGTGAAAATGATTTACAAATTGAAAGAGTAACTAGGATGCTTCCTTTCCTAAAAGTACTTAAATTATGCCTTCATCTCCATTATCACCTCTAGTCAATCATTGTGACATTGTACAACATATTGGTGTCAAATTCTTACAAGGCGGTATCTCATCTTGTTTATATCCCTATGAACATCCATACTGTTAGGATTAAGGTGCCATCAACCATATAAATCTTATGCAATTAATTACGCCTAATATTGTTTGTAAATCATCCATAAGGGATGAAAGGTTTCACCAGCAGTGATCTTGTTTCCGCTGTATGTTTATATCTGGTATACAACACTCATTCGTCTACAACGGGGGGTCGTGAAAGGTTTCACCAGCAGTGATCTTGTTTCAGCTGTATGTTTATATCTGTTATACGACACTCATTCATCTGCGACAGGGGGTCGCAAGGGGTTTCCACCCTGCGAAGGGTCCGCGCACCCTGGTGGGGGTTCGAGGGCAACGCCCTCAGAACCTCATTTTATTTATATTTTATCATTGTGAATCTGGATCATTCGTCATTAGGTCACAGATCTAACGGTCGATATTTTGTCGGTTATCTTGCCCTAGAAGGCAACCCCCTTTTATAAGGGTATTTGTACTACATTTTTATCAGATTGGAGAGTAACAGGTGGTGTTGGATTGAAAACTGAAGGAGAGAGGAAGTGCATGTATTGTAATCTCATATTTGAGGATAATACAACTTGGAGCCTCTTTTCTTGGTGGAGTTTTTTACCCGAAATAGTTTTCTCCACGTTACATACTGTGTTATGTGTTCAGTTCTTAGTGTATGTTATTTCTATGTAATGAGTTTTTTATTTCTGTTGCAATCTCCATTGATTCTACATTGTTTAGAGAATAATAAGGTTTGAATCAAATTTCTGTTGTGTGGTTTGCACCTTAATTTCTAACACTTACTACCAATATTGAATACACCTCCTCGTTTGTAAGAGAGATGTGACACTAATATTGGATACCACCTCCTTGCTTGTGATGTAAGGAAGCACGATATGCGGAAACAACTTCCTACATTAATCTTTGAGAGGAGTGTTATGCAAATAACTTCAAATCTAATCTAAACTTACTACAGAAAATAGAGAAACACATAGAAATCAACAATAAGCAATAAACCATAACATAGTGATTTATGTGGGGAAAATCCTTTTGGGAGAAAAACCTCACTCTAAAACCTGCACAAAGTATTATCTAGTCAATTGAGGATTACAATACACTTTCAATGCAAGTCTTTACAAGAGTAATACACCAACATTCAAATACAGAGTAATTTTGACAACATTCCAGCAACACTTTGTACCTACAAACTCTCATCATACAAACTACTCCTCAAGATCTCAATTTATAGACTTCTAGCAACTTGGAAACCATTGTGGTTTTACAAACCATATGCAAAACCTCCCATGAGGTGTGATGCCCAAGATAGGCAAGATTCTTGTCTAAAATTAGGCTCTTATAGATGCTCTTACACATCATACAACTAGTCATTAATTCCAAAGTAACTCCCTCTATTCTTGGTTCTTACGCCTAATAAAATATGTCATAGGATCCCACAAAAGTAGGGCATCCCATTTTGCTAAAGATAATCACAAAATAAAATAATAATATTCCACCACTATAAGACACCAACACTTGGCATAACCGCCACATCAAATTCTAATGCCCCAATTTTGTGCTAGAGATAAATATTAAATAATAACAATAATATGTAACTAACTACAGGAAAATATAAAATGATAAATAAATAATATTGAGAAATTTGCAAGGTTGAGACACTTAATTTCCCAACATGTAAGGGTGTCCTTCGATATGGGTACAAGTCTTCATTCAAACAAGGATGTGGGAAGTCTTCCAAAAGTCCCTTTTGTAGGAGTTATATCCCAAGTGATGGTGGATATCATACCTAGTCCATGTAGAAACATCTTAAGAGCATCTCGTGCAATAATTTTTATAGCAAAATAGTAGATAAATAATTAGAACTAAAATCCATGTATCATAGTTGAAATTATATCTCATTTGAAATTTATTAGTACTAAATCCTTAATAATTTATTAGAACTAAATTCTATCTCATTTGAAATTTTAAGTATGGGACATCATAGTTGATCTCAACATGAATGTACCTTAGTGGTGCATTGGAATTGAAATACACTTCTTAATATAATTTAAACTTCCATCATGAAAGTGCAAGTGGCTTTGTGGTGGAATTGATCACTAGCCACAAGTAGGTTCTCAATTTGTATGTCAACCTATCCAATATTCTCATTAATGCAACTATAATCCTTTGCAGAAACAAATACAATCCTTATCGTAAAGTAGTAGAAAAATAATTAAAATTAAAATCCATGTAAAATACCTAAAGTGGCTCAAATAACTCTTGTACATGATGGTGTACATGCACTCCAATTTCTTGAGAATGCTACACCTTACATTGTTCAACAATTTGAGTTCCTTTAGTGAAAGCCAATTCATTAAATATTTAGGAAAGAAATGGACTTCATTAATTAACATAACATGCAACAAAGATATGGAATAACTTGTGCACAAAACCTCTCTACGTAGTCTACTATGTTATATTGTGATTGGCATGGTCAATATGAAATGGTCAAATAAAAGAAATATCTTATCAAATAGAAAAATTATATCTTAATTGAATTTAAGGTCATAAATTGAGAACAAAAATTAAAATAATATCATTCAATATTTTTAAAGAATATTGAAGCAACGAAATTGAAATTAACACCATTAAAGAATATTAAAGTTGGAAATTAAATTATTATAATATTAAAAAGATATTAGAGTTGTCAAAGGGTTGTAGTTCAAATGCTCTAGAGGTGCAATTGGGTCAAGTTCAATCTCATGTGACTTTGATGGACGGATTTCCATCCTCATAGGAACTTAACTAAGAATGACTTTCAATTTATAAATGTATGCTTACTTGTCCAAGTTTGACCACGTGTGACTTTGACAGACTAATTCTCCTACTTATAGCATCTTAAGTGATGAACAACTTCTAACTTATAAATGTATGTTTCGGCCAAGTTTGACCTCGTGTGAGTTTCATAGACAGATTCCCCTACTCATGGTGGCTTAATTGAATAATGATTCATGATTTATAATTGTATGCTTAGTCATCTAGGTTCGACCCCATGTGACTTTGATAGACTAATTCTCCTAGTCATAGCAACTTAACCGAAGAACAAATTATAATTTATAAATGTATGTTTATTCATTGTATTTTTCTTTTAAAAAGATAAATGCATATTTTTATGTAATCCAAATGTTCACACACACACACACACACACACACACACACACACACACACACATGTTTGTAATATTCATGAGTTAGTAGCCTAAAAATATGGATGTCATCCATGAGATGAGTTTATTGATTAGGAAAGGTCTTTTATTTCTTTTTAATATTAATAGAGGTAAGTTATATTGTGTGTGGACATGCTTTGATTAAAGTTGGGACATATCTAAACAAGTTTGTTAGTGACATAAAAAACAAGCTAGGATTGATACAGTGTTCTCAAAGAGGCATTACTTTTCTTCATCTGTCTGGATTTATTTTTCATGGAAATAATATCCATAAATTCAAAGCTTAAGAATTACTATGATTTCAAATCTGATTTTATTGGTGACCTCGGGAAAATTAATTTCTTGCATTGATATGGGCTTTATTTATTTTTATTATTTTTGTAAAGTGATTAAGACTTGTAGAGGTTGAACAAGAAATCCTACTAAAGTTTACTAGTGAAGAATGCTCAAGGCACATTACTTTTTTTTACTAAGTTTAAAGATCACTTAAATTATGCATCCATAGAGATAAAAATATTATTTGTCTTTTAGCAAATATGCCATTTTTCAATTTACATAAATGGTTGTGCACAAATATATAAAATTTAAAGAGAAGTGCCTCACTCTTTTGATGTTCGGTAGCAAATGAGGGTGGTGTACTTATCTCATCTTTTGTGTGATCCTCTCACACAAGGAAGCTCAATATCATTAGGGAGATTTGTGCGGCAGAAGGATGCTCACTTATGTTGTTGTATACAACAGCAATGGTGTTTATTCTAGTGCATCTACATATATTGACAAAGATGGTGAGTGTACTAGATTGTTTGGAATTGGAAGTTGCAGGTGAGGCTTAGTAAGGGACTAAATGTTTACTCTAAATATTCAAATATATTGCAAGACAAGTTTTTGGAAAGAAAGCAACGGGGTGAAGCAAAGTGCCCTTGTTTGACATAACTTCAAGTTATAGAGGACCCATTGGTTTATATTACCACCCTTAGTTGTTTAATCCTTCCATTTCCAAGTTTCCAAGCCAAGAAAGTGGTCAAAACAATTCTCCTTTATTAAATAGAATGTTGGCACTTGAGCGTCTTCAATTGCAACAAAACATAGCAGTGAATATGAATGTAATTAGGGTGTCATTGATGTGGATGGGTTACCCTCCATCATTGCCATACTTATCTCCTCCATCGTCCATTTATCCACTACCACAATTCAACAAATATGTTAGCTATATCATATCATAATATCTATGGGATATTAAATATTTTGTTGTTATTTTCTTCTTCTTTGACTGGAGTGTGCTTAGTGAGCAAAGTTTTATATCACTCTAGTAAACTCTAGTGAATGCACACAAAGCCTACCCCAGCTACATTTTTTTAATTTTATTTTATCAAGGTTTAATCTTTTGGTGAAGTGACAAAACTTATTCGAAAGCCACACAATATTATATCTAACATGTTTATTTGAACCTATAATTTGTGTAAATCATACATTACAATAAATTCACATGGCTATGAGAAAACAATAGAAATAACAAGTGCAACTACAAAGTAGCCATCAAATTAAGCTATCAACAGAACAAGCAAAGCAACCCTCAAAAGAAGGGAAAGTTGAACATAGAAATAACAATAAATCTATCATAACGAATTGGAACTAAAGAAAGAGAAAGTTGTAGATTGAAACAATCCCACTCAAACAAAAACTAATTAAACTCTTCAGCCATGGAGGTTCTTATCCTATATGAAATCCAAAACAACCATGTGATAGTATGATGAATGTACTTGAAGCATTGATAATTGGACTTGAACATTCCTCAATCTAATGATGAAAAAACCAAGAAGGTTCAAGCCAACTTGCAGAAATCACAAGGTTCCATTGCATAAAGAAAATCCATAGATTTTAATTAACCAGGTTAGTTTCTTACTTTTTCTTCAACATAAGCAAAATATAAGACAACAACCAACCAACAAAACCACAACAAACATTAAGTTAACTAGCTAGTAATCAATCAACCATGGTTGAGCAAAAGGAAACTCAAACCACCAAGGTAAAAACAAAACAAAATATCCTGCTCAAGTGCTCGATTGTAAAAGGTGAAAGCATGAAACGCCCATGTATAGGAAAAATTTTAGTGGCGATTTGTCGCCAAATGGTGATTTTCTAACTTTTGGGGGGTTGAAAATGACGAATATTACTGGCTTTGGAAATATATGGTTTCACCCAAATTTGATTGTATTTTCAAGCCCATAGC
The DNA here is from genome assembly GCA_027924645.1 of Cunninghamia lanceolata. NCBI lineage: Eukaryota > Viridiplantae > Streptophyta > Pinopsida > Cupressales > Cupressaceae > Cunninghamia > Cunninghamia lanceolata. The sequence goes on along the minus strand of BSBN01000503.1, from coordinate 13,555,779 downwards.
TTCAAATTGCCTGCAAATTGATATTTTAAAATCCTAAAATAGTATTATATCGCCATACAATTTATTGCAGTTTGGTCCCGATCGCAACATATTATAGAGGTAACTTTTAATTAGGTTTCAATCGTCAACCTTTTTACATAAATTACAGGCATAAGGCGGTATGATCGCCAATGAAATTATATTGAATTAGGGAAAAGGGGACATGATTGCCAATGAAATTATAATCAATTAAGGGCAAACGGTGGTGCATTCGCCAATGATATTATAGTGAATTTTGGGAAAACATGTAATATCGCTATGCAATGATAGGTATATTTGGGAAAACATTTATTGTAGCCATGGAATTATAGGCAGTTCTTATAAAGCGTGGCCCATAGCCTCAAAATTATAGGTCTTTTAGGGTTAATGTGTTTAATCGTCCATTGCAAAACGTAGTATGACTATGTAGTATGGAGTGGTATTTATGCAAAACAATACTCCATTCACTCTTTTGGCATTCGATTTTGGATTCACCCATTTCATTATACATTGTGAATTTGCAATTTCTAGTCCTCTAGAGTGGCATTTGATCAATCCATTGTGAGATACTGAAAAATTGGGGAATAGACAGGCTACAACTCGACTTCATTCTTCATTCTTCTTCGATGTGAGTGGTATTGTATATTGTATGATTAATCTCTATAACAGTAGTTCTACTTCTCATTTACACCTGTAGTCTTGCATATTTGTCATGTGTTGATATTGATTTAAATGTTTTTTACAGTTAGTTTTATATTTATTTTTTACATAAACTATATCAATGGTCCCTACTATATTTCCTTCCAAATAAATACATGTTGATGGTTTTGCCTCTGTGTCCCTTACCCCCTTTCCATAGAAAGGAAAAAGGCATACATTTTAGTTAACCTGCACCATCAGATCAAACCAAATCAACGATTTGTAGGGTTGCAGGGAGAAAATAAAGGTCCAAAGATAAGGAGGCACCGCCATTGGTCAAAAAAGCTCACGTGTCCACTGTCACTTGGGGGCACACAATCATTTTACTTTAAATGTTTGTAGACTTCAATGCACTGTTGGGTCCACACGTATAAATATATTAAAAGCATGTAGTACTAAACCCATATGTTTTAATTATCTCAAGCTGTCCAATCAAACTCCATCAATGGTTGCCGGGGCTCAAAGGAAGAAATGTAGGTTATCCAAGCAAGAGACAACACCATTGGCTAGAAAAGGTGATGTGTCAGTCCTCGATCCCATAGTATTAGGTGCATATGTCGTAGCTATAGGTGTATAGGTTGTAGCTACAGGTGTATGGGTCTTAGCTGCTGGGGTCTTCTTGTATAAATTTATTAACTTCCCATAGTACTAAACAAACATCTTTTTTTTGTCATGAGCTGTCGGATCAAATTGCATCAATGTCTCATGGGGCTCAAATGAGGAAATGAAAATTATACAAGTCATAGATGATTCCATTGGCTAGAAAAGGTGATTTGTTAGTTGCCAGGCCCGCAGTATTATGCATATTGATCATCGCTACAAGTGTATAGGTCATACCTACAAGTGTATTCATAGAAGCTACAAATGTATAGGTCTTGGCAAGTCCAACCTGTATAAATTTATTAAGATACCATATATCTAAATGGGCATCTTTTATTTATTTCAGGTCGTCGGATCAAGCTACATCAATGCCTAGCGAAGCTCAAAGGCCAAAATGAAGATTATGCAAGCAGGAAATAGCACCACTGGATAGAAAAGGTGATGTGTGTGTCGCAGGCCTGAAGTATTTGGTGTATTTGTCGTAGGTACTAGGCCCCACTTGTAATGATTTCAATATGCCCGCGCATCATAATTAACTTGTATTAATCAATTGAAGCCACATGTTTATTTATTCAGAACCATTGGATCAAACTGCATCAATGGCTCATGGGGCTTCAAAAAGAAAATAAAGATGGTCAGAGTTGTGGTTAGCACCATTTGCTAGAAAAAACTGACATGTCAAATGTCGCGTCCTGCATTAATTTTCATATTAAATTAAATGTTCTTTATTATATAATTTTTAATTTTTTTTATAAGAATATATTCATTATTATATTGTTCATTATTTGATTATATTTTAGGATCCTGTAGTATTAAAAAAATGTCAAAAGTTTTATTTATTTCGCAACATGCGATCAAACAACATCGACGACTCACGGTGCTCCAAGCATAAAATGAAGATAGTTAGAGCGGGAGGCCACGCCATTGGTAAGAAATAGTGACGTGGCAATTGTCTGTGTGTGGAGTATTCTTAATTTAATGTAAATGATTAAATTAACGCTTTGATTCAATGTGATAGCGATTAAATATTAAAATACGTGTGTTGTCTTCTTCTCTTTCTCTATAAGAAGTTCAATTTTCTTCATTTCATTTAGTAGTTATTAATTTGCATCTTCGAAAACAATGTTTTAACACCTTTTTAACAATGTCAGAGAAATATGGCATCCTCAAATCCAGAAAATCGAAGAGTGAGAGAAGCCCCATCAAAGAGAAAGAAGGCAACCATAAAGTCCTATTTTAATCAACAATAACAATATTTTGCAACGGGTGAGGGCCCATCAAGATTAAATAATGAGGAAAATTTACCTGAGATTAAGGAATTACATTGGAATGACCTTGAGGATGAAGAGGAGTCGAATAAAAATCCTAAGGAAGGTAGAAATGATGTTGTTCAATCTGGTAGTGAAAGCATGAATAATGTGGTGATGATCACACAGGGGGAAAATGTCCAGGGTACTGGTGGTGGTGAACTTGAGTCTAAAAGCATTTTGAACAAACGTAAAGCACGTTAGTGGGACATGTCAAGAAATTTTCATCTCAAATGGGTTTCTAAGTATCCATTCATTGAACCTGTGAAGAATTAAGATGGAGAGGGCATGCCCAAAACTATGTTGTTGTAAGATTTACAGCTGGAAATTAAAGAAAGACAAGATGTTGCAATTGAAACTAGACACTATTGAGAAGCATGTTAGTAAAGTTTATGAAAAGGTAAATGTAAATGGAGAGTTGAAGTTGGTGATGCGCAAGAAAATGAAAGATGTATGTTCTCATGCTTAGAATGTAGTCGAGTACGAAGAATATATGCAATCGCAGGCATGGCTTGCTGCTGTTGGAGGTTTCATATCTGCTCTATTTGGAAAGGTCATGGAAGTGAGTTATTTATCTAAAACTGTACAACTCACAATTATATTCCATATTTTAAACCAGAATTTAATGCAATTTATTGGAGTTCCTAACTTTCCACTCTCCCGTTGGTCTGTCAATAGCGGTTGGGAATGGTTTTAGTGTTTGGCTGTGGTGGAGAGGTAGGATATAGTGGAGAAATTGAGTCAGGCGACTTTCTTTTCCTTGTCTCTAGACGAGGTGATGACCATTGACAATACTTCTTGGGTGCATATGCATGTTTATATTGTAGAAAATCATATTCGCCAACGTCATCTACTTGCAGTCTGTAAAATGAAAGAAAATTCTACCTCTGCTAACCTTATGGAAATAGTCAAAAATAGCTTGATCAATATTGGAGGCTTGGATGATCAATATGTAGACATCATGTTCACTATACATGATTGGCATACACTGCATGGCCCACAGAATGAATTTGGCTTTTAAAATTGTAAGTCAGTTTTAATATGTTTCCAAAGTTGAAGATCTTGTACGCGAGGTGTATACATATTTTTATAGTAGAAGTCCAAAAAGATTTTTGGAGTATCAAAGATTTACTAAAGGACTTACTCTGAGAAACAAGCTACTTAAGGATGTGGATACTAGGTAGATATTGTTACACGGACCAACAAATAGATTGTTCGAAGAGTACAAATCATTGTTGGTCCTATTCTACAAAAATCATGCAGATCAGGCAAATATGTTGGCACTATTCACTGATGTTGAGATATTATCAACTCTATCTAGAATTCTTCCCTTGTTGGAAGAAATGAATATTCTGTCAAAGAAGGCACAAGATAGAGCAATGTACATTGCAGAATACTCAAAGCTATGGAAAATGGTATGTGTTACTCTAGACAATCTATATATCAATTAATCTGAAGCATTTACAGGTCCAAATTTTGTAAGCTAGAAAATAATGGACATTGAACACCCAGATAACTTTTTGGAGTACAATGATGTAGGTGATTTATGCACATCAGTGCATGGGTATATGATAGAATTACACTACTTTAGTAAAGTTGGACAGATCTCTCAGGTCAGGCAAAAAAGTGTTATATAAGGGAGGATTTTAAAGATCTTGTGTCTTCTATAAAAGATACATTGTAGAAAATTGTGTGAAGTTTGTCTTCTGAGATAAGAGAGCACTTTCCTTAGGATGAAATTTTGGAAGCAATGGCTATAGTTTATCCTCAATATTGGAACGCCATTAGTTCACCATGGGATTTTCAGGGCAAGGTGAGGTACTTGGTTGATCATTTTAGTAGAATGGTAGAAATAAATGGAGTACAAATAGAAGGAATAATAGCTAAGACAAAGCTGGCAGAATAATCTACTCAGTTTGCATCAACAATGATTGAAATGTATAAATTGCTCGACCGTCCTTTGGAACATGGATCAATAACTAGGTTACAAAAACAATTAGGTTTGAGTGAAATTTTGTGATATTCTATTTCAGGATATTTCAAACTTGTAGATCTATGCCAAACAATGATTCTAGGTTCAGTGGAGGATGAAAGAGTTTTTAGTACCTTATCATTTTTGAAGTTAAAGTTGTGAAACAAACTTGAAAAAAAATTGGAGAATTGTTTGAGGCTCTATACAACCAAGTACAATGTTCAAACATTTCTGTTTGACATAGCTATTGCAAATTGGAAGTCGAGTTGTGAAAGAAGAGGTGTGACAAATGTTTTGTCTTAGTCAGAAGGGGACCAACCAGAGAATTCAAATAGGGTTTCAGAGGAGCCAGTTGAACCATAGGACGAAGAACAGGAAGATGGTTCCCAACTAATGTCAAACACAAGCAACCCAGATATTTGGCAAATTCATGAACTTGATTAATAAACTCTATTACGGACAATTTCTCCAAAATTTAGAATTTGTATTTGCTTTTTATAATTGCCAACTCGGTCTTCCTTTAAAAATATAGTCAATATAATCAATTCGCATGAACATTATTATAATTTATATTTATGGATGTCTTCATTTATTTTTATCTTTTGATAACATGTGTAAACACCGATAATTATATTAAAAAGTCCTTGAAGTAACAAAAATAAATGGTATCATTAGATTACGATGAATTATCTCCCAGCTAGAGTTTAACCAAAATATCAAAAACACAAAGATGTTACAATGAACAACCCTAATATCTGAAAACCCAAAAAAAAATACGATATTCAATATTTTAACTCATTGTGAAATGTTGAAGGTCCATTTACGAGGCTCTAAAACCTTTATATGCACACAATGAATGAACCTTACGCTACAAATTTTAGCCGTGATGATGGTTTGTCCTAACTCCTCTAAAAAATTAGGAAGAAGGTGAAAGAGAATTATGAAGAGAAATTAATCTTCAACAATCAACAATCAACACATGTATGATGCAAAATTGGAAGTTACAATCTAAAAATTAATCTTCAACAATCAACATGTGTATGATGCGAAATTGGAAGTTACAAGAAAAATTCATAAAAGCTTGTGCAACTCTTTAACTTTTGGGGAAAGTACCATATACTTAAGACCTGTCCTGTCAAGTTACTAAGTTAGTCTAACAGTTGTGAGTTGTCCAATCCTAATGTAGACACCTTACCCATGTCACTTTTTCTTATTTTTATTTATGACTTGTCTGATAACAAATAATAACAACAGGCATGGTGTGGAACCATATTGAGCAAGTAGAGTTGCAAAGGGCAAGGTGCCAAGGGCTAGAGATTTCAACACAATGGGTGGTGGACATAATTGAAGAGAGCCATGAGGTGTTGACTAGTTGAAGTAAAAGCCAAACATTTATCACATTTTTAAGACAGTGGGTTGGATTAAATTTTTCAAATGATTGTAGGGATTTGACGACCAATTTGCCCTTGATTTCAACATGGGATACCAAGAGGATAAAATCGTAATGAGGGGCATTGATTTTCCTTTTGATGTGGAGTTGGTCGGAGTTACTATAGGGTTGCCTATGTTAGAAAGATGGTTGTCATTGCACCAAAAGATCGACCTATTAATGCCCAATACAACCATCAGAGTTAATGAATCCACTGGAGGCGATTAAGCCTTGTCATGAACCCAAGCGTTGCATTGTACAACACAAGGAGACCAAGGGCACACACCTTGCAACAATCCCCCCAGTGCAAGCGAGGGGTTCGAACCCATGACCCAGGCTCTGATACCAATTATTAGAAAGACGGTTGTCGTTGCACCAAAAGATCAACCTATTAATGCCCGATACAACTGCCAAAGTTAATGAATCCATGGGAGGTGGTTAAGCCTTGTCACAAACCTAAGCACTGCACTGCATGACACAAGGAGACCAAGGACACACACCTTGCAACAACCTAACATTGGGGAGCAATATTTTCCTATTGGTAGGCTAGATTTAGAAAGCATTCACAAGGAGTTTTTGAAGCTAGGAGAGCAAACTCAAATGGTACCTGGTCAAGGCATCTTGTAGACCTCACTGTTGGAACTATGGTCGGAGGTGGCGTATGCTCTCATTCAATATGTGACTTGTGATGGAAGGTACTCATTTATCTATAGTTCTCATTTTCGTTTAATGGTGCATTTGTGACATCTTGAATAATCATGAATGTTCCTTATTTTTTATTTAAATCCTTAATAAAAATGTCTCTAGAAGTGCAAAATGGAAAAGTTAAATACCTGGCGCATCATGGGTTAATTAAGTTGGTGGTAACAAAGGCCTTGAAATGAAGGCAACCTTAATTAACTTGGGAAGTTCTTGTTGCAACACATGTCGTACAAGGAGAGGATGTTGCAGAGGAAGATGACTGCACCCCTATCCATGATGCACATATTGAAACAAGTAATATACCTCCTATAGGCATGGCTCCAGGAGATAAAGTAGGGCCCTCTACAGCTGCAACATGATATACTAGAAAGCAAACAAGACAACATATTTGGATAGAAGAATCTGAACATGGGGATGAACATGCAAAACCCCCTATTCCAAAACTAAATATAAGGTCATCTACAAGACTTAAGAATTTAGCAGCCATGGTCAGTAAAAATGCTACAGGATTGGAGAAACAAGATCAATCTAATTCAAAGGTGGAGATTTTGGAGGAAATAGTGTCATGGAGCACTACACAAAAGAGAAGAATGTTCACCTGTAGCTAAAAGTTTTGTGATGGAGAATCCTGCAACAGAAATGCCTATAGCAGAAGGCTCTATTCTAGGAGAACCTGAATCAGTGATACCTGTAGTGCAAAGGGAGTTATGGTAGAATAGGGAGAAGAACTTGTTGATCCCGTTACTGAAGATATTGAACAGGATAGACCTATAGCAGGTATCAATGAGTTTGCTACAGGTCTGATGGAGTTAGAGGAGGCCCGTGAGTTGATTAGAAAACAAGAAGATGAGATAAGGGAACTTAACAATAAAGTTACAAAATGAGAAGTTACTGTAATGCAGGTAAAGGATAAATAAACACATATTGTAAAGGAACATGAAAGTAAATTGGAGAAGTTAAAAAATGATTGGTTCATTACATATAACAATCAAAACACTCTCTAGAGACCCCCTCCTAGGGAGTGGATCAAACTAAATTTTGATAGAGCTGAAAAAAAGAATACTAGGATGGCTAGTGGGGGAGGGATATTCAGAGATAGTCAGGGCGTCTTCATTGCTACTTATGTCGGGTACATTGGCATAATGTGGCAGAGGGATTGCCCCTGTTGTGGGGTCTCAAAATTGATCTCTCTATGGGAATGGATAAATTACAAGTGGAAGGGGATTTGAAAATCATCATTGAGGAAGTTCTTGGCAAGTCTAATAGCAGTTGGAAACTGAAGGATATTACAAAGGACATAGTCTGCTTACTGACTGGGTTCAAGCAGATAGAAATTGGGCATGTTTACTGCAAAGGTAATAAAGTGGCGGATGGGATGGCAAACCTTGGACAAAGATTAGATACTTGGAGATGTTGGAGAAGAAAAAATAACTTACCTAGTCAGATACAAAACCTTCTTGAAAAGGAGCAAAGCCAGGCTAGACCTCTCATGATTAAATTAATTAAATCTTTGACCTCCTGGCCTAGGGAGTATTTTGGGCACCATATGGGATCCAGTTTCAACTGCCATCTGGATATGAGCACTTATGTTTTGAGGAATGTGATGGTTTCTTGCCAGCTCAGATGTGTCAGAGTTGGGATCCGCCACAGTACAAAGGATTGCTCGCCCTTCAGTCAGACGTGGAGGCCTAAGGTAGGGTTTCACATGACTGGGCACATGATTAACTCGAGACCTCTATGCAGTACCTCTAATTATGACCAATTAATAATGTCTTGTAATTATGGCAGGAAAGGGAGTGATAGTTCGCATATTGCGAATTTAAGTATGCCACCCCCGATGGCCGAAAAGACACTATAGTCATTAACTTAAGTATGAATATTGATGTGTGGGTTATTTTCTACAGTTCAAAAGTTTCTAAGTTCTCTGCTATTTCTTGCATTGCTAGCTTGTCTGTTACGTGCAATCTCTCTATGGAGGGATAGGTCTTGCACTGAGCCAGAATCCTGTGAAGATATTAAACGTAACAAGACCATTTGGCACATTTTCCAAGAGGGCGGGGTGGCATCCTATCTTGAATGCTTGTAGGTCCATGATGAAAGCCTCTTAATGCAGTTCATACGTTCTTGGGAGGGCAGACATGTTAAGGTGGGCGGTGTGGGATTCAAAGTTTCGGAGGAAGTGATAGGAATGGCGACAGGAATTCCTACTGATGGCATCAAACACCAAAAAAAGAGAAAATTTTCTGACCCCGAGGGAATGGCTTATTTTCTGAAGAAAGGGGAGGCGTTACACAGTCTTCAGGGGGTTTGATCGCGAAATGCTGCCAAAACCGTGGGACGAGGTGTGCTATATGATCATAAAGTACTTCACTCTCGAAGGTAGATTCAAACATTTTTTCCAATATCATTTTGTTTTGCTCAATCATTTTCGTCATAGTAAGGTGATAAGTTTCCCCTTTTATTTGCTTACGTCTCTGGAAGCGTCAATTGCGTCTGCCATCGATAAAAATGCTATAGACCCAAACCCCTCATCTCTCTCCATCAGGGGTTTATCCTTAGACTGTATAAATTCCATTTAGCACTCTACCCCCTAAAGCCCTCATGGCTTCTAGGGTTGATTCTCCCCTGCCACCCTGGTCCATTTCTGTGAAGACTAGCTCAGTGATTATTACAAAAGTCACTTTAGAGAAGTATGCCAAATCCATCAAGTCAGGAAAGAAAAAAACTACTGCTGGTAAAATCCCAGAGCCTCAGGCCTGTGACTAGACTCCCATTACCTCTGCGAAGACCCCTGTTAAAAGAAAAATCCTTCCCAGTGATTCTGCCAAGTGACCCCTCAGAAGAAGAAAAGGGGAAGTGTGGAGGAGGAAAGTGGTACGGAGAGCGGGAAGAAGGCCAAAAATGTGTCTGTGGTGGTGGAGGAGGTTACCTCTGAGGAAGGTATCGGTGCAAGTGACAGCACTACTGATGCGGATTTCACCATATCTGATAGTAAACCCCGGGTGCCGTCGATGAGGAGGTCGACGAGGCTTGCTGCTAAGCTTAGTCATGTTATCCAAAAGGAGGAGGTTACTGAGATGGAGGAGGATACTGTGGACCTAGTGGGTGATGGTATTTCTGATGACAAAAACATAAAAGTGTACACTATTGTTCCTGACACTGAACAACTGGGTGGGGAATTTTTTGTCAACAAGGAAACTAAAAATGATAATGTGGAGAGTGAAGCCGATGACGGGCCCAGTAATTTTCTTGAGCTCAGTGTTAAGGGGTCTAAATCTATGAGCTCAGAGAAAGTGGTGAAGGAAGCTAGCAAGATGAAGAGGGGAGGCAAGATTGCTGTCAAAGATAAGGAGATTGAAACCCTATCTCCTAGGATCAACGAGCTGGAGAGGAAGTTCAAGATTTTGACCAAGTTCTTGGTGAAAGTGATGCACTGGTTAGCCACAACACCTACTGTCCTCCAGGATGTCAAGTTTACCAGCCAAGGTATGAAGGAAAAAGAGCTTAAGGCATATCGTGATCTCTACTAGTTCCTGGCCAAAGATTGGGACCAGATGTTTAATTAGTCATTGGGGCTTTTTCTGTGCTTTTGGTTTTATCTATTGTTAGTCTGCTATCGGTCCATTGTGTCTTGGTCTTGGGTCTCTTTTTTTCTATTTCTTGTTGGTTCGATTGATTTCTCTCTTTTGGTTCTTTGATGGAACTCTGGTGTGCCTTTTTGGCTAATATGTAATGTGATCGACACCCTTTTTTGTCGCTTATATTATCAAAAATAATCAAAAGGAGAAATTATAGCAATTGAGAAAGGAAAAAATAGGAAATGAAAAGTTGGATGAGGAAAATAGGGTTTTGAGGGACAGAATTCAGTTAATTTCAATGCTTGTGAGTAAAATGCTATAGTGTAGGCCTCCTACGAGAGTTCATGCATTATGGCTACAGGAACAATTTCACAAGTTACAGATAAAAAGGGTGATTGAAAGATCATCATAAAACTTGGATACACTTGTAGCATTTTGTGAATCTTATTTAGGAGGTGACGCTGAAATAGAAAATAATATGCTATACAAGTTGTATTTGAATAACTTTATTTTATCTAATGATAAAGACTAGAATCCCAATCTGTACATGGGAGATGTTCAGCTGAGAGCATTTTGTTATTTTGTCCAAGGACAAATAGAAAGAGGATTGGAGAAGAAGAGGTATGAAAACATGGAGAGAGATGTAGAAATCATGATAAGAGGGGAACATATTCTGGTGAGGGAAGTGTTCCATAATCTATATAGATTTACAACTAATAAAGAAACCATGGACATGATGTAGGGCACCAAGGATAAAGTTATTGAAGTAGCTAAAGGAATGTTACTATATACTGCAAATAGTAGAGACCATTGTAAGGATCGATGGGATGAGCTCACACCTAGATTGAAAAGAAAAGAGCCCTTAGGTTATCCAAATTTTTAGCTAGCTATTACTAGGTCAAGACAATATATAAGGGGTATGAAGGAGAAGGGTATCTGGTGGATTGGCTTGAAGTGGTACCCTTCAATCATTTGGACACTTGTACTAGGCTGGCAAGAAACACAACCAAATGTAGATAAAGGGAAGATTATCCATAGCATGGTAGGATACATAGAAGACGGGGGTTATCACCACCCTGAAGGAAAGTCTCATCCATTACCTTACCAACTGATTGAATTTGTCATCATGCCCAAGTTTTGAAACTAAATTTTTGTTGTAGACAGGGCATTTTGAGAAGGTTATTAAGACTAAAGTCAAATTTGTAGTAATTATCTTTATATTGTAGTCTGTACATTTCACATATATATATATTGCACATATATTTAAGATAATCTTGGTATAGATTTAGTATTTATAAAGGTTGAAATGTATTTCTAATTTTAAACAAAACAATAACTGAAAATGAAATGAGCATGTACATTTGTCTCAATTTCTCAAAATTGTTGAATAATTTGAAGCTAAAAAACCATATTGCTTTTGAGGATAAACACTAGCAACCCTAAACTTGTTATTTACATTTGTCACAAAAAATACTAACAAGTTACAAGCTACACTGCTACACTTATAGGCAACTTTGAAACCTAGAATATTTTATCCTTGGCCTTCAAAACAAGCTAGAGGAAAATTTTGAAAATATCCTTATGTTGGAATTGGGGCAGACAATTGAGAGGGGGGGTGAATCAGTTGTCTCAAAACTCTAACAATTACTACAATCAATTCTTCTCTACCACTTATTTACAGATCATTATTATAACCATGAAAGTATGAATTAATAACACATGAGAAGAAACACAAATAACACACTTGACACCAAGATTTTTAACATGGAAACCTGGTTAAGGGAAAACCACGGTGGGGGTTAACCCACAAGAATTAATACACTGTTAAAAGTATTACAAATGGGGAAGGCACATGCCTTCAGGCTCATTGCCCAGAGCTCACTGCTCAAAGAGGCTCACTACCTACAGAAATGCTTATAAGAAGATTACAGAGTGGTTGAACTGATGAATAGCATCTACCAATGCAAGAATTCAGTTCTGGTTAAGTACATAATACTGATCTTACACACTTCATCCTTGCTCTGCTTTGTTTACTATTCTGTCATGATCCAGTCCTCAGATCTCATCTCCTTCGTACTTCTTTTTGTATTTTTCACACTTAATCCATCACTATTTCTCAATCACTCACCAAAATACTTGAATCCATCGGCTATATATATCCGCATCAAGAAATGCAATCAACTGCAGTCGGCTTCAACAAAACGTAGAACATTTCTTAAGCACTCTATTCTGTCGGCTGAATCTATGCACAAATATCAACGCGGACCAAAAACTTATGTTCCTAGATCATCAATCATGTCGGCCAATATCAATGATTGTCACTAATTGCTTATCCAACACCTTTTCTACATCTGGACCAAGATCAAATACTAGGTCACCCTATTCTTCTTCTGACTATGCTGACTAATTGGAATCTGATACTCAGATGCTTATATATTTTGAATCCTTCATCAACAGAGGATAAGATTATGGATTTAGATTTCTGACAATTCTTATCACTTCCTTAGATCCGCAGCACACTATGAATTACCACTGGAGAGATCTAGACCAAGATACCGGACCCTGTCACATGCTCTGTTTTTGACATCCAGACTTAGACAAATCCTCACTCTAACTTCCGGTATGAAAAAATCATGTAATGTGGATGTGTAGGATAGACTTAGTTGCCATCTATGACAACACTTATCATGCGTAGCAGTGTCTCTTGCCAACAATCTCCCCCGTTGGCATTGATGGCAACACTTAGTGAAAAATGACTAAATGTCAGAACAACTCCCCCTTACTAAGTATACTTATGATTTGTTCTCCAATGCTCCCCCTTTGCTGGATTCCTCTTTTTTCATTGCTCTTCACTTGCCCTTAAACATCAATGACAAAGGGTGGGATCAGCAAACCAAAATTTTTACAAAAAATTCTACATACCAGGCCACGTATGTACAAACAATCCTTAAGTCTTATTTACATATACTTAAGTACAACTCCAAAATTGTTCTTCAATTGTGCCAACTCACTTCCTAGCTCTTCTTCATAGTGTTCAAAATTGAGATATGGCCACTGAATAGGAATGCTTGTGACTCTGTTGTTCATAGATCAATTGGGTCACTTGACTGAGCTGCAGCTTGGGCTTCAGTCAGAGCATTGTACATTGCTTCCATTTTGGGGGAAATTAGTCCCCTAAGCTCACTCATCCTTTCCTCTATGTTCTCCTTTTCTTTTGTTAATTTCCTTATATCTTCTATCAAGATGATCACCTGACCCTCTTTGCTTGCCACTGATGTTGTCACAAGATCAAAGGATTTGGATACACTAGATAGTTTTTGCTTAGACACTTTTATTTTATCTTCATTATCCTCTATAACTTTAGGACAGGATAAGTAAAATTTATATACATTTCCTCCTTCTTGTTGGTCATGATGTTAGTCACAAACAAGCATAGAATAAAAGTACACATTAACCTTTATTCATCTTGAAAGATATGATGAATTCAGAGAATTCATGATCCCAAGTCTCCGATGATTAGGTCTTAATCGTCTGACGTTACTCAGAGGTTGATGTGCATTGTTGTTTCCTTTTTGGGGCTTTACGTTGAGTTCATCATCATGACACTGCTTCTGCAAATATTCTTCACAGAGAGGTCATTTTATGCAATTGTTTGATCAAATGATACAGAAATATTTAAATCTTCGCATGATATTTTCAGTTATGCATGCTTAAGCTTCAAATATGCTAAATATTTGCAATTATCTACGAGATGTCCACATATTTGTATTATTTGCTTGAGATTATCAATTATTTGCAATTATGATGGTAAAATGCTCTGAAATTTAAAGAAATTGAAAGAAATGTTTCAAATTAATGTTGAACCTTCAGCTATTGAACCACATATACATCAGATACAGTCATGAAGAGAAGAAAACCAAACCATATGTTCACCAGAACATTCCACAGCTAGATACAATTGATGCTAACTTCAAAAGAATTGTATAAAACAACATATGCAAGTAGATATGCACTCTAAGGGACGCAGCAAGTCACAGCATATATCCAGAATCCACACACTGATTACTCAAGATTTACTATGAATTGTAATCAAACAAGTCTTCTCATTCATTAAGTATGCAAGGATATAAATGTATACAAAAAGCTTTGAAATGAGCCCTGAATATTTCAGCAGACGGATTTCAATTAAGTTTCGAATATTTGAAATGATGCAATCCTGCACCTTTTATAGAACAAGATGAGGAATCCGTTACAAAAGATCTACGATCTTGATTTATCTATGAACATCTATGGTTTACATTTCATTGACTAAGTCAATCTTTTCACATGGCATAGGTTGCCAGCTGGCAACCATCTGGAGTACTTATACTTTGATAAGCATCTGATGCTTATATTTCCTTTTATAATGCATCTTCATCATGCCCTTTGCCATCATCATCACTTTCGCCGCTTTCGCTCTCTTCATCATCATGATGATGGTCCTCTTGAATATGGACCTGCATAACTATCCTTATATTTTCATATAGTTGTACTATTCTCTCTATTTCCCCACCATCCTGAGTTTTTGCTTTGATGGCAGCGTGCTTATGCATTTGATATTTGCCTCAGAGATTTTCTAATTTACTTCTCCTGCTGTTGGATGTCTCATGATAATTTTCCATCTTGACCCTGATCCTCATAATTTTGTCCATGGTTTCTTCTGTTAGATTGTTTAAGGGATCATCAGCTACCTGTTGGAAGTTATTATGTATAGCTCTGATTGCAAACTCCTCGTCTTGATTATCTATCTTCCCTTCCACCTTCCCTTCTAGCACTTCTAAAATTTCAGCTTCATATGACATCATATCATGTAGCTTCATGTTGATATCTCTTAATTTAGTGTTGCATCTTTTAAGTACCTCACACTCAAACTTGATATCCTTATACCATATGTCCACCAACAGTGCATTATTATTATTTAGCACTTGATTGCTTACTAGAACCTGAGGGTCAATTCTCCTTATTTCCTCCAAGATGATCAAAATTTTCTCCAGCTGAAAAGACCTCCTCCTAATCTCCATTTGCAATTTGTCAACTTTTCTCCTGGAGACACTTAAAGCATTCCATCTCTTTGAAGAAGCTTTTACCACTTCCGCCGCTTCATCAAAGGTGGATAACATCCACTTTCTCATTATAGATGACTCATGCTTCATGAGATCTAGTTTATTTACTTCATCCTGAGAAATAGTAGTCAATAGGACTGCATGATCAGTTGACGTATCATCAGGGTTAATTAACCCTTTTATGTATGCATGCAGCTGAGCAATGTGCTCTTTATGCTACTTATTCTTCTCTTTCTCTCTCTTAATTCTTTGAGTTAAGGAATCAAGGATATCCTTACCTTTCTGACCCTCCTGGTCTTAATTTGCAAATCCTAAGTCAACTGTATTAATCTGGAATTCCTCCAGAGTAATTTTACCCTTTTCTTTATCTACAGTAGGAATTGCTATTTGTGTAGTCCTTCTTCCAGTTGTTGGATCTCTCTTAATGGCCGAAGTCATTCTGGCCTTCCTCTTTGGTTTTATTAGATTTTCTAAAAATAAAGTGGATACATCAAATTCCTGAATCTCAAAACCAACTTCTGTGCTGACTTCCTTTTCCAACCACTGAGGTACCTGATCATGTTTCTCAGCATCATCATGATGTTCACCTTGATCTCCGGTATCTGTCAACATATGTGATGGAGAAGGTGATTTCCTTGTTTCTTCTTCATGATGCTCATACTGAGAGCAATCCTGTGGTATATCCTCTTGTTGAGGAATTTCCTTTTCCTGAGGAGCCTCATCCTGAGGTGGAGGATCCTGTGATGCGTTGATATGATGATCATGATGATCATGATCCTTCTCCTTCATTACTTCATCCAATTTTGACTTTTCCTCTTGTTGAGGCATATTCTTAGCAGTGGATATTGTGGAATCTTCCTTAGGTGCTGGTATTTGTTCTGAAACCACAATCTGTTCTGCACCTGCATTACTTACTTCCTGATTTTTAGAAGCATGATCTTCTTATACATCTTTCTCATCAACTTTCTTTTCCTGAACCTCCACTACAACAGACTTAACTGATGTATCCTATTGGTGTAGTTGGCTTATTTCTGAAGCATGGCCCTCTGGTTCTGCCATCTTCACTTCTTCTATATGTTCTCCTTTATCAGGTGTACCTGCCGGGTGTCCAGGACTTACATCCTGTCTATATGTCAGATCCACTACTGCAGGACTTGTCACCTATTTCACTAATGTGTCTAGCCCCATTTCTTGAGTTATCTTCTCTGGACTCTTTTCCTTTTTAGATTCCACTTGCTTCATCTCCTCCAATATTGTTTGAACTAATGGAGTCCCATGAGGAGTCATGTGAGTACCTGCAACAAGGGTTTCCATCTTCTGTGAAGCTACATCCTCCACTACCTCATCATCTGATAAATTAACCATTTCATCAAGTGAGACATTACCTCTTTGAAACATTTGCGAGGTTCCTTTCATCTGCTCTTCTGCTTGTTCAGTCTTGAACTTCACAATGGTAGGAAGTGGAAGATTGTGTTGAAATTCCTTATGCAAAGCTTCACTACCAGCCCCTTTCAACATTATAGGGGATTGCTTTATCTCACCTCTCATGGAGGTTCTTGGTTTCTTAGGTGTGGTAGCTACCATCACCTGTGGGGCTTTTCTTTTCCTTTTGAATAACAAAGGGGCTTCCTCCTCCTCAGGCTCTTCCTCCAGGGGGATATCCTCTTCTATTTGTTTTTGTGAGGATTGACCCTCTTCTTGGGTCTCAACAGTTTCTATAACCACCTTTTGAATCCTTTTGCCCTTTTCTTTATCTGCCTGTGGTGGTGATGCTGATCCTGATCCTGATGTTGTTGCATCTTCAGCTGGAAACACTGCCCTTTCAATAATCACCCCTTTGGGTTCTTTATCAATTTTCTTACCCCTAGGGTGTCTTTTGCTTTGCTGTTGTTGTGGAGGCAGCCTTTCTCCTTTAGATTTCCTTTTTTCAATTATAAAATCATCATATTCCTCATCAGGAATATCCTGTCTCTTCTTTTTATTGTCTATAGTAATGGCAACACCCTTCTTCAATGCATCAATTTTTTCATCAACCCAAGCTTGGGTTAGCTGTAATGTCCTGGCGATGAAAGGATCCAAAGATATGTCTTCTTGTATGGTCAGGTCAGGTGCAAATATTGTATCATTATATATTTTCTTTTCTTCATACTCATCTGCCATTATCATGCCATCATCCTTTTTCAACTGTGAAGGAATAGAGATGCAGTCAAAGGTTTTGATTTGATTCAGTGTTAACCTTTGGTATCTTCTTCTTCTAGCTTCTGCTTCATCTTCACAATCCACCCAGAAGTCTTCTAGGTGCCCCTGATGAATAGGTTTCCCTATTATTTTCTGTATCATCCCATAAGGATCATATGGCCTTACCAATGGGAATGGCTGCAATTGCATTTTATTCAAACTAACCATGACTTTCTTGATGTTTTTTGAATCTGGGCACATATACTAGCCAATAGTTACTGGAAACAAAATGGGTGGTATTTTCTGAGCATCCTTGTATGCCTTTAGTATTGTGGAGCTTTGCCTTATAAATTCCATTAATATCACTGCATCAGTGGGATATCTTGGCAGCATAAGGGATTGTCCTTCAAATCCCTCAATTCTTATGTAAGAAAATGTTGCAAATTGGATGTACCAGGCTCCATGCCTGTAGATTACTTCTTGAGCTTCCATGCTCAATCTTTTTGTCCTATCTTCCTCCATGGTCCTCACCAGATGCATAGAGAATGCATCATTTACCAATTTGTAATCCTGGAGGTAATTTACTCTCTGCAACTGGGGATAATGATCCCAAATATGAGCATCATTGGTGGTTCCACCAATCTTTCCAACTGTTGTTAATGCATCAAATGTGCATTTGTAAGCATAGGAGTAGACAATGTATGATGTCATGTAAAAGGAACAATTTGAACCTCCCAGGCTCAAAAGCTGCTCATGTAGAGCATCACTAATCAATTGGCTCCATAGTGGCTTGGTATCTGCATATATGCACATCATGATGACACCATACATCCAGTCTTTAAAACTACCAGCATCAGGCTGGCCTATCACCCTGCTAAGCAATGCAATCATATATTGATATTCGTCATCAAAATCATACTTATATAAGTGTACTAGAAGCTTGGCCACTGCAGGATATGCACTGTTCTTAGCCCTCCACTGGTACATGTTCTTTCTTGCTTGCTTCTTATTGTTTTCATATTCAACTTTAGATTTCTTCGAATCTATGCTGTTAACCTTCCTGCCCAATGGCAGTCCAAATGTCTTGGAAAGACCCTTGATAGACAGGTCTGCATATATTCTCCCATGTTTCACCACATGTCTTGTTTGTGGGTTGTAATTTCGTGCACATTCAATAACTAGCTCTGGAGACTCCATGGAGTATGGAAAACCAGCCGCATTCCACATTCTTGACACGAACACTGCATCCAGCAAGGTGCTTCTATTCTTTTCATCATTCATTTTGGCAGACCAGGCTTCCAAATCGATACTTCCTTGATGCGTATCCGTTATGGCACCATACTTGAACAGGATTCCTCCAGGATATGCGTACATAGGCCTGCTGAATTCAACCTCACACTTAGCTAACCTCTTGTCAGCCATGGATATCTGCAATTAACAGGATTTGTCTTACAATGGATATTCACAAGCATGCACATAATGATTTATCTCTACTAACATCATGCATACTATACTTATTCAGCATTTACTTATCATGGGATGAGTAAACTAACACCTGCAACATCATACCTGATTATACAGAAGCAACAGGGTGAAGGTGTCAATTACTTACCTGGTTATGCAGATCCCTTTGATTATACCAGTGGTTATCCGAAAGTATCTTTAATTCAGGTGATAATCTTGCGCCTATTCCTGCTGGTAGCTCTGTGCGTCCAAGTATCGCCCGTATGAGGGTTTGGAAACTGGCACTCTGTAAAAATGATTTTATTGCAAGGTAAGTGTAAAAATGGCAATTGAATTTACCTTTTAACTTTGCAATTAGGGCGAAATTAGGGCAAACCCTGACGGATTAGATTTTAATCATTGATTTTTCACGGGAACTCAGGATCTCGCCAGGTGTGTGATCATGATTTGTGGTTGGCGGGAACTACCTACCACAACTGCGCGCATTAAATGTCAATGGCGGCAACAAGAGCTGGGTGATATTCACATGACAGGATGATATTTGAATACATGATGATATTTGGATATCGAGTGGTGAACGCACCATTAGGTCATGCTTAATACATCAGGAGGATATTTCAATATGTCGGGTGATGTTACAAAAATGATGATGATTGGGTAAACCATAATCCCTCTGTCTCGAAATATCAGGATGATGTCATCCAGATATTGGCTTAGTATACCGCTATGACATCATGATGTCATCATCATATTATGCGAGAAGGATCATGTTTAGGAAATATGCCCCCGAGAAGTAAATGTGCTGATTACGTCATCGTCATGTTTGTTTCTTTGTTTATCGGACTCAAATGACATCATCAGGATAATGTTTTAGGGGGATATTTTGCGGTAGGATGATATTGAGAAATATTGGGTTACATTGAGGAATGTGACTCGTGAAATACATAAGGCTGTTGATGGGTAAAGATCATTATCACCTAAAATTGACGTCTGCATGCCGCGAATCAAATGCTTTATCGGGTGATAAATTAGATCGGGGCGATCTTTCGAAAGATGACTGATATTAAGAAATATGATCCTCCCCCCTGTGAAAATCAGGTTTGACCAAGATTTTGACCATTCATAACTTTCACATCCTAATGAATATCAGGGTGATGCAAAAGGCAAACCTGCATGAAATTTGATGCTCTTTCTAAAAATGAGGTTACTGGAATGAAATAAGAACTTTGACAAATTGACCTCATGATAATGACTTACCACATCCTCCTATAGAGAGTAATCTGTATGACATACTTTTACCAGACCGCCAAGAAGCAGAAAACACAAGCCAAGCCAAAAAGTTGGGTCCCTGTTTTGTCAAATCAAAATGGGGTGTGTTGTGTAAGGACACAACAACTTGCCACCAAAGAAAACAAATAAATTCCAATGATTTAAGTGATGTGATCACATTCATCCATAGTATTCTAATTCTTTCTGAGCATAAGCATCATGATCTTCTGAATGATAAAAGTTCATCATGGTAACAATGCTAACAAAGGATCATGTGTGTGCAAATGATTAATTATTTCATCTTGTAAGCAAGTTGAAAACATGAGTAACTGATGTTAAGCTACATAGTTGGAGATCATCCTTCATAGCCAACCTAGATAGAGCCTTGCTGCCAGCAGGCGTTCATAGCCCCAACAAGGTTATCTATACAATCTCCCTAAGTAGAGCCCCACTGCCAGCAGGCGTTCATAGCCCCGGTAGAGTTACTTAGATGGCCTAATTTTATTTCTTTCCTGATTTTCTTTAAAATTTGTATCTGATATCATGTCAGCTCATTTGTACAAGGTATAGTCACTTGCAACTTTAGGTTGGAGATTGTATTGGTAGCAAGGGAGTCCCTTTAGATTTTTCACTTAACACCTATACTTGTATTTTCAACAAACCCAAGGCTGTTAAGTGTTTCATTGTGATTGATTCACTTTGATCAAGAAAAGACACCCTGATGAAAGGATATCACAAACCTGGTCATGAATACTTCTCAGAATGAATCATAACCTATATATAAATTTGATCTCATCACTTGAATCTTAACAATTTGTTATTTTTTGAGGTAATAAGGTTTCCTCATCTTGACTAGCCAAAACAAAACTCAACAAACAAACAAACAAACAAGACAACAAAAACACAACTGTACAAGCAACTATACAAATGTACATTATGATACACATGACTGTCATGAAGTCACTTAGGCTTGGAAATAGTGTTTGAGGAGTTGTCCATTGACTGGTAATGGAACATCCTCACCTGTCAAATTCTTAAGCCTATAAGTGCTATCTCCTAATATCTCAGAAATTTGAAAGGGACCTATCCATAATTTGTCAAACTTACCATGGTCTCCTTTCCTCTCATGGGTTTTATCCCACATCAAGACTAAATCAGATATCCTGAAGGCCTTGACTCTGGCTCTTTTGTTAAACTAGCATTTGACAATAGCCTGATGTTTTGCAAACTGGTCAATTGCTTGACTTCTTTTCTCTTCTAGGTGCATCAGCTGAAGCAACCTGACCTCTTGTTTATTGTCTATGCCTAGGTACTCTTGGGCAAACTGCAGGGTAGGAATTTTCAAGTTTACAGGGAGGATAGGATCTACCCCATATACTAAGTGAAAAGGTGAATTTCCTAGTGCAGTTTTTATTCTAGTTCTGTCTACCCATAAGGCATATTTCAGAAATGAGTTCCATTCCCTAGGGTTCTTCTCTATTAATTTTCTTATGATATTCAACAAATTTTTGTTTGTGGATTCTGCTAATCCATTCCCTTGGGGATAATAGTTGGATGAGAACTTGAGTATGATCCCATGATCAAAAGCCCAACTTGACAATTTAGTTGAAGTGAAGGCAGAACCATTATCACTTACCAAAGCATAAGGAGTTCCAAACCTGGTAACAATGTTGCTTTCCAGAAATTTAATAACATCATCTGCAGTACAAGTCTTGCTACTGACAGCTTCAGTCCATCTAGTACAATAATCAGTAATTGTTAAGACGTATCTATGGCCTGAGGATGATGGAGGATTGATTGGTCCTATGAAATCCATGCCCCATTGTGCAAATGGGTGCTCTTCCATCACTGGCTGCAAGGGTTGTGTAGCATGTTTCTCTCTGTTGGCAGCAACCTGACATACATGACAACATTTAACATGTTCAGATGTATCTTTAAAAACTGTAGGCCAGTAATATCCTGCTCTGAGGTTCGCATGTGTTGTGGCCAGGGCTGATCCATGTGCTGTTCCAAACTTGTCATGTAATTCTGATAAGACCTTATTTGCTTCTAGCTTTTCTAAGCATCTCAGGTATATTCCTTCATAATTCTTCTTGAATAGGGTTCCTCCCCTCATCATATATTTTTGTGACCTTATCTTCAAGGCTCTTCTCTGTGAAGCTTGCAGTCTTGGAGGACATCTTCCAGTGATCAGGATGTGCCTGATGTCTGAATACCATTCCTTATTATCCTTATCATTGATAACATACTGTTGGCTTATAATGTTTGGGTCAATTTCTGATATCATTTGACTTAGAGCCTGTCCTCTTACCAATTTCATTGGTGTAATCTCCATGTCATACTCTTGTAATACAGTAATCCACTTGGCTCTTTTTTCACCAGGTTCACTCTGCATTAGCAGCATCTTCATTGCTGCATCAGACACTACTGTAATTACTTTGCTTCTTAGTATATAATGCCTGGATTTCTTTACTGCCCTGACCAATGCAAGTGCTTGTCTTTCAACATCCACATATCTCAGTTCAGCATCCTTGAAGGGACAGCTCATGAATGCAATTGGTTTCTCTTCTTTCTCTTCATTCCTTTGTGTTAATATTGCTGCAGAGGTATGTTCTAAAGCAAATGAATAAATGTAGAAGTCTTTTGTGTAATCAGGACTGATGAGAACAGGAGCATCTGATATGGCTTTCTTTATGTCTTCAAAAGCAGCTTTAGCCTCTGCTGTCCACTCAATCTTGGCATCTTTCTTCAGCATAGCAATTAATGGTCTAACTATCTCTACAAAACCAGTGATGAATTTTCTTACAAAGTTAATCTTACCGAAGTAAGACTTAAGTTCTTTCTTACTTCCAGGGAGTTGTATTTTCATAATAGACTCCACCCTGTCAGGATCAATGATAATTCTATTTTCAGTTATCAGGTGGCCCAACAACTTTCCTGTTGTTACCCCAAATATGCACTTCTTGGGGTTCAAGGATATTCCATATTCCTCACATTTTTTCAATACATTTCTGAGATCTATTACATGATTTGTTCTTTCTTTGGAGAACACTGTGAGGTCATCCATGTAGATGACTATACATTTTCCTATTAAGGTTTTGAAGGCTATGTCCATTGCTCGCTGGAATGTTGCTCCGACATTTATCAGCTTAAATGGCATGTGTCTATAAGCAAATATCCCCCACTTTGTGGTGAAGGCAGTCTTTAGCCTGTCAATCTTGTCAACCATGACCTGATTGTACCTTGAGAAGCCATCCAAAAAGGACATCATTTTAGCTCCATTGACAATCTACAAAACTTCATCTAATGAGGGTAAAGGATAGTTATCCTTCTCTAATGCTCTATTCAGGTTCCTGAAGTCTACACACAACCTGATGTCTCCATTCTTTTTTCTTACTGGCACTAAGTTAGCCACCCAAGTGGAGTGCCTCATAGGAAAGATTATCCTGGCATTTAATAGCTTCTTGATTTCTTAAAAAATTATTGGTTCAAGCAAAGCATTGACTGGCCTTTGCTTCTGTCTGAAAGGTTTAGCGTCTGGTTTGAGGGGGATAGTGTGAGTTATGACTGATGTGTCATATGTCTTCAGCTCATCATAAGTCCATGCAATTACATGGATGTAATCCTTAAGGGCCTGAGTTATTCCTTCTAACTTTTCTAGTGTGTAAACCTTACCAACCAAGACATTTCTCTTGTCTTCATTTTGTCCAATATTCACTTGTGAATATTGACCTCCATCAACCTTGGGAAGATCCTTCTGTTTCAGCATGTTATCTAAATCAAAGGCTCTTTCTAATTCAATCATACCTTTGGGAATCCTGTTGCCAGGTAACTCTAATATTTCATCTTCTTCCCAAACGTGATCTTCCACATTATTCTCATCTATGATCTGAGCATCAAATATATCCCTGTTAGAGATGAAATCAAGGATGTGCTGATCATCATCAAAGACCTGAAGATTAGTAACATTATCAGGTACTGATGGTACCACTACCAGTTCTACTGAAAATCTCTTTAAGCCTGATATAGATAATGGCTCCAGTGTACTAGCAGCCTGGGCAAGTGCATCTGCCCTATGGTTATGTTCTCTAGGAACGTGGGTGATATTAAATGCATCAAAGTTTTTAATCAAATCCCACACTCTGTGTCTATAACTGACAATCTCTTATAATTGCAAGAGTAGATTCCTCTTACCTGTCTGACAACTAATTCTAAGTCCTCAAAGACATGTAGAATTTTTACCTTCTTCTTGAGAGCAAACAGTATCCCATGAATCAGAGCTTCATACTCTGTCACATTGTTAGTGCAGGGGAACTGTAATCTGTAGGCAGCTAAATAGGATTTTCCTGATGGGTCAATGAGATCAATCCCTACTCTAGCTCCTTGTTTGGACTTAGATCCATCAAATCTTAGAGTCCAGGTTTTATCTTCAGCAAAAGGTTTGGCTGAACCTTCTCTTTTCTTTGCAGCTCTGGCAGCTGCTCCACCTAATATCCATTTTAACTTAAGAATTTTAGCTTTCTCAGACTTCATCTTTTCTTTCTCTTGGGAAGCTAATTTTTCTTCTTGTTCTTTTTATCGTCAGGAGGATGATCTTTTGGATCATGCACTGTATGTCTCTTTAAAACATGCAAGCATAGCGAACAGGTAGTTTCTGAGTGAGGTGCCTCATGCAACCTACACCATCTTTCAGTCAGCGCATCCTGTGAATGTCTCTTTTGTTCTATCATCTTCTTAATTTCTCCTGATAAAAACTCTTCAAATCAGGTTAAGTTACTACCACTGTCTTCATCAGATAGTTCATAATCTGACTCCATCAAACAATCACTCCCAGGGGTGATCTTTTCTTTCTTCTTAACATTTATCTAGTCATACACCAGAATTTCTTCTGTTCTCAAAATTTGACCTCTGTCATGATCTATCACCTTTTCTGTGTCTCCTGCAGAGGACAAACTAGAATCAGTATCATTATCATTAGATGTAGAACTTACCTCAGAATATGATGATGATGCCTCACTGCATGTCTGCTCCAGCTCCATCATATCTAGGCATGTTTCCCAAGTTTTCTCTGAATGTGCCTCATCGTGTAATCTGCACCAGCCATCAATCAGAATGTCATGAACAGGTATATCTAACAATTGACAATGTTTTACCTGCTTGGACAGATGCATCTCAAAGTTTCTGAAGCGATCTATTTCATTCTCGTTCTTGAAATTACTATCGGGTTCTACAACCGGCATGTCTTCCTGATGATCATCATGATGATGATGATGAAAGTCAAGCATCAGGATCTCTTCTATCCTGATAGTCTGTGGTCTAATGGCATAAACTCCGGGCTCAATATCGACGTACATGATCTCGTTTGTTTTATTGTACTCGGTGATCATGTGCTTCATTCTAGGCTCAGCATCTATTCTTATCTGGTTGGGTATACCTTTCCAAGGCAACCACATGTGACTGAAGTTAGTAGACATATATCCATTCAAAGTCTTTGACCAGTCTCTACTAAGCAGCATCCCATATGTGTCAGGTATGTCAACTACCTGGATATCAATGTAATACTAGATCCTGGGATCAGATGCTAACTACATGTGTATATGAGTCAATTCTCCTATTACACTCACCTCTGTCTTATCTAGCTATGTCACCTTCTTTAGGGATTTAGCAGGATGCAGTCCTAAAGCGTTGCATATGGACAGGGGCATGACATTTGTAGATGCACCTGAATCTACCAAACAGTTGTGTAAATTTTTGCTAAACATCCTTATAGTGAGGAGGAAAGGTGGTGACTCGCTCTTATCCCTGTACAAGGTCATGTGGGAGGTTTCTGCAGCTTGGACAGTAGCTGGCACTTTAGGCTTGATATTATTATCTCTAGCAGCATGATCTTTACTACTAGACTGACCTGGGGAATAATTATCCTCTTTAGGTCCAGGATCATCTAGTGATTTCATGAAAGCCTTCTTGATTGCAGGAGTTTTCAACAACTCTGATAGAGATAGGCTGATCTTTACTTTCTTCATTTCATCTGCTAGATATGTGACAAGTTTATCAGATTCATGAGGTAGACCAATAGCTTTTGATGTTGTATTCTGAGGTGACAGGTACTAGGCGTTCACCTTGGGAAATCCCAGATTGTTACTTGCCTTGGGATCAGGAGGTGTGTTGAAGTTATTTGGAGGTAGAGAACTAGTTAGTGGACTGGTAGGTCTGTTGGAGTTGCTTCTCAGATTACAATTATGCTTACCAGGATATTGTTGTTGGTATGCATGCACCTCCTCATGTTCAGTGGAAGGCTTGTTCTCATCCTCAAAAGGGAAGACATAATTTGACTGAAAAGCCATGGCAGATTCTTCACATGCCTGGGTATAATGCTGGTGAGGTGACACAGTCTATTGATGATGATGATCAGTATAACTCTCTAATACAAATGCAGAATCATATCCACAAGGAACAATTTCATTTCCCTCTACCTGAGGTGGATTTCCAGAAGTATTAGATACTTTTGTCTGGAAAATACTAGCAGCAATTCTAAATTGTGGACAGTCTAGCTCTGCATGAGCATTCGTATTGTGTATTTTGCACCAATTTGTGAGGGCTGCTTCAGTAAGATTGACTCTAGTAGTTTGTTTGGTTTCAGTAAGTGGCTAGTTATCTAAGGGTGATGTTAGTGAGCCATTATTTGTCCTGGATTTCCATACTCTAGGCTGTCTCTGAGGATTATTGTTATTTCCACCACTATTGTTGAAATTATTGTTGTTGTATCCTCTATCAGGATAGTTTGGTCTATCATTGGAATAACCTCTGTTTTGGTTAGGCTGAGAATAAAAGTTTTGGTTCCTCAAATGAGTGACCTCTGTAGTTAGTTTTCTTAGCTGAGCAGAGATTTCTTTGATTTCTTCCTTCTCTTCTTGAGCTTTAGCCACTACATTTTTAGTTTGAAGCTTGAAGAAAGAGGATTCAGTGCTATTGTTTTGATCTACACCTTGAGGTGTCTAAGTTTGTGCAGGATATTGTGGCATCTGGCCACTCCCATTAGGAGGTGGCACGATACTTAATGGAGGAATTTGCAAGGGTGTTGGCATGACTGCTAGAGGCATCATAGCTCCATTGGGATATTGTTGTGTCGAATATACAGGATATTGTGGAGGATAAGTTGGACACATGCCAGGCAATGTAGGGAATGCTATGTTTGGTGTTGGAGCAGGGACTAACTGCTGATTACTTTGATAGCTTCTTGAAAAGCTCCTATCAAGGTAGTGATTTCAGGGTGTGTTCTCCTGATGAACATGGAAGTCAATGGATCCAAAGCTGAGTAATAGATACTCCTAGCAGTAGCATCTACTACAGTATATGGAGCAACTAACTTGGATAGCATTTTCTGGAACCTAGCATTGAAATTGGCAATAGGCTCTCCTTCAAACCGCTTGATAGTGGCAAACAGGTGATAGTTCATTGAGGGATCTATTGGTATTTTGAACCTATCAGTAAAAGCTTTCTCTAGGATAGCCCATGAACCAATAGAACTCTAACCAAAACTAATAAACTAATTATAAGCCTGTTCCCCCAGGGAAAAAGGAAATAATCTGCATACAACATCTTGATGCTCTATTCTGGCTCTACAGTAGGCTTCTTTAAAGGTTCTAATATGATCATTAGCATCCTGATAAGGATGATATTTTGGACAAAGCTTGTCTGGATTCTTTGGTAACTCATGATATGCATTAAAGGTCAAAGGTGACTCTGCTGCAAAGAAAGACATTGCAACTGGAGGAGGTTGCGCCTGTGGTATAGTTGGCTGAGGTTGGACCTGGGGTTGAGGTTGAATAGGAGGTGTCACAGATATCCCAGAAGGTATTTGCAAATCGACAAGAGTTACAGGAGGAGGTTCTGGTGAAGCTCCTGATGCACTAGACCCTGGAGTGTGATGGATGTCTACAGTTCTAGGTCTAAACCCTCTAACAAGTAGTTCTTCAAAGATTCCACTAGGTCTAGACCTAGTATTTATCCTGTGAGCCAGGATTTCTCAATTTTAAGGCAAATTGGTTGGAACATTGTAAATATCAGTTGGAATATACCAGCGATGATTGTATTTATGGTTGGGATTGAGAATTGATCAAGTATTTATAGAATATTTGTAATTATACTGTAAATATGAGGTGATTTTTGGTTTGGCAACTGCACCAAGTTGATATCGGGTCTCTGCAGCAGGATACCTCAGAGTTTTGACAAATTTACCCAAAATAAGGTTGATATTTACAAATTTAAGATAATCCACTGTGAAGATTACAATATTTATGACTGATTTCAGAAACTTTACACAAGATTAGTGTATATCGACTCAGAACAACAAATATTTGTGTATAGCTCAAAAATTTAGTGATGTTTGAGTGTTACCTTACAATCTTTATCATCACCTGAACTACTGATGATGATCCTGGTCTTGTGGCCCTCCTTCTAGCGCTAATTTATGTTGGTCATGATGTTAGTCACAAACAAGCATAGAATAAAAGTACACATTAACCTTTATTCATCTTGAAAGATATGATGAATTCAGAGAATTCATGATCCCAAGTCTTTGATGATTAGGTCTTAATCATCTGACGTTACTCAGAGGTTGATGTGCGTTGCTATTTCCATTTTGGGGCCTTACATTGAGTTCATCATCATGACACTGCTTCTGCAAAGATTCTTCATAGAGAGGTCATTTTATGTAGTTGTTTGATCAAATGATACAGAAATATTTAAATCTTTGCATGATATTTTTAGTTATGCATGCTTAAGCATCAAATATGCAAAATATTTGCAATTATCTACGAGATGTCCACATATTTGTATTATTTGCTTGAGATTATCAATTATTTGCAATTATGATGGTAAAATGCTCTGAAATTTAAAGAAATTGAAAGAAATGTTTCAAATTAATGTTGAACCTTCAGCTATTGAACCACATATACATCAGATACAGTCATGAAGAGAAGAAAACCAAACCATATGTTCACCAGGACATTCCATAGCTAGATACAGTTGATGCTAACTTCAAAGGAATTGTATGAAACAACATATGCAAGTAGATATGCACTCCAAGGGATGCAACAAGTCACAGCATATATCCAGAATCCACACACTGATTACTCAAGATTTACTATGAATTGTAATCAAACAAGTCTTCTCATTCATTAAGTATGCAAGGATATAAATGTATACAAAAAGCTTTGAAATGAGCCCTGAATATTTCAGCAGATGGATTTCAATTAAGTTTCGAATATTTGAAATGATGCATTCCTGCACCTTTTATAGAACAAGGTGAGGAATCTGTTACAAAAGATCTACGATCTTGATTTATCTATGAATATCTATGGTTTACATTTCATTGACTAAGTCAATCTTTTCACATGGCACAGGTTGCCAGCTGGCAACCATCTGGAGTACTTATACTTTGATAAGCATCTGATACTTATATTTCCTTTTATGATGCATCTTCATCATGCCCTTTGTCATCATCATCACTTTCGCTGCTTTTGCTCTCTTCATCATCATGATGATGGTCCTCTTGAATATGGACCTGCATAACTATCCTTATATTTTCATATAGTTGTACTATTCTCTCTATTTCCCCACCATCCTGAGTTTTTGCTTTGATGGCAGCGTGCTTATGCATTTGATATTTGCCTCAGAGATTTTCTAATTTACTTCTCCTGCTGCTGGATGTCTCATGATAATTTTCCATCTTGACCCTGATCCTCATAATTTTGTCCATGGTTTCTTCTGTTAGATTGTTTAAGGGATCATCAGCTACCTGTTGGAAGTTATTATTTATAGCTCTGATTGCAAACTCCTCGTCTTGATTATCTATCTTCCCTTCCACCTTCCCTTCCAGCACTTCTAAAATTTTAGCTTCATATGACATCATATCATGTAGCTTCATGTTGATATCTCTTAATTTAGTGTTGCATCTTTTAAGCACCTCACACTCAAATTTGATATCCTTACACCATATGTCCACCAACAGTGCATTATTATTATTTAGCACTTGATTGCTTACTAGAACTTGAGGGTCAATTCTCCTTATTTCCTCCAAGATGATCAAAATTTTCTCCAGCCGAAAAGACCTCCTCCCAATCTCCATCTACAATTTGTCAACTTTTCTCCTGGAGACACTTAAAGAATTCCATCTCTTTAAAGAAGATTTTACCACTTCCGCCACTTCATCAAAGGTGGATAACATCCACTTTCTCATTATAGATGACTCGTGCTTCATGAGATCTAGTTTAGTTACTTCATCCTAAGAAATAGCAGTCAATGGGACTGCATGATCAGTTGACGTATCATTAGGGTTAATTAACCCTTTTATGTATGCATGCAGCTGAGCAATGTGCTCTTTATGCTGCTTATTCTTCTCTTTCTCTCTCTTAATTCTTTGAGTTAAGGAATCAATGATATCCTTACCTTCTTGACCCTCCTGGTCTTCATTTGCAAATCCTAAGTCAACTGTATTAATCTAGAATTCCTCCAGAGTAATTTTACCCTTTTCTTTATCTACAGTAGGAATTGCTATCTGTGCAGTCCTTCTTACAGTTGTTGGATCTCTCTTAATGGCCGAAGTCATTCTGGCCTTCCTCTTTGGTTTTATTAGATTTTCTAAAAATAAAGTGGATACATCAAATTCCTGAATCTCAAAACCAACTTCTGTGCTGACTTCCTTTTCCAACCACTGAGGTACTTGATCATGTTTCTCAGCATCATCATGATGTTCACCTTGATCTTCGGTATCTGTCAGCATATGTGATGGAGAAGGTGATTTCCTTGTTTCTTCTTCATGATGCTCATACTGAGAGCGATCCTATGGTATATCCTCTTGTTGAACAATTTCCTTTTGCTGAGGAGCCTCATCCTGAGGTGGAGGATCCTGTGATGCGTTGATATGATGATCATGATGATCATGATCCTTCTCCTTCATTACTTAATCCACTTTTGACTTTTCCTCCTGTTGAGGCATATTCTTAGCAGTGGATATTATGGAATCTTCCTTAGGTGCTGGTATTTGTTCTGAAACCACAATCTGTTCTGCACCTGCATTACTTACTTCCTAATTTTTAGAAGCATGATCTTCTAATACATTTTTCTCATCAACTTTCTTTTCCTGAACCTCCACTACAACGGACTTAACTGATGTATCCTATTGGTGTAGTTGGCTTATTTCTGAAGCATGGCCCTCTGGTTCTGCCATCTTCACTTCTTCTATATGTTCTCCTTTATCAAGTGTACCTATTGGGTGTCCAGGACTTACATCCTGTCTATATGTCAAATCCACTACTGCAGGACTTGTCACCTGTTTCACTAATGTGTCTAGCCCCATTTCTTGAGCTATCTTCTCTAGACTCTTTTCCTTTTTAGATTCCACTTGCTTCATCTCCTCCAATATTGTTTGAACTAATGGAGTCCCATGAGGAGTCATGTGAGTACCTGCAACAAGGGTTTCCATCTTCTGTGAAGCTACATCCTCCACTACCTCATCATCTGATAAATTAACCGTTTCATCCAGTGAGACATGACCTCTTTGAAACATTTGTGAGGTTCCTTTCATCTGCTCTTCTGCTTGTTCATTCTTGAACTTCACAATGGTAGGAAGTGGAACATTGTGTTGAAATTCCTTATGGAAAGCTTCACTACCAACCCCTTTCAACATTATAGGGGATTGCTTTATCTCACCTCTCATGGAGGTTCTTGGTTTCTTAGGTGTGGTAGCTACCATCACCTGTGGGGCTTTTCTTTTCCTTTTGAATAACAAAGGGGCTTCCTCCTCCTCAGGCTCTTCCTCCAGGGGGATATCCTCTTCTATTTGTTTTTGTGAGGATTGACCCTCTTCTTGGGTCTCAACAGTTTCTATAACCACCTTTTGAATCCTTTTGCCCTTTTGTTTATTTGCCTGTGGTGGTGATGCTGATCCTAATCCTGATGTTGTTGCATCTTCAGCTGGAAACACTACCCTTTCAATAATCACCCCTTTGGGTTCTTGATCAATTTTCTTACCCCTAGGGTGTCTTTTGCTTTGTTGTTGTTGTGGAGGCAGCCTTTCTCCTTTAGATTTCCTTTTTTCAATTATAAAATCATCATATTCCTCATCAGGAATATCATGTCTCTTCTTTTTTTTTGTCTACAGTAATGGCAACACCCTTCTTCTTCAATGCATCAATTTGTTCATCAACCCAAGCTTTGGTTAGCTGTAATGTCCTGGAGATGAAAGGATCCAAAGATATGTCTTCTTGTATGGTCAGGTCAGGTGCAGATATTGTATCATTATATATTTTCTTTTCTTCGTACTCATCTGCCATTATCATGCCATCATCCTTTTTCAACTGTGAAGGAATAGAGATGCAGTCAAAGGTTTTGATTTGATTCAGTGTTAACCTTTGGTATCTTCTTCTTCTGGCTTCTGCTTCATCTTCACAATCCGCCCGGAAGTCTTCTAGGTACCCCTGATGAATAGGTTTCCCTATTATTTTCTGTATCATCCCATAAGGATCATATGGCCTTACCAGTGGGAATGGCTGCAATTGCATTTTATTCAAACGAACAATGACTTTCTTGATATTTTTTGAATCAGGGCACATATACCAGCCAATAGTTACTGGAAACAAAATGGGTGGTATTTTCTGAGCATCCTTGTATGCCTTTAGTATTGTGGAGCTCTGCCTTATAAATTCCATTAATATCACTGCATCAGTGGGCTATCTTGGCAGCATAAGGGGTTGTCCTTCAAAGCCCTCAATTCTTATGTAAGAAAATGTTGCAAATTGGATGTACCAGGCTCCATGCCTGTAGATTACTTCTTGAGCTTCCATGCTCAATCTTTTTGTCCTATCTTCCTCCATGGTCCTCACCAGATGCATAGAGAATGCATCATTACCAATTTGTAATCCTGGAGGTAATTTACTCTCTGCAACTGGGGATAATGATCCCAAATATGAGCATCATTGGTGGTTCCGCCAATCTTTCCAACCGTTGTTAATGCATCAAATGTGCCTTTGTAAGCACAGGACTAGACAATGTATGATGTCATGTAAAAGGAACAATTTGAACCTCCCAGGCTCAGAAGCTGCTCATGTAGAGCATCACTAATCAATTGGCCCCATAGTGGCTTGGTAACTGCATATATGCACATCATGATGACACCATACATCCAGTCTTTAAAACTACCAGCATCAGGCTTCCCTGTCACCCTGCTAAGCAATGCAATCATATATTGATATTCGTCATCAAAATCATACTTATATAAGTGTACTGGAAGCTTGGCCACTGCAGGATATGCATTGTTCTTAGCCCTCCACTGGTACATGTTCTTTCTTGCTTGCTTCTTATTGTTTTCATATTCAACTTCAGATTTCTTCAAATCTATGTTGTTAACCTTCCTGCCCAATGGCAGTCCAAATGTCTTGGAAAGACCCTTGATAGACAGGTCTGCATATATTCTCCCATGTTTCACCACATGTCTTGTTTGTGGGTTGTAATTTCGTGCACATTCAATAACTAGCTCTGGAGACTCCATGGAGTACGAAAAACCAGCGGCATTCCACATTCCTGACATAAACACTGCATCCAGCAAGGTGCTTCTATTCTTTTCATCATTCATTTCGACAGACCAGGCCTCCAAATCGGTACTTCCTTGATGCGTATCCATTATGGCACCGTACTTTAACAGGATTCCTCCAGGATATGCAAACATAGGCCTACTGAATTCAGCCTCGCACTTAGCTAACCTCTTGTCAGCCATGGATATCTGCAATTAATAGGATTTGTCTTACAATAGATATTCACAAGCATGCACATAATGATTTATCTCTATTAACATCATGCATACTATACTTATTCGGCATTTACTTATCATGGGATGAGTAAACTAACACCTGCAACATCATACCTGATTATATAGAAGCAACAGGGTGAAGGTGTCAATTACTTACTTGGTTATGCAGATCCCTTTGATTATACTAGTGGTTATCTGATAGTATCTTTAATTCAGGTGATAATCTTGCGCCTCTTCCTGCTGTAGCTCTATGCATCCAAGTATCGCCCATATGAGGGTTTGGAAACTAGCACTCTGTAAAAATGATTTTATCGCAAGGTAAGTGTAAAAATGGCAATTGAATTTACCTTTTAACTTTGCAATTAGGGCGAAATTAGGGCAAACCCTAATGGATTAGATTTTAATCGTTGATTTTTCACGGGAACTTAGGATCTCGCCAGGTGTGTGATTGTGATTTGTGTTTGGCGGGAACTACCTACCACTCTTGCGTGCATTAAATGTCAATGGTGGCAACAAGAGCTGGGTGATATTCTCATGACAAGATGATATTTGAATACATGATGATATTTGGATATCACGGTGGTGAACGCACCATTAGGTCGTGCTTAATACATCAGGAGGATATTTCAATATGTCGAGTGATGTTACAAAAATGATGATGACTGGGTAAACCATAATCCCTCTCTCTCAAAATATCAGGATGACGTCATCTAGATATTGGCTCAGTATACCGCTATTGCATCATGACGACATCATCATATTATGCGAGAAGGATCATGTTTAGGAAATATGCCCCCGAGAAGTAAATGTGCTGATTACGTCATCGTCATGTTTGTTTCTTTGTTTATCGAACTTAAATGACATCATCAGGATAATGGTTTAGGGGGACGGCAGGATGATATTGAGAAATATCGGGTTACATTGAGGAATGTGACTCTCATGAAATACATAAGGTTATTGACGGGTAAAGGTCATTATCACCTAAAATTGACGTCTACATGCCGCGAATCAAATGCTTTATCAGGTGATAAATTAGATTGGGGCAATCTTTCGAAAGATGACTGATATTAAGAAATATGATCCTCCCCCTGTGAAAATCAGGTTTGACCAGGATTTTGACCATTCATAACTTTCACATCCTAATGAATATCAGGGTGATGCAAAAGGCAAACCTGCATGAAATTTGATGCTCTTTCTAAAAATGAGGTTACTGGAATGAAATAAGAACTTTGACAAACTGACCTCATGATGATGACTTACCACATCCTCCTATAGAGAGTTATATGCATGACATACTTTTACCAGACCGCCAGGAAGCAGAAAACACAAGCCAAGCCAAAAAGTTGGGTCCCTGTTTTGTCAAATCAAAATGGGGCGTGTTGTGTAACCACACAACACTTCTGTAAGAGCATTTTGAATACTCTTTATACTAGGATCCAACACCATTTTGTCTACTCCAATTAACCCCTTTAGAGCATCAAATCTCTTATCATTGAATTATTTTTGTACCTTGACCTCTACAGACTTCTCTAGAGATTCAAAATGAGAACTTACCGAGTTTATTAGATTTTTCAATTGGTCGGATGGAGATGCCGAAGAATCCTTCTGAAAAGTGGGCATGATCTTATCCAAAATTCCTGATGCTAGGCCAAGTAGCTCACTATCTTCTATGTGAGACTTCAAGATGTCTTCTCTCGCTTTAGCTTGAACAATGGAGGCCAACTTTATCTTTTGCACTGGAGATAAGGTATCAAAGTTTATTAGACCTTGTATAATGTCCTGATCTTCTTCAATCTATTTGTCTCTTTCCAGAATTTCCTTCACTGCTTCTACAATTTCTCTTGCCCAAAATGATGATATATCTATTTGATCCTTATTGGTATAGTCAACCAGATTGTCGTGATTGGGCTCTTCATCAACCTTTACAATCTCTTCTTCTTTTTCATTTTTGTCCTTGGCCTTTTCTGCTTCTTGATCCTCTCCTTTTTCTGTTTCATGCTCTTTATTCTTCAATGAATCATCTTCAATTTGATCATCTGCTTCAACATTCATCTCTGTATCTTCTTTGCAAGATTGATCTGGAGGAGTTTGAATACCTCCTGTATTATCAGTTTCATCTGTCATCTTTACATCTTCCTTGTTTATTGCTTCCTCTTCCGGAATAGAGGAGTCATTTAACTTAGTTTGCTTCTCATTGATCTTCAATTCTTCAACATCTAGAATTGAGGAGTCAATCCCACCATCAGTCTCTTTTTCAACAATAGGAAGATTATGTCTTTTCAGTGTATTCAGAAGAATCTCCTGAGTATCTTTGACTATCTCATCTGTTTCACCAAGCATAAGTTTATTCATTCTCTTCTTACTCCTGAAGTCATCCTTCACTTCTTTGAATATCATGTTCATCTGATCTGGAGTAATCTGAGGGTACAAATTTATCAACACATGCTCCCTAATCTCCATGTCTTTACCTTTTGCATTATCTTTTCTTAACTCCAGAATATCTACAAGACTTTTTGGAATTTCAGAAGTTATTTCAATCAAAGCCTTATTGTAGATGTTCAAATATTTGACTGTTGCTTCTTCTAGAACCCTCTTATCAGTATCACTGTAATGATCAAAGAATTCAATCATTGGCCTTATGTTATCATCTATAGTGACTGATTTGATGATGTCATCCACAGAGAGAGTAGTCTTTTCAACATATGTTTTAGCCTTTTGCCTCTTGCTTGCTCTTTTGCTTTCAGAGGGCTTCTCCTTAGACACCTTGGCTGCTTTTGTACCTGATGCCTTTAACTCTGACTTCAACATTAGAGTCAGTTTCTTCTTCATCATTCTTCATGCTTTTATATGTCCAGGAGGCCTTAGTTTTCACCCTTTTCTCTTCTTTTCCAGATGATTTGTCTTCTAGTTTCTCAGGTTTGGCAGGTTTTGGGGGAACAGGGGAAGCAACAGAGCTTCTAGTTTTTCTAGGCTGGCTGGAGGAGACTTCTGGAGAACTTCCTTGTTTCTTATCTTGCTTCTCCTTCTTAGGTTTTTCTATCCTTTCTCTATTCTGCCTCACAGCTTCCTTAGTTATGCTAATACTTTCAGCATACATCTCTACTTGCTTCTAAGCTTTCCTTTTGATTTCTGGTTTTCTGAGCTCAACATGCAATTTCAAACTTAGCTCCTTATACGTTCCAAATCTTTCAACTGTGGTATACTTTGACTTGCTCAAAAGATGTTGAGCATACATATCTAATACTTGCTCATCAACTTCATAACCCATAGGCATAATCCATATCGTTCTTGGTTCAACAGCTTCCATTAAGCACTGATCTATATCTACCATAAAACATATTGTATCCTTGTATTTTTCAACTATAGAAGAAGGAATTCTCTCCCTTGAATGCATCATGCTCTAAAAATTCTTGAAAAATCCCTAGAGAGCTGTCCTCTGAGCATTGGCATCTCCAATATTGTTCAAGTGCTCTCTTATTTGAATAGCAATAAGTTTGTCACTGGTCCAACACATGCTTTTCTTGCCAGGTAACTAGTTCATGAAATAGAAGAATAGACATAAGACTAGTGTACCATACTTGAAGGTGTTCTTAGATTATCCTTCTTTACCTTATTCAGATTTTCCATCAGCTAGTTCTGCAACAACTCACACAAGTCATAGTCAACATTTTCTCTCAACATCTGATAAGCTACATAGATAGCTGTACCGGATACATAATTTTCCCTGCTAGAATGATAAATCTTGTATCCAATCACCATTGAAGCAAACTTAATATTTGGATCAATAATATCATTGATAGTCATTACCCTTTTGTCAAATCTTGAATCGGTAGCATCAGTCACAGTTTGATTCTTTATAGCCTTCAACATTGACAGTCCACCGAATGAGTTTAACCCTATCACGACCTTGATAGCGTCCTTGGTGATTTTGAAAGGTTTCATTATCCACATAAACTCATCATGCATACGGCTTAGGACATACTGGACCCATTCATCTTCAATGAAGCATGGAAACCCTATAACTTGAAAGAAATGTTTATCGTGCAGTGCCTTATACTCAGGTTTAAGACCATGAATTTCATCCCTCAGATGATTCTTAAACAAATCTACAAGCTTTGAGTCTCCAAATTCATCTATGCTGGCATGAATGTAGGCCCTAATATCCTCGACATGTAATACACCATATAGAACACTTGAAAATACACCTAACGGGTCAACTTCTACTGATTTGTGTGGATGCTTCTTAAATTTGGGTCGAGGCCTTTCAGTAATATCAACAAATAATGGTGTAGCCATTGCAAAAGATCACAAGTTCAAAGTTTCACAGAAAATACCTTTTTCTTCACGAAGTTAGGGTTAGCAAATGAATTCGCCGGTTACACCTCAAATCCTTGAAATATTAGCTCAGGTACTCTTTTTCTTACTTTCTTTGAATGCAAAGTGATCCAAATGCTTGAATGAATGACCTTTTGTCCTCCGCAAAACCTAATTCTTCATTGTAATAAATGCTCTACCCTAACACATCCAGTTACACTGTTTTGCATACTGTCGATCTTCAATTGCTCTGTAATTAGTCACATTAGCTTCTTTTCTTCCAGAATTAGCTTTAATAGATCTGCAATAACCTTTTTTTAACTTCATTCATTGTGCCAGATTCAGGCCCTCACTTACTGGCTGGGGGAAGTAGATTTTCAAAGCAACTCCCCCTGAGCCAAAGCTCCTAATTCAATTCCTAAAGGAATTATCAGCACCAGATTCTGGTGCGGATCCATTATCAACATTCATTTCACCTTTCTTTACCCATGTTTTTCTCATTTCATTCTGGACCTCATTCACATCAACTTTACCTTTGCCTTTGTCTTGTCTCTGCATGTTTTGGTTTATGTTTACCGGACCTTTTCTATTATTCCTGTTTCTGCATAATCTTACAATATGACCAGATTTATTGCAATTAAAGCACACAACATTTTGCTTATTTACTTGATTCCCTCTTGATCTGCACTGATTGGCCATGTGTCCAAATCCATTGCATGTAAAACAATAGCCATTAAAGGAATTGCCATTTCCTCTATTGTTAAAGTTATTTATTATCATACTTCTGCATTCATTAGATCTATGACCATACCTCTTACAATTGAAGCATTGATCAGAGAAGGATGGACTACTTTGATTCACTCTGCTTCTGCGTTGAGTAGCTCTATGACCAAATTTATTGCACTTAAAACAATTTCCATTGAAAGATGGATACCTTTGAGCATTAGGTTGTCTTACTAGAGGTCTTTTAAGATTCCTTCTTTGATTTCTTGCATCAAGATTTCTTTGACCAGATCCAAAGCTTTCACCTTTCTCAAATCCCAAACCATGCTTATCATCTGCCTTCTTCTGACTATCAAGCAGCACCTCAAGTTTAGCTGAGCTTATCTTGAATTTCTCTTTATATTCATTTGCAACTTCTAGGTCATTTTTGAGAATGACAATTTGCCTTTCAAGTTCTTTTTCGTTGTCTCTTCTTTCATGTAGATCAGACTCTAGATGGGCAACAATTCCATCAAATTTGCAGTATTCTTCTATTCTTTCTTTCAGAGTTTGTTTCAGGTCTTCTTCAGTCTTCTTTCTTTCCTCAATTTCTTTGGTTAACCTCATCACCCCAAATTCCATTCCATGTTTTAGAATAGAAACTTCTTTTGCTAGCTTCTCACATTCCTTTGTCTTCTTCTTTAGAGCCTCATCCATGTCATTGTCTACATTCTAATTTCCTAGTTGAAGAAGTAGCTCCTTCCTCTTTTCATTAGATTTGCTCAAATTTTCTTTTAAGGTCTCAATGAAATCTTCAGCATCATTAAGGTTTTCTTGCAGTTCTTTGACATCAGCTCTGGACTGATCAAGATCTTCTAAAGCAAGTTTAAGTTGTCCCTCAAGGTTGTATGAATCCATTTTAATGCCTTCCCAGATCTTCCTTAAGCTGTTAAAATTCTTTCAAGGAACCTCATTCTGATACCAATTGTTGGAATTGGGGCAGATAACTAAGAGGGGGGGTGAATCAATTGTCTCAAAACTCTAACAATTGCTGCAATCAATTCTTCTCTACCACTTATTTACAGATCATTATCATAACCATGAAAGCATGAATTAATAACACATGAGCAGAAACACAAATAACACACTTGACACCAAGATTTTTAATGTGGAAACCTGGTTAAGGGAAAACCACGGTGGGGGTTAACCCACAAGAATTAATACCCTGTTAAAAGTATTACAAATGGGGAAGGCACATGCCTTCGGGCTTACTGCCTATATAAATGTTTATAAGAAGATTATAGAATAGTTGAACTGATGAATAGCATCTACCAATGCAAGAATTCAGTTCCGGTTAAGTACAAAATACTGATCTTACACACTTCATCCTTGCTCTGCTCTGTTTATTGTTTTGTCATGATCCGGTCCTCAAATCTCATCTCCTTCGCACTTCTTTTTGTCTTTTTCACACTTACTCCATCACTATTTCTCAATTGCTCACCAAAATACTTGAATCCATCAGCTATATATATCCACATCAAGAAATTCAATCAACTCTAGTCAGCTTCAACAAAACTTAGAACATTTATTAAGCATTATGTTTTGTCGGCTGAATCTATGCATAAATATCAACGCGAACCAAAAACTTGTGTTCCCAAATAATCAATCATGTCGGCCAATATCAATGATTGTCACTAATTGCTTATCCAACACCTTTTCTACATCCATACCAAGATCAAATACTAGGTCACCCTGTTCTTCTTCTGACTGTGCTAACTAACTGGAATCTGATACTCAGATGCTTATATCTTTTGAATCCTTCATCACCGGAGGCTAAGATTCTGGATTTAGATAGTCCTGACAATCCTTATCACTTCCTCAAATCTGCAGTACACTGTGAATTACCACCAGAGAGATCCAGACCAAGATACCAGACCCTGTCACATGCTTTGTTTCTAACATCCGGACTTAGACAAATCCTCACTCTGACTTTTGGTATGAACAAATCATGTAATGGGGATGTGTAGGACAGACTTAGTTTCCATCAATGACAACACTTGTCATGCATAGTAGTGTCTCTTTCAACACCTTTAAGAATAGTTCATCCTTGCCCTTGTCCTCCAAAATCTTTCTTGTCTATAAGTATGAATTTTGCGATGTCTTACAAATTCTTCAGTGTAATCCAAAATGAGTCGATTGACAGGGAACCTTTTCATGACATATTCAAGGACATTGTCACTCACAATGTTAGTGATTAGCATCCCATTGAATTTTGAAGTATATGTACAACACAACACCAGATGAGAGTAACAATGAGGCCAGAAAAGGAGGATTAAATTTATCAACTCTTTTTGACTGTCATTGTCACTCATGTTACACCACCACATCCACACATCAATTTCAATTCTAAGTTTGTCCTGTATGGGTTCTAATTAATCAAACTTAACTGACTTGTCATAGTAGTATGGCTCATTAGCCAAAGCCAAAACTGCTAACTCTCGACATACTATCACTGTGCAGAAAGGATTGTAATTCTTCATTTGCATCACTGGAAATAGATAACATTCTTCTTAGCCCAAAAAGGTATTGCAAATAAACTATTATAAATAAAAAGACATTTTGGACTATTGTTAAAAATAATTGTTGAACTTGACTATTTAATGAAAAAATCCAAACACAACTAAAAGTTGAATTACCTTCTCTGCATAGCTTATGTGATAAACACCAATACTCCTTATATTATTTCTTGTCTTGACTATTTTAGGAATACCTCAGCTTTCAAACTTGTTTTTAAAGTCTCTTCTTACAAGAATGCTACAGATTGTAAAATGTAATGGTAAAATTAATGTGTTTTGCGGGCTGCTACGAGATAAACATAAAATTAAATGGGCTTATGCATTTATCTGTGTTGAGTATTAATGGAGGCTCACTTGAGTGTCAAATTAGGCAAGTTGAAGTACATATCTAGGCTCATTAAAAATTTCCACTTGTCTACCTGTAATGTTGTTCAATTAATGTCTCGTGAGTAAATTTTAATTAGAATGCAAATTGAAAGTAAAATTGTAATTCTGATACGTTGTATGCATTTATTACTCACGTGTGATTACATTTAGAGAATATCTTAGATGTCATTTAATTCACATTTTTTACCTCATTGGAGGAAACTATTTAACATCATCAATGCTCAGTTAAAGTGGCCTCTGGCCATGCTGTCATTTTCTCGAGAAATTTTTTTTTTTTTCGTAATTAGTCTGAGAAAATCTTCGATTATTGTGAGAAGATCTTACATCTCAATTAATTACCATCTTATATTTGTCTCGACCTATTGGATCAAATTATTTAGACTCATCAACGACATTCATTGCTGGTAGTAAAAATGTAAGTCAGTGAGGGTAGGCAGTCGCACGATTGGCCAATAGCTCAGTTCTTGGGGCCTGTGGCAACACTGTCATTTTGTGTAGTCCTATGCATTAAAGTTTATGTGCAGAATTATATATTTTTTAGGTAATTATACATCATAGATTGTTGTGTGAAGATATTGCATATCATTTAATTCCCATCTTTTCAAACTGTTTAACCTCATCAGGGCATGCCGCGGCCCACAACACCATTGGCTGATTTTTTGAGTGTGCATACATTTATTAGGTGTTTACGTTATTTTTTTGGTAATTATTTCAATCGGATCTTATTCTGATAAGATCTTCCATGTCATCTCATTCAGGCATTGTATTGATCTTGCCCTATTAGATTAAACCATTTAACCACATCAACAACATATGAGCATCGAAGTAAAAATGGACGTTGGTCAAGGCAAGCTGCAATGTCGTTGGCTGATAGGTTGAAAGGATGACATGTCCTCGATCTGGGTTGTACAATTGGCACATCATCCATAAATTTTTTAGGAATGGAAGCTGATAGGGAAATTGCACTTAAGTTTTAACCATGTTAAAATATAATAAATTCCTCTTGAACCAAACATCTATTTAAATTAAATATAATTCTAAGTTAGCATATTTATGCAATGCCATTGGCTAGTGAAGGTGACATGTTAGTTCATGGGACTATATTAAAATAACTATAATTCAAATGTAATCATTCTTTCAAAGGGGCAAACAAAAATAAGTGTATTAAAATAACTTGTATAGTTGTATTATATTTGAGCTTCAAAAAATATTACGTGTTCAAGACTTGAACTTGAAGTTCCTTGTCTTCTAAAGTAAAGATCTTAAAACTACTAAACAATTTACAAAAAAACTATAGTATTTACTGTAATATTTATAAAATTTTGCACTAATTACTAAAAACTATCTTAGTAAGCTTCCTCTAGGCTCTGTTGCGGTTGGCATTATGGGCTAAATCTAGAAGAAATAGTGCCACCTAACGGGCGTGCTTGAAACAAACTTTGTTTGCAAAGGGATGAAAACTAATGGAAGGGGTTCTCATTTCATCCAGAATACCCATAACACTTGCAGTAGCAATTCCTAAATTACTAGTGAGTACAACTTCCTAGAGTGTTTGAAGATTCTCCGCAAGCCTCGTCATTCTATTCTCTAGCTCTCGGAGTGCTCCAATAGAAGCAATGCCTCTAAACTCATCTCCAACAACTGGTAAAGTATCTTGTGGGAAGTGTCAGTCCATTGTTTCCACTGTAGGCAACCCTATTATGAACTGTGATCGGACAAACATTTCTGCCACCAATACCATTGATGCTATGGATTGTGTAACCCACAAGACATTTGACATGAAATAATACACTACCTTAGAATTGACACAACTCCTGATATCAAGTTCCAGGTAGTCAATGCCAATGACTTCCTTAATGGTTGCCTTTACCTCGTCCAATGGCAAATTAAAGATAATGTTTAACCTCCTTTGCAACACTAGTCCACAAAAAGCCATCTCTCTACAATTAGAACACAAGAGGAAGAGAGGCTCCATGATATCACAGGATAGGATTTGAAGAGCTCAATAAGATTTCCACAAAATGAACAGAGCAAAGGAATATTATAATGGTTGGTCAAGTGTGTGACTAGACATGTCTTCATTTATGTAATTTAAAGCTAAATTAAATGAATGTTTTATTTAAATTGAATAAAGCGAATAAGAATACAGTAATCACGTCTGTGTAATAATTTGAGTCAAAGGATGGCCTTTCAGCTTTGACATAATATTACAGATGTCCAGATATTATTTATACGCATCTCAAAAACCATTCGGACAGATAGTTTGCATGTGCAAAATTACATGCAAATATTATAGATGATGATATCACAGATGGTAGTATGATACAACTTTTCTTTAAAGTTATTTTAAATTAATTAGAAATCTTGATTATGTGATGCAATATTTTGCTCGCGATTGTTTTGGGAGTAAATTTGCATTTATGTTTATAATCTTTGATATCTTATTTTTTGTTGTCTGCCGTGCATGAGATCCAATACTACATGTGTGTATTAATGGCAACATTGTCTTCAAATATCACCGGCTGTTGGGTTTTCAATTGTAAATTCCACCTGTTATTTTATTCCCCACCCTCATTTTTGTCCTGCTCTCTCTGCATAACCATGAACAATGT
The DNA here is from genome assembly GCA_027924645.1 of Cunninghamia lanceolata. NCBI lineage: Eukaryota > Viridiplantae > Streptophyta > Pinopsida > Cupressales > Cupressaceae > Cunninghamia > Cunninghamia lanceolata. The sequence continues at coordinate 13,511,063 of BSBN01000503.1, read as the reverse complement.
TATAAAAAACTATCATATTTATATCCATCCATAGACATGTTTACCCATAGAATTGGGAGCTTATCACTCCACCAAATTGTAGAAGGTTTTCGACTTTGATTTTGTTGTAGTTGAATTTGCAATATGTTGTGTGGTTGGTGAAGGTTTGTTGCAAGAATTCTTGCATGTGCTTCTCTACTTGGAGCTTGCTTCCATCTTTCTCTCCAACATGATGGATCTAGTGCAGGATGCAGAGTTTGTGGAAATTATGGCCTTCTCTTACATTCATCAATATCTTGTCATTGCAGAAAAAATCTGGCCAGCGATGGAAAACTACATGTATGAAGGTGAGGCTCCTTTGGGTGACTTATTTTCCATCCAACTCCTTCAAAGTTCTCCTGCTCTAGCATGCATTTATAACACTCTCCAAAAGGGGCTTCATTTTACCTATTGGAATGCTCTAAATTTGGTGCTGGAAATGTAGAAATTTTGGTTACCACCGGGATTCAATGTTCGTGTAAAAGAGATATTTAATGCCATTCACTTCCTACGAATGCATGCACCAAATGTTGCTCCTTGGCCTAGGAATGCTAATATAGTGTTTCCTCCTATGTGTTTGCCTCATGTTGATGATACTATGGATTCTTAAGACCCTGAGTAAGGATGTGAGTGTCTTGTGGTGGTGTGGTTTTTTTAATGTTGTACTACCTTCGGTTGGCATTAAGCGTATGTTGTTTTTTGTTTTGATTATCCAATTGTAAAAGCTTATCCCTATATGCTTTCATGGTGGCCATGGTGCCCTTTCTGGCTTTGATTATTTGGTTGTAAAAGCTTATCCCTGTTTGCTTTCATGGTGGTTGTAGTGCCCTTATTGGCTTTGTGGAGCCTTTCGATGCAATTTTTAATGATTTTTGATATTAATATAGTATAGGTGCTCTACACCTTTTTCTTAAAAAAAATCTCTCAAATCAGTACTAATTCAGTATTAATTGGAAACAAAAAGTACAAAACCATAATTAAAAATTTATATTACATTAGGTGTTAATTCGCCACCTTAATTAAAAAATTGTTGGCAATTTAAGATTAATTCACAACCTTAATTAAAAAATTATCAGAAATCTGGCCTATATTTGCCACCTCAATTAAAAAATTAGGAAAAAATTAGCCTTATTTCAGCAACATTAAATTAATATTTTATGAAAAAATTAGGTCCTCATTCATCAATCTAGTTAAAAACAAGAATGAATTTTGGGTTTCAAATCGCCAACAATTTATTTTTAAAATGATATTATAACATAAAATAGCCACACTCTCTATGACTTCAGTTCAATTTTTGGAAGAAATCACCAAGTTGATTATATCGCAACATAGGGGATTCACTAGGATTTCTATAGAATTTTCTAGGGACCAGTGCTTAAAGTTTACCCTACTCATGTAATGGGTGCTACAATTTGACAACTGTTGAGTAACCCAGTCCCTTCAATGGAGGCATCTTCCAATGCATTGGATTTAAAAAAGATGAAGCCCTCCCAAGAATTTGTAGAATTTGATAAAAGAAGTATATATTTTTAGAATCAAATCAAATAAGATATGTCAGTTACTACAAAATCAAATTTAAGAAGATTCTATCATGTTTATGTTTGAATAGTGTTGTGTGCTTGTTGTATATAATTCGTTTACACTATTAAATCTACCCACCATGAAGTCAGTCCATGTCCCTCCATCCTATGTACCTTTAGTATCACTGATAAATACAGTTCATTTTTGTCGCTTATCAAAGTCACCTATCATTCATTTCTATTGACTTCCTCCACTCAACTTCCCTTGTTAAAGCCATGTCAAAATCCATCCAACCTACATTAAAATTTTCATCAAGGCTAGTTGGAATATGTTGCAAGGCATTGTGTAAGTGTTGTAAACCTTCACACTTTGAGATAAATAGTTCACATTATTTAGCGCAAAAAAATGTGTTGTCCTAAGTGTCGTTAGGAGGCCTCATGGGTTTCCTTTGTGTTGGTTAAGAATAGTGGTATCTTTCAATATGCTAATAGGTAGACTTAGCTCTACATCAATCAAAATATGGATGATTACCAACTATTTAGACTAATACAAAATTAAAAGAATGTAATTTCTTGTGAAATCATTATGTAGTCCTAACTGCAATTAATATATTTATGTAGTTGAAAAGAAAACAACTATGGACGTCTTTGGGTAAAATTTTAGAAATGCCAAAGGCACAAAAGATCATAAATTAATTAAGATTGATTATATCTAAATTGTGGATATTGAAAGAACAATCAATAGATCTTTTCCATATGTCACAATTATAGATTTATTGCAAACATTTGGCAAGGTTCTAGGTCACCATCATGTATTCATTGCAAATTCAATAGTTTAGATATATGTGATGGTAGTCCTTTTAATCTCCACCATCAATCTATATATTTCATGTCTAGGGCTCCTCACTAAGGGAACACCTATTGGCGTAAATATTATATAAGTGGGTGGGATTGGAACTCGAGACACTTAAATGTCTATAGAACTTATGGTCATAATATTATATGTGTGTGTTGTAATATTTATGGATGATTTACATTGGATTTATTGTGGATTAAGCGATGAGAATATTAATGTAAATGAAAATGGCAATACCATACAAAGGGGAAATCTAGGAAATTTGGAATGTTGAAATTCTTACCCAATTATTTCTTTACCACTTCTATAATTTGTCATCTCTTTTCTTTCACTTCTTTTGTTTAATTTTTTTAATTTTGTTTTATATTTATATGTTTATTTTTACATTTAATTATGTCAGCTATTGTTTTAATTTTAATTATGTCAACTATAGTTTTTATTTTGTAGTTTTAGTTTTTATAAATATATGTTAGTTGTGTTTTGGTTTTTTTGTACATGGTCACAACATTAGACTCATCGCTACCACTATAGGTTGTTCTCGACATAAAGAAAATGTTTTTTAACTTTCTTCACACTTAATTTTGTTTCTTCTTGAGGATATTATATATCAATTTAAGATTAATTTGACATAATATTCTAATGATGAAATTTATGACAAAGAAATTTGCTTGGGAAGGAGGGCTCTGCTAGTGTTTCGAGGGTTGAAAATCCTCCATGAACCACTGGTAGAGTTCTCTCTTTGCTTTGGAACCCTTCATTTGTGAAATCTATAACATTTGTCCATATTGGATCTCTGTGATAATGTAAGATTGTTTAATGTGTTTGGTTTTGTGTATATTTGTATGCTTTCTTGTGTATAGTCATTCAAAAAAGTTACTAAAAAAAAATTGAATGAAAAGTAGACCTTTTCCCTCCTGAAAGGCAGATGTCATAGGTTGTAGTGTGTCACTTCCCAATGCCCAAGGACCATCAGGGGGAGTACACCTTGTGTGCCTCAATAGTTATTGTTGGGCCGAACTGAATTAATGGAGGAACCAGAGAGTCTTAAATTAAAAGCAAGTGATGGTTTTGAAGAAACCACAAAAACTTATCAAGAATTTCTTTAGAGTGACGATGCCGAAGCACCGTCTCAAAATGCTAGTTTCGAGATCAACAGTGCATTCAGAGGAGAGTAGAATCTACGACAGTGAGGAGGAAAGAAGTGAAGGAGGGGAAGAAAAAGGTGAGGACTTCTGTTTGCCTAGAAAGCTCTCATTAAATCCAAATGTTGATATGAAAAAAGCCCTAAATGCTAAAGAATCTAGACTAAAGAATGTTGCTATTTTATTTGCCTGTTTAAATATTGAGAAAATTCCATCAAGAAGGTTTTTTGACAATTGGCTCAATTCGGTATGGGGAAAAAAATGGGTATTCATATTTCCTTTTGTAGGATGATTCAACATGGACTATTTGTTATTTTCTTGCGAACTCACAATATGCAAAAAAGAGTCTTGGATAGAAGCTATTGGAACATAGGTCAAACCCTTTTTGAATCTTTTCCTTGGGCTCCAAACATTACCCATAAAGAGATTATGTTCTGCACGGCCCCAAAATGGTTTCTTATAAAAAATGTGCTTGAGCAAATGTGGATTTTTCTGCCACAAATTATGGACCCAATTGGGAAAGTCTTGAGAATAGATGAAACTAGGGTCACCCTTCCCCATATGAATGCTAAGGTCTTGGTTGCTTTGAAAATAGGAATTGAAATACCAGAAATTATTGAAATTTGTTGGACTGAAAAAAAGTTGTTATGTGACCTTATAGGGCTAGGGGGTTTAAACTCATGCTTCATGTGCAAATTGGAAGGGCATAAAAAAAAAGATTACCCAGTGTTAAACAGAAGGAAATTTAGAGAAGGTGTCAATTTTGAGACAAAAGATCCTGATAGGAAATCTGAGGATAAAAGCTTTGAAGCGGTCGTGACATCCCCTGAGAATTTTCATGGTGACCTTCCATCTACTATGGAAAATCATATATAAAAAGAAAATGAAAGTGGTCATACTCTGGGTGACTTAAAAGTTGAGAACAAAGATATAGAAAAATACCTAGAACCTATTCTGGACAAAGAATCTTTTTTGAACCCTCTTAATGGGGAAAGCCCAAAGGAAGATTTTTGTACCTCTAGGGGTAAGGATAATTTGAGAGATGAAATTGCCTTATGCTCTGGTGTAGATCAGATAGATAGTTTAAACCCTAACAAGATATCTTTAAAGGGGAATGATCTCACTATGTTTGAAAACCCATGTTTTGAGGATTCAAGAGAGACAAATTCTTGGTAAGTACAATAAGGAGTGTGGGGTTACCCTTACCTCACAATAAATAAGGAAAACATGGATTGTGGAAATCAAATTGAAAACACTGTGATGGATAAAGGCAAGGATGGACATTAAAAAAATGCCCAGGAATTGGCTCTAGAAAAGATTAGAGAAAATATAGTTCAAGAACAAAGAAGGAAACTTGAAGTATTTAAAGAAAAGTTTTAAGGATAAGAAGACAATATATTCCAACGGGTTAACTATGAATAGCCTTGAAACAAGTATTGTAAATCTAGCAAAGGGTAGTGATTCCAGTCAAATTAGCAACCTGGTGATACTATTAGTGACAAAGACAAGGATGTCAATTTTAAGAAGGAAGAGGAAGTAAAAAAAGAAAATACTATAACAAGACTAATAGCTCTGTTAAGCAAGGAAAAAAGGGCAAAGAAGAGTAGATTCCCAAATGCTTTGTAAGATGTACAAAGGAAATAGATTGAACTATGATTGACAATATAAATAATGATAGAGATACACTGTTATAGTTGGAATGTGAGAGGGCTTGAATCCCCTGATAGGAAATATGTAGTCAGAGATTTCTGTAATAAAAATAAAAAGATGGAAATTTTATTGTTACAAGAAGTTAAAGCAGTGGGTTTTCAGTTGGAAAACAATCTGAGATTTATTTGGAAGGAGGCAATTGTCTTCTCCTCTAAACATGAAAAAGGGAAGGGTGGAATTGCCATGTTAATCAATAGAAAATGGATTAAAAACATAACTCAACATGGGTTTTCACCATGTAATAGATGTCTTTGGGTCATCTTAGACATTGACAACATAAAAATTGGTCTTTGTTCAATCTATGCTCCAAATGAGTATGGGAATAGGGCAAAACTCTGGAATTGGATGGAAAGTGATCTACCTAGGGTTCATTGGATAATGGGTGGTGACTTCAACATGATAGAACACAAGGATGATAAATCATGATTGGAAGGGAATGAAAAGTTCTTTTGGGATAGGATGAAGAAACTATTGAATCTTTATGATCCTTTAGCTGGGCAAAAAGATAACAATATTGAAATTTGGTTCTCCTGGTGTAATAGTCAAAAAGCTAATAGGAGAATATATTGTAGGTTGGACAGATTTTGTGCAGATAAAGATGCCTACCAATTTCAGTCCTCTAATCATAATAATTTGGTTTAGGATATTCCAAACACTTGTCAGATCACCACTAGTTAAAACCACTATTTCCTTGAAGAATCAATGTAATGTTGTGAAATCCAAGAAAGACTCTAGCTTCAAGCTAAACTGTGAGCTATTATTTGATAAGGATTGCATGGATGGTATTAGAAGCCTTAGGGAGATAAGTAAATCTCTAGATGGAGGGTTACATGACACTTCTTACTAGAATAAATTGATTAGCTCTTGCAAAATTGTCTTTCAAACTGTTGGTAAGAACTACTCCTTAGATAGAAGAAAGATGGAATTCATTCTCCAGGAGGAGTTTCTTAAAACCAAGGAGGAGTCACAGATGGAACCCAACAGGTCAAAGTTAATAGAGAAAATGGGAGATGTTAAGCATAGGCTGAGACAGATTTAATTCAAGAGGGCCCAGGGAGCCAAAGTAAGAGCAAAGCTAAATTGGCTAGAAGGTGGGGATAGGGGAGCAAAATATTTTTTTTAGTCACTAAAGTATAAAAATGTGAAGGAAAGTATTGGCCCTATCCTAGAAGGAGGAGTTTGGTACCACATCGATGGTGAGATGAAGGAAATATTTAGGAGTTTTTATGAGAACTTGTTTAAAGCATAAGATAAAAAAGAGGGTTGTAAAGAGACTTGGGATCTATGCAGGAGGATATGTAAAAGGAAAATAGATGATGAGATGCAAAAAAAATTGGAGGCTAGGATAACCAAGTTACAAATAGGGGTAGCCATCAAATCCATGGAAAATGGAAAATCTCCCGGGGTTGATGGACTACCTATGGAGTTTTACAAGGCTAATATGCACTAGGTGGTAGATGACTTGTTTGATGTCTATCAAGATGCGATAAGAAGAGGGACTCTAAGAAAAGATATTAATAGATAAACTTATTCCTAAAGATGGGGACAAAGAAAACATTAGAAATTGGAGACTAATCACTCTCTTAAATGTTTCATACAAAATATTAGCCAAAGTTTTAGCTTCAAGATTGAAGGATATTCTACCTAAAGTCATTAACTATACCCAAAAAAGATTCATTAAGGGCAGGTATATTCTTGAGAATCTTATTACAAGCTGCGAAGCACTTCAATGGGCTAGAGAATCAGGGCAAGAGGCAGGGATTTTACTTCTTGATTTTGAAAAGGCATATGACAGGGTGAAATGGTCATTTGTATTAATGATACTAGAAACTATTGGATTTCCTAAGTATTATTGTGATATGGTTAAGATGTTATTTAGGGATGCCTCAACTCAAGTGGAGGTAAATGTCTCATTATCCAAACCATTTAACCTGGGGAGATCCATTAGGTAGGGTTGCCCCTTGGCACCTGCTCTATTTGTTGTCGCTTCTGAAGCTTTATATTACTTGCTGAGAATTGATAGGCTAGAAGGAAATATGGAAGGAATAGTGTTACCCAACAAAGATATGTTGTTGAATGTGCAATTTGTAGATGACACTGTATTATTCCCAAAAATTGAGGAGAGGAATATGAAAGTGCTGGAGAACAGGTTAGAGCTATTATGTTTAGCGTCTGGAGCCAAAATTTATGCCTCTAAGTCCATTATGTTGAGTTGGAATATTGAAGCTCCTTATTGGTGGGATAGGACTAAATGAAGCTGGGGGGTCCCTCCAAACATGTTAGATTCTCAGGAATTCCTTTTGCTGTTCTTCCTTCTCTAAAGTGCATGTGGGAGTGGTTATACTCAATAATTAAGAGGAAATTGAACAGCTGAAATAGGTAATTCCTGTGCTTGGCTAGGAGGGTTCAGGTTTGTCAGAAAATCCTTTCAGCCTACTCTATTTACTATGCCTCTATGTGGTTGTTCCAAAGTTACCAGTCCAATGTTATTCAAAAAATTATCAGACAGTTCCTATGGTCTGATGGTAAAGGAACTAAAAAGAAACATTCAATGATGTTGTTTGGGGAAGGATTAGGGAGGTTTGGGATTAAAAGATCTAAAAATTTAAGGTATAGCTCTTGCTACAAAATGGATTGTCAGGTCTTTAGAGGGTGAGGAACCTTGGAAATTTTTGGTTAAAAATAACATTGGGAATGTTGTACCTCACAAAGCCAGAAACTAGAAGGTCTACATTTGCATGATTTCTTGTTTGGGACTTTTAAAGTTAAACCTATGGGATATGTTGTCTTCAACAGTATATGGAAAGCCTGGGAGCAAGCTAAAACAGTCATTGACAATGGCAGCGCATTTGATGTGAAAAAGGGTGAAATATCAGGACATAGATGTATTTGGTGGAACATATTTCATAAGGAAAAACCCTTGGCTCTATTGCAAGGGTGTTCAGCTAAGAAATTGAATGAAAAAGGACTAAATGTGTTGAGGGACCTGATTGAGGGAAACAATTCTAAAAATTGGGCACAAATTGAACAGGAATATAACCTATATGGAGTGAGTAAAAGAACATTCTCTGTAATAACCAAGTCCTTCTTGTGCAAGCTCCCCTAAGAAGTAAGTGTTATTGGGGAAGAGTGCATTAAGAAGACTAAGTGGAAATATGGATCTAACTTCTAGGAAGTTGATTCAAAGAAACTATACAAAATGCTAACTAACTCCTTGGCGGTCCTTGAGCATCTAAATTCTATCTGGGAACATAAAATAGAACAAAAGATATTATCCAAAGCATTTGAAATTTTTTGGTCTAAGAGTATATAACCTAAAAAAATGATGTTTTAGATGGATTCTCTTACTAAAAACGTTTACATTAGGCTTTGATAATTGTGTCTGCTCTATGTGTAATGTCAGTGAAACCTATCAACATGTTTTTTTTTATTGTGTTTATGCCAAAGCCACTTGGTTTGTCTTTATGGGAAATGTGCTTAATTAGGATACTGGGAATGGTACCAATTGGAAAGAAATATTATGTGGTTATGTTAATGGGCTAAATAGAAAACATAATAAGTTATGGTTAATATTATCAACAAAGATCTTATGGTTTTTGTGGAAGATGAAAAATGAAGAGAGGTTCCAAGGCAAGGAGAGGTCTCTCACTGAGTTACCTTATAAACTCACCAATTTGAAATTGATTGAACATGTTATGTTGACTATGGAGATACCAGTGGACAAATACAATGAGATAATGGATGGAGGTGCAATGATTTATAAAGAGGACATAAAAAATGCAAACTTCGGGCCACAAGATTTGAGAAAGATAAATGACAAGTTTCAAAAGGAATTTACAGATTTCCAAAATGAGTACTGTAAGCATCATCAAATAGAATGGTTAAGGAATGAGAATCAGAGGTATATGGAGATTGTTTTTTAGAACTTCAATGTAAACAACAAATTGCTTGATGTTTCTCCGCCAACTGGGACTATCAAAGGAGTGGATTCTTTCAAAATTAGTGACAACCAGGACTACAGAAGGGGTCAGGATAAAGGGGCACAAGACAAACGGTACAAAGTTAGGAAAAAGATGGTAAAGACGAATCTAGAGTATGATGGTATAGAGTTGGATGAGAGCTTTGAAAGTGATGACCAGCAGACAGTTAGCAAGCAGTAGGACAGACACACAAAATTACATGTGGGCTACAAGGAGACTAGAGGAGATACAACAGGTGAAGGTATAGAGCATAATGCAGTTGGTCTAGACAGAGAAGAGATGGAACAGTAAAGATGATTGCTTAAAAGATATGTTTAATATTATATAATCAAAGACTTAATGTACTAGATCAAATATACTCTGCACTATATGTTGTTAACAATACACTCTATTTTGTATTGCATTTTGAACCTATTATTAAAGCCTAATCTTATAATAGGTTCTATTTTTTGATTGTAGTTCCAAGTATAGACTAATATTATAGTGGTCATCTTGATCACTCTATGATGTAAACTTGTGTTGATTATATAATGGTGTCAGATCTTCAATCTAAAAAATGATGAAATTCGTATATTTATGTCAATTTTTATTTAGTTTTAGGTCTATTTTGTTGAAATGATTTAATACAGTTATATATTTATAAGTGGTATATTTTTGTGTTAACTTTGGTTTATTTTCAAAATTTTATCTATTTCTATTTATGCACATTCAATTTTATTGTAGCTTCATTTGCACTTATTTCCACACCTTTGTTATGTTATTAACATAAACTTCCATGTGCATGTTCATGATCTCAAGATTTACATTGCCCTATCTTAGGTCAATCCCACGGTACTCAAGTTCACTAAATTTTTAAAATTTAGATTCCTAAATTCTTTCCCCTTTTCACTAGGCATTGTGAGTTGACTTGGTACATGTTTGTGCAACTTATTGGTATGTCTTGGTATTGAAGGACATTAGACGTACAATTAATTCATTTTGATCCTAAAAACAAACACATCCGTGGCACATCAAAATTATAAATTACATCTAAGCCTTTTGTATGCTTGTGTATATTGTCTTCCAACATTCACCCAAGGTCGTAAAACTAGCCCAACAAGAGGTCAACCTAGGAGAACTTGCCCATAGTGATCTAACAACTTCCCTAAAGATATTTTTAAATATCACTATCCTTATGCATATTTAGATACTAGAGATCACGGGTGTGCAAATTTTGCACACCAAACAAAATTTTTAGTTTGAGGTCTAGAAGAGATGCATAACAACAAAGTAGCCCAACCCATGATTTATAATGAAGAAGTTCAAGATACCTATTGAGGTGGAGATGAAGTTTTAGAAGGAATTAAGGGACAACCCACCTTATCAAGTTTAAGTCCTGCAACCTTTGGGGTGATGGTGTGGATTGGTGAATCCAATATTTTGGTCATGCAAACAATGTTTGATAACCAACATGAACAATGAATAAATGTATAGAGGTTGTGGCCTACATAAAATGTTTATAAAAAGGGCCATGTGGCTTGTTTCAACCAATTTGAGTGTTGTGTATACTAGTAGGCATTGAGGGTCCCATGCCATAATCATAATATCAATGTAGGCCAAGTTCATATGATTAGATGCCTATTTATGAAAGATATAGAAAGACCAATGAAAAAGTATGGTGCTAGATTGAATAAGGCTTGACACAACCACATTGCTTTCTAGCACACATAATATTGAAATTTGAATTGTTGGCATAGCACACAAAGGACAAAGGAATCACATACAAATGATAACACCTAAATAAATGGAGGATTCACACTCGTGAAGTAATAAACCTAGCACCCAAAATTATGTCATCTTATACATGGCATAGACAAAGTAATGGAAAGCTAGCATAATAGTTGGGACCATGCTAGGAGAAGTTAAAACTTATATAGAGGCTTTCCATGGATAATGGTGCCAATGTGTAAAAGAAGAAGAAGAGACAACCTAATTAACCTATCCATGGCCTACATAACAATGAAAATGCATACTTAGTATTTTAAGGATAACACCCATGCATTTGTAAGATCAGTGTTTTGGAAAATTATATATGGTGCAACTGAATATATTTGTGTGTCAATTCAAAGAAGGGGTTAGAACTATACTTGTTGAGCATTGATTTTACAGATTGTGTACTGCCAATATATGGTGCAAGTCATGAGTTATGCTAGCAAACAATATATAAGATGACATGACCTTATCTAGATATCCCCCATGAGTTTAGGTTGGTGCAGGGATTTAAATGTCAACTCAACTTGTGAGACAAGTCTAACCAAGGGGTGTAGCAATAAATGACTACACAAACCATTTCCAACATGGTGTAGGGATAAGGTAAGAGAACAGAAAATAAAAGGGTGGCACTAAGTAATTTAAGAAGCCAATATGAAAACTAATGTCCATCTTGGCATTCAACAAGGTGTAGATCAATTCAAGACATTAGCACAACATCAAAGGTGGTGAGTCGTTATCTATTGGCACCATGGTGCCAACATGTAGAATAACCAAAGCAAGGAATATAGATGCAAAACATTGAATAATGGCAAGGATTTAATAGAGAAGGGTTAGTATTAAAGGAAATAACATCATAAAATGGCACATGAAATACAAGGTGGGCACAACCATGTAGCCATGGCACAATATTATTTGAATCATGTGTGGGGCAACAGATAAAGAATCAACAAAATAAATATGAAATGTGGTTAGATTAGGATTAAGTTACAATAGGATTAGTTTAGAATAGCAAAAGCAAGCTATAAAAAATACACCTATACTTTTAAGCTCTTTGTTTCCTCAAGTTAATGTTCCTCCTCAAGTTGTCCAAAGTTATCCAATATAAAAAAATTCCCCCCCACCCACCCCTCCTGATTTTGTTGATCTAAACGAAGTGACACAAATGAAAAGATTAATAGGACAATTTTCCTATGAAATTGTAATGCTCAAGAGGCATTTTGATAACCAAGAAAATTAATATCAACGTACTTGTCAGCATACCCATGATTCATTTATTGCCACGAGCCCCCAAGCCCTACCAAGATAAAGAACTTTGAGCCTAATGGTGAGTATCAATACACTTTATATCAACATAATGAGGTCTAATCTCTCTCTATTTAGTAATTGAATATCGCTGGGATTAGGTGTCATACACCTTGCAATTTCCCAATATTCAAATTATTTAATTTGTATTAATTATATGCCCACATGGAAAAGGGCATTCCACTTGATGTGGCATTGTTCACCACATGTGAAGGTGTAAAAATGTAAAATGTAATATTTATTTAACAAGTTGTAAGTAGCACTTAGTGCCCTGGAAGTTGCTAAAAGCAATTGACATTTGTAAGATGTGAAAGCATTACTTTGGGAAAGAGCATGAAAAGAAGGAGTTGAATGTGGATTAGAAAATCAAGGAATATTTTTTGTCAACACATGAAAGCATCTTTCTAAAAGGTGAATAAGTCCAAAATAATAATGCATATGTTTACTAGTGCATTAGATTTTGTGCCTTGATTTGGGCAATGAATTTTCCCATGTTTTTAGCACATGGTTTTGGGAAACTATCCTCAATTTATGGTTTTGGACTTGCATATATATTAGATGAATGGGTTGGTGGTGAGCTATGTGGTACTTCAATTTTTGGTGGTGAGCTATGTGGCACTTCAATTTTTCTAGGGTTATGTAGCTAGATTGACTCAATGAAGCTAGTGGTAGGAAATCCCCTCTTTCTCCTAATAGAGCACTAAAACTCTAACATTGTATTGGAATTGTATTTGTTTTTAAATAATACATTGAGTGTGCTCTGGATGTTGGGTTTTTCTTGAAAGGGTTTCAAAGCATATATCTTGTATAATGTGTTTCCTTTACTATTAGTGTTTAGATTTTTAACTTATTATATTCCTTCTCTCATAGTCTATTAATATAGGAACTATTTAGTTTACTTTTACAAGTTTAGTTTCCTTTCATTTGGCATCAAAGCCTGGTTTTGATTGTAGGAGGATTTCCTTCCTTTTGATATTAATCTTTGTTTGAGTGGAAGCTCTACATAGGTGATCTTTTTTTTTGGTATAGAGAAATGGAAACACAACAAGAAGGACGTTATGATTCAATGACACTATATTTTGAGTTGTTGAGGGTCAAAATGGAGAATATTTTGGCATGTATAATTTGTGTAGTTGTCTATGGTTGTGTGTGTGATCCATGGGTTACATGCTAGTGCATATTGTAGATCTATAATGTACTAGACTTGCACAATGGATACATGAGTGCATGCTGTGGAGTAGGGTTTTTGAGACTTTGAAGCTCCTTTGACAATACTTGGTTCATGTTATAAATTCATGTTCATTTGGGTCAACATGGACATGCATTTTGTAAACTTGTGATAGTTCATCATTTCAAACATGTTTAAATTTATGGGTGTTTCATATTTGTCAATGGATTCAAATTTACATGTATGGTTCTACAAATTTTACGTTTAATCAAAATCTGAGTTATAGATTTGTGGAAGATTGATTTCTAGATTATAATTCCTAGGGTTTTCTAGATGAAAGTTTCAAATTTACATGAAGAGGAAGTTGGTTTCATCTTTCTCAATGCAAGTGTGTTGGTACATGGTTAATCACTCAACATCTCTATTTTGGCTTTTTGTTGGGTTTCTAAATGAGCAGAACTTCTAGGTTGTGGATTTTTTAGCATATTGGATTTGCATGATGCCATGGAAATCTAAATCTACATGTTTTTGGTTCTACGTTGTTCTTGTGGATCTAAGTTTTAGTATTTTAAGATCTATGAGTTTTGTATCTTTTTTTTGGTTCCAATAAGAGCACTAACCCTGCTCTCTATTACCTTTTGAGGTTGCATGTGTACTAGTTTTTTGTGGGTGTTGTGTTTGTACCTACATGTTACACAACAAACTTAGAGTAGATTTTTTGGAGTGTTGTTTGTTGATTCTAGTAATATAGTCTTTCAACCATTTTTGGTTCATTAGTTGTTATGCAACAAAGAGGCAAGGGAAATATCACCAAGGTGATACTTCAAGGGCAAGGTTTTTGTTCAAGGGATGCTTTAAGCTATTGCTACAATGACATCTTGGAGGGCATGGAAATTTTAAATTCACTCTTGGAAAGCAAGGAGACTAAAATTTATCCTGGAAAGAACTCAAGAAATCACCCCTAGAAGAAAATTACTAGCACAACAAGGCCGACAGGGATAACTTTAAGGACCCCCCCCCCTAAAAATACCTATAAAATCCTAGCGAATCTTAGCCCGAGGCCATAAAAATTTTGGCGAATCTATGCCTATTTTTTTTAAAAAATCATTGGCGAAATTTTTCAAATTTGTCGACAGCGGTTTTTTTGCTGGCGAATTGTATATAGATTTGAAAAAAAAAATTCATTGGCAAATTATAGTTGTATTCCAAAAAAATAAATAAATTAGGTCGCAAATTATAGTTGTATTTCAAAAAATAAAATAAATTAGGTGGTGAATTATATAGATATTCAAAAATATAAAATAAATTATTTGGTGAATGTGCTGGCAATTTTTTGAAAAATCATGTGGTTGGCGAAAATATCAAATGCCAAATTATAATGACTAATTTACTTGGCAAATTTATAGCTTAAAAAAATATTTACATTTAGATTGATGGATAGTCAATATCAGAGACAACGATATCAGTTATATTCCAGGTTGCAGTTCTGACACACCCATCTTTCTCCATAAAGTCTTCGGAATAGAGACAAGTGTCAACGAAGGAACAATTTAGAATTAATGAAAATTAAAAATAACAATTCATATATTGAAAATAATTGAAATATAGAGTAACACAAAATTGTCCTATCAACAACACAAAGTTTGCCAAAAGATCCTAAATGCATCGATAGGCTTAGTATATATAGCCTTGTCTTTGAAATAATAACAAATTTTTGGGGACAGGTGATTTGAAACATAAAATAATAATGTCTTTTGCCACAAGAGTATCCAGAGCATATTTAAAGAAATAACATAAAAATAAGAAATGCCATCATGCGGCAGCAGTTTGGTCTTCGTCCCGAGCAACAGTCGAGTCCACCTGAGCTGATGCTCTTTGTTTCACCTTATACCTCATGTACCTAGTAATGATGGGATTTAAAATCCTGTCACTTGGTCCATAGGTAATGTTTGCTTGAAGTTTCCACTTACTTATCATTCTATCTGCATCTATTAGTCTCTTATAGACATCATCAATTTCATGCTTGAAAGGTCTGAGATACATTGTTATATGTCCAAGCTTCCCTAGTGATTCACCATTAACTATGTCAGCACCAACAAGCTCTTCAGTAAGCATCTTCTTAAAATTTTTCTTTACTTCCTTGACATCAAACAAGTTCAAGTTCTCTCCACTTTCATCTGAAATCTCTACATCTAAGATGGTACAATTGTTTTTAAGATCAACCATATTAGTGTGACATTGATTCAAAATTCTTCTTATTTGTCCACTAAAAGCCCCTAGCACAGACCTCTTCCACTCTAGTTCATCTAGCCAAGATACATAATCATTCTCATTTGGATCATTAAAAATGTTTTCAGCTACAAGAATATTTGTATCAATTTCCATCATATATTTTATCTCTACAGACACCGTGAGCAGATTACTGTCTTCCCTCTTTATATTTCGTAACTCTGCAACTAACCCTTTCCTTTAATCACAAATGAGGGTATATAGTTTCATGACCTCCTCGATGTACAACAAACCATCAATGGTGAGTTGCTCTACCCATTTCTTGATGGTCTTACCTAGAGTTTGATATCTCGTGATTTGTTGCAACATGCTAGGATCCATTCCATCAATAGAAACACTGGGAGTTGCATCAGAGGATTGAGAAGTACTATTCAAAATAGATTGAACGAAAGATGTCAGAGAATTCACCTAGGCTTGCTTCTTTGTATTCTCCTGTTGCTGAGCTTTAACTCTCTTTGCTAACATGCATAGAGAGAATTTTGCATGATATAAATCACCTTCCATAGTAGGAGGACCCATGTCAATCTTGGTCATATTGAAATCTACTTCTGTGACTTCATTTTCATTTTTATCTCTGATGGGGTCTACAATCTCCAAAATCCTATGCCCCAAGGAAGAATTTGTTACCATCCAAGACATCCTCTTAGCCTTCATAGGCTTAGGTGTAGGATGCAACAATTCAGCTACAGTGTCAACGTTTGTGTCTTTTGTTGGGGCATATCTCCCGATCCTCTTTTTCTCAACAACTTTCTTTAGCCAGGAAGGGGAAGACAAAACTATACCACACTCACTTGCACCCAAGACAACTCTGTCTGGCTAATTAGGAGTATCTTGCACACGAATTTCATTTGATACGGGGGAGGTTGGAATCTCAAACAAGGAATGAAAAGTACTATCATCAACAATCTGTTAAAAAATGGAAGAATCATTACCAGGTGAAGGAGACATAGGAGAAGTCATGTGATCTGCCTGCAATTGTTGTAAAGTATCCAACTTCTTTGTTTCTCATGATTTCACGAATGTGGGTTAACCATCCTGTTCACATACACCTTTTAGATTCCTATTATCTTCAGGTTGGTCTCCATCCCCACCACTACCAGATTGTGAACCAACTCTATGATGACTTCTCTCCACACCAGTTGAAGTTTTTTGAATTTTAGAGGCCTGGGAGGTTCCTTGCTCTCTTGTTCTTGATTCTTTATGCATAAAAGAAGAACCAACATGCTCTCAAAATTTCCCCTTAAGAGACCTCTTGGTCTTCTCCAAAACAAAGGATGACTAGACCTTAATATCAGGATAATAGTTCTTTGCACATGCAACAACCAGGTCTGGACATGGCACAACAGGTGGGAAACCTCCAGTAGGAGCTAACCTGCTTGTTAGGATTTTCTCGACTATATTTGACTTGGGGTTTTACTCTAATGGAGCCCAGAAATCCTCCAAGTCCAAATCTATATATCTTAGCTCAGTATCCTTCACCTTAGCTAAACTATTCTCAATAAACAAAAGCTTCATCTTTACTTGTTTGAGAAACCAATAAACAAAAGCTTCTATAACTGCTAAGGGTGCCAAATAAATCTCTAGAAGATTTGGGGTAAACAAACAATCCGAACTCATGAAAAAATAATTGTTCTTCTCATGCAGTTGACTTAAAGAATTCATATTTATCACTATAAGAAATAGGCAAGAAAGAGCACCAATTAGCTAACCTGGTTGCGAATGCCCGTGTTCAACACCTATAGAAGACGCAGTCCAGAGTTCCTCCAAAGTACACCAATGAAAATGCAGAATAAGTTAGGTGCAAGGGTTGCAAACCTAATAAAATGTTTCCATAAATTGCATTGATTTTGACGGCATGTACTGTTATACGATTCATAAATGAGTTGTGCAAATTGCCTTCTGAAAAACGTGCAATTGCGCTTCTCATGACATTCCTTATTTATTATGAAAGTACATATGTCACTTCCACTGTGCATGTCAATAAATGGAAACTATTCTAAATTTCTAATAGTTTTTTATCGTCATATGATCGCAGATCGACGGCACAAGTTTTAGTTTGGGCCAAAGTACTGACACACCCAAAATTCTACATAAAGTCTCTGGAATAGAGACAAGTGGACTATGTTGTATGCCATGTGGCTCATCATGATTGCGTCGTGATGTTTCATGTACATCTTAAAATTAAGAGGTAGGCCCATCTTCACGGTTGAGGGCTTGCGCTCTGCCACCACCTTGACCATTATACAATAATCAATATAAATATATTTATATTTTATTTATATATATCTCAATCATTGATCTAATAATATCTAATGGCTCTTGGTTGATTCTGGAGGATTTTGTTGGCAATGTGTAGCATTAGAGATATACCTTCCAGAATTGAACTACAACTGTTCATCATTTGTTCATCAAATGGTGGAACAAGTTACAAGTGGAACAATTTTCTCTGATGGATGATGTTTTGGTGGTCACATTAGTCACCCAAGGCAATCAAGTGGATGCAAAATTCAAGCTTTGTAAAGGGATCCAATGTACTTTTTGATGCAAGATGTCAAGTCCATACGTGTAAGATGACAAGTCCATAGGAGGATTTCTTGAATTGGATGCCCAAATGCTCTCAGAGCATGACATGATTCTAAAGTGACATTTTGGCGTCTAGAGATTTATTTATAGGGTTAGTAAGATAGACTGACGAATATGTAATGATTTTTTGAATTCCCAATTTCCCAGCAGTCATGGCTATAAAGGGATAGAGAAAGTTTCTTTCAACAATTAATTTCAACTTCTTGTTGTTCCTTGTTAGCTAATATTGGGAATTATTCAGTTAGAATGCAATCTTTTTTGGTAGAAGAAAGGGTTAGAATGGTTACATAATTAGTTTGTTATCCTTACCTTGAAGAACCTAGTTCTTATAAGATGAAAAAAAATGAATCATGGGAACTCCATGTATGACATGGGAGGATCTAGAAAGATAACAACTAGCTATGTGGGAAATAAAGAGGAAGGAGAATGGTGCCTTCTGGCATCATTCTTCTTTGAGTGTAGCTGGAAAGTGCCTTGGCTTCTTAGGAAAATGCATCTGGCAACATTGTATGCTACATGGTCTTACATCTATCTGATGGGTTGTGGTTAGTGTTCTCTCCCAATCCATTGCTGCATCTTTTTGGCAGCCTAGTGATGGATTGTGGACAGTGGTCTCTCCTAATCCATTGGTTCATGTGTCTAGCAGCCAACTTAGTATGATGATTCTTCTGGCTTCCTTCCAGATAGTCCATATTGTAGAAGGCTTCTTCTTTCACCATGTTATCTTTTCTTCTTAAATTTGGATGAAAGCCCCAGCTTTATTCCTGATTTCATTCACAAATTCTTCTCGGTCTAGTGACGAGGGCTCAAGCGAAGGTTTCTTCTTCATTGTGTTGTAAGGAAAATACGAGGGAAATATACAGTGTTTAGTTCTTTGTCAACTAGAAATATTTATCCAACAAGGGGCCGAGGGCTTCTTCTTTCGCCATGTAACCTTTATTATAAAGGGATGTCATCTTTGTGTTGTCATCTTTCTGTAATAGTTGTTTAAGTTTTTTGACTTAATAAAATAAGAGATTATTCTAATTCTAATTTGTTAATTTCATTAATTACACACATTGTTAATCTATTTTCTGAAGGATTCAAGGAATGGTTTTGATTAACCTTATTTTTTACATATATTCTAAATTTTAATACTTCCAGAATCAACCAGTCGATCTAACTATAAAATAATAAAACTTAAAAGTTCTAGAATTATGTTATTATCTAAAAATAATAGATAATAAGACAAAAGAATTAAAATGTTGTCAACAATTGTAATCTTTATCGATAACCCATATTAATATATTATTTTAAACAAAAGAGTTTAAGACATTCCTTATTTATTATGAAAGGACAGATGTCACTTCCGCCGCGCATGTCAATGAGGCATAAGTTCTATTTCGGGCCAAAGTACTGACACACCCAAATTTTTAATTTTCTACAGATGAGGGCTTGCGCTCTACCGCCACCTTGACCTTTATACAATAATCAATATAAATATATTATATATTTTGTATATATCTCAACCTTTGATCTATTAATATCTAACGGCTCCTAGTTGATTCCAATTTTTGGAGGATTTTGTTGGTAATGTGTACCGTTGGAGATCTACCTTCGGGAATTCAACTACAACCGTTCATCATTTGTTCAATGGTTCACCAAACGGTGGAACAATTTACAAGACTACAAGTGGAACAATTTGCTCTATCATTAATTAGAGTCATACTATTGATTTCATTGAAAGCGCCACTTAATCGGCTAGATTAGCCAATGCCAATTGAGTTCATTAATGGCAAGTGACATATCACATAGATTAGCCAATGTGAATTTCTAGGGTACGACAGAGTCAATTAAATGGAGTTGCTTGTTATTTATTACCCATTTGTCATGGCAGTACATGTCATGTATATATGATAGTGTTTATTGTTTCAACCTTATATTGCATTACTAAGTTTCAGATAGTAGAAGAATCAATAAACTGTAAAAGTTCAAAGTAATGGCTTTCATTACAACAGCTATGCGAAGAAAGTAAGTTACCAAGTACTTATTTTGTGGTCATTCAAGATTTTGAATTTAACTGTGATAGAGTTCTCAGTTCACAGATGTAGAATAGTAATAAGAATGATGGAAAATTTTGTTTGTGTGTGGCTATGCAAGATGCTATTGCTTTGCATGTCTCAAAATGAAGAAATACGAGCATTTGTCAAGTGGAATAAATCGTGTCAAGAATCGACACTTTTAACATTTGTAAATGATGCATTCTATTCTGGGTGGTGGGTTGAATCTCCCACACATGCATGCATGTATGAGAAACTGGAAATTCGAATTGACGCATGGAATTGGTATTGCAACTCAATTGCTAATGACCTTGAGAAAATCAATTTAATTCTCCTTTACTGGCCTTATTGTTACCCATACCTAGTGGTTTCTTGTACATATAAAGCAAGGTTCTATAGTAAGTCATTTACTATCATTGTGAATGAGGACATAATTGAATTTGTAATGGAGCCATTGTATGTTAATAGGATAACTATGGACTATAGTGAAATATTCATTAAGCATTGTTGAAAAGGAACCAAAAAGATTTTGGAGGATCAAAGCAAGATTTGAAGGTCAAAGGATAGGAGTTTTGTTTGGAACTTTGAGGTTGGTTAGATGGTAAGCATGAGTTTTCCACAGTCCATGACAATATTGTGTGAAGAGCTTCTGGATTCAATAGTTTGTATGTGTTTTTCATTTTTGCATCTGTTAGATGTTGGTTAGAAACTTAGATGTTCATGTATGATGTAATTCCCCAATCTTTTTTGAAAGGTGATGTTAAATTTTAATAAAAAAATATAGAAGTAATTATGGTTTGAAATTGAGTCTTGACATGAGTTTAATGACAAATTGCAATGTATATAGATCATAGATGGTTCAAATTTTCAATATTAAAAATTTAAATAACATTCATCACATGGAAAAAAGAAATGAGTCCAATGGCAATGTATAGCAATGTATAAAAAGGGCAAAGATAAATGGATGTGTTATGTCAATTCAAAATTTTATGGTTTTTATGTTATCACGATTCACTCTGCAAAATCTGCAAGTAAAAACACTACATCTGGTGTTGTCAAAGGCGTTTAGGGTTTATCCTTCTAATTGATCGTTGACTTGTGTAGCTAGTTTCCCCAACTTAAGTTGTTATTTTATCCCCGTGGTGGTGGTTATTTTATCATATGATACTAATACTAATACAATATATAATATAAATTAGTAAGATATGATGTTAATCATATTATATAATACAATATAATATAATAATAGTT
Source organism: Cunninghamia lanceolata (assembly GCA_027924645.1). Classification (NCBI taxonomy): domain Eukaryota; kingdom Viridiplantae; phylum Streptophyta; class Pinopsida; order Cupressales; family Cupressaceae; genus Cunninghamia; species Cunninghamia lanceolata. The sequence goes on along the minus strand of BSBN01000503.1, from coordinate 13,489,453 downwards.
ATATATTGGTAATAATTATTATATAATTAATGAAGCAGCAGTACTTTTTCCAGGCATTAAATGGCTCTCCCGCGAGAGCTACTGACAACCCTACCAGTGTGAGGAATAATGAATTATAATTATTAATGACAACACGAACTGAAGATTGACGCTACAAAAATCTAGATAACGAATAAATGCATCTTTCACTTGAGGCGTGTGCTCATTAAAGAACTTCCTTTAAATCTTGGAGGTCTCCAACAAAATGGTACTTGTCTAGTTGGATGGAGACTCTGATAAGGCTCCACTGCAATAAGTGCCAGGTCGCCTTTCTGGGTCGTATCACAAATTACAGACTGATGATCATTTGTAAGCAGCAGAACAGACTCTTCCTTGAAGCAGTGAAGATGGTCTTGGGTAAAGACTTCTTGGTCTCAGAGGATAGATACAAGGTAAATACAGACATTTCCTCATGCTTTCTGGCTTCTTTGTTTGACCTGGGAGAGGCAAAGGTGGATGCATTGGTGATTCTACGAGAGGTATTCACTCCGGATATTCTTGTGGATGACGTAGATGTGGTAGTTTTTGTAGAATTGGGGGTCGGGATCCTGTGGCCGAGGGACCTAGAGAAGCTGCCAAAGGAAAAGGAGGGTGTAGCTAGGCATCTGTTCCTGCTAAACATGAATAAGAAGCAACTGGGAAGGCACAGGCTTTGGGCGGCTCATAGGAGAGACTTTCTTCGATGGGCAATTGGAATGGATAGAGAGGAGACTCCGGTATGGATTGATCACTTCGCAGCCACTGTGAGTGCAAGGGAATTCTACTAGCCGTAGGAGTGGTCGGGCTCCTAGTCTCGGAGACACTTTTTTGGTAATTGCCAAGCTGGGGACCGGGGTGGTAGGGTGGCAAGTTTTCAAGTTGGTGGTGCTGTGTGTTTTTGGAGCCTAGGCTGGTAGATTAGAGGGCTAATTTTGGGAATTTTCTTGGCACTATATTTGTTTTATGGCACAATGAGTGCTGTTGTATTAATCTGCGAAGAACCCTCTAGGCTCGAACTGAATGTAAATCTTTTTGTATTAATAGAATTTCCGGCACATGGTGCAGTTTACTGATCAAAAATGTGTTTCTATCCTATTATTATAATTATTTTTTGATGATTAATTACTTTCTACATTATTATTGATGTGTTTATTTTATTCTATTAGTTATTATTCAATTAACATATGAAGTTGTAGAATTGTGTTTCTATCATATTTTTGTTATTACTTTTGGATGATTAATTACTCCCTACATTGCTATTGATATTGTGGTTTATTTTGTTAACTATTGAATTTAATCTTCAAGGATAATATATTTTAATCTTGGTGTATTGCTTCTTTTATTTTGAACATTCGTTTTAATTGTTGCTACCTCTTTTCTGTAGACAAGGTTAGATTAAGCCATTTAACAAGGAACTGACCTTTAGAATCTATTATTATCATATATTTATTATATAATTATTATAATTATTATCACATTACATTCAAAGTACATATAATGTTTATAGAGAAAGTACATTCAACATGCAAGAAATTGAAACTTACTACTCAGAATATGGACAACTTCTCAGAAATTGCTTTGTATTTCATTATCAAAGTTTCCCAAATTAAAGAAGACATATCACATGATTGGATCTTTGTTCACCCTAGACACATTTATCCATACTTCTCCACCCAAGCTGCACATGCTTTCTCTAATGGCCATTGGAAAGGAATCAATTTTGCTACTTTTTTCATTATGCCCTGTATACCTAGCATCCAATAAGATTTTTAACTCCTTACAGAATATCTCAAAATTCAATTCCAATGCATGTATCTTATCAAATGTAGAACTTAAAATTTTCATATTTGGATCACCATCTACACAACTTGAAGATACGAGCTGGCCGACTATATCTTCAAAACTAGCCTTCCATTTATCCAAACTCTTTATTTGTCCATCATTTTCCAATATACTTGGCATAATCTTTTTATCTATCTTCTCAATTGATTGTCTTTTCTCCTTCAAAACTTTATCCAATTTTAGCTAGAAAGCCACTACCTCTCTAACAAAAGCAACATGTCAAGGGTTAATTTTATTTCTACTAGAGCATCAGGGGCAAACCTTGAACATCTATGAATTTCTCTTATTTCTCCAGTTCTAGGTAGCTATATCCTAATCATGTCCTTCAAGCTTTCCTTATCCTTCTCATGTTTGTCTTGGGTTGTCCTCAAACCTGAATAAGATTTCCATGTATCATCAACCCTGGCTATAATCTTGGATAGCCTCTGGTTAATCAAATTTGTAACCATTTCCTTAACAGTTGTCTTCTACTCATCTTTCAAACTTTTTACTTCTTCCTTCAACTCTTTAATCTCTGAGAGAAATGTCTCTCTGTTTGTTGGGAAAGCTTTTGCAGCATCCACAAGGACTAAAACATTCTAAATTGAAGTACCTGGTGATAACAACATTTACCCCTTGTACTTATTCAATTCTACCATTACTTGTCCATATTTCAATAAAAGCTTATCATAGTCCTTATGTAGTTTATTGGTGACAGCCTCAGCAAATTGAGTTGTGTGAACACTCAAGCTTGCAGCTTGAGGAGTTGGAGTATCTGATACTCTTTTTATTATCACATCTCTTGTTAATTCACCTAAACCCATCCTTGGCTTGTTATTGTTTGGGGCCAATGCCCATATTGCCAAGGTCTCAAATTTAGGATTGAACCCTACACCAAAGAGTGCTTTATCTACCTAATCATCAGAGATATCTATGCCCATCCTTGTGATAATATCAAATGCAATTGCATCTACCAAAGTCCAATGAGGAAGTAACAACATACCACTCTTTTCCACCAAAGCTCTCCCTTCATCAAGGGTCATCCTACTGATATCCTAGCTCAATTCATTGAGCACCATGTGTGTTATTTCTTCATACTTCTTAGGATCAACTCCTCTTTTTGCTTCTTCCACTTTCTTTTGAAATTCTTCATTTCTCACTTTCAACACATACCCCTTAAATTTAGGGGTATTGACAAATGCATCATCTTCTAAAAATTATGCACAAGCGAGCACTCTGATGTCCTCTGTATCTACCTGGTCACTAGAAAGTGACCTTGCCAACCTGTTATCTAGAGGGGCATAAGGCCTTATTCTCTCAGGTGAATTCACCTGTTGAGAAATTTCTTGTTCTTGTTCATTAATTTCCTCCTCCAAGTCCACAAACTCTACTTCTTCATGCTCCAAGTAAGTGATTTTCAATTTTTTGGCCAGAGGTGAATTAGGAGACTCATTTCTTCTACTATATGGCTTGACTATACTCCTTGGATCATATATAGGTCTCTCTTCACCTGCAGGGGCATTTTCAATCAGAGTCTCTGCATTGACAAGAATTTTCTGAATCCTTATTATTGGGTCATTTTCCTCTGCAAAAGCCCCAGGATATGCAGAATTCAAATTTTTTCTCATTTTTTCCCCTTCCATCACTTCTCTCCACTTTTCCCTTAATAAATGAATTTCCTCCATGGTAGAACAGTTTCTCATTACATCCTCATCATACAGGACCTGATGGGTGAATTGTGGCCTTTTGACATTAAGTCTCATCGTGTTGATGAAACCTTTTGGATCAAATACCCTTGGGTGTTCGAACCCCATCTTGTAACCTTCCAAAAATGAATCAATTTGATCTAGAGCATCTTTATTTGTAGCCCAGAAGTCACAAAACTTGGTGGCAGTAGGGAAAAATGACCCTTTCTTTTGCAATCTCAAGTGTTCTTTATCTGATTCATTCAATTTCTAGATAATTTCCAAATATGCAATCCTCCTTGGCACATACTTTGGTAGTATATGTGGGGAACCTTGCTCCCATAAACTCTAATGCAAGTAGTGCGGGTGTGCAGGAACCAATCTCCCCAATTATGTTGAATTCCTAGTTTAGGGGTTCTATCCAATGGTCTTAGAAAATCTAATACATCCCTTGGAACCCTTTCACCTTCAGGCTCCATAAACTTCAGGAGCCTTCTCACAAAATGTTCTTCAAAAATCACATAGTCAAAATTTTCACAGTGCATATCTAACAAATGAGTCCATAATTGGATAGGGAGAAGAGTACCATCCTGTTCTAATTCTCTGACATGCAAAGCTTGATGCCACATCCCTGTTCCAACATATAAAAAAATATGGCACATAATTGAATACCATTTAAATTCCACATTTGCATCTACAACATACAGATTGTTCTTAATCTTCAATAACTGCTCATGCATCTTGTCTACTATATATGTTGCATAATCAAATGCTTCTATAGTTGAAATATTTTGTACATTTGTAGCTAACATCATCATAGGAACTGGGATCTTATCTAATGCATCTCTTCCCAGTACATGGTGCAGAGTGTGGTAAGTCTTTATAAAGTAATGCATGAATTGTGAAACATCAAAAGGTTCTTCTTCACTATCTGATATTCTAATTAAATTTCCATCAATTCCCCTTGCTCTATGCTTAGGCAACTTGAAATCTTTATATGCATGCCGAGATATTTTGTATTCATCTTTTAGGACGTTGAAATCATTTTTTTTGTTTGCAGCAGGGTTGAGGCCAAATACCTTTGTGATGAATGCCTTTGTTGTACTAATCATGACTTCATTATTCCCTACCCTAACAGTCCTAGAAGCAGGATCATATCTCTGTGTAACAACCCTTACCAGGTCAGGATTTACAAATACATTAGGGCATATCAACTTCACCACATCCAAATTCTAGGCATTACAAACAGGGGCATTGTACTCCTTCCTATCATGTCAATGCTTAAACAGAGTCCACCCATGTATAGGCAATTTAGCATCTTGTCACCTAGAACACAAACTTAACAGTCTATCATTAGGCCCACCTAGACCGTATGTATTCACTGGCCTTCTTGAAGACCTAGGCAACTGTTTCATTAAATCCTCATCTAGACTCCTCTTAGAAGTTGAAGGATGACTTGTTTGACTCATTTTTGAAATAACACTTCACCAGACTAGGGTTTTTTGTTCTAAGAATGCTCAAAATATCCTCTACCAGGCAACAAATTAGCAATTCACCTTCAAACAGATACAATAGGCAAGAATAACTTACAGGTTTTAGTTGCAGAACCTTGAAATCACAATATTTTCTCATCTAATTGCTCGTTGCGCAAAAATCCTCTTCATGTTTATGAAAACACTATGAAAAAACCTTACTTTCAACTTTAATGGAGCTTACAGATTAGGGCTTGGTGCATAAATGCACGTCTTTTCAACCATCACTGCGAATTCATGATACCTGTACATAAAAAATTTAAATTCCAACTGTTGATGTAGAATTCATATTGTGAGATCAACGGTCATGAATCAACCACCAGATTTGGATATCTAGGCCTTTACATGAAAAGTAGCCAACCAGGTAGCCAATCAAATTACTCCATCTTAGACGCACCTTCTTGCTGACTTTTCAACTTTTTTGTCCTACATGGCCATGTAGCATCATTTCGCAGCGGCGCAGTAGAAAATAGATCACCTCCTTTTGTCTCCACGGTTGCGCGCTAAGGCTTCCACGTGGACATCCGTTATGCAAACCTTATTCTTCTTTCTAGGAGTTATCTAGGTGTCAAAATCTCACAGTAGCATAGAGAATCTTCCTCGCAGATAAGATTCTCCTGCGAGGATGCACTACTGTCAGATCTTCAATATCTGTGACCCCACTACTTCACTCGATCCTTCAACACCTAGCACTGTATCCTTCATTCAACTGAATCGTCGATATTATGGCCATAGGCCATGATGTATGTCCTTGACACCTATCTTCACCTCGCAGCCCCGTGCTGCAAACATGACGTCACCTTCAACATTGTGCAGACTTGCGATATCCTACCAAGTGGCACTTTCATACCCTTACAAGGATATAAGACTAGGACTTTGCAATGCATATGACTTGCCAGGCTAGAACATGTAACTCAAGACCTAGGGGCCAATTAACTCACGACATAAAAGACATAAGGTTATAACTTAGCTAACTGGGAACCTAGGCTAGACGGTCAACAACAAAATAGAACATAAAGTTTAAGTAAACTCTTGACTATAAGACTTAAGGTTTTAAGGAAAATAAATAAACCACTTGCATGAATGTTTCGATGCCAGATGGATGGCTGTAGTTGAATTCTGGAACGAAATGTCCGCAGCACTAGACTGGCGAACTCATACCTCCGTAATCAATCTAGAGCCATTAGATTTACAAAGATTAACGGATGAATAATTATTATATATATTAATATAATATAATATAATTATTATATAATAAAATATATAATTCTAATTATATAATATATTATAATAATATATCTATCCTTTAACCTATATTATAATATTTTTTATAATATTAATTATAATTATTATATAATATATCTAAGCTATATTATATCATCAAAGTGGGCCCGACTTCATATAATATATCTAACCTATATTATATTTAGACTTTAGCGCCATATATCACTGTTTGATGAATGTTTCGATGCCAGATGGACGACTGTAGTTGAATTCTGAAATGAAAGTCTGGAGCGCTAGACTTGGGAACTCAAACCTTTGGAATCAATCAAGAGCCATTAGATTTACAAAGATCAATGATTGAGATTATACGATAGTTTTCAATTCCACGGCTCGACGTACATGTTGTATAAGTATTAAATTATTAATTGAGGCTACAAACTTGAATGCCATCCTTAAATTTTGTTTGAAGTGGGAGTACTCAGTAGTAGTACAACTACAACACAAACTTGTACTGAAAGTGAAGAATAGAATAGAATATAATACATTTTAAAAAATTAACTTCCTCGAGAATAAAATAAAATTTATAACTTTAGTAAAAGAATGTAACACGTTTCACTCGCTTTACTTCATAGTTGGCATTTAGCATTTAGCAATTTTAATTGATGCTATTTGAAAGTGAGAGGATCAAAGACTCAAGGAGATTGCAGTGCACTAGAAATTTTAGTATTGATTGTGTGATGTCACGGAGTCACTCAGTGCCAGTCTTTGTATTCATCTTTTCTAAGAAAGTGAAATATAGAAATACTTCATTCCTATTACTATTGCTATTACTATTCTCCTTGAAACTTTAGTTTTTTCAATCTTGAGGACTAAGGTTTAGAAATTAGGGTTGAGTGTTTACAAGCATGTCTACAAGCACTACCAGACCAAAAATTGAGAAAACCAAAGAAAGAGATAAAACAGACTATGCCGGATTGCTTAAAACCCCAGGTTTTACAGATGAATACCATGATATTTATGACCCTATAATCTTTAGAAGGTTTACCTCAACACTCAGATATTCATTGGAGAATAAGGTAGTCAATCACAAACTGACCCCAAAAAACCAATACCAAATATCGGGTTGACTACACCATGGGTGGTTGGATTGGGATGCTTGATGTTCCCTGAGGTTTTTCCTTGCCCTGAATTTATCATGGTTTGTGCGCAGAATTATGATGAAAATAGAAAAGCAATAGTTATAAAAGATAGTCAGGAAGTAATGCTTCCCATTAATGGAGAATATTTTGGCAAATTGTTGGGTTTTACTGCTAAAGAATGCGGAACAATGCACATAAACCTAGAAAAACTTGCTAGTACTTATGAAGCAATTAGTGAAAATGATAAAAAAAATTATCAAATCTCTAACATTGGATAGTACCCTACTCAATTAGAATCATAAGCCTCCTTATAAAATTGATATTTTTAAACCATGGGTTTAGGATACTATTGTTAGTTTCAGGATACACAACTGAGAGGGGGGATGAATCAGTTGTGTCAAAAACTTTTCTTTTATTAACCACTCAAATCCTTCTTGTAATTCAGCAGCATAATAATAAATCAACCATGAAAACACAATGCAATAATTCAAGAGGAGAAACACATTAACACATATGACACCAAGATTTTAATGTGGAAAACTCGGTTAAGGGAGAAACCACGGGGTGACTAACCCAAGATTGTATTCTTTGTTAAAAGAATAAAAAGGAACAAATGGCACATGCCAATTAGGGCTCACTGCCTGAGCACACTACTCACAAGAGGCCCACTACCTACAAGAGACACACTGTCTATAGAATGATAAATATTACATACTTGAACTGAAGAATAGCATCTTCACCATGCTTGAGTCAGTTCCATTTAAGCCCAATACTTCTACTCTACCTTTTGTACTTCTCCTCTCTACCACACTCTCATCTCTGCCAAGATGTTTTTGAAATGACTTCACAACTCTTATTTATACAAGACATTGACTTTGGGATAATCATCAAAGTCAACAAACTTTATAGAGCAAATACACAAATACAACTTAATATGTTACAAAAGACTTCATGCGAATCACCACATTGTCGACCACATATATCTGGGACCCAAATCTTCTTTGAGGAACACGCCATCCTTCTCATAACATCTTCAAGATCATCTGCAAGATGTGTAAATCATCTGGTCGCCCAAGGAGGAAGAACATCATCATCCGAAAGTAAATCTTCAATTACGAGTTCCATCTTCAATGTGGACCACCAACACAAACTAGACACAATCCAAAGACCCCCACAAGCTTGCCTGAATCACCAAGAACATCCACACTACTTCTACTTACTGAAATCATTCTCTTCTTCATCTGGAACCTCAAGAACATAGTCTGTTACCACTGTCATATTGAAATAGATGCTTGCGGACCTCCAGACCATGAACCAATTGAGTTGTCAATTCACATTGACTTCCTAAATACTCCACCAAATCCACAGAATAAGATATTGCATTTATGGATCTCACCGAACCTATTTGAGTCACTTTGTCACCTCTAAACATCTGCTACAACTGGTTTTACTCATATAGCCATAACTTCTTCAAATCTTCATGTGGACCTCTCAAATCTTTACTGGATCACATTTAGACACATATCTACAAACCCTTTGATTCGCATCCTCTGATCTTCAACTTAGCTGGGATCTTCACTTCATAGAGCTTCACTGTCTTCACTATTCTTCTCTGCTTCTAATAGGACTAATTTTCTCAATATCCTCATCACACAACTCATCCAAACCTTGACATCAATGCAACAGGAGTATGTTGACATCAATGACAACACCGATTAGGCCCATACTTGCAACAATCTCCCCTTTGTCATTGATGGCAACATATGATGTGAAAAACTATTTTAACCATCAAGACAAAAACTTCTCCTTACTGACTGACATAACTCCCCCTATCAACAATGACCATTCACATGTCTTCTCTTCGTTTACTGCTCCCCGTTTGATCAGTAACCACTTTTTGTTTTTCACATGTCTTCTCTCCCCCTTTGACATCAATGGCAAAGGGCACATACTTGCATCATTTAGAATCATACAGATTGCTCCCCCTGAGTAGCAGCTTCCTATCATCAATCTGGACCACAAGATATGACTGTGAGATCTACCGAACTGATACACATTAGTGCACCTTAATTCAGAACTAGAGGGGTAATAACCCCTAACTTCTCCCTGAGATACTCAAAAGAGTCCTTACGTAGAGGTTTAGTAAAAATGTCTACAATCTGATCCTTGGAGGGCACAAACTCCAATTTGACTTCATTCTTGTTCACTCGCTCTCTCACAAAGTGAAACTTGATGGATATATGTTTTGTCTTTGAATGTAACACCAGATTTTTTGAAATGTTTATTGCACTTGAGTTGTCACAGAAGATTGTGATAGGTTCCTCATACTCCACTCTGATGCCTCTTAGCATTTGCTTCATCCATAAAACTTGAGTGCAACTGCCTGCTGCTGCAATATATTCTACTTCTGTAGTGGATAGAGATATTGCCTCTTGTTTCTTGCTTAGCCAAGAAACCAATCTTTTCCCTAAAAAGAATGCTCCACCACTGGTACTCTTTCGGTCATCCACATCTCCTACCCAATCTGCATCTGTATATGTATGAAGAGAGAAATCATGATCTCTAAGATACCATAAACCATACTCAACTGTTCCTTTTAGATATCTAAGAATCCTCTTGATTGCCATGACATGAGATTCTCTAGGATCATCTTGGAATCTAGCAACAAGACCAACAACATTCATAATGTCAGGTCTAGTTTGAGTAAGATACAATAGTCCTCCAATCATTGACCTGTACTTTTTTTGATCAGCCTTAGGAGAGTCATCATCTTTGCTCAATTTACATCCAGTTGCCATGGGAGTATTCATTGGTTTTGAGTCTTCCATCCCAAATTTCTTCAACAATTCTTTCACATATTTGGTCTGAGATATGAAGATTCCTTTCCGTGTTTGAGTGATTTGTAGACCCAAGAAGAAATTCATTTCCCCAAACATAGACATCTCAAATTCACTTTTCATTTAATTTGCAAAAGTCTTGCACATACTATCTCTTCCTCCAAAAATAATATCATCAACAAATACTTCAACAATCAAGATATTTTCATGTTCAATCTTGACGTACAAGTTACTGTCAGCAGTACCTTTGTTGAAACCAATCTTTAAAAGATGCTTGTCTAGTCTTTCATACCAGGCTTTTGGGGCTTGTTTGAGTCCATACAATGCTTTCTTCAACTTTTAGACTATATCTCCATGATTAGACAATTGAAATCCATCTGGTTGCTCAATGTATACTTCTTCCAAGTCACCATTCAAGAAGGCTGACTTGACATCTATCTGATATACTTTGAAATCCTTGAAGGTAGCAAAGGCAAGAAATAATCTGACTGCTTCAATTCTTGCCACCGGAGCAAAATTTTTCTTCAAAATCAACTCCTTCTACTTGGGAATAACCCTTGCAAACCAATCTGGCTTTGTTTCTGACTACTTCACCATCTTCATTCAGTTTATTCTGAAAGACCCATTTGGTTCCAATCACATTTTTGTTTGTAAGTCTGGGAACAAGATCCCAAGTGTGATTTTTCTCAATCTGCATCAACTCTTCCTTCATTACTTTAGTCCAGCTTTCATCATTGCATGCTTCACTTACTATTTTTGGTTCAACTTTTGAAATTAGGCAATACTTTTCTGAGTCTTGAGCAATCTTTCTTCTTGTTTGGACACCTTTACTTTTATCACCTATGATCTGATCTTCATAATGATTCAGTCTTACATACCTGGGAGTTTTGGAAATTTCTTGCACTTTTGTTTCTTGAACATGTTCATTCAAGCTTATCTCTTCTTCCTGATTCTCTGGATCAGTCTGAGTCTGAATTTCAGAAGGGGCTTGGACTTCTTGGACCAAAACGTCATTCTAATCATCTTCATCATATTCATAAAACCTTGAGGTTTTTTCAATACCTTCATCAACCTTCACATTTGTACTTTCTATAATCTTTCTTAATCTCTTGTTATAACACCGGTATGCTTTTCTTTGAGTAGAATAACCTAAGAATATTCCTTCATCACTTCTAGCATCAAATTTGACAAGGTCTTCATCTCTTTTAATGTAACATTTGCTACCAAAGACTCTGAAATACTTCATAGTGGGAGTGATGCCAAACCAAAGTTCATAAGGGGTCTTACTAGTCTTTCTCCTGATTTGTACTCTATTAAGAGTATAGACAGCAGTGCTTACAACTTCTCTCCAGTAGATCTGAGGAACATTTGCTTCCATCATCATGGTTCTAGATGCTTCCTGGATGGTCCAATTCTTTCTCTCCAATACTCCATTTTATTGTGGAGTCCTTGGAGCAAACAACTGTCTTTTTATCCCATGTTTCTCACAGAATTCTATGAACTCTCCGGATGTGAATTCTCCACCTCTATCAGACCTGAGACATTTTATGTTTAATCTGGTTTCATTCTCTACCATAGCTTTGAATATTTTGAATTTCTCAAGGGCCTCAGATTTTTCTTTCAGAAAAGTCACCCACATCATCTGGGAGTGGTCATCAATTAATAACATGAAGTATCTATCACCTTGCAAACTCCTGATTCTTGCCAGTCCACATAGATCAGTATGTACTAAGTCCAACAATTCGGTAGAAGATTGTTCCTTACTTTTGAATGTGACTCTGCTCTGTTTACCCAACTGACATTCTTTGCACAAACTATTAGAGGGTTTCACTAATCTTGGAAGATCTCTTACAGCCTGAGTGTTGCTTATCTTGATGATATTATCAAAATTCACATGACACATTCTCCTATGCCACAACCAACTCTGATCAATTTGAACAAATAAACAACTTTTTCCAGTGCCAACCAAGTGGAAGATGTTACCTTTTGTTTGTGTACCGGATGCAATCTCTGTGCCAGAACTTTCAAAGATCTTACATTTTCTATTTTTGAATCAAAGATCATAGCCTTTGTCCACTAACTGTCCAACACTAAGAAGATTGTGCTTTAGACCTTCAACATATAGCACATCACTGGTTTTGTTCTTTCCATCAAAAGAAATAGTTCCTCTACCTCTGATTCTGCCAGCAAAATTATCACCAAATTTTACAACTCCTCCTTCATATCTTTCCAAATCTATATACTTATTTTTGTCACCTGTCATATGGTGTGAGCATCCACTATCAATGACCCAATCATCTTTTTCTTCAACTTGGGCTGCCAGAGCTCTTTCTATCGTTTTATGATTGACAGATTTAGAGGGCATTAGATCTTCTTCCTTGATGGCAATAAACACCCAGTCACTTCCGGATTTGTTTCCTATCTCTAATTCATCATCTATTACTCCTTCATCATCATCTTCATGAACATAGTAACACTTATTTTGAAATCTTGATCTATTAGGGTTTGGCCTAGAAAATCTTTCTAGACACCTTGAGGCAAAATGACCAATCTTGTTGCAGTTAAAACATTTGAAAGGCAATTTTCCTTCATACTTACTGGATCCTCTTGGCAGTCTTTTTGTAATGAGAGCCTCAAGTTGTTCAGCTTCTAATTCATCCTCTTCCAGATCTTTTCTTGCTTTCTCATACCAAGATGATTTTTTTGAGGAACTTTCTCCTGGATCATAGCTCTGTTTGCCTTTTGTAGAGACACTAGCTTTGAATGCAGATTCAATCTTGGGAAGTGCATCACCAAACTCAGCTAATTCAAATGCAGATATCTTACCAACCAATTGATCCCTTGTGATAGTAGTTAAAGATCTAATTTCCTCAATAGCAGCAACTTTGTGTTTATAAGCAGGATGTAAGGATCTGAGAACCTTAGCAACAATTTCATCTTCATCCAGAACTCCACCAACACATCTGATGCCACAAACAAGCTCATTTACTTTTGTCATATAAGAAGTGATATTCTCATCTTCACTCATCTTTAGGTTTTTGAATTTTCCTTTCAGACTTTGTAGCTTGGCACATTTAACATACTTGTCTCCTTCATGCAGAAGTTCTAGTTTTTCCCAAATCTCATACGCAGTTTTTAGATCAATAACATTTGTCAGCTCTGAATTAGATAAGGCACTTAGTAGAGCTTCTTTGGCCCGAAGATTGTTTTCAGCATCTCTGATTTCATCTACGGTTCTCGGACCATTCTGAGGAGGAACATACTTCTTTGAAGCCATGATCCAATATTGCATTCCCATACATTGCAAGTGACATTCCATGCGGCTTTTCCAAAGAGTGTAATTGGTTCCATCAAACCTCGGACTATCCTTCTTGTAGGAAGACATCCTGGATCTCCTCAAGCAGTTAAGCTCTTTTAGAGGAACTTAGCTCTGATACCAATTGTTAGTTTCAGGATACACAACTGAGAGGGGGGTGAATCAGTTGTGTCAAAAACTTTTCTTTTATTAACCACTCAAATCCTTCTTGTACTTCAACAGCATAATAATAAATCAACCATGAAAACATAATGCAATAATTCAAGAGCAGAAACACATTAACACATATGACACCAAGATTTTAACATGGAAAACCCAGTTAAGGGAAAAACCACGGGGTGACTAACCCAAGATTGTATTCTCTATTAAAAGAATAAAAATGAACAAATGGCACATGCCAATTAGGGCTTACTACTCGAGCACACTGCTCACGAGAGGCCCACTGCCTACAAGAGACACACTGTCTACAGAATGGTAAATATTACATACTTGAATTGAAGAATAGCATCTTCACCATGCTTGAGTTAGTTCCATTTAAGCCCAATACTTCTACTCTACCTTTCGCACTTCTCCTCTCTACCACACTCTCATCTCCGCGAAGATGTTTTTGAAATGACTTCACAACTCTTATTTATACAAGACATCAACTTTGGGATAATCATCAAAGTCAGCAAATTTTATAGAGCAAATACACAAATACAACTTAATATATTACAAAAGACTTCATGCGAATCACCACACTGTCGGCCACATATATCTAGGACACAAATCTTCTTTGAGGAACACACCATCCTTCTCATAACATCTTCAAGATCATCCACAAGATGTGTAAATCATATGGTCGGCCAAGGAGGAAGAACATCATCATCCAGAAGTAAATCTTCAATTACGAGCTCCATCTTCAATGCGGACCACCAACACAAATTTGACACAATCCAGAGACCCCCACAAGCTTGCCTAAATCACCAAGAACATCCACACTGCTTCTACTTACTGAAATCATTTGCTTCTTTATCCAAAACCTCAAGAACATAGTCTGTTACCACTGTCATATTGAAATAGATGCTTGCAGACCTCCAGACCATGAACCAATTGAGTTGTTAATTCACATTGACTTCCTAAATACTCCACCAAATCCACAGAACAAGATATTACATTTCTGGATCTCACCGGACCTATTTGTGTCACTCTGTCACCTCTAAACATCTGCCAAAACCGGTTTTACTCATATAGCCATAACTTCTTCAAATCTTCATGCGGACCTCTCAAATCTTTACTGGATCACATTTAGACACATATCTACAAACCCTTTGATTTGTATCCTCTGATCTTCAACTTAGGTGGGATCTTCACTTCATAGAGCTTCACTGTCTTCATTGTTCTTCTCTATTTTTAATAGGACTAATTTTCTTAATATCCTTAGCACACAACTCATCCAAACCTTGACATCAATGCAATGGAGTATGTTGACATCAATGACAACACTGGTTAGGCCCATACTTGCAACAACTATTTCCATGCTAGTTTTTTTCCTTGGATTGGATAATAATAGTTAAGTGGATGCAAGCCTCCTTGAAATGGTATACAATATCCATCAATGCAATCCACCTGCTAAATACAGATTTCTTGAGCACATTGCAAGATCCATGCAAGATCAGTTTTTAATGATTAAACAAAGTTAGAGTGAAGCTCCCACTCCCAGTTCCAACAGAAAGACATTTAGGTTCACAACCTACTTGTGATATTTTTTTCTAGTGCAGTTTGCTGGGATGTTTCTAGACAACAAGCTTCAAATTCAAGGTCAGCAAGATAAAAATGGACTACTGGATCGGACCTATAAGATAAAGATGTATCATAATCAAAAGAACTACAATCATTTTGTGGACTACTTTTTGGCTCCATTGTATCAAACCATTACAAATAATCTAATGCCTAGATTGCCTGAGTCTTGTAGAAATTGCATTCAACTGGGAAAAGAAATACAATTGGCTAACTGGTACTTCATGGAGGAATATAATGTCCTAAGATTTTATGGATCGGGAGTAAAGCCCCATAAACTTCCAATACATATGGCAGAGAGGATTTTTGCATTGGAATACATATGGCAGATGGAGAGTACAGATCAATTGCACTTTGTTAGTCAGCAAAAGAAGAGCATATTTCCTTCCTTACCTTTTTCATGTGGAGGGTTCGCATTCAAGAGAAAAGCAGTCACTGTGGCACATGAAATTTTACAACTTTTTAAATTTGATGTTGACTCTCACTGGTAGTATGACCCATGTGATGTGATTAAAACAAGGCTTGTGGCCAATAAGAATGCTCCTAGTAGAATTCAACATGAAAGTAAACCCCTGCTAGAAATGTTGAGAAACAAAAATTCTTGGGATGAGGTCAGAAAAGTTATGGAAGAAACTATTGCTCAAAGAGGTATTTCTTTTGAAATATTGTCATAAAAAATAATGGGATTGCATCCAATTCCACAAACACAGAGAGATGCAGAGGTTGCACTGGAAAACAAGAGATATGACAATTTCTATAGAAAAGGTGCTATAAAATCTACGTATACAAAAATTCTAGACTCTAAAAGAGGCTTGTACAAAGGAAATCTGGTCACACTCAAAAATTAGTGCATTTTGGTTAGTGATCTAAAAGCTACTGCAGAATTTGAAGAAAATGCAGGAGATGAAGAGTTCAACAAATTGTGGGATATAGAGCATCCCACTGTCGATGGAGCATCTAATGTTGAAAGTGATGATGAGGATGAAGAACAACCTAGAGATCTTAGTGCCTATGCATTCAAACCTTGTATGAGAGACCACATGAGAAACATATACTACAAGGGCATCAATAGCCCAAAATTTGGGTTATGAAGGTGGTGGTTTGGGGCCCACAGGACAAGGCATTTGGATTGTACCAAATGTATACCCTAGAAAACCTAATGATCTTTGACTCAGCATTGGAGGTGATGAACAAGCCAAAGGGCATACACATATAGATCAAGAGATTAGATTTATTCTAGCTTTAAATCCTCATAGTGATATCCAATCACTAATAGTACCACATGGGTCTTCTAATCTACATGTTTCTCATTCTTTTCCTACAGAAGATGGTGGACATTCTAGTGCTACTAGTGGTTAATCTGGTGATGGTACAGGTAATAGTAGTAGTACTAGTCAGCAAGAGCTGCAACAACAAACTCACGAGAGGCCTTCAATAAAATTAGATGATACTATAGACAAACTTAGAGAACAAGGCCTTTTGAATACTAAGAAGCAAAAGATTATGACAAGTTTTAATTCCACATCCACATCAAAGCAATTGTTTCCAGAAGGTACCCACCTCCTCTCATTAGCGTGACTGGGACAAGAATGGCTAATCCTTAGCATCAATTAATTAAAGATGCCGCCAACACTACAACTACTCCTTTGCCATTAAAAGTTATGTCAAGTGTCACAGATTCTTATTACAAAGCTAAGTTTGAAAAGAAAGCCAAAATATCTAAAATACACAAGAAAAAGTGCTAGAGATAGAGACTACTGCAACTTTAGAGCCTGCAACAACCAGGGTATTGACTACATTTGACCCCAAAATTGAAAAATGGATTACATGATTATTGTGCCCAAAGTTCAAAGACCAGATGCAATGCTTTGACTATGAGGTGAGCATCATCCAAGTGGATTTTTCTGGAATGAAAAATTCTGACAAAATTAATATATCAAAAAAGAACAACGAAGTGATTTACACATCATTGCTAAAGCAAGAGAGAGAGAGAACAAAAAATATATGGTTTTTTTTAATTTCCTGGTAACTTTGTTGAATATATTGTCTAAAAATTAGAGTTGTAATATAGACAGGTCACAGGTTCCAATAATTGAGTTACAACAGAAGAAAAATATATTCAGTGATGTTAATTCTATTCAAATTGCTCATTTTTATTTGACTTTGTGATTTATGTAACAGGTTGTAGACTCATATAGAAAATTTACAGGGAGACATAGCAAATGAAAATGCCAAGAGGAAAGCAACAGAGAACAAGACCAAAGAATTAGAGAAAAGGATAAAAAACTTTGACTCTACATCTACAAGTGAAGTGAATAAACAGATAGAGGTGGAAGTGAATAAACTATAGAAAATGTTTAGTGAAACTAAAAAAATTATGATATTGAAATAGCCAATTCAGAAAAATTAGAACAATCATTGAATCAAGCCAAAGACAAACTATAGGCAGTAGAAAAAGTAGGACATCTGTGGGAAGAAAATGTGGAGAGAGAGAGAGAGAGAGAACTCTGAAAATTTGCAGATAAAACTGAAGAATGCAGAAAATGAAATAAAATCCTCCAATTTAAAGAAAGTATTTGAATTTTATAGAAACACAATGGTTTATATAAAACATAACATGTGGGAGAAAATTATGAAGAGGATTGATTATATGTCTAAAATGTTTGAATTCACTGATGATCTACTATTATGTAGTAATACACTCAAAAAATACATTATTGAAAATGGATACATGGCAACTTCGAAATTGTTAGATGCAAACAACATTTTGGAATCAATCTACAATGCTACTGGCGAAGAATTGGAATCGAAAGGAATTGAGAACCGTATTGATGCCATAATAAAGGTCTCATCTATCATTGAAAAATATGAGAAGCTAGAAGAAGCATGACATCTTTTGGAACAAGCTGCAGTATTGACAAAGAGGATGCAAACAAAGGAAGAATACTTTAGAAAGCTTAGTTTGCCAAGGGCTTTTGACCCATCATGCCGATACATTGGAAAGGCTGCTTTCAAAAAGAATATGGAGGACAAAATGAAGTTGGATAAGGACCAGTTTCCTCAAAATATTGATAAGGAAAACTTTTTGGATTCTATCTCACCACTAATAACCTTGAATGGAACTTTTAGTGAAACATTGAAGCCAAGTAAATATATGAATTATAAACTTATATCACACTTACAACTTGCTCACATTAGGTTAAGAAAAGTTACACTTCCATTAGATGAAGAGTGGAGCACTCTACAAAAGCTGATAAAATGATTTAGTATTATGTGTTTCCAACAGAGCATTATGCAGAGTTGGTTTTGAGCAAGTTATTGTATATTATAAATGTAATACTTCAATGTATTCCTTCAGACCTTCATTTGAAAATCTATATAACACTGAAATCCATTTATGTGTTCATTGTTCAAATTATCTGTATTATTTAATTGCCTACTTTAGGAAAACTCTGGTTTCTACATACACATTAAAAAATTGCTAATGTTGTATATTAATATGCTACTGTTGTTGATTACTATGCAATGCAATAAAGGAAAACAAATGAAACACTACTGTGGTTATAGAAAAGAAAAATTACTTTGCATTTAGTTGAATGCTTGTAAAACTTATCAGTATCACAGAATAATAATATGAAAATATTAATTTTTTATATCAAAAATGAAGAATGTACATCACTAATAGACAAATAAAATGTCATCAACAACATTTTGGAGTTTGGAACATGAAATATAGCATAAATACCTAATAACTGCTAATTCCCTTCAAATTTCCAAATCATCTCGTCATCCTCATTCTCCTCCCTTTGACCATGATATCTAGTGTCATCCTGATCATGTTCTTCATTTTCTTCTATCTCCATATCTTCACTTAAGAGTGTCTCATCAACACCACTACCACTACATGTGGTTCTTGTATTCATTGTGACATTGTCATTTGTGCTATTATTATTTAAAGTGTTGCACAACCCTCTTCTTTCACATAAGGACCTCTAGATTGCGAGTGCCCTATCAAAAGGAAAACTCTGGATATCATGTCTAGTTGTATACATTCTCAAGCATTTTTCCAAATTCTTGTCAAGTTTATTTCTTATCTTTGGTTTCAAGAACCCCAATGCACCAAAAACTCTCTCATCCTCCACCAACCCCAATATCATGGTTTGACATAAATCAACAAGTTTGAAAATTTCTAATAATGCATCATGCAATATTTCACTTTAAGGTTGCCCAAAGCTTTGTTGTCCATCGAGTTCTATACTTCTGCAAAAATGATCTGTTAAGGTCTTTATCTTGTTTTTATAATCACTTGGCTCACAGTTGACCCAATATTGAGGATAAACTATAGACATGGCTTCAAGCAGTTCATCACAAGGGAATCGATCTCTAATCTCTGAGGAAAGAGATTTTGCAATATTCTTTAAAGTAGTACTTACAGAAATAATAATCTTGTCAAAAGCTTCCTTTGAAACAAGTTCTTCTCTAATAGTACGCTTGACCTTGTTAAAACAGTGCATTAGTATCTGAAATCCCTTTACAGAGACACATTACTCCCCGCTATCATTAAACTATAAAAAATTAGTAGGATTGGTCACATTTGTTATCAAGTGTCAGCTGCTAAATTTTGGACTTATGAAGGACCTGTCTAATAGATATAGATTATCGAGGGTCATGCATATCATTCGATGCAGTTTAGTATATTCAAAAATATACATAGTTCTTTCTTGGGCTTTTTTCATAAGCATGTTCATTTCCTCCAACATGGGAAGAATACCAGCTAAAAACAGGAGTGTCTCTATGTCACTTTACCTATGTAAGAGGTCAGGAGCCCTATCAACTGAGAAGTGATGGTCGTACATTACAGCAATCAAGGATTGATATTCTACAAAAACTCTTTTCGCTGGTTCATGCAAGGAGATCCATCTGGTATCAACATCCTTAAGAAGCTTGTTTCTTGTAGTTACTCCCTTAGCAAAATGTTGAAATTCCAAAAACCATTTGGGACTTCAGTAGAAGTATGAGTAGAGCTCACGGACTAGATCTTCAACTTTTGATACTATAGGAAACTTGCTCACCATTTTAAGTGCTAAATTCATTTTGTGGGCCATGCAGTGGATGCCAATCATGTATGGTGAAATAGAAGTGTGTAGCTTTACACATAGACCATTCATATGACCTTGCATTACTGAAGCTCCATCAGCCCCTACACACACCAACTTTCTGGCAATTGTGTAGTTATCCATACCTCCAATTTCAATCAAAGATTTCTTAACTATCTCAAAAAGATTTTGTGATGTTGCATTCTCCTTCATTTTATAAACAAAGAGTAGATGATGTTGGCTGACATGATTTGCCATAGTATACACATGCATACATACCCAAGAAGTATTATCTATTGTTGTAACTTCATCTAGTGATAATACGGTAAAAGTTAACTTTTTTTTTTTTTTCCTATAAATCATATTTTTCCACATCAGCAAGACAACTTGCCCATTCCCATCCATTGTTTATTGACCAATGTGTGTTAGGAAAATTAGGAATACCCATAAAAGATAATAAACTATTATATTCTGGGTAGTTTGTCATAGGATGCCCTCTGGTCAAAATATGAAAAACAACACCCGACTAAATAGTTTTTGCCATTTGTGCTTCTCCCATCATCTTTCCAAATTGAGCTTCAATTAAACCTCCACCTACATGAATCTTCGCCTTTCTTTGCATATGCGCATCATATTCGAGGGCATTCTTTACATGAAGATATTCATCCTTCGTTTTCCATCTTATCACTGATTTTTCCTGTCCATCTATGATTTGTTTTTCATAAACTTTGCCAATATGTTTTTCTATGGTGTCAAGTTTTAGCTGCAACCTCTTGTCCCTATGATATTTCCAACTACAAATCTTACACTTGCATTCTGTGGGAGGTTCATCTTTGTTTGCATTCTCCACCAGTTCAATGAATGGGACTTTTGACATCCAATCAATCTGAAAACTCCTTGACATTTCCCACTCACGCCCCTTTTTTGATTTGGCTTTTCTTTTCCCCTTGTGTGGACTTGCAGGATCTTCATCTTCATTGATTTCTATAACTTCATTATCATTTTTTGAGTTTAACTTATTCATATTATCATTAATGCTACCTTTGGTATTCCCTAGAACATCAATATCATCTGTGGAATTGTCATCATTCCTGCTACCTTGGGTATTCCCTTGAACATCATCTGTTTCATTCTCATCATTCCCGGTGCATTGGGTATTCTCTGCCCATGGAACATCATCTGTGGCATTGTCATCATTCCTGCTACCTTGGGTGTTCCTTGGAATATCATCCATGGCATTGTCATCCAAGTCAATAGATGGTATAGGTTCTGATGTTGTAGCTCCATCAGATGGACCACCAACATTGCCAAAGTACAACTTTATGTTTCTCCGTTTTAATGACCTTGACCTCCCTTCACCACCCTTAGACAACTTCTTCTTGCTCGAAATCTCTCACGAATTAAAAGTTACAGAAAAATGTCATTTTGTTCAAGAAGGAATCATAGATGATAGAATATAGATACCTAATTCCCTGGGTCCTAGATTAAAATATCTCCCTAGTCCTAGACCCCTAACTACTACTCAATCAATATCATCAATAACAAATTACAATGAAACCAAAAAAAGACATAAATAATCAACATGAATCTTATATTATTACATAGTAAAGAAATGATCACTTACCTTTTCTGTGACTTTCCAATGCCTATAGCTATAACTTCTCTATGATCTGAAATGAATCAAGGATTCGAGAGCTCAGAGCTGAACAAAATGTCTAAAGGATTAATTAGAGTTTCAAATGCATTTATATCAATGCATATTTGGCGAATACCGCAGGATTTTCAAATGGTAGTGTAATAATTTGGCAAATCCCGTGTACTATTAATAAGACACTTATAAATGTTAGGCAAAATGGACCTCCATCAAACACATATGATATAAATTTTCTAGGTGAATATGGCCCTCGGATAAGCATGGAGTTATAATGGTATTGGCGAAATTGGTCGTCATACATGTGAACCGTTTAATTATACTGGCGAAATTGGTTCTCATGCATGTCAACCGTTTAATGATGTTGGCGAAATGGGTCCTCATGTGTGTCAACCGTTTAATGATATTGGTGAATATGTGGGTGAATTAAAACATGCCTCTGAAATTCTAGGTGAATCACCGTTAGAACTGCATAGAATACTGTGGTGAAAATACTAACTATAAATGACTCAAAAAATAATAGGGTGGCGAATTGAAACACATTGTTCTGAAAATCTGAAAAAACTGAAAGAATTGGCCCCCTGCCGGTGGGAATGTATTCACCAATTCCCAATTCATGGATATAAATTATTCGCCAATTGGAAAAGATTCACCACTAAAAAAATCCCTGAAGGTAAGACATTAACTTATTAAATATAAAAGCATTGACAAGATTCACAATATGTTTGACGAAATGCCTCAAAGAGATTTAGTTTTACAGAACACCATTAAAATGTTCATGATGCATGGAATGAAGTGGTGAAATTGGTTTTGACTGCATTTCTTAGGATATGGTTATTATGGCCAAAAAAATGGAATGGGCGAAATTTTGAAATATTAAGTTTGCACATTCATTTTTTTATAAATGATGCTTACGGTGAGATTTTAAAATGGCATCGAGAAGAATACAAAAATTGACAAAGTGTAAAGATGTAAAGATTATGGTAAAAAGTAATATACAACTGGGAAGCGGATTATGGTCAAAATGCAATAGAAGACATTGCTTGTGATCCTTGAATTGTGCATTATGACAAGGAAGAACTATGCACTAGCATTGATTTAAATTGACTATTTTTAATTGCTTATTAATGATTAATTTAATTAGTCATTAAATTTTATATTTTTAAAGTGAATTTAATGCTTTGTCATTATGGTGAGTGTGAGATCTTGAAATGTCGATTGCAAGAAAATCTCACAAGTGGTGATAGAATTCAATGAAGGTAAGGAGTTGGAAGTATTAAAGCAGTGGCAATTTTTGGTGTCCAATAAAGATTTTAAGCAAAAATACAAGTTACCAAGGCAAAGAAAGATCAAAACAAAGTTGTTTTCTCTTCAAATAAGTTGATGCAAGATAAATATTTTGATGTTTATTCATTAGAAATGATATTACTGGAGAAGTAGGAGACAATTGGAAAGTATGCACCAATTTTGTGGCATGCATCTACACATCAAATTTTGGTGGAGATGTAATAAAGGAATAGAATGTGAAGGACAAGTCAAAGTGATCCTTCACATTCCAATGTAACATGTCATTTTTTGATATTGGAGTGAATGATTGTTGGTCTTCCCATCAAAATTTGCCTATATAAACTCATTTGTAACTAATTGTAAAGGATTGGAAAACCCATTAGAGTTTGGGAACTTTTGAAATTAAATAAAATTTATCTTATTGCTCTATTTTTCTAAGTTTCTGTTCCGTCCCATGAAGTTCTCCAAGCACTAAATCTATTTTCTCTCCATTTAAACTTATGTGTTTAATTCAATGGATGTTGATGAATGTCGATTTATGGTTATACCACTAATGCCTTGTTGATTGTGAGGTGTTTTGTGTGGTCTACTAAACATGATTGTGAAATATCAAACTTGCTAAACATTCACGCATGTTACCTTCCCTTGGATATTGCACCAACTCACATTGGGATTGTGGCAACAGGTCCAGAAGAGTTTGGTTTCTATCGAGTTTGTCCATTCATGAAATGGCACACAAGGAGGATTGAATGCAAGTTTGGATTTTCTTTTCTTTTCTTTTCCCCTTTTGCTTCTCCCTTTATTTTTCATTTTTTAACTGATGGTAGATTAGATTTTAATGATAAATTTCAATCTTATAAGGAAAAAATTTGTGTCATTTTAATGACTTCTTTTTGGTGGAAGGTTGCAGATTTTAATTACATCCTTCACTATTATAAAAAATAGAATTTAATTTTTCGTAAAAGGATCATGTTTTTATGCATAACTTTTCAAATTCTGCATTACAAAATTTAGATTTTAATGGACATATTGTTGTTTTAAATTTTTTAATCATTTGCAAAGCTAGTTTTAATGCTGAAATAATTTAAGGGAAGTCAAATAATTCAAAATCAGAAAATCATTAATTCAATTTGCAATAAAGTGGAGTGTTTACACAACTAATTAGTGATTAATTTCAATAAGTAAAGCTCTATTAAATTCATAATTTCTCCACGGAGCCCCTTGAATGGACCAGTCAAAGTGTTTTCCTACTGAGGAATTTTAGAAAACTTCTAAATTCATTTCACAAAGACTCTCGAGGTTATTCTCTTTCCAGTCAAGGGAACCTTTATTGTTCCACCTTGTAGGTTTCATGACTTATAGGTAGTTTGTGTGTGGATTTTTAACATATTGGATTTGTGTTATACCTCATTTCAAATGGAAATCTAAATCTACATGTTTCTGGTTCTACATTGTTCTAGTGGATTCAAGTTGCATTATTTTAAGATCTGTGAGTTTTGTAGCTTTTTTCTTTGGTTCTAATATGAGCACTAGCCCTTCTCTCTATTATCTTTGGAGTTTGTATGTGTACTAATTTTTTGTGGGTATTGTGTTTGTACCTACATGTTGCACAAAAAACATAGAGTAGATGTTTTGGAGTGTTGTTTGTTGATGCTAGTAAGTTGGTCTTTGATCCATTTTTGGTTCATTAGTTATTACGAAGCAAAGAGGCAAGGGAAATATCATCAAGGTGATACTTCAAGGGAAAGGTGTTTTGCTCAAGGGATGCCTCAAGCTATTACTATTATGATATCTTGGAGGGCATGGAAATTTGAAATTCACTCTTGGAAAGTAAGGAGACAAAAAGTTGTCCTAGAAAGAACTCAAGAAATCACCCCCATGATGCTTTGAGAAAGGAGAAGAAAATGTTTCTTGAAGGATGTCTCAACCCATCACTCTCATGATACTTTAAAGGGTGAAGAGTCAAAGTCGGTGCCAAAGTTTTACCTCAAGTTGTTGCTAGTATGACACCTTGGGGACATGGACTCTTATTAACTATATTAACAAAGGACATGATCTATCACTATGGAAAGACCTCTTGGAGAGTTTTGGATTCATCTCAAAAAATTATACATTTTTTAAAAATGACACCTGATTTCAAGTTCACATGTGAAAGTTGTGTCTTGTGGAAGTTTTAGTTTGAGATGCCTAAGTCAACTATCACCTAGGAAACATCTTCAAAGCTAGGGAGAACCCTAGGTGTCACCCAAGAAACATCTCGATGCCTAGGGAGACCCCAAACATCACCATGTTGATGTCTCATGGTTCTAGGATGAAGAGAAAACAAGGTGTCACCCTAGTGACACCTAAAGTGACTTGGATGGGAACTTTCAAGATATCACCACAATGATACCTGAATATTCTTAGAAGAAAATTTTAAGCTTTCACTATCATGAGACCTCTATGAATGTCCCATTACCATGGAAAGCTTTGAATTACTATTTTAGTTGGAGTTTTGGCAGTGACAATGGTTAAAGGTAAAAGGTAAATCTATCAGTTAGAGATAGATGGACTATGTTGAAATGTCATGCTCTAGATCATGATTCAATGGGAGCTTTGTATAGGGACATAGTCCTTTGTGGTAGTTTGTCCTCTTGGTTTGGAGATGAATGTTTTACATTTCTTTTTGGGAGCTCTTGGGAAGTAGTTTTTACTTGGAGGTCTTTGATTGTGTTAAGGCTACATGTGATCTTTATATTTAAGGAGGTATTTATCACTATGCCATGGGTAGCTCTAGAAAAAAATTAGTGGGAGCTTTGGCAGTGATGTGGTATTGTGCCATGAGAATATCTAGAACACTTTTAATGAGATTTTTAACACAATATGAGTGATTTCAAGCATATTTGTCAATTGGAGACAAATTATCTTCTATTGTGAATATGTGAATCATCATGCCACGATAATCTCTTAGATTCTACAATGATTGTGTAAAGAGAGTTTTAGCAATGATTTGAGTTTTGGGTGATGCTAGAGATCTGTAAGTTTTTTGGAGATTGAGTGTTGGAATAGTGAGTTTCTTGATGAGGTTTCAACAAAAAGACCGAGGAGCCTACACCTAGAGATGGACGTGAGTTCAACATGGACTTGGTGAGGCGATTGTTTGGAAAGAGAGTCAAAGTGACTCGGAACTTTGAAGGAGGAACAATATTGTACCCTCACTCTCAAGGAGGTCCACTTAGTGGAGAATGATCTAACAAGTATTGCCCACCTAGTTTTTAGATGCTTTTTGGTTATGCTTTGTCTTCAAGTATGTGATTAATTTTTGAACTACGAAGGTATTAGCTTTGAGGATGATTTTGTCTTGAGATTTGGCATCTATTTTAAGGACTAGTTGGAGAAGTACATGGCATGATTTTATTTTCTTTTATCTTCTCTTGTGAATGTGTCTTGAGTTGTCAGGTTAGTTATAAGGACTAGTTTAAGGAGTACAAGATATGGTTAGTGGCTTTGGGCTTATTCCCTAGATGTGAAAAGATATTAGTATAGTCTTCCTTTCAATTTGAGAGGCTTACATCTCTTCAGATTATTTGAGCTATTATTGATATTGTGTTTGACCTTGGGGTTGAATATTTAGATGTTTAGATGGCTTTTTTGTATGGTGATTTGGAAGGGGATCTACTTGTCATAGTTAAAGAACTTTTTGGTGTTGATAGAAGGACATGGTATGGTCTACAAGATATCTCTCTATGGTATAGGTTTTCATCTCAAAGGTTTGATTCATATGTTATTAGATTTGGGATTTGTGTAGAGCTAATTAGATCATATTGTTTGCATTGAACTTGTTGGTGATCATTTATTAAACATATTGTACTTCATTGTTTCTAAGTAACATTATAGATTATTAGGGATATTTAATCCTATTTTTAAATGTGATATGAAGAACCTAGGAGAGCTACATTTTCTTGGCATGGAGATCATGGGAGAGAGAGTAAGAAAAAAATATTTGGAGGAAGAATGTTTTTTTTGTAGTGGTTTGGTTGCATGTTTGCAAATTAGTGAGTGTTATTCAATATCAAATGACATACAAAAATGAGCCACATCCTTTATGTAAGTGTAGTTAGACTTTTGTGTGCTATGATCAACACTAGACTAGACATTACCTTAGTAGTGGGAGTTTTGAGGTAATTTGTTCATGTTGCACAAGGGCCATTAAACTACTATATATCAAGGATCTTTATGTTTTTTACATGTCTACGTGTTTTCTACCAATGAAGATAAGATTATGTAGGACAATGGATATACAAGGACTTCTAGTTGCATGTTGGACTAGATATGTGAATAGCAAAAGGTCTACTTGTGGGTATGTGTTTACCTTATTTTGTGGTGTAGCTAGTTAGATGTATGGACAACTGGTTGTGGTTGTTGTTCCAATTGTAGAGGAAAAGTACATGGCATTTACTCTATGCTATTTTTGAGGAGTTTTAGCTTCAATGTTTGTGTTTAGATATTGGGTTAAAGAAATATATATTGGTGATTCGATGTGATAGATATTGTGTCATCACCTTAGCTAGGATCTTATCTTTCATGTGTGGATAAAGTTGTTTTACTTTGTACATGACATGATGGAGGATGAGAAGGTTTTAGTCAAGATGGTGGTCACATTGGTGGTTGTTGTCTAGATGCTTTGCTAAAGCTTGTGAACATAGAGAAGTTCAATTGGTTTGGCATGACTATGGGTCTTCCTACCCTTAATAAATTAGTTCACATTTGTTTGTTGTTGGTAGGATAGAGCTGACTATGAAGAATAAAATGATCTAAACCTACCACAAGTGAAATGCGACACATGGATCTGATCTACAACACATCCAAAAGACATCACAAAGATAAGCGACACATTCCCCTATGGTTGTATGCAAATATAAGTAGAAGATAAGATAAAATATAGGGAATATGTATAGAGAATGCAGAGAAGGAAGAGATAGGAAAAGAGATAAGAAATAGTTAAGGAAAGATATTATGATGAGATAAGAAGAGATTGTAATAAGACATTATATCAAAGATATATATTTAATGAAGGACTATTATAGATACCACATTATGAGATATTGAGTATTGGATGAAGTGTGAATGATATTATGTATGTAAATATATGTATTCATTTAATCTTGCTTGTCTTATCCTTCTCTAATATACCGCATGAGCCCTAAACCTTCTCTTACCACTCTCATTGGGGTAGAAATACAACTTTTAAGAGACTCAAGCCCATATCCTCGATCTACACCTAGTTCTTTCAAATATTTGGTTCTATTACTAGGACCTTAGTAGAATCGTAAGAAAAGGCCAAAACCTAGAATAAATCTTTTGCGATAGTAAAGAATTCAAGGAGAAAAATTATAGTTAAGAAGAAACATTTTTTTATGATTTACGGCAGGATCCTCTTGGTTCTAGTCTCGTAAGAGGGGGTTAGGCACCTAGGGGATGAGGAATGGAAAAGGGGAGATCTTGAAAAAAGATCTAAGAGATGCAACCATTGGGACAAGTCTAGTTTGATCTAGTAGGGATAAATGAAAAGGATTAATGGAATACCAAATCAAAACCACCTATGGATAAAGGAAAGAGAAAGAGATAAAGAGAGATTTTTGAATAAATTAAGATGGCAACTGAAATGAGTATTGAAGATGAGAGGAGACTAAAATAGATTCAGGAGAAATAGGAAAGGTATATAATGAGGATTGAGAGAGCTAGAGAGGCCTCGTTGGAGTGTGCCTAGAGGGCTACTACAGAAGGTTTAGAAAATCCACAATTAGAGATAATACCACTAACATAATGTGATACAATAGAGAGCTTAATTACTCGAGTAAGAAAAGTAAAAAAAAAACTAACGAGAATGGCAGAATAATTAAAGAATTATGATGAATTTAAGGAGTTAGAAAAGGAAGGACTTGTATGTAGTAGTGATCAGTCAAGTTGTGGAAGTGGGGGTGCTTTGTTAGTAGAATTTTTTATTTGACAACTTCTTGAATTAATCTATCAAACCTTAAGGTTACCATAAATGAAGGTTTGGGGATTTAATAACTCTAATTTCAAAATTAAAGCCTCTAAATTTTGGTAAGGATTATTTAGATGATGTGATCAATAGGAGTGTGAGATTAGTGAAGGAATTAGG
This sequence comes from Cunninghamia lanceolata, assembly GCA_027924645.1. NCBI lineage: Eukaryota > Viridiplantae > Streptophyta > Pinopsida > Cupressales > Cupressaceae > Cunninghamia > Cunninghamia lanceolata. Next base: position 13,459,923 of record BSBN01000503.1, on the reverse strand, counting down.
ATATTAGGAGAAAATAAAAAAATGATGATGTTATGTTCATTGAATTTTCCATAAATACAATGAATATTTTTTGAGAAGAAATGGATAATTGTCTATTATCTAGTGTCATGTCTCTAACTAATGAAAAGATACCAAATGTTGCATCTCCTAAGATGAAGAGACAACTTGAAGAGGTAACCCCCTTAGACCAAGAGTCATCTCCTGTGCCACTCAAGACAAGGAGAGTGATTATAGAAGATAGATTTAGTGAATCATTGTGAAAAATGAAGAGAAATACCAAAAAGAGTTTGTGACCAATTGCAAGTAGATTTTAGGAAAATAATTTTTTGAGATTAAGTTATCAAGGGATAAAGGAAAAGATAGGAAGTTGGTGAAATAGAAAAGTGTGACAAAATTGCTAAAGTATCTAAGGAAAAGAAACCTAAGAATCAAAGAGAAAAAGAAGAAAATCTACCAATCAGTAAAGGAGAAACCTCTAATAACAATGACAAAACCAAGGTACCTATCACACATACTATGGACCAAAATAGGATTCATCTACTAATTTTTGGCAAGGACACTAAGGAAGTTTCTAAACATATTTTTATCCTAGAATTTACCTGATGAAGAAATGGAACAAGATCCAATTAGGCCAATATTTATGATTTTAGTGGAACACTCTAAGACGATGCCTTGTAGTAAATGAAGAATTGTTCAGAACATGTCAAGGAGTGACCTAGGATGTTAAAGATGATTTTCTTTGTAACTTTGAGTCTCCAAAGTCTCCTTTGAAAATCATAACTAAGATGAGAGAGATGTTGGATTTATTACATCTTTTATATAGTTTAGACTATGGTAGATAATAAATAAATAAATAAAAGTTAGTTTTTAGTTAGTAAATAATAAATTGTTGGGAGTTATTCCCATAATTAGGTTAGTTGGTTTCATACACGAATATGTAAGGCTATATAATCCAATGTGGAGCAATGTAAAAATCAATCAAAGTAAATATATTATTTTATGTTTTTGATATTGTTGTTCAACAATGGTGTAACCTGTATGCAATTTGTATTTTTCTCACCATTTCAATATGGTATCAGAGCAACTTGAAAATGGTCCATGAGAAACATAACAATGGAAGTTGATCCAAATTGTTGTTATCTTAAAAATTGGAGTTGCCAAGGTGTGAAAGAATTCAAGTCGAAGTTTGCCATGTTATTTGTTGGTAAATTGTTATGATTTTAGAAAGATATTTTTTAATAATAGTTTAATGCAGTCTCATTAAAATTGCGATAGTTTTCTCATTTTATATCAAAATTTAACAATTTAAAGTGTTCTGGAAAGATAACGAAGAGAGGAATAAAATCCAAAAAAGTTTTGAGGATATTGTGAGTATTTGATGAGTAGTTTGATGTAGAAAAGTGACCAACAAAATAGTGACATGAATTCATTTGCTGCAGTATTTTTCTCTCAAAAATAACAATTTAAGTTGCAAGTTCTAAAGATACGGAAGACATAAGTTGTTAATTGTTTTGTGTAATAAGGTAAAAACATTTCAGTGGTTACTTTTTACAATTTTTTCTTAAAAAAAAATAATGGGATAGTCTTAATTCTTTATTTGGCTCACAAACTTCAAGCTCTAAGATGACACTCAAACAAAAGCTTTTTTGGGCTAAATATGAAAGAGGGTGAAATTATTGTTCAACATATTAGTACATTTCATTCTCTTCTAAATCAACTTGCTGGAATAAATTTTAAAATTGATGATGATGATGCAAAAGCTATTTTATTTAGTAGTATGCCTCCAAACTTTGGTAATGCAATCCAAGCTTAGAAAATGTGATATCTTCCTTGATTGATGAAGAGAACGAAGTCACTAAAAATCACTCAATTACTGAGGAAACTAGTTTGTTTGTCAAAAGGAAGACTAACATTTCAACAAGGAAGAATAAAGTCTTTAAATGCTATTACTGCCAGAAAAATGGACATGTCAAAATAAATTACCTTCAATGTGCTAAGGATGTCCTTAATGGGAAGTTGAAGACAAATAAAGCCTCTGCCACAACTAAAAGTGAGATTGTGGTTTTGCAATGCATAAGGAAGACTCTCCCAACCATGATAGTGAGGAGGAATATCTTTTTTAGAACTTAAGCATTGTCCATTGGAGGCTAGAGGCATCAGAGGTAGGAGGAGTTTTTGTCATCTCGAGCTAGCTTCTCCCTCAAAGATGATATATTGCATGAGAAGCATCAATTTCATCTTGTGTCCCTTCATGGAGCAAGGGGGAATTGACAGTATTTGTGGATAGTGAAACCTCTAAAATAGGGTGGGGTTAGAATAGTTGCACTTACTCAATTTATGGATAGTATAGTCTCTGAAATAGGGTGGGATTCATATCCATAGTAGTTCAAATTTTTTTGTACACCAAAGGAGGGATTTGATTCTCATCGCATTGGAGGAGGGATTTTGACACACTCGGAAGAGATGTGGACTCTTGGAGGAGAGTTGTTCTCTCATATGTAGCACTAGAGGAGGGATTTTGACACACTCAAAAGAGATGTGGACTCTTGGAGGAGAGTTGTTCTCTCATTGTGCATGGAGGATGGGAATATTTATGTCCTCTCATGTTGTACAGAGGATTTTGCAGGTTTGACAGTCAGGAAATCTATTGATGAGTTAAGTTTGGTGTTTCTTGAGTGAGTGAGGAAAATTGGTGGAGGTTCTTTATCAAAGTTTCCAAAAGGGCGGTTGTGTTTAGTCCTTGCAGTGTTTCGTCCTTTGTTTGAATTGATGTAATAAGGGGGGAATGTTGGATTTATTACATCTTTTATATAGTTTAGACTATAGTAGATGATAAATAAATAAATATAAACTATTTTTTAGTTAGTAAATAATAAATTATAAGAGTTCGTTCATTGGGAGTTATTCATGTAAGTAGGTTAGTTGGTTTGATACAAGAATATGTAGGGCTATATAAGCCAATGTGGAGCAATGTAAAAATTAATCAAAGTCTATATATTATTTTATGTTTTTGATATTATTGTTCAACAATGGTGTAACCTATATACAATTTGTATTTTTATCACCATTTCAATAAGAGATGCTTGAGAAAAAGGGAGAAACCATCAAAGAGTTTGATCAAATATTTAAAGCAGTGGTGTGGAAGTTGTAGTAGCCACTCACAAAAAAAAATAGAGGGTAGAATGGTTTATCTCTAGACTATTGCTGGAACTAAGAGCCTCTCTAGATGGTAGAGTCTTTGAAGGATACTCTGATGTAGTGGAAATGGTGTGTAGAATAGAGGCACAATCTTGGAGGAGAAAAGATAAAGGAGGAAATCAGGAAATTGAAAAGTTAATGTTAGATCTTGAATAACTAAGGATCAAACAAGAATTTCTAGCCAAGGGAGAGAGCCACCAGAAACTATCACTGGTAATGTGGAAGACAATATGGTGAACATAGTGTTCTAACGAGGGATATTTGAGAAATGAGTGTCTAATATTGAAAGGTGAGAAAGGGGAAACAACACTAAGAACGAATATGATACCAACATCCTAAAAGTAAAAAAGTGTATATTACAGAATTTGTGGTGAATGGGATGACCATGAAATAGATGATTACACATCCCTTCTATTCTTGCTAAGGGAGGATGATGAGCACAATCCTTGGTGTAATCACAAGTTTAAGGATAATGAACCAATGCACAAAGGGATGGAAAGAGCTAAATGGTTGGAAAAAAGATCATTCTATACACAAGATCATGGTTACAAGTAGTGTAAGTGAAGCAACCAATGTAATATCAATAATGTGGCACCACAAATCATAAATGAGAGGTCCCAACTAACAATTATCCTTAGAATGAAAACCATGGTTATTAGAATGATTATAGGGGAGGATGCGACAAAGGTTGAGGCAAAGGACAAAGGAGAAGAGAAGATGTGAATTACTACAAGTGCGGTGAAATGGGACACTACGTGAATGAGTGTAGAGAAGAAAAGAAGAAAACATGTAGATTCAATGGTGATCCTAATCACGATTCTTTTAGTTGCCCAAGGGAAAAACAATACTATAAGAATGTGTCCACACCAATGAGTAGTGAAGAGCTATCTAAGCCTCATGCATCATAAGGGGCAAAAGTAATGATGAGAGTACCAAAACAAAGCCCTCAAGGGGTTAGGTGATGCTTAAAAGTAGAATTGGGTGATGAAGAGGAGAAAGGTCAATCCTCTTTAACAAGGTATACTTTAAGAACTAGCCCCTAGAAAATTCTATAGAAATCCTAATGAATCCCCTATGTAGAGACATAATTCTCTTGGCATTTTTTTCCTAAAATCAAATTGAAGTGATAGAGTGGGTGGCTATTATATGCTAAAACATAATTTTAAAAATAAATTGTGGGTAATTTGGAAACCAAAAGTCATTCTTGTTTTTAATCAATTTGATGAATGAGGACCTAAATTTTTCATAAAATATTAATTCAAGTGGTGAAAGAAAACTATTTTTTTGATAATTCTTTAATTGAGGTGGTGAATAAAGGCTGGATCTCTTTAAAAAGTTAATTGAGGTGGTGAATTAAGCCTAAATTTTTCATAAATTTTTAATTAAGGTGGCGAAGTTAACCGACATTCCAATAAATCTATAATTGAGGGGGTGAATTAAAACCTAATGTAATATAATTTTTAATTGTCATGGCAAATTAAAACCTAAATTAATATGAATTTGTAAGTTAGGTGGTGAATTATTAAAAATAAAAAATATTTGTACATATCTTACATCACATTTGTATCTTAGGCTACAGAAATCATTAAGAATTTGATTTAATTTAGTGATCCAATAACATTTTCATTTAATTCACCTGTGAGAAGACAACCTCCATCATTATTTATTGAGACCTGCATCATATAGTTCATAGTGCATTTGTGAGGTTGGTTGTGCGAGTTCTAGTTTTATTTTTTGTTAGGAAAAGGGTGTATTGTACACCTTGGATAAAATGAAATATTTAATTATGTAAAATAATTATTTATTTGTGGTGCATCTTAAATGATGTTTTTAGCCACCTTAAATATGTATTTGGGGCCACTTGTAAAGTTGTATGTAACATTGGGTTAGTTATTTTATGTGTGGGAGACATAGAATAATTAATTAATTAATTGGAGCATAAAGTGAAAACTTAGTTACAGGAATTAAATGAGGGGTCAATGGTTTTGTGTTCCCATGGTTTTGGGACACATGGTTTTCCTTATACTACATCTTGTATTTGTGTGAGCTTGATTCTATAAAAGCATGCACATGGTTAGTAGTTGGGGTCGGCTAGTTGAGTGGGATGTCATTGTATTGAGTTTCTCTTGTGAGTGCATATGTGAGTTATGGCATGGGATGTGTGGATTCATGCTTGGACACATTGAGGATGCATTGGAGGAGCTTGATGTTTTAGGAGTATTCATGAGACTCTGTAAGTGTATTGTAATGTTTTCATTGCTAAATAATACATTAAGTGTGGATGTTTTTGGAGGTTGGGATTTTCCCTTTTGAGGGTTTTCCCAGGATACATATTTTGTTATCTTGTGGCTTATCTATTTGATCTTTGCATTATGGTAATTTGAAAGCTTGTATGCATCATATTATCTCATAGGGTTATGTAGAAATTTGTTTGATCAACTTAGTAATTTCCTAACAAGTGGTATTAGAGCTTTATCTATGGTTGAGGGAGGTGTGAGATCCCTAGTTTTGTATAACCCTTGTTTGTGTAGATCTGGTGCAAAGTTGAATCCATGGAAATGCAGGAAAGATTTGAGACATACAAGATATGAGGGTTTGTGCAGGTTGTTGTTTTGTAGATTTGGGGTTTTGGGGTTTGTAGATTTGTTGTGTTTGTTGCAGATTTGGAGTTGGAAAAATTTTGGATAAAGAGGTTTTCTTGGATGTGTTTCAAATGAGGGTTTTAAGGAGGAAGTTTCATAAATGCCCTTCTAGGAAAAAACAAACCTCGCCATTAGATCTAAGAGGCCCGAGACGAGAAGAAAAATATATCATTTGATCTATTTTGGCCACATGGCTTGAAAGGAGAAAAAAATGCCGTACCCCCTTGTTCAACCGTACAATCATTATACTGTCTACATATTTTTAAAAAAATTATATCCTTGCACAAATAATTTTTTTCCTATATAGTTTGAAATTATATTTAAAATTTTTTAGTTTTACAAAACTATAGAGAAAATTTGTGAAAAGATTTGAAAAAAGAAAAATTAAGGGAATCTAGTACGAGGTCCACAAACCACCGTACCAAGGGTTAGCTTCGTACCACAAGTAGCAGGAACCACAAGGATGTTAGCCCCTGTTGGATTTGATTGGACCTCGGTTAGCCACTACCGATGGTCACTGAGTCAGCGGGCCTTAGGCCCCCGATCCCAGCCCCTAGTCAAGCAGGGTGAAGCCTTGCACTCCCCACATGTTGTTTAATAAAATTTGAACCTGGACTTGTCAAAACATTAAACTATTATGTATATGCCATCAGCTCTGCCACCATAGCAGTGGCAATTATAAAACTGAGTGTACAAAATTTGAAATCTGCCACGTTAGCTATGATGAGGCTAGCACAACCATGTAAGCAATACTAGTTGTACACATATGCCATGTCACCCTCCCAGTCAGCACCACCACATCAATGATGACATCATTGTATGAAGTGCTGACACCATCAGTATGGATGATGATGTAAGTGGTACAGACAGATCCCTCAAGGGGCCTCTACTAGCCCTCACAGGGGGCATAACTTTCACCCACGGTATTAGATTTTTGACTTCTTATAGGCATCAGAAAGGTCTCTCTGAGAACTACGTAGTAGTATAGGTTTGGTCATTAGATATTTCTATTTATGTTAGAATTTGGTGCCTGAATCTAGGCATTGCTCTGGGACAGTTATTTGGTCATAACTTTCACATCAGAACCGGATTTTTTATTTCAGATAGTCGTTGGAGAGTTCTTGCCGTGTAGTATAGTTTAGATCATGTATATTTTCAGTTTGGTGTGCAAAGAGAGGTTTGTAATTATTTTATCACTTCTAGGCACGAGAGATTCAAGATGTGATTATGAGAGCATTTGAATGAATTTTTGGGCACAAACTTGTGAGAGTGCATGTTGTTATGAGACCATCATCATGGTATAGTAGGTTTTCAGATTTGGTGCTTATAGTTACAAGTTTACTAGTGTTTTTAGAGTTTGGATTTTGATGGAGACAAGTACACAAGCTGTCTTTGGTTTGAGGACATGATTGATACACATGTGAGACTAGGAGTCTCGTTTTAGTGGGAGTTGAGTATAGATACAATGATGATGATGATTATGGTGTCATGGATATGTAGGTACATTTGAGCATTGGCATGACATGATCATGTATGTGGTTGACAAGTATGGGTTATGATGTTTGATTCATGATTACAAGTGGTGGTGTGGTTTAATTTTAAGAGGTTGTTCTTATCTCCTAGATGCTTGATTGTTTCTTGAATATGGTCACTCATTTGTGGACTTTTGGCAAATTGAATCTGGGTTGATTTGGCGTTTGAGTCTAGAAGTCTATATATTGTTGTTGGAGTACAAGACCACTGAGGGGGGGGTGAATCACTAGTCTAAAAACCTTAACATTTTAAAACTTAACTCACCAGATTTATGCAAAGAACCTTATTGCAGATATAGTCACAAAGATGTGCAATTTAGGATATAAAACTTGAACAAGGATGATCAAACAAGTACAACATAATCAACCATCAAGAGGAGACATAACACAGATTTTGATGAGTGGAAAACACTCATAGGGATGAAAAACCACTCGGGAAAATTCCCTCACTAGCTTAACAAAATCCCACCTATTACAAAGCCTCACTGGCTACATTGTTTAGAAGCACCTAGTTCAAGGATCACCAACCCCTAATACATTTAGAAGCACCAACTCTAAGGGAACCAACCCTTAATACATTTAGGAGCACCAACTCCAAGGGCACCAACCCTTAATACATGAATATGAAAATATGCAAAGGAAAACTCTATTTCTCTACATAGCAAAACCTTATATCTCCTTTTGTTTTCACTTCAACACACATCATCATATGAACATTCAATTACTTTAGTCCATGAGAAACAACAAGACATGAATATCCAATCATGAGCATACACCAATAGTAATCCTAATGTTCTTTTGACACTACTCACTGATCACAAGAAAAGTATTCATCACCTGCAACTCTAGAGAAACATCACCTCATGAATATCCTTATGTGCCACTATAGAAAGTCCCCTTCATTCTCTTAAATACTGCAAGCAATTCTATTGAAGACAACCCCTAAAAATTATCAACAAACTTCATGCTCTTCAAACACCCTTATTTCTTCATCATATTTATCAAACTGCATATCCACATGTAGATACATTCCTCCTTAACACAAATCATCGATCAAATCATCTAGAAAAATCTTACAGTCCTCTCATTGAAATTTCTTAGCCATCTACATCATTAAAACTTTCAAAAAGTTGCTTACAATATGCCTCTACATCATGAAAACAAACCCTAACAAGGAACTTTTCTAACCATTCTCATCATATGTAGCATGCTGAGTTAGCCTCACTTAAACCTCCTTGCATATAGTTGAACATCCTTCAGTTTTGATCTCACAAAAAAACTATGTTTTCCTTCATCAATCCTCCAATTTTCATATGTACGGATAGGTATCTATCTCAGGAACACTACTCACAAACCCATCCTTCCAAAAAAATCTCTGAGTCCTTTTAACAAACTTTCCTGGCCTTTTCAATTGTAAGTAGAACTGAATATGAATAGTTAGAGCACGGTTACAACAACTATCCGTCAAATTTTCACTAGGAGGAGATTTGTTGCAATTTAAAACAAGTTTAAATGATCACCATCGATAAGCACTTTGGCGCTCTTATATTCACTATAGATTTGGTGTTCCCGCTTGAACGCTTTCCATATAATTGACGACCCTGGTTGTACTAGGAATGAGGTCGGTTAAACGACGATGTTGAACCCTTCGTGTGTGCACTTAAGTGAACTATCACCGTTGACCACCGGTCAACTCACAAATAAAATATAAAGTGCATATGGGTGATAAAGTATGTTTTGTGCCTTAAACAACTTTAAGGGATTTTAGGGTTTAAGTCCCTATACTCATTAAAAATGCAAACCCTAAACGAAGAAACTGATGATTTAAACAGTAGAACACATCAAAAGAAAAATATGATGCCAATGCCGAACTATAAGAGTCTTCAACACCCTAATTTTACCCACTGTCAAGACATTGCAAAATCTATGCAATTAACCCTAAACCCTTGAATGTTAGGGCTTATATCATTAGGGATTTAAAAAGAATAAACCATTGCCACTCACTTCAAAACAATTTGACAACACCCTTATCTTTATCACATCAGACTGAATACTCTTTGACACTTTTGTATCAACTCCTTGGCTTTATCAAACATCAAACTTTAACTTGTAAGAACTAAATTCCATCACCTGAATCATGAATTCCATATTGATACTCAAGGCACTAACTTCTGAACAAACACTACCAACATGAACATCACAAAGTATCTCTTGATGATTAGATATGAACTCTTTAAGCATGGCATGATCCTTAAAGGACATAACCCTTTAATCATAAAGCATGTGAACTCTTGAAACAACAATACTGCATCCAAACACCAACAACATAACAAAGGCACCAAACACCTTGTGTCATGACCATGCACCATGATATATCTACATTATACTATATGATCAACATAGCATCAAGGACCTCATTTGAACACCATAGAACATAGTATGGAAACATGAATCTCAAGACCAATCTGAAGGTGATGAGCATGAACTATAAGGTGACCACTCTCTCTGTAAGACTTGTCAACAAATCAACATGAGACAACTATTTGAACCATGACTTGAATGACTGATCCTTCATGACCATCTTCTAAGGCATAATCAACTTATGAATGAACTTATGAACAATGAAACATCAGCATCACTCAATGAGATGTTTGCAACCTCCTAATTAGCCTTATGTGAATGAAGACATCAACTCAAACACAACACACTATCATACTATCATCATAAGAACCTTGCATGAATGAATCAAACACCCTTTGACATCAATGACAACCATCACAACAAACTCCCTCTTTGTCATTGATGGCAAAACACAATCTCTCCTCTCTATCTCCCCTTTGATATCAAGGACAAAGAAACACTCATTCCCCCTTGTGCAACATAAGAACACCGTGACCATTTTAATAAGAGCAGTTTGCATAAACTACTATGTCTTGCATAATCCATCCAAGTTTTGTCACAAAGATATCATAGCATCATAACAATCAAATGTCATCAATTACCCCTGCAAAATGAATTGGCTTTGTTAAGTTTACCAACACTGTGAAGAAGAAATCTTTATCATGCACATCTCTGTTATTTCTGACCCTATCATGAAATAGCTCATATGATTCATCCATATGTGAGATTACTGATAGCTTCCCTTGTAAATAAGTCTGATGCACTTTACAAATACAATGCAAACTCCAAAAAGAACTTATACCAATAACACAGTCATTGTTATTAATTGTCAATACTCCCCCTTACTGTAAGTAGGTTTATCAAACAACAATGGCAGAGATTACATAGTTACAATAAAAATTTCAATTAGAAAACTTCAACTTAGTGAATCACTTTTATGAGATCACCCTTCCAAATCTTGCTACCACTGTAATTGGATTACTCTACAAATCACTGATGTGAAAGCATAGATCATGAAACAAGTGCTTAAGAAGTGAATTGATAGTGACATTGAACTAGTTGTCTACTGATACTGATACTATTATGAACATTAACATAATGTCTTTGTCACAATTGTCTTGAAAATTGCCCTGCAACAAGTAGTGTGAACTAAAATCATTGTTAAAAACACAGAGCTTTACTTACTATCAATACACAGACTGAACCCCTGAAATACTAAGTGCACTGTTTTCACTGTCAATGGGAATTGTAAACAGAGATCTCAAATAGCTCTCACTGTCAAACTGTGTTTCTACTGTCAAAATACATCTCTATCAAATCCTACTGTCAAAGTTGTTAGACATAATGATTGTTAGAGTTTACTATCATCACAATAGTACCAATCAGTCAATCAAACTCTGTCACTATGAAAATGCTGATACTAATCACTGTCTACTGATCACCTTAATGCATTACAAAAATACTACAAAAACACTATTATCAAAGAGAGATCATTGCACTGTGAAGGGCAACATCACTGTCAGAGAGTAGTATCATTGTGACTAAACATAAATGAGCATTAGAGAGTAGTCTCACTTATCACTGAACTCCCATAATATCATGTAAACACCATACTGATGAATTGAGACTATGCAAATGAATAAGCATACTGTCATCAGGAACCACAGTCACCCAACTCATTTGAAAACAATGCACACTTTGCATGATAGCAATAGGATGTGGTGATATGAATACCATGAACCAAAGTGAGAGTTTCTCTCAACACTAAACCATTTCATCTACTAATCATGATCTGAATCTAAACATTTACATTGGTACACTCAACAAATCCATTGTACTTGATGTCTTTGAAACATGAAGACATGTTATACAAGTGAAGTATGATGTCACCAACTCCATAAGCATGAAGCATGATCATAGATCCTATTTAACTCAAATAATCAGACATCAAAACACTTTTATCTGTCCTATTCACTGTTTTGTCTCATTTGAACACAATATTGTTTGTCAAAGGTCTCTGCTACTGTTAAACATCAACCATGCTACTATTATGCTGTCAAAAGTGTCCTAACAATGTATCAACATGAAAACTATGGTAAGAACATTGTCTTTTCCTGAAGGCACTGTACTAGATGAACATCATGCTACCACATGAATATAGCATAGGATCAATCAAAACTCTCCTCCTCTATCCATATTTTCTCTGTTCTACCACTATCATCAAGTTCATGTAACTTATTTATTCATCTATGTCAATCAAACCATATACAATATGGAATGAAGAGGGAAGAAAATCAGAGACTAATATCACAATGCCTGAAGAGCTAACAATGAAACTTGACACTGCACTGCCCTACTATCCATGATCATAAGCATGTACACACAACATGAGCTACTATCCTGAACATGACACTACTCATTGAAGAGATTGGTCAACACAATACCATAAACTACATGAGAATGAAGTGTTCATTTACAACATACCATACTGTCATGTCATTAATATATATATATATATATTGTCATGTCATTAACAGATATACTATCCTGTCAATGTCTGAGATCACTTCTACATACAACTTCTTGAAGTAGATCAAAACATGAACTGTAACCTGATCAATCCTATTAATAAACCTTGGCATCTGTGTTCTTTAAACATCATGAACATTTCAAATACAAAATTCTACCTTTGAAAACTCATATACCAAACCAATCAAGAACAAATTCATTTTGACAAATATCCATCAACAAACCTATTGAACCTCCTAGGGGGTAAGAGATAGGATTTACAATGCCTCCCCCTTACTACATGCTATTCCTTATGCACTTAGAGATGTCTCTTGTGCAATATGCACAAGCTTAGACTCATCCTTCTCCTAGTTTTTCTTTCTTCTCCAAACCTTCTGAATGCTTGTCTTCTTGGGATGTTTCCTTCACTTGCTCCTTGTTTCCTGCAACTTCCTTTTACTCAAAGTATTTGTCCTCTTGACATATCTAGGTGGTTCCATAAATCCATTTCTACAAGAATATTCTCTATGCCCAGGAGAGTTGCACTTATAACATATGATGTTGTTGTCTGGACCAAAGAAAGGATAATCTCTTTGTTAGAAATGAAAGCAACACTACTTCAATGGAAATCTGATTCAATATAAATTTTTGCAATCTTTAACTGTGTGTTATTAATGGAGATTGTAACACAGAAACAAAACTATGCTTCACAAAAATGCAAAATCAGAAAGATGAACACATAACAAAATGTTTAATGTGGAGAAAACCCTTTTAGGTAAAAAAATCCACACAGGAAAGAGGCCAAATGTTTGTATTAATCTGAAAATGATTTACAATACAACAACACTTCAACTCTCTCCACCAGTCTTCAATCTGACAGCATTTCGGCAGCACCTGAGTACCTAAAATCTATATTGCAGAAACTAATACATGGAAAATACTTATAGAAACATTTTCTAACTCATCTTAGGTGATCACCTTCTCTCTCCTAAGATTCTCCAACCCGTAAACATTAATTACCATCTTACAAGCATCTTACACTTTTCCAAAAACAACCATGCAACGGTTGGGCTCCCAAGACTAAATTTGGCCTCTTAAAGCATCTTATGACACGTCATAACCATCATAGATTCCAGCAAAAGAGTATCTTTCCAAGATAGGAAGCTTGGGCTAAATATAGTAAATATACAACTAACATATCTGTCATATGCATCATAGAATCTCAGAATCTTATGACAACTTGCATTTGTCATAGATTCACTCACCAAACATTATGACAGTTGTCATACATGCCAAAAATAGTATATTCCTCAAGGGAGCATGCCTATCCTCATTTACTATGAGTTTTTACATTTGCCAATAGTAAAAGTCACTCTGTAACTACCGCCGGTTACTCTGAAATTACAACTGTCAATGAGACTACCTCATTCCCTTATGGGTAATTACAAATAACAAATAATAAGTGGAATAAAATACAATATTGGAATTTACAAGGTTAATGACACCTTATTCCAACATTCTCCCACTTGACATTATACATTGTAAATCAACCCATAGGAAATCAAATGAAATAATCAGGCACTAGAAACAAGGCCCATGGCCTCTCTACACCATACAAACTTCTTTGTGCTCACAAGCTTGGTCAATAAATCTACAACATTCTCCTGAGTGTCTATCTTCTTTAGCTCAATCTCTCCATTTACAACCAATTCTCAAACAAAGTGATATTGAACATCAACATGCTTAGTCTGAACATGATACATGGGATTCTTGGCCAAACAGATAGCACTCTGGCTATCACAACCAATCTGAATGATCCTGCAATCAAAACTAGCACCTGTACACAATCTCCTCAACCAAACTGCCTCCTTAGAGACATGAGTATCAACCATATACTCTGCTTCTATGGTGGACAAAGTAGTTGTGGGCTGCCTCTTACTCATCCAACTCACTGCACCTCCAAATAGAGTAAACACATAGCCACTAGTGGACCTTCGACTATCCGAGTCACCTACCCAATCTGCATCAACAAAACCCTGTGTGTCCAAGAATTTATCAGTACTATTAGTACTAGAATAAACCAAACAATGGTCAGGAGTACCTGCAAGATATTTAAACACCCTCTTCGCATAGTTCCAATGTTGTCTACCAGGGTTAGACATAAATCTGCTCAAAACTCCCACTACTTGGGCAATATCTGGTCTAGCGCAAACCATTGCATACATCAAACTCCCTACAACACTAGCATATGGCACATTAAACACATTCTCAAGATCATCCTCAGTCTTTGGACACATATCTAATGAAAGCTTAGTACCAATGGGTAAAGGAACTCTAACAAGGTTATAGTCCTGCAAACTAAAGCTCTGCACAATAGTATTCACATACTTACTTTGTGACAACCAAAGATTTCTGTTAACTCTGTCCCTCCTGATCTCCATTCCTAGAATATACCTTGCAACACCAAGATCCTTCATCTCAAATGCACCTGAAAGTTGGGCTTTAAGCTCACTAACCATACCCTTAGTATTGCTGATAAACAACATGTCATCAACATACAAAGCAATAACTAGTATAGAATCATCAACACAATGAATGTAAACACAATGATCCTCCTCGCTTCTAACAAAACCCAATTTCAAAACAAATAATTCAAACTTTTGATACCACATTCTGGGGGATTGTTTTAGACCATAAAGAGACCTCTTTAACCTCCAAACCCAATGTTCTTTCCCTTTTACCTCAAACCCTGTAGGTTGTTGCATATAAATTTCTTCTTCAAGATCTCCATGGAAGAGCGTAGTCTTAACATCCATTTTCTCAATCTCCCAATCATAAGCTGCAGCAATGGATAAGAGAAATCTAATAGAAGTCAATTTAGTAACAGGAGAGAATATCTCACCAAAATCAACTCCCTCTCTCTAGGAGTAGTCCTTGGCTACCAATCTAGCCTTGTACTTCTCCAATGACCCATCTGCTCCAAACTTCTTCATGAAGACCCACTTACAACCTATGGTCTTTCTTCCTTTGGGCAAATTAACAAGATCCCAGGTGGAGTCTAGAGCCATCATCTCCTCCTGCATGGCTATCTATCAAGACTCACTATCATCTGCAGAAATAGCTTCCCTACAGGATCTAGGTTCATTGTTAGTACTCAATAAAGCATATACACAATAGAAATCTGGTGGGCTATACCTGTCAACTAGATTCCATTGTCTTGTGGATCTCATCAAGGGTGGAGTACGAGAGTCTACTCGTTCTTCTGCATGATCATCTGTACCAACTTCTTCTGTCACAACATATTCATCTTCATCAGAACTACTCAAATCTTCTTCTTCTTCACCCCCTAATCCATCATTATGTTCTTCCTGAGGTGCATCTTGCTACTCTAAATCAAAGTGCACCTTCTTTACCTTTTCATCTTTTTCTTTTGGCTACTTAGGTTCAAAAATAGCTCTAAGTTCCTTGAAAATAACATCTCTAGAAAAGATAATCTTGCGGATTAGTGGATTCCAAAGCTTATAACCTTTGACATTATCACCATATCCAATGAATGTACACTTTTCAGCCTTTGGATGTTGTTGGGACCTAAAAATTATGGCAAAATTTCAAGTACCCATGATGAAAATTAGAATCAACATAAAAAATGAGTTGGGGTTGCCTTTTGAAATTTCTGAAGATTCCCTATTTTTTTTGCAAGATATGCATGTTTTGGTAAAAATGCATAAGGAAAAGGTTTGTATGTTTCATATACAAAGGTGTCTATATGTGGTGTCGTTGTATGAATAAGTAAAGGGTTATCGGGTTTATTACATCATTATACTTGTATGCATACAAGTCAGACCCAACAGAGTTCAGAGCTTAGATGAATAATTGGTTAAGTCCGTAGGATGTATTAAGTGTTTGTATGTTTGGCAAAGGGAAACATACAAAGGGATATACAACGGTAATATACACCGCGGAACCGAAAGGGATATGAAATACGGTTTTATTGTTGTATGTTTTAGGCTTTGTATATGTATGTTTCTGATACATACATTGTAGTGTACATACAATGCAAAACTCAAAGGAAGTTAAAGTTTAATATAAAGGATGCATCATACTTTAATGTATATCGAAAGATACATTTCACTTTATATACATGGCAGAGCCAAAAATGAATGAACTATGGTTCATAAAAGCAAGAAGTCCGGAACGAAGATACAATTGAGTTTGTATGTATTGGGGATTGTATATGAAGGTTGGATACAAGTAGTGTTGTAACATGGAATACGAGTGAGGAATAAGGTGGGTCCCGCCAATTGCACATCGGGCTTGTATAATAATAATGTATATCTTTGATATACAAGCTGATAGACAAGAAAAGACAAGGCAAGAGTATACATGACCGGATATGTAATTAATTCTAGTTTGTTTTATAGACCGGATGGAGTCTGCATCTTGTATGTATGACCCGAATGTATATACAAAGATTGAAAGGAAGGAAATTTCAACACAATGTAGAGGCCAACCACATATGCATATGTATATGAGATACAGAACAATGAGCTTGCATATACAAGTCCCATAGTTAGCTGGAAATGAATCCGATATTAAAGGGCAATTGTCCCATGTTCTTAAAATCCAACCTGGTGGTGTATCTACTAAAAAAGTGAAATAGACATATACAAATACATCCGGTGCAAATTTAGAATACTGTTATCCTCAAATAGAGATTACAGAACATTTCGAAGACAAAGAAGGTTAAAATTAAGATGTTTTAATCTGTTGAAGATAATTAATTAAGTGAAGAGTTGCATCGAGTGGTTATCCAAAGTGTCACAACCCTAACAAATGCACAGCATATATATAAAGATGAAATCAAAGGGGGAAAAAAGGGGAATCAGCAGCAGTAGAATACAATACATATAGTTTAAAATGTTTCTCAAAGACCATGTTGCAAGTTTATTATTGAAGAAGTAAATTGGAGTTCTTTGATTCTGTGGTTTATTCTGGCATTAATTGTTTGTTAAAATAATTCAGTTATATGGTTGTCTCTAGTTCAGTATTTCCTTGTTATTCAAATTGATATATCAAGTATATATTTAGTTTATCAATGCACATTTCCTGTATTTGTGTGATTGGATTAATTGGTTTCCATTAACGGAATTAAAATCTTTCTGGTCAGTCACAGTAACCTGGAAGTATTAGTTTGGATTACTAAGAAGAACTGTATAATTAGGATTGGCATTCTATCTCCAAGTTAATATTATCTGTTGTTCTTGCATAATTCATTCAATTGGTTCCTTCAAGAAAGGATTAAGATTCCTTCTGGTGAATAACAAGAAATATGATTATATTGGTTGGATTATTAAGAAGAGTTTGTCAGTCATTTCCCTGCACATTTATACAAGTTATAAACTGAAATATTGTGCCAAACAATTAGAGTTACTGCCCATCGTAAACCACTAGTCTTAGTTTTCCATTTGACTCTGTTTATCCAACAAGGCGCTAGTCTTATCTCAATTCATTATTTAAAATTATTTATTCAATTAAGCATAGTCATAAAATTCACCTTGATATTGCTTATACAATTTATACCAACCATACATTAGCTTTTAGAATTATTCAACAAGCTTTGATCTAGTCTACACCATTTGCCACTGTAGGTAGATCCATTTACTTAGTCAAAATAGTTGTATTCAATCTGCTTTAATTTCCAAGGTTTACCCACCTAGGTGTAGCAGGAACTAAAGTGTAGGAAATCATCACACCCAAAAGGTTGATTTCATCAAGTTAGTTCAAAAACATTGCCAATCTAAGCATAGAGCCTGGCATCCTCTTAGGATTAGCAACCTGCATTTTTGAGACCTAACAGGATCCAACTTAGATCGCTTTTCCTTAGGCACATGAACAAAAGCCTCACAGCCAAAAACCCTTAAATGTGAAACAAAAGGTTTCTTACCTGTCCACACTTCATAAGGTGTCAAATCAAGAGCCTTACAAGGAGATCTATTTATCAAGTAGCAAGTAGTACACATAGCCTCTGCCTAAAAGCATTTATCCAACTGTGCATCACTAAGCATACTTCTAGCCCTTTCCATAATTGTTCAATTCATCCTTTCTGCAACACCATTCTGTTGTGGTGTATACGGAGTTGGCTTTTGTCTGATTATACCTACATGCTTGCAAAACTCATCAAATTCCTTAGAGCAATATTCCCCTCCATTGTCAAATCTTAATATTTTTATCTTTAAACCTGATTGCTTCTCTACTAAGACTTTGAATTCTTTAAACTTAGTGAAAACTTCATATTTATGCTTCATAAAATAAATCCATGTAAATCTGGATACATCATCAATGAAGGTTACAAAATAACGAGATTTTCTGATAGATTCATTATCCACAGGTCGAAACACATCTGTATGAATAATTTCTAACTTCTCTTTTTCTCTATTGCTTCCTGAAGGAAATGACTTTCTATTTTGTTTACCAAACACACAATGCTCACAGAAATCAAAGTGCTCATCAGAATAGGAGAAACCATCCAACAAATTTTTATTCTTAATAGTTTTCAATACATTATTGCTTGTGTGGCCCAATCTATGATGCCACAACATACATACATTTTCAGTATTAGCCTTAGATACATAAGAGGCATTATAAACTATAGTGGCTTCAAGCTTGAACAGGCTTTCGAATCTCTTCCCCTTCACTACCACCAAGTTCCCTCTCACTAATCTACAACCATGCTTGTCAAATGTCACATGCATTCCCAAATCATTCAACTTTGAAACTGAAATCAAATTTCTAGCTAATCCAGGAACATGCAAAACACCAGGGAGGGTTTTAATCCTCCCATTAGTGAAACACAACAATACCTTTCCTTTCCCGACAATCGGATATGAAGAATTGTCACCAAGGTAGATATTACCTCCATCATATTCTTCATATGTGGAGAACCATTCCTTATGCAGGGTCATATGAAACGAGCATCCTCAGTCAACCAACCAATTTTCATCAGAAACAACATTACATGCAGAAAGTAAAACATCTTCACCTGCATTCAAGGACTTATCCAAAGTACTCTCCCACTGTTTCTTGGGGTTTCTACACTCCTTCACATGTCCCCTTTTACCGCAGTTCCAACACTTAACTCTATTCTTTTTACCAGGAGTTTTAGACTAGCCCTTGGACTTGTCCTTAGCCCCTTTCTGATCTCCTTTAGGTCCTCTTTCCTTAGACCTTCCCCTGACACTGACAGCATCCCCTGAACTATATGAACTCTTCTTCCTTAATTCCTGTGACAGTAGCACTGAAACAAGAGCATCAACTTTGGATCTGCAAGGTTAGCAATGATAGCAAGGATAACATTCTCCCAAGACTCAGGTAAAGAACAAAGAAGTAAGATACATTTATCTTCCTCACTAACCTCAACATCTACTGAATCAAGCTAACTCACTAACAAATTAAAAGAATTTAAATGCTCTGTAATTGATTCACCTTCTCGCATTTTCATGGAAAACAATTTTCTTTTTAAATAAAGTTTATTTACCATACTCTTGGCTTGATAGAGCTCACCCAACCATTTCCATAACTTGTATGCAGTCTCTTCCTTTGCGACATTCAACAAGACATAGTCTAAAAGACACAACCGGATGGTTCCCCGTGCCTTCTTATCCAATCTATCCCACTCACCTTGAGAGACATCACCAGGTTTCTTCTCTTTTTGGACAGCCAACCATTGGTTTCTTTCTTCCAACAAATCTTCCATTTTCAGCTTCCACAACTCATACCCCATTCCATTGAACTTCTCAATGTCCAATCGAGAGGTTGATGCAATCGTGGATGCAGCCATAATAACAACACAAGATCTACAAAACAAACACAACCAAATCTTCCACTGTAGCTACAGCTTCCACACTACCACCCAAGGGTCAAACCTAGCCAGGCTCTGATACCAAATGTTAGAAATGAAAGCAACACTGCTTCAATGGAAATCTGATTCAATATAAATTTTTGCAATCTTTAACTGTGTGTTATTAATGGAGATTGTAACACAGAAATAAAACTATGCTTCACAGAAATGCAAAATCAGAAATATGAACACATAACACAATGTTTAACATGGAGAAAACCCTTTCAGGTAAAAAACTCCACACAGGAAAGAGGCCCAATGTTTGTATTAATCTGAAAATGATTTACAATACAACAACACTTCAACTCTCTCCACCAATCTTCAATCTGACAGCATTCTGCAGCACCTGAGTACCTAAAATCTATATTGCAGCAACTAATACATGGAAAATACTTATAGAAACATTTTCTAACTCATCTTAGGTGTTCACCTTCTCTCTCCTAAGACTCTCCAACTCATAAACATTAATTACCATCTTACAAGCATCTTACACTTGTCCAAAAATAGCCATGCAACAGTTGGGCTCCCAAGACTAAATCTGGCCTCTTACAACATCTTATGACGCATCATAACCATCATAGATTCTAGAAAAAGAGTATCTTTCCAAGATAGGAAGCTTGGGCTAAATATAGCAAATATACAACTAACATATCTGTCATATGCGTCATAGAATCTCAGAATCTTATGACAACTTGCATTTGTCATAGATTCACTCACCAAATATTATGACAATTGTCATACATGCCAAAAATAGTATATTCCTCAAGGGAGCACGCCTATCCTCATTTACTATGAGTTTTTACATTTGCCAATAGTAAAAGTCACTCTGTAATTGCTACCGGTAACTCCAAAATTACAACTGTCAATGAGACTACCTCATTCCCTTATGGGTAATTACAAATAACAAATAATAAATAGAATAAAATACAATATTGGAATTTACAAGGTTAATGGCACCTTATTCCAACACTCTTCTAGGCATGCTATAAAAACTCTTATTGACATTCCTAATATGATCATGTCTCTCAAACATCCTATAATTTCTTGCAAATCTCTTGCTCTATGGCCATAAACATGACATGAATAACAATAACCATGAAATTGAGAGTAATTGTACCTTATTGATTGCTTGGTAGGTAGAGATTTTGTAATCCTGATTGTCCTTCTTCCTTCATCTTTAGGAGTAGCAGCATGATAACTTAAGTCTATCTTCTTCCTAGGTACATTTCTTGCTTTGGGACACTCTCCTTCATAACCTAGACCAGTAGTGTCCTTGTAATTCTTTTGTTTGCTCAACATGTCATTCAACTTGTTTGTACTTTCTTCAAACTCTTGATATTTCTTGGACAAAACCTTAAGACCTTCATCATCTTTTCTCAGATTGACAATTTCTACCTCCAATTTCAGACATTCAATTCTTTTCACCTCAAGGTCAGATTTTGTTACATCTATTATTCTTTTTGCTTCCTCAATTTCAGTCTTTAGACTGATAATCAATTTGTCAGATTCATCAACATGACTCTTTAAGTCTACAATCTAATTTCTTGCCTCTTCAAACTCTAAAGAAAATTTTGCAAAATCTGAACATACCTTGTCTTTGGAATCTTTTTCTTGTTGAAGTTGGCCTTCTAATCTTCAATTATCCTTTCTAAGTTGCTTGATCACATCTAGAGCACATAAGAGTTCTCCTTCTATATCAACTTCACAATCATCTTCATCAAACTCCTGTTCATCTTCATCCACAAAGAGGTCTTCTTCAGTGTCATTAATCTCAACAACAAATCATTTTCTTTATCACACTTTGTATCAATTGTCAGGGGTGACTCATGCAACAACACATTATTAGACTTGATTGGGGTTTGTTGTACAACCTTTTGCTTGGCATCTTTCTTTTCTCTATTTCTTTTACTCTTTCCCATGGTACTCCACTATCAGGACCTACCCAAGCCTGTTAGACTTCTATAGGGAACCTATGCTCTGATACCACTTGTTGGAGTACAAGACCACTAAGAGGGGGGTGAATTAATGGTCTAAAAACCTTAATATTTTAAAACTTAACTCACTAGATTTATACAAAGAACCTTATTGAAAATATAGTCACAAAGATGTGTAATTTAGGATATAAAACTTGAACAAGGATGATCAAACAAGTACAACATAATCAACCATAAGGAGGAGATATAACACAAATTTTGATGAGTGGAAAACCCTCATAGGGATGAAAAACCACTCAGGAAAATTGCCTCATTGGCTTAACAAAATCCCACTTATTACAAAACCTCACTGGCTACTTTGTTTAGAAGCACCTACTTCACGGAGCACCAACCCCTAATACATTTAGAAGAACCAACTCCAAGGGCACCAACCCTTAATACATTTAGGAGCATCAAATCCAAGTGCTCCAGCCCTTAATACATGAATATGAAAATATACAGAGGAAAACTTTGTTTCTCTACATAGAAAAACCTTATATCTCCTTTTGTTTTCACTTCAACACACATCATCATATGAACATTCAATTACTTTAGTCCATGAGAAACAACATGACATGAATATCCAATCATGAGCATACACCAATAGTAATCCTGATGTTCTTTTGACACTACTCACTGATCACAAGAAAAGTATTCATCACCTGCAACTCTAGAGCAACATCACCTCATGAATATCCTTCTGTGCCACTCTATAAAGTCCCCTTCATTCTCTTAAATACTGCAAGCAATTATATTGAAGACAACCTCTAAAAATTATCAACAAACTTCATGCTCTTCAAACACCCTTATTTCTTCATCAAATTTATCAAACTGCATATCCACATGTAGATACATTCCTCCTTAACACAAATCATCGATCAAATCATCTAGAAACATCTTACAGTCCTCTCACTAAAATTTATTGGCCATCTGCATCATTAAAACTTTCAAAAAGCTGCTTACAATCTGCCTCTACATCATGCAAACAAACCCTAACAAGGAAATTTTCTAACCATTCTCATCATATGTAGCATGCTGAGTTAGCCACTTAAACCTCCTTGCATACCCTTGAACATCCTTCAGGTTTGATCTCACAAAAAAACTATGTTTTCTTTCATCAATCCTCTAATTTTCATATGCACGGATAGGTATCTGTCTCAGGAACACTACTCACAAACCCATCCTTCCAAAAACATCTCTGAGTCCTTTTAACAAATTTTCCTAGCCTTTTCAATTGCAAGAAGAATTGAATATGAATAGTTAGAGCATGGTTACATCAACTATTCGTCAAATGTTCACCAGGAGGAGATTCATTACAATTTAAAACAAGTTTAAATGATCACCATCGATGCGCACTTTGGCTCCCTTATATTCATCGTAGATTCAGTGTTCCCACTCAAATGCTTTCCATATAACCAACGGCCCTGGTTGCACTAGGGAATGAGGCCGGTTAAATGACGATGTTGACCCCTTCGTGTGTTGACTTAAGTGAACTATCACCGTTGATCACCGGTCAACTCACAAATAAAATATAAAGTGCATGCGGGTGATAAATTATATTTTGTGCCTTAAACAACTTTAAGGGATTTAGGGTTTAAGTCCCTAAACTCATAAAACATGCAAACCCTAAACGAAGAAACTAATGATTTAAACAGTTTAACACATCAAAATAAAAATATGATGCCAATGCAGAAGTTTAAGAGTCTTCAACACCCTAATTTTACCCACTGTCAAGACATTGCAAACTCTATGCAATTAAACCGAAACCCTTGAATGTTAGGGCTTATATCATTAGGGATTTAAAAATAATAAACCATTGCCACTCACTTCAAAACAATTTGACAACACCCTTATCTTTATCACATCAGACTTAATACTCTTTGACACTTTGGTATCAACTCCTTGACTTTATCAAACATCAAACTTTAACTTGCAAGAACTAAATTCCATATTGATACTCAAGCACTAACTTTTGAACAAACACTACCAACATGAACATCACAAAGTATCTCCTGATGATCAAATATGAACTCTTTAAGCATGGCATGATCCTTAAAGGACATAACCCTTTAATCATAAAGCATGTGAAATCCTGAAACAACAATACTACATCTAAACACCAACAACATAACAAAGGCACCAAACACCTTGTGTCATGACCATGCACCATAATATCTCTAGATTATACTATATGATCAACATAGCATCAAGGACCTCATTTGAACACCATAGAACATAGTATGGAAACATGAATCTCACTTGACCAATCTGAAGGTGATGAATAGCATGAACTATAAGGTGACCACTCTCTCTGTAAGACTTGTCAACACATCAACATGAGATGACTATTTGAACCATGACTTGAATGAGTGATCCTTCATGACTATCTTCTAAGGCATAATGAACTTATGAATGAACTTATGAACAATGAAACATCAATAGCACTCAATGAGATGCTTGCAACCTCCTAATAAACCTTATGTGAACTCAATAATGAATGAAGACATCAACTCAAACACAACACACTATCATACTATCATCATAAGAACCTTGCATGAATGAAGAAAACACCCTTTGACATCAATGACAACCATCACAACAGTTGTCTTCTTTGATATCTCAATTTGCAGGTCACTAATGTGATGATGAGTTTGCATGTTTCATTTTTTGGGATCTTCGAGTTATGCAATTTGTGGATTAGCTACCCAGCTGTAGTGAGATGACTCATATGTGGACTTTCTTTATCCATGAGATTGATTCAGTGTTGATTTAGACTTTGTTAGTTGGCCTTGTCTGTGGTCATTTGTGCATTGGTATGATGCATTGGGATGAGAGGATGGATGATTAGAGTGCTTGGATAGTCATTTATTGGGACATGTAGCATGTTTATCATTATGTCATGGATAGCTTGGCTACATGGTTTTGTGTGAGCTTTTGACAATGATGGTTTATCTTCTTGGCTTGGAGATCTTGGTTCTACTTTGGTTTCATTAGTATCATAGTTGTGTGTGTGGACCATGGATGATCTTCATTTAGGAGATGGTTATCACAATGCCATGTGTAGCTCGTATCACGATTCAGTGGGAGCTTTGGTAGTGATGTGGATTCATCACCTAGTGATGGATGATCTTCTATAGTGGTTAGGTATCACAAACAAACTCTTGGATTATGATTCTTATGTAGTATGAGTGCTTTGACATTTTGGGGTGCTATTGTTAGGAGATGGTTATCTTCATATTATTAGATATGTTGATCCTTGGTTTAGAGTATGGTTGGTATTGTGTCATGGTTTACTCTTGATTCTAGATTTGAGTTTGGCATGATACATGTTCTCTTGAGACCAAGATGCATGCATTGGTGCATGTGATCTCCTAAGAGGAGATGTTAGATCATGATTTCATGATTGGGTTCCAGATTCTACAATTGGAGCTTTGACGATGGTCTTGTTGGTTCTCTTGGTATTGAGTTCATTGGTCATGTGCTTGGGAGGCTCATGATAGTGTGGTTTTGCATTTGGATCTTAGCATGGATTGATCAGTTGTAGGTGTTCATGGATACTTGGAGACTTGGGTGAGGCTAGAGTTCTCTTGGGATTAGATACATTTATTGAGATGGTTACTCATTGGAGGTTTCAGTAGGAATACCAAGGAGCCTTTCACCTGGATGTGGATGTGAGTTCATGGACCTTAGAGGAGATTGTTCTGGGAGAGAGTCATTATAGCTTGGTGTCTCCTAGAGGAGCATTCTCATTCCCCACTCTTGGTCTACTCAGCGGTTTATCATCTAAGAGGTATTGCCCATCCTTTAGATGCATTTTGTTTATGCTTTATCTTCTCATGGTTATGGATCTTGAGCTATGGTTTTTGGTTCTAGAGGGTTCATTTGAGGGGTGTTAGCATGGTTATCTCCTTGTTCATATGGGTATAGGAGGAGTTTAGGAGATGTGATTGGGCTTATTCCTATTTTTGGGAAAATTGTTATGAGTTGATCTTCATTAGTTAGAGAGGCTTACATCCATGTTGGCTACACATGATACATATGTTTCATTTGATCTATGAGATTGAGTGGTTGGGTGTTGTTGAGGCTTTTCACTTGGGGTTGTAAAGAAGATCATACTTGACACAGCTTAGCACTTTGAGGTGTTGGTAGAAGGACATGTTATGATATGATTTATAGGTTTTCTCTCTTTGTTCTATGGCTACTTCTTGGAGGTTCATGTTCATATGATTTGGGAGAGTTATGGTGACACATTGTGAGGGAGTATGTAGCGTTTTGTGTTGCATGTGTGGATCATTGTGATTGATCTTAGTACTACATGGTTTTGATCATTAGTCACACCTTGGTTTAAGTGTTAATTTGTAGACTTAATATGTCTTAATCTATATTTAGATTTGACATTACCCATGTAGTGGGAGTTCCTAGATATGTATTTTCTTCATTGATAGGTTTTATACATGGAGCTTGTGATTGTGGTTTATGAATTGGATGTGTTGTTGGCATGAGTTTACTGATGTTATTTGATACCTAGGAGGTATGGATTGTTAGATGTATTAGCATATGTTGTGGGTGCTATTTCTAGTCATGTGGGTTTTTTACCTTTGACAACAGCTTGGAGCCTTTGTTATCACTTGGATTTGATGCTTGTGTTCTTTGGATTGGTGCATCTTCACCTTGGTTTGTTCCTTTTCTTCCATAGGTGGCATGTTGGAGGATGAGAATTCTTGCTTGAGATGGTGGTCACCTTGGTTTTATTGCAAGTATCTTGATGGAGCAAGAGAGCATGCTGGAGATTCATGTGGTTTCATGTATGGCTATGATGATGTATTTCATTGATTGACCCTATGCAATGTATACAACAAGTGGGAGAATGTTAGGAAAAACGTGTGTTGTACACCTTGCATAAAATGAAATATTTAATTATGTAAAATAATTATTTATTTGTGGTGCATCTTAATTTATGTGTTTAGCCACATTAACTATCTATTTGGGGTCACTTGTAAACATTGGGTTAGTTATTTTATGTGTGGGAGACATAGAACAATTAATTAATTAATTGGATCATAAAGTAAAAAATTAGTTGAAAAAATTAAATGAGGGGTCAATGGTTTTGTGTTCCCATGGTTTTGGGACACATGGTTTTCCTTATACTATATCTTGTATGTGTGTGAGCTTGATTCTATAAAAGCAAGCCCATGGTTAGTAGTTGGGGTTGGTAGGTTGAGTGGGCTATCCTTGTATTGAGTTTCTCGTGTGAGTGCATATGTGAAGCATGACATGGGATGTGTGGATTCATGCTTGAACACATTGAGGATGCATTGGAAGAGCTTGATGTTTTGGGAGTATTCATGAGATTCCATAAGTGTATTGTAATGTTTTCATTGTTGAATAATACATTGAGTGTGGATGCTTTTGGAGGCTGGGTTTTTCCCTCTTGAGGGTTTTCCCAGGATATATCTTGAGTTATCTTGTGGCTTGTCTATTTGATATTTGCATTATGGTAATTCTGTAAACTTGTATGCATTGTATTCTCTCATACCTGGTTATGTAGGAATTGGTTTGAGCAACCTGGTAATTTCCTAACTTTTTTGGTGGCATTGCAGTGTCAAGTGAGAGTTCTCTCATGGGTATTCAAGGAAATAGAAGTCTTTTTTTTACCCCTAACGAGTGGGAATTTGAATATTTAGAGAGATTTGATTTAGTGAAATTAAGGAAGGTCTTTTACATTGATTCCCCTATAGTAGATACTTCTATAAGGGTTAGTTATTATAGGTGAGGACATACTCCTAGCATTTCCTCAAAAGAATCTTCCAAATAACATTACCTCATTTTTCTATTTGACATCATGGAAATCATATAGGATGCTAAATTAGTCAAGGTCCTAGCTAAGACATATGTTTATGATGTACTTATTCTTTATGAGAAACTTAATGGCACTCTAGAAGATTACAACAAAGATGACGAACCATGGGATTTTGGGGGCTACTTTCCAATGGAGTTGGTTAAAAACCTATCTGGTGTACCTTGTATCCTCCAAGTTTCTAGGGATGGAATTCATCATGGGTCATTAAATGTCTACAAAAGTACTCTCCTTCATCACAAAAAGGACATCTACAACTATCTCAACAAAATTAAAGAAGGTGGTGAATGAGATCTTCTTCCTAGGCAAGGTAGCTTCAACCAAGATAGGTATTTAAAAAATTTGATGTGTTTTCAAACATATTTCCTTTTTGTTTTCAAAGTTTTTTGTTTAAATGGATCTAATTTTTACCAAAGCTTCATGATAGAGTAGCTTTTGGTTTTTGTACTTTCTAGTTTCAAATTTATATGTATTTGCAAGTTGTGTGTGATATTATCATAAATGAAAATATTCGTGCATATCTTGCATAACATTATGTGATAGTTTGTGTGAAAAGATAGACTAGGACATCACTAAGATTTTTATTTAATTCAGTGATACTTTAGTGAAAAGGCATAACATCCCTGTGATCATCATCAATAACATTTTAATTTAATTCAACACACTAGAACTTGTTGCACATATGATGCCTAAGGTTGTTGTCCTTGATGTCAACATTGTTATGAATGTGTAAATAGTGTAAATAGTTAGATGTTTTGCTCCTAAAGAAGATACATTGAGATGGGAATTAGAAGTTCATATCATGCCTTGTTCATTGCAGAATTGAGTATGACGATATATTCATATGGGAATTAGAAGAATCAAGAAGACAAATTAATATGGGAATCAGAAGCACTAAGATATGGCACTAATGGATTAAGATATGTTGTGTTCTCTTCTGTACTGTTTGCTAAGAATGCATGTGTTAAGGCAAAGAAGATTTGGCCTCTAGAAGTTGGTGATAGTTTTTGTTTTAGCATGACTACTCTTTGAAGACTGTTTGGGAGATTTCTTTGCATTCTCATTATATTGATGTTGTGCTTCTACATAATGGAACATAGCTTCATACAGTGTCATTCTATGTATGTTCCAAGTTTCATGATTTTTTGATCATCATAAGGATGTTTTTCTGTTGACAGCTTGAAGATAACATTGGTTCAGTGAAGGTGTTCCCAGTAGGGTGATGGAATGCTCCACATTCCTCCACAGTTATAGATTTGGCTATGTGGTTATGGAATTATGTCAAGAGGGCAGTGAAGGTGTTGTTTCCAAATTTTTAGATCATATTTCCCTCCACTGTGAAAGTTATGTATGATAGAACACTGGTATGTGCTATGACAGAATGAAGTAGTAATGAAGACCTACTAGAATGCTTTGCATTCCTCCAGAAGTAAATGATTTCCCTTCACATTTTTGAGGAAATGTTTCTAGATGTGCATTATATGCTTCTCTTGAGTTTCAAGGTTCCTGGTGGTCTGCAACCCTATTTTTTAATTGACAGCATGTTGCAGTGTGTTCCAGATGATAGAGTGTTTTCAAAGTAATTATTTGAAGTTGTACGACACAATTCTTTGATTTACGGTGGAAATGGAGTGGTTGGGGATGTTTTTTGAGTCATGTGGACCCATCTAGAAATGTTTCATGAAGATCTTTCTTGTTTCCAATACTGCACAAGGTTTTCAAGTTGATGTGGCCATTATTCTTCAAGTCTTCATGAATCTTCCTTAAAGTTGTCCTATTTTCATATGGGTAGAGTGTGCGGATGTATAAATAATGAATCAAAGTGAGTGAGGTCAAGAGTGATTGCAATTTGATAGAAAAGCTCACAAGCAGATAAAAGATAGAATAAATGCATTGTTGATGAGTGATTGAAGGAGAAAGAGCAGAAGCTGTTGATGTTGTCCTAATTCATTTTGAAGACATATTTGTGATAGTGATTAAGTATAGAGTGTGCCTAACTGATCAGATCATCAAAAGAAAGTGTGAAGAGGTAGAAGTGCAATCATCAAAGGTGTGAACTTCAATGTCACTTTTCAAACATTAGAAAGACTGTCACACCGTAATCTTTTGTAAGTGTATTCTCAATTCAAGGAGTAGATGCTTCCTTGGAAGTGACCCTAAAACAAAGTCATCAAGGAGTAGAAGCTTCATTGGGAGTGACCCTAAATCAAAGTTACTTAGGGAGTAGTAGCTTCCTTCGGTTATAGCCCCTAAAACAAAGTTATTATTTGAGTTTCATATATTGTGAGTTAATCCTCACCGTGGTTTTCCCCTTCTAGGGTTTTCCACATATATCTAGTGTTATGTGTTGATGTGCATTGTATTATTCTTTCATGTTGATATTGTGATGCTTAAGGTTTAATTTGCTCTAGATAAGTTGAAGTAGTTGAAATTGAAAATTATTAGAATACTGATTCGACCCCCCCCCTCTCAGTATTCTTGTGTGTCTAACAGAACTATCTACTCGAATGGTTTTTAAGATATGCACAAGTATTATCTTGGTGCATATGTAATTTGATTACTATTTAATGAATTAAATGGAAATTTGAATGATGTTGAAGGTCATCTTTTCACCCAAAGTATCACATGTATGCCATTTAAGATAGGCCTATGCAAAATATTATATGTGCATGTGTAATCCAATTAATGTATTCTTATTTGATTTAATTCAATTTAAAGAAAATGCTAATTTAATTTAGTTCTAATTTACATAAATGAAGAGGTGTCTAATCACATGTTTGGTCGACCATCATAATCTTGTTCAACTCTCTACATTTTCTGGAAATCTCACTATGATCTACAAATCTTTGCCTACGAGATCATGGAGCCACTCTTCTTCTTGTGTGTTGTTCATAGAGAGATGGCTTTACATAGACCAATCTAGCAAAGCTACTTAAACATTATCTTCAATTCTCTCTTGGATGAGATAAAGGTGGCCATCAAGGAAATCATTGGCATCAACTACCTAGAACTTGACATCAAGAGTCATGTAAATTATGAGGTGGCATCTTATTTCCTATCCAATTTCTTGCAACTTTTTTAATCTATGACAACAATAGTATTGGTGGTAGAAATGTTTATCTGACCACAATTCAGACTTGGGTTGGATGTAGTGGCAACAATAGACTAGCAATTCCCATAGGCAAATTTATTAGTTGTTAGGGATGAGTTCAAAGGCATGGCTTCTATGAGAACATTATGAGGGTTGGAGCAAAGAATGATGAGTCTCATGTAAAATCTCCAAACACTCTAGGAAGTCCTACTAACTGGTAATTTGGGAATTGTATCTTGGGGAATTGGAGCTATTTTGAATAAAATGTACACTCCATTAATTTTCATCCCTTTGTATATAGAGTGCAATTTTAGTACACCCATTGGGAAACACTATTTCTTCTAGGTTTATCTCAAAATGCCAATGACAATAGAGGTAACTAAGATAGTTTTTAATAAATATTGTATTTTTTTGTAAATAGTGTAGTAGTTTTTAGTAAATAGTGGAGTTTTTTGTAAATAGTGTATTGCATTAGTATTGTTTGGCCATGGTAGGATCTTTCCTTTGGAAAATAGGGAACTCCAACTCATGTAATCTTTTTTTAAGATTGAATATAATAGAAGTTAAGGGGAATATATTTAGATAAAATAAATGTTATTACTAGAATTAGATATATGGTTGATGAGTGCTTAACCACTCTACAAATTATCCACTTGCATAAGGAGATATTAAAATGCACCTAGAATTAATTTATATTCTCAAACCTTCAAATTATCTTCAATTGATTTTATTCAAGGAGATACTAAAATGCATATAGGAAATTAATTTATATTCTAGAAACTTGAAATTATCTTTACTTGACTTTACCCACAAAGATATTAAAATGTACAAAGAATTAATTTATATTAATCTCATTTTAAATCCTTACATGGACCATATAATAAATATTTTCATTATTTAGATTAAAATAAAACTACTACAAGCCCCACCAACTAACACATCATCTTTTCTAACCAATAGCATTGCCTCTGGCTCTGCCAAACTTCATTTTCTCTTTAGACATATGCAAGTCATTGATGTAGTGGGACCAACAATTCCAACTTAGCATTCAATAGTCAATGACTAGGCTTTTCAATTAAAGCTTGAAAGCAAACAATTACAAATCCTAGCGATCATTTGATTTAACTTAAATTGATGTAAGGTATAGGAAGAATTTATTATATTTAATGTTATTAAAATTAAATTGAAAACTATGGCAAATAATACAATCATTGACACAAACACTTCTCAACTAGTGTAAATTAGTTCATCTAAACTTGCAGGTTAAAAATGTAGAAATACCCTATTTCTGCAGTTTGGCCTCACAAAATGAACAGGTTCAAAATAGACTGCAAAACAAAGAGGGGCATTCACACTAAAATAAACATCTAGGAAGCTACAACAAGATCATTTATTAATTTCTAAGCAATCAAATAAAACAACTTAACATAGTGATAAGATATCATTAACACGGGCAAAAAAAACATATAGCATCGCCCTATTCATTTTATCCTCTACTAGGAATAAAAATCTATCTATTTATGCTCTAAAAAAATTGAGGGATGATGTGCCAATTTAAGAATTTGAGGGATGATGTTCTAGTTGTATAACCCATAATCTAGGAATGTTGTGCCCATATGTAACTACTATCTTCTAACCAAGGAAATGGTGGAATAAATACCCACATCTAGAGTATGTAGTTGTCTTTTGCAACTACCAATCCTCCACTATTTATTTAGTGTCTAATTTGGTGAAGAATCATCAAATGGATTACGTTAATCACCCACATAAATGCATACATAGTCAAACATGTGAGGCAAGAGGCCCCACCAACTGATAGGTGACATGTTAGCTTTTTGACCAATCAACCAATAGCAATGTTGCATACCCTAACCAAATGTCTATTTTTACTTCAAGTCTCACATGTTGTATGTGTGGTTAAATGATTTGATATAACAAAGTGGGATTAATAAAATATGTGAATTAAATGACATCTAAGATATTCTCAGAACAATCTAAGATCTTCTCAAAATAATTACCAATAAAGAATGTAATCACCCACATAAATGCATTCACAGTCACAAAATGATGACAGGGCTAGAGGCCCCACCAGCTGACCAATGACATGTCATCTTTTTCACTAATGGCACTGCCACCTACCCTGACCATCATCTATTTTTATTTTGAGCCTTGCATGCCCTTGATGTGGTTAAATGACATATAATATGTGAATTAAATGACATCTAAGATCTTCTCAGAATAATTACCAAAAAAAAAATGTAATCACATGTGAAATTAACAAATGCATGTATACCATCCTATGTTATGTATAACAATTAAGGATTTACATTCAAGGAGCAAAATAATTAAAATTACATCTGTTAATATCAAAGAGGCTCATGAGAAGTGCTTGCCCACTTTGACACATGAGTGAGCATCGATGAACACTGAACAGATATAAATGCATAATCCCATTTACATTTACCTATTGGTAGCCAAAAGATACTGTAATGTTACCATTCCACTCTATAGAATTCATATAGCAAGAGAGTTTTAAAATAAGTTTTAATAGTCATGAA
This sequence comes from Cunninghamia lanceolata, assembly GCA_027924645.1. Taxonomy (NCBI): domain Eukaryota; kingdom Viridiplantae; phylum Streptophyta; class Pinopsida; order Cupressales; family Cupressaceae; genus Cunninghamia; species Cunninghamia lanceolata. The sequence continues at coordinate 13,426,267 of BSBN01000503.1, read as the reverse complement.
ATTTTAAAACTTGAAGCATTCCTATAGTAGTTAGGAGAAGAAACAATTATAAGAAGCTTAGATTAATGGTGTTTATCGCTAAAGTTAAGTGCATAAGGTAATTCAATTTGTGTTTGAATTTTTTCATAAAAGTCAAGTTTGACTATTGTTTTTAATGATAATCTAAAATATCTTATTATTATAGATTATCATTTTGGACTACCTTTTTGGGGCTACATAGAATGATATCTATTGCAACTAATTGGAATAAATATTTAAAATCCTTTGTCGACTATGATATATTATGTTGAGAGTTGGTAGTTTTGTCTTTTGCCAAAAAATTGTACTACCATGACTGACTAGTTGAATTCAATGTAGTAGACCTCACACGGGACAATCTTAAAATTAAAAGTAATGCATTGACCAAGTGGTGTAATGTGAGTGACAATGATAGTTAGAAAGAATTGATAAATGTAATCATGATTTTCTACCCTCATTATTACCCTCACATGGTGTTGTGTTGTCCATATACTTCCAAGTTCAATGGGATTCTAATTATTGACATTTTGGATGACCATATTCTTATGTCACGGAAAGGTTCCCCATCAATCAACTCATTTTGGATTACAGTGAAGAATTTTTTCAACACATAAAATTAACAAATGAGAAAGATTTTGGAGGAAAAGTGCAAGGATGAACTATTCTGGAAGTTCACATCATAAACCTTTTGCATGTGTTTGAAATCATGTTTCCACTGTGACATCTCACATAACTAGTCACATTTTTGGTGGAGTCATTCATAGGTCAAATAAAGTCAGAGCCTTCAAAAAGACACCAAGAAACTACCAGAATTCTAGAGGTGAGGGGTCTTGAGGGATCCTTCTAGGTTTCAAAGCTACATATACCTTGTTATGATATTTTATGACAAATGTAAATAATGCATAGAGGGTTATTGTTAGCATTTATATTATCAAAGTTCATATAACAATATTTGTTTTTCAAATCAATTCTCCATTAATTACATAGTGTTTCAGAGTATTTAACAAATCTCTAAAATACCCATTTGGTGTTCTTTTATTGTGGTTAGTTATTCTAACATATGAGCATTGGGACACTTAACCTTTTAATGAAAGAAATTCATTCTTTTGTTTAAAATCACAAATACATTTGAAACTTTATAATACTACCTCTATTCGCAACTACAATCCAAATATATGCCCAGAATATGTCAAGACTACAATCCAAAGATAAAATATAAGTATCAATGTGTTATAGGTAAGGGGTTTTGAGGGATCCTTCTAGGTTTCAAAGTTGCCTATAGTTTATTTTTCTGATATTTTACTTTTAGTTCATACAAAAACAATTGTTTTTCAAATTAGTTCTCCACTAATTATGTAGTGTTTTAAAGTATTTGACAAATCTTTATAGTTCCTATTTCATATTCCTTTATTGTGGTTAGTTATTCTTACATATGGGCATTGGGATACAAAACCTTTTAATCAAGGAAATTCATTTTTTATTTAAAATCACAAATGCATTTCAAGCTTTATAATACTCTATTCCAAGAATATCTTAAATATATGTCCAATATATATTTGTGATATGTAGAGACTACAATCCAAAGATAATTGCTACAAATTTGACTTTTTAACCTTCTCAAAATGCCATGTCCATAACAAAAACTTAGCATCAAAACTTGGGTCAAATGACAAGTTTAGTCAATCGATGAGGTAATGGTTGAGACTTTTCTTGAGGTTGGTGATGGCCCCTATCTTCTATGTATCCTATCATGCTATGGATAATCTTCACTATATCTACATTTGGTTGGTTTTCTTGCTAGCCTGGCATAGGTGTCCAAATGATGGAAGGATACCACTTCATGCCAATCCACCAGATACCCTTCTCATTCATACTCTTTATATATTATCTTTCCCTTGTAATAGCTAGCTAAAAATTTGAATAACCTAAGGGCTCTTTTATTTAAAATCTTTGTGTGAGCTTGTTGGGTCCCAAAATCATAAGCCCTCTCATCTAGCACCACGACCAAGAGTGAGACAAGGGGAACATGTTATCTCAAGCAAGGAGAGTGATACATCAACAAAGAGAGGGTGGTTTTGGTCCAACACATAGGATTAGGGCAAATCCTCCTCTTCTTTAGGCTCTACAAAACCTAGGGGGCATTCAATTGGGGTTTTAATATATGGTAACAATTGAAACATGGATTTGACTACCACACCCTAATGATGGTTAGGAAAAAGCCTACTAGACCTCATTAACAACAAATTATAAGTAGGGATATAAGTGCACCCAAAATATAATCAACTTAAATCACTAAAGATGGATCCACTTAACTTTTCATACACACTTATATCTTGCAACCACATCATCACAGTCCTCTAAATATTTATCTGACATGAGCTCACTAGAGATATGCACTTGCAAGGCAATAAACTACACTGATGGGTTGAGCTCCTACATGCACAAACCTCTAAATATTCATCTAACATGTAAGCTCATTAGAGATATACAAAAATAATAATGTTGGTTTGTGGATGCAAGCATAACAGGAATCTAAGCTACTCCTAAACTACTATTGAAAGATGTTTTTTATTTTAAGGAATATGATTGACCATGAACTTCTAGGACCAATGCCTATCCAATGGGTAACAGAGTCATAGTTTTCCAAGAGGAACAATAAATTGAAATTAGGAAGGAATATGAGCCATGCATTTACATACATCAAAGATATGGTATCAAATAATAAAGCATACTTAATATTCCATCCTCATACTACAAAAACCTATATGAAATATAGAAATGACCATTACAAGAGCCTTGCAATGAATTAAAACACTATGACATTTATCAAATATCTATTACAATCATACCAGTAAATATTGCATGGGGAAATCCATAAATGCAATTTACGATTTCTTTGAAGATCTACAAAAAACCATGGAGACATTATGTTACAAAAATATTTACAATATTAACCTCCTTTTTATTTACAAAATGTGCTACCCCAAATAGGCTAGACTGGCAGGATTTGAAACCCTAGATGATCCTTATCACTTATAGGCACATGGAAGATAAAAAATGATCAACCCATTGAATGACAAACAACCTAATATTTATAGCATCATTTTAGTTTCTTCCATCCTTGGTCACTTGTGGGAATTTAATGTATTACTATAGGTTGAAGCAACGAATGCAATCCATGTTTAAAATGTTTCTTGCTCAAAATGAATGGTTTGAAGCCTGCATGAAGAAGATTGGTAGTTGGAACTCAACCATTGCATTCATAGTGACATTACCTCCATCATCTATCGTTGAAATTTGTAATTGGAATCATGCCCTTCAGATGAACTGTTGAACTGCACTGGACAACTGAGAGGGGGGTGAATCAGTTGTCCTATAACTTTTAATCAATTTCAATCCTTAACTTGTCAATCACTTATGTTTAGATATAACCATGAAAGCATAGAATGAGAAGCATAACACAAAAGCATAAACAACACATACAACACCAAATTTTTACATGGAAAACCCTAAAAGGGAAAAACCACGGTGGGTATTAGCCCACAGAAATATATATGTTATATCAATACTAAAAATTAGAGGCTTACTGCCTACAGGGCTCACTATCCAAAATGCTCACTGTAATAGGAGGTTCGCTGCCTACAGGGCTCACTTCCCAGAATGCTCACTGTAAGAAAAAGCTCACTGCCAAAGGGTTAAACTAAGATAACAGCATCTACTCCATGCCAAGGTTTAGTTTCATTGAAGCACAAACACCTCTACTCTGTTCTTTACTTCACTTCTAGCTTATCTTCGCATCTTCACCACTCACACACTTTTCACGACTCAATTACAAATATTTATACACTACATCAACCTTGGAACAATCATCAAGGTCGGCGTTACAATCATCAATCGTTGGAGGAAACTCCAAGGTCGGCAAACATACATTACATCATAATAGGTCTGGACCCAATACAAATTATGCTAAGGAAATGATGTAAGAATATATGTGGATCATGCCATGCCTTAGCTGGGACTCAAACATGATCTTTCGCACCACAACACGCTTCTACAATCTTTGATAGATCTCCGCAATCACTGGAATTAACCAAGTCGGCTAAGACTGGTTACACACTATGCTATCTGGGAATAGTCTTCAAACATGATCTCAATTCCTTAATGCAGACCAATGTAAAGGTAGGAACATGATTAGGAGGCATCCACAAGAATGCTGAAATCATCAAGAGCAACCGCACAAACTCAAACCACATTATCCATGAGATTCTTCACACCAGAGCACAACTTCACTGTCTTCAACTGTCATAAAAGAAAGATAGCTTGTGGACCACCAAAACATGAACCATTGAAATTGTAGGCACTTATCATCATCTCAGACTTCCCTCTAGAACCACAGAGAAAAATACTTTAATGCGGAGGAAAGCGGAGCAAAATACTTTCTCCCTATCACCAGTGAATAATTAGAAAAAGTAGGTTTTACTCTGGTGAATGTAACTTCCTCAAATCTTCATACCAGAGGCTCAAACTTAGGATTTAGCATCTTCAGACATGCCTCTAACTAACTTCCAATCCATAGACCAAGATCTTCAATCCGCAAGAAATGCGGAGCAATCTTCTGGACTGTTCTTCAGTATGCACAACACTGTCTTCACTGCAATTCACTGCAACTCTTTGTTTCTTCCAGGGGCAAATTTTCTCAATATCCTCAACATATAAAGATTCTAAACAAATAGCAAAATAGGATACAATTGACACCAATGACAACAAAGATATGTTGACATCAATGAAAACACCGATTAGGCACATACTTGTAACATGAACACTATTGTTTGGGTGGGAGAAATGCATTTGAGAAGTTTTAAGGGTATAATCAAGTCATTAATGGTAATTTAGGAAGTTGTTGGAGTTTTTTGTAGAGATTTGGAAGATTTATGGAAATTTGACCTAGAACAGGATATGAGAACTGGACAAAAGGAGTGGAAGGAATGAAGTCCTAAAGGATGGGAAACTTTTGCAGAATGGGAGCAATGAGAAATTTGGTCAATAGGACAAATGTGGAAATTTGACTTGAAACTAGATGAAAGGATGGGAGAAAAGTAGAGAAATCTTGTGGAACTTGTTGGGACCCAGATTTTTTGATTCCTAAACTTGCAAAAATCTACAAAAAAATCTCTGTGTTAGTATGTGGCGAATGATCCTCTTTTTTGCCAGTTCAGAATCGGTTGTTAATTTTTGTTAACTAAAAAAAAGAAAAATGACATTGTAAAACCCTAATTGTAGAAGCTTCCAAAAAGCTTCTTATAAGCGGCTAGGATGTATGTTGCAGGTGGGATTTCGATATGGTATTGTAGCATTTGCAGCGGTATTGAGTTGCAAGGATTGCTGGTTGTAATCGGTTTGATTTATTGGATAATAATATTGGACTTTCTATTGGTGGATGTAGCCCGAGTTTGGGTGAACCATGTTAAAACTTGTCTCTCGTTGTTATTGTTTCTGTGGATTTTCATTCCTCTGTTTAATCTTTATTTACATTTAATTGATATCTTCTGCATGCAATTCCTAACAAGTGGTATCAGAGCGAGTTGTGTTCGATTATCATCTGCGGGAAGGTCTGACGGTTGAGTGGGAGTCTCATGGTTGAGTGGGAGCAATGGTGGACGAGGATAAATTGAAGGTAGATAAATTCAATGGGCAGAACTATCAGTTATGGAAGATGCAGATGGAGGATTATCTCTACCAGAAGGATTTATGGAGGCCGTTGGAAGGAATAGCCAAGAAATCGATAGCAATGACTGATGAGGATTAGAATCTTTTAGACAGAAATGCATTGGGAACCATTCAGTTGTGCCTAGCACCATCTATGGCATTCAATATAACAGAAGCGAAGACAATAGATGAACTGATGAAAGCTTTGGCTAAATTGTATGAAAAACCCTCAGCCTCAAATAAGGTATTTCTCATGAAGTGTTTGTTTAATCTAAAAATGATTGAAGGTGGATATGTGACAGATCATTTAAATGAGTTTAATACGATTACCAATCAGTTAATTTCTGTAAAAGTGAAATTTGATGAAGAGGTGAGGGCTCTCTTGGTTTTATGTTCTTTGCCAGAAAGTTGGAATAGCTTGGTAATGGCTGTAAGTAACTCTATCTCTGGTTCAAATACTTTAAAATTTGATGATGTTGTTGGTGTTATCCTTAGTGAGGAAATGCAACAAAAAATCTCAGGAGGGTCCACATCAGGTAGTGTTTTGAATGCAAAAAGTAGGGGTAGATCAAAGGAGAGAGGAAAAGGTTCTAGAGGTCATGGGAAGTCACGAGGAAAATAAAAGGACAAGAAGTCCCAATCTAAAGGATAGAAGGATTGTTGGTACTGTGGGAAACCAGGTCATCTGAAGAAAGATTGCTGGTCTTGGAAAAATAAAGGAGACAAACAAGAAGGCGATAAGGAGGTAAATGTGGTAAGTAATAAATCTGAAGATGATGCTTTGATTCTTTCCCTAGATAATGTTGATGATTCATGGGTTTTAGATTCAGGGGCCTCATTTCATGCTACACCCCATAGAAGTTATTTTCTTGATTATGTCCAAGGGGATTTTGGGTTGGTTTATTTGGGAGATAACAAACCATGTCAAATTGTTGGAAAGGGAAGAATCAAGATTAAGTTGTAGAATGAGAATCATTGGCTACTACAAGAGGTAAGGCACATTCCAAGGCTAAGTAAAAATTTAATTTCAGCAGGGTAGCTAGATGATGAAGGTTGCATAGTTACTTTCAGTGATAAAAATTGGAAGGTTTCAAGAGGTGCCTTAATAGTAGCAAAAGGTGTGAAAGTAAGCACCTTATATCTTTGTACAGGTCATAATATTCCTTCTACTTTAGTTGTTGCAGAGAAAAAACAAACAGGTTCAGAAACAGTTGTTGTGGGTTCACAGGAAGAGACTGAAATAGTTGTTGCAGGTTTTGAGATAACACTGTGGTATAACAAGCATGGGCGTATGAGTGAAAAAGGTATGAAAGTACTTCATTTGAAGAAAGTTTTACTAGGTCTGAAATGTATTAATATGGATTTCTGTGAAAGTTGTGTGTATGGAAAATAAAAGAGAGTTAGTTTTCTCAAGGATGGGAAGCAAAAGAAAGATGAAAAGTTGGAGCTTGTGCATATAGATGTATGTGGACCGGCTCAGGTATCTTCTCTCGGTGCCTCTTGGTATTATGTTACATTCATAGATGATGCAACTAGGAAGGTTTGGATTTATTTCCTTAGGCAGAAATCTGATATATTTGAAACATTTAAGAAATGGAGAAGCTTGGTTGAGAATGAGATGGGTAAAGGATTAAAGTGTCTCAAATCTAATAATATTGGTGAGTATTGCAGCAAAGAATTTGAGGATCATTGTTCCTTTAATAGAATTCGTAGGTAAAAAATGGTTCCAGGGACTCCACAAGAAAATGGAGTGGCCGAGCGCATGAATAGGACAATAATGGAGCGTGCAAGGAGCATGAGATTGCATGTTGGGCTGCCTTTAAACATGTGGGTAGAGGTTGTCAATACCGATGTATATTTAATTAATAGAGGTCCTTCAGTTCCTTTGGGATGTGGTATTTCAGAGGAAGTATGGACAGGTAAGAAGGTGAGTTATTCTTTTCTCAAAACCTTCAGATGTGAAGCATTTGCACATGTAGATTCTGAAAATAGAACCAAGTTGGATGCAAAATCAAAAAAGTGTATCTTCGTTGGATATGGCATTGATGAATTTGGTTATAGGCTTTGGGATGTTGAAAATCTAAAAATTGTATGAAGCAAAGATGTTGTATTCAATGAGGTGTTGTACAAAGATCAGTTGCAGCAGCATGAGAAGAAAGAAAAGGATTATGTGGTGTTGGATGATACTCCAGATAGTGATATTTTAGTGGTTCCTCATGCTCCGCAATAGCAACAAGAAATACCACAAACTCCAGTGAATGTTAGGCGGTCAACAAGGCTAAGTAGACCTCCTAAAAGGTTTTCTCCCTCTTTGTATTCTATTTTGTTAATAGATGTTCATGAACCAGAAGGGTATGATGAAGCTGTGCAGTTGGATACAAAGGTTCAGTGGGAGCTTGCAATGAAAGAAGAAATGGACTCCTTGCTAAAAAATCAGACTTGAGAATTATGTAAGTTGCCTGCAAGTAAAAAGGCTTTACCAAACAAATGGGTTTATAGGCTGAAAGAAGAAGATGGAGGTAAGAAAAGATTTAAAGCTAGGTTAGTTGTAAAAGGATTTGCACAAAAAAAGGGCATTGATTTTGATGAGATTTTTTCTCCGGTTGTTAAGATGACTTCTATTCGTATTGTTTTAAGTATTGTGGTTGCTGAAGATGTGCATTTGGAACAACTAGATGTGAAAACTATCTTTCTCCATGGTGATTTGGAGGAGGAGATATTTATGGAACAACTACAGGGATTTGATTCAAAGGTAAGGAGAAACTGGTGTACAGATTGAAGAAGAGTTTGTATGGCTTGAAACAAGCACCTCGGCAATGGTATTTGAAATTTAATAGTTTTATGGCTAAGCAAGCCTACAATCTGTGTAATTCTGACCAATGTGTTTATTTTAAGAGGTTGGATAATGACAGCTACATTATTTTATGTTTATATGTTGACATGCTTGTAGCAGGGTCTAACATGGATCACACAAGAGAGTTAAAACAACAGTTAGCACAATCATTTGCTATGAAGGATTTGAGGGTAGCAAAACAAATCATTGGTATGAAAATTTGTAGAGATAGGAAAAATAGAAAATTAACTCTATCTCAGGCTGATTATGTTGAAAAGGTGTTGCAGAGATCCCATATGGAGAATGCAAAAGTTGTCAGCACACCTTTGCCTAGTCATTTGAAATTGACTAAGGAGATGTGTCCAAAGACACAAGAGGAGGAAGATAAAATATCCAAGGTACCATATGCTTCAACTGTAGGAAGTTTAATGTACACCATGGTATGCACGAGACCGGATATTACACATGTTGTAGGATTCATAAGCAGGTATATGAGTAATCCTGAATTGGAGCATTAGAATGCAATAAAATGGATTCTCAGGTATTTGAGAGGTACATCCAATAAACACTTATGTTTTGGGGGCGCTAATACTGATTTAGCAGGCTATGTAGACTCAGATTTGGAAGGGGATATTGATACCATATTGATACCAAGTAGAGTACTACAGGTTATGTCTTTACTATAGGTGGGACAACAGTGAGTTGGATCTCACAGTTGCAAAAGGTTGTTGCTTTATCCACCACGGAGGCAGAGTATGTAACTGCAATAGAGGCAAACAAGGAGATAATATGGTTGTAATCTTTCATGGAAGAATTGGGTAAACAACAGGCTAACAGTTATTTATTTATGGACAGCTAGAGTGCCATACATCTTGTAAAGAATTTTGCCTTGCATTCAAAGACCAAACACATATAGTTGAGGTATCACTTCATTCGATCGGTGTTGGATGATGGACAATTACGGCTGGAAAAGATACATACAGATGAAAATCTAACAGATATGTTTACGAAGGCAGTGACAAGGAAGAAGCTGAGCTCCTCTTCATCTTCGATTGGTCTTCAAGACTGAAAACAATAAAATCAGAACAGCAGAGTCTAGGGTGCTTATTTCCAGTGGGAGTTGCACACACAGCGGTGTCATCTAGCATCAGTCTCCAAGTGGGAGATTGTTTGGTGTGGAGCCTGATCAATCTCCAAGTGGGAGATTGTTGGTATGTGGTGACTGATCATGCAAGTACTGTACACTCGTAATGTATACTCTTTTTTGCCCGTTCAAAGTTAGTTGTTAATTTTTGTTAACCGAAAAAAAGAAAAATGACATTGTAAAACCCTAATTCTAGAAGCTTCCAAAAAGCTTGTTATAAGCGGTTGGGATGTATGTTACGGGTGGGATTTTGATATGGTATTGTAGCATTTGCAGCGGTATTGAGGTGCAAGGATTGCTGATTGTAATCGGTTTGATTTGCTGGATAATAATATTGGACTCTCTGTTAGTGGATGTAGCCTGAGTTTGGGTGAACCACGTTAAAACCTATCTCTCACTATTATTGTTTCTGTGTATTTTCATTCCTTTGTTTAATCTTTATTTGCATTTAATTGATATCTTATGCATGCAATTCCTAATAGTATGCCCCCCACTTGGTGCTAAAATGTACCCCTAATGCTTTGCCCAGTTCCCCCTCTGCCTTGCCTAATTCACACCCTTGAAAAAACTCAAAAACCCTAAAAATTTCTAAGTTTATGGTTTTGTTGGCCCTTTTGTTCTTCATTGAACTTTGTCAGTGGTCTAAGAGGTTCATGAACCTCTTGAACCTATGACAAGGTTCAATGGTTCAATGGATCACTGAAATGCTGAAAAGCTTAGGGAAGGGATCATGCAAGTAAAGTAACATTTGTTTCCATACTTGGCCGTTTTCATGAAAAAGCGTTGTAGGTAGTTCAAGAGGTTCAAGAACCTCTTGAACCTATGACAAGGTTCAATGGAGACCCAACTCTCTGACAAGAAGAAAAGATGAATAAAAATAAGTGGCTTGTTGATGAGTTCATGTTGGGAATTAAGGTGTCTCAACCTTTGCAAATTCCTAGCATTATTCATTTAATTGTATATTTATTTATTACCTAATATTGTATTTACTTGCACATTCAGCTTGGTCACTTAGTTGAGGTGGCACGATGACATGTCATCTTACTTAGAATGTGACTTGGATGGTCAAGTCAAACCTACATGGATTTGGGTGTCCCATTTGAGGTGGCACTATTATGCCATGTGTCTATATCTTGTGGTATGTGGAAGAGGATATTCGATATGACAGAATCTATGACACGTAAGAGCCAAGTTTGGAGATTCCTATGACAAATGGTGACAAGTGTCGGTGAGTATCTTTACATGAGGGAAAGGCATCTTTGGGCACCCAAGTTGGGATATGACATGTTGTAAGAGGAATTTACTATATTTAGTCTTGTATGAAGGATTCTCTTCCAACATTTAAGGTTGTTATGTTGGGAAAATCTATGACAGCTGTAAGATGCGTAAGAGCATCTGTCATAGTCTATTTTTAGCCTTGGAGCACTCCATGTTGGGAAAGTCAAATCTGCCATATATGACAGATGTAAGAGATGTATTTACAGCTTGGACAAGTGTTCTTTGATGCAGGATAATGGCCATATGGCCAATGTAATGCCCCGCCACAAAACCCTGGAGAAAAGCTCAACTAAGCAATGCAAAAGGAATTTTTTTTTTTTAACAGAGATATATCAACTAAATGCAAATGATGTTTATTTATAATATCTAAGTTAAGCTTTAACCTCTAGGGATTACATGGATGCATTACTAAATACTACCATGATCTAACTAACAACCATGGTTTGCTCTAAATTCAAATGTATCAAATGAATACACACACACATTTTGTAATGCCTACCCAACAAAATATTAGTAAATAACAATAAATAATTAAAATTAATAAGAACTAATGAAATCAACAGGATGATAGGAAACAATTTACAAATTTTAACTTAGTAAAATTCAAGTTAAATATCAGAGTATATCAACATTCATCGTAAATGAAATGTAAGATACAAATGTTTCAAATAAATTTATACACATTTACCATAATGTCAGATAATCATCTATTCGCCAAGTGGAAAGGTACCTTCTTAGCTTTAGAGTCCTGGATGGCTTATAGATCACAAACTACACATCTAATGAAACATTAGTTTTGCATAATTATTAATTACATAATACAAATATCAATTGCATAAAATGACAAGCCTAAGGCCCTAAGGGGCCAACCTAATGTCTTGGGGGCTCATCCATGATGGCCTTGCCTACGTATGCGTAGCGCAGAGACTTCGTAGTTCAGGGACTTGAACTTGCAACCACCAAATAGTATCATACAATTTATAACTTGTGTAAACATATGCAATAGAAGTTTTGTAATCTCAAAAACTTACAAGGGAGACAACATATACAACACAAAATATATAATATCCAATGATGTATTCGCATAACCAAAATATACTGATGCAAGAAGTTCTACATTATATCATCAACACAAGTCATTCTCGTAAGTACATCATTTCGGAAAACAAGTCTTAACAAATAATAAGATAGTTATCAATCTTCATTAAAAATCTAAATAACTTCTCTAAGATGTAATTTAGTCTTCTTTTCTTCAAGATTAAAGTAACCCAATCCAATTCATTCTCACATAAATCTCACGAGTTCCCTCATGATCTAGTTCACATTAATAAAGGTTCCTAAGCTTACCTCATTCGTTATTCGGCTCTAATCATATCACCATCATAATTATCTGAACATACTAGAGATTCTAGATCATATAATAGAGATAGACAAACAATTAAATTTGCTTCCAACACATGTAAAACTATTTAATCAAAAGCAATAATGTTCCAGGATACGTTATTTCTATTAATATAATTTGTATACTCAATAGACACAATAACAATTCCATAATCATAAACGTTAGCACTTCACCAAATTGAACTAATTTCCTTTAACAATGTAAGCCATGAAATATATAATCACAATGGATATAAATAGTCTTAATTCATCTTACTAAACCTCTAATCATTATCAATAATATTATTATCCTATAATTAAGTAAAAATCACTTTGGCAAGAATATATTTAAGGTTACATAATGAATTTGAAATTTGATGAAACAAGTTAGGAATATTTATAAATATCGATCTTTATAATACTCAAGATTTTCCAATTACTTTATCACTAATTGCTCTATTCTAACCATATTATTTAATTTTACAAACTACATGAATATAAAATAAAATAAAATAAAACAAAACTTTAATATATATCACAATCCCTCAATAATAGGAAAAATAAAATAAAATATATAACATCCTAATAATGGGGAAAATAGAATAAAATAAAACTTATAATATAAAAAGTAAATTGCATTTATTCTAATTGCTAATTTACAAATATCTCATAAATTTATATTATCTACAGGTATATAAAAATTTTCACAAATTTTCTCATTACTTATGTATAAAATCAAACTCATATAATCTAACACATAATTAAATTTTTTCTATTATATCTATAAAAAAACATATCTTTATTAAAATAAAATAAAATCATAAAGTAGATTTTTAAGAAGATTAATGGCAAAATAAAATAAAAAACATAAAGCAGATTTTTATTTTTGAAAAAAGTAATGATTTCCCAAATAAAAACCATTTATATGAAATTATTTCTAAATTTCATTTTATTTATAAAATCAAATCTCTATAATTCACTATTATTCCCAATTAAACCATTTATTTTATAAAGGCAAGATGACAATACAAATTCCTAATTAATTATAATTGTTTAATTATAAACTAAATAAGAGGAAATTGCACTTATCTATTGGCTAATTATTCCATATTACTTGAGATATTAAATTATTCCCAAAATTCATTTTAATTATAAAATCAAGTTCCTATAAATTCTCCTACTCTCATGGTTGCCAATTTGCAATTTTTCTAAATTTAGTTTCCAAGTAAAATAGAATTTTTTCTAAAACATAAATTTTAAGGAATAAATGAAAAATCCAAAATCTACTCTTCATGCATGGTAAAATCTCATTCTAATATCCAAAGGAAAGCATCTAAGAGAAAGATTTATGCAGCCAAATAAGATTTTGCAACAAAGTTTAAGAGAGAATAAGAGGTGTGGCTTGGTTGTACAACCTTCTACAGGGAATTATTCTCATTTATACTTTCTCTTTCTCTCTCTTTTTTTTTTCTTTTCTCTTATAGATACAGATAATGAAATATTTATAATATGTAATGAAATGTTTTGTATGTTCTTACATATACAATACAGAGGTAGAAGGGAGTTAAGGAAAATACAAGATACATAGAGGCACTGTTAATGACTATATGGCCTCTGCAGAGAATTATTGAATTTAAATTTGCAAGAAATCTGGAATAAAATCTGAAATTGCATATTCTTTGAATAAGATTGTATATGGGTATTGTTTACATAGTGCATAACACCATAGATTATTTAAAGTTGGGTGTATGGCCTCTTGTAGGCAGATTTTTACTATTAAATTTGTATGGACTTAGGGATTGTTCTTACCAACATCTACAAGTTCACAAGAGGAATAAGTTAATCAATTCATGATGGGGTTTGCAGGAATGTCTCAAGTATCATGATCAAGTTTTAGGGCTTCAAGGAGTTGTGGTATTTCTCAAACCTTTGGATTACTTATGCAACAATAAATCCATTTAGGGTTTTATCTACATCATCATATCTCCAAGTTTTCATCTTCCAAGGAATGTTTGGATTTCTATGGGTGAGGACATGGCCCAGGTAGAGAATAAGATCTAAGAGAATTACCACAAAGAGTTTTAACCAAGCAATTTCAAAGGGGCTAAAGTAAACAGATTGAGTAAAAGAGAATTCACAGATGAAGTCTAATTCTTACATATTCAGAAATTGAATTCAACACACATTAACATCACAATAAATCATTATGCATACCAAAAATTTATCTCGTCACTACTTTTGTTTGCTATCCAACCTTCAAAGAATTCCCATGCTTCCATCCATTTTTCTAGATCTTCTTTTTCATGTTCTTGATACCCCCAATTGTTTATTTTTCCCAAAATTTAAAACTTCCTCCTCCCATACCCTGCTAAAAATAATAATAATAATAATAATAATAAATCTCATTAATTTCCCTTTCTCCCACATTTAATTTTCCATCCTAAATATATCCCCACTCTCTTTAAAAAAAACTGACAAGTTAATTATTTCAAGATTCCTTCACTATTTTCATGCAGGTAAAAACAATAGGAAATAATACAGATTTAAATCAAGCATTAAAACATTTAATCTTAACTAAATCCATTTCAACTATTTCTTTTTATAAAACTTTAAATAAATAATTATTTCTATTCACACATGCAAATTCACTATGTATGCAATTAAAAGCATATATGTATCATGATTCCTAAGTGAGTATGAACATGGATCAAATATAGATTTCATACTAAGTTGGGACTCCATTATGTCATGAATTGAATGTTGATTTTTTAACCAAAAAGAAACACCTCTATGACTGGGTTTAAATGCATTTTTCACAAAAGACAAGAAAGTTGTACAATTTTTTTGACATGCCTCATTCTACCAATAAAAGTCAAACTATTAAAATAATTTGGAATATTATGCTCAGTGAACATACCTAACCTATTTACTCATGAATTAAAAATGTTTTAAAACAATTCTAAAACATAATTTAAGAATAATAAGTATTCTACTAAAAGTAATTGAGCTATGAACTTAATATAAGATATAATGATAAAAAGAACACACAAAATAACTAATTTAAATAAATTAACTACTAGTATATTTATATTTTAAAAAATATATCTACAGTACGCTGAGAGATATCTTCCAATTTGTTGGCATTTATAAATTAAATATTTGATATGCTCACATGAGTTAATTTAAAGAGACTATGCTGCAAGACTTTTCATATTTTTCAAATGTAATAAAATTTCATTCCATAAGGGCCCAAGTTTTTCTATTTTTCTATCCATTTGGCTTCCATGAATTTATTTATTTTTTGTTTAACGTGATAAAAATTTCACTCCATAACTACCCAAGTTTTTCTATTTTTCTATCCATTTGGCTTCCACAAATTTATTTATTTACACATTTTATGAATTTTGTTTACATGGAATCTGAATCTTAATTGTTTACGGGAATCTGAATCTTTCAGCCCTTGCTATGAGTGTAGAATGCCTCTTGGCGTAAAAACTAAATTCTAATCAAATATTTAAATACCACTATCCTTCTTTTGTAACATCTCCTAAAATTAGCCCTACTAAATTGAAATTGAAAACAAATATTAATTTCTAAGATTCTTTCTTGAAGATGCATAACTGTTATTCCTTGCAAGTGGCATAGAATAAAAGAATGTAAAAGCATAAAATAACAATCCATGATTTTCTTTCGTAACTCCTACAAAATAGTAATGACCCAAAACTAGAAAGATTCCATCAAAGAGGTGGATAACCACCACTTCTTGTTTGTGGCTGAAATTAGGAATCACTTAGTAATGATAAAGCATAAAATGACTATATATGATTTTCCTATGAAACAATACTAACTCATATAGATAATTACTCCAAAACAATACAATTAATAAAATATCATAATTAGTAAATAAGTTTCAAGTATGCTCTATACCTCTCGGTGGAGAATGTATTATGCACCTGAGTCAAACTTAGTCAATGATCGTTAACTGCACATCCAAGGTGAAAATGGAGGGGTACTACAGCCAAGGTGGATGCCTATCTCAAGAAGCTTCCAGAATATGCCTTGTATCTCTATAAAATGCATTGTTTTTGAGTTGTAGTTGCATAGTGTTTTTACAGGTACTGTTATGCTTCCGAAATCACTCCAAAAATGACATTTGAAGACTCTTGGAAGAACTTGCATTGCAAGTGTATTGTAATCCTTTCACATATTTGATAAACATTGTGTAGGTTTTAGAGTGTGGGGTTTTTACCTGAAAAGGTTTTCCCCACGATACATCTTGTGTTAATCTCTTATGTGTTGTGTGTTGGAAATAGTCCAGACAACTAAGACAAGGGGTGAATCAGTTGTCCCTAAACTTTAGCCTTTTCTGAATCTTTTAAATCTTCTTTGTAATCAGATTAAT
Source organism: Cunninghamia lanceolata (assembly GCA_027924645.1). Lineage (NCBI taxonomy): Eukaryota > Viridiplantae > Streptophyta > Pinopsida > Cupressales > Cupressaceae > Cunninghamia > Cunninghamia lanceolata. The sequence continues at coordinate 13,409,506 of BSBN01000503.1, read as the reverse complement.
GATGAAAATATTTAAGCATAAATCAACATATGAGCAGAAACAACATGAACACACAACACCAGAATTTTGACGTGGAAAACCTGGTTAAGAGAAAAACCACGGTGGGGGTTAACCCACAAAAATGTGTACCCTGTTAAAAGTACTTAAGAAAATAGAAGGCACATGCCTTCGAGTGCACTGCCCAGAGCTCACTGCTCAAGAAGAGGCTCACTGCCTATAAGAAATTATGATTTATATAGAAATAATGAACTGAGAAATAACATCTACATTCATGCCTGAATCAGTCCCTTTGAAGGCTCAAAACTTTTGCTCTTATCTTCAAATTCTTCTTCACTGACTCCTCACTCTATACTCCTTTTGCTCCTCTTCTTCTCTTCTCTACTTTTGATCCCTTCTTTGGATTTAATTCATTGTGTACAAGGATGCTTTTCAACAACTCTTCAACAAGTATTTATATGCTTCATCAACCTTGGAATGATCAGCAGGGTTGGCTAAACTTGATGCGGATCATCACACTGTCGGCCAAACACAACTGAGACTTGAATCTTCTTCTACAATCATGCCACGCTTCATAAAAATGCTCTTAGATCATTTGCAACATGCTAGGAACATCCGGTCGGCCAAGACTGGGAAGAACATCAACCTCAAGGAAGAAATCTTCAATCAACAAGCTCAAACTTCAATGCTGACCTCCAACATAGTAGCCACATGATCCAAAGACCTCAACAAGCACATTGAAATTACCAATAACATTCACTTTAAACCAAATTACCAGAATCATTTGTATCTTCCTCCAGAACCTCAAGAACATTATCTGCCATGACTGTCAAACTAGAAAGATAGCTTGCGGACCTCCAAACCATGAACCACTAGAGTTGATGATACATACTAATTTCCCAGACATGCCTTTAGATCCACAGATCATCATTTTACATTACCGAAGCAATTCAGACCTCTTTCCTGTCACTCTGTCTCTCCTGAATAATGCAGGAACTGATTTTACTCAGATGGCTATAACTTCTTTAGATCTTAAAGCGAACCTCTCAAATCTTAACTAAAGCTTCTTCAAACAAACCTCTACATAGCCATATGGTCTGCAAATATTGATCTCCATTAATTTTCTCAATATCCTTAACAATCTGATCTTCTAAATAGGCAGCAAAATAGGATACAATTGACACCAATGGAAACAAGGATATGTTGACATTAATGACAACACCACTTAGGCACATATTTGCAACATTGTGTTGCTGCTGTAATTTCTTATGTTATATGTTTAACATCGCTACAATAGTAAGGATTAAAATGAATTTGCATACATTTCCCCTCATTAGATTGGTGTAGGAAGTGTGTTCTGTGTACCTCGCTTCCTTTAAGTTGGTATCAGATCTTGATCACCTGTTATCCTAGTTGTTAGGTAGGGGTTTTTTGAGCTAATCTTTAATTGAGTGGGAGTCTATATAGAGTATTCTGTGATCTTGTTGCAGCGAGAAGATGGTAGGCACATCTCAGAGAGTAGAGGTGGAAAAGTTTAATGGTAGTAATTTCAAGTTGTGGAAACTCAAAATGGAAGACATGCTTGTTGACAAAGATCTATGGGAAACTATATTTGGTGGAAAACTAGCGGTAATGTCGCAAGTTGATTAGGATCTCAAGGATCAGAAAGCTAAGGGTCTTGTGAGGCTCTATTTGGGTAACTCTGTCTTGTTAAATGTCCATGAGGAGAAGACCGCGAAAGACCTATGGAAGAAGCCGGGAGATGTTTATCAGTCCAAATCCCTGGTGAACAAGTTATTCCTGAGAAAGAAGTTGTATTCTCTGAGGATGGAGGATCCGTTGCAGACCATCTGAATGCCTTTAACATTCTAGTTGCACAGTTGACATCCGTTGGTGTGAAAATGGAGGAGGAGGATCATTGCATGACCTTGCTTTGTTCTTTACTGGACTCATGGGATCATCTTGTTATGGCCATCGAGAGTACCACATCCACTTTCAAAATGGATGAAGTGGTGTCTTCATTGTTATATGAAGAGATGCGGAGAAAGTCATCTAAGTCAGCCAAAGAGGCTCTTGTGGTTCGTGGAAGACCCAAAGAAAAAGGGAAAAAGAAAGACAAGAAAACTGAAAAGAGAAAATCCAAATCTTGTGGGAGATCCAAATCTCCTAGAAAGTCCAAGGCAGTGTGTTGGAACTATGAAAAAATTGGGCACTTTCGAAGCAGTGCAAAGAGGAGAAGAAGAAAAAGAACTCCGATTCTGATTCCGATTCAGACAAGTCACAAGATGATGGTGATGCTTTTGTTGCAGCCTTGGCCATCCATGCATCTAAAGATGTGTGGCTGATTGACTCCGGTGCTTCTTTCCACATGACCTCTCATCAAGGTTGGTTTACAAAGTATGAAGAATGCGATGGTGGGAAGGTGTACTTGGGTGATGACTCTCACTTGAAGATAGTTGGGTGTGGAAGAGTCTTGATTCGATTCCCTGATGGATGAGTGAAGGGGATCAATGGGGTGATGTAATCCTTAGTTTAGCATGAAACCTGCTCTCTGTAAGTAAATTGAATGATGCAGGTGTGCAGGTTGTCTTCTCAGGTGGAGGATGCAAGACGACAAGAGGAGCTATGGTGCTTGATAAGGGTACTCAGAGAGGTACTCTATTTTAGCTAGGTGCATACACTACTCAGTGTAATAGTTCTTATGTTTTGAAGAAAAGACTTTCAAATTCTTCATCCTCACCATTGGAACCCGCAGCGAAAAAGATTGTTGCTTCTACTTCTGATGGTAGTGCTTTCTGGGTACCCAAGGGTGCTCATGCTTTGGAAATGAAACTTCCTGCTGAAAAGACAATGTTGTGGCATAAGAGACTTGGTCACATTGGTGAGAAGGGTCTTAGAGCCCTAAAAAATAAAAACCTCATTGAGGGGTTAAATGATTGTAATCTCAAGTTTGACTTTTGTGAACATTGTATATATGGAAAACAAAACTGTGTTCAGTTTTACTCTAGTTCTCACAAGTCTTCTGGTGTTTTGGATCTTATTCATTCTAATGTGTTTGGTCCTGTGAATGTTCCTTCGATCTCTAAATCTGTATATTTTGTATCATTCATTAATAATTACAGTAGAAGGACATGTGTTTATTTTCTCAGAAACAAATCTGAAGTCTTTAATCGGTTCAAAGAGTTTAAAGCTTTTGTAGAGAATCAAACTGGTAAAAAGATAAAGTGTTTGAGAACTGATAACGGTGGTGAGTTTTGTTCCGCAGAGTTCGATAAGTTCTGTAAAAAACATGGGATTGAAAGACATAAGACAACTCCTTATACCCCACAGCAAAATGGAGTTGTAGAAAGGATGAACATAACGTTGATGGAGAGGGATAGGAGTATGCTTAGTGATGCTAGCCTCGGACAAAATTTTTGGATTGAAGCTATAGCCACTGCTTGCTACCTAGTTAACAGGTCTCCTACCTCAGCGCTCATTGATAAGACACCCATGGAGGTGTGGTCTGGTAAGAAGTCCTCATTGAGAGATCTTTGTGTTTTTGGTTGTGAGGCATATGCACATGTGCCTAAGGAGATGAGGTCAAAATTGGAAAACAAGGTAGTTAAGTGTATCTTCATTGGCTATGGTGTCGGTGTGACAGGGTACAAGCTTTGGGATTTTGTGGATGAAAAAGTGTTGTATAGAAAAAGTGTTATCTTCAAAGAGCTAACACCTTCTCCTGTTGTTCTACAGCCAGAAGAAAATGAAAAGAAAGAGGATGTGGTTCAGTTTCCTTCTACCCCTGAGAAGACTAAACCGAAAGACCCTGTTGGACCTGATGATGAGGAGAGCTCTAGCAGCTCTAAAAGTTTAGAAGAAGAGGTAGAACTTCCACCTCAACCTTTGAGGAGGTCCACATGAATCAGGAAGCAACCTAAAAGGTTTGGTTATACATTGCTAGATTCTAGTTGTGCTTATGCCTTGATTACTAACATTGATGAGCCTAAAACTGTGATAGAGGCTATGGACATGAAAGATGCAAGTTCCTGGAAGGAGGCCATGGAGGATGAGATAGCTTCTTTGGAAAAGAATAAAACTTGGGACTTGGTGCCTTTGCCTGATGGATGGAAACCCATTGGATGAAAATGCGTGTTCAAGAAGAAACTTGGAGCAGATGGCAGTGTTGAGAAATACAAGGCCAGATTGGTTGCGAAGGGGTATTCACAAGTGGAGGGAATTGATTATGGTGAAAATTTCTCTCCCGTTGCAAAGCTGACATCTATTCGGTTCCTGTTATCTCTTGCAACAGCTTATGACTTAGAAGTGGAACAAATGGATGTAAAGATAGCTTTCCTTCATGGTGACTTGGAGGAAGAAATCTATATGTCACAGCCTGAGCACTACGTGGTGAAAGGTAAAGAAAATTTGGTCTATAAGTTAAAGAAGTCGTTGTATGGTTTGAAGAAATCTCCTAGGATGTGGTACTTGAAATTTGATGCCTTTGTGTTGTCCATTGGATTTCTGAGATGGAAATCAAATCATTGCGTGTATTACAAGTTTGACAATGATCGTATTCTCATTATTGCACTGTATGTTGATGATATGTTGCTGATTGGGAATGGTAAGAATATGATTTCAGACTTGAAGTCTTAGTTGTCAACACAGTTTGAGATGAAAAACTTAGAAGAAGCCAAGTACATTCTGGGGATGGAGATCAGAAGAGACAGAGCAAACAAAAAACTTTGGTTAAGCCAGAGTAAGTATGTGAAGACCGTGTTGGATAGATTCAGCATGGCAAATTGCAGACCATTGTGTGTTCCTATTTCATTAGGAACAAAGTTATCTGTGAATGATTGTCCAAAGTCTCCTTCTAAGATGGAGGATATGAGCAGAGTACCTTATGCTAGTGCAATTGGCAGCTTGATGTATGCTATGGTTTGTACAAGACCAGACATTGCCCAAGCAGTGGGAGTCCTTAGTCAATTTATGGCTAATCCTGGATGTGTACATTGGGATGTAATAAAGAGAGTGTTCATATATTTGCAGGGTACTTTTGAGTATTCCATATGTTATCATGGTCATCCTACAGCACCTCCACATTCTGTGAGTATTCATGGATTTGTGGATTTTTATTGGGCAGGTGACATTGACAGCAGGAGATCCACTAGTGCTTATGTGTTTACCATGTTTGGTGGTGCTATTAGTTGGATGAGTAAGCGACAACCTGTGGTTGCTTTGTTCATGACAGAAGTAGAGTACATGGCAAAAAATCATGCTTGTAAGGAAGCCATTTGGCTTAAGAGGTTGTGTTCAATTATTGGTGTTGATGCAGGACATATTACTATCTGTTGTGACAGTCAGAGTGCTATTTGCTTAGAAAAGAATCCTACTTTCCATGCTAGAACAAAGCATATTGATGTTCAGTTTCATTTTGTTCAAGATATGGTAAAAGATGGGAAGGTGATATTGGAGAAGGTAGACACTTTGAAGAATGTTGCAGATGCATTGATGAAACCAGTGGGCACAAAGAAGTTCAGATGGTGTTCAGAATCTATATTTAGTCTTGTATGATGAATTCTCTTACAACATTTAAGGTTGTTATGTTGGAAAAATCTATGACACTTGTAAGATGCATAAGAGCATCTGTCATAGTCTATTTTTAGCCTTGGAACGCTCCATGTTGGGAAAGTCAAATCTGCCATATATGATAGATGTAAGAGATGTATTTGCAGCTTGGACAAGTGTCCTTTGATGCGAGATAATGGCCATATGGCCAAGGTGGATGCCTATCTCAAGAAGCTTTCAGAGTATGCCTTGTATCTCTATCAAATGCATTATTTTGGAGTTGTAGTTGCATAGTGTTTTTACAAGTACTGTTATGCTGTCAGAATCACTCCATAAATGACATTTGAAGACTCTTGGAAGAACTTACATTGCAAGTGTATTGTAATCCTTTCATAGATTTGATAATACATTGTGCAGGTTTTAGAGTGTGGGGTTTTTTACCTGAAAAGGTTTTCCCGACGATACATCTTGTGTCAATCTCTTATGTGTTATGTTGTTGTTGTAATTTCTTATGTTATACGTTTAACATTGCTGCAATTGTAAGGATTAAAATGAGTTTGCATACATTTCCCCTCATTATATTGGTGTAGGAAGTGTGTTCTGTGTACCTTTCTTCCTTTCAGTTCATAGGTTCTTAAACCTGTTGATTCGTCAATAAGGTTCAAGGCGAGCTCAAATCTTCATCAGAAAAAGTTGAAGGAAAAAAAGATAGAAAAGCAATGAAGGATTTGGGCCAAGTTCAAGATGTTAGAGGGTTAATGAGTTTTTGAATTCCTCAAACCTCTTACATGGTTCAAAAGAAGCAGAAAGCTCCAACGAAGGTAGCGAAGAGAAAGATGAGTGTCTTCTTGGTGAGTTCAAAGGTTCTTGAACTTGTCGATTCGCCGATAAGGTTCAACAGAGACCTATATCATGCAGACAAAGGAAAATAAAGAAAGAAAGGAAAAAGAGAAAAAGAAAGAGAACAAAGGAAGGATTTTTGGTGATTTAGGTGGTTCATAAACCTACGAACCACTCGAAAGGTTCACCAAATTTAAAAATTGTTGAACAGTTAAATAATAAAGGAAAAGGTCACAAAAATGAAGATGCACGATCAGGGAGGTGCATGCATACATTCCAACATCCCAGCCACCCTAGTACATTGTAATAAATCTTTAGGGATGCCATGAATTGGGTAGGTAAACCCCTAGATACTATCTATACCTACACAACATCTAGACCATTCATTTTGAGTGGGATTCATTCCTAGTTGTGGGATTTCTGCACATGGATCAGAGCACAAAAATATGGAATATAATGTTATATATTAATGAAAAAAGATGTAATAGTGGTTGGTTGTTGAACTAATTTTTGGGACGTGCAAGTGCTCTTGGTTGTTCTAGTGCATCAAACAAAGCTAATCTGGTCTACAAGTGAAGGAATGTATTCAGCACAACGTAGAAAGGAGTTGTAAAGGATATCTACATGTAATAGTATGTCTCCATGGGAGATTGTAATTATACAGGGGGATGTTTGAACCCAGTTACTCATCCCCTCTTGCCACATTTACTGGTATGATGGTAACCAAGGTCTAATAATGTGTGACAACATTTAAATTAATACAAAGCTTTTATATTGGCCATTCCTTTGTCGCATATGGATCATTGTGGTTCTTTTCTGGATAATATATTTTTTCCATCATATGGGATTCAATTTGTGATGTGTATGTGAATATATATCTGATTTTGTTGATCCTCTATTGCATGTATTTCCTTCCTCATTGTTTCTCATGACTATGTTGCCCAATGGAGTAGGCACCAATCTAATATGTGAAGGGCTAGCATTCATAAAATATTAAATCTCTCTCTGGTTAGTTATAGGAGCATATTAGGTTTCACATGTTGTTCATGATTCATTATTAATACCAAGGATTCATCTTAAGCAACCCTCATTGTTCAAGTCATTAGAGAATCATGTCTGCATGCCTACATTGTGCAATAATCCACTTAAATAGAGGTCTTATGTAGGTAGTTAGTCTTGACTTAGTGACAAATATAGGGGTCAAGCATACATTGGGTATGGTTGTAATTATTTATTTGTGCTTCATTTGATACCTCTAAGAACACCCTACTAGGTCTAGAAGCTAAGCTTGAAGTGTAGGAGAGTATACCCACTCTCGTCAATTGGCCTTTAACCATTCTCAATCTATTCATGAGCCCCTATTTCCCTTTCTTGATGACACCCCCTAGCCTTGAAGGAGTTAACATGCTCTAGGATTATGGACCTACAGTTTTGGGAACCAATAGAACTAAAGCTAGGAACTAGAGGTGGAACTGAAGGGAAACGTGTGAAGGAAATCTAGAAGGCAACCAAGTTTTCACAAAGGAGAAAGATGAGTGACTTGAAAAGAGGGATTTGGATGTGAAACAAGATGTTAGGATGAGATATGGAGTGAAGGGAAGAAATCCTAAAGTCTAAGGAGGAAAGTCCACAAAGAAGAAAATGAAAGATGCAAAGGTGTAGGAATTTGACTCGAAACCTGATGTGGGAAGTGGAGGGACCAAGTGGATGAGATCTGGAAGGCAATAGAAATTTTGAAAAGTGAATGGAAGGAATGCAAAAAAGGGAAGTGGAACTAGAGGTGGAATTGTATCTAGTTCCAAGAGGAAGCTTTGCAAATAGTAAGGAGGTGAAAGGAAGGAATGTAGAAGAAGACTGCATAAGAAGATGGGAAGAGTGAAGGTGAACCTATCCGATCTAGAAGGACTTCAAAATTTTGCAAAATAGAGGAAGCAAGGAAAAGTGAAGGGAATAAACGATTTGTAGGAACACAGAAGGGGATGAGAGGACATTATATCAGATCTCAAAATGTGAAGTACGGTAACCAAGTGGGATTCCAAAAATTGGAGGAAAACAAGTGAAGTGAAAAAGACTAAGGGGCCTGATGGAATTCTACAAAACTTTTACATGGAATAAGAGGTGGATATAGGACATGAAAATGCATAATGCATCTGGTAGCCAGTTGAAAACCTACAAATTAGAATAAATGTAAGAAGTAGAGGAAGTGAAGGACCCAATGAATTTTGGTGGAACTTTGGTGCGGGAAAGGAGGAAGGAACTGGATGGGAGGTGAAGGGATCATATCCAATAGCACCCAGAAAGTTTGCAAATAGGAAAAAACACTAGAAAATAACTAATAACTTCCTCGACTTAGAAACTTTTTGGACTTTTGGCAACTTCAACACATGATGGGAACATGGGGATGGCAATCCTAGAGTATTTTCTTACCTTCAAGGCTAGGGACTTGTCTTCAAGAGGGTAAGACAAGGGTTCATCAATAGATTATGGGTAGTTAAAGGCCAAGGAATGATAGTGGATAATCTCTCCTTCACTTTGACCTAAGATAGGATTAGGAGGGTGTTCCTAGAGGTGTCCTTAACAGGGTTTAAAGCAATGAATGGGTAGAATGAATTTTTTCTTACATCCAGAGTATGCCTGGCCCCCAAAAGTATCACCAGGTCACAAGCTAACCAAATACAAATAAAACCTTTATTTAAGCTAATGAAGGAATCATTGCATAAATGCAAGATGAGGGTATGCACACATTATTCTCCAAGATCAAAACTATTATAGCTTACTAAAGATATTTCCCTAGTTAAATCACTGAATCATGAGATGAATACAAACTAACAACCTACTCCTAAACTACCGGTTAAGGATATTATTCATTTTGAGGAATGTGATTGATCAAACAATTCTAGGACTGGTGTTTATCTTGGTGGGTTACATATTCCAAGAATGTAAAGAAAAATTAACAAGTTTGTAAATCACAATTGAATATAGATCTATGCATAAACATACATCAAAGATATGGTATCATACAAATAAATATGCTTAAGAATCCATTGCCATACTACAAGAAATCATATGCAAATATGAAATGACCATTACAAAGAGTTTGTAATGAATTAGAACATTGTTTAATTCATCAAATCATCATACACACACATACTAGAAAATGTGGTAAGAGAAAACCTTTGAATACACCAGAAGATTCCCATGAAGACTCACAAATTGCCACAGAGACATTCATTTATCAACACCATTGCCATACTAAAACCCTTCTGTAATTTATAAAATATGCTAACTCTATTTACAAAGTGGATATTGTATAAATTGAAACCCTAGATGACCTTAGACACTTGCAGACTCTTGAACATAAAGAATGATCAACCCTCATTACATTTTTCAAATGCTCTTTTATACATTTCAAAATCACATTGTTTGTAGACAATCAGGATTTTCAAAATCCTTTACAAATCATGGAATTAAACACTTACAAGTACATTGAATCCCTTGAAACCCACCTTGAGCCATGTGTGAGGCAAGCTAATAGGAACATAGTGTATTTCCTTCTTGTACTGAGCTATCTAGAATGCACACAAGGGACACAACAACTAGGTTTCAATCACTGCATTCATGGCGTCCATCATCACTCTCTTCGGCCTTCTTTGCAACTTGCATAGAGATCAGCACACATGGAATAAACAATGAGTTTTAGGTGGGAGAAAACTAAGTGAATAGTTGCAACAGTTAAATCCTGCATTTAATGGTGATCTAGGAGGTCAATGGCACGTTCTAGAGAGTATTGCAAGAGTTTGGAGAAATTATAGGAATTCAACCTAAAACAAGACATGGAAAGTGGAGGAGATTGATCATGTAGGAAGGAGAAACTCTACGAGGGAAGGAAAAAAGGGAGGAAAGGAAGCAAGAAAGGGAGATGGAACTAGATTTGGAAGTTAAGTAATCACATAGAAGAAATTTGGAAGCCCATCAAGTTTCTGCAAAGAAGAAGGATATGGGGTTTATATGTGGAATTAGACAACATGACAGGATGTGGAGTGAAGGGAAGAATATCTTGAGGTTCAACAGGTTTCCATGAAGAGGAGAGAAGTGATAGATTGGACTAATGAGACTTCATGGGGAACTTACCCATAACTAGATGTGGGAATAGGATGGGAGAAATGGATGAAAGAAATAACATCCCAAAGTCTATTGGGTTCTCATAAAGTGGAGGTAGGGGAAAAATTAAGAAGTAAAAATTGTAGGAAAATAATGCAAGATTGGAGGTAGGAAACGAATATGGTGAGGAGGAGGAGGTATAGAAGTTCAAAGGTTTCCTACAAAAGGGATGGAAGGAATGTCGGATAATAAAGGGGAACCAGATATGGCGAAAGGAGGGGAGAAATGGATGAGATTCAAAAGTTAAGAGAATTTTTGTAAAAGGGATCAAGGAGAATGCATAATTAAGACAAGGAATTAGAGTTTGGAACATGATGGGAGAACTAGATACTAAAACTAAGAATATGAAATCCAGTATGGAAAGTCTACATAATGTGAAGCAAAGTGAAATGGATAAAAATGGGATTTCAATGAAGAATAGAAGGAAAGAAAATGGAAGGGAATGAGAATAGGATGTGGGAGCTTGAAAGGTGAGGTCTAGTACCATAGTGGGGTCTCTCAAATTAGAGGAAAAATGTGAAGTGAAAAAAGATAAAGGCTTGGTGGATTTCTATAGGATTTTCATGCAGAAAAGTAGATGGGAAATAGATGGGAGATGAAGGGATCACATTTGGTTGCATGTCAAGTTTCTACAAAGTTGGAAAAGTAAAGGAAACAATGAAGTCCAAAGGAACTTTTGTGTGGAGGAGGTTATGATAGGACATATAAGGGAAGGAGGATGTCTGATAGGACCCAAAAGGTCCACAACTCTACCAAAACCTTAGAAAATAACCAAAAAACTGCGATGACTTAGAACTTATTTGATTTTTTGTAACCTTCAGCATATAGTAGGAATATGAAGAATGGTATAGAGAAACACTTAGGAAAAAAATGACTAAGGGGAAACCCATTAAAATATCTTAAATTGGTTATGTATTATGGGTATAGCAAGGTTAATGCACAAAGTGGGCAAAGACATAGGATTTCACATTTTTCAAATTAGGTCCCAACATGTCTCTTGCAAGCACAGCGAGAATCTGTAAGGTAAGCAATCCAGAAATATATCAAAGAATTAAATAAATCACCTCATTCTCATTAATATAAAATAGATAATATGCATCTTCCATATATATATCTAAATATCAATTACATCTTACAAAAGCATGTGCTATATCCAGGTTAGCACAATAAAATAATATATAATGATACATCTCTGGCTCTCATGCCATAAAGTCATCTCAGTACAATAATCAAGTACAATATACAAGTAATGAATACTAAATCAAATCATTGTCATTGGCTGCCACTAACCCACATGGTCATCCCCAAGTTGAGAGACAAGAACATGGCCCAGACACTTTTCTGCCCAACCACGAAGCATTTCCACTTCCCCAAAATCCTTCCTAACATGAAGGATACCTAACCCTACATGAAGTGCCTAGAAACCTGGAAACAATAGGCAGGAGGGACAACTCGATGTAACGTAATGTCTAAATGCATATCTTTCTAATAGAATGTGCAATATCTCGCAAATAGGATGTTGCAGAGAAACATATAAATATAATTTTTTTAGACACATACATTCATCTATTTCAATGAAGACATGGCTTTGGCCAAAGCACTTAAAAATATCATTATGGTCAAAATCCTAAAAAGAGGATCAACCTTCTCTGTTATTCCACATTCGGTACCCATCCTGGAAGGTAAGCCCAATACATTCACACAACAAATTAACTAATTCCATTGCAAAATCAATCCATGATAACACATGTATTTTTCCACACGGCAGTTAATAGTTTGCAAAATCAATGTGAATACACCTTTTCAAGCAAGTACAAGTTCTATATGATGTATGCATATCATACTTCTAACAATGAGCTTCATGCATAATTTATTTTAGATACCCATACTATCTATACTTATATTTTTCTAACCATTTCTTGATTTATGCAACAGGGATAAGAGAATCCAGTTATATAATAGATCCCAGTATTGTTTATGATGGAAATTATATAGATATCTATATGTTAAAAATACATAATCCACTTTGCATGCACAGTTATTTCACAAATAAAGCTAGATTATATGAATTCATACCCGTAAGCAAGATCAAATTTATAATACCGTTATGATTAAATTTGTAATAAGGAATAAAGGAGAATCATCTTTTCTAACAATTTCAAATTCATGTTTGTCAAACAAGAACACCATTTAAATGAAGGCATAAATAGATAAGTCAGTTAAATTAAACCTATAGGTGATCAAGTGTTGCAAGTATGAGGTTAACCAGTGTTGTCATTAATGTCAACATACTCATATTGCATTGATAAGAAGGATTGGATGAGCTGTGTGCTGAGGTTTTTGAGGAAATTAGTCTCCATCAGGAACAGTGAAGAACAGTGATGAGAAGAAGGCAAAAGTACTCAATAGGTTGAGGATCAGAGGATGCGGTTTAAAGGGTTTGTAGATATGAGTCTTGAGATGTTCTAATTAAGATTTCAAAGGTCCACATAAAGATCTGAAGAAGTTATGGTTGCTTGTGTAGAACCGGTTCCGATAGGTGTTTAGTGGAGACAAAGTGTCACAGATTGGTCCGGTGAGATCCGGAATTACATTATCTCATTATGTGGATTGGAAGGAGTGTTGAAGAAGTCAGTGTGAAGTGACAACTAGATTTGTGAATGATTAAAGGTTCAAAAGAACCTTTTTCATTATGACAGTGATGACAGACTGTGTTCTTGAAGTTCTGGATGAAGAACAGAAGAATTCGAGTAAGCTGATAAAGTGCGGATATTCTTGATGACTCAGGAAAGGTTTTGGTGATCTTTGGATCGTGTTCTATTCTTATTGGTGGTCCACATTGAAGTTAGAGTTTGCATTCGAAGAATAACCAGAGATTTTGGTGTTCTTCTTAAGATTGGCCGACCAGATGTATTACACGTCTTACGAATGATCTTATAGGTGTTTGCCGACTTAGATGATTGTTCCTAAGTTGATGCCTTGTATAAATAAGGGTTTGTGAATTCATTTTGAAGTGTGTCTTGTGGGGATGAGTGTGATATAGCGAAGGGAAGTGTGAAAGGCAGAGCAGGAGTTTTGGGGCTTAAATGGAACTAATCCAGGCATGGTAAAGATGCCATTCTCCAGTTCAAGTTTGTAATACTTGTTACTTTGTAGATAGTGTGTCTCTTGTAGGCAGTGTGCCTCTTGTGAGCAGTGTGCTTGGGCAGTGAGCCCTAATTGGCATGTACCATCCATTTTTCTTATTCTTCTAATAGAGAATAATCCTTGGGTTAATCACCCCGTGGTTTTTCCCTTGACCGGGTTTCCCACGTCAAAATCTTGGTGTCTAATGTGTTGATGTTTATTTGCTCTGGTGTTTATGCTTTATGCTTTCATGAATGGTTAATTGATATGCTATTAAATAACAAAGAAGAATCAAGTGTCTGAAGTAAAAGCAAGTTTTTGTACAACTAATTCACCCCCCCTCTCAGTTGTTTGCCCTAGATCTAACAATTGGTATCATAGCCAAGTTTCTCTAAAAAGGAGCTTAACCGCTTGAGGAGATCCAGGATGTCATCATACAATAAGGATAGTCTGAAGTTTGATGGAACCAACTTCTCTCTTTGGAAAGGTCGCATGAAATGTCACTTGGAGTGCATGGGAAAAGCTTACTTGTCCATGGTCACAAAAGCATATGTACCTCCACAGGGTGGTCTGACAACTCTAAATGAAATCACAGATGCTAAAAACAATCTACGGACTAAAGAGGCTCTTCTAAGTGCATTAACTGACTCAGAGCTCTCAAATGTTATTGACCTACCAACTGCCTATGAGATCTGGATTAAATTGGAACTTCTACATGGAGATGAGTATGTTAAGAGTGCAAGGTTGCAGAGTCTCAAAGGGAAATTTGAAAGATTGAAGATGAGAGATGATGAAAATATCACTACCTTTATGCCAAGAGTAAATGAGCTGGTGTGTGGAATTAGGAATGCTGGTGGAGTTTTGGATGAAAATGAGATTGTTTGCAAAATTCTCAGATCCCTTCCTGCTGCCTACAAAATCAAGGTTGCTGCCATTGATGAATTCAGAGCCCATACAACTGTCACAAGAGACCAATTGGCTGGCAAACTAGCTGCATTTGAAATGACCAAGTTTGGAGATGATCCCCCCAAGACTGAATCTGCATTCAAAGCTAGTGCCTATGTGAAAGGCAAACAAAGATTTGATCTGGGAGAAAACTCTTCAAGGAAGCTGTCATGGTATGATCAAGCAAGAAAAGACATGAAAGAGGAAGAAGCAGAAACAGCTCAACTTGAAGCCCTCATTGCAAAAAGACTGCCAAGAGGATCCAGTAAGTATGAAGGAAAATTACCCTTTAAGTGCTTCAACTGCAATAAGATTGGTCACTTTGCCTCAAGATGTCCGGAAAGATCCACAAGATCAATTTCTAACAGATAAAGGTTCCAAAAGAATTGTTATTATGTTCATGAAGAAGCTGATAATGAAGGAGTAACAGATGATGAATCAGAGATAGGAGACAAATCTGGAAATGAATGGGTGTTCATTGCCATCAAGGAAGAAGATCCAATATCCCCTGAATCTATCAATCATAAGGTTATAGAAAGAGCTTTGGCTGCCCAAGTTGAAGAAAAGGATGATTGGGTTATTGACAGTGGATGCTCTCACCATATGACAGGTGACAAGAACAAGTTCTTAGATTTGGAAAGGTATGAAGGAGGAATGGTAAAGTTTGGTGACAATTCTGCTGGTAGAATCAGAGGTAGGGGAACTATTTCTTTTGATGGAAAGAACAAAACTGGTAATGTACTGTATGTTGAAGGATTGAATCACAATCTTCTCAGTGTTGGTCAGTTGGTGAACAAAGGCTATGATCTCCGGTTCAAGAATGGAAGATGCAGGATCTTTGAAAGCTCTAAAATTAAGATTGCATCCGGTACTCAAACAAAAGGTAATATCTTCCATCTAGTTGGTACTCATAAAAGTTGTCTGTTTGATCAAGTTGATTAGAGTTGGTTATGGCATAGAAGGATGTGTCATGTAAATTTTGATAACATCGTCAAGATAAGCAATACTCAGGCTGTAAGAGATCTTCCAAAGTTGGTAAAACCTACAAATAGTTTGTGTAAAGAATGTCAACTAGGTAAACAAAGCAGAGTCTCATTCAAAAGCAAGGATTAGTCCTCTACCGGATTATTGGAATTAGTTCATACTGATCTATGTGGTCCGACAAGAATCAAGAGTATGCAAGGTGATAGATATTTCATGTTACTGATTGATGACCATTCCCGGATGATGTGGGTTACCTTTCTGAAAGAGAAATCAGAAGCTTTTGAGAAGTTCAAAATCTTCAAGGCTATGGTAGAGAATCAAACTGGATTAAAACTAAAATGTCTGAGGTCTGATAGAGGTGGTGAATTCACATCCAGTGAATTTGTAGACTTTTGTGAGAAGCATGGTATAAAGAGATAGTTGTCTACTCCTAGGACTCCACAGCAGAATGGAGTAGTTGAGAGAAAGAACGGGACCATCTAGGAAGCATCTAGGACAATGATGATGGAAGCAAATGTTCCTCAGATGTTTTGGAGAGAAGCTATCAGCACTGCAGTCTACACTCTCAATCGAGTTCAAATCAGAAGCAATACCGGTAAGACTCCCTATGAACTTTGGTTTGGCTTCACTCCTACTATGAGATATTTCAGAGTATTTAGTAGCAAATGTTACAATAAAAGAGATGAAGATCTAGGAAAGTTTGATGCTAGAAGTGATGAAGGAATTTTCTTGGGTTACTCCACTCAAAGCAAAGCATATCGGTGTTACAATAAGAGACTGAGAAAGATGATAGAAAGTACAAATGTGAAGGTTGATGAAGCTATTGAAAAGCCCTCAAGATTTTTTGAGTATGATGAAGATGATCAGAATGGTGTTCTAATTTAAGGAGCTCAATCCTCTCCTGAAGGTCAGATTCAGACTAATCTGGTAAATCAGGAAGAAGAGATAGGTCTGGATAAGCCTAATCAAGAAGCAAAAGTGCAAGAAACTCCCAAAGTTCCAAGGTATGTAAGACTGAACCACTCTGAAGATCAGATCATAGGTGACAAAAGCAAAGTGTGCAAAATAGAAGGAATGTTGCTCAAAATCTGGATGAATGTTGTCTGATCTCAAAGATTGAACCTAAGACAATAAATGAAGCCTGCAATGATGAAAATTAGACCAAAGCAATGGAGGAAGAGTTGATGCAAATTGAGAAAAATCACACTTGGGATCTTGTTTCTAGACCTAGTAACAAGAATATGATTGGAACCAAATGGGTCTTCTGGAACAAACTAAATGAAGTTGGTGAAGTAATCAGAAATAAAGCTAGATTAGTCTGCAAATGCTAGTCTCAAATAGAAGGGATTGATTTTGAGGAAACTTTTGCTCCGGTGGCAAGAACTGAAGTAGTCAGACTATTTCTTGCATTTACTGCCTTCAAAGATTTCAAAGTGTATCAGATGGATGTCAAATCTGCTTTCCTAAATGGTGACCTAGAAGCAGAGGTGTACATTGAACAACTGGATCGATTTCAGTTATCTGAGCATGATGATATGGTTTGCAAATTAAAGAAGGTACTGTATGGTCTAAAGCAAGCCCCAAGAGCATGGTATGAGAGGCTGGACAAACATCTTTTAAAGATTAGTTTCAACAAAGGTACTGCTGATAGTAACCTATATTTCAAAATTGATCATGAAAACATCTTGATTGTTGAAGTATTTGTTGATGATATCATCTTTGGAGGAAGAGACAGTATGTGTAAAACCTTTGCAAACCAAATGAAAAGTGAATTTGAAATGTCAATGCTCGGTGAAATGAATTTCTTCTTGGGTCTGCAAATTACTCAGACAGATAAAGGAATCTTTATCTCTCAGACCAAATATGTGAAAGAACTATTGAAGAAATTTGGAATGGAAGATTCAAAGCCAATGAACACTCCTATGGCTACCAGATGTAAGTTGAGAAAAGATGATGACTCTCCTAAGACAAATCAGATAAAGTACAAATCAATGATTGGAGGATTACTGTATCTCACTCAGACTAGACCAGATATAATGCAGGCTGTTGGTCTTGTGGCAAGATTCCAGGCTGATCCCAAAGAATCTCATGTCATGGCAATCAAAAGAATTTTTAGGTACTTGAAAGGAACAGTTGAGTATGGCCTATGGTGTCCTAGAGATCATGGCTTTTCTCTTCATGCATATACAGATGCAGATTGGGCAGGAGATGTGGATGATAGGAAGAGTACAAGTGGAGGAGCATTCTTTTTGGGAAAAAGGTTGGTTTCTTGGCTAAGCAAGAAATAAGAAGCAATATCCTTGTCTACAACAAAAGCATAATACATTGCAGCAGCAGGTAGTTGCACTCAACTTTTGTGGATGAAGCAAATGCTAAGAGATATTCAAGTAGAATATGAGGAGCCTATCACAATTTTCTGTGATAATTCAAGTGCAATAAATATTTCTAAGAATCCGGTATTGCATTCTAAGACCAAGCATATATCTATCAATTTTCACTTTTTGAGAGAACAAGTGAACAAGGGTGAAGTCAGATTGGAGTATGTGCCCTCTAAGGATCAGCTTGCAGATATTTTTACTAAACCTCTTCCCAAGGACTCTTTTGAGTATCTCAGGGAGAAGTTAGGGGTCATGGCCCCTCCGGTGATGAACTAGGATGCACTGATGTGCATCAATCTGGTGGATATCACAGTCATATCTTGTGATCCGGATTGATGATGGGGAGCTGCTACTAAGGGGGAGCAGCTGGTATGATTCTGATGTGTTAGAATTGCAAGTATGAACCCTTTGCCATTGATGTCAAAGGGGGAGAGAAGACATGTGAAAAACAAGTGGTTGATGATCAAAGGGGGAGCAGTAAAGGAAGAGAAGACATGTGAAGAGTTGTTGCTGATAGGGGGAGCTATGACAGAAAGGAGAAGTTCTTGTCTTGATGGTTTTTCACATCATATGTTGCCATCAATGACAAAGGGGGAGATTGTTGCAAGTATGAGGTTAACTAGTGTTGTCATTGATGTCAACATACTCATATTGCATTGATAAGAAGGATTGCATGAGCTGTGTGCTGAGGTTATTGAGGAAATTAGTCTCCATCAGGAACAGTGAAGAACAGTGATGAGAAGAAGGCAAAAGTACTCAATAGGTTGAAGATCAAAGGATGCGGTTTAAAGGGTTTGTAGATATGAGTCTTGAGATGTTCCAATTAAGATTTCAGAGGTCTGCATAAAGATCTGAAGAAGTTATGGCTGCTTGTGTAGAACCGGTTCCGACAGGTGTTTAGTGGAGACAGAGTGTCACAGATTGGTCCGGTGAGATCTGGAATTACATTATCTCATTCTGCGGATTGGAAGGAGTGTTGAAGAAGTCACTGTGAAGTGACAACTAGATTTGTGAATGATTTGGAGGTCCAGAAGAACCTTTTTCATTATGACAGTGATGACAGACTGTGTTCTTGAAGTTTCAGATGAAGAACAGAAGAATTCGAGTAAGCTGATAAAGTGCAGATATTCTTGATGATTCAGGAAAGGTTTTTGTGATCTTTGGATCATGTTCTATTCTTATTGGCAGTCCGCATTGAAGTTAGAGTTTGCATTCGAAGAATAACCATAGATTTTGGTGTTCTTCTTAAGACTGGCCGACTGGATGTATTACACGTCTTGCGAATGATCTTGTAGGTGTTTTCTGACTTAGATGATTGTTCCTAAGTCGATGTATAAATAAGGGTTTGTGAATTCATTTTGAAGTGTGTCTTGTGGGGATGAGTGTGATATAGTGAAGGGAAGTGCAAAAGGCAGAGCAGGAGTTTTTAGGCTTAAATGGAACTAATCCAGGCATGGTAAAGATGTCATTCTCCAATTCAAGTTTGTAATACTTGTTACTTTGTAGACAGTGTGTCTCTTGTAGGCAGTGTGCCTCTTGTGAGCAGTGTGCTCGGGCAGTGAGCCCTAATTGGCATGTGCCATCCATTTTTCTTATTCTTCTAACAGAGAATAATCCTTGGGTTAATCACCCCGTGGTTTTTTCCTTGACCGGGTTTTCCACGTCAAAATCTTGGTGTCTAATGTGTTGATGTTTATTTGCTCTGGTGTTTATGCTTTATGCTTTCATGAATGGTTAATTGATATGCTATTAAATAACAAAGAATAATCAAGTGTCTAAAGTAAAAGCAAATTTTTGTACAACTGATTCACCCCCCCTCTCAGTTGTGTGCCCTAGATCTAACATCAAGATGCTGCTACAGGAGACAGAATGGTAGGACAACAAAATTAAGCATGGACATCAACACTATAGGTGACTTTAAATGTGGTCTGAAACACTATAATTTCTAACTCATGCTCACACCCTCATAACTAGTATCCACATAGTAATTTCAATATGCTTACAAAGTCAGAAAACCATGTTGGGAGATCACACATAAACCAAACATGACTTTCATGTCAGCAACTTGGATTTATATTACATAAAATATAGTTTTCACTAAAACATACATAACTTTCTCAAAACACAACATTTTTCTAATTTTTAAAATGTGTTGGAAATACATAGATCTACAAAACCCAATAAATATTTCATAATAACTATCTTTATTATAACTTTATAAATACAATATAATCACATGTAAACATCATGCTAAAAATAGCAGCAGATATAGATAGTCACTAATTAATACATATCTCATAATTGAAAAACTGGGTAAGGCTGATTTATTTTTTTATATGATTCAAAATACTTAGTTGCGCACCTTCCATAAAAATTTCAGGGAAACATAGTTCATAAAACTAAAGTTATTGATGCTGCAACAGACTAATTTTTATCATGACAGATTTACCAGTTTAACAAAAAAATAGTCCACTTGTTTTAATAACTAAAAACAACTATAAAAGATGAAATCATAAAAATTGGAGATAAAGTTTATCCCCTAATTTAAAACCATATATCCAGAAATTAGAAATACCTAGATCACGGTTTAAGAGATATGTCTAAACTAAGATAGGTTACTATTTTTCTTTTTGGTCTCTTCCCAAGTCTTCTATTATATATATATTTTTTTCCTATACAAGAAATTAATATTTCAATATTCTAAAAATCATATTCAGATCAAATAACCTATCAAATCTTCCTACTAACTTTTAAGAATTTCCAACAAATCCAATTCAACAAAAATTCTTTTTTAATCTTCAAAATCAATGAAACTATAATTTGTCTAAATCTTTTTTTTTGCACAAAAAGCATATAAATCACAATTTCTTCCCACAATCCTATATTCAATTATTAACCAAAGTAAGTCTTTGATAAAGTCTTTCATGACAAGAATCCTACCTCAATACTTGTAGTAATTTGGTAAAAAGAATGGAAAAAGCACAACAATCCTTCAATTCTTCACAAAAAAAGCACTTTCAAATCCCTGAGCTTCAATAATATGTTTTATTTTTCTTCTCCTTTGCATAATAAAATTGATAACCAAAAAAAAGAATGAAAAAAGCTAATTCTCTTCTTTTAATAACTCTTCCTATTTTTTTCAAAACTTAAAAAGCAAAATATAATATTATATTCTTAATAAAAGAAAAATAATATTAAAATAACTTTATTCGTATTCATACACATCTTACTTAAAACTATATTAGAAAATATAATTTTCTAATTCACAAATATAATAAATTTAATAATTGATTCTCTAAATCTTTAAAATGGACATGCACATTCAATAATTAAATAAATTAACAAATTAAAATAATTCAACTTATTTCTTTTTTCCAAAAGAAATTAATTACCAAAATAAATAAATAAAAGAAATAATATAATGCTTATATGTTTATATAATTATATATTATTTTTTTAATATTTTTTTAAATTATAAATATGTATCTATAAATATATGCTTATTTTAAGTCTATCTAAAATATCATTTCATGCAAGAGCATAATATATAGATATATTTTTTTTTTAATGGAAACAACTAGATTACATAGATATCGGCATCTCTGCCCTTTTATCAAGCAATTCAAATGAACATACTATAGCAACAAAATTCACATATTTATCTAATCATCATACATCAATCACATCCATTAACCATATAAAATGCTCAAACATGACTACGTAACCACATAACGATGCATAATAAAGCCACTCAATGAAGAAATATGAATGATGCAATATGTCATAAAACTAAGTGGGTGTGTGCATGCATTGGGTTTATCTGTCATGCCAACTCTTTCCTGCATCTAAGACACTTCTACCTCAACCATGTTCCCGTCTTCAACATTTTTCCTGCACTCAGTTGCACTTAGATTTTCATCAATAGGTTAGTCCTTATAATCATAGCCAAAGCAAGACAAGATATACATCCATAATCATACCAATAATAATTGCTTATTAGATCGACTTTCAAATTCAATGCATTTTAAATATCAACTATTTTACCTTTACGCACATGAAATCACTCAATAGTAAAATAATCATAGTTAAATGTCCAATAATTGAAATTATAAATAAAGTCCAAAAACAAGATGTGACATCCTTCCCCACTAGGAAGAGACATTGTCCTGGTGTCTTATTACACACATACTCAGATAATAATAGCATCTCACTATAACAATCAAAGTATCAATAAAGTATCATCAAATCAAACAAAAGTATCTCTACTATGCAAAAATAAAAGAATCTCTGATAAATCCTCAAATGAGAAAAAGGACAAATGATCTCTTATACATTCTCTCAAGTGGCACTATCCACAAAACATTAGTCCCATTGGACCTTATACTTAAAATATCTTTATTATGCACTTAACATTGTGTCTATCAGAAAAAAAATTGAGTAGGCTCCTCTAGCAGCACTCCTGGACCTAGTTAATACATCAATATGCATGACACAACTACCACCCAATTGCATTCATTCTAACATAAGGATAATAATTACATCTTTAATGCACGCCAAACAAGGCATAAATCATAGTTCATCATAGACATATACAAGCATGAATTAGCATCACAATGCACATGCAATCTCATGGTAATACAATATAATATTAAAAGATCAGTCCTCCTACCTGACACTTGGTCGAGGTTTCAAAACAACAAAACAAACCTCCAAAGGTGCACCAACTAGGTCATAACCAACCATCATGCATACAACTCCTCTAAGACTACACCACTTCATCCTCTAATGGCCACTACAATGAGAAGATTCTCTAGCTAAAAAGCGTGACAGACTACAAGCAAGTCAAGTCCGCAAAACTCAGGACCACAACTATGTTAGGATAACCTCACAAGCTATCAACTAAGTCTAAGGAAACTCACAAGGCTACCACTCACAAGGATAATTACAAACAAAAGATTAATCTCTCAACAATCCTTCCTCAAGTGCTACTCTCCACAAAAGAACTCAAGAATCAGGTAAAGCTAACTCAAAAAGGTTATAGGTACCACTACTACATATTCATCATGACCAAAAGCATGCCTCAACTCCAGACATGGTTTCCCTACATGAGGTACTTCCTCACGTTCCACTTCTAAAAGAGAGGGTTTCTCTAACACTCTAGCTCTACACCACCAAAACTAGGATCAACCAAATAGGTTCTTGGAGGGAAGAATCTAACCACACCCTCTAACATCATAAGCACTTCCATTAAGCAAGGATTATCAACCTATTACTCACTAGGAGAACATCTAAGGCTGCCACAACTCACCAACAAGGTACAAGACTACTCACAACACCACTTCAACTCTTAATTAAGCTAGACCAAAAGGTTAACAACACAAGACGATCACGAGTTCATGATCTACTAGGCAACACAAAGCTTCCTTATGGCCTAACACCAAGTATCCATAAAATGAATACAAAAGACACAACTTCATCGCACAAGAATTGCATCGCTTCCAGCATCAAGCTAGGAAACCTCCAAGTACTAAAGGGAAACTCTAGAAGCAGCGCAATTCCCAAAGTTGGAAAACTTGACAAAAGTAAGAAGGCAACTATAATACCATAAATGTATACATTACATGCTCATGTACTACTAAGGTTTCATCTCACCCTATGCTATGTCAAAACATGAGCATAGTTATGAAACTCTCATACAAAGGACACAACCACACAACACTTCACCAATACAATTACTAAAAGCAAGATTCAATCCAAACGAATTCTCTACATATCTCGTTCACATAGGCAACATCAAGAATCAACATCTAAGCTCATATAAGAATTCAATTCACATCAAGTGATCCATAGTGACACAAAACTCCATTTCAGAACTTCCTCAATATTTCAAACAATGTTCATTGCATCTAACAACAATCAATGAATTCAATCTACCAAAGCTCTAGTAACACGCACACCAAGAATCAGTATTTTCTCTACATTCTACTCTTTTTTTCAATCCATCAGAGGCCCAATCCTAGACATGATAGAGAACATAACATGATACATGACCAATAGTTTAAAACATTCAAGCATAGCCACCAATAATAATAAATAAATAAAATACCAAAGTGAAAGAAAAAGTTGATTTCAACAATAAGGCATAAAATGAGCTCAATTTCAATAGTAAATCAACTATGATCATAAGGATCACAAGATAAATAAACTTCAAATTTTGATGGCTATACTCATTCATAAATAAGAATTAAAATTCAATGTTGGTCCTTACAACATTATAGAATTTACCAAAGTCAAATAAATAAAGTATCAAAATTCAAAGTTCCACATTACATAAACTACGTGACTAATTCTAGCCACTAGGGAGGAAGTACAATGCTACACTACACCTGGATCCCAAAATATGAGGTGAGTAAGAGAACACGCTTAATCACACCAAAAAATGAGTCTTCTAAGACTCCAAACACACCTATAATATAGATCATTCTATTTTATCCACACTAACATCACTCAGTGGTTCCAAGCAACATAAAGTTGCATCCCATTCAAGGGAATCACAATCACCATGCAAGACGCTCACAGTCATACACCAGCAAACATCCAACAACCAAGATTAAGCTAGGACAAAATCAGGTTCACGACCAAGATATCGAAACACATCAATCTCACCAACAAGCAGTGGTTAACATTTCTTACCAAACAAGGGTTCACCAATCATATGGATAATACATTAATGCAACATTCACAAGAGACCAAATTTCTTCACAACATGATGACAAGCATACTAAATGCACACTAAACAATGGGGAAATCACAACTCAAAGTCACAAGATGTAGGGTTTGCTAATTCACTCAAGATTCTAAGACTTCAACATCACAAGGACTATGCCAATGACCCTTTTACAACCCCATTTTCTTTTTAACTCTTCAAATAATTCAATGAAGTAATTATACCCAGGTTCCCACATGAATCCTAGGAAATAATGCAATCTAGGGACATAAGCCATTACCCAAATGATCTATTTTAGCAATGCAATGCAACACTTTCTTACAACTGCATAATTAATCCACACAGGGACATGCTCTCAAGAAGACAAAGCAATATGCATTTCAAGCAAGCATTTCCAATCACCATACAGAGGCAATTAATAAAACAAAAATGACAAGTATTATGAGGATATGCTACTCTTGCAACAAACATACACACAACAAGGTGCATAATGCAAGGTACATTTAAACTAGCATTCTTCACATATCAAGCATATGATCAAACATCCCCTTTCACATACTAATGCATAACTCTTAAAAGAGTAAACCAAGTTTAATCACACTCAAGAACATGGTATTTCCTTTCACACAAAGGTTTTCATAACTCTTCTATCAAAAGTGGTCACACAAGCACGAGCATGACCCTACAAAGGTCACTCAAGAACTCACACACTGCAAGGGTTCATGCCAAGAATTCAGGACATCCAGAAGGAAAACACACATAAACAACTTCTAGGCAACCACCAAGGTTTATTTAACCCTGAAACAATGAATTCCTCACTGCACACATGCAAGGAAGACACAACAAAAGAAGGCACATGCTACTCATAGCACACCAACACACAAGGACCCACACATGCTCAAATAAACTAAGCAACACAACACCCAGAGCTCCCAATGCTGGAACCATGCTCAGATACCAAATGTAAGGTACACAATCTAGAATTATATCAAAGAATTAAATAAATCACCTCATTCTCATTAATATAAAATGGATAATATACATCTTCCATATATATTTATTGAAATATCAATTACATCTTACAAAAGCATGTGCTATATCCATGTTAGCACAATAAAATAATATATAATGATACATCTCTAGCTCTCATGCCATAAAGCCATCTCAGTACAATAATCAAGTATAATATACAAGTAATGAATAATAAACCAAATCACTTTCGCTGGCTGCCACTAACCCACAAGGTCATCCACAAGCCAAGAGATGAGAACATGGCCTAGGCGCTTTTCCGCCCAACCATGAAGCATTTACGCTTCCCCAGAATCCTTCCTAACATGAAGGATACTCGACCCTGCATGAAGTGCCTAGCAACCTGGAAACAATAGGTAGGAGGGACAACCTGGTGCAACCTAATGTCTAAATACATATCTTTCTAATAGAATGTGCGATATCTCACAAATAGGATGTGGCAAAGAAACATATAAATATAATTTTTTGAGACACATACATTCATCTATTTCAATGAAGACATGGCTTTGAGCACTTAAAAATATCATTATGGTCAAAATCGTGAAAAGAGGATCAACCTTCTCTATTATTGCACATTCAGCATCCATCCCGGAAGGTAAGCCCAACACACTCACACAACAAATTAACTAATTCCATTGCAAAATCAATCCATGATAACACATGTATTTTTCCACACAGCAGTTAATAGTTATTTTTTTGCAAAATCAACGTAAATACACATTTTCAAGCAAGTACAAGTTCTATATGATGTATGCATATCATACTTCTAACAATGAGCTTCATGCATGATTTATTTCAGATACCCATACTATCTATACTTATATTTTTCTAACCATTTCTTAATTTATGCAACAAGGATAAGAGAATTCAGTTATATAATAATAGATGCCAGTATTGTTTATGATGCAAATTATATAGATATTTATATGTTAAAAATACATAATCCACTTTGCATGCACAATTATTTCACAAATAAAGCTAGATTATATGAATTCATACCCACAAGCAAGATCAGATTTATAATATTGTTATGATTAAATTTGTAATAAGGAATAAAAGAGAGTCATCTTTTCTAACAATT
Source organism: Cunninghamia lanceolata (assembly GCA_027924645.1). NCBI lineage: Eukaryota > Viridiplantae > Streptophyta > Pinopsida > Cupressales > Cupressaceae > Cunninghamia > Cunninghamia lanceolata. The sequence continues at coordinate 13,382,691 of BSBN01000503.1, read as the reverse complement.
TTAGATTCATGTTTGTCAAACAAGAACACCATTTAAGTGAAGGCATAAACAGATAGGTTAGTTAAATTAAACCTACAGGTGATCAAGATGCTACTAGAGGAGATAGAATGGTAGGACAACAAAATTAAGCATGGACATCAACACTACAAGTGACTTTAAATGTGGTCTGAAACATTATAATTTCCAACTCATGCTCACACCCTCATAAATAGTATCCACATAGCAATTTCAATATACTTACAAAGTCAGAAAACCATGTTGGGAGATCACACATAAACCAAACATGACTTTTATGCCAGCAACTTGGATTTATATTGCATAAAATATAGTTTTCACTAAAACATACATAACTTTCTCAAAACACAACATTTTTCTAATTTTTAAAATGCGTTAGAAATATAGCGATCTACAAAACCCAATAAATATTTTCATAAATTTTATAAATACAATATAATCACATATAAACATCATGCTAAAAATAGCAACAAAGATAGACAGACACTAATTAATAAATATCTCATAATTGAAAAACTGGGTAAGGCAGATTTTTCTTCTATGATTCAAAATACTTAGTTGCGCACCTTCCATAAAAATTTTAGAGAAACCTAGTTCATAAAAATAAAGTTATTGATGCCGCAACAGACTAATTTTTATCATGACAGATTTACCAATTTAAAAAAAACCCTCCACTTGTTTTAATAACTAAAAGCAAACTATAAAAGATGAAATCATAAAAATTGGAGATAAAATTTATCCCCTAATTTAAAACCATATATCCAGAAATTAGAAATACCTAGATCGCGGTTTAAGAGATATGTCTAAACTAAGATAGGTTACTATTTTTATTTTCAGTCTCTTCCCAAGTCTTCTATTATGTTTTTTTTCTCCTATACAAGAAATTAATATTTCAATATTCTAAAAATCATATTCAAATCAAATAACCTATCAAATCTTCCTACTAACTTTTAAGAATTCCCAACAAATCCAATTCAACAAAAGTTCTTTTCTAATCTTCAAAATCAATGAAACTATAACTTGTTTAAATCTTTCTTTTTGCACAAGAAGCATATAAATCACAATTTCTTCACACAATCATATATTCAATTATTAACCAAAGTAAGTCTTTGTTAAAGTCTTTCATGTCAAGAATCCTACCTCAATCCTTGTAGTAATTTGGTATGGAGATGAACCAATCAATTCAAAAAGCACAACAATCCTTCAATTCTTCACAAAAAAAGCACTTTCAAATCTGTGAGCTTCAATAATTTGTTTTATTTTTCTTCTCCTTTGCATAATAAAATTGATAACAAAAAAGAAGAATGAAAAAAGATAATTCTCTTCTTTTAATAACTCTTCCTATTTTTTCAAAGCTTAAAAAGCAAAATATAATATTATATTCTTAATAAAAGAAAAATAATATTAAAATGACTTTATTCGTATTCATGCACATCCTACTTAAAACAATATTAGAAAATATAATTTTCCAATTCATAAATATGATAAATTTAATAATTGATTCTCTAAATCTTTAAAATAGACATGCACATTCAATAATTAAATAAATTAACAAATTAAAATAATTCAACTCATTTCTTTTTTCCAAAAGAAATTAATTACCAAAATAAATAAATAAAAGAAATAATATAATGCTTATATGTTTATATAATTATATATAAATATGTATCTATAAATATATGCTTATTTTAAGTCTATCTAAAATATAATTTCATACAAGAGCATAATATATAGATATTTATTAATTTAAATTGTATAAATTATATATATATATCAAATTGAATTCAACTTATACAATTCTATTAAATCTAAGTCAAAATAACATATAAACACATGGCTGACTTATGCAATTCAAATGACATATTGTAGAAACAAAATTCACATATTTATCTAATCGTCATACATCAATCACATCCATTAACCATATAAAATGCTCAAACATGAGTCGTAACCACATAACGATGCATAATAAAGCCACTCAATGAAGAAATATGAAAGATGCAATATGTCCTGAAACTAAGTGAGTGTATGCATGCATCAGGTTTATCCGTCATGCCAAATCTTTCCGGCAGCTAAGACACTTCTACCTCAACCATGTTCCCATCTTTGACATTTTTCCTGCACTCAATTGCACTTAGATTTTCATCAATAGGTTAGTCCTTATAATCATAGCCGAAGAAAGACAAGATATACATCCATAATCATACCAATAATAATTGCTTATTAGATCGACTTTCAAATTCAATGCATTTTAAATATCAACTATTTTACCTTTACACACATAAAATCACTCAATAGTAAAATAATCATAATTAAATGTCTAATAATTGAAATTATAAATAAAGTCCAAAAATGAGATGTGACAGAATCTAGCTAAGATCTCTAGGAGTAGACCAAAAAGGCAAAATGGATGAGGATGGAGGGGGGAAAACAAGCACAAATATGATATGTACGCAAGATTAAAACAATATACAACCAATGACATGAGGGCACAAAGACACTTGGGAAGATATGGTTGTAACCAAATTTTTAAAACACTTACAAGTTAGACCTTGCAAAGAAGATCCATAGTACACGACCATGGATAAATTGCTACATATTACTTGCCTCTTTCAAAGACAAGTATGAAGGAACTGATTTCTCTCAAATTAAAAATACATCCATCTCCAAGCTGCAACAAATGATGCCTCTTGCATGTATGTACATGCAAACTACTAATGTTAAGATTATCCTTGTTGGAATTGGAAATGACTATCATCTAGACATGGAAACCACAAGTAGTAGGGAGTATCATCATGTTCACCCACTTGATAACATTCATCTTCAATATCCTTGGTAGAATGATACACATCTAGACCTGCACACAAATTAGCATGAAGAAAAAGACCTTCCTGAACTTCAAACTAAAATGTCTCTAGCTTAGGTTCAACCTCAAGCTGGGCTATATCATGTGACTACTCAAGTGCATCCAAAGCTCACAAGCCAATTAAACCAAAAATGTTGATGTACTCTTCCATGATTGAATCAAAACATTTATTTAAATCTAATTCTACACTATTAACATATAGATCATAAATTTGAGGCACTTCATGTGAAGACTGACAATCTTAAAACTTTGTTTTGTGTCCTTCACTACAACCTACTATAAAAATATTGCAGCTAAGAAATTGATCCATGATCTGATCTTCTTCTTCTCCCTGCAACCTAGCATCTTGATCCTTCTGAGAACATACAACCTCAGCATCAAAATGTTCAACCAATGAGTTTAAAAATATGTCCTCAACGCAATCCTTATCAACAAAAGATAACTGCTCTAAACCAAGGTCTAAATATTTTTGAGGTTAAAATCTTCATGACTAAGAGTAATTAGATCATGCACACCTTCACATTCATCTTTCTCAATTGCAACAAGGAAGGTGTGAGCATCATCTCCTTTAGGATCAATAAATGAAGGAAGTACATCAAATAAATAACAAAGCTTTTGCACATCAACTTGCTTACATCCACAACAACGTCACCGCCCATGGCGACACCTTCAAACTAAAACTTATTGTCTATAGTGGTCATATATCTGAATAGTCTCATCACCAAGTGCAGGCACATCTTTTTCATCCTTGACTTCAGGTTGGGAGTGAATTGGTAAAACATCATTATCATCCTTAAAAGATGACCCATCCAATTAAAGATAAGTGGCTACACTATCTTCACTATCTACACAACTATCATACATGATGTTGCATCATAAAGTTCAACCCTTTTGATTACACTCTCAACCTAATCCACTTTATTGAACCCACAATAACTAGTTCATCTTTTGCAACACCTTCCTTAGAGGACAACAATTTCATCATGTAGTCACTCCTCATTCTTTCAAGGGATTCAAGGCATTCATAAGCCTATTGCAAGATTATTAGCTTTAGATTCTTCTACACTAAAATCAAACCAACCTCATATGCTTCAAAGAACATGTCAATGTAGATAGGGGCATCAGGTTTACAAGCATTTGATATTCTAGAAAGAGCAACAATAAACCTGTGGTTGAAGTCCATAGTATATTCACCCTCTTGCCTTCTAATATTTTCCAATTCTTCAAGAGAAACAAGGTCTACATCAATTGAATATTTCTCATCAAAAGCGTCCATAAGGTCCTTCCAAGAAGGTAAGTAATGTTCTGGAAAACCTTGAAGCCACCTCCTTGCCATCCCACATAGAGATCTAACAAATAATCTCATCCATATGTCCCATCTTCAAATTAAATATTCTCCATAAATTCTAAAAATATAGCAAAATGTGTATCCCCTTCATAAAGATCACACTCATCAAAGATAGGAATTTGAATGTAGACCTTGGTTGGCATAGTTTGCATTTCATAATTGACCCAAAAGGTCTAGTTGTTTGTAAGTGGTGTCAAGAGGAATGATGGGGGACTGAACAACTAGGCTTTTTGTAGAAACAAGATGAGCATTGGATTGCAATTTGAATTCCAATAGCTTGATTTGGTTTTTAATTTCATTATGCTACCTAACAAGCTCATCATGATTATTATGGAGTATAGATACATGGATACTTTGAGAATATATTGGAGATGCAGTATGACTATTAGAGCCAGAATTGGATGCATCACTGTAGTAGTCTGAGTCATATTCATCCATATCAGAAACAGGGCATAATTCAGGAGAAGGAACATAAGAAGAAACTACTCTACGAATATATTCAAACCTAAAGTCCATGACTATAAGTTCATGGCATGCCAAAAAAGGAAATTACTTCTTACACGAAGAAGTTTCTTTGCATATCAAAGTCTTGCTTCAAGAGAGGAAAAGAAGAAATATTTTATGTACCTTAACCTGCTACAACATCGATGTGAAAAGGAACTATTGCACCACCAATAGGCATGTATCAGCAATAGAACTTTGAAATTATGTTTCAAAGTTTCCACCTCATAGAATGAGGAAATCCTTAGAGCGAATAGAACTACCAAGGTTAAAAACACTTTTGGTTCTTCTCACCAGTAGAATCATTAACTTCTTGTAACCTGAGATAGGACTAATTGGAGTTGTCCCCAATAGAGTCATCATTCTATTGGGTCACAAAACCATAGGTCCTCACCTCTAGTGCCACGACCAAGAGTGAGACAAGGGGAACATGGTATCTCAAGAAAGAAGAATGATACATCAATAAAGAGAGGGTGGTTTTGGTCCAACACATAGGATTAGGGCGGATCCTCTTCTTCTTTAGGCTCTACAAAACCTAGGGGTATTCCCTTGGGATCTTAATATATGGTAACAATTGGAACATGGCTTTGACTACCATGCCCTAATGGAAATTAGGAACAAGCCTACTAGACCTCATTAATAGCAGATTACAAGAAAGGATATAAGTTCACCCAAAATATAATCAACTTAAATCACCAAAGATGAATCCCCTTAAATTTTCATACACACTTATATCTTGCAACCACATCATCACAGTCCTCTGAATATTTATCTAACACAAGATCACTCAAGATATGCACTTGCAAGGAAATGAACTACACTAGTGGGCTAAGCTCCTACATGAACAAACCTCTAAATATCTATCTGACACAAGCTCACTAGAGATATACAAAAATAATAATTTGTTTGTGGATGCAAGCACAATAGGAACCTAAGATACTTCTAAACTACTCTTGAAAGATGTTTTCATTTTAAGTAACATGATTAACCATGGACTTTGAGGACCAGTGGCTATCCAATAGGTAATAGAGTCATAGGTTTCCAAGAGGAACAACAAATCAAAATCATGCAGGAATATGAGCCATGCATTTACATACATCAAAGATATGGTATCAAATAAAAGAGCATTCTTAATAATCCATCCCCATACTATAGAAATCCATATGAAATATAAAAATGACCATTACAAGAGCCTTGCAATGAATTAAAATGCTACGATATTTATCAAATCTCTATTACAATCATACAAGAAAATGTGGCAAGAGGAAATCCACAACTATGATTGAGGGTTTCCCTAAAGATCTACAAATAATCATGGAGACATTCTGTTACAGAAACCATTTACAATATTAACCTCCTTGTGATTTACAAAATGTGCTACTCTAAATGGGCTAGACTAGTAGGATTTGAAACCCTAGACGATCCTTATCACTTATAGGCATGTAAGAAATGATCAACCCATTAAATGACAAATAACCCAGTATTTATAAGATTTTAGTTTCTTCCATCCTTGGTCACTTGCAGGAATTGATGTACTACTGCAGGTTGAAGCAATGAATGCAATCCATGTTTAAAATGTTTCTCACTCAAAATGAATGATCTAAATCCTGCATGGAGAATATTGGCAATTGGAACTCAACAACCGCATTCATGGTGACAGTACCTCCATCATCCATCATTGATATTTGTAATTAGAATCATGCCCTTTAGATGAAAACTGTTGTTTGGGAAAGATAAATGCATTTGAGAAGTTGCAAGGGTTGAATCAGGTCATTAATGGTGATCTGGGAAATGTTTGGAGCATTCTATAGAAATCTGGAAGATTTGTAGAAACCTGACAAGAATAGGATATGAGAACTGGACATAAGGAGTGGAAAGAATGAAGTCCTGAAGGATGGGAAAGTTCTGTGAAATGGGAGGGAATGAGCAATTTGGACAATGGGACAAATGAAGAAATTTGATAGCACTAGATAAAAGGATGGAGAAAGGCAAAGATATCTTGCAGAACTGAAGGCAAGAATTGAAGGTTGAAGTGAAGGGAAATACACAAAGGAAATCCAAAAGGCAATCAAGTTTCTACAAAGGAGGAAGAAGAGTGATTTGAAAAGTAGGATTTGGATGCGGAATAGAATGTCAAGACAGAATATGGAGTGAAGGAAGACATCCTAAAGTCTAAGGAGGAAAGTCTGTAAAGAGGAAAATAGAAGATGCAAAGGTGTAGAAATTCAACCCAAAAGTAGATGTGGGAAGTGGAGGGACCAAGTGGATGAGATCCAAAAGGCAAGAGAAATTTTGTAAAGTGAATGGAAGGAATGTGGAAAAGGGAAGTGGAACCAAAGATGGAGATGTATCTGGTTCTAAGAGGAAGCTTTGTAAATGGAAATGAAGATAAAAGGAAGGAATACGAAGGAAGACTAGAGAATAGGATGGTGGAAGTGAAGGTGAACATATCTAATTTGGAAGGACTTTTAAATTGTGCAAAATAGAGAAAGCGGGGAAAATCAAAGGAAATGAAGGATTTGTAGGAACACGGAAGGGGATGGGAGGACGAGATATTAGATCTTGAAATGTGAAGTCTGGTAACCAAGTGATATTTCACAAATTGGAGGAAAATAGGTGAAGTGAAAAAGACAAAAGGTCCTGATGGAATTTTGTGAAGCTTTTACACAAAATAGGAGGTGGATACAAGATATGAATAGGTAGAATACATCTGGTAGTCAGTCGAAAACCCACAAAATAGAAGAAACATAAGAAATAGAGGAAGTGAAGGATCCAATGAATTTTGGTGGAACTTTGGTGTGAGAAAGGAAGAAGGAACCAGATGGGAGGTAAAGGGATCATGTCTGGTAGCACCCAGAAACACTACAAATAGGCAGAAACACTAGAAAATGATTGATAACTTTTTAGACTTAGAAACTTTTTGGATTTTTGGCAACTTCAACACATGGTGGGAACATGGGGATGACAACAAATTATTCCAAGGCAACATTTGACCAAGAAAAGATCCAATTAATATTTCTTAGATCAGTTATAAATGGTCGGTTAAAATAGGGCAAGTGCACAAAATGGGCAAGGACCTAGGATTTTGCAAATTTTGAATTGGGTCCCAACAAAGCTCATCTCATTGATCCTTACAATGATCTCTACTATTTGTGATATATAGTAACATTTCTCCTACCACCTCAACCACTTTATCCTTGGTTGCCTACATTATCTCCATGGTTTCTATATTTTTCATAAATATATATAGATTATGCAACACTTTTCTCACCAGAATATATTCCTCTCTTATCATAATTTTTGCCTCTCTCCATGTAATACCTCTTCTTCTCCAACCCTCTTTCTATTTGTCCTTGGGTTGTAAACAGCAAAATGCTTCAAGATGAACATCTCTTATATACGTATTGGGATTCGAGTATCTATCAGTAGATAAAATAATATTATGCAAATATAGCTCACACAACAGATTCTTTTCTATCTTAGCTTCGTGCTTCCTAAATAAGATTCATCGGATACTATGGGTGTATCTAGGTTTTCTAATGATCCTTCAATCACCCTTTTACCTATAATGTATGCACTCTTGCAAGGGGCCTATATTGTAGCATTTTAGTGGCAAGCATTGAAATTATTTGAATTTTGTCCCTCAAAACCTAGTTTTCCTCATTTAGCTGTTTATGATTAAATTTCTCCTAGATCTTAATTGCTACATTTTTTCCTTTTGATTGGTATATGTAATGAACCATTCATATTTTAATTTCTCCAATTTTCTCTCACATTCATTTACAAGACATGTTTCTTTATCCTTTACCTACATCATTGTAACTTCTAATTATGTAACTTTGTTTTCAAGTGTCGTTATCTCATCTTATTTCTTGAACAAATCATGGGCTTGCTCTAACTCCACTAGACCTATAGTAGACTCATCAACCCTTTCTACAAGCCCATCCTCTTCAATATCTTCAGCAACAATATCCACAAGTTCTTCTCCCTATTCTACCATAAATACCTTTGCAATAGGTATCTCTAATTCAAGTTCTCCTACAACAGAGTCTTCTACTATAGGCATTTCTACTGCAAGGTTCTCCATTACATAATTTTTAACTACAGGTGTTCTTCTCTTTCATTTAGTTCTCCATGACACCTTTTCCTTTAAAATCTCCACCTTATAATCAGATTGACCTTCTTTCTCCAATCATGTAGCTTGTTTACTAGTCATGACTGCTAAATTCTTAAGTCTCATAAATCACCTTACATTCAATTTTGGAGGAGGGGGTTTTATTGTACTTCATCCTTGTATTCAAATTCCTCTATCCAAATTGTTTGCCTCCTTCTCTTTCTACTATCTCCTATTGTAGTTGTAGAAGGCCCCACTTTATCTCCTAGAGCAATATGTTTAGGAGGTATATTACTTATTTCAATACTTGCATCATGGACAAGGGCATGGCCATCTTCCTATGCAACATCTTCTCCTTGTGTGGTAGGTCTTGCAATGAACATTTCCCGAGTTAATTAGGGTTGCCTTCATTTCAAGGCATCTATTACCACCAACTTAATTAACCCATGATGAGCTAGTTATTTGATTTTTCCATTTTACACTTCTAGAGACATCTTTCTCAAAGATTTGAATTAAAATATGGAACATTCATGATTCTTTGATGTCTCAAATGTACCATTAAATGAAGATGAGAACTATCGATAAATGAGTACCTTCTCTCACAAGTCACATACTAAATGAGAGCATATGCTACTTCCAACCTTAGCTCTGGTAGCGAGGTCTACAAGATTCCTTTACCAGGAACCTTTTGGGTTCACTCTTCCAGCTTAAAAAACTCCTTGCAAATGATTTCTAAATCTCGTCTACCAATGGGAAAATACTTCTCCCTAGTGTTAGGCAACCTTGTAGCCACTATGAGCAACTCTACATCAAAAGGAAAATCAATGCCCCTCATCACAGTTTTATCCTCTTGGCATCCCATGTTAAAATCTAGGACAACTTGGTCATCAAATCCCTACAGTCATTTAAAAAATGTTGTCTAATCTACCATCTTAAAAATGTGATAAATGTCTAGTTTTTCCTTCAGTCAATCAACACCCTTCAACTCTGTTCGATTATGTCCACCACCCATTATGTTCAAATGTCAATCTATTTCTCTCTACAACACTACCTATGCAATGTGTTTCCACACATTGCTACTATTATTTATGACTATCATAATAAGTGACATGATTATTTATTATTACATTCTTCTTAAATAACTACCTATTACATCACAACTAACAACTATCAGGGGGACTTAATAACTTGATAAGGTAAGTCATAAGTGTAGACATCACAATTGGATTCAAAAATGGAGAAAGGTGTAAAACAACACAAACAAATTCAAAATCCAATATCGACACCTACATTCAGTTTGAGCAAGAAATGGAAGCTAAACTATAATACAAAACACAAGCACAGGTACATTAGACCTCCATTATTGTTATAGATAACGCTCCGAAAATCAAGTTGATATGTTATGATGCAATGTGGATGCTTAAGTGCTAGGATATTGCTTAATTTGGTAGCATGTAAGTACTATGATGATGCATGATGAATCTTTGGTTAAGCCTCCTTAAATAGACTTTCTCATTAGAGCATATTGGTTGTAATTGAAAGATGAGATCAATGGTTGGGATTGATTTCATGAGGATACTTCTTAGCCTTGTGACAAGTGGCATGATGAGAGGCCTCCTGCAAGATAGAGGGTCAAGATTATCTTAAAGTTTAGGATGAAAGGAAATCCAAGCATGTGGGAAGAGGATAATGATAGAGGTGGATGATGAAGTTTGAAAGAGGGAATCAAGGGTCAAGATTGATCTATGTAGCATGCTTACACATGACTGAGCAAGGAGTGGGGACCAGTGGCTTGGAGAGACATGTAGGAAAGTGGAGGGCCCATACTGAATTGGAATTTAAAATTGGTGGTGGAGATTGAAGGATAAGGTTTTTGGCTTTTAGTGGCATGGGATGAATCTTTAATTAAAAAAGAGAAAGTGTGATTAATTAGCCTTATTAATTAGATAATCATGTATTATCTAATTAATTAATTGGAAGAATATTTAGGCTAAGGTTAATTAATTATGTGTATTAATTAATTAACCTTAGGGATGAGAAAGGGTGTCAATAATGATGGAGACAAAATTAGTCGAATTAGGATAGTTGCATAAATTGTGATACAAGAGGAAGATGGTTAGGTTAGTCATATTAATTAATTACAACATGGTTAATAGTCAATTAAATTAGTCACATTAATTAATTATGGCATTAGATTAATTAAGTGATAGAAAATGGTTAATTTGGGAATAATTGTGGGAAATCGATACAAAGAGGAAATGAGGTGAATTTGGGGTGTCTACAATAAGTACATGGTACTTTCCCCACAACTTAAAGAGTTGAACAAAATTTTATGAAGTTTAATACAAGTTTAGTAGAGTTGTTTTAGGGATCATCTTCCTCTTAGGTTTGATCAACTGTTCTCTAGGTAGGAACAAGCTTTTATGAAGTTTTGTTGTAAGATCAATTATTATAAAAACTATTTGAAAGTTAAATACATTTAGAACCCATTTCAGTATAAATTATTGGTGTAAACACAATTATTATAAGAACTATTTCAAATTTAATGCATTTGAGCATAAATACATGCACAAATACTCACACTAGATTAATTGTATTGACTCTATTTTCTAAGGAAGAATGAGTTGTTGCATAAATATTAAAAGTATGAAGAAAGTGAAATTAAATAACACCACACCCTTGGACTCTATGAATTTATTATTTGTATAATTTGAAAATTATAAGAAGCAAATATAGATTTTAGATTTTGATAAATTGACCATAACTCAATTTATTAATCAAAATCAATAATTTGCCAAATGCTTGGGTTGTTTGTGTTGGACATTGGTTGGGAACCATCTTCCTCTTCTTCATCCTATGTTTCAACCGGGTCCTCTAAAACCCTTTTTGAAGTACTTGGTTGGTCCCTTTCTAACTGAGAAAAAATATCTATCACACCTCTTCTTTCACAAGTAGACTTCCAAATTGCAATAGCTCTATAAAATGGAAATGTTTGAACATTGTATCCGGTTGTATAGAGCCTCAAACAATTCTCTAAATTATTTTCAAGTTTATTTTATAACTTTGACTTCAAAAATGATAAGGTGTTGGAAACTCTTTCACCCTCAAATGAACCTATAATCATTGTTTTGCATATATCTACAAGTTTAAAATATTTTGAAATAGAATATCACAGAATTTTACTCAAACTTAAGGTTTTTCATAATCTGATTATTCAACCATCTTCGAAAGGATTATCGAGGAATTTAAAATGGTCAATCATTATTGATGTGAATTGAATAGATTATTCTACCAACTTTGTGTTATCTATTATTCCTTCTATTTGTACTCCATTTATTTCTACCATTCTATTAAAATGATCAGCCAAGTAACTCACCTTCCTCTAAAATCCCATGGTGAACTAATGGAAGACACACTAATGGAATTCCAATATTGAGGATAAACTATAGTCATTACTTCCATAAGTTCATCCCAAGGAAAGTGCTCTCTAATTGCAAAAGATGGACTTATCACAATTTCTTGCAATGTATCCTTTGCAATTAAAATCCTTCCTTCTAAAACATTTTTGTCTGACCCTAGAGCTTGTCCAACTTTACTAAAGTAGTGTAATTCTATCATATATCTATGCAATGATGTGCATAAGTCACCTACATCATTATACTCTAGAAATTTATCTGAGTGTACAATGTATGTCATTACTTGCTAGCTTACAAACTTTGGACCTGTAAATACTTCAATTTCATTGACATATAGATTGTCCAGAGTAAGACATATCATTTTCTATAGCTTTGAGTATCTTGCAATATATATTGTTTGGTCTTGTGCCTTCTTTGATAGAACATTTATTTCTTCCAACAAGGGAAGAATCCTAAAGAGAGTCAATAATGTCTCAGCATTAGTGAATAATGCTAATATATTTGCCTGATTTGAGCAGTTTTTGTAGAACAAGCCCATCAATGACTAGTTCTCTTGGAACAATCTATTTGTCAGTCAATGTAACAATATCCACATGGTATCCACATTTCTAAGTATCTTGTTACCTGGAGTAAGTCCTTCAATAAATATTTGATATCTAAAAATATTTTTGGACTTTTACAAAAATATGTATACACCTCACGCACAATATCTTCAACTTTTGAAAAGATTGAAATTGGCTCACAATTTTAAAAGCTAAATTCATTTTTTGGGCCATGCAGTTAATGTCAATCATGTACAGTGAACATGATGTCTAAAAATTAACAATAATCCCATTTATATGTCCCTACATTACTAATGCCCCATCCACACCAATACAAACTAGTTTTTTTGCTATCACCAAATCATCCAAGCCTCCAATATCCATCAAACTATTTTTGAAATTTTCCATAAGGTTAGTAGAGGAAGAATTTTTTTTTATTTTATGAATTGCAAGTAGATGAAGCTGGTGAATATGATTTCCTATAGTATAAACATGCATGCACACCCAAGAAGTATTATCAATGGTTGGCATCTCATCTAATCTAAACAAGGCAAAGAAAGTCACCTGATTCAATTTCTCTTGTATATCCTACTTCTCCACCATATCTAGACACTAAACCCATTCCCAACCACCATTGATTGACTAATCTGAGATTGAAAAATTGGGCACTCTAAGAAATTTTATTAAATTCATATATTCTAAAAAGTCTGCCACTAGCTAACCTTTATTTAATATATGGAATATAATTGTGACCTGTATAGTTTTAGACAATTCACTTACTTTCATAACCTTTCCAAATAGAGTAGATATGGAACCTCCAACAATGGTTAGATGTGCCTATAATTACATGTATTATTCATACTCAGTTGCATTCTAAGAATGAGTGCATTCATCTTTCATTTTCCAATGTATCATTGACTTCAACTCTCCATTTACATTTACCTTTTCATAAACTTTACCTACATCTTGTCTTTCTTATATTTTTAGTCGTAAATCTTAGAGTGACATAGTTTTGGCATGCCCTTTCCATCTTCATTCTCTACAAGTTATATGAATGGATACTTAGAAACTCATTTGATCTAAAAATTTGTCAACATGTCGCACTAATGTGCTTTACGTTTCTTCGAGAAGATTTCAGACTCAAGTTCACCACTACCAATAGCATAGACATTTTCTCCCTATATGAACTCATTGTTCACACTTTCACTACCAAATTGAACCACGTCATGCCTATCTCCTTCAAGATTTCCATTTGAGGTGTGCTCATTATCAAGATTGTTAAAATGGAATCCCTAAATGTTAGGTGCATTTTTTGGTTATTTATACTTTATGGACCCTCACTTGTTGCATAATCTCCTTTTTTTTTGGATTAAGGATAGTTAAATCATATTACCAAAAAAAGGAGTTGTATCATTACATAAATCATGGCCAAGCTAGCCACCATCTCATGAGTTACAACTATACAGCTTAGAACAAAAAGATATCCAGTTTACAACTTACAAAGATAAATTATCATATACATTGCATTGTTCATTATACCAAAGTGTTGTTCCAAAAAAAAAAACTAGATAATTATCTTTCAACTTTCTTCTATTCCTCTAGGCAAAAGTCCATCATTGGTTCATCATTTGATAGGTCAATCTCTGCAGCATCAAGATCTAATTCACTGTCTAGTTCATATTATGCGTGGCCCACTCCATCTCTATCCATATAAATCTTTTTCTCCTCAAAAGCAATGGGAGTAACATAAAGTAGATTAACACCCTGAGATTTATCATCAATCCCTGTTTCTGAAAGATGCAAGTCTTTGAACTTAATATGCAATTCTTCCAACCTCAAGTTGAAAGACTGGCAGGCCTTGTCAATGTCTAGCGGTCTCACCCCAGAAAGATCAAACTCAATATCTTGTAGTGAGGAGAGCTCCTTTTAGCCATCTTGGACAGATTGGCCATTTGATCCTCCACTGAAACTGCCACCTGCATGTAAATGTCAACGTGAGTCAGTCTTGAGTCAGACCCAATAAGAATTCTTGGCTTGCCTTGAAATTGGTCCTCATTCCTCTTTTTCCATAGAATCCATAAAACTTCAGTTGTTAGAGCTAACCAAAACAATTTAGTTTTAGAGTCAAGACTAGCAACATGACCAAAAAGAATCCCAATTTTGCACTTAGAATCACATAAAGACCAGTTAGGAAGATTGTTCAAAAAGATATCCCAAACCTGATAGGTAAAAGGACAATCAAAAAAATATGATCACAGTTTTCATAGACATTGCATAAACTACACATGTAGTTTTTGAATCCTACTAGCAATTTCTTCAAACCTAATAACCATCTAAAGCATCCCTTCTTGGGTTCCAATGGCTTAGACCAGAAGGACTTAAAGACGCAACCTAGGTCTCTAGGGTTTACATCACAATCCCAAGCCTTGACACAATGCTCAAAGACCTCATCTGAGTCCCCAAGAAGCTTATAGATCCTTTTGGAAACACAACTTTTCAAATTGCCTCCGTCTTTCCACTTTAGCATACTCACCCAATCTTGCACACACAAAAGACTTGGCTGGGCAAGATTGATTGAATATGCAGAAACCAGTATAGAATAAGTCCTCCTTTGAGTATCTTTCAGCCCGAATTCAGATTTTAGAATCTCCCAACTTTTTAAGCCACTAGAAGTGATCACTTCTTGAAAGGAAGACAAGCCCAGTTTGTGCCACTTAAGACTAGAGCAACCTTGGATAAGAGCCAGGGGCTTCTCCTTATATTCCAAGGACCACCATATAGAATTGTGTTTTCCCCAATGGACCAAGGAATTGTCTCTTCCAGGGTAGGCAATAAGAGATCTGCTAAGTTCCCAAGCCTTCCAAATGGCTTCACTGTCCCAAAGGGCTTCACTTTGAAATCCCCAATAAGGAGGTCTAAGGATGCAAATTTTTCCGGCCTGGGGCTCCTTTTGGCCTAGCCAGTTTAATATTATTTCTCACTAGTACTTTCCATGGCTCATTGCCCTCCATTGAGTTTATAATCCATTTAGCTACTAGTGTTATCCCATGCAACTTCAAATCCTTTAATCCTAAACCTCGATGATCTCTGCTAATACAACACCATTTCCAGTTGACATGATGTTTTTTTCCTTTCCCTTTGCCATCAGACCATAAGAAGAATCTGATTACTTTCAGAATGCTCTCTATCTGCATGTTAGAGAATAGCCAAATGGATGCATAATACACAGTGTAAGTAGATAAATTTTTTTGGCAAACTTGAAACCTCCCAGCTAGGGATAGGGCTTGTCTATTCCAAATTTTAAGCTTAACATCAATTTTAGTGAATAGCCATTACCACATATGCTTGAGAGAGGGATCAATAGCAAATGGAATGCCAAGAAACCTGAGTAGCTTTTTTAGACCTCCCCATTGCCATTCATTCTCACCAAGCCAATCTGGGGGGAATCAGACCAACCAATGAGAAAGGATTTATTGAAGGAGATCTTAGCACCTAAGGCAGAGAAAAATTTATTCAATCTGATCTTTAAGTTTTCTAGATTTTCTTTTTCTATAATAAGAAATAATGCAGTATCATCTGCAAACTGCATGTTAAGCAAAGGATTGCCATCTGGGAGCTCAATACCTTCAAATCTACCTGGGATTTTGTCGGTTCTCAGCAAATAGAATAAGGCTTCAGATGCAATAACAAATAAAGCAGGGGCCAAAGGACATACTTGCCTAATGGACCTCCCCATTAGGAAGGAAGAGGAAAGAACACCATTGACTTCAACCTGAGCCGAAGCATCTCTAAACAACATTTCTACCATTCTTACAAACTCCCATGGAAACCCAAAAGCCTTGAGAACACAAATTATGAATAACCATTCCACTCTGTCATATGCTTTTTTGAAATCTAACAGTAAAATCCCTGCATTCTGCCCAGATTCCTTAGCCCAGTACGTAGCTTCCCAGCTAGTTATAAGGTTTTCAAGGATATGTTTGCCTTTGATAAAGCCTATCTAATTCACATTGATTATTGAGGGTAGTATGTCAACCAATCGTCTTCCAACACTTTAGAAATAATCTTGTATGTAACATTGAGCAGAGTAATAGGCCTCCAGTTTCTCAAATTAGTTTTATCACCCCCTTTGGGCAACAGTTTAATTATACCTCTGTTAATGTCCTTCCCCAAGGATCCATTACTGATGGCCTCTTGATACAACTCAAAAAGATCATCAACAACCTAGTCAATATTGGCTTTATAAAATTCTACTAGAAGCCCATCAATCCCAGGAGATTTGCAATTACTCATGGATAGAATGGCACTTTTAAATTGTTCCTCTTTGGATAAGTTTTGCTTCAGCTTCTCTGCCATTGCCTCATCAATTTTCCTAGGGCAAATCAGGGAACAGAGCCTCTGCGCATCAGCACATTCTACCTTACCATCCTTTGCTTTAAAGAGATTCTCATAGAAGTTTTTAAAAAGGCTCTTAATGACATCCAGATTCGAATAAGAAGTGCCCTCTTCCACAATAGATTCTATGTGCTCTTATCTAAACTTTCTCCTCAAAAGATTGAAGAAATACTTAGATCATCTATCCCCACCTTTAATCCAATTCAACCTGGCCCTATTTTTGGCACTTTGGGCTCTAAGGGTTCAAACCATCTAAGCTTATGCTTAGTGAAACTCATAATAGAGTTCAATTCCTTATCAAATGGGGTTGCTTGTAAGTTCTTCTCGGAGTCCAAAAAAACTTTTTGAAGCTCACACTCCTCCTTTCTTCTATCCATAGCACATTTCTTTCCATAGATTTGAAACACTTCTTAGCATGCCTTGATAAGCTCATACCAGTACCGTATAGGACTGTCATGGAAATGGATTAATTTGATGATGTTCCTTACTGACAAAATTCCTTGCATGCAGTCATCATTGTCTAATACCCTGATATTAAGCTTAAACGAGTTAGAAACTTTAGGTTTAGAAGCCATGTTATGATCAATGAGGAAGATATCTACACAAATTGGATGATGATCAGAGAGAGCTTGGTAGGACTTTGACTACATTATCTCCTTTAGAAATTTTGAACTGGAAAAATTCTTTGTTTACATGCATTCTATCAAGTCTACTATATATTCTTCTAGTACCAACTTGTGCATTGCACCAAGAGAACTAGATTCCATTACTTCTATTTTTGGTACCTTCCAAAGGATCTAACAACCTAAGAGACTTCTTAAAGCTGAGCCAGAAAAAAATTTCATTTCCTTTCTAGTTTGCATTGTTATCTCCTATCTTGTCTTCTCTATTCTCAACCATATTGAAGTCCCCTACAAAAATCCATGGTATTTTAGGGAGATGAATAATAAGCCATGTTGGAAAGAGACACTATGTGCCTTCATAAGTGTTTTCATTGATGGGAACAAAGTCTAACCCACACATCCGCAGTACATAATATGCCTTCACCAAAAGTCAGATTAAAGAATGTTTTGGTCCGGTGAACAAGAACAGAGTATGTAACAAGGTCCAACAATCAGGTCCAGATTCTCAAATGGTGTAACTCAATAAGTTGCAGACTTGGACAAGTCAAGAGGGGTATCATGACTACTGTACTCTAGAGATTTAGCCTCTGGTGCTAAATCAAGAAAAATATATGAGCATCTAAGTGTTGGGTTCTAATCAGGCAAAGCACAAAGGAAGAACTAACCGGCAGAGTATCAGACTTCAATCCAAACAAGTAAAAGGTGTTGATCAAGCAATTTGTGGGATTATACATTGTTGGCTGAATTGATTTATGACTTCTATGCCTATGTTTTTGATACGCATCACAAATCAAGTATGGATTTAGCCGACAAATCAGTAACTTGCAAATATCGTAAGTGTTCTTGTTAAGTATATTGCAAAGAAAAGAAGGATTAAGTGTGAGAACAGCAATTCAAGTCTGGTATGTGATTAAATAACAACATAGAACAGAGAAAGGATGAAGTGCGTCAGATTAGTATATTGTGCCTAACCAGAACTAAACTCTTGCATTTGTAGATGCTTCTCATCAGTTCAAACACTTGATTATCTTCTGTAAGTTCTTGTAGGCAGTGTGCCTCTTGTGAGCAGTGTGCTCGGGCAGTGAGCCCTAATTGGCAAGTGTCATTTTGTACTCCTTTATTTTTTTAACAGAGAATACAATCTTGGGTTAGTCACCCCGTGGTTTTTCCCTTAACATGGTTTCCACGTAAAAATCCTTGTGTTATGTGTGTTGATTTTATTTCTATTCTTATGATTACATATGCTTTCATGTTTTGATATAACATTGAGTATTAAGATAATAAAATTAAGAAAATTTTGAGATAATTGATTCACCCCCCTCTTAGTTATCTGCCTGGCTTTCAACAATTGGTATCAGAGCCAAGTTCCTCTGAACAAAGCCTAACAGCTTGAGGAAGATCTGGGAATCTCAATAGATGCATATGGTATGAAGGAACAACTTCAGTCTGCCCTAGATGATCTTGAACAATCCCACTCTGAAGTTAATAATTTGAGAGAAAGACTCAAACAAGCTGATGAATTCATAAATGAGCTAAAAGAAAAGCTTAGTATTTCTGTGAAAGAGAGAAAGGAACTACTTCAAAAAATTAGCCAATCAGAGTGAAGTCAATGATACTGATGAAGATCTGAATGAGAAAAATAAGCTATGTGAGAATCTGTCAAAAGAAGTCATTATGGTAAGACATGAAATGGAATCAGGGGTTATGAGATTCACCCAAGAAATTGAAGAAAAAAGAAAGATTGAAGATAATCTAAAACAATCCCTCAAGGAGAAAATAGAGGACTACCACAAAATGGACAGAATAATTAGGCATCTTGAAGAAGATAGAGACAATGAAGAACAACTTGAGAATCAAATAGACACTCTTAAACAAGATCTTCAAACTACAAATGAATACAAAGAAAAATTCAAGATAAGCAGCCCAACTTGAAGTTCTTCTTGAAAGCCAAAAGAGGGTAGATGATAAGTGTGGCTTGGGATATGAGAAAGGTGAAAGCTCTGGATCTGGTTAGAATAACTTTGGATCAAGAAATCAAAGAAACAAGCCTAAAAGACCTCTGGTAAGGCAACCAAATGCCTAAAGATTTCCATCCTTCAATGGATACTGCTTCAATTGCAACAATTTTGATCATAAAGCAACTCAGTGCAGGAGGTGAATGAATCAAAATAATCCATCCTTTAGACAATGTTTTAATTGCAAAAGGTATGGTCACAAATCTCATGAATGCATAAATATGCAAATAAAAAATCTATTCAATGGTAGATGCTTTGCATGCAATAGAATGGGACATATGGCTAATCAATGCAGATCAAGAGGATATCAATCAAATAAGCAAATAAATGTTGTATGTTACAATTGCAATAGATCCAGTCATATTGCCAAATTCTGCAGAAGCAAAAATCAAGATAGAAAAGGTCCGGTGGAACATAATCAGAAACAAGATAAGGGCAAAGGTAAAGTGAATGTGGATGAAGTTCAAGAGGAAGTGAGAAAGATTTGGGTAAAAGGAGTACAATGAATATTGGGGATGGATCCGCACCAGAATATGGTACTAATATTCCTTCCAGAAACTAAAAAGTAAGCTCTAGCTCAAGGGGAGCAATAGAGAAGATCCTTTTCCCCCAACCAACTAGTAAGTACCTGAATTCGGCACATTGAGTCAGAATAAGAGGTTGCAGTTTAAAGGGTTTAAGGATATTCACTTGAAAGTAATCCAATAAAGATTTGGCAAATCCGCATGCAGATTTGAGCAAGTTTTGAGGAGATCCTGTATCAGCAGCTATTCGGTAAAGCAAAACTTCACAAATAGATCCAGTATGATCCAAAACTGAAATAATTTAATCTGCGGACCTATGAGATGTTTGAAGAAAAGAAGATACGTTATCAATCCTCACAAACAATGATTCTAAGTTTCGCACAATGATTCAAGATCTCTCTCAAAATAGGGCAACTGGATAACTTAAGTTGTGCATTTATTACAAAAGGAAATTAGGGTTTGTGCAAGGATAAAAGGGTTCTTTCAATCATTATTTACACACGTGCACTCTCGAAGAAGAAAAGAAGAGCTCTGCAAAGAAGATTCTACAATTCACTCAAGATCAACTAAAAATCGAATTCAACTAGCAATTCGTTCCAACTCCTGCTTCAAACCCTAAAACGTGAAAAGGTATTTCCATTCTGATAATCTCTCTCTGAATCTCTTGCAAAATGGCTACTCCAATGGTTGTCAATATTTCTGATAGGTCAAGACCTAAATTCAAGAAACACCCTTACAATCTCTAGAATTTGATCCCTTGGGCGCATTTTCTAGCATTCCGCATGGAGTATTGCATGTAGAAGATGTTAGGGTTTATATCCATGCCAACATTGAAGAATTTGGAGACTCAAAATTGATGGAGATCTATCACAAACAGTTAATAGATGAAATTTTTGAATTCAAACCTCAATTCAAGGCCCTCCGGGACAAACACTTCAGACATTGCATACATTTTCCATGTTTTGCAGAAGATGATTGGGTCCAATATGTTCTAAGCAGGATGCATGACAATTTTATGTGGCTAATGAGGCCATTCAAGATAACTAAAGATGCCATCAGGGCGATGACCAGACTACATTCATCTTGTGGGTTACCTGCACTTAAATCTGTGAAGAACAAAACAGTAACTGAAGCCACCGGATCTAATTTGATAAAAGAGTAATGACCATAGATGACATCACAAATCTGGATGTCAAGTTTGCCTCAATGATAATCAGCTACAAGATCCAAGATCTATCATTCGAGCAAGGAGAATTCTGTGTCTGGCACAACAATCTATGTAGTATATCAAATGTTGAGGGAAGATGCAGATTATGATCTATGTGAGCCTCTTCTAACTTAGTTGTTGGAGAACTTGCAAAAGATCAAAAAGGATAAGAAAAATTCCTTTAAATATGGTAGTCTAATACTATGTTTGTTCTTCTATTATATGAATTAACTGCCTGGATCAATTGGTTGGGTCTGGAAAAATGATAAACCGGTTGCAATTTAGATCAGAGATTACATGTATGGACTTGGTGATGCATAAGCCCAAAACATAGCCCTCTAGGGGTACTTTAAGAGCTTCCAAAGCATGATGCAAGCTAGAGAGAGAATACCAGAGTCCATAGTTGAGAAATACAAGGACATAATTTGCTTCATGGTGGACACTGATCAATGCCTAATGGAGGCAGTTGAGCCAAGAACTGTGTGGATAATGCCTATGGGATATGAGGTCAATGAAAAAATCTTGGAGCTACATATTCAACACCTGCTGAGCCAGCCTAAGGACACTGAAGCAAGAAGGTTTGGCACCTTTCAAGAGCTAAGTGTAAAAATACATGTTGAGTTAAGATAGCCGGAGATAAAGAGGAAAGTAAGAAGGGAAGTAGAGGAATTTGCCAAAAAATTTGGCATATCAAAGGAGGCTCTAGATGCTAACAGAGAGAAAATGGAGAAGGTAGAGAAAGAAAAACAAGAAGGAAAGAAAGAAAGCACCCCTGCACAAACCTCCTCTAGGACTAGATCCTCCAAGAGCTCTGCTCCTGTCACTTCCAAAAGCTCAAATTCTACCAAACCGGAAGTCAACACATCCAAAAAAGGAGAAAAGAGGATGAAGACCAAAGCCTCAAGGACGTATACAAGCCATAAAGATGATGAGGCAACAAAATCAGATGAAGAAATCAGGGAAATAAAGAAAAAGAGAACATTCGGGAAGTTCTTTGCTAGTAAAAATGAGGAAGAGAAGGTAGAGGAATTTGTAGAAAAGCCCACTCTTTCCATTGATGACATCATCAAGGTAGTTACTATGGATGGGAACCTGCAGCCGGTGAATGAGTTCTATGATGAATACAGTGATGTTGACAAGAGAATTTTGGAAGAAGCTACTGTCAGGTACTTGAACATTTACAATAAAGCTTTCATTGAAATTATATCATTAATTCCTAAGAGTCTAGAAAAAGTACTTGAGCTAAGAAAAGAGAATGCAAAGGCAAAAGACTTAGAGATTTAGGAGCAGATAGCAATTCAACTTCACCCTTCTATCACTCCAAAACAAATGAACATGATTTTCAAAGATTGTAAGGATGAGTTCCGAAGTAAGGAAAGAATGAACAAACTCATGCTTGGAGAAATAGACCAAGTAGCAAGTGAAACTAAAGATATCCTCCAGAATGCTTTGAAGAGATTCAATCTTCCTATTGTAGAGGAAATAGATGAAGAACCTTCTACCATGTATGTTGAAGGATTAAATGCAATCAATGAAGAAATTTCTGACAAGGATGTCGAAGGATTAAAGAAAATAAATGAAGAAATCTCTAAGAACTTAGACTCCTCAGTTCCGGAAGAGGAAGTCCATGAAGCAACAAACATAGGTGACATCTCTCCTCTAGATCCCACTATAGCTGTGATAGACATTCCAGACTCTGAAGCTGAAGGAGAAGGTAGAAGAGAGGAGAAAAAGATTCAAGAAGAGGTTAAGGGAAAAGAAGAAGAATAAGTAGAAAAGACTAATGATGACTCTTCTGATATTTCAAAGAAGACTCAATCACCAGCAAGAGACACTGCAGAGATAGTGAAGAACTTCTTAGACAAAGAGGTGGTGGAGTTAGATGAACCGAAGTTGTTTCAAGGGCCCTTAAATCTGGACACTCTCTCTCCAGTACAGATGATGAAGATAGCATCTTTTGCCGAAGCCAAGGCTAAAGAAAAACTCTTGAAATCTCACATGGAGGACTGTGAACTGTTGGAGATTGCATCCGGGATGCTGGAGAAGATCATGCCATCCTATCAAAAGGATCCTTCAGCCTCACCATCTAGTAACTTGAAAAACCTAGTAAACTATGTTGACACTCATTTTGAATCTCTAGAGAAATCAGCAGAAGCAAAGGTCCAGAAGGAATTTCTAGGAAAAAGATTCACTAAAGTTCAAGGACTTATTGCTAATGATAGGAGGAACCTAGACATTGGAATAAAGAGCCTTGAAAATGCTCTTAAAGATGGTAGGGACATATACAAATTCTGTTTATCTTGGCCCAAAGTGACAAAAGATATTGAAGAGAAGGTAAAAGAACAGGAAGAAAAACTGTCAAGCCTAGTTCAGAATTTTGACCCTCTTTCCTCCTCTCTAATGAATCAAGAATGCCAGGCTATTATTATTATAAATGAAATAAAGAGGCTGGACAAAGAAAAAAAGAACATAATGAACAGAATGGGTGAACTCAGAGGGATAGTTATCCATAAGCTAGAGGTAATGCATGAGGCCTTGACTGATGCTCAGACCACAGCCCGAACCAGTGATGCAGCAGATTTAAGAAGGGCAGAAGCATATGTATTTTTGTTGAGTGGTCACATCTCCATTTTGGATAGGATGAAGTATAGCTGGGCCACAAAGTTTGTACAGTTGAAGACTACTTTTGCAGATATACTTAAGTATATCTAAGAATAACATATGATTTATATATACTTATGTGGCCGTGTATAGGACATTTTTTGCAAAATTTTGGTATGTGAATTCCACCCTTTTCCATTGATGTCAAAGGGGGAGTGAGGAGTAGTGAAAAATGTGGAATTCAGCTAAGGGGGAGTGTAGACACCCTAAAATGACCGTGTCGTCGAATCACTTGCATTTCGTAATCTGTCAAATCACCTGCATTTCACACATTAATTAAATAATCTAATTATTTAATTAATTTCACCAAATTCTTCTAAATCACTTACTTGCGACGTTAATTAAATAAATCCTCTTTATTTAATTAATTAAATCAAATTCCTCTATTATTCTTCCACAATTAAATAATTTTAAATTATTTAATTATCTTCTTTCCAAAAATCAAGTCCACATTAATTAAATATATCCCAATTATTTAATTAATTCATCACAAATTCTATCTTATCTACAATTAAATAATTTACATTATTTAATTAAATCAAAATTGTTCTTCCAAAATCATGCACAACAATTAAATAAATTTATTTATTTAATTTGCTTTCAAATCTTCTAAATTAAATAATTCTAATTATTTAATTATTTCTTCCAAAATATCTTCTCTAAATTTAAATAAATCAAATATTTATTTAAGTTGCTTTTTCTTCTAAATTTGAGTTATCTCTAATATAACTCAAGCTTTCTATATTTAATAAAGCAAAATATCTTCTTTTCTCATGCAAATCTCTTCTTCTTGTTTTAAATCACTTAACTGATTGCTTTATTCTTTTAATTGATTTATCTCTTCAGTTAACTCATTCTTCTATTCTTGATAACTCCTCTCATGCAAAAGAAAGCAAGACACTTGGCTTCTTCTTATTCGTTGCATGTTCCTCAACTGTTCTCCTCCGTTGATTCTTCTGAATTATCTGGACCGTTGATCGATCTTCCTTGAAATCTATATAAACCTCCCTCATCTCCTTCATTATCCCTCTCTTCGATCGTATTCTCAGGCATACTTAACAAAGCTTTGAGCATACAAAACGCGTCGATTGAGCAACCTTACGATCTCTTAACATTGATCTTTGAGCACATTGAGCACACTACTTGCTTGTTGCAGCTATGGTTTCGCAACTTGATTGAGCAATCCACACTTCTCCAAAAGGGAACAATACAGGTTTTGGTAAGAGTTTTCATTTTGTCTTTGATTTTATGATAATGGCTTTTACTTAGATTGGTTCACTTTATGTGATTGGTTTTTGGTTTTATTAGTTTAGATTAAATCAATTTTTCCTCATACACATTCTGGCACGCCAGGTGGGACCCACTAATCCCTTTGTTTTTTTGAGAAATTATTTTTTTGAAGTCACAATACGGTACAGCGCAAATGACATTGCAAAACACTTCTGGCAGCATCATTAAGCACTATTGGAGGCACAGTTCAGCGCCCTTGGGGGCACTGCAACGCTTCTGGCAGCACAGAGTGGCGCTTTCGATATCACAGAACGACGCTCTCGGGAGCATCGTTAAGCACTTTTGGCTAAATTAGGTTTTTGACTTTGTTTTGTATTTTTTGCAGGGTTTTCGTGTTGCATATCTTGTGGATTTATTTGACAAGCTGTTGTATTTGTCTTTCAAACCTGCTTTTTGATACTTCCTAAGCTGTTTTATTTAGGGGTATCTATGGTATTTGCGTTAATCTATTGTGTTGATACATTTTCTGAGTTTTCTGGATTTCATGATGCAGATCTATCAGATATTATTGCTCAGAACAGTAGATCAACCATTAAAATCCCATTTTGACCTATTATTTTGACAAAAGCTAATATTTTGTGATCTGAGACCGTGCAACGCATCTGGTATAATATTATCGCGCTTTCGGATACACAGTAAGGCGCTTCGGGTTTTGTTTCAACGCTTCTGGTAGTATCCTTCATCGCTTCTGGTGAACATTGCAGCGCTTTTGGCATAAAGTATCGCGCTTCTGGATGCATAGTACAATGCTTCTGGATATTGTTCAGCGCTTCTGGTAATATTCTACGACGCTTCGAGTTTGTGTTACAATGCTTTTGGAAATACAGTAAGTCACTTCCGGTAAGATAGTGCAGCGCTTTTGGTCAAAGTTGATTTTTTTTTGCTAACTTGTGAATTTTTGGTGGAACTAACTGACTTGTTGCAGCTTCTTATTACTCACACAGAGCAAATAGGTGTTTTAACATGTTCATGCAAGACGAGCATTGAAGACCTCTTGATTTATCTCACTAAGTCTTAGAAACACATTGCATGCTTAAAGGGATAATTGAACAAATCATTTTTCTTGCAATCTAAGTCTTAGGAACATACTGCTTTTCTTAAGGGACAATGGACATGTATGTGAAAACACATCAATTTTCTAAGGGACAATGGACATGAATGCCA
The DNA here is from genome assembly GCA_027924645.1 of Cunninghamia lanceolata. Classification (NCBI taxonomy): domain Eukaryota; kingdom Viridiplantae; phylum Streptophyta; class Pinopsida; order Cupressales; family Cupressaceae; genus Cunninghamia; species Cunninghamia lanceolata. The sequence goes on along the minus strand of BSBN01000503.1, from coordinate 13,356,010 downwards.
AACACTTTAATTTTATAAGGGACAATTGACAACTACAAACGTGTGTGTGCCTAGTTTAGTTGCACCTTATTTTTCTTATAACGGGACAAGTGAACCTTTGTTTGATGTGCTTGCTCTTACTTTTCTGTACTTCCTTTAGAAGGGCCTGCTTTTGGATTGCGCTTCATCCAAAAGGGATGACCCTAAGCGGAGTTTTTCTTTGAACTGCTATATAAGAGGGATAAGGCGAAAGCCAAGTCCTAACCGACGTCAGCCTTACCTTGTGGTGCCAAACTAAAAAGAGGTGTACTAGCTCTTTGTGGAAATGATTTTCACATTGAGCGAAGTGTTTGATACTCTTAGTAGGATTGGTTAAATCTTTTAGTAGCTTATCACATTGCTCGTAAGGCGTTGGTCCCTCAAAGTCACTAAGAACCATTCTAGATAGAGACTACTCGACCTACCTCCAAACATTGCGGTAATCATCAATGCAAGGGGAATCGATTTAAGCCCTTAAGATACTCACCATTCGCTCCCTTGAGAAGAGATAGTATTCCCTTGGACATAAAGCTCTTGTGACCTACTTGAGATTTCCAAGGGGAGGGTGAGATATCCCTACCTATCGTCTCTCGCAAAGATACTAAATATCTGACACCTTTATGGAATGATATTTTTATCGACAGAGTATTAAGCTGTGAGATGATCTACTGCAATGAAACCTTGTCTCTAGGGATAAAAAGTGCTTGTTATTGATTGCAATTGTCTTATACCTGTGGAAACATTAGGCTTGTTTGGAGCCTCGAACATACACTATCTGTTGTGTCAGTCCCTTGTGTGTGCCAACATTGTTTGCTGTGTTTTCTCTTGCCAAACAAATCCAATCAGAAACAAACAATCCAGCAAAATTTTGCCTTTTAGAAACATCAGACACTACTTCAGCGCCCCTGGTATTACAGCAGCTCACCTTTGGTAGTACAGTAGATCGCCTTTAGCATAGCAGTAACTCGCCTCTGGTAAAACTCTACTTTGGTGCCCTTGGTATAACAGTAGCTCGCTTTTGGTCACTATAGCTCACCTTTGGCATAGCAGTAACTCGCTTCTGGTAGCTCAGTCCGTCGCCTTTGGCATCACAGTAGCATGCTTTTGGTTGCACAGTCCTGCGCCTTTGGTCAAACAGTATAGTGCTTTTGGTCCAATGCTTTATGCATCAGAGTTTGTCCGTTTCTCAAAGCACCTCACAGAATCCCAGCATTACATTTTGTCCTAGTGTATTCCATGGTAACCACTAGGCTCCAGCAAACTATGAAGTCCAAGCAAGTTTTCCCTAAGAAGCGCAAGTTGCCTCCTCGCACACCACAATCAGGTCGTCTCAACACTACTCCCAAGGTTACTCCTAGTACACCTACGGCAAAACCAATCAGCTCTCCGAACATGCCGTACGTTGACCAACCAAGCAATCCTCAAGAGGATAGGATCCCTTTGATAAGCACACCGCAATACACCATTGGCTTGCCTCCAGATTTTGTCCCACAAGGTTATACTATAGATTTAGTCCCATCTCAAGAAGAGCGACACTTTGAAATAGGTCAATCCTCTCAAGAAGACGGGCAAGATCTTGATGAATTCATACAAGATCCTAGAGCTGTGGCCGCCTTTGACAAAATCCTTAGTGAGAACCAAGATCATTTCTTTCGCTTGCTTGCAGAGCAAGGCGCCAAGTTACCTCAAGATTTTGATTTATCCACTCTCAAAAAGGACAACAACACCCAAGATACCATACAAGCAGTACAAACCATGTCCACGGTGACTACGCCCTTACCTACACAAGGCTCGCAGTATAGGAATCCCCTTTTTCAAAACCCAACAGAAGAGAGAGCCGTATCACCGCTTCTAACTCCTATGGAGATCTATAAAAACCAACAAGAAACTCTCCAACGTCAAGCAGAGTTAGCTAAGCAAGCCACCTTAGCTCGATCGAATACGCAACCACCTCCTAAAGTGTCCACACCAATTGCAAGTGGAATATTGGTTACCCCATCACGTGAAGGTTTCCCACCAAATTACAATCTGGGGAATAATTATGTAGCCATGCAACAAGGGTCTCAACAAATGCCACCTCCTATATCATCACACCTTCATGTCTCTCAACCAATTAGAGTCATGCAACCCCAACCACAACATTCTTCTACTCTCATCCTTAATCAACCCCAACCACAACATTCTTCTACTCTCATCCTTAATCAACCCCAACCATCACAAATCACGTCTACCTATGTCCATCCTCCACAACGTTCATCCTCGCTCAACTTCTTTCACACATTGCCTAGCCACTCTCAACATTTCCAACATCAAGTTTCCCAAAGCTATGTGCCGCCCTCACAACCTAATCAAACGCACTTTAGCTTTCCTCCACCCAATTCTTTTCTTCAACCATCACAAAGCCAACATTCTTACCTAGCACCACCTCCACCTCTTCCAAATCAAAGCCTCCAATTCCAACCTAATCTGAACCAAATGTACAACCCGTATGATCCCAACCAATCTTACGACCCTTATAACACCAGTGTGCATGGCTTACATTATAATCTTCTGTATGGGCAACACCAACCACTTTTTGGACAACAGGAGATGTTACCAACCCCTCCCACGACTATGGAGCTAAAGATCGCAGAAGTTCAACAGCAGCTATCTGATCTTACGTTTGGCCACACCAAAAAGACCTATTTAGAGGAAGTGTGTCCTTATCCTTTTGATCGGTCATTACCAATGATCCCTTTTCCTCAAAATTTTACTATTCCCAAGTTCGATAAATACAAAGGAAAAGGTGACCCAAAATACCATCTTAGGGAATTCTATCTTGCTTGCTTTGAGGTCTCACATAACGACACATATCTTATGCGTCTCTTTCCTCACAGTCTTGGAGGTCAAGCAATAGAATGGTTCTCACACTTACCCACGAGTATCAAGTCTTTCAACGAGCTAGTAGAGAAGTTTGCCACCCACTTTTCTTACAACGCAGAGCATGAGATTTCCATGACTGATCTATGCAACAATAAATAGAAAAATGGTGAAACTTTCATCTCTTTCCTCCAACGATGGAGACAAATGGCTAGCAAATTCCCCTTCAAAATTCCAGAGAAACAGCTTGTTAGCATATTTGTGCAGAACCTCAACCAGGAGTTAGGTTTCCATTTGCAAATTCTTAGTGCTACAACCTTCAATGAAATCACATATAAGGGAATCAACATTGAAAAGGCCCTCATTGCTAAGGGTGTGGTCAAAATATTTAAAGAAACGAAAGATAGCGCTCCTCATCAACAATCGAACGATAAACCCAAATATTGGAACAAAAACAAAAACGTGGTCAACGATGGGGTGGTCGATACTAAACATGTCCAAATGTTGCAAACACCGCTGCAGCTCTCCAAACCAAGTCAAGCTCTACCTCAACAACAGCAGCAACAAAGGCAGCCTTATCAAAACCAACAGCAACGACAACAAGAGCAGCCTCAACAAGATTACCCTCCGCGGCGTCAATTCACTCCCTTGGGAGTGCCCATCGAATCAGTTTTACAGCAAGCTTTGCAGAAAGGGCTCATCACCTTACTTGATGCTCCCCCATATGGCGAGCCTGTTTACAAAACTGCATGTTATAGAGACAATGAATATTGTGATTTCCATAGGAGCAAAGGGCATCGAACCGCATCCTGCATGAAACTCAAGCACCTCATCCAAAACCTCATCGACGGTAATCAAATCACTTTAGAGGATGAATCACCAACTCAACACACGAACAAGGATCTTGATATGTACAAGGAACCATTCCCTCATCATGGTCCACCTCCTCCTCAGGATAGAGGTAAAGGTATCAATCGTGCTTCCACATCCTTCGATTCCATTGTAGGTCATTTTGAAGAGAGTCAAGTGTTTACCCTCATAATCAAAGGCAAATCTATGGATTGTGCTGTTACTACTCGTCGTGGTCATGTCACCATTCGTGGTCCTACACCTAGGCTTCCGGTTCAATCTGACTATAATCTTGTCGAACATCTAGGGAGAACACTAGCACAGATCTCTATTTTGGACCTTCTAGGTCATCACCTGCACATAAAGTGGTGCTAGAAAAAGCCCTCCAAGAGTCTTCCGTTCCTAACAACATAGCGGTCACGGATTTCCAAGCTATAGTAGGTAACATTGCTTCACCCTACAAAGTGGTCTTCTTAGAGAAAGATCTCCCATCCCATGATCCATGTCACAATGATGCCCTGCATATTGAAGTTCTCATCCATAAGCGCAAAATCAAACGTATACTCATAGATGGTGGTGCTGGTCTCAACATATGTTCTTTAAAGTTACTAAAGCAATTGGGATATTCTGAGGATCACGCAACACTGATCATAGTATTACAATCAAGGGGTATGATGATGCTAAACGCCGCTTAGAAGGTGTTATTCACTTGCCTATACAACTGGGCCCTGTCATGCTTGAAACTCAGTGTCAAGTTCTTGATATTGAGCTGCCTTACAACATTATCCTAGGTCACCCATGGATCCATGCAATGAAAGCTGTTCCCTCCACGTACCATCAGTCCCTAAAGTTTCCATACAATGGTACGGAGATAACTATCCCAGGAGACCCTAATCCTTTTGAATTCTGTCATGTCTTACAAGGAAGCTATAAGAAATGCAACCAAGTGCCTAAAAATGACAAAGCCCTTGAATCCCCACTATATGTTGATCCTGAAACTCTGATGCAAGCCTCTACAAGTGAATCTACACCCCTCCCCAAAATCATAGCTTGCATCCGAGATATAGGCTTTGGCACTTACGATATCTTAGAATCTTGTTGTGTAGGGCGGATGCCTCTATCTCCAAAATCTTACGACCAACCACCCATTGCCAAAGTAACCAAAAAAGTAGCTATTCCTCCCCCAACATTCCTAACCCAATTCCAACATGGACGGTTATTGGAAGAGGAAACTATTGAGGATATTTCTTCTTGGCTCTATAAGGAGAAAGAACCAGTCACAATACCAGTCAAGCAATACGGCAATGGCTTAAGAATAGTAAAAAACATGGGCTATAAAGGCAAAGGTGGCCTTGGGAAACAGAATCAAGGAACTATGGAACCCATTGTTATAACAAAGAAGCTAGACAAGAAGGGACTAGGATTTGGTAAGAAGGTACCGGACGCCTTGGACATTGAGTATATCCTCGACGAGGTAGCTGACACTTTTCTCGCCGATTCGACGTCTACAGAGGATATCATCGATGACTCGTCCCTCCATATGACCAACCTATTCGTAGAATCCTCCATTTTTACGCTATCCTCTGTATCCTTAACCTCCACCACAAACACCCAAAATGTCACACTTGTCTACCTTGAACTTATCGATTGGGACCAACAAGGGTCCCCCGTTATAGATGTATTTCAGAATGATGAAGCTTTAGCTGAGTTCATGGGACTTCGGGAAGGTATCCCTCTTGGCGATCATAAAGCAGGTTTTGTAATGGAACTAGAGCCAATGGCTTATTTTGGTGAGAATGCCAAATCCTCCAGTCGCAAAAGTACAAATATAGAAAGATCCCTAGGTGAAAACCACACTGTGGCACCTCCTAATCACAAAATAGTAAAAACAAAGGACGTATCCAAAGGTGAAAACCTAACTGTGGCACCTGAGGATGGAGGATTTGACCTTCCCCTACCATCTAAGTATCAAGAGAAATCAGCTCTCCTAGTGGAAGATTCTACAGAGATAAACCTTGGCACAGAGCAAAATCCAAAGACCACATTCCTAGCAGCATCATTATCAGAAACAGAGCACAGGAATCTTAACACCTTCTTCTTGCAACAAACCATCAACTTTGCATGGACCTATGCGGATATGCCTGGGCTAGACCCTAAGCTAGTAGTTCATTATCTCACAGTTGATCCCAAAGTGAAACCAGTCAAACAAAAGTTGAGAAAGATGCACCCACAAATCGCTCTCTTGGTAAAAGTGGAAATACAGAAATTATTAGATGCAAAGTTCATACGACCCATTGACTATTCAGATTGGGTCTCAAACATTGTACCTGTGTCTAAACCTAATGGGCGCATCTGCATGTGTAATGATTTCAGAGACCTTAACAAAGCATGTCCTAAAGATGACTTTCCACTACCAAACATTGACATTATAGTGGACTTGACAGCAGGTCACGAGATGCTTTCTCTTGTGGACGGATTCTCTGGCTACAATCAGATAAGGATAGCAGAAGAAGATCAACATAAAATAACCTTTACTTGTCCTTGGTGCAATTATTGTTGGTGTGTCATGCCGTTTGGTCTGAAGAATGCAGGAGCAACCTATCAGAGAGCAATGACAGTGATCTTCCATGATCTCTTTCATCACATCATGGAAGACTATGTTGATGATATACTGGCTAAATCTTCTAGGGCGGATCACATACAGGTTCTAGGACAGATCTTCGACATGCTCAAAAAATACCAAGTAAGACTCAATCCAAAGAAGTGTGTATTCGGTGTAACATCAGGGAAGCTGTTGGGATACATTGTATCTCGTAGAGGCATCGAAGTCGATCCAGCAAAAGTCAAGGCTATAGTGGAGATGCCTCCACCAAAGAACCTTAAAGCACTGAGAAGCCTTCAGGGAAGGTTACAGTCCATTTAGCGTTTCATATCACAGCTAGCAGATAAATGTAAACCCTTTCAACACTTGCTCTGAAAGGATGTCTCATTTCGATGGGACAACAAGTGTCAGGCAGCGTTTGATCAACTTAAAGAGTATCTAGCTACACCTCCTATATTGGTTCCACCAGTCGCAGACAAACCTTTGATATTATATATCTCCACTACAAATTCGGCCCTAGGGGCCCTTCTAGCACAAAATGACAAAACAGGAAAAGAGCATGCAATTTATTATATCAGTAGAACCTTGGTGGGATATGAGCTCAATTATTCACCAATGGAAAGGGCTTGTTTAGCAGTAGTGTTCGCCTCCCAAAAGTTGCAGCATTACATGTTGAACCAACACACAATTCTTATAGCTAAAATCGATCCCTTGAAGTATTTACTAGCAAAAGCAGCTCTCACAGGCAGACTAGCTAAATGGGTCATGATCCTTAGTGAGTTTGATATTGAGTACATGGATCGTAAAGCCATCAAAGGACAAGCTCTAGTGGATCAACTAGCAAAAGCACCTATGAAAGACACACATCCTATGGTAGCAGACTTTCCTAATGAGAATCTATTCACTCTTACTAACTCCATAATGTGGAAGCTATATTTTGACGGTTCTTACACACAGCATGGATCAGAAGCCGGCATCTTATTTGTTACACCTCAAAATGACTACATTCCAAAGTCATATCGGCTTGCATTCCCTTGCACCAACAACATAGCCGAGTATGAAGCACTCCTCATAGGTCTCAATACAGCAGTTCAATGGGACATCACAGAATTACAAGTATATGGAGACTCACAGCTAGTCATTCGCCAAGTCACAGATGAATACCAAACAAAGGATGAAAAGTTGGTCCCCTACAAGCAACTGGTGGATGCCTACAAACCACATTTTTCTAGCATCACATTTGAGCAAATTCTAAGAGAGCATAACAAATCTGCAGATTCTATGGCTTCCGTCGGGTCACTAATTGACATGCCTACTAATACACAGAAGTGTGAATTCTTGATTAAGCAATTGTTAATACCAACCGTCAATGTTCCTGTTACTGAAATCATCTGCGAACTTGTTGGTCCCAATTCCCCATGGTACAAAGATATCTATGAATACCTCAAGAACAAAACCTTTCCCCCTGACCTATCATCCACCCAACGCAAAACCTTTATCCGTCGATCCTCTCGTTACATTATTCTGGGTGATACACTATATCGCCGGAGTCTCGATGGTATCCTCTTACGATGTCTTAACGCAGAAGAAGCCAAAGCTACCTTACGAGACATACACGAAGGTGTCTGTGGCACACATTCTACTAGTCCTAATCTTGCTAAGAAGATACTCATAACAGGTTATTATTGGCCTACAATAGAGCAAGATGCTGCACAGTTTGCTAAGAAGTGTCTACAATGCCAACAGCATGGAGATTTGATTCACGCGCCAGCTCATGAATTACAACCTGTGACAACTCCATGGCCTTTTTCTCAATGGGGTCTCGACCTCGTAGGACAAATCCACCCTTCCTTCTCCAATGGCCACAAGTTTATCATTACCGCTACGGAGTACTTCACGAAGTGGGTGGAAGCCATTCCTATGACCTATATCACCGTAAGCAAATAGCCAAGTTTATCCTAAACTACCTCATATGTCAGTATGGTATTCCCCAAGCCATTGTCACTGATAATGGGAGACCATTCAAGAACCAAGATGTTCGTGCCTTGTGCACACAATACAATATCCAACATCACTTTTCAACTCCCTACTATCTGCAGAGTAACGGCTAAGCTGAGGCTTCCAATAAAACCATTCTCAAAATCCTCAAGAAAACAGTCAATGAAGCTGGTCATGATTGGCACTTGCAACTCAATCCCAGCCTATGGGCCTACCGCACCAGCATCAGAACACCAACGGGTGCCACACCCTATGCCTTGGTCTTTGGCTCTGAAGCCATCCTACCTATAGAGGTCGAGATCCCATCCCTTAGAGTATCCATGCAGGACCTGATCGGTGGAGACGAGTATCGCACTTCTAGATTAGCTGAGCTTGAACTACTAGATGAGAGGCACCTTGCCGCACTTAATCATCTCCATGTCTATCAAAACCGCCTCCGGCGTAATTACAACAAAAAGATCAAAGAAAGACGGTTTCAAGTTGGTGATCTTGTACTAAAAGAAAATCAGAGAAATCAAGCAGATCGAGAAAAGAAGGGCAAGTTTGAGCCTAACTGGTTAGGTCCCTTCATTGTCACCGCAGCATATGGATCAGGAGCTTATACTTTAGCTACACCTGACGGCATTTCTCTAGATGAGCCACTTAATAGTGTCCATCTCAAGAGGTTCTATGCCTGATCCTCTAAGTATTCAAAAAAAAAAAATCCAAAAAAAATCCATCCTCTGGTGAAAACCTGGCAAACAAGCGCCTTGGATAAGTACCATAGTGAAAACCTGGCAAATAGGCGCTATGTGTAGAGTCAGCATCCATCGTCTATCGAGTCCTGTCCACTCCATGTCTAGTGTACGAAGCACACCTTTCCATCCATTCATAATAAAACCATTGACCTTGTTTGCATTTCCATCTCCCTATCTAGTATAGCTTAGAAATTTGTCAATGTCCCTCGTCGTCATCCCACATCTGGGTCTGTGTCAACAATTAACATTGTCTTGTCCTAGGTCAAAGCTTTCTATGTCTTCTTTGGCAGTCACCCATACAGTTTCCTCTACCAGAATGGGGCCAACTCTTTTTTTAACTTAGGTCTAGGGGAGGTTCCTTGTTCGTGGTTCGTAGCGCATACTTCAATCTTTTCTCATTTCCGCAGGTCACACCCTTTAACGGACACATCGCCCCTACGATAAGGCTGTTATCTTCTCAACACTTTTTCTACATCATCACATCACCCAGAACTACATATCATTTCTTCTCAATCTTAAAGTACCTTGATCCCATGGATATGGGTATGTAGGCAGTCTAGAATACGAAGGAAGTTTCCAGTACTCAGGTACATAAGGTCTCCCCCTTTCACCTTGACCCATTTCATCACTCTGTCCAGAACTACATATTTATCACTTTCATCTTTCATTGTCGTGTGCCTTGATCTCGTGGATACAGGGTATGTAGGCAGTCTAGAATACGAAGGATGTATCCAGTACTCAGGCACACACAATCCATCATTCTCCACCCGTCTTCAATCCAGTTGCACTTCATCCTTCTAGTCTTCCATGTTTCAAAATCCATTCGCCTCGACTTGACTAACTCAAGCAGCAGGCTAGCGCATCCTTTCAAAGCAAAAGTCCTTAACCAACCTGAAGCAAAGCAGCTTCCTTCCAAAGTCTTCTACTGTCCTGCATACTGATTGCCAACATCAGCTAAGTCCCGCTTAACCAAAGCCCTAGATCAACAAGCTTGTCTTCTGTAAAGTGTTCCATGATCGAGACCCACACATGCGTCTCCTGCGACATGTGGCATTTCCTGCAGCAAGACATTGTCTTTTTAGGTAGATAGCACCCTTTAACGGACGCAGAGTTCCTACGATAAGGCTGTTATCTTTCCTATCCAATCTATCCTGAGCAACCTCTTTGGCAAGAGAATATGTTGGCTGTATGTTTACTTTGTAAGACAGTCAATTTGTGTTATGGTTTATCTTTTGTTCCTTTATCCATTACCTGTTCAAGGCTACCTTGATTTATCTATAATCTTGGTATGTTGTGATGCAGTACGGATTGGGGGCATAGTCATTGCTTTTTTGTGTGCCATGTTTGAGGAATGATCTTTAGTATCTTTCTTAGCATTCTATTTATCTTGTGTGTGTTAAGACCTAGCATCTTACATATTAATATTCTTCTTGCATTTACATGTATTGAGGTTTATTTTATGTTCAAGACTATGGCTTATTCACATGTTCCAACAAGGTCATATTATGTCTAAAGGGATCTAAGTTCAAACCGCTTGCTTGCAGAGTCAATGTCCATGCACTCGGATATTACTACACCTTGGTCTTTTATACCTTGGTGGCGAACTATCCACGTGCTATATCAAAATGAGGATTGCTCTTTATATACAAATGTGAAACCATTGCAACAAGCTCATTCATCCATTCCCACAACCTTTATATCGCTTTCATTGCAATAATCGATCAACAGTCTCTGTCTCCATCTCCTCCTGTTCTTCTCTCTGGTGCATATCTGCAAAACTCACATGTCAGATATCACTAGTCATCACATCTATATCATCATATATCTCTATCATCATACATCTATAAGCAACATATGTCATCACCTGAATCCATAATCATAAATACATATCATCACATCCGTGACATCAAGGAATGCATACGCAAAAGCATGAACAACAGTGAGCCGAATAGATCATCATATTTATCATGTAATGGTCATCATAATACAAAATGTCTGTGTCTACATCAATAATACAAAGTGTGTATACATCTAAATATACATCAAAATAGTACATCAAGGCTATCAAGAGCCGGCAAAATATACATCAGAATGCACGCAGGCATCTGTCTAAAATGATACAAATGGTACAATATACAAATGTCCATCGTAATACAACTATGGAACAAATATGATACAATACAAATGTGCATGCCCTAGTGGGTAGAGTTGCCCTCCTGCTGTGGCCCCTGTCCTCCCCCTGTGCTCGGTGGAGGTCCCCCTGCTACTCCTTCTCCTCCCCCTGGTGGTAAAAATGGTCCTCTAACTGAGGACACTGACTGCCCTGTCCTACGGGATCCGGATGCCCAGATCTGCTCCTATCTCTGTAACTCGGTGCCTGCTAAGCTGTTGGCACCGCACCCACATACAGACCCCTGTAATACTCTGCCTCCCGGCCAGCTGATACTAGCTCACCCTGCACTCGGACGAGCTCGCTGTATAGGGTCCGCTGATCTGCGCCCAGTGCACGGCGTGCCTCCTTTCTCTCCCACCTCACTCTAAACAGTGTGGCCTCTGCTATCAACCACAGCTGTACCTCTGCATCCCTCTCCCGTCTAGTCTGGGCTAGCTGCCCATCATCCCCTGCCAATGCGGGTGCTGCCTGTGCCTGTGCCTGTAGTGCTGCCTGTACCTGTGCCTGCACCTGGGCCTGTACCTGTGCCTGCATACCAGCCTGTAGTTGTGCTAGGGCTGTCTGTGCTACTAAGGCTACCTGTGTCTGTGTCTGGGTTGTGGCCTCGGCCTGCCTCACCTCCGCTCATGCTGCATCCCTATCCCTCCTCAGTCACACCATCCGGAGCTCTAATCAAGTCCTCTAGGCTATCTCCTCCTGTAGCAGTCGCTCGGCTCTCTGTAAATTGGTCTCTACGACCGGGCCCACTGCCTCCACCATCTCCACATCGGCCTGCTGGCCACTATCCTCTCCACCTGCCTGCTGGCTGCTACCCTCTCCACCTGTCTGCTGCCTGGCTGCTCGGGCCTGTCGTCTCATCCTAGCCTCCCCACCGAGGACTAGTACCTCTCCCACTGCCCCTGCTACACCTGGTGTAGTCAATCTGATTGGCCTGTGTGTCTGCCAATACTGATCGTACTCTGGCAGCGTCCCTGGGTCTGCCAACCCTATGTCCCAATCCCATCTCACGGGGACAAGACCCCACACCTCTGCCAAAGCTATAGACACTAGGATCTCGGCGTCCTAGTCTCCAACCTCCCTCCGCGTCCTGGCATGTGTGGCCTCCCCCACGGGTAGTCCCTGCGGTACTCCAAACTACCTAAGAACTCACTCTGGCAGGTACCTCTCTATCATATATGTCTGTTTCTCGAACAGATAACGAGCCTGTCTACAATACATGAGCTGCTCGTGCTCATCCTCCCACTCCTCACAGAGTAGCCAAGGCCTCCACACAAACAGGTCCATCTCATCGATCTGCCACCTCCAGTGGCTCACAGACCCCATCCTCTGGTGTGTAATCACCCCATCATATAAAAATGCATAGGGCTCGCCTCTATCTCAATGGCGCTGTGCCATGGGTCAGATCACTAGAATATGCTCCCACGCCCATACCTGTAATAAAGTCACCCCTGCTGAGAGGCTCTGGCCTCTCCTGTACACGCAATGGTGCATGTCATGATACAGCTATCCTAGAACACAGGGGCCCCACGCATACTGTCTGCCATGTGTGAACATCCCTGATAGCACCGTACCCCAGCCAACTGATAATCCTCTGGATCTCCTGTCTGGACATAGGAAGCCGCCAATCAATGATGCCACTATCCATCTGATCCTGTCGCAGAGTCTCGGGACGTCTGCCCATCGAATCTCCCCGTCATCTATCCAAAGGTCATCTGTGCAGAAGACCTCCACCAAGCCTGCCTCACCCCATGTCGGGTCAAAGTCCACTATATCACCATCAATCCGAATTCGCAGGATCCGGTACACGTCCTCCAGCGTCACTGTTGCCTCCCCCGTCAGAAAGTGGAATGACAAGGTCTCGCTGTGATATCTCTCTACCACTGCTGTCACTAGGGCGAGATTCACCCTAATGTGTGTCAAGTGGGCCACATGCCATAGTCTCGAATGCTCCAGGAATGCGTCCTCCTCCCATGTCAACTGTACTACCTCATGTGCAATCGCGTGGTGTCGCTCTCGCGACATCAGCGGTGGCAAAATCCTCTGCATCCATAAACAAACCACTTGTCAATTTTTCTTTCCCAAATCCCTCAAATCCTATCTACATCTTTGCTATGCCATGTCACCCCCAACCATCCCTTTCCCCTTTTGTAACCTAGGGTAGACATCCCTTTTCTCAAACCACAATTACAATTTTCCCTACTTAACCAAAAGCGCTTTGTTATATACAAATGCGTTGTACCTCCCTACCAAACGCGCCGCACTGTTTATCTAGATGCGCTATGCTTTTTCTACCAAATGCGCCTTGTTTTCCACAAGCGCTGCACCTGCCTACCAACCACGTCATTCTGCACTACCAGAGGCGACGCGATTTTCCCACTTCCCTACTAATCACGCTAACTTTCCCTACCCACCACACTACACTACCTAGCCACAAGCGCTGTGGCATTTTGCCAATCACGCTACGGCACTAATCCAAACTACCAAACGCGCATTGATTTTACCAACCACACTTCACCCGCCTACCATATGCGCTGCGGCGCGCGAAAAGTGCTGCAAATGACTACCATACGCGCCGTAACTCCCTACAGCGCTTTTGGCTGACATGCACACCCTACCTAAACCTAGCCTTAATCTACCCTCCAAAATGCCAAATTACAAAGGGGTTTTCAACCACTTACCACTATCGGCGCTCCTGCTGGCCTCCTGTACGTCCGCACGAGCTCTGCCCGATGTCTGTGTGCTGGAATCGGCATCTCTCCTCGCTGTCTACTCAACTCTCTCAACCTAGTTTGGAAGCTCTCCTCTCTAAATTTAGAAACTCCTAGGGTACAAATGAGGATTGTGGTCCCCATGGGACCTATTTATAGTGTCCCACCCTTAGTTTTTCTTCCCACCCCTTTTCTGCTTTTCCTCCTACCTGGTCGCGTAATCTTCTAGTCGAGCGTCAACATAATTCTTCTACCGCTTCCTCATCTTCCCGCTCGAGGGGGCATATGCTGGGGCAACTAGCTACACTGGGGCATCAAACAATTGTATCACATCTTCAACAATCATTTTCTTTGACGCAACGCTATAAACTGCATTGCATCAAAGAGGGGCAAAATGTAGACACCCTAAAATGACCGTGTCGTCGAATCACTTGCATTTCGTAATCTGTCAAATCACCTGCATTTCACACATTAATTAAATAATCTAATTATTTAATTAATTTCACCAAATTCTTCTAAATCACTTACTTGCGACGTTAATTAAATAAATCCTCTTTATTTAATTAATTAAATCAAATTCCTCTATTATTCTTCCACAATTAAATAATTTTAAATTATTTAATTATCTTCTTTCCAAAAATCAAGTCCACATTAATTAAATATATCCCAATTATTTAATTAATTCATCACAAATTCTATCTTATCTACAATTAAATAATTTACATTATTTAATTAAATCAAAATTGTTCTTCTAAAATCATTCACAACAATTAAATAAATTTATTTATTTAATTTGCTTTCAAATCTTCTAAATTAAATAATTCTAATTATTTAATTATTTCTTCCAAAATATCTTCTCTAAATTTAAATAAATCAAATATTTATTTAAGTTGCTTTTTCTTCTAAATTTGAGTTATCTCTAATATAACTCAAGCTTTCTATATTTAATAAAGCAAAATATCTTCTTTTCTCATACAAATCTCTTCTTCTTGTTTTAAATCACTTAACTGATTGCTTTATTCTTTTAATTGATTTATCTCTTCAGTTAACTCATTCTTCTATTCTTGATAACTCCTCTCATGCAAAAGAAAGCAAGACACTTGGCTTCTTCTTATTCGTTGCATGTTCCTCAACTGTTCTCCTCCGTTGATTCTTCTGAATTATCTGGACCGTTGCTCGATCTTCCTTGAAATCTATATAAACCTCCCTCATCTCCTTCATTATCCCTCTCTTCGATCGTATTCTCAGGCATACTTAACAAAGCTTTGAGCATACAAAACGCGTCGATTGAGCAACCTTACGATCTCTTAACATTGATCTTTGAGCACATTGAGCACACTACTTGCTTGTTGCAGCTATGGTTTCGCAACTTGATTGAGCAATCCACACTTCTCCAAAAGGGAACAATACAAGTTTTGGCAAGAGCTTTCATTTTGTCTTTGATTTTATGATAATGGCTTTTACTTAGATTGGTTCACTTTATGTGATTGGTTTTTAGTTTTATTAGTTTAGATTAAATCGATTTTTCCTCATACACAGGGAGCTCTCGTAAAATAATGCAAAAGACAGAGCATCAGCTAAGGGGGAGTTACTGTGACACTTAGCCATTTTTCACTAAGTGTTGCCATCAATGCCAAAGGGGGAGATTGTTGGCAAGAGACACTGTGTGGCTTCATAAGTGTTGTCATTGATGGCAACAAAGTCTATCCCACACATCCGCAGTACATAATATGCCTTCACCGGAAGTCAGATTGAAGAATGTTTTAGTCCGGTGAACAAGAACAGAGTATGTAACAAGGTCCAACAATCAGGTCCGGATCTCTCAGATGGTGTAACTCAATATGTTGCAGACTTGGACAAGTCAAGAGGGGTATCGTGACTATTGTACTCTAGAGATTTAGCCTCCGGTGCTAAATCAAGAAAAAGATATGAGCATCTAAGTGTTGGGTTCCAATTAGGCAGAGCAGATAGAGGAAGAACTGACCGGCAGAGTATCAGACTTCAATCCAGATGAGTGAAAGGTGTTGATCAAGCAATTTGTGGGATTATACATTGTTGGCTGACATGATTTATGACTTCTACGCCTATGTTTTTGATACGCATTACAAATCAAGTATGGATTCAGCCGACAAATCAGTAACTTGCAAATATCTTGAGTGTTCTTGTTGCCGACTAGAAAGTTGATGGGAATCCTTGGTGTGGATACATATACCAGATGGGTTCCAGCATATAAGAGTATGGTTAAGGTGTGAAGCAATAAGGTGAGAAGAAAAGTAGGATTAGGTGTGAGAACAACAATTCAGGTCTGGTATGTGATTAAATAACAACATAGAACAAAGAAAGGATGAAGTGCATCAAATCAGTATATTGCACCTAACCGGAACTGAACTCTTGCATTTATAGATGCTTCTCATCAGTTCAAACACTTGATTATCTTCTGTAAGTTCTTGTAGGAAGTGTGCCTCTTGTGAGCAGTGTGCTCGGGTAGTGAGCCCTAATTGGCAAGTGTCATTTTGTACTCCTTTATTCTTTTAACAAAGAATACAATCTTGGGTTGGTCACCCCGTGGTTTTTCCCTTAACAGGGTTTCCACATAAAAATCCTTGTGTTATGTGTCTTGATTTTATTTCTGTTCTTTTGATTACATATGCTTTTATGTTTTGATATAACATTGAATATTGAGATAACAAAATTAAGAAAATTTTGAGATAATTGATTCACGCCCCCTCTCAGTTATCTGCCTGGCTTTCAACAAGCCATTCCCAAAGCTCCCCCTTTATCTATGATCATTTGAAGTATACAGAGAGTAAATGCTAAATTTCTCACCATTCTTGTCAAAACAGGCCCATGCCATCCTATTGCAAGGGGAAAACCCAGATTGGGACAAGAATTGTCCCCAAACCGGATTAAATAAGATAGCAGTGCCTCCTTTACCCCTATAATGCTTGGTAAAAAATTTAAAAGAATCTTTCCAGATAGATCTGAGCACATTGTCTAACTGGGAGTTAGTGGCTTTAATTTCCTGTAGCATAAGGAAGTCCAAGTTCCTATGCTTGTTAACCAGATCTCTAATAATGTACTTCCTATCTAGGGATTCTAAACCCCTCACAATCAAACTAATGCACTTCATAGGGAACAGTAAATTTAAGGCAAAAACCACTGGTTATTGGGCCTACTCCTTAGAAATACCCATGTTATCAAAGCACTTAGGGAGTTTCCCTCCTTTCACCCTTTTACAATCAACAAATTTCCTTTTGACATACTTTCTCTTTTTTCTTCCCCCATCCCCTTTAGGACAGTTTTCAATCTCTTTTACCTCTTCTAGTCCAGCCTTAGCATCCTCAGCCTCCTTTAGGGGGATTCCTAAGTGAGAAGGGAGCCCAATCTCCTGCACAAGATCTTGCATTTTCCTTTCCAACATATCTTCTCCGATTTTCATCAGAGCAAGTTGTTGGGCATTTTTCTTGTCAAGAACTAGCACCGGGGCTCCTCCATTAATAATTGGCAAATCCATCTCTTTAGTGTTGGGACTACTACCAGAGGCAGCTTCATCCAGCTTTTTAAAATTAGATTACTCACTTCTGCCAGGACTGAATCCCAAATTGCTTTATCCTCATCAGAGAGAGGACACACCGGTTTTGAAGCTTCCATTACCACAACAACGTGGGGGGAGTTGAGATATCCAGAGGGGACTCACCCACCTCATTAACACTAGTATCACCAAAAACCACATTTTTCTTAGTAGTAGAAGGAGATGGGAAGGGTGAGAGCTCGACCATCTTAGTAGAGCCAAGCACGCCATCACCCGATGGGAAATCCTCTAAGTTTAATTTTTCCATACTATTTCTAACTTCTTTCAAGGCACCTTCCAAAGACCTAGGTCCAGGTTGGGAAGGCCGAGGGCACGGAAAAGGCTTGACCACATTAGGGATAGACTCCTCTGCCACAGTGACCGGGACACTTCTATGCCCACCTCCTCCTGAGCCAGAAATATTTTTAACCAGGTCACCAGGTTCAAAATGGTTATTGACATTCCTCTTTTTTAACATAGGAAAATCCTTCCTTTGGTGCCCATCAGTTTTACATAAGAAACAAGAATTAAAGCCACCAAGACCTACAACTACACATTCAACAGTTTTGTTTTCAAGAAGCACCTGAAGCACTTCGGGTATATGAATTCTCGGTTTGAGGGACACTAGCACCCTTGCATCCAAATGGGGCAGCATCATTTTAGAGTCTTCCACTTTCAAAAAATTTCCCAGAGGCTCAAGTAAATTGGGAAGAAAAACCCACAGCTATACAGGCAAGTCTCTAATCAGAAGCCATCTGGGAATAGAACAAAACTTGATATCATGCGTAGAAGCCCCGGGGCTCCATTGAAACACCTTGAACAAAGATCTACCTACATTCCACATTTCTCTTTCTAGTATCTTCTTTTGCATGGTATAATTTTTTAAGATTATAACAAAAATCTCTTTTGAAATCATTCTACAGAAGGATACATAAACCCCCATCTTTTTTCCCCACACAGAGTAAAGCCAATTATTAAAAAAATTTCTTGCAAGCAGTTTTTCCACATCCAAGCAAACAAAAAATAGTGCCACATTTTTTAGTCTATTCTCTTCAAAATTTACTACATTTTGCATACCAGAATTAGGCTGAAGGATCAACTTTCTTGGCATTCCCTTGACCTCCCCATGACACGGGGTCGCACCCCCCGGAGGCAGCCCAGGGCGGCCCCTTGCTTTCCCGGAGTCCTCCTGGCCTTTGCCACCACTGCTCCGCAACCTCCACTGCCCTCTTCTCCCTCCTCCTGTGCCTGAAAGCTTGCATCTTTAGGCGGAGGGGCGGCATGGTTGATATCCAGAGCCTCCTTAAAGGTTTTTCCTGCATTCGAACTCTCATCACTACTCTCTGCAAAGCCACTAGGATCTATATGCTTGGCCATTAACTCTCTTAGCCGAGGAGTAAATGCCTCGGTCGGCACCGTGTAGCATGAGAGACTTCTCACATGTGCCAAGGCTTATATAGCCCCCAAACCCATCCTGGCGGGAGATTCCAAAAAATAAATTCAAAAACAAAAAAAGAATTCCAAAAAAGTCTATAGTTAGACTACAATGAATAAAAAGAGGACCGTTACAAACTAATATTCCAGAAAGCATGCACAAAGAAGTTTTATGAACAATGTAGAAAGAAGAGCACAAAGAGGACCAATTTTCTATTCATGGAGAAACTCTACAAATTGTTCATGGAGGGGAATTAGAACCCTCAAACAACTTGCAGAGCCTCCTAACCCTCTTTTTGGTATTTTAAAGTGTTTCTATAATCTCCTTTTTGTTTATTAAAATAGGAAATTATAGAGGCCTTGATTTATTTGATGGGCCTCCTCTTCAATTTTCCACATTTGAGGATGACATCTTCCTGTAAAGTGTTAGAAAAGTGTTAAAGCAATTTCATGAAATTGTAAAATATTCAAATTATGCATATGTGAATCATTACTCATATGAAATAAAGAAAATTAAACTAGTTACAATTAAAGAGAAGAAGATGCAATATTTATGAGATAACACTTCAAATTAGGGAGTACAACATTCCTTTAATACTTGCTCATGAAAGACAAATAATATTTTAATATTTTAATTGTTATGTGGGGATTCAAATTAATAATTTAATTATTTAGATTAAAATAAAACTACTGCAAGCACCACCAACTATTGCAGATCACTATTTTCTACCAATCGCATTGCCTTCCGCTCTACTATCTTCATTTTATTTTTGGAGCCCTACGATCCATTGATACACTTTGATCCCATGGTGCGAAATAAAGTGGCTTTGTTTTAATACTACATAATCTAAATAAAATTATGCATGGGTGGGATAAATAAATCATTTCGAGTAGGCCCTAGCAATACATTCAATTATAGGAATACACAATCTTCATTCTCAAACAATCAAAATTTATTAAAATAGTAATAAAAAATAATATAATAGAACATATGCTTACAAAAAATACTATTAATGTGAGAAACACACATTGACTATACATGTAGCTATGACCTATACACCTATATCAGATTCTAAAATACATCTTCACTTAATTTTAACCTTGTAAATATTAAAATACATGTGCAATTCATTTATATTTATGGAGCTTTAAATCTTCTTTTAAATCCTTACAAGCGACATAGAATTATTAATTTAATAATTTAGTTTAATATAAAAAAATTTACCATGGAGCCCGACAACTAACACACCACCTTTTATGGCCAATGGCATTGCCTCCCACTCTAACCATCTTTATTTTATCCTTGCAGCCTTGCAAGCTGTAAATACAATTCGATCCCATAATATGGAACAAATAAAACATGTGGATTTGTTTTAATACTGTGGGCTCCTAATAAAATTATACACGGCTAAGATAAATAACTCATTTCAAGTGGGCCCCAACAATGCATTCAATTGTGGGAATACATGGTCTTCATTCCTAAACAATCAAAATTTAAGGGAATAGTAATAAAAAAATAATATAATAAAAAACATATGCGTAGAAAAAATACTTGGATAATGTGAGAAGCACACATTGACTATACCTATAGCGACAACCTATACACATGTAGTAGATTTTAAAATATATCTTCACTTGATTTTGACCATGCAAATATTAAAATGCATAGGCTATTAATTTACATTTACGGACCTTTAAATTACTAGTTATTAATTTAATTTAATCATTTAGTTTAATATAAAATTACTACAGGGCTTGATAATTGACACGTCACCTTTTCAAGCCAATCGCACTCCCTCCTACTTAGACAATCTTCATTTCCACCTTTGAGACCTGCTAGTCATTGATATAGTTTGATCGAATGGTCTAAGATAAATAAAACATGTGCCTTTAGTACTATGGGCTCTTAATAAATTTATAGAAGTGGACCCTAGCAATGCATTCAAGTCTATGTTCATATACCATGGACATATTAAAATAAAATGACTATGACCCCCAACTCACACATAAGCTTTTCTAACGAATGGTGTTACCTCCTAATCTGTGCATCTTCATTTTCTCTACAGAGCCTCACAAGTTGTTGATTTGCATGATAAATAAAATATGTGCCTTTCTCAGTTTGCAGAAAGGAGATAGTGGACACCAAGGCAAAACCAGCAACATAAATTTATTTGGAATTAAATACATTAGGAACACTACTTAATCAATAGCTCATGACCATTGATATAGTCTATGTAAAAAATAAAAATAGAACAACTGGAGAAAAACTATGTAAGTTTGTGCAATGATAACATTTAAATCAATATTGACACATGACAAATATGCAGGTCTACATGAGAACTACTTTTATAAAGATTAATCATACAACATACAATATGAAATGTGATGCAAATATTCCTTTGTAACTCGCTAGGAATTGAAGACTGAAGTAGATTTGCAGCCTATGTCTATTCCCCAACTTTTGAGAAAGTACCCTCATGTCTCATAGTTGCTAGCTCGCAATGAATTGATCAAATGCCAATCCAGAGGACCACAAAGCACCAATTTGTAATGTAGGAAATAGTTGAATCAAATGCCTAAAGATTGAAAGGAGTATTTTTTTCTTAAATATGAATCCACAGCATACTACGTTTTGGATGGGTGATTAAACACATTAACTCTAAATTACCTATAATTATGAGGTGATGGGCCATGGTTTTTCTAAACCACCTATAAATTAATGGTGATAATAAATATTTTCTCAAAGATGCCTATCATTGTATGGTGATAATACATGTTTCCCTAAATTCACTATAATTGCATTGGCAATCGCACCACCATTTGCCCTTAATTGATTATAATTTCATTGGTGATGCCACCACCCTTTGTCGTTAATTACCTGTAATTTCATTGGCAATCATACCACTCTTTGCCCCTAACTACCTATAATTTCATTAGCGATCACACTAATGTAAACAAGTCGGTGATTAAAGCCTACATTTGAAAATTTAAAAAATTCACATGACAGGTGATTAGACCTGAATTAAAATTTGCCTCTATAATATCTTAGTGATGGGGATCAAACTATAATAAATAGTGTAGTAATCTAATTCTATTCTAAGATATTAAAAAAATCAATTCATGGGTGACTTGAAACTACGTGCATGAAAATAGAATCAAATTTGGGTGCAAGCATATGCTACCAAAATAGGTTATATTCACCATTTTCAACACCATGAAAGTTAAAAAATTACCAACTAGTGACAAATCACAACTAAAATTCTCCCTAGTCTTTACTGCCATGACTATTTTAAGAGGTGGAAGATTCATAATTATCACTACCTTCAATGAGTCTACCATCAGGCCTTCCTTACATAGAATGTGATCGAGTAATGTGCCAAATGGTACCGTAAATAAATGTTTCTTATGATTCAATGAGATTTTTAAGCTTTTGCTTCTTTCTAGCATTATGCACGGAGTACTTGTGCTTGATATCTTATCAGTCCATACACAGTCCAGTCATCTAGGTATACTGTTGATAACTGAGAGGGGGGGTGAATCAATTATCTTAATTCTTTAACTTTCTTTTCTTCTTAATCAATTAGTATAGTATCAAAACTTATAAGCATAAATGAATATGAGAGTAGAAATAAACTCAATACACATGACACAATATTTTTGACATGGAAACCCTGTTAAGGGAAAAAACCACGGGGTGATTAACCCAAGATTGTATTCTCTGTTAAAAGAATAAGGTAGTACAAAATGGCACTTGCCAATTAGGGCTCACTGCCCGAGCACACTGCTCAAAAGAGGCTCACTGCCTACAATAGTTTATAGAATGAAACTAGATACTTGAACTGATGAGAAGCATCCACCAATGCTTAGGCTCAATATACTGATCTGCAGCACTTCATTCTTCCTCTGCCTTAGTTCTGTTGTTCTGTCACATGCTGGACCTCTATCTCAGTTCCCACTTTGTTCTCTACTTTTCTTTGCACTTCACAATACACCACACACTTCTTCTCATCGAAATCCATCTGGTATATATATCAGCACCAAGGATTTCATCATCTTTCTAGTCGACATCCGGAATAGTCAATATTTTCCCAAACTCTAGTCTGTTGGCTGAATCCTTGCTTACCAAGTGATGTGTATCAAAGAGATAGTTATAGAGGTCATCAATCATGTCGGCCAATCATGAGTGATACCTTAAGAACCTTGATCACCATCAATATCTCATCCGAAATAAGGTCTAATGTTCTACCGGTCAGTTCTTCCTCTGTCTACTCTGCCAAACAAGACCCCAGTACTTAGGTGCTCATATCTCTTCACCCTTTCATCACCGGAGGCTCAATCCCTGGAATCTATTAGTCAATGTACTCCTCTTGACTTCCCCAAGTCCATACTTTGCAAAGATACTTCCTCTAAGAGATCTGGACCTGACTGTCAGACCTTACTGCATGCTCTGTTCTTGCTTACCGGACCAAAGTATTCTTCAATCTGACTTCCGGTAAAGACACACCATGTCCTGCAGATGTGTGGAATGGTCTTTGTTTCCATCAATGACAACACCAATGAAGCTACATAGTGTCTCTTACCAACAATCTCCCCCTTTGGCATTGATGGCAACACTTAGTGAAAAATGACTAAGTGTCACACTACACTTCCCCTTAGCTGATGCTCTGTTCTAATGTACACTTTTCTGGAGCTCCCCCTTAGCTAGATTCCACATTTTTCACTGCTACTCATTCCCCCTTTGACATCAATGGCAAAGGGTAGGGTCTGCACACCAAAACTCCCAAAAATCCAACTATACTTAGCCGCATAAGTATATATACATGTTATACTTACATATACTGTAGTATATCTGCAAAAGTTGTCTTCAACTAGACAAATTCTATTGCCCAACTCTGTTTCATCCTGTCCAAAATTGAGATGTGACCACTTAACAAGAATGCAAAAGCTTCTGCCCTCTTTAGATCTATCGGATCACTGGTCCGAGCTGTGGTCTGGGCATCAGTTAGGGCCTCATGCATGGCCTCTAACTTAGGGATAATAATCCCTCTTAGTTCACTTAGTCTACTTATCCTATTCTTCTTCTCCTTCTCAAGCTTCTTTATTTCATTTATAGCTACAAGAGTTTGGCACTCTTGATTCACTATGGAAGAAGAGAGAGGATCAAAACTTTGGGATAAACTTAACAGTTTATCCTCTTGCTCTTTTTCTTTCTCCTCAATATCCTTGGTCACTTTAGGCCAGGATAAACAAAATTTATATATATCTCTGCCATCTTTGAGAGCATTTTCTAAGCTCTTTATCCCAATATCCATAACTCTCCTATCATTTGATATTAGACCCTACACTTTGAAGAATCTCTTATCCAAAAATTCTTTCCGGACCTTCTCCTCAACTGATTTCTCCAAAGACTCAAAATGAGTGCTAACAAAACTAACAAGAGACTTGAGATTTCCAGATGAAGAGGTTGAGGAATCCTTCTGAAAGGATGGTATGATCTTTTCCAACACACTAGATGCTATCTCTAGTAGCTCACAGTCTTCCATGTGAGACTTTAGAAGTTTCTCTTTTGCCTTTGCTTGGGAAAAGGATGCTATCTTCATTGTTTGAACCGGGGAGAGAGAATCAAAATCGAATGGTCCTTGAAGTAGCTCCAGTTCATCAATCTCCATCATTTCTTTAGTCAAGAAATCTTTGACAGTTTCTGCAGTGTCTCTTGCCGGAGACAGAGTCTTCTTTCCTTCTGTAGCTTCAGCACTATCACTTGTGGTCTTCTTAGTTTGACCTTCTTCTCTTTCCTTCACTTCTTCTTGTTTTTCCTCTAATCTTTCTCCTCCTTTAGATCCAGAGATTGCTGGGGAATTTGGATGAGAGATATTTTCTTCTTCTTGGACTTCTTCTTCCAAAGCAGAGGAATCCTAGTGCTTGGACTTCTCCTCACCTACCTCCTTTGATTCTTCTGGAATCTTTTCAGTAGGATCTTCCTTTGATGCACTTTGCCCTTCAACATCAAAAGGTTCATCACTTATGTCCTCTATAATGGGAATGTTGAATCTTTTGTATGCATTCTGGAGGATCTCTTCTGTCTCTTTTGCTATTTTGTCAGTTTCTCCAAGCATAAGCTAATTCATTCTAGCTTTGCTCCGAAACTCATCCTTGCAATCTTTGAAGATCATATTCATTTGCTTCGGAGTGATTGAAGGATATAGCTGAATAGCTATCTATTCTCAGATCTCAAGATCCTTTGCCTTAGCATTAGTCTTCCTTATTTCTAATTCCTACTCTAGGCTTTTGGGAATGAGAGATATGATTTCAATAAAAGCCTTATTGTAGATATTCAGATACTTGACTATAGATTCTTGCAAGATCTTTTGGTCAGCTTCATTGTACTCATCATAGAACTCAGTCATTGGTTTTAGGTTCCCATCCACAGTAACTGATTTGATGATATCATCAATGCGAAGCATGGGATTTTCAACAAATTCCTCTGCCTTCTCTTCTTTGCCTTGACCTGTAGAGGGTTCACCAGATGTTTTCTTCTTCTTCTTCATTTTCTTGACCTCTTCATCTGATTCAGTCTCTTCATCATCCTTTTGACTGGCATAAGACCTTGTGGCCTTTGTCTTAGTTCTCTTCTCTCCTTTACTGGATGATTTTGCCTCCAGTTTTGATGCCTTTGAGCTCTTAGTAGTGGTAGGTGCAGAGGTCTTAGAGGATCTGGTCCGGGAGGAGACTTCCACCGGAGCACCTTCTTTCTCTACTTTTTCTTTTTCTTTCTCTACCCTTTCCATCTTCTTTCTATTTGCATCAAGTGCCTCCTTTGAAATTCCATGCCTCTTGGCAAAATCTTCTACTTCCCTCCTTACCTTTCTCTTGATCTCAGGCTGTCTCATTTCAACATGAATTTGTACACTTAGTTCTTGGTAAGTTCCAAACCTTTCTGCCTTAGGATCTTTGGGCTGGCTCAGCAGATGTTGGATATGCAGTTCTAGGATTTTCTCATCAACCTCATACCCCATTGGCATGATCCATACTATTCTTGGTTCTACTGCCTCCATTAGACATTGATCAGTGTCTACCATAAAGCACACTGTATCCTTGTATTTTTCAACTAGGGATTGGGGAATTCTTTCTCTAGCTTGCATCATGCTTTAGAAGTTTTTGAAGTAACCCCACAATGCTATGTTTTGTGCCTTGGCATCACCAAGCCCATGCAAGTAATCTCTGATTTGAATTGCAACAGGTCTGTCATTTTGCCATACCCAACCACTAGATCCAGGCAGCTCATTCATAAAGTAGAAGAACAAACACAGTATCAACCCACCATACTTGAAAGAGTTCTTCTTGTCCTTCTTGATCTTTTGTAGGTTTTCTATCAGTTGGCTCAGAAGGAGTTCACAAAGATCATAATCTGCATTCTTTCTCAATGTTTCATAAGCAGTGTAGATTGTTGTTCTGGATATAGAATTTTCTCTACTGGAGTGATATATCTTGTAGCCAATAATCATGGAGGCAAACTTGATGTCCAGATTTGTGATATCCTCAACTGTTAATGCTCTCTTATCAAATTTAGATCCGGTAGCCTAACTCACAGTTTGGTTTTTGACTAATTTTAGAGTAGGTAACCCACCAAATGAGTGCAGTCCAGTTACTGCCCTAATTGCTTCCTTGGTTATCTTGAATGGCCTCATCAACCACATAAAGTTGTCATGCATTCGGCTCAAAACATACTGGACCCAATCATCTTCAGCAAAATAGGGGAAATGAATGCACTATCCAAAATGTTTATCCTGGATGGCCTTATACTAAGGTTTTAGTTCAAATTATTCATCTATCAGTTCCTTGTGGTAGATATCCATCAGCTTGGATTCACCAAATTCTTCAATGTTTGTGTGAATGTAAACCCTAACATCTTCTACATGCAGAATTCCATGTGGAATGCTAGAAAATGCACCTAGGGGATCAACTTCTAGGGATTTATAGGGATGTTTTCTGAATTTAGGGCGCAACCTATCAGTGATCTTCACCACATTTAGAGTAGCCATCTTTCAAAAATTCACAGAGAGATTTTTAAGAGCGAAAAATACCTTTTACACTTCTAGGGTTCACAATATGAACTGGATTGGATTGCTGGATGAATCGACTTCTATAGTTAATCTTTGATGGGCTTGAGGCAAATTGTTGCAGAGCTCCTTTTCTCTTCTTCTCGAATGTAAAATGAGCAAATGTTCAATAAGAGAACCCTTATATTTCTCTGTAAACCCTAATTCCATATTGCAATAAATGCATAACTTAAGTCATTCTGGTTTGCCTTGTTCTCCTTAATCTGAGAAAAATCTTTTTTCGGATCACTGAGAAGCATTTAGAGTTGTTCTTGGTGATGATTGACAATCTATCTTCCTTCCAAACATTTCATCTATCCACAGATCAAGATTCCTCAGTTTGAATCATACCGGATCAAACTGTGAAAATCTTGTTCTTACCGGATGACTGTTTAAACCGGATCAAACTTTATAGATTAACCTCTTCTAAATTTCTTGCGGATCTTCCATATCTTTACCAAGGCTTACTTGGATGTTTCTTCGAGAACCCTTTAATCCGTAACTTTCCTTGTGCCAATTTCAGGCACCAATTTGCTGGCTGGGGAAAAATGTTCTTCCTTGTGTCTCCCCCTGAGCCAGAGCTCACTATTTAATTTCCAGAAGGAATATCAGCACCAGATTCTGGTGTGGATCCATCCCCAACATTTTTTGTACTTCTCTTTACCCAAATCTTGTTCATCTCCCTTTGAACTTCATTCACATTTACTTTTCCTTTTCCTTTGTCTTGATTCTGATTATGATGCACCAGACCCCTTTTATCCTGATTTTTGCTTCTGCAGAATTTGGCAATATGACCGGATCTATTGCAATTATAGAAAACAACATTTCTTTGCATTTTTGACTGATATCCTCTTGATCTACATTGATTAGCCATATGTCCCACTCTATTGCATACAAAGCATCTACCATTGAATGAATTGTTCATTTGCATATTTCTACATTCATGAGATTTGTGACCATACCTCTTGCAGTTGAAACACTATTCGGAGAAGGATGAATTAGTCTGATTCATTCTCTTTCTGCACTGATTTGCTTTATGACCAAAGTTATTGTAGTTGTGGCAGTATCCATTGAAGGATGGATATCTTTGAGCATTAGGTTGCCTTTTCGGAGGTCTTCTAGGCATGTTCCTTTGATTTCTTGATCCAAAGTTCTTCTGACCGGATCCGAAGCTTTCACCTTCCTCATATCCCAAGCCATGCTTGTCATCTACCCTCTTTTGTCTTTCAAGAAGAACTTCAAGTTGAGCAGAGCTTATCTTGAATTTCTCTTTGTATTCATTTGTTGTTTGAGGATCCTTTTTAAGAGTGTCAATTTGATTCTCAAGTTGTTCTTCATTATCTCTAGTATCTTCAAGCTTAGACTCCAGATGCCTGATTATTCTATCCATTTTGTGGTAGTCTTCTATTTTCTCCTTGAGAGATTGATTCATATTATCTTCAATTTTTCTTTTCTCTTCAATTTCTTGGGTAAATTTCATAACTTCTGATTCCATTTCATGTCTCACCATAATGACTTCTTTTGATAGCTTCTCACATAACTTATTTTTCTCATTGAATTCTTCATTAGTGTCATTGGCTTCATTTTGATTTGCTAATTGTTGAAGTAGTTCCTTTCTCTTTTTCATAGAGATACTCAATTTTTCTCTAAGTTCAGTTATGAAATCATCATCTTGTCTAATTCTTTCCTTCAGGGTATTGACTTCAGAATGAGATTGCTCAAGATCATCTAGGGTAGACTGAAGTTGCTCCCTCATACCATACATATCCATTGATATTCCCAGATCTTCCTCAAGTTGTTAGGCTCTGTTCAGAGGAACTTGACTCTGATACCAATTGTTGATAACTGAGAGGGGGGGTGAATCAGTTATCTTAATTCTTTAATTTTCTTTTCTTCTTAATCAATTAGTACAGTATCAAAACTTATAAGCATAAATGAATATGAGAGTAGAAATAAACTCAATACACATGACACAATATTTTTGACATAGAAACCCTGTTAAGGGAAAAAACCACGGGGTGATTAACCCAAGATTGTATTCTCTATTAAAAGAATAAGGTAGTACAAAATGGCACTTGCCAATTAGGGCTCACTGCCCGAGCACACTGCTCACAAGAGGCTCACTACCTACAATAGTTTATAGAATGAAACTAGATACTTGAACTGATGAGAAGCATCCACCAATGCTTAGGTTCAGTTCTGGTTAAGCTCAATCTACTGATCTGCAGCACTTCATTCTTCCTCTGCCTTAGTTCTGTTGTTCTGTCACATACCGGACCTGTATCTCAGTTCCCACTCTATTCTCTGCTTTTCTTCACACTTCACAATACACCACACACTTCTTTTCATCGAAATCCATCTGGTATATATATGTGCACCAAGGATTTCATCATCTTTCTAGTCGACATCCGGAATAGTCAATATTTTTCCAAACTCTGGTCTGTCAGCTGAATCCTTGCTTACCAAGTGATGTGTATCAAAGAGATAGTTATAGAGGTCATCAATCATGTTGGCCAATCATGAGTGATACCTTAAGAACCTTGATCACCATCAATATCTCATCCGGAATAAGGTCTGATGTTCTGCAGGTCAGTTCTTCCTCTGTCTACTCTGCCAAATAGGACCCCAGTACTTAGGTGCTCATATCTCTTCACCCTTTCATCACTGGAGGCTCAATCCCTGGAATCTATTTGTCAATGTACTCCTCTTGACTTCCCCAAGTTCACACTTTGCAAAGATACTTCCTCTAAGAGATCCGGACCTAACTATCGGACCTTGTTGCATGCTCTATTCTTGCTTATCGGACCAAAGTATTCTTCAATCTGACTTCTGGTAAGACACACCATGTCCTGCGGATGTGTGGAATGGTCTTTGTTGCCATCAATGACAACACCAATGAAGCTACACAGTGTCTCTTGCCAACATATACTTCCAAGAAATTGTGAATGAAATCTTTGAATGCATTTATCATTATTCTACTAAATAATGCAAGTGTGTTCTTCAAGCCAAATGACATCACCATGTATATAAATGACCCCTATTTAGTTATAAATATTGTTTTAGGTTGGTCTTCTTCTTGAATCTTTACCTAGTGGCATCCTAAGAAGCCATCAGTGATCAAATAGTCCTCCCTACCAACTACCAAGTCTAAGACTTCCTCTGTGAATGGTGTAGGGAAGGTACCATAGATACAAGCCTTATTTAGTTCCCTAAAGTCAATGCAAACATTATCTTACTTATTTTCTTATGTTACATGACTATAGGGTTGATCCATTCAACATCTACCATTTTAATTATGTCGGCTACCAACATCTTGTCTAATTATGCTTTGACTCTTGTCTTTACATTAGGGTTCAATCTATATGGTCTTTTCCTTTATGGTTTTATGCCTTCTTTTAACTAAATTTTCATCATTCCAGCTTCTTCCTTAATACCTTTAAGATCAATAAATATGCGGGGAAATAATTCTTCATATTCTCTTAATATTTCTGCAAGTTGCATTACGTGTCTTTCTTCCCAATAATCTCTATTTTTTGCAATCTTTAAACTTCCCTCTATTGCTATATTTTATTCCTTCATCCTTAGTGGCTGATTAAAATACTCATTTTTTTACGCATTGTTAGAGGCTACCTCCCTTTCACCTTCATTGACTTCAACCTCAAGGTTCTGAGGATCTTCTTCCTCATCTTCATCTTCCCTTCTCCTTATTGGATTATAGAAAAATTTATGTAGTGGGGTATCAATCTTGTCCATTCATTCTATGAGTTTCCAAATACCTTCCTCCTTTGGTGGTGCTGACTGATTTTTCTCATCTTCACATATATCACTTACTTCTTCTGTCGCTAATAGTATTATCTCCTTCATCTTTTGTAACACATTATTAAGTAGTTTGTAGGGGCTATAGAATGAAATTTTTTTACAAAAATCCTCCTTTATTATATAGCATTCCCTAGTTTCTCCCCTCTTTTCTTGATTGATATACCAGGTTTTTGTAATTGATGATAGGTGTTAGTGTAAATAAGGACATTATCAAACTAGTTAGCTTTTAGCCTACCTAGGAGAGTCCTGTTCACACTAGTTAAGTCTCCACTTAGGGACTTACTTTTTGTCTCACTTAATGTGGGTGAGACACATGTACTGACCTTTTGAGACACCTAGTTCATGCATACTTGCTACATGCTCTCACACATGTCATTTGAGCTAGATGAGTATTGCACATTTGGAGGGGTAGTTAGATGTTCAGTCATACCTTCCTATCTCCTCATCCTTTCCTTTATATGCAAAGGTTGATCATTATACATTTAGACACTCTCATATTTTGATAGACTTACTTTTGTGCTTTATCATTTCACTTGTGGAAGGTTATCTTGATATTACATTCAGATCTTGGTTGCTTCACAATAAGGTCTAATAGAAAAGTTGAATGTATAGTCTCTCATCATATTCCCTCAATTTTTCCCATTCCCTATTGTAATTCTCTAAGTGTATTTCAAGTTTTATGTCATCATAATATTCAAGGTTAATCTTCTAGTCTCGTTCTTCTGGTAGGTACCTAGTTTTTATTAGGACTCTGAAGGCTTTCCAAGTTAGAATGTTTGGTCTATGGGTATACCACCATCTAGTTGCATTACATATCAAAGTGTCTTATAATGCTTCCAATCTCAAATCTTCCCTCTCAAATATTTTCTCCATGATTTCTATGTATATTATTAGGTCTCCTATCCCTCAATAGCATGGGAGATCAATATGTGAAATACTTGTGAAATTCAGTTCAATCGAAATAGAATTGTGGTATTTTATTGTTCTTCATTGTCACATTACTTTTCTATGTTTTGCGATAGGTTTGAGTTGTTTGTGGTGGTTTCCTAAGGGTTTTTCTCAAATTTTCTTAAGCTAAAGGATTTTTTGATTCCTAACACTTTCCTATATCTCCTCTCTGGTTCATCCCATAACCATGCTTCCATCACATCCTCACTATCTGTAATATCATTGATACTATTAATAATGATTTCTCCTTTAGAATTCGATTCATCTATTATTTCTTTTCTAGGGTTCTTCTTGATGAAATATAGTGCTTTGTTGTCTTCTTCTCTACTCTCTTCTTGTGCTAATTCTTCTAAATACACAATATTCATGTTAGCATCTAGGGGAATATATACTATCCTATCTTGGTCAAAAAATGTCAATTCCTCCTTTTACGCATCAATTATATCATTACAATTGACAAACCATTCCAAGTTTAGCAATATGTTCAATGCATCGAATGGTCCTTTCATTTCAATCACCTCAAAATCAATTGTCTTTTTAATTCCTAGTAAATGACCTCTACATTTCTCCATGTACCAATTGTACTTATTGCAGTTATGTATGCTAGAGCTATGTTATAGGGTGTATCATGTAATTTTGGTCTTCCTAGCTCTTCCCAGATCCTCTTAGGTATAATGCTCACATCTATGCTCAGGTTAATCAATACATTTTTGAAGTATCTATTGTTAACATGCATTTTGATCATAATGGGTTTCTTCTTCCATATTTTCAGAGTTTTTCCTGTATTTCTAACTTGTGGCTTTGAATTGGTGGTTTTGATTTTGTTCTAATATTTTGTGAATTAATTATTTTTTTCTAGTATGTTTTCCTCCTCTACAAAATTACCGAACTCTTTTAATAATAGGGCCTCACTCTCATAAAAGTAGGCCTTGCAATAATTTTCCTCCTCCTTTACTTCTGTG
Source organism: Cunninghamia lanceolata (assembly GCA_027924645.1). Taxonomy (NCBI): domain Eukaryota; kingdom Viridiplantae; phylum Streptophyta; class Pinopsida; order Cupressales; family Cupressaceae; genus Cunninghamia; species Cunninghamia lanceolata. The sequence goes on along the minus strand of BSBN01000503.1, from coordinate 13,323,233 downwards.
ATAATTTTTCTAGTGTCTTCCATTATCAATTCATGTTTTGATTTTTTGGGGAAGTATTCATCTTCTTCTTCCTCTTTTGATTCTTCCACCAATGTTCTTCCTTTTGTGGTGTCTATTCCCCCTCTAGTCACTACTACAACACTATTTTCTTACCATACTTAATCATAGATTTTTTCTTTAACTCCTCTTTTCTTTCCAAATATTTTTTTTCTAATTGTTGTTCTTCTGTTAATGTGGACTGGCTCTTTTCTTTTCATCATCTAATTTCATCTCCATACACTACCTAGTCCCTTGAAAGCTTTGCTTAGGTACCCTCATCATCACCTTCTCTCCTCTTAAAGTATTAGATCTAGATAATTCTTCACTTTTCGTATGCGTTGGTGTATTCTTAAAATACTATTATGCCCTTGTGCAATTGGGTAAATCATGGTTAGCATCTCTAAAAAACTTACAAGTTTCTTCTTATCTTTCTGGAATTTGTTTACATAGTGACCTACCTAGCCACATTTATAGCACATAGACTCATCACTTCTTCTCTAACTATTACCTCTACCTCTTTCATGTCCTCCTCTATAATTATTATAATAACCCCTATTCTCATTGGGAGGGTAACTATTAGAGGGTCATTCATTCATAACTTGTGGTGGTGTGTACTATGTGTATACACTAGAAAATGCACACAAGAAACAAGCTAAAACAATAACCTGTTTCATGCAAATCCTAATATACCTCGGATTGAGCAATGAAGGAATGCATAAAACTAGAAATGAAGCTAAGCTATTAACCCCAAATGCAAACCTTGTTATGTTGATGTGCTCCTTGATGTCTCGATGTGGATGGCTCCTCAAATGGGCAGCATAACCTTGTTTCTCATGGATTCTTGGAGTGAATGTGGCAGCATTATGTCGCATGAAGAAGTTGTGTTATTTGTGAAGGGGTGAGCTCCAATTTATAGGTTTTTGGAGACTCAATCGGATGGTCAAGATTGGATTTAGAGATCAATGGGTGAAGATTCTTGAGATCTCTCAAGCAAGGAGAGCTCACCAAGTGTCATGATGAGATTGGTGGATGGGAGATGTCCTTGGATTGAGGACAAATCAATGGTTGAGATTAGGCTTTGGTAAGACTAGAGGGATGAGATTGTCTTGGTAGATGGGAGGTATGGGTTGGATTTGATTGGAATTTTAAATTGGGGAGCATGGGTACATGCCCAATTTAAAATTGGAGGAAAAAGGATGATTTGGCTTAGATTTGAATTTTAAATTGGAAGCATGGGTATATGCCCAATGTAAAATTGGAGGAATAGTGGATGGAGGACAAAAGGACCTTTGTACATGGGTCCTTGACCATACCTTTTGTAAGAAGGCCATGTGGACATGTACAAGAGGCCCATGCCTTTGTACATTTTGAGGAATGGAGAGGATTTGACCAAGGTTAGATTAGGATTTAGTTTGTGCAAGTGCGAATTAGGTTTAGGTGACCTAATCAAAAGTGTAGAAATAGGAATTAAATAAATACAAATATTTATTTAATTCATGGGATGGGATAAGGGGATAATAGATAAATTAAATTTATCTAATGTTTGGACTATGGAGAAAGGATGAATAAATGATTAATAAATCATTTTGGCTAGGGATAAGTATCGATGCAGGTATCGATATGGGTATGGATGAATAGTGATTTTAACAATTAAATATTGTAAAATCACATATTGAAGGGGAATCAGTTAATTAACTGTCTAAACATGTGTTTATTCAGTTAATATGGTAGAAATAGTAATTTAGGGATGTCTAAAGATGCTTAGAGGAGTTTGGGGATGAATTAGGGATGAATAGGGATGTTTAGGGATGAATTAGGGATGACACGAAGAGTGGACAATTTTAGGTGTCTACATTTTTCCCTCTTTGAGATGGTGTTGCGAAGCAGCATCATTTCAAAGAAAGATAAAACATAGCACTAGATAGGATTAGAAGAAGGTGGTAGGATTAGGGATAAGGATGCCCCAGCCACTCGACGTGAGAGTGACAAGGAGAAATGATGCCCTCTCGAGAGGGCAGGCCGGTTTGAAGAGCATGAGTGTGCTCTCGAAAGGATGAAGAGGGTTGGATTAGAAAGAAGATAGTGGAATTTAAAATACCACATGGATGAGGGGATAAGATAGGTTGAATGTAAGGGATTGGAGGAAGGGGATGATGGGGGATAAATGATAGGGTAAATGATGAGATAGAAGGATGGGCTGAAAGGATTAAGGAGGAAAAATGGATGGATGCAACATATATATATGCCCAACATAATACAACCTTATCTAGATGTGTGAGGAAGAAAACATAGAGCATAAGTCCTTAGAGCACAAAAGGTATTGAATGGCCTTAGATGAAAAAGGATGACTAGTATGCAAAAAGTTGTTCCAACACACAAAAGATATGAATATTAGTTGGAGTAATGGTGCAGGAGCACCTAACACAAGGTGGCCTCCGTGAGGCATTTAAGTTGATGTTTGTTTAGGAAATCATGTTTGCGTTGTAATAAGGTCTATTTGACCAATGCATGTAATTTCTGTTAGTATCTAGGTTCATTTTGTAAGTCCTGAGGGACTTAGGTCATGGTTGTCAAATTGTAAATGATTAAATAGATGTTCTCCCAGCTGCTTGGAGACAGTTAGTTTCTCTCAGCCGCTTGGAATTGGTCTCCCAGCCGCTTGGAGTCAGTTTGGTACTACTCTGGGTGAGTTTATAAACCCAGGGGAATGAACAAGATCAGGCATTATGATCATCATTGTAATCAAATCGATTGAATGTAATCGCGCATTGTGTTAAGGAGAAATCAATTATTTTGTGTCGTCAATTTGTTTTTCTGTTCTCTGTAAATACGAATTGCATAGCTGTAGATTTCATTTCCTGTCTATATTTCCATTGTTGCGATATGGCAATGTGAAGTATTCCACTGGTGAGATTTCTATCAAAATCAGTGGAATGGCTTCATTGTATAATATTCATTTATTTTTTGTTTTGGTTCATCGTTCGACGGCGCAGATGTTCCAGATTGAGGGGCGTGCACAGTAGATCACCTAGCATCTCCATGTGCTAGGGTTTGGATCAGAGGAGTTGGAGGTATCAGGTAGACTGGGTGTTCGGTGAAATAGTTCCAAGGTTCACCAATAGGGGAGAGTCTCACCAAAGACAACATTTATTGGCATTTCGGCGAGAGTGGTGATATCGAGAGACAAGCTCGAGGTTCCGTCGATGGAAGTAAGTCACGGAGAAGGTCTATCGGTGGTCAGTAAGTGGAGACTGGCCGATGGAAGACAAATTTGATTTTTGTATTGTGGTTCTACTGTGTGCTCCTCATCATATTGGTATCAGAGCTAGCGAAAGCTCTGGGCGGAGGTGTTGTGTATTTGATTTCTATCACTGAGAAGGCAGATGACAAGTTGCTCATGCCATCTAGTTGCGAGGAGGAATAGGATTCCTGTAGTGTGTGGGTAGACAATGATGAGGTATGTCAAGACCATTCGCCAATAGAGGTTTGGCTGGAAGAGGGTGCAGAGTGAGGCCACTGTGAGAGAGAGTGGCAGTGCATCTCCAAGATCTGTTGTTGGACGAGAGGAATGGGTCTGTGAAGTCGCGTATAGGATGGGCATCTGATTGAGCATTGGGTTGTAGTCAAATTGAGGATTTGCAGGAGTGTTGGCGTTTGGGTGTTGTCTGTGAATGTTTATGTCAGACAGAGAAAGTGAAGGAGAGGCTAGTGATATGCCTCCAAAGGAGATGACCACCGAAGTGGTCAAGAAATTTCAAGAGATGGAAGAGATGATCAAAACTGGAGTTAGGGAAGCACTCCAAGTAGAATTGAAGGCAATGAAGATAGGAAAAAGGGTAGATGAAGATTCAGATGAAGAAGAAGAGAAAGAGGAAACAAAAGAGGAACAAGAAGGGGCAAAGATACCAGCTAAACAAAAGTAATTTCTAGAAGCCATCAAGGCAATTAGCAAGGACTCTTTAGAGGCTCAGATAGATATCCCCATGTTTAGTGGAAAGATGAATGTTGATGAAGTCATGGAGTGGATTGAGGCTCTAAACAACTACTTTGAATACAAGGAAGTTGATTGGAGAGAAAGAGATGTTATAATAGTCAGAACCATTGTTTGTCCTCTAGAGCCAACAAGAGTTGGAAGGCAAACATATTCTACCATAGCAACTATACAAGAAGCATCAAATAAGCTTTTGAATGCAGGTGTTCAGGCAGAGATGACAGTAAGGCAGAATGGTGAACAAAGTTTGGGTTTGGTTGTAAGCACTCACTCATGGCAAGGTGTGAGTAGAGCCTACAATGCTAGGCAAGAATTTTTGATTCCATGGAAGCAAGTTGTAGTCCAGAGATCGTGGGGAAGGCATGAAGCAGCAATGGATACAGGTGGTACAAGACAAGGACTCAACTCATGGGACATGAGTTCTTTTCAAGGTGGGGTGTGTTGGTGCCTGCTGCTAGTTCAAGTTTCAAATATTCATCTACAGGCACTCTTCAAAAAAATCCAAAAATTTCAAGTCTGTCGGCCTTCACTTCTTCATGCATGTATCTTTGTATATGCATTGCTGTTTGTATGTACATTTGAATGTGCAAGCGCGAATGTACATTGGCGGGCCCGAAGAATAAGTCAAATCAGCTTCAAAAAAGTGCAAAAATTAGTTGTATGCATCTTTGTATTCATATCGGGTTTGTATTTGTCATTCGGATACATTCTTGGAATATTCTGTGGTTGTATATTGAATATTCCATTGCTAATTCCATGCTTGTATGTTAAGCTTTGCATGTATACCTTGTTGTATATCAGATATACAACAGGTATATACAAGTGGCAGACGTCAAAAGATTCAAATCAGGTTGAAAAATGGTGGTCGGGTCCATAGGTATGTGCAAAGGAAATGTACATCGTGCACATACAAGGCAGACATACAAAGTATCATTGCCGAGACAATGCACATCGGTGGCCAAGTCCAAGGTTTCTCTGATAGGCTGATGCATATACAAAGATAAATGTATGTCAGATATGTAAAGTGCACATACAAAGGGAAATATGCAAAGACAATGTGCAAAGGTCAGATACAAAGCCTGGGGCCCACCAATTGCATGTATAGTCGATTGTATGTGCGCATATGTACATTCGCATATACAAGAGTGAAATGTACAAGTAGGTAGTTGAAAAGGGCGGATGCAGACAAAAAGTTAACTGCATTTGTGAAAAAGGTGAAGTCCGCGGGTTGTATATTGGGATTGTATGTTCCCAATATACAATCGAACATACAAGCAATAGATACAAAGGAAATATAAAAGCGGGTATGGTCAAAGTCAAAGTTTCAAATGTATGGTGGGTCCACATGATTGTATGTTCCGTGGGTTGTATGTTTGTGCGATATACAATGGTAAGATACAAAGGCACACATACAACCCAGATGTGAAAGAAGATGTGTTTTGGCGGATTTTAGTTTGGGTTCCGCAGCTTGTATATTGCACATTGTATGTGCGATAGACAATACAATATACAAGGAGTTAGATACAAGGCTCAGACCCGATGGCAATTGAAATATGCTTCATAATGGTTTCAGGTCCCCGGCTTGTATATTGCACATTGTATGTGCAATATACAAAGCGATATACAAAGAAAGGAGATACAAGCCAGACCTGAATGTGATTTCAATTTGTTCCATAAAAATTTGGGGTCCGCGCTTGTATATGGCAGTTGTATGTATATGCTTTTGCATATACAAAGATTCAAATGGCGAAAATGGCAAAATGGCGAACAAGGCAAAAAGTGTTTTTATGCTGGGAAAAGTCAGTGATAGGGAAAAAGCTGCCTGCGTGCCATGTTTTCATTGGCTAATGACTTTTCAGCACGATCTGAAGCTGTTGATCTCGGCGGGAAGGAGGAAATCAACGGCCCTGTTTTGAAAGCCCGAGGAAGGAGGAATTCTTGTGTGTTCACGGCTGCATCATTTCAGATGGAAGAAACTTCAGGAACATGCGAACAGTTATTGCATCTTGAGGCTGTGGGTAGGTTGGCCATTTATGGCGAATTTATAGAGGTATGGGTCTTGATTGACAGGCTAGCTACTTTCTTCATGAGGAAAATCTTCAATCAGCGGCACATCCCCCAATCTTACCTGCTCTTTCCTCTGTTTCTTTTGGCCGCATTGAATGTTTTGGGTGCCATTCAGATGGTGTGATGTGTCTGGCAGTGATTTTGAAATGCCATTGTACTGAATGTTGGGTGCACATTCTTGCTATAAAAGGCAAACTGTGTTACTCATTTGGGTTGTTGAAGACTTGGGCATTTTTTGGAGAAAAAAATGAAGATCAGAGCATTTCTTGGCTACTCTATCTCTTTTGTGAGTTTATGAGTTGCATCTAAATGCACCTTGCACATATGTTCAGTTTCGTGTCATTTTTATATGATAAATGCTTTATTGCATGTGTTTAGCTGTTTGTCTCCATTTGTTGCATGCATCCCTTCTTTTGAATCTGGTTGTTAAGGGTTTCTTAGATTCTAGGATATAGATTTCTATATTGCATGCTTAACTTTTGACCTCCATTCAAGGAGTGGATTAAACTATTTTAGGTTAAGTATGAAGAAGATTGTATGGCAGCAAGGATATTTGTAAGTAGAGACAGTTAAATACTCAGTCTTGGGTGGTGTTTGTAAGGCAAATACTAGTCCTAACCCCTTGAAACTTGAATGCCAGTGCAAATCATTCTCTTGTATACGTCTAGTTGACTCCTTGCCCTGAGATAAGCACCGGTCTGCCCTTGTGTAGTAGTTAGGATCCAAAACCCCCTTGTCTTGCATCCAAATCTTTGAAACAAATCCTTTCAAAGCTATAGCCTATTAGTTGTAGGAGTAGGAATAGGACCCCTACATACTCTCATTCCTAACCAGTTAGATATGTCCAAGAAAGTTGCCAACCTTGTGATCTTATCATGCAGATCTTGGTCCATTCATGAGAGTATTCTGCCCATTGTTGTAAAGCTAAATCTTTCTATTGGGTGAGTCAAATGTTAAATCGTTAGTTATAGGGATATCCCCCTTGGTGCGGTAGAACCAGAAGTATAGGGGAGGCAACTCACGCAACCTCCTGTATTTGTTGACCGGATCTGCCTATGCATTGGAACTGGCAAACCCTCTGCCGATCTAGAGAGAAAGAACCAATAGGATGTATGGTGCAGGAGCACCTAACACAAGGTGGCCTCCGTGAGGCATTTAAGTTGATGTTTGTTTAGGAAATCATGTTTGCGTTGTAATAAGGTCTATTTGACCAATGCATGTAATTTCTGTTAGTATCTAGGTTCATTTTGTAAGTCCCAAGGGACTTAGGTCATGGTTGTCAAATTGTAAATGATTAAACAGTTGTTCTCCCAGCCGCTTGGAATTGGTCTCCCAACCACTTGGAGTCAGTTTGGTACTACTATGGGCAAGTTTATAAACCTAGGGGAATGAACAAGATTAGGCATTATGATTATCATTGTAATCAGATCGATTGAATGTAATTGCGCATTGTGTTAAGGAGAAATCAACTATTCTATGTCGTCAATTTGTTTTTTGTTCTCTGTAAATAGGAATTACATAGCTGTAGATTTCCTTTCCTATTTGTATTTCCATTGTTGCGATATGACAATGTGAAGCATTCCACTGGTGAGATTTCTGTCGAAATCAGTGGAATGGCTTCATTGTATAATATTCGTTTATTTTCTATTTCGGTTCATCGTTCAGCGGCGCAGATGTTCCAGATTGAGGGGCGTGCATAGTAGATTGCCTAGCATCTCCATGTGCTAGGGTTTGGATCGGAGGAGTTGGAGGTATCGGGCAGATTGGGCGTTCAGTGAAATAGTTCCAAGGTTCGCCAATAGGGGAGAGTCTCACCGAAGATAACATTTATTGGCATTTCAGTGAGAGTGGTGATATCGGGAGACAAGCTCGAGGTTCTGTCGATGGAAGTAAGTCACGGCGAAGGTGTATCAGTGGTTAGTAAGTGGAGACTAGCCGACGAAAGACAAATTTGATTTTTGTATTGTGGTTCCGCTGTGCGCTCCTCATCAAGTAATGACAGTCGACCCCATGGATTATGCGTTATGCTGCACTTATAAATGAGAGCCATCCTTATTTGATATGGCATGAGACATTATTCACCAAGGTATAAGGAACTAGGGTGACAATTTGTACCATGTGTAAAATCCAACCGATTAGGTCACAAGCAACGCTATGTCGTATAGCACCATGATATGGAAGACCATGATACCAATGTAGCAGGTAGGTTACAAGGACCCGTACTAATGCAAGATAAAATATAATGCACATACACAAGCAAGCACACATGCACAAAAAAGATTCAAATACAAACATGATGTGCCCGTGGTCAACCTAAAAAGTCTTAGATTGATGGATTAATGATGTTGGATTGTGTTGTTGATGATAAGAACAACACGAGGATTGGGAATGATATATCCTGATGATGATGCTAGATGATGTTGGATCAAAGGCTTGCAACAAGGCTGGGAATAAGGCCATGGATGTGATTGAATGATTTTGATTATGTTGCTTAGTTTGGGATGCACATTGATAAGGATTGATCTTACGAGTTGAATTTTTGGGAGATTTGGATATTTGGGGACTTAGATTTCTAGGAGCAGAATGCATTGGGTTGTGTGTAGGTAGCCTTAAGCTAGATACCAATGACAAGGGAAAGTCAAGTCTATTGACGAGGCATGATGAGATGACGAGGATGAAATGATAAAGGAATAATGGATAATGGATAAGAAGGATGAGTGATAAAGGGATGATGGATAGGTGATAGTGGATAGTGGATAGTGGATAATAGATAGTGGAGAGGAAGTAAAAGGAAGGGGATAGGGGGATAGGGGGATGACGGATTAGGAGGAAGGTATAGGGAATGTGGGAGGATAGGTAGGTGATAGAGGATGAAGGATGGTGGATAGAGAATAGAGGGGAGGTGGATAGAGGAAGTGTGAAGGTGATCTCCAAGGACTACGTTACTTAGGAAGAGGATGCCCCACTCTAGATAGGTCATGCATGAACAAGTGTTATGATGGTGGGGATGGATGGGCATGATAGGAGATGCATGGAAGGAAAGTATCTCAAAATGTGTCCAAGGCATGTCTTACATATATTGCCCATGTCCTTAAAAGGATCACAAGCAGGGAAGGAGGATGAAGGGATGATAGGATAGAATGGGAGATATGGATAGGAGATGATAGGATAAGTGGATAAAGATAGTGAAGCGGATTAATAGATAAGTAGATGGATGATAGGATGAGGATGGGGAAATGCGATGGATGGGGAGATGATAGGCTAGGTGAGATTTGCCCCCAAGTGTAGGGTGCAAATGGAGGAGGGTTTACACATGACACCCACAAGGGGATTTCATCATGGTACTTGCCTAAGGCACCACGAGAAGTTGTTTTCACCATTGGACGAATGTATTTCTCTTTACTTTTTTTTTATTTTTTGGAATATTTGGGTAGGATGGATGGATTTGGATAGAGGAAGAGGATGATATGTCGGATGAGGGGGACTCAAGCATCAGTTTCCATAGCAAGGTGGAAGTGTCCCATTTGGATGGATGTTGCACGTGGACCATGTCAAATGTAAGGATGTGCATGTATGTTGGTAGATAGAGAATAGTGGATTAAATGGATAGATGGCGATAGTGGATTATGATATGGATTATGGATGGTAATGATGGATTGGATGGGGGGATTATGAGAAGGCATGGACCATAGGGATGTGATGGGGAGGATATGCGAGAGAAGGAATATATGATGAGGGGATGAATGTATGTGGGAATGTCATGATGGGAATCAAGACCAATGGTTGCACAGACCGTGATGGATTTTGAAGCTTATATTTGGGATGGGGATTGGGGAATAATGGGGATTTGGGATTCATGATGGGTTTGTGGGATAGGGATGAAGGATTGGGGGATTACTGATTTGGGATTTTAGGGACCCAAACAGTCTTAGGATTTTTATGATTTTTTGATTGGGAGCAGGATTTTTGGGATTTGGGGATGGATGGGATGTGGATGCTCCATTTGGATTTGTTGCTTGTTGTTTAGGGAGCCACACCATTTTTGTTTTTTCTTTTGGAGGTGTGGGCTTATGTATCTTGTTAGATGAATTTTTCTTAATTGTTACATATCAATGCCCTATGACATGATGCTCTTTAGGCTTTTGTGGATTCTGTGTTTTATGTAGGGAGGCATCCAAATTATTAATTTTGAATCCCATGGGGTTTTTGATGGTAGCTTCATGTTTGGAAGATGTGTGCTTTGGTTGATCTTGATTAGGAATTTTGGGGGATTGGGATTTATGGACAGGGATGTTAAGGATAAGGGGATAAGGGGCTTTGAGGATGGGGATAGTAGGAGTTGGGAGGAGTGGAGGAAGTGTGGACTTAGGGAGGTGTATGGTCACATGCATTTTGGATTGATGGATGAAATAAGATGGAGGAGGAGGGATGGTGACATATGATTTGGAGGTGCGATGAGATGCACCGGGTTTGGGTTTGGATGAAGTGGATTTGGGAGGTGCATGGGTGATACCAACATGTTTGGATTGTTTATCCTGGGATGTATAACCAAGGCAATGTGCACATGGATGGATTTTGACATGGATGGGCTCCAAAATGCCATTTTCATGAAGGCTTAGGCTTTTACCATGATAGTTCATGTTTTGGAGCATATGTTGTGCAATGGGATGGGCATTGTTTTAGAAACATGACACAAGTCCATTATTAGATGGAGGGGGATGAGTGGTGGAATAAATTTGTTCCTCTCCTATGAGAGAACCACCACGGATGAAGGTAGAAAAACCAAGATGATAGGATGATGGATTTGGGATGGGTTCGATAGGTGATGGTAAAGGTATGATGGAGGGTGATGGGGGATTAATAGGAGATGGTGCAGGATTGGGAGATGGAGGATTTGGGATGCTTGGATCATGATTAGGAAGGGACATCAATGTTTTGACATGCTTTGGACTAGGCTCTTGACATAGCCGGATTTGTGTGGATGGTGTGATGGGGAGGAGCATGTAGTTTGACTAGGATCCTTGGATGGGGTAGATGGAGGAGAGGGTGACACTTTGGATAGGACTTGGTATAAAGTGGAGGAAGATGGTTTGGTTTTGATGGGTGTGAGGTGAATTATGAGGTCATCAATGACACATGTAGGTGATTAGGGAGGAGTGGGGTGACATGAATCCATAAGTTCATTTTCATTATTTTTCTCAGCACTTTTAGCGAGGAGTCCTTGGAGAAAGGATGCCATAGATTTAGTAGGAGATTTGGATGATGGAGTAGATGGTGGATTAGATAGAGGGGTAGATGGAGAGATTGATGGGTAAGGAGATGGTGGATTCAGATATGACAGATTCAGAAAACAGGTTGTTAGATTTACGTAGGTGAGATAAGGATAAGGAGGGGATGGATAAGAAGTGGAGGTGATGGGGATTTCATATGAGGATGGATGATGCGATGTGGATGGGGGATAGAATGGATTTCCCTTGTCAAGGATAGCATAAGGATGACCATAGCATATGTAATGAGGTGTGGGGGTGTAGCTTGTGCTAGCCAATGCATGGTCAAAGGGTGCTTGCAGGTTTAAGGATGACCGAGGGTGGTTTATGGCAAGCTTACTTGCAATGATTTCATCAAGGATTTCAAGTTTAGATTGTTCAACAAGATCATCATTAAAAGGATATGAAGCCATGATTGGATTTGGTTTTAGGATGATGTGATGTAGGATGACTTGATGAAATTGATTTTGATTTTGGATTAAGGGGGGTTTGTTTGGATTGATCAAGTTCAATGATATATGACACTTGATACTAGAATGGATTTGATTTGATTTGATTATTCAAGGCCAATGATATATGACACTTGACTGGAATTGGATTGATTGGGGATGATTTTGATTAGGCCAAAGGCCCTTTAATGTTTGGATTGGATTGGATGATTTGATTAAGGATTGGGCGAAGGGCCCTTTGGATAATGATTTGGATGATGATTAGAGGAAAACGATTATGGGTTGGATGAAATTGGATGGGTTGTGATTAGGATTTGGAAAGAGTTGAAGGAGGTTAATTCCTTAACCAATTTTTTATTTGAAAATGATGATTTTGGATTAAGGATTGGAATTAGATGGTGATGAAGGATTTTGATGATGGATGGTTAGAAGAATAAAGGATGGTGGATGCTTGATTTGAGATGGGGGATGATGGGATTAGATTAGGATTGAGATGAAAAGGGATTAAGTGAGTTATGATGTAGGATGGAATTGGATTTAAGCTCAACTATGGGATTATGATTATAATTGATTAAAGGATGGGATGATTAGGTATGATAGGAATACGATTAGGGATTAGTGGATGAATGGATTTGGGATATTTGATGGGATTGGAGTACAATGGATGATAGTTTTGATGAGGAAGATGGATTGGATTAAGATTAGGGATGGAATGGATTAGGTTTGGATGATCAAGATGGATTATGATTGAGTATGAAATGGATTATGAGAGACTTGATTAAGCTCAAATAGTGGGATTGGGTTAAGCTCAATTGATAGGAATTGATTAAGATAGTGATGATGATTGGGAAATGGATGAGGTGGATAATGGATGTAGGATTAGATGGATAGATGATTAGGATAATGGATTGGATTATATGTGTAAGGGAGTTGGGCTTATGTGTATAAGGGATTTGGATTAAAATGATGGAGTGATTAGGATTTGAATTAGGATAAAGATGGAGAGTTAGATTAGGAAAATGGATTAGGATGTGGATTAGGAGAAAATGGATGAAAGATTAAGCTCTCTAATGGGATTAGGATTAGGAGTGGTTAATGGATGAGATGATTAGGAAGGATAAGATGGGATGATTAGACTATGATAAGTGGATGAAGTGATTTGAGAAAATGGATTAGGGAGTGATTAAGATGGGATAAAGATGGTGACGAAGACTTGGATTAGGATGAAAGTGATGTGATTAAGATAATGGAAAATGGATTATGATATGGATTTAGGGATGATTATGGAAAATGAATCATGGATAAATGATTGGGTTAGAAGGTGATTGGAATGATAGGATGGGATTAATCTCAAAGATGGGGATTAATTAAGCTCAAATGATGGGATTAGATTCAGATAATGATGATGAAATTGGATGATTAGATGAGTGATTAGGAGGAATTGGATTGAGATTAGGTGGATTAGGAAGAAATTGGATTAGGATGGTGTGGATTATGAAGATAATGAATAATTTGGATTTGGATTAGGAAAATGGATGATTTGGATTGAGTGATTAAGAGGCGATTAAAGATGGATTAGGTGCTTGACCTTAGGAAAATTTGCAATAAAATAAACACACATACATGCACAATTCTTGAAAAGGATTTGGATTTGGTTTGGATTAAAGGGATTCACAAGTTTCAATGATGAAGACATGCCAAACACACCAACACCCTAGATTAGTCAAGTAGGTGTGACATATCTTGTTGATCTCACAAAATGGCCATGGGTCAACCCCAACTCAAAATAGAGAAGCCATTCCCACCCCCATTAATACCATGATGCTATAGCTTGGATAGACAGGGAATATATGGTCATGTACCACCATATATCCCTTACCTTGGATACTTTTGTCTTGCCCAAAGTAGACCCTATCTCAAGTATAATGGTACGTGTGAGCATCTTCCCCTCCTACTACAGTGGTGCACCACAAGATATGACAGCCAAAGGGTCTTAAGCTAGGATGTACGAGCTTCTAGGGGATATCCTCAATACACTCAAGGTGTGTGAGGCCTAAATCCACCAAATGAGGGGTATGTCTAATGGTGTGGTGTGAGAGGGTAACCCATTCTCCTCCTTCACTTTGCAAGGTATAAAGTTCTTGCAAGCTTCACCCAAATGACAAATGTCCCCCAATGGAAGAGTCTTTTGATTCTCTTCCAAATTTCAATACCCTGTCAGAACATGATTCTAGCTCCAATTTCATTTTTCAATTTCTTTATTTCCTACATCTTTATTCTTTCTCCTCTAAGTGTTGGTCCTCAACTTTGTAGGCCAATTCTACCACACTTGACTAAGTTTTAAAAATTCTACCATATAATGTAGTTCTATATTCTAGTAACCATGTGGATATGAACCATTTGATTCTTTGTTTCTTAGTAAGGGGTTCCTCCATCTTTATCACTACCTTATTAAATCTATGATCATATTCCTTGAAAGTTTCCCCTTCTTCTTGCATCATCTCACTTATCTTGTCGACACTTTTACATGGAGCTTTAGGGGATTCAAAATTATGGCTGAGAATTCATCCTTAATGTCCTACCATTCTTTATCATGTTGCGGGCACTTTTTCATGTACCACTTGAGAGCATCCTACCTTAGTGTTCCTACAAAATCATATAGTTTGGCCTGGTTGGTTTAGGTCCCATTTCTTCTCCATACAAACTTAAGGATGGAGACATGTGCAGATGCCTCTATGGTATCTTTTCCAAAGATTAGTAACTTCATTGTGTTTTCCATACTAGTAATAGGTTTCTCTACTTTGTTGTTGTTAGGTGGGGATTCTCCTTTAATTTTTTGTAAGCTTCTATCTTTTGTTTTTGAATTTGTGTTTCTTCTCCTTCAATAATCTTATTTCCTTACCACATTCTTGTTGTCTCACGAATTTCCTATTTTTTCCTTTGTCCCTTGCCAATTCTATCTCAAAGAAATTATTTCCTGATATTTCTTCACAATCACTTAAAAATTCTTGATGTTGTCTCTCTCTTGTTTAACTTGAATCACTAAATATACCTTCTAAAAGAACTCTCCTTGTCTTAACTGGCACATGAGATGACTCTTGGTTAGGGGGCTCACCTCTTCATGAGAACATTTTAATCTGGGAGATGACTTTTCATTATTTAATGATATCTCATTAAATAGTATCAAATTTCCCCATCCTTCGTCAATTGTTACCAATTCAAGCAGAACATAAAAGAAACCCAATACTGAATTCTTATTAATCTTTGATGAATATTACAAAGCAATTTCTGATTGTTCAGATCGCTATATAGTGCAGAATAAGAGCATAATATTGCTATGATCCTAAGACCTAAGACTCCTTATGCTTCTACTCCCCAAAAACCCTCTGCTGAATGAGGGGAAAACACCCTTATTTATAAGTCCAAGCGGACTCCAAACCTCAAAACTACTCTAGAAATCCGACCATACAAATCGGACACGTAGCAACACTGTAGGAGGGGATAGCTGTTAGGCAGTCATATCCATAAGCACTAACTATAGTGAAAAGTACATAAATATTCGCATTAAGCACACCGTATGCGAAAGACGGCCCACTTTACACTCAAAAGCGAATATGAGGATCTTGCTTTTTAAGACAGGGTTGCATCTTGTTGTCGGAAGCTTAACGTGGTTGACGTCATGACACAGACAAGCCCATGTGCTAGCCCAAACCAAAAATATCCGTAGGTGGTAAGAGATCTCGTGGTAATGGTCTGAAAATAATATCCAAGTCATCATTGCGAGGATGAAAAGAATATATGATCTTTTCAATTTGATCAGGATAGGCAATATCCATCTCTGTTCTTGCAGCAATTAAAGCAGGATGCAATGAAGGAATCAAATCATTCAAAATAGCTTTAGAAAACCAATCATGTGTTAATGGATAATATTCTACCCTTGGAAGGCAGTATCCATGAGGCTACACAAGATATCTAGATGGTCCACATAATCCTTCTTCAATAGACCAGCCAAAATTCTTTTGGATATGATCAAAGAATTCATTCATATCTGGTTGCAAAATTATGTCATTGATACCAAGGAAGATATCAACATAATCTTCAAACTCAGTTTGGGAGATTGTAATGCTGTTAATAAAACCAAACTTTGCAACTTTTAGCAAATTTTTCTTGTCCCTGTATGTCCAATGCATTGGAAGGAGTGAGGTGATACAAATATCCATCTGCAAACCATTTCTCAGCATAAAATCTATTTGAGATTCTTCAAGACCAAACATTTCAAGAAAATCATATGAATCAGAGGGAGTGAGGATTCCTTGTTCATAAGTTTCTCGTATCTTCCTCCTTAATTCCTCTAACCATTTATTCAGGAAAAATACTTCAAGAATAGGAGAGATAATCTCGGCAGGTAACTAAGGTACCCAAATATCTTGTCCTCTGTCATCTGTACTCTGATAGACTTCAATTCCATCCTTCCTTGTGATTGTTTCGCCAATCTTGATCATCATGCATACTGGTTCTGCAAGCTTTGCCATTTCTCTGGTGAGGCTATCTGCAAGAGGGTTATTTTCTCCTTGAATCTATTCTATGTCAAAATCATAGCTTGTAAAATCTAAATACCATCTAGCAATGCGTCCATGAGCTAGATCTTTATCAGGCTTTTTTCTGAGAAGAGACCTCATAGGCTGACTGTCTGTTCTAACTATGAAATGTGCTGGTTTGAGAAAGATTTTGAACTTCTGAATTCCTTTCTTTACTGCTAGAATCTCTTTCTCATAGATTGTGTATCTGCATTCTGTGTCAGTAAAAGTACCTGATCTGTAACCACACACTTGAGATCCTTTTAAAGGAATTTCCTGTAACAACACAACACCCCAAACTTCATCAGAAGCATCAGTATAAAGGATCAGAGGAAAACCATTTTCAGGTAGATGTAAAGTTGGCAAATATTGGCATTTAAGTTTGATCTTCTGCACAATTTCTGTTAATTCTTGAGTCCATAGTCCTGCACCTTCTTTCAGCTAATTCTGCAACTTTTTCCTGTCTTTAGCCAAACCATTGTAGAAAGGAGATACATAATTCAAACATCCAAGAAATCTTTGAATTTGTTTTATCCCTACCAAGACATCTAGAAATTCATTGATATGCTTCAATATGTGAGGCTGCAATTTGACCTTTCCATGAGACAAAACTAACCCAAGGAAATCAATTTCTTCTTGGCCTATCACAATCTTTTTTGCAGACAAACATATTCCATGATGTTTGATAGTATTGTACAAGGATTCTAGATGCTACAGATGTTGAGTTATATCATCAGAGAATACAATAATATCATCAATATATACAGCACAAAAGTCTTTCAGAACTCTTAAGGCTTGGTCCATTTTTCTCTGAAAATAAGCTGGAGCAGTTTTTAAGCCAAATGGCATCACATTCCATTCATACAAACCTTGATGGACTGAGAAAGCAGTTTTATATCTGTCTTCATCTTTTACCTTGATCTGCCAGAAGCCTGATTTGCAGTCAAACTTTGAAAATATCTTTTTAGATGCTGCTCTCATGATTAAATCTGTGCTGAATGGGATTGGATAATTGAATGGAAGAATAATATCATTCAGAGGTTTATAATTAATAAAAAACCTTTTCTTTCCTCTGATTTGTTCTGCTCTTTTGTTTACCAGAAAAGCTAGACAACTAAATGGACTCTTACTGTCTCTGATGAATTTTCCTTCTAACAATTCTTGCAAGTGTTCGTCAATTTCTTTTACTTTAGAAGGACTCATAAGATAAGCAAGTTCAAAAGGAATCACAGATGAACATTCTAGCTTAATTTTTATCTCACATTCTTCATGGTTTTTTGACCAAAATTGTAGAGGATTCATGCTGCAACAATCTTGCTCAAATCTGACTTTGACTGGTTCTAACAGAGGTAAAGTTTGAGCTTGTGAATTAATGTTCTCTTTCTTGCTCATTCTAGGTGACTTCTTTTCTCCAGGCTTTCTATCTAAGAACTTATGGTTTACTACTTTTAGTGCAGGGATCTTAATTTGACCATCTTCATGGCGTAGAGATATCTCATGGACCCTTAACACAAATGGTTGATATTTGGTCAGAAAAGTAAAACCTAGGAGAACATCACCTCTAAGACCTTTTAGCTCGATGAAATCTGTAACAAACCTTTTGCCTTAAATTTCTATGGGAACATCTTGGGCATATCTTCCATATTGCACATCTTGCCCATTAATAGCAACACTAGCAGGTATTTCAGGTCTGGGTTTCTAGAATTCTAGAGGAATAGCATTAGTATTGGCAAAATTTCTAGAAGATCCAGAATCCACAAAGGCATCCATTGGTATTGGTTTATAACAGGGAATTGGAGATTAATGCGGATGTATGTGCAATTTTCAGCAATAAATAAGGCATTTGTAGGCTCATATTTTGGGAGCTTAGATCTTATCTTGGAAGAATGTGAAGAGTGTTCAGATGATGCAAATTTAGAACTGGAATTGTCAGCTTTCAACATAATATCACGCAATTCCCCCACTGCAGAAGTGAGTTATAATTGTATCTATGGCTAAGTTATTGAACATGTTTTGTATTTCTTTTTCTTCCACATTCTTTTTGATCTCCTTCAATTCTCAATCTTTCATCATTTTCTCCTTTTGTAATCCTACACTTTTACTTACTACTTTGTCTAAATACTCTGCATCAAGATCCAAAGGTTTTAATTTTGTAAGAGGGGTTAGTAAACCCTCAAATCCATCATTAACTGTAACTCTTAGGTTTGACAAATTAGGTTTAGACTATGGTGTATGAATTGAAAATTCAAACGACGAAGCACCTATGCTTCTATGCTCTAGCTAAGTGTTACCACTCCCAAGCTCTCCTTCTAACGATTCTCTAAACACAACGTATTCTTCAATTTGCTTTGCCAATCTTGATAGAATTTTAGTTTTTTTTGAGATGGACATGCACACTTATTAATTCTCCCTCTATTTACAGAGTTTCAGTGTTTTCCATGGAATTCTCATGTTCAGCTATAGACCCTATGGTGCACTCATTTATAATCAATCCCTCTGATAATGGCGGGTTTTCTTCTTCTCCTTATTCTTAATGTTTTAGTAGCCCCTATGGCGTGCTCTATATCCTCCTCATTTTCATTATCGTCTTTATCAACAGCCCTCCTTGTGCGCTCTAAATTAGCTTCCCTAGCCTTTTCCATCCTCTTGAGATATCTCTTCTATCTTTCCTAAATTTGTTTTAGTCTCTTTTCATCCATGTTCAATTTCATAGCCAAGTCAAACACAAGTGTTAGATGTCAAGATTCAAGACTTAAAATCATGAAATGATGTGAAAAAATCTAGGCACTAATCCCTAAGGTATAGGCACTAAACCATGAAACCCTTGCAAAAATAGAGCATTAGCAGACACAGGCAACACGGGATGAGGTGTAGGCACTAAAAGAAGGCTCGTGGGTGTTGATCCACAGTCGTAGGTGTAACTGTAACCTCCATGACACCACTTGACAAGAAAACTCACAAAGATGTTAGATTAGAAGGGTGAGGGTCCCACCGAGCGTGCCTGAATGTATACACTAGAAAATGCACACAAGAAATAAGCTAAATCAATAACCTATTTCATGCAAATCCTAATATACCTCAGATTGAGCAATGAAGGAATGCATAAAACAATAAATGAAGCTAAGCTATTAACCCCAAATGCAAACCTTGCTATTTTGATGTGCTCCTTGATGTGATGTGGATGGCTCCTCAAATGGGTAGCATAACCTTGCTTCTCATGGACTCTTGAAGTGAATGTGGTAGCATTATGTTGCATGAAGAAGTTGTGTTATTTGTGAAGGGGTGAGCTCCAATTTATAGATTTTTGGAGACTCAATTAGATGGTCAAGATTGGATTTGGAGATCAATGGATGAGGATTCTTGAGAAGTCTCAAGCAAGGAGAGCTCACCAAGTGTCATGATGAGACTGGTGGATGGGAGATGTCCTTGGATTGAGGACAAATCAATGGTTGAGATTGGGCTTTGGGAATATTGGAGGGATGAGATTGTCTTCGTAGATGGGAGGTATGGGTTAGATTTGATTGGAATTTTAAATTGGGGAGCATGGGTACATGCCCAATTTAAAATTGGAGGAAAAAAGATGAGTTGGCTTAGGTTTGAATTTTAAATTGGAAGCATGGATACATGCCCAATTTAAAATTGGAGGAATAGTGGATGGAGAACAAAAGGACCTTTATACATGGGTCCTTGACCATGCCTTTTGTAAGAAGGCCATGTGGACATGTACAAGAGGCCCATGCCTTTGTACATTTGGGGGAATCGAGAGGATTTGACCAAGGTTAGATTAGGATTTAGTTTATGCAAGTGGGGGATTGGGTTAGTTAATTAGGTTTAGGTGACCTAATCAAAAGTGTAGAAAATAGGAATTAAATAAATACAAATATTTATTTAATTCATGGGATGGGATAAGGGGATACTAGATAAATTAAATTTATATAATGTTTGGACTATGGAGAAAGGATGAATAAATGATTAATAAATCATTTTGGCTAGGGATAAGTATCAATGCAGGTACCGATACAGGTACAGATGAATAATAAATAGTACATGAATAGTGCTTTTTAACAATAAAAATATTGTAAAATCACATATTGAAGGGGAATTGGTTAATTAATTGTCTAAACATGCGTTTATTTAGTTAATATGGTAGAAATAGTAATTTAGGTACATTTAGAGATGCTTAGAGGAGTTTGGGGATGAATTAGGGACAGATAGGGATGTTTAGGGATGAATTAGGGATGTTTAGGGATGACACGAAGAGAGGACAATTTTAGGTGTCTACATTATGCTACATGGATGTTGTGTTGTGTTTTCCATATCAATTTTTTATAACCATGATCATGGTTGTAGAATGCTCTTTCAGTTAATCCTTTTCTCTTGACATTCCATTATGGATATGTTTATTTCTTTCACCGTGATGGCTATACTAGGGTTCTTGCTCCTCTTCTTCATCTCTTAATCATCAGTCTCATGTTCATCCCACTCGCTGCATATTCCATAATACACTTTTCAGTCTACGAGAGGCTATTTGTAGGTCTACTCTAAGTGTCATAACTCTTTTATCACCCCTCATCATTAGACATTCAATTTTTAAATGTCCTTAATTGGAGAAGTAGGTGCACCAGATTTTCTTTATTTAACT
Organism: Cunninghamia lanceolata; assembly: GCA_027924645.1. Classification (NCBI taxonomy): domain Eukaryota; kingdom Viridiplantae; phylum Streptophyta; class Pinopsida; order Cupressales; family Cupressaceae; genus Cunninghamia; species Cunninghamia lanceolata. Next base: position 13,302,201 of record BSBN01000503.1, on the reverse strand, counting down.
AGGTGATGTTACTAGGTTGTTTTCACCGTTTGCTAATATCTCTTGTTTTATTTTGAGTTATTCTAGCTCCAATTTCATTTTTCAATTTCTTTATTTTCTACATCTTTCTTCTTTCTCATCTAAGTGTTGGTCCTCAACTTTGTAGGCCAATTCTACCACACTTGACTAAGTTTTAAAAATTCTACCATATAATGTAGTTCTATATTCTAGTAACCATGTGGATATGAACCATTTGATTCTTTGTTTCTTAGTAAGGGGTTCCTCCATCTTTATCACTACCTTATTAAATCTATGATCATATTCCTTAAAAGTTTCCCCTTCTTCTTGCATCATCTCACTCATCTTGTTGACACTTTTACATGGAGCTTTAGGGGATTCAAAATTATGGCTGAGAATTCATCCTTAATGTCCTATATTCTTTATCATGTTGTGGGCACTTTTTCATGTACCACTTGAGAGCATCCTACCTTAGTGTTCCTACAAAATCATATAGTTTGGCCTGGTTGGTTTAGGTCCCATTTCTTCTCCATACAAACTTAAGGATGGAGACATGTGCAGATGCCTCTATGGTATCTTTTCCAAAGATTAGTAACTTCATTGTGTTTTCCATACTAGTAATAGGTTTCTCTACTTTGTTGTTGTTAGGTGGGGATTCTCCTTTAATTTTTTGTAAGCTTCTATCTTTTGTTTTTGAATCTGTGTTTCTTCTCCTTCAATAATCTTATTTCCTTACCACACTCTTGTTGTCTCACGAATTTCCTATTTTTTGCTTTGTCCCTTGCCAATTCAATCTCAAAGAAATTATTTCCCGATATTTCTTCACAATCACTTAAAAATTCTTGATGTTGTCTCTCTCTTGTTTAACTTGAATAATTAAATATACTTCTAAAAGAACTCTCCTTGTCTTAACTGGCACATGAGATGACTCTTGGTTAGGGGGCTCACCTCTTCATGAGAACATTTTAATCTGGGAGATGACTTTTCATTATTTAATGATATCTCATTAAATAGTATCAAATTTCCCCATCCTTCGTCAATTGTTACAATTGTATCTATGGCTAAGTTATTGAACATGTTTTGTATTTCTTTTTCTTCCACATTCTTTCTGATCTCTTTCAATTCTCAATCTTTCATCATTTTCTCCTTTTGTAATCCTACACTTTTACTTACTACTTTGTCTAAATACTCTGCATCAAGATTCAAAGGTTTTAATTTTTTAAGAGGGGTTAGTAAACCCTCGAATCCATCATTAACTATAACTCTTAGGTTTGACAAATTAGGTTTAGACTATGGTGTATGAATCAAAAATTCAAACGACGAAGCACCTATGCTTCTATGCTCTAGCTCAGTAGTACCACTCCCAAGCTCTCCTTCTAACGATTCTCTAAACACAACGTATTCTTCAATTTGCTTTGCCAATCTTGATAGAATTTTAGTTTCTTTTTTGAGATGGACATGCACACTTATTAATTCTCCCTCTATTTATAGAGTTTCAGTGTTTTCCATAGAATTCTCATGTTTAGCTATAGACCCTATGGTGCACTCATTTATAATCAATCCCTCTGATAATGGCAGGTTTTCTTCTTCTCCTTATTCTTAATGTTTTAGTAGCCCCTATGGCGTGCTCTATATCCTCCTCATTTTCATTATCATCTTTATCAACAACCCTCCTTGTGCGCTCTAAATTAGCTTCCCTAGCCTTTTCCATCCTCTTGAGATATCTCTTCTATCTTTTCTAAATTTGTTTTAGTCTCTTTTCATCCATGTTCAATTTCATAGCCAAGTCAAACACAAGTGTTAGATGTCAAGATTCAAGACTTAAAATCATGAAATGATGTGAAAAAATCTAGGCGCTAATCCCTAAGGTATAGGCACTAAACCATGAAACCCTTGCAAAAATAGAGCATTAGCAGACACAAGCAACACGGGATGAGGTGTGGGCACTAAAAGAAGGCTCGTGGGTGTTGATCCACAGTCATAGGTGCAACTGTAACCTCCACGACACCACTTGACAAGAAAACTCACAAAGATGTTAGATTAGAAGGGTGAGGGTCCCACCGAGCGTGCCAGAATGTATACACCAGAAAATGCACACAAGAAACAAACTAAATCAATAACCTATTTCATGCAAATCCTAATGTACCTCAGATTGAGCAATGAAGGAATTATGAGTGATAAGAAGAAGGTTGGGGATTTATACAATACGTTACGAAAGGTTGTGGTAAGATAGAACCACTAAAATTGAATATATCCACAAATACACATATACATCATATATCATAACACACTAGGCATTCATTATATCAACATGTGGTATATCATGTTCTCATATCTCATCACATATACATCTCTAATACAACATTCACTTATACATTAGGTCTTTACTTAATCCTCCTTCTATTACATTTTGTTCTTACTCATATCCTCATTCTTAGCCTTGCATTCTATGTTCTACATTACATTCATCTTATATCTCCTAGTCCTACTTATATCTAAATATACAAAGGATTGTGTCTCTTCTAGTTGGTATGTCTATTGGATGATTTGGTAGTCTACTGAGTATATCACATTTCATTTAGGGTGGATTTGTCTTGTTGTAAATTCAACTTTGTCCTATCAACACTACCCACTCGTAATCATTAGTCAATTCATGTTGTATTCTAATCATAAGCCTTTCCATCACCTATGTTAACACTGGAGAAGTTGTGAAACCAACCTCACAGGACCTGGTGAACACCTGTAAAACCTAAGATTAACCTTCCACAAGAGAAAAAAAGTAAAGAGACCAATTTGCACAAAAAAGGATGCAATTAACGAAATGGATTAATGAATTACATGAGAGAACTTGATTTTATATTTTCAAGTTACAAAACCCTAATGTGAGATTCCTAAGTTTAGCTTAAGTGAAATAAAGTAAACGTGACTTAATTAATTAATCAATATGATTAAATTAATTAAGTAAAAAACCTATTACTCTAACACCCCCCCCCTTAAGATGAACTTAGGAAGAAGCTAAAAAACTAGGGACAAATACATGAAAGCAAAGATTGGTCCCAGCAACTAGCCCTGATGAGGTACCCTTGTACAAAAGAGTCTCTCACAAATAGAGAAAAGGAGAAAACCACATGGGAAAAACTCCTCCCCAAAAGAGAGAATAAACCTCCCTACAAGAGAGAGAGAGAGAGAGAGAAAGAGTGAAGGACTAAGAAGCCTCCATAAAGGATGTCTCAAAAGAATAGGAACATGAAGAACTCCACTGAAGCATGAAGAAGCTACAAACGCTGTCGAAGGTTGACTGCTATAGTGCTAAAAGAAGAACCTCCTCTAAAACAAGATGAAGATCAGAATCAAGAAGACAAGAATCTGCATGAGTGCCCCCAATGACACTACTTGAATCAGAGGGAAAACAAAGGTAAAACATCTGGAACTCGAAGATACAAATAGCACACATACCAAAAGTCTGAAGAACTGATCAAGTGAAAATAAAAGGTCGCCTCCACAAAAGGAATGCAAGAGTGTCCATATGGTAAATGCTCCATCTCACCAAAATGCATGGGTAACTAGCCACTGATGTACGTTGCATCCGCCTAGTACATAGGAACAAATACTAGATACATAACTCACTCCAACGTGAAACCAAGGAACTATTAGCACCAATAGTAGAAACCCCCCCATAATGCGGACAAGGGAGAGCTGTCACAGGTACACTAAAACTATGTGAAACCAAGAAGTGCATGTAGAAGAAATAAGAACATCTAAACGTGCAAACATGAAAGTACCAACAAATAAAAGTGTGTGCAAACCAAGGCACACATGCGTGAGGCAAGAATCAATGTGTTTCACTGCTGTTGTGGAAGGGACACTCACTTGACAAAGGTGGGATGGCAAACAAAAGGTAAACATCAACCCCCCATGGCACTTTATATCAAAACTTGTGAGTACAATAAGGCACAAAATGATGTGCAAGATCTCAAGAATACATGTACAAAGTTGAGGCACTTTATTTCAGTGCATTTACATATGAGAAGTGCTTACAATGGAAGCTCACAATGTCTAAAAAAAAGGCCACATGCTGAAAATACAATTATCTGACAAAAATAGAGGAAATTGATAGTACCATGATGAAGTACACAAAAAAACATGCACTTTCAAAAAAATAGGACCCAAAAAGGAGTCTGAATGCAGAAGATATGGCCCATCAAAGTCCCCAAAACAAGAACTGCACAACAACAACGCTGAGAAAACTAATTTCTAGAAAAAACTAGAAGTCAAAACTAAAAACCACCTACACTACTACGAAGAGCATGAAATTCTACCCCTTTTTAAAAAATTACACTGAAAAATACCACCATATGACTGAGATATGGCCTCTAGAAGATGGAGTGCAAAAATGAAAAGCCCAATGGAGAGGGGCTGGGTTGGGAAAAGAACATCTCTGCCAAGTTAAGCAAAAAACACCTCCAAATTTGGAGGATTGCCAACTTTAGAACCCCTGCTAAAAGGCTCTCCAGGTACAATAGTTTGCATGTGCTTTTTTTAAATAAAAAAACACAAAAAAAATGTATGTTGCTTTTCTAAATAAAAAAATAGTAAAAAAATGCATGGATGTTTTTTTATGATATATAAAAAACATTAAAAAAATTTACTGTTATTTTTTTGAATAAAAAAACATTAAAAAAAAAGATGGAAGTTGTGAAACCAACCTCTCAAGACCTAGTGAACACCTGTAAAACCTAAGATTAACCTTCCACAAGAGAAAAAAGCAAAGAGAGCAATTTGCACAAAAAAAGATGCAATTAATTAAATAGATTAATGAATTACATGAGAGAACTTACTTTTATATTTGCAAGATAGAAAACCCTAATGTGAGATTCCTAAGTTTAGCATAAGTGAAATAAAGTAAAGGTGACTTAATTAATTAATCAATATGATTAAATTAATTAAGTAAAGAACCTATTACTCTAATAGACACTCCTTGGCCTTAGGTGTTGGCACAAGTCTTTAGGAATTGCAAACCACATGTTTGAGCACCAACATCTTGCTTATGCTAGAAATCTAAAATTTATAGGTGCAAGGTTCTAGTCTTCTTCCTACCAGTTCTTTAGTCAAATACATTCTTCAGATGTTCCAAGCATGGACATTTTCTATCTTTCCTCTTTCCTTTTCTAGTTCCTATCCTATCTCTCACATTATCTCAATTTAATTGAAAAATCTAAATCAATTTATGGTCTCATTTGTTATATCAAAATACATTTTAGATTTGATTTAAATTAGATTAATCTATTAAAAGAAGGAACCTAGGTTACTAGTTATTTCATTTAAAAAATCATAAGAACCTAGGGTTTTAAAAAATCTCTTTTTTAGTTACAATACAATATTCCTTGTTACACATTGAGCTAAGCACCTCTTTCCCTCTTTGTTGATTTCAATATTTCTTTTGGTGCTTTATATAGACTCAACTCATTTATCTTGGTTAGTTGTAATATTAATTTCTTAATTATTTGATTATCGTAAATATCCCCACAAAGATTTTATTTTTATCTGTTTATTTTAGTCAACCCAGCATTGCTTACACCCCCTTGGTTTTGACCTTAGGGTTTTATTATTTTATCTTATTGTGTTAGATCTAATATTTCTATTTGCTTTCATATTTCATTTTAACTATGGTTTACATTGGTTAGGTTTTAGATCTATCCATATACACTTGGTTTGCTAGATTTTCAATCTATCCATGTCTTTTCTAACCTTTTAGCCACACTTTATTTATATCTCATTATGTTTCATGATATGGGTGAGTACAAAATCATGATGGACTAAACAACACCTTTAATTGGCAATAAAAATGGTAATAAACTTACTTAAGTAGCTTCATGCAACTAATTAAAGAACTTATCTATAAAATAGGGGAAAAAGTAGTAATAGAAGTTGTAGGATATTGAATTTAGTTCATGGAAAATTATTTTTTTGAATAATTTCAAATTAATATGGTGAATATTAGTTATTTCAAAGAGGCACTACTAAAAATTTCAAAATAAAATAAAATGTAGTTTTCAATCTCACCAACCTAATTTGAAGAAATAAATATATTTTTCCATCAACCCTTGTGATACAAGAGTATCCCAAGGTTTAAGAGCAATCTTGCATCACCCAAAAAATATTTTTCACTTGTTTTGTATGCAAGTTTTCATTGGCATTTCAATCACCAATAAATCACCACACCTGTGCATTTCACTTTGTGGTTGGGAATTTATGCTCAAAATTGATCCTTCAATGTTATAGTCATTTTCCAAAAGTTTATAATCATCATAAAGGTCCAATCTGATCTTTAACCTACTATCAGGGATTATCAACTAACACTAAGTTTCATTATTATTCTCTGTAGTAACTTCTCAAAACTTGTGGCAACAGAGGAACAATTTCCAAGGTACATTGGACCCAAGAGAGATTATGATGTGAACTACATCAAGATTCATTGATCCTTCACCACCATGCTCATTCTGAAAGATCCATTTACATGTGTTGGCTAACTACATGTTTCATTAGGCATTGAGATTTGTACCACCTTGTGGCTGATTGAGATCACTCTTAAGGCTAGTAGCTAATATATAAGCATCTTAGAAGATCATTGGAAGTCAACAAAGAAATTAGAATATAGCTTGGCATGGAATCACATTGTAATATCTTTTGAATTCTGTAATTTGCCCATTTGTAATCAAATGACTAAGGCCTAACATGTGGGAAACTCATTGCAGCAAACTGTAATTCTATTATGACTATGAATGAATAAAGGACATATTGTTATTTTACTATTCCATTGATTTTTTTTGTGTGTTTTTTATTCAGCTGCATGGTTGGATAATCCTTTATTGGACCCTCTGGCCATGATTGCATCAAGTAGTAGGAGAGTTAGTTAAGAAACTTTTTAGAATGAATTTGATAAAAAAAAGAGGGAAGAAAGCAAATCTATAGGTGGAGTGTTAGTTGACCTAGTGAAAGATTCATGAATCATGATATGAGTTTGGTAAATTAAGAAGAGAAAGTATGTCATGAATCTTTCAGTAGGAGAGAGTTGGGTAGAAGCTTCTTGTGACTTGAATTGGTTGTAAGAAAATTATCAAACTAAGGTAATCCATAAGAAGGTTATAAATAGAGCACCAACTATGAGGTAGTTTATAGGGGTGATTGTGGATAAATTACTGACCTAAGGAAGTTTACACTAAATCAAATATGCTTCCACGAAGAGGATAGGATATTGTTAATGTCATTGGAAGGATGGGATGTTTGAGATGATGAAGGCTATGAATATTTGGATGGATGCTTTTGGGGAAGATTGTAGAAGAAACTCTAACCCTATAAATGATGAAAGTGGTAAAGAAAAAGAAGTTATCCTTGTCTAGCAAAGTGAAAGTGAAGAAGATAAGGAAGAAAGAATGTTGAAAGCTATATCAAGTATCAATAAGAAAACTAGAGTAGATATTCCAAATTATGTTGTTGGTTTAAATCATGGAGAATTGATAGATTGGATAATTGATTTAGAAGAACATTTTGAGTATGAGGATATTGATGACTTGATTAGGGTAAAATTTGCTCAAACTAAGTTGGGTCATGTTGCCATTTGGTGGAAGGATGTCTAGCAGAAAGAAATAGGAAGGGTAAACCTAGTATTGGGAAAAGGGATAGAATGGTGAAGAAAATCAAATCTAATTTCATTCTTACAAACTATCAATTAGAGTTGCTAGAGGAACTACATAATCTCAAGAAAAAGGATATGACTGTGAAGGACTACACTAAAGAGAACTATAGACTGACAATCTATTTAGGACATCATGATCAAGTGGAGAAAGGGGAAAGATACATGAATGATTTGAGAGAGATAATTTAAGAAGATCAAAGTATGTTAAATATCCAACCAAGAGAGGAAGCATATCAGATGGCCCTAGCCATAGAAAAATTAAACAAAATCTATTTGGAGATAGGAAAATCTAGCAAAGAGGAAGAGAAGGAAGATTCCTAGAAGATAGATCCCAATGTGGCAATAGGAGGCCATATGCAAAGAATCCTAAGAGTAATAGACCATATCACAAGGAAGGAGGAAATAGTAATTCCCATCACAATAATAGGGAAGGAAGTAATCCATTCTGCAAGGATAGAAATGATAGGAATTCATACTACAATGATAGAATTAGTGGATATTAGAAAGGTAGAGGAAGATATGATGGAGGTGATGGGAGGCCCTTTTGGGGAACATGTTTTAGATGTGAGGAAGGACACAGAGTGTTTGAATACCATCAAGGTCAAGGGAGCCCTAACAAGATGCCAAAAGGGAGAGTGAGAGTTGTGCATGTTAATGAGGAGATTGAGAGATCATATAGCTCTGAGGATGAGATGGAGAAAGGTGAGTCACTTGCTACAAGGAGAGATATTTTAAAACATGATTATTAAGAGGAACCAATATAGAGAAAAAGTCTATTAAGAACAATATACAAATCACAGGGTAAGTGTTGTAAGGTTGTTATAGACAATGGTAGTACAAATGATTTAATGTTTGAAGAGATGGTTGAAAGCCTAAAATTGGAAAGGCTAGAAAACCCTAAACCATAAAGGATTGCTTGGTTGCAAAAAGAGCATAGAGTGTCAAGGTGAAGGAACAATGTTGAATCAAATTCAAGATAGGCACATACCATGATGAAGTTTTATGTGACATAATGCCAATGTATGTCTGTCATTTTCTATTAGGGAGACCATGGAAATTTGATAGAAGTGTTATACATGATGGAAGAGTGAATACTTACAATCTAACAATGTCAAATGAAAAGAGACATAGGTTGATCCCATTAAAGGAAAGAGAAGGATGGGTTTGTTGTAGCACCAAAATTTGTTTGGTGGATGGAGTAAAGTTCTTAGATGGATTGAGGCATGAGAATATGTGTTTTGCATTGATTTCTAAGGTATGCAAAACCACAAGCATAATAGGCACCACCACAAAGGTAGAAGAGATACCACTGGAGGAAGTTTTAGAACTATTGAGATAATACAAGGATATCATATCAGACAATATGCCAGATGGATTACTACCAATAAGGAGTATTAGTCAGCATATGGATCTAATTCCAAGGGCAAGTTTCCCAAATAAAGTGTTGCATAGGATGAAACCAGTAGAAAATGAAGAGTTGAACTGGCAAGTGTAGGAATTGTTGAGGAAAGGACTGATTAGAGAGAGTTTGAGCCCGTGTGCAACACCTATGGTACTAGCACCCAAGAAAGATGGGGAGTGGAGGATTTGTAAAAACTTTAAAGAAATAAACAAGATCACCATAAAGTATAGATTCCCTTTGCTAAGGATGGATGTGTCACATCCCTAATTCTTACTACGTTTTACTTTTTACTTTTAAAGTAATTAAGTTGATGAGTACACATGATTTACTGATTTGACGTTTAGCAAAAATGTCAGGAAAAATCAATGATTTCATGAGATTATGTTAATATGAATAGAATTGACATGTGATTATATGATTTTAAAATGTTATGATTTCATAAGGATTATGAATTGACTAACGATACACTAATCCCATTTGGTAATTGCGAGTTGAACTCAGGAAACAGGTTTCTGCCCTTGGAGAAAGAGAGGGAGAGCATCATCTAAGAGAAGTGAATAGATGTATGGGAAAGAATAGTTGTTACCATCTTAGTCTTGTGCCTTTATATTAGTGAATCGTCATCAAGTTGGTAAGTTGTGTTCGACCCCAACCAGTTTAAGTTTGGTGTTGATTCGACAGTCATCAATTTGTCAAAAGACCTAATAAGTTTATGTTTTGTCATAAACCAAGATGGGTAGTTTGACCATCGACACGGAAATGGTTGATAGTCGTTAGTCCTTGACTGATATGATATAGTTATATTCAAGAGAAAATATTATTATGCTAAATATCTCTTTATTGGTAATTTTTGGTCGAAATATCATTATGTTATCCTACTTATATGTTTTTGATGTTTTTGCAAGATTGTGAGGGGGAGAATACCTCGATTCACACATCTTGTCAAGAAATAAAATGATGATAGTAGACATTGTATATGCAATATTGTATTGATACATGTATTTATATATTTAACATGATCTATAAGTATATTTTATACTTAAAAGATGTTGATCTTTTAAAGGATCATGGTTTAGTTGTTTATTCTATTCTAACTACCACATGGATTTTTGCCCATTCAAAACTACCTCACTCCACGAAGCTTGGGAGTATGGAGTAGTGATTCAAGTTGATTGTAAGTGACCATAATCCTTTGTTTTATACATGTTTTACGTGGGCAATAAAGATTGCAACCACGAAAAGGGAGCATGGGAGAGAGTGGTCATTAAGACTGACTACTCCTTAATGCATGCAAGCTTTCGAAGCATGTGGAAAGGCAAAGTTTTTGCCTATATTATCGTAGAGTAAGGATGAGTAAGCCTTTATGGAGGCTAGGTCATCAACATGATTCATAAGGATACATTGTGAGTGCTCTAATAAGGGATAACGATGGTTATTGGATAAGACGAGGTACTATTATTGTTAGAAAAAAGAGGAGAATAGTAAGAGGTGGGGTGCGGTCTTGAGCACTATTCGGCTGGCAGATAGCATACAGCATGGTGGGGGGCTGACAGGTTAAAGGTACTCAAAGCTAGTTTGTATGGCTATGCCAAGGAATGGAACCAAAAGGAGGATTACTGCATACAAAGATGTTTTGCATCTTAGTAAACAATGAAAAGAGAAGGTCGATCTCTAGGAAGTGTTAGAGCTCAGTGAAAGGTATGAGCTTATACATCTAAAACATCTATTTCATTATTTTCTCTGTAATAAGTATATCTGTTATATACTTGCAATGGAATATTTTCCTTAGATTCATTAAGAAATATGCAACACAGAGAGTAATGAGTATATCTGTGTTTTATAACTGATTAAACTTATTTTAGCATTGCAATTTTTTGGCTAGTGGAATTAGGATATCTCTACGTACTTTAAGCCAACAAATTTAGTTAAGCTTATGTTTTATGTGGCCGATGTATATATATAATGATAGCACGCTCCCTTAAAGCATGGACACATACCCCAATACAACCTTCAAGTGAGAATCAAGTCTCTGCATAGCTAAAAGGCTTCTACAGACTTTCTACCATTAAAATGATAGGAACTAGGACAGCAATAAAAAGATTAAACAAAGTCACTCATATGCAATTCAGATTCACCATAATATCAATGGGCGACAAGAGCTTAGGTTCCTTAAACTTATTCAATAACAATGATATTTCAAAATACTATTTTGCCCTAGTTTGTTACAGGAACAATCAACACCAAGATACAAGAACAAAATAACCTTAGCTTTCATTCTATGCAGCCATGTCAGCCTCCATTACAAAGCATCACGATTGTGCAAAATCACACACAACTCTCTCTTCCTTTATTTCATTCGGCCATGTGTCCACAGCCTTCCAAATCTATTCTACCTCTACATATTCATTCGGTCTCCCTATCAATGGCCTCTCATTATTCTCTGCTCAATTAATAGCCTTACGATCTCTTCACTGCCTCAACCCTACTTGCTCTGCTTCGGTCTCTATCATTGATCTTCCTCATTCTAATTTTTGGCCTCTCCTTGTCTGGTCTGCAATCAACAAAATTGACCTCCTCTCTCTTGTATACGGCCACAACCAAAAATTGGCCTCCTCTTCTTTACCATGCATGGCCTCCTTTTTTTTTACTTGCCTTCTCTTATTCTTACGGCCATAACAGATCAGCCTTCTACATTTGTTATTGCCATGCTTCTTTCTTCGACGCCCCTTAAATCGACCACCTTTCATCAGCATTCCTACTTTGTCGGATATCGATATTTGGCCTTAAGGCCTGCTTCGCCATCCTTCTCCAATATGTTTCACCACTGAGCCAAACTTCTAGTATTCCTTCTACATTATTGGCCTTGTGGCCTCTTCCTCTGTTGCTCTCTCCTTTTGTTATCGACGGTCTCCTACAAGTATATGTGGCCTACTCAAATTATTTTCTGTGGCTTCTATCTTTTCTTGCAATGGCCTCCATCTGATTGTCTCCTCTTCTGTGTATTGGCTCCCTCTACCATCGGTCTCTCTCCACCCACTTATACGGCCTTCTACTGTCTATTAGCCTTCTCTCTCTCCCCTCTGATGCCTATCGGCCTGTCTCTTCTATTTTCAGCCTTCTCATAATCAGTCTTCTCCCATATTCGACATGTCCTCCATTTGACTGTCTTCTTCTTTATGGCCATGATTTGCCACTTCTGACCACCTCACCTAGATTAGTAACTGCATGCCTACCTCCTCTTTCCATAACCGCCACTACTATCCAATTTTAAAAAAAATCTTCTTTCTATTTGCATGCGGCCTGCACTAACCACTCTACCATTGTTGTTGAATCTTTATTTAGAAAAGAATCTTTCCTTACCACTAACACATCTTCTATTTGTTATGATGGTTGGTATCCTTCGAACTTCTGCTACCAATTTCCTGAATAATCACCACCTTCTCCATTATTTGACACTCCCAAAAACTATTAATTAATTAACAATGTTCCTGTCGCCAAAGTGACAGGAACTTACCTTCATCCTGTCATACGACCAGCACATCAAACCCCAAAATTTAAATGCTAACACAAATTTTGAAAATTAACAAGATGCCCCTGCATCAGACTCCCCAGGGGACAAAGATCATGTGCTCCGGCACATGTATTCCTCTGCAAACTTAATCAAACCTTTTCTTCCACCTTTTCCATAATTTCTCTATCCCATATGCATTAATCCTCAAACATTTTTGTGCAACACTGTGAGCTGCAACACTTATGATCCACCTCCAATCTCAAATTCTCCTTTCATTAAACAAATCATAATCAAATAGAAAAATTATAACATCATCCATTGCATTATCAATACTTGCCATTTCTACATCATACTCAACATGTTCATATGTCCTATCTTCCAACCATTCTTCCTTCATGATCATCTGCTGCAACACCAAATCATTTTCAGCTTCATCCTTTACCATCTTACTCTTTAAATCTGCAACATCTTCCTTCTTTATTTCCGCAACCACTTATGCACCCTTGTCTTCAATCTTCTCTGTTGTCCTATTTATGCTCACACCTTTAATCTTTTCATTCCATTCTTGTTCAATGGCTGCCAACTGCTTCCATAAATCTTCTTCTATGCTTTCTTTTGCTGCTCCATCTTCTGATCTTATCTCTTCTTTGCTTTTATTCTTCTTTGGTTTACCTTCTTCTTACTCTAGAACTATAGCTACTCCATCATCATCTCTTTCCTCTGTAGCTGCTTGCTGGGTCAAATCTGCATCTTCAACACATACCTCTGTTGTCTTCTTTTTCCATACGACTTTTTTATTCCACTTTTCCTCTTTTCTGTCATACCTACATCTTTCAATTTGCTTTTGCCTACATTCTTGTCTTCTCAAATATCTATTTCTCCTTATCTCTTTTTCATCTAATAATCTCCTCATATCTTCCTCATTATTATGAATTTCATTCAAAGCTTCATCAACATAAAAATTAGATTTCTTTTCTCTTACCTTGCCTACACTTGCTTCTCTTGCTGCAACTCACTGTATGCTTCTTCTCTTTCTTTCCATCCTCTACTGGATCCATCTTGCTTCTAGGTTCTAAGGGTTTGTTCTCCTTTTCATGCCTCACATTCTTTGTCTTTTCTGCAACTCATTTGTTTGTTGTTGCTTGCTTTATCATCCACACTCTATCACTGGACTGTTGTCCTTTCCTTGCTGCACTTGTACTTCTCTTCACTTGCTCTGTTTTCATCCTCAAATTATTTTCTCTAGGCCTCTTTGCTGGCCAACTCAACCTTACATCAGATTTCCACTTATTCATCTGCACATCTCTCTTTCTATGCACTTGCTTGTTAGCATAAACACAATCAAAAGTATTCACTTCTTTACAACTCAACTATTTTCTTGCAGCAATCTTTTTCTTTTACCAACGTGGCACTACATATCCATGATTCTTAATCACATTTACATTTTTCAATTTCTTTTTCTGATCAACTTGCCTATCCCTATTCTCATTTCTACATTCATGGTCAAAAGAAACAATTTTACCTCCATTCTTTTGTGCAAGGATTTGTTGTCCCAAATTGCATCCACCTTCAACTTCTTGGCTTTTTAAATTTTCTTCTTGTGCTACTGCTGCAACATCTTCACATGCATCATGAAACTCTATGGTTTCCTCTTCCTCTTCATCATCAAGCTGAACATTTTTAGCATCAATTTCTTCTTCATTTTCAGGCACTCTGTAGTGCACCTCTGCTGCAAACTCTTCTTGGTATTCTACTGCCATCAATCTTTCCTCATTCACATCTTCCACTCTTTCTTTAGGAGCTATTCTTTCCCCACCTTTCATTATCTTCAAGGTCTCATCCTTGACCTTCTTCATCACTTTCTGTATACCTGCATACAAATCTACAAACATAACATTAGCAAATAAAATGAGAGACCATAGTGTCTCTATTAATGCCCTCTGCATGGACATTCTTCCTTCTTCGTTTCTCTTTTTCTCAAGTGCTACCTGCTGCACCTCTTTATCTTTTCTCATGTTCTCTTCAATGAGAACTATCTTTACCTCTTCCAATCTATGTTGATCCAATGGCAACTCTCTGTTGTCCCAATCTCTGTGGGCACTCTTTTCATCCTTCTCTTCTCTTCTCAAGGCATCTCTTCTCTGCCTTTTTCTCCCTTCAACAATTTCTTTTACAGGCCATTTTACTTTCTTACTCATTGGCCAAACCCAATAATATCCTAGGTCTTGTTCTTCATACCATTGTTTTACCAACATCAAATCCCTCTTCAATTCTACCAATTCTCTTTCAAATTTTGCATCCGTCATCCTTTTGCCTTCTTTTCTTTTGTCTCTTTTTGTGCCACTCTCTTTCTTCCTTTCCTTCTACATTATTCTATCTTCTTTCATCTTTCAGACACCTCCTTAGGGCTTTTTTCTCTTTCCAATCTGCCTTGTCAGTCAGCAACAACAACACAATGCACAACCTTCAAAGGTCAATAACACATTAAACATTCACACTCAAATCGTTCTGCGCTCTGATACCAATTTGATACCACGCTCCCTTAAAGCATGGACACATACCCTAATACAACCTTCAAGTGAGAATCAAGTCTTTGTACAGCTAAAAGGCTTCTATAGACTTTCTGCCATTAAAATGACAGGAACTAGGACAGCAATAAAAAGATTAAACAAAGTCACTCATATGCAATTTAGATTCACCATAATATCAATGGGCAACAAGATCTTAGGTTCCTTACACTTATTCAATAACAATGATATTAGGAAATACTATTCTACCCTAGTCTGTTATAGGAACAATCAACACCAAGCTACAAGAACAAAATAACCTTAGCTTTCATTCTATGCAGCCAAGTCGGCCTCCATTACAAAGCATCACGACTGTGCAAAATCACACACAACTCTCTCTTCCTTTATTTCATTCGGCCATGTGTCCATCGCCTTCCAAATCTATTCTACCTCTACATATTAAGTCGGCCTCCCTATCAACGGCCTCTCATTATTCTCTGCTCAATTAATAGCCTTATGATCTATTCACTGCCTCGACCCTGCTTGTTCTACTTCTGTCTCTATCATCGATCTTCCTCACACTAATTCTCGGTCTCTCCTTGTCTGGTCTGCAATCAAAAAAATAGACCTCCTCTCTCTTGTATATGGCCACAACCAAAAATTGACCTCCTCTTCTTTACCATGCACGGCCTACTTTTTTTTACTTGCCTTCTCTTGTTCTTATGGTCATAACAGATCGGCCTTCTACATTTGTTGCTGCTAGGCTTCCTTCTTTGACGCCCCTTAAATCGGCCACCTTTCATCAGTATTCCTACTTTGCCAGATATCAATATTTGGCCTTACGGCCTGCTTCACCATCCTTCTCTAGTTTTGCCACTGAGCCAAACTTCTGGTATTCCTTCTACATTATCGGCCTTGCAGCCTCTTCCTCTACCATTCTCTCCTTTTGTTATCGACGGTCTCCTACATGTATATGCGGCCTACTCAAATTATTTTTTGCCACTTCTATCTTTTCTTGCAATGGCCTCCATCTGATTGTCTCCTCTTCTGTGTATTGGCCCCCTCTATCATCGATCTCTCTCCACCCACTTATACGGCCTTCTACTCTCTATCGGCCTTCTCTCTCTCCCCTCTGATGCCTATCGGCCTGTCTCTTCTATTTTTGGCCTTCTCATAATTGGTCTTCTCCCATATTTGGCATGTCCTCCATTTGACTGTCTTCTTCTTTATGGCCATGATTTGCCACTTCTAACCGCCTCACCTAGATTAGTAATTACCTGCCTACCTCCTCTTTCCATAACTGCCACTACTATCAAATTTTTAAAAAATCTTCTTTCTATTTGCATGCGGCCTACACTAACCACTCTGCCATTGTCGTTGAATCTTTATTTAGAAAAGAATCTTTCCTTACCACTAACACATCTTCTGTTTGTTATGATGGTTGGTATCCTTCAAACTTTTGCTGCCAATTTCCTAAATAATCACCACCTTCTCCATTATTCAACACTCCCAAAAACTATTAATTATTTATCAATGTTCCTGTCGCCAAAGCAACAAGAACTTCCTTCCACCTTCATCCTGTCATATGACCAACACATCAAACCCCAAAATTTAAATGCTAACACAAATTTTGAAAATTAACAAGATGCCCCTGCATCATATACCCTTGTGTTTATGAGGCCAAAGGACCTTGCTAACGGATATGAGTAAAACAAGCCGATAGGCTTCATTATTGCTATGGCCAAAAGACCTTGTCATCATTCTGTTATGATGGCTAAAAGGTTATGTTATCATTATTTAAATCTTGGTAGAAGACTTTGTCATCTAGGTGTGTAAGTAAGCCAAAGAACTTGTTGTTGCTATGTAATGGTAAGATCGAAAGGCTTGTTATATGAGAGACTTTAGTTTATCATCTACAGTATGAAAACTTAGAGAAGGCTGAAAGGTCGAGTAGGTTTTAACTCAGAATATCTTAGTTTAGTATAGAAACTAAGAAAGGCTATTTTTGGGTCTTTCTAGAAACCAGTGAAGACTTAGTAGACGAAACCTGAGAGTTTAAGTAGAGATGGTTGTTAACTCAAAAAGGTTTTACCTTTACATAAGTTTTATCATGAAAGATTATAAAGTTTTATGACATCTATTTTCTTATCTTAGTGTTATAGAAAAGAGAATGATATCATTGAGAATTATTAAGTATATGATATCACTTTTGTATATAACAACAAGGAGATAAATTGTTATGATATTTAAAGGATATCATGCATGAGTTCATAACCTATTCTAAAATGAAGAACAGTGAACTCAAGAAACTTAGAAGATTGAGGGTATTGTATTGGAATTATCTTAGACTCAAAACTATTTGGGTTATTAGTTTTACTTTAATCAAGAATGACTATATTATTAATAATGTACTCGTATTCTTTGAGTAACAAGGATTTGTATAGTGCCTAAGTGGTTAAGAGAAACCAGAGGATACTCTACTTATATTGTATTATTATATTTTTGTACTTAGATTCAAAGTAAACGGTGGAAACTAGGAAAATGGAAGTCGATCCATTAGTCTATGTGGAAGACTATGATAGATACATAGATGTAATATTTCTTTTGGTAGCATTTAACCACTAGTTCTTCGAATAGAGAATTTGGCGAGACAATGTTGTTACGATATTAAAGTGACAATGTTACAACTTGAATATAGATTTCCCTATGAGGAATAAAATTCTTCTTGTCAGACTGTATTATAAATCCAGGGGATTGGGTGAACCAAGATAGTGGAAACCTAGATATCCTTTTGGTTAGCAACTACTGCTTAAATAAAACTATCTCGAGAAAGAGAATGATAGAGATATAATTAACTTCCCCTATGTTTCAAGATTGAAATGGGTAAACCAACTCAACTTGGGTATAGGCATACTAGGAGATGGGAAGTTATAGTTCTTATTATATCTTCAATAGAACTTATTTTAGTTCCTTTTGCATAGAAGACAAAGTTAACCCAGTGTTGGGTATTCCTGACATGATTTATACCAAGTTGAGTATGTTGGGAGATTCAAAAACTCAACCCCACATGATTGTTGTACTCAAGATTGTTGATAAAGGTGTATATGACATATATTTACAAGGATGTTATTTATGAGTTCATGTGCTAACTTATGTTGAAATTAGATAGACTTAAGTAGACCAAGAGTTCAAAAGTATTTTATTATCTTCTATGATTCTAACCTATTAAGGTTGAAGGATTGAACTTAGTTAAAAGACCAATTATGAGAAGTGATAGTACTCATTAAGATATATATATGAATGGGGATATACCTCGTATACTATGCTTATTCATGTTATGTGAAATGTGAATTTGAACAATGCTAAGTGGTCTAGGAAAGACTAGATGTATTTGTTCTCATTTTTTATTATATTTATGTTATTATCTTTGGAAAACAAGGATGTTTGATATTTCCATGAATTGGGTTAGAGAAGTGAAACCCTAGAATCATAACCTGAAGGGTTTATAAAACTTACAACCGTTATGTTGGATATGACATTGTTTTGTATTTATTGGTCAATAGTGAAGGATCGAGTAAACCATAGAGTAAGATAGAAAGAGTCTCAGTAGTACTTTAACAAATTTAAGTGATTCAATGATAGAGCCGAAACTTGTTATATTGCACAAGGATGTTTGATATTTGAGTCAGAGAGTAGAATGGCAGGAGATCATAGACCCTAGAAATTGCAAGTATGCAAAAAGGGACTCTCTGAAAGGTTAGAAATACCTAAACCTATATATTGCATGTATATCCTAGATTAAGGATTAAGTCAAAATGACTAGAATGGATTACCATTCAAAAAAGTTTGTTTAGAGTTACTAAGTGAAGGAAGTCAAATTGTTGGATGAGATAGTCTCCAAGTCGAGTCAGAGGTGTGTGAACGCATGACTACGTTCATTGTGAATGTCTATTTATATTGAATCTTTGGCCAAAGTAGTGCATCTGTCTCTGCATGCATTAGTCGGTTCACTATGCTCCAGATTTGCATAACCATCCAGTAGTGTCATACTCAATTAGAAGAAGTCTATAGTTGTATGAGTATGTTGGTTATGTAGGACATAACACTAGAGACTCAAATGGAAAAAACCTATTGGTTCTATATATCTATACTCTTCGTGAAGGGTAGGGCCACTTCCAGGAAGGAAGGTATGCGGGGGACCACTAGTCTGTGGTTGGAGGTAAAGCACTTGGATGATGCTCTCCCTCTCAAGAAAAAGATAAGCCGTGACATGTGAAGATAGATATCAATATTCCAAATGCAGTGTATTCCATGTTATGACTTATGATAGTCAAATTTATGATGTAAATCTATTATTTATGCCAAGTACATTTTATGTAGTGTAAATGAAAAGTGAAAGGATTTCAGTATGATTCTATCTTTGAATATATTGTAATTTCAAGGTTGAAAATATTTAGAAAGATATACTTAATTTCTTGTGATTATACAAATGATTTATATATTTTTTTTAAAAAGTTTCTCTCTCATGTTTACCATGTTTATTTACTTCGTGTAAATTCTTGAGTTTCTTCGAGTAATATGAGAAGGTATGTTATAGGATAACATAATGGATTGTTTGAGTGGAGCAAAGTATTTTAACAAGATTGATTTGAAGAGTAGATATCATCAAATTAGTAACAAATAAGTTGATTAGTGGAAAAATGCATTCAAGATAAATTAAGGACTATTGAATGGTCGATTATTACCTTTGGGTTAACTAACACCCTGAGTACATTTATGAGGCTATGAATGAGGTCTTAAAGGAAATTTTGGTTAAGTTTGTAATTGTTTACTTGGATGATATTTTGATTTTTAGTAAGACTAAGGAAGAGCACCTAGAACATATCAGTTTAGTATTATAGAGATTGAGGGAAGAGAAATTGTTGTTCAATGTGAAGAAGTGTAGTTTCATGAAGAAAGAATTGATATACTTACGATTTGTAATGTCACCTAAAGGATTGAAGATGGATCACAAGAAAGTCAAAAGCAATCATTGAATGGCCTACATCAGTAAATGTGGGAGAGGTAAGATCTTTTCATGGTTTGGCAAGTTGCTATAGGAAGTTCATTAAAAAAATTAGTGGTATTTGTGCACTGCTAACTGAGACAATACGGGGAGATAAGGAGTTCAAGTATACATCAAGAGAAAATAGGATTTTTGAGTTTTTAAAGAAGAAGGTGATAGAACAACTAGTGTTATCCTTACCAAATTTTAGCAAGGTATTTCAAGTTGAATGTGATGCAAGTGGGAGTGTAATAGGAGCAGTGTTGGTCCAAGAAGGCATACCAACAATTTATTTTAGTGAAAAATTGAATGATGCAAAGAAAATATATTTAGTTTATGATCAATAAATTTATGCCATAATCCAAGCATTGAAGAAGTGGAGACATTACTAACTTGGAGTTTGTGTTAGACACTGATCATCAAAATTGCAATATTTAAACTACCAAGTTAAGTTGAACCAAAGACACATGAGATGGGTTGAGTATGCAAGGTTATACTTTTGTGTTGAAGTATAGGAGTGGAAAATCAAACAAGGTTGAAAATGCATTGAGTAGGAGACAAAATTTGCTAACCAAGATGAGGGTAGAGGTAGTTGAATTTGAAGAATTGAAGCATTTATATGAAGCTTATCTAGATTTTATGGAGGCATGGAGAACATGTAAAGAACTAGTAAGTGTAGATAGGAGTAAGTGGCTTGATTATTTAATTCAAAAATAAATGTTGTTTAAGGGTAATCAATTGTGTATTCCTAGAAGCTCAATAAGGGAGAATTTGATCAAGGAGAAACATAGCGGTGGTTTAGCAAGACATTTTGGAGTAGATTAGATAGGTGCATTAGTGAGTGAGCACTATTTTTGGCCACAAATGTATAAGGAATATGTAAGGAAATTTGTTCAAGGTTGTAGGACTTTCCAAGTTACAAAATGGAGTAGTCAAAATGTTGGGTTGTATCAACCACCACCAGTTCCGAAGAAAACTTGGGAGGATTTAAGTATGAATTTTCTATTGGGATTGCCTAGAAATCAATGAGGTTATGATTCAATATTTATAGTTGTAGACAAGTTTTCTAAAATGGCACATTTCACTCCATGTAAGAAAACAATGATGTGGTACATGTAACTAATATATTTTTTAGATAAGTTGTAAGATTTCATGGGTTACCAAGGAGTATAGTTTCAAAAAGGGATGTAAATTTTGTTGGTTACTTTGGAGGACATTGTGGAAGATGATGAAGATAGACTTGAGATTTAGTTCAACATATCACCCTAAACTGATGGATAGAAAGAAGTGGTAAATAGGAGCTTGGGAAATTTATTGAGGTGTATGGTTAGAGAGAAGACAAGGAAATTGGGACATGATTTTAACATAGGCAGAGTGTCATGCTCCAAGTTGTAACACTAGAACATGAACCTCAAAAAATAGAGTGTTATCATACTTTAATGCCAAATATTAACTCTAGTTTTAAAATAGAAAGGACCACAACACAAAAAATTTAACTAATATACCATATGTACAACTAACATTGGATACAATTATACATTAGACATAAATTTTATATCATACATCATAATATTAATCAAGGTTTAACATTTCTTATACAATTATACACAATTACAGTAAGCTCCATATGATCATCCATTCGCAAGGTGGGGAAATACTTTCTTACCTCCAGTACCCTACACAGGTAACAATCCTAAATCTATACAACTAAACATAAACATTAGTCCCACAAAGTTAATAAATAAAAATATTAGATATTAATGCATAAGATGATGAGACTAAAGGCCCTAAGGGGCTGACCTAATGTCTCAAGAGCTCATCTATGATGGCCTTGCCTATGTACGCGCAACATAGAGACTTCGTAGTTCGGGGACTTGAACTTGCAACCACAAGATGGTATCATACAATTCAAAACTTCTAAGATGTTATTCTCATGATATTGACATCTTCTCAATCATAGATACACATTTTCTTTTCAATCCAAACTAGAGGACAGTAGAAGAAGAAGGTTTACCTATCTCACAACATTCTCATAAATTTCACAAACATAAAAGATTTTTTTCAAACTAGTATACAAATTACTACTATGCTTAACTAATCATGCAAGCAAAAAAAAATAACATTAGATCTTGTTTTCAATGAAAGAAATACCTATTTCTCCATTCTTAAGATGAGATCAATGCTAATTTAGTAATCAAACATAGTATAAGCTTTAACATACAAGTAAGAAAAGATTAGAAAAATATTTCATTCTTTATAATCATCTCTACAATCCTGAGTTATTCAAGCTAGTTGCCCTATTTAGTACATTGCTATTTCTAACAATACAAGCATGACTAAATAGTCTCATTGATCGTTTGATACTAAATCATATCTAATAGATTTGATTTTTTATCTATAACATTAATCTACAGGATAAAGTTTTTATTTTCGCAATAAAAGTATTTCCATGAGAGAACGTCAAGCCCAATTCTTTCATAATTGTTAACTATGCAATAAAGTTTGATACAATAGATAATTATAAGCCAAGTAAGGCACTTAATTCCACATGATTTCCCTAGTAAGTTTCCACATTTGAAAGTCTTATTATCCCAACTTATATTTTTACTAAATAATGACTTAAGACTATTAAATACTAAAGAACTACTATTTTCAAAACAAAAATTCATTTTCTTTCATTATCATGAAATATTTATAACTAAAAGAATACTTGTTCTCTATTCTATTCTTAAGTAGAACAATATAACCCAAACATAATATACAACAATGATACTTACAACTCTATGCTCAATTAAGCTTATCACCCTAATGATTGAACCTTATATACATACATATATATATTTTTATAAACTCATTCAAACATGCATAATTAAAACACATATTTTTTTCCCAAAATTCCTATTACTAATTAATTAATATTTAAATACATTTATAAAAAGCAATAAGATAACATGATTCCTAATTTCAACCCTTTGCTATAATTGTATTAACTATAGTGTAAGTAACACCATTAATTAAAAGCAGAATAATCATACCATTTTCCAAATCAATTAATTCATCACCATCTTGTTGATATCACAATAATAAATTAATGAAATAATATGAACTAGTTAAGCAAAATAGCAAGATTAAACATATATTCTTCTTTTCCTATGGCCATATGGCCTCTATGGAGAGCTTCATTTATTTATTTTATTTTTGAAATGATGACTGTTTATCCTAAGGCATGCACAGAGAAGAAGAAATTCAAGGTTTATTCCAAAGTTTTGGAGGAAAATGAACAAGCATATGCAGGCTTATGATCAACAGCAAGGAAGGCATAGGATTAGTCTTACGGCCCTAACGAGGTGCTTCTATTTCCCTTTTTTTTATACTTTTGTTAAATGATTATTTGCAACCTTCACTTAATCTCTCTACATTTTGACTACTGTAAATTATAATTTATTTCTCCATGTTTAGAGGATTAATTCTAGGTGGATAATGGCTGGGTATACGTCATGCAATCAGGAACATTGAGGCCAACATTAAATTTATAAGGAAGGAATCAATAATTTTACGGCTTAAGGATTATACATCATATTAACATTTCCCAATCCACACATAAAATTAGGCATATAACTCATAAGAGTAAAAAAACATATTTAAGATTTTAATTTTAAATCTAACTATTTTCCCATAATAAAACAACCATAACTAACTCATTTCTCAACCAAATTTGAAAATTTAAAAATGTTTCAAAAATGTGAGAATAAAGAGAATGAAACCCAGAAGGGAATTTAATTTATTCCTTAAGATGTGTGAGTAGTTTTTGACTGAAATCAGCCTCATCAAATGAAAATAATAAACTAGTATTCTACATTTCTCACATGAAAAACTATGTAACATAAATTAGTCAACAATTTTATTGATATTATCTAACAAATCATATTATTTACTACTAATTTAACTCTTATAACTCCAATATTCTAGTTATCTCTTAAAAAATCATACCTCGAAGCTTAGATTCCAATAACTATAGACTCCTTCTGCCTGGAATGTTTCAATGATACTTGTAAACTTAAAGGACAAATTTTGAAATAGCAAAATTAATAGAGCTAGTTTTGAAAGACCTCCAGATAAGTCTTGTTGTTGTCCACCAAATTTCTTCTTCCAGAGAGAGATGACGATCAAAAGAGAATCCATGATCTAGAACAAAAATTCTTATTTAAGAGTTATTTGGAGCATCTTCTTCTAACGTACGCTCAAGAAGGGAAATAAATGCATTCCCTTTTTCCCTTATTCAAAAATTAAATAGCAAAAAGGCAATTAAAGCTATTTTCTAATTTTAACCTCCTCTACCAATACAAGATTCCTCAAGGATATTTAGTTCCTCATAAAATTAAATGCATTAAAGACAAGAACCACCACTTCACCCACTCAACCCAAAATAGCCTCAAGAGAATCTTTCTTGAATAATTAAAATGGATTTACTTCAAGTTTCTAATTTGCACTCATAATTTTATTTGCCACTAATTATTTTCTTAATCATTCTTGCAATTAAATTATTCTAATATGCAAATTAACTAAGTGCAGATATGATGATAATGAATGTTTGATCTATTTACAAAATATTCTTAATCGCATAAAATCTTAACAATATCAATAATTCCATTATTACAGTTAATAGTAGGGTTTAGGTATCCTTATGCAGAGTTTGCATATAATAATTAAGTACATAGGAGTACAACGAAAACACCATTTGTGGTTGCTTATGGTAGTAGTCCAAGAAAAGTATCAAAGTTGAGCAAAATTAGTAATGAGGAAAACAAGAGTTTAGAAGAAAAAGAGTTTGTAGAACATATGAAGGAAGTGCATGTATAAGTAAGAAGTCATTTGGAGAAGATGAACAATAAATATAAGGAGAAAGCTAATGAGAAAAGAAGGCATAAGGAGTTTAAAGTTAGAGATGAAGTAATGGTGTATCTTAGGAATAAAATATTTCCAATGGGAACATACAAGCATTGCAAAATTGCCAAGGAGTTCAATTTAGAAAATATATATGAAGTAAAATTATCAAAATGATTGGCCATATCACCAGTATTCAATGTTGAATATTTGTATGTGTTAGGTGGAAAAGAGAGGCCTAATCAATTATGAACTAACTAGGTCAAGCTCTTTTCACATCAAACATTAGGACACCAGCCACCAATAGCTCTACACAAGGCTATTGTCCCTTAGGAAGAGCCTTGTTGGGTTGGTGGAGACTCTACCCTTTTGTTGTAATTAAAAAGATTAAGGCCTTTTGTTGTAATTGAAAAGATTAAGGCAAGGAGGCTAGATCTAAGGTTCCTATGATGACATAGACTAAAACAAAAGTTACAAACCTGACAGAATAGAAAACCCAGAAAGTAGAACTTGAAATGAGCAGAGTAGAGTTGTTAGAGATTACAGCCAGAAGTAGAGGCCAGATATGGAGGACTAGGGCGTTGGGCACCCTGGTCCCAGGGTTTTAGGGCAGACAAAATCTGTGCGTGAAGGATTCTGCTGCTCCCACCTTCCAGTCATCTGTCAGGTGTCTAAAACTCTTGATGCCACCTATACACATGAAAGTGGGAAAAATGTTTGTGTTGTATATAGGCTTGCCTTAGTCAAACCTCGTATAAGTGTTCCCACTTCTACAACAATAGGGATAAGTGTGATAGAGAGTGCATGACCTACATAGGTAGAGGTAAAACATGTAACAAAGAGTGTTGTAATCAAATTAAATGAAAAGAGTTACCATAAGCATGAAACCCTAGGTGGATGTATGTCACAACATGGGTCTATTGCAAGTATGAGCAGTAAGTGTTGTCATTGATGTCAACACCTAAGGAAGTTATTTGAATAAGTCTGAACAAGTATTTGAGGAATTAGTACAAGTGCATAATTGCTTAGTCTATCAGAATAGCGCAGTGTTTTGCTCCGCATATCTTGTAGATTGAATATCTTTGTCTGTGGATTGGAAGCAATGTTAAGGGATGTCTGTAGATGCTATGTTTCAAGTTTGAGCCTCCGGTGTGAAGATTTGAGTGAGTTCTGTTCACCAGAGTAAAAACTATTTTTTTGTGCATTTAGTGGTGTCAAAGAGAATGTATTATGCTCCGCATTTAAGTTTTATAGTCTGCAATTCTGGAATTAAGTTTGTAATGATAATATGTGCCTTCAGTTCAAATGGTTCATGATTTGGTGCTTTGCAAGCGATCTTTCCTTCATGACAATGGCCGACAGTAATGTTCAAGTGCTCCAATTTGAAGAATCTTATAGATAAAGTGTTTAGAGGTTGTGCAGATGTTCTTGGTGATTGTAACGTGCTTGTGGATCTCTCTAGATCATGTTCCTACCTTTTGATTGGTCTGCAAAGTGTAATCCAGATCGAGCATGAAGCGTGTTCCTAAAGGTCTTAGTGTTGACACCAGTTTTAGCCGACTTGGTTGTTTTCACTACTTGCGGTTATGCTTTGAAGTTTGTAAAGCATGTTGTTGCATGGAAGATTACATTTGAGTCCCAGCTAAGGATTGGTGTGGTCCTCATTCATTGCTCTTCTTCCCCAATCCGTTTAGGTCTAGACCTAATTTGAATATTGGCTAAATATATATGTATGCTAACCTTGGAGATTGTTCCAATGGTTGATGATTGTAATGCCGACCTTGATGTTCATTCCAAGGTTGATGAATTGTATAAATACATGTAATGAAGTCGTGAATAATGAGTTAAGGATGTGAAGATAAGTGCGAAGTGAAAAAGTAGAGCAGAGCAGAGGAAAGTTATTGCGCTTCAATGGAACTGAACTTTAGCATAGTGTAGATGCTACTATCTCAGTTCACCAACTCTGGCAGTGAGCCACCCCATTAGCAGTGAGCATTCTGGGTAGTGAGCCCCATTGGCAGTGACCCTCAAGCAGTGAGCCTTATTGTAAATTTTGATATATCATTTATACTATGAGCTAACACTCACCTTGGTTTTTCCCTTATAGGGTTTTCCACATAAAAATCTGGTGTCTCATGTGTTGAATGTGTGAATGTGTTTAAGTTCTAATTTCATGCTTTCATGGTTAAATTACAATAACAGTGATTAAGTGGTTGATGTGTTGATGGTTTTAAAGTTTTGGTTACAACTGATTCAGCCCCCCTCTCAGTTGTATTGCACATTTCAATAATTGTATCAGAGTGAGGGTTCCTCAGAAAAGAGCCTAACAACTCGAGGTAGACCCGGGATGGTGCACAAAAAGGAGTCTCTGTAGTTTGATGGAATGGATTATGCTCTCTAGAAGGTACGAATGAAAAGTCATCTCATTTCTCTTGGTTATAGTGTTTGGAAGATGGCAAATACAAAGTATATTATTCCTAAAAATGGTCCATCATTTGAAGATGAAGTCAAATAGTATGAGATAAATGGAAAATCTAGGGATGCTCTATTAAATACCTTATCTAATACTGAGTTAGTGAAAGTTATGGATCGGGAAACTGTTCATGAGATCTAGGATAATTTGAAAAATTTGTATGAAGGAGATGATTCTGTAAAGAGTGCAAAACTACAAAATCTAAAGGCAAGGTATGAAACCCTGAAGATGAGTGAAGATGAGAACATAACAATCTACATACAAAAAGTTGATGAAATTGTTAATTGAATCAAAGGTCTTGGTGAAACTATTAATGAAGATGAGGTTGTGCTGAAGATTCGCAGGTCATTGCCTAAATCTTATAGCCACAAGGTGTCAAAAATTGAAGAAGTTATGAGTGTGAACAAAGTTAAAAAAGATCAGTTGCTTAGGAATCTTACAGCTTTTGAGATGAGAGAATTTGGTGATGCTCTGCCGAAGACTGAGACTGCTTTCAAAGCCAGCACTTCAAAAAAGACTTCAAGAGCTCAAAAATATGTTGTAGAATCATATGATGACCTTGATGAACTCGAAGCCAACTTTGTGGACAGAATGCAAAGAGGTACTGGTAAGTTCAAAGGCAAACTACCATTCAAATACTTTTCTTGTGGAAAGATTGGTCACTATGCCTCCAGGTGTCCGGAGAGAATTGAGAGAGGTAAGAAGAAATTTGAAAGCAGATCTAGGATTATAAATAAATGCTATTGTGTTAGAGATCTTGATGATGATGGTGTAATAGATGATGAGTCTGATGATAATAGTACTAGTATAAATGAATGCTTGTTTATTGCTATTAAAGAAGAACCTGAGTCTACTAATCTTGTTGGTTGTGTAAAGGAAGAAAAACTAGTGGTAGAAAGTGATTTGTCTATCCAGGTTGAGAAAGATAAGGATGAATGGATCATTGATAGTGGATGCTCACATCACATGACCAGTGATAAAAGTAAGTTTGTAAGCTTTGAAAAGTATGATGGGGGATTGGTTAGGTTTGGTGATAATGCAGCTGGTAAGATTTGTGGAAGAGGATCTATTTCTTTTGATGGTAAGCATAACACAGATGATGTTTTATATGTGAAGGATTCAAAGCATAATCTTTTAAGTGTTGGCTAGATGTGTGAAAAAGGGTATGATCTAAGTTTCAAGGATAATGGATGCAAGATCATGGAAATCTCTGGAACAGTTATTGCAACTGGTAAGAAGACTAAAGGCAATGTTTATCACTTGAGAGGAACTGATAATTGTTGTTTGTTGGCTCAGACAGAAGAAAGTTGGATGTGGCATAGAAGGATGTGTCATATCAATTTTGACAACTTGGTGAAGATAAGTTCAGTACAAGTTGTGAGATATTTGCCTAAGATTGTGAAGCCTGCTGACACTATTTGCAAGGAATGTCAATTGGAGAAACAAACAAGGACAGGTTTCAAGAGTAAGGAATAATTCTCTGCTAGATTACTTGAGCTGGTGCATACAGATTTGTGTGGTCCTACAAGAACAAGAAGTTTTCAAGGAAATAGGTACTTTATGTTGCTTATTGATGATTACTCTAGAATAACTTGGGTCACTTTTCTAAAAAACAAATCAGAAGCCCTAGACAAGTTCAAAGCTTTCAAGGAGATGGTTGAGAATGAATTATAGTTGAGAATCAAATGATTAAGGTCTAATAGAGGAGGTGAGTTTACATCAAATGAATTCAACATTTTCTGTGAAGAACATGGGATAAAGAGATAGTTGTCTGCACCTAGGACTCCTCAGCAGAATGGAGTTGTTGAAAGGAAGAACAAGACAGTTCAAGAGGCTGCTAGGTCAATGATGTTAGAGGCAAACCTACCGAAAGTATATTAGAGAGAAGCTATACATATTGTTGTCTACATTCAGAATGAAATTCATGTCAAAGGTAATGGCACTAAAACTCCTTATGAATTGTGGTATGGAAAAGTTCCTATAGTGAAATATTTCAAAGTTTTTGGATCAAGCAAATGTTATATCAGAAGAGATGAAGAGTTAGGCAAGTTTGATGCAAGATGTGATGAAAGAATTTTCCTTGGATACTCTACTAAGAGTAAGGCCTACTGGTGCTACAATAAGAGACTGAGAAAGATCATCGAGAGTGCTAATGTGAATGTTGATGAAAACAGGGAAAGATTATCTAATCTGATTGGCTATGAATCTGATGAACCTACTGCTACAGAAAAAGTTGAACAACAAGACAGTGAAGAAGAAGAAAAAGATTTGGAAAGTGCTGCTAAGACTCCCAGGTATGTAAGGATTAATCATTCTAAAGATTAGATCATTGGTGACAAAAGCAAAGGGGTATTGAAAAGGAAAAGAGTTGCAGAAGAACATGTGAACTACTGTCTACTTTCACAGATTGAACCTAAAACTGTTAGTGAAGCCTGCAAAGATGAAAGCTGGGTAAAAGCTATGGAAGAAGAGCTAACATAGATAGAAAAGAACCAAACTTGGGAATTGGTCCCTAGACCTACTGATAAGAATGTGAATGGAACCAAATGGGTTTTTAGAAACAAGTTGAATGAAAGTGGAGAAGTGGTAAGAAACAAAGAAAGACTAGTATGCAAAGGATATTCTCGGGTTGAAGGTATAGATTTTGAGGAGACTTTTGCTCCAATGGCAAGGATTGAAGCAATAAGGATGTTTTTGGCATTTGCAGCACACAAAGATTTCAAGGTGTATCAGATGGATGTGAAGTCTACATTCTTGAATGGAGAGCTAGAAGAAGAAGTTTACATTGAACAACTGGAAGGATTTCAGTTATCAGACCAAGGTGACATGATGTGTAGATTGAAGAAATCCCTATATGGACTCAAGCAAGCTCCTAGAGCCTAGTATGCAAGGTTGGACAAGTATTTGATGCAATTAGGGTTCAATAAAGGTATTGCAGACAGTAATCTCTACTTCAAAATTAATGATAATCAAATTTTGATTGTTGTGGTCTTTGTTGATGATATTATCTTTGGAGGCAATGAAGGTATGTGTAAGAAATTTGCAGAGGAAATGCAAAAAGAATTTGAGATGTCTATGTTTGGTGAAATGAATTTCTTTCTAGGACTGCAGATTACTCAATCAAAAAAAGGAATTTTTATTTCTCACTCCAAGTATGTGAAAGAGTTGTTGAAAAAAATTGGAATGGAGGATTCTAAACCAGTATGTACTCCTATGGTAACTAGTTGCAAGCTAAGCAAGAATGATGAATCACCTAAGACTGATCAGAGAAAGTATAGGTCTATGATTGGAGGATTATTTTATCTAACTCATACCAGACCTGACATAATGCATGCAGTCTGTCTTGTGGCAAGATTTCAAGAAGATCCCAAAGAGTCACATGTGATGGCAGTCAAGAGGATCATGAGGTATTTGAAAGGTGTGGTATCCCAAAGATATTGATTTTAGTCTTAGTGCTTATACATATGCAGATTGGGCTGGAGATGCTGATGACAGAAACAGTACAAGTGGAGGTGCTTTCCTCTTGAGTAATAGATTGGTTTCATGGCTGAGCAAGAAGCAAGAATCAGTTTCTTTGTCTACTACAAAAGTAGAATATATTACTGCAGCATGCTGTTGCACTCAAGTGCTTTGGATGAAGTAAATATTGAAGAACTTAAGAATTGT
This sequence comes from Cunninghamia lanceolata, assembly GCA_027924645.1. Taxonomy (NCBI): domain Eukaryota; kingdom Viridiplantae; phylum Streptophyta; class Pinopsida; order Cupressales; family Cupressaceae; genus Cunninghamia; species Cunninghamia lanceolata. The sequence goes on along the minus strand of BSBN01000503.1, from coordinate 13,271,021 downwards.
GTATAAAGAACCAATCTTAATCTTTTGTGACAATACAAGTGCTATAAACATTTCAAAGAATCCAGTGATGCACTCAAGGAAAAAGCATATATGAATAAGGTATCACTTTCTGAGAGAAAAGGTAACAGAGAATGAAGTAAAGATGGAGTATGTATCTACAAAGGATCAGATTGCAGCTATTTTCACTTTAAGCCTCTGCCTAAGGATACTTTTGAGTATCTTAGGGAGAATTTATGGGTTATTACCCCTCTTTCTCTAAACTACGATGCATAAGAAATGCATCAATCCAGTGGTGTCCAAAGTTTCATCTTTTGATCTGGATTGATGTTTTGAAGGCTACCTCTCAGGGGGAGCAGGTAGAAGTTGCTGATATGAGTTCCTAATAAAGGGCAGTGCAGTGTTCATGACAGGGGGAGTTGTGCAGTAAAGAGAAAGAAAAGGTCTGGCACCCTTTGCCATTGATGTCAAAGGGGGAGAGAAGTTCATGTGAAAAACCTAAGAAGAAAGTTGCAGACAGAGAAAGCATTAAGTAAGGGGGAGTAAAGAAGCAAAGCAAGATTGTATGTCTTGATGATTTTTCACATCATGTGCTGCCATCAATGACAAAGGGGGAGATTGTTGCAAGTATGAGCAGTAAGTGTTGTCATTGATGTCAACACCTAAGGAAGTTATTTAAATAAGTCTGAATAAGTATTTGAGGAATTAGTACAAGTGCAGAATTACTTCATCTATCAGAACAGTGCAGTATTTTGCTCCGCATATCCTGTAGATTGAATATCTTTGTCTACGGATTGGAAGCAATGTTAAGGGATGTCTGTAGATGCTATGTTTCAAGTTTGAGCCTCCAGGGTGAAGATTTGAGTGAGTTCTGTTCACTAGAGTAAAAACTATTTTTTCCGTTTATTTAGTGGTGTCAGGAAGAATGTATTCTGCTCCGCATTTAAGTTTTACAATCTACGGTTCTAGAATTAAGTTTGTAATGATAATATGTGCCTTCATTTCAAATGGTTTGTGATTTGGTGCTCCACAAGTGATCTTTCCTTCATGACAGTGGCCAACAATGATGTTCAAGTGCTCCAATTTGAAGAATCTTATAGATAAAGTGTTTAGAGGTTGGGTTGATGTTCTTGGTGATTGTAATGTGCTTGTGGATGTCTCTAGATCATGTTCCTACCTTTTGATTGGTCTAAAAAGTGTAATCTAGATCGAGCATGAAGTGTGATCCTAAAGGTCTTAGTGTTGACACTAGTTTTAGCCGACTTGGTTGTTTTCACTACTTGCAGTTATGCTTTGAAGTTTGTAAAGTATGTTGTTGCATGGAAGATTGCATTTGAATCCCAGCTAAGGTTTGGCGTGGTCCACATTCATTTCTCTTATTCCCCAATTTGTTTAGGTTGAGACCTAATTTGAATATTGGCTAAATATGTTTGTATGTCGACCTTGGAGATTGTTCCAATGGTTGATGATTGTAATGCTAACCTTGATGTTCATTCCGAGGTTGATGAATTGTATAAATACATGTAATGAAGTCATGAATAATGAGTTGAGGATGCGAAGATGTGAAGATAAGTGCAAAGTGAAAAAGTAGAGCAGAGCAAAGGAAAGTTATTTCGCTTCAATGGAACTAAACTTTGGCATACTTAAATAGTACAGTTATGTGGATATGCTTTAACATAATAGGAAATGATGATATGAATAGAAAAGGTTAATTTTGTGAAATTATGGAATCTACTTGATTATGATCAATTTGATGTTATGAATTAAAATGTCTTTCGATAGGAAAATGAAATGATTTGATATAAATATGTTTTGATCAGTACATTGGTACTCTGACCACAAATTGTAGGTGAGATTGTCAATGACAAGAATAGATGGAACTTATTTGCCAGGAAGAAAGAAGAAGAGAAAGTATCTTTGAGAAAGAGAGAATAGACTCTAGAATAACCCATGGGTGCTTGCCACTGAAAACGAATATCAGGTAGACAAACCTAGATGCTTTGATTTAAGCTTTGAGTTCGGGCTAAGTCAATTTTAGTCGAGATGTCGAGGTTTGCAAGAATAGGTCTTTCTCCTTTCATAAGTCGTATTGAGTATGGGAAATCGACATCAGTGTCGTAATACTCTGAATCATGTCGTCAAATATGAATGACTGATATATTGTTTATATGTATATACTTGTGGTCGAGTTGTAAGTCATGTCTTGTTATTCGTTCAGCGCAAAAGTCAAAAATTGTCCGTAAGTCGATTCCAAACCTTGTTTTGCATTTGTGCTCAATTCGTCGTTATCGTCGTAAAGCTCTACAAGCGTATGATGTAAACGTCTCCTTGCGAAATTCGAAGGATGTTGAATTGTAATTTATTGGGCTATTATCGAATATTAAAGGGTTTAAATAATATTTTAAATCTAGAGACCATGGTGTGTAGTACCCTTGGTTGTTTGGTATTGGAACATGTAATATTATTGTTAGTTATATTTAAAGTGTCGTTTTGAGTTAAATTCTTTTATTCTTTAGTGATGTCGCTAATCAGGCAGAAGCTCAAGAGGGACACACTTAAGCTCTTTCTAAGATGTCTTTTATTTCGAATAGTCTTTTGCTTTCAAGCTTTAAACCTCAAGATAGTCATCAGCCTAGCCTTTATTATAATGTTTGCATTTGTTTTATACTCATACAGTTATGAGTAGTGGGACAGGTTGTTAAATCTGGCAGCCGCCACCTCGCCAAGTATGGAACTCCACTATGGAGAATAATCGTGGTTAGTGGAATGGCCAAACCATTTTCTAGTTGTGGTCGCGTTTAGAGGAGAACATTTTTGCATGCCAGGTAGTTACCCTTATCTATAGGCATGGTCTTGTGAGTGGAGGAGATAGTTATCCTTCGCAGTTAGACGGGATGGAGGGGGAGTAAGAGTTAGTTTTTGGAAGAGAAAACATTGAGGAGAAGCGAGAGAAGACTGAGCAAGGAGCAACAAGGTGAACAGTGAAGGGAAGATCAAACACCTTGGACCAGTCTGTAAGCAGACACTGGAGAATAACTTCAGGTTCTCTTCACCTCATCTTTGTGCAATCGTAGCTTTTAGTTATGTTGTGATAAGAAATGTCTTTTCTTGCATTTCGATAGAACTTAGTGTTGCCTAAAGATGCAAGGTGTGAGTAGTTACCATCTATAACCAGTGTGTTTTATCACTATCTAAACAGAATCAATGTTTTATCTCCTGCACTGCACCGCACCACAGTCGCACTTCTAAAATCATTGTAATGTTTTCTAAAGGAGTTTATTTAGTTTGTGTCATGTTCATTAGAGACTAGTGTTGGTCGTAAAACATCTCACAGCTATTACAAGCCGCTGTGGCATAACCTTTGTCGACATAGAATGAGATCTCCTTTGGACAGTCGAATACCATTGCTTGGCTCTATCAAGATTTAAAAGTCAGCTAGTATTAGAGTAAAAGATTTGTTTGTGACAACCATCAACAAAGGAATATCAATAGTGAGAAGTGTAAGTCGTAACATGTAAGACTTCACAGTCATCCTCTTTTTCTGAGTTAAAAACTAGTCGGTCGACCATGGTGAAATTATTAACCTAGCTGCGAATAATAACAAGCTTTAGACTATTTTCTTTTGAAGGTAATTCTTTTTCTATTGAAGTATTTAAACTATTGTGTCCTCGAGAGAAGACCTTACAGTCATACAAATTCATATTATGAAGTTTTACCAACAATGTAATGAGTCTTTTGTCAAGTCTCAAGCTTAGACTTGCATGAAATCTTATTGCTAGTAGAAACTATATGATAGGGTTTTCTAATGTTTAGATTGACAAAGTTTTAAGCTATGTCGAAGATTTTGACATGTCGAAGATTTTGACAAGTCGAAGTAGAACCTTATGAGTGTTAAATTTTAATATGGGGTCTTCGAACCTTGTATACTTTAAGTGGCTTTTAGTGAAACCCTTCTGAAAACAACAAAGATGAGTTTAGTGACCACTCTTGAGAGGATAAATTAAGTAGTGGGCTAACTTAAAGATCAATGAAAAAGCTTATAGCATTATCCGAATAATCGATAAGCTAGGAAACCATTCTTTTATCATGTAGAAGGAAATGTTTCCATGAGCCAAGTTGATAGAGAGTAAACCTCATTGCCATGCGTTAATGCATGATGAATTTCAAACACCTTCAGGTTATCAAGGTCATTGTATTGAATTTATTCTTAGGAATTTGTAGGATTGTGATCAATTCGAGTCAAGTTGGGGTGGGTGAACGTATTACTTGCATTGGTACAACACTAATTAAATTCAAATCCTTTGGCCAAGGTAATGCATGAGCCTCAAGTTCATTGATAGTTCACTGTGACTGGATGGCATAGCTTGTGGAGTGGTCATGCTTGACTAGAGGGTATCTAGGGGATTGCATGATAACAAGTTACATAGGTCACAACACTAGTACGCAGATGGCAAACACCATTGGTTATCCTAAGTCTATCGTCTTGAGTAGGGTAGGGCCACTTCCGGTTAGGAAGGAGTGTGGGAGACTGACGGTCTATGGTTGGAGATTAAGCTCCTTGAAGATACTTTCTCTTCTTTATTCTTGAGGATTACCGAGACTTGAATTTGGATGGTCGACAATCGAGATGCAGTGACATTGGTAAGTTCCTATTTTGGAATTGTTCTAAGTAACTTTTGACAACATATTGTTTAAATGTTATGGATGATTATATCCTTTTGTATAAGTTATAAATTCATGATTACTGTTAGTCGATGGATGTTCTCCTTGGTTATATGAATTGGAAACAAATTACTTTTCTGTTTTTAACTTTCAAAAAAAAAATTATTACCATTGATTAAAACTTAGTTTTTAGGGTGAAAACAAAATTGGGTGTTACATATGGTATCAGAGCTAACCAGGTTCAACACTAGGGCTGATGAGTCCACTAACCTGATTAGGAATCAACATTATTCAAGTAGCTAATGATTTGATTTACTGTGCCAAGATGGCACGTATCAAGAAAACCACAAGGAAGTCCTTTGCTGGTAAGGAACGTTATTTGCAAGCTAAGAAGAAATGACTTGCGATGATCAAGACTATTGAGAAAATGAATGATGAAAATGACATTTGGCTAGATGATGTGGAAACTTTTGCCAATGCTCTATCATGACTCAAATGAATGAAAAAAGAACTCCTAGAGACAGCTAGGACAACAGCTTGAATTATGGTCAATTGTTGCCCTATTAGTGTACCCATGATCACTAGGGATCCTCGTATACCACCTAGAACTGAAATCATTGTACTATCATCTGATAGTGAGTCTGAGGGTTATACACCTCGTGAATATGTGTCAGACAATGAATCTGAAGGTTACACCCCTCTTGTAAATACCGAGTGAAACATGAGATACGTCTATCCTTAAAGAATGTATATACAATTTTGCAAAGTATAATAAAGATAAATTTTGGTTTGAGAATAACTAGGGTTATGAGCAATTATTATGTTTTGATAATATACAAAATGATAAATCATAGAACTGATTAGTACTTGCTTAAGCAGGTGAGAAAACAAACAATCATGGATCAGTCAGAGTTTAATGAGAGGGAAGATCGGGAAGGTCACAACTCTCAGAAAAACTCCACTGATAAATTGGACAGAATTCTTAATATGCTTACTGAAACTAAGGAAAGGTTGGGCAAATTGGAAAAGAAAGTGAATGAAACTAGGAATACGGAGGGTGAAAATGAGTATTCTAATAATGCAAGTAAAAGTAAACAACGGGATCATGGCACGTCAATTGAAAACCAAGATGATAGTGAAACCCAGAGGAAGACAAAAGACAAACTTACACTGGAACTATCTAAGGATAAGAAAAAGATTATCCCTCCCAAATTTGACAGAATGGAAACTGGTGATGCAGCAGAAGCATGGCTAACAAAAATGGAGAAATACTTTGAAATCAGAAATTACTCTAAGATTACAAAGGTAGTGTGGGGAGCATATCAGTTATCTGGAGAAGCATCCACTTGGTGGATGAACAAGAAAATGGAACTGGAATTAAGCCCCTTAAGGTGACATGGAATGAATTTGTGGAGCTTTTTCGAAAGAGGTGGTTACAACAGCTATATTTCGATCAAAAGCTAACCGATTTCTAAAACCTCAGGCAAGAATTTACTAGATTGTTGAAGCATGTTCCTCAATATCAAAAGGATGAAAGATTTCAGATAAGAAAATTTATTATGGGACTCAATCCTTAGATTGGCGGTGAGGTGGAAGTACATGGTCCAAACACAATGGACCGGGTGTATGAGAAAGCAATTAAGCAAGAACAGAAGATCGAGTCCATTTCTGCTTACCATGAAAAGAAACGTAAGAGATTTGATAAGAACTTCAATGATCAGACGTATAAAAGGAAGAATGATAAAGGATATGGAAACAGGAGGTTCGATAAAGGAAATCAGAAAAACAAAGGGGGAGTTGGTAATGAACGAGGAAATGAAGACTATAAGAAAAATGGCAATTTTAAGAGGAATGATGATGCTTTGAGTAGACCATCCAAGAAGAGAGGAGCAATTGGAGGATGTTTTTCATGTGGTGGAGATCATTATGCTAACCGTTGTCCTAATAAAAAGCAGAACGGGCAGCTTAGGAATACAATACTTCCTTCGCAGCAGGAAGTGTTTCAACAAAGGATTCATGCCGCCCTTGACAATCGACAAGCTGAGTATCAAATTACTCCCATTGAGATGACAGGTACATTATTTGGAGTTCCTGTTTCTATTATGTTTGATACTATTGCAACAGAAAATTTTGTGTCATCTAGAGTCTTAAGTAAATTTCCTAGAAAGGCTGGTTTTATGTCAAAACCATGGACAGTTGAGTATGCAAATCACTCAAAGGCTTAGGTAGAGCAATGTTTGTTCGAAGCTAAGATTGATATTTCAAACTTCTCCACTGAGGTAAATTTATATGTAGCACCTTTAGGGTCCTACGATGTCATCTTAGGAATGAATTGGTTGTGGAGTCATAGGGCCAAGGTAGATTGTTTTCATAAAACAATTGAGTGTTTGGATGATAAAGGAAATAAAGTAAATTTTTAGGGTATTCAAAGGGAAATAAGGATCAGATCTATTTCTTCAAAACAATTAAAGCGGGCTAGGCGTAAGGGATGTCAACTTTTTGGAGTCAAAATGGACCTAGTAGAGGAAGCCATAGAGAAGCAAACACTTGAGGAAAAATATCCATATCTTTGCAATTTCAGTGATGTATTTCCTGAGGAACTACCAGGCTTGCCTCCAAAAAGAACCTTTGATTTTGCCATAGATATTAAACCAGGATCTGAGCCAGTATCTAAAGCTCCATATCGAATGACCACTACTGAACTTATAAAATTGAAGGCTCAATTGCAGGAGCTATTGACTAAAGATCTAATTAGGCCAAGTGTATCACCATGGGGAGGTCCGGTTATTTTTGTCAAGAAGAAGGATAGAACCCTTAGAGTGTGTATAGATTATCAGATGCTACAATAAAGAATAAGTATCCACTGCCACGTATTGATGATTTATTTGACCAAATGTGTGGTGCATCAATCTTTTCTAAGATAGATTTGAGATCTGGATACCATCAGTTGAGGTTGAAAGATGAAGATATTCACAAGACTGCATTTAGAACAAGATATGGTCATTATGAGTTTACTATGTTGCCATTTGGATTAACTAATGCACCAGCCGCTTTCATGAATCTCATGAATAGTGTTTTCAAAGATTGCCTTGATAAATTTGTCCTAGTTTTCATTGATGATATTCTGATATATTCCAAAAATGAGGAGGAGCATAGACAACATCTTCAAATTGTTTTACAACGATTAAGAGAACACAAATTGTATGCGAAACTCTTAAAATGCACTTTATTTCAGAAAGAAGTGTAGTATTTGGGACATACTATATCAGCTGAAGGGATATCAATTGACCTAGCTAAAATTAAGGCTATTATGGAATGGCCTGTACCTTCCAATGTTTCAGAGGTATGAAGTTTTATGGGATTGGCCAGATATTACATAAAATTTGTTTTGAATTTCTCAAGTATTGCTAGTCCAATTACTTCTTTGCAGAGAAAAGGAAAATGGTTTGTTTGGACTGAAGAATATCAAAAGGGATTTGATTTGTTAAAAGAAAAGTTAACATCAGCACCAATCTTCAAAGTCCCTGATCTTGAAGGACAATTTGAGTTTATTACTGATGCCTCGGGAGAAGGGTTAGGTGGCGTGCTTATGCAAGATGGGCATGTAATAGCCTATGAATAAAGAAAGTTGAAAAAATACGAGAAAAATTACACTCCTCATGACTTAGAACTAGCAGCAGTGATTCACGCCCTTCAGATGTGGCGACATTATTTGTTGGGAAAGACTTTTACACTAAAATCAGATCATCAAAGTCTTCATTACATATTTACACAACCTCATCTCAATGCAAGACAAAGGAGATGGTTAGAATTAATATCAGATTATAACTTTGAGATTTCTTACATCAAAGGTAAAGAAAATTGAGTAGCTGATGCTTTAAGCAGAAGAAGACACATAGCTTCTATAATCTCTATTCATGCTAATTTTAAAGAGTTAGTATTGCAAAGTTTATCTGGAGATGAATATTACGAGCAGGTGAAGCAAGCTCTACAATCAAACCCTAGGGATCCAAGATATGATGGATTCTATTTTGAGTCAAATGAATTGATGATATTTAAGGGAAGAATCTACGTTCCTAATTTTGTAGAACTTAGAAACCTTGTTTGGAAGGAAGTTCATTGTGCACCTTATTCCAGACACCTAGGAGTAACAAAAATTTTAGCTGATGTCAAACCGTTGTATTTCTAGAAAGGAATGAAAAGAGACACTGCAAGGTTTGTGGCAAGTTGCTTGGAGTGTCAGAGAGTGAAGGCATAACACCAACATCCTGCTGGATTGTTATACCTGCATGATATTCCAGAATGGAAATGGCAGGTTGTTAGTATGGATTTTGTTCAAAGGTTACCAATGTCTAAGAATAGACATGATGCAATATTGGTTGTTGTCGATAAACTAACCAAGGTAGCACATTTTATACCAAGAAATTTGACAAATGGAGCTCATATTTTAGCTCAAAAATTTGTGCAAGAAATAGTTAGATTGCATGGGGTACCTAAAAAGATTATATCCGATAGAGATGTCCGAATAACCTCTCAATTTTGGAAAACTTTATTTTCAGCATTAGGGACTAAACTCAATGTGAGCACCGCTTACCATCCTGAAACCGATGGACAAACAGAAAGGGTTAATCAGGTCTTAGAGGATCTTTTAAAAATGTATTGCATGGATCAGCAATACAGATGGGAGAAATATTTACCTCTTGTTGAATTTGCCTATAACAATTCCTATCATTCTGCCATTAAGATGGCACCGTTTGAAGCATTATATGGAAGGAAATGCAGAACTCCTATAAGCTGGGATAAGCTGGAAGATAGGATATTGGACCTAAAATGCTTGCAGATATGGAAGAAAAAGTGAAAATGATTAGGAAGAGGTTGGCAAAAGCCAATGACAGGCAGAAAAGTTATGCAGATCGCAAATGGGTGCCTAGACATTTCTCTGTTGGTGAGAAAGTTCTTTTGCAAGTGAAACCCCATAGAAGCTCAATCAAATTTGGTAAATCATCAAAATTGGCTCCTTGATATGTCAGACCATTTGAAGTCCTTGAGATTATCAATCCAGTGGCCTACAAAATTGCTCTACCTCTAGCCTTGTCCAAAATGCATAATGTTTTTCATGTTTCATACCTAAAGAAATATTTTGTAGGTAATGACCACATTATTAAATGGAATTCTTTACAGATACAAGAGCCAGGAGTGGTTGTGATCAAGCCACTCAAGGTGCTCGAAATGCGTAAACTTCGTTTACGTAATCGAGAGGTTTTGCAATGCAAAATTTAGTGGGACCAATATGGCGAGGATAGCGCCACTTGGGAAGACTATAATGACATCCACCAAAGATTTCCTTATCTTTTCAAAAACATTAATGTTAAACTATAAAAGTTTGTTTTATGTTAAAATTTTGCTTGATAAACTCAATCATCGGGGACGATGACTCTTTAGGGGAAAGATATGTTACATCCCCTTTTTGGATTCAATATTACTACTTACTTTTTCTTAAATAGTACGGTTATGTGGATATGTTTTAACATCATAGGAAATGATGATATGAATAGAAAAGGTTAATTTTGTGAAATTTTGGAATCTACTTGATTATGATCAATTTGATGTTATGAATTAAAATGTCTTTCGATATGAAAATGAAATGATTTGATATAAATATGTTTTGATCAGTACATTGGTACTCTGACCACAAATTGTATGTGAGATTGTCAATGACAGGAATAGATGAAACTTATTCACCAGGAAGAAAGAAGAGAAAGTATCTTTGAGAAAGAGAGAATAGACTCTGGAATAACCCATGGGTGCTTACCACTGAAAATGAATATCAGGTAGACAAACCTAGATGCTTTGAGTTTGGGCTAAGTCAATTTTAGTCAAGATGTCGAGGTTTGCAAGAATAGGTCTTTCTCCTTTCGTAAGTCATCGTATTGAGTATGGGAAATCAACATCAGTGTCATAATACTCTAAATCATGTCGTTAAATATGAATGACTGATATATTGTTTATATGTACATATATTTATATACTTGTGGTCGAGTTGTGAGTCATGTCTTGTTATTGGTTCAGCGCAAAAGTTGAAAATTGTGTGTAAGTCAATTCCAAACCTTGTTTTGCGTTTGCGCTCAATTCGTCGTTATCATCGTAAAGCTCTACGAGCGTATGACATAAACCTCTCCTTGCGAAATTTAATGGATGTTGAATTGTTCTTTATTGGGCTATTATCAAATATTAAAGGGTTTAAATAATATTTTAAATCTAGAGACTATGGTGTGTAGTACCCTTGGTCGTTTGGTATTGGAACATGTAATATTATTGTTAGTTATATTTAAAGTGTTGTTTTGAGTTAAATTCTTTTATTCTTTAGTGATGTCGCTAATCAGGCAAAAGCTCGAGAGGGACACACTTAAGCTCTTTCTAAGATGTCTTTTATTTTGAATAGTCTTTTGCTTTCAAGCTTTAAACCTCAAGATAGTCGTCGGCCTAGCCTTTATTATAATGTTTGCATTTGTTTTATACTCATAACGGTTATGAGTAGTGGGACAGGTTGTTAAATCTGGCAGCCGCCACCTCGCCAAGTATGGAACTCCACTATGGAGAATAATCATGGTGAGTGGAATGGCCAAACCATTTTCTGGTTGTGGTCGCGTTTAGAGGAGAACATTTTTGCATGCCAGGTAGTTACCCTTATCTATAGGCATGGTCTTGTGAGTGGAGGAGATAGTTATCCTTCACAGTTAGACGGGATGGAGGGGGAGTAAGAGTTAGTTTTTGGAAGAGAAAACACTAAGGAGAAGCGAGAGAAGACTGAGCAAGGAGCAACAAGGTGAACGGCGAAGGGAAGATCGAACACCTTGGACCAGTCTGTAAGCAGACACTGGAGAATAACTTCAGGTTCTCTTCACCTCATCTTTGTGCAATCGTAGCTTTCAGTTATGTTGTGATAAGAAATGTCTTTTCTTGCATTTCAATAGAACTTAGTGTTGCTTAAAGATGCAAGGTGTGAGTAGTTACCATCTATAACCAGTGTGTTTTATCACTATCTAAACAGAATCAATGTTTTATCTCTTGCACTGCACCGCACCACAGTCGCACTTCTAAAATCATTGTAATGTTTTCTAAAGGAGTTTATTTGGTTTGTGTCATGTTCATTAGAGACTAGTGTTGGTCGTAAAACATCTCACAGCTATTACAAGCTGTTGTGGCATAACCTTTGTCGACATAGAATGAGATCTCCTTCGGACAGTCGAATACCATTGCTTGGCTCTATCAAGATTTAAAAGTTAGCTAGTATTAGAGTAAAAGATTTGTTTGTGACAACCATCAACAAAGGAATATCAATAGTGAGAAGTGTAAGTCGTAACATGTAAGACTTCACAGTCATCCTCTTTTTCTGAGTTAAAAACTAGTCGGTCGACCATGGTGAAATTATTAACCTAGCTGTGAATAATAACAAGCTTTAGACTATTTTCTTTTGAAGGTAATTCTTTTTCTATTGAAGTATTTAGACTATTGTGTCCCCGAGAGAAGACCTTACAGTCATACAAATTAATATTATGAAGTTTTACAAACAATGTAATGAGTCTTTTGTCAAGTCTCAAGCTTATATTTGCATGAAATCTTATTGCTAGTAGAAACTATATGATAGGGTTTTCTAATGTTTAGATTAACAAAGTTTTAAGCTATGTCAAAGATTTTGACATGTCGAAGATTTTGACATGTCGAAGATTTTGACAAGTCGAAGTAGAACCTTATGAGTGTTAAATTTTAACATGGGGTCTTCGAACCTTCTATACTTTAAGTGGCTTTTAGTGAAACCCTTCTGAAAACAACAAAGATGAGTTTAGTGACCACTCTTGAGAGGATAAATTAAGTAGTGGGATAACTTAAAGATCAATGAAAAAGCTTATAGCATTATCCGAATAATTGATAAGCTAGGAAACCATTCTTTTATCATGTAGAAGGAAATGTTTCCATGAGCTAACTTGATAGAGAGTAACCTCATTGCCATGCGTTAATGCATGATGAATTTCAAACACCTTCAGGTTATCAAGGTCGTTGTATTGAATTTATTCTTAGGAATCTGTAGGATTGCGATCAATTCGAGTCGAGTTGGGGTGGGTGAACGTATTACTTGCATTGGTACAATGCTAATTAAATTCAAATCCTTTGGCCAAGGTAATGCATGAGCCTCAAGTGCATTGATAGTTCACTGTGACTGGATGGCGTAGCTTGTGGAGTGGTCATGCTTGACTAGAGGGTATCTAGGGGATTGCATGATAACAAGTTACGTAGGTCACAACACTAGTACTCAGATGGAAAACACCATTGGTTATCCTAAGTCTATCCTCTTGAGTAGGGTAGGGCCACTTCTGGTTAGGAAGGAATGCGGGAGACTGACAGTCTGTCATTGGAGGTTAAGCTCCTTGAAGATACTTTCTCTTCTTTATTCTTGAGGATTGCCGAGACTTGAATTTGGATGGTCGACAATCGAGATGCAGTGACATTGGTAAGTTCCTATTTTGGAATTGTTCTAAGTAACTTTTGACAACATATTGTTTAAATGTTATGGATGATTATATCCTTTTGTATAAGTTATAAATTCATGATTATTTTTAGTCGATGGATGTTCTCCTTGGTTATATGAATTGGAAACAAATTACTTTTATGTTTTTAACTTCTTTTTTTTAAAATTATTACCATTGATTAAAACAAAACTGGGTGTTACAGATTAAGTGGTTGATGTGTTGATGGTTTTAAAGTTTTGTTTAAAACTGATTCACCCCCCTCTCAGGTGTATTACACATTTCAACAGGGTCATCCACAAGGTGTTGATGAAGGAAGAAGGCTTCCTTGAAAACTTGCAACAAGGGTTAATGCCTACAATAGTAAACTACAGAAATAGATCTTGTAGATAGAACAATATCATAGAGAAACTTTAGCATTAGTCCTTAGAGATCTTAGAAGAATCATTAGGAGGGTTATGAATGTTTAATACTTGTTTATATATGATTCCTAATTACTTTCTGAGGGCCCAATAGAGTCAAGGCCCATAAGGTGCATCACTTAAGTCATAAGGCCAACAATAAAATATAAGTTGTCGAGGCTAAATTTCTAGGACCCAAGTGTTGGGCACCCTAGTCCTTGTAATTTGGGCTATCCAAATGCTAGATGTCAAAGGATTTAACCTTGATTCTCACTGAAGTACTAGAAATTGCATAATGTAAGTAGAGATGAACATTCAAGCCACAACGGGTGCTAAACTTAGTGTGAAATTATAAGAGGTATATAATTTTCAATAGTACATTCAGCCCCCACTTTAGTGAGGGTATGATCTTATGCTCATACAGTCGCTAAAGTATGGAGAAGACAAAATCTCTTTTGCCAAAATGATGAAGCCATAGAATGTCACTAAGTTGAGGGTTGCGCTAGCCCCAAAGATTAGGATCCTACAAGTCTACAACACCTAGATGGAGAGGTTATACACACACAAAACACATAGCATAGATCATACAGAAAACCATACATAAGGAATACACATGGAAAACACTAAGCATTCATGGAAAACATCAAATAAATGTGGAATACATGAAGCAAACATGGAATACATGAAGCAAACATGGAATATATGAAGCAAACATGGAATACATGGAGCAAACATGAAACATATATAAAGCATACACATAAGCAAATGAAAAAGAAATTTTGAGTCAGTAGAGTAAAGAGACCTAGGATGAAAGGATGTCTCGATATTTTGTACCATCCCCAAAAGAAAACCAAAAATAGAGGAGTTCTAAAAAGGGAGATAGAAGAATTTAATGAGACAATTGATTGCTTCAAAGAGAGAATGCATACAAATAGATAGGGAATAATTGAATGAAGAAGAGTACATGACTCAGGCGCTATCTTGCTCTGTTGCTAGGAGTCATGTAAATCAAACTATCCTCATGGATCACGGGCTAACAAGTTGTGTTATGCTAGGTGACCATGAGTTTAGGTCGTATGAAGCACACATGCTAGCAAGTTGCATTATGCTAAGTGGTTTATAGACTATATGGATCAAAAGTTAGCAAGATGTGTTATGCTAGGTGACCTTATACTATCAATGCCTTAAGGAGCATGGATAAATAATGCCTTAAGGAGAGTAGTGCCTCAGGGAGTGCAAAATTAAACAACACCTCATTGAGCATAGTGCCTCAGGGAGCGCAACAAAATAAATAACGCCTCAGGTAGCGTATTGATAACCATGCCTCAGTGGGTGTTATGAAAAACACCATCATAGGGAGCACATCAATAAGCTAATCTCAAGAGGAATGAATAAAGGTGCATGTATGAATGCACAAGTGAATAGGGAATATATGCCCCCCCTTAAAATGTTTGCATGTATAATATTCAAATGTTTTAAGGTAAAGAAGAGGGGAAAGTATAAGAAGAGGGAAGATCCTTAAAAAGAATGCCTACCCCTTTAGCAGGTTGTCCTACTGTCCCCTAGAGTATGAGTGAGAACAACCATGAAAAAGAAAGGTTGTGTTATTAGAAGGAAATAAGTGAGATTTGCACCACCCTGCATAGCAATGAGCTAATAAGAAAAAGCTACAATTACCATGTCAATAGTGAAGTGATTAATGAAGTATACATCACAAGGTGAGGAAGAGGGATCTCCAAGGGTAGAGTGTGGAGCATGAGTGAAAATAAAATTTATAGGGTCACCATCAATGGATGAAAATAACTTCTTGCCACCAAAAGGGGAGAAATGTAGCATCACAATTGAGACTACTAATGTGAAGTGTGAAAGAAGTATTAAGATATAGGTGAACAAGACAAAGGTACATCTCGATGTTCCTTCAAAGTGCACCTAGCCAAGAGGAGTAGAGAGAACATTTTGTGAGGATGATGATTTTCTTTTAGTAAACATTTTAGATAGAGGAGGAACATCAGCTAGGGTCCAAAACATCAAGCCCCTAGAGGAGGTACCTCTTGATTTATTTTTAGAAGAGTTCTTGTAAGTTGGAGGAGGAATAGAAGTGAGAGCTGGTGTATGTTTACTTTGGTTATTATTTTTATACATGTGAGCAATCGCATGATAATGAGGTTGTTACGACACATTTTGATCAATCTTGTTGTTTTGAGTTAGTTGTTTTGTATAATTGAGAATGTAGCCAGGAGGTCAAGGTGAGTTTGGAATAGGAGTAGATGGTTGTTGTGGGACATTGGGACGAAGATGCACAACATATTTAGGTTTTGTGGGTTCTTGTTGGGAACTGGAAACATAAATTGTGTTGATTTGACTGTTGAGATTATGTATTCATGTAGAAGTCAATGTGAGCTTTGATTCTTCCTTCACAGAAGTTTCATTGCTACAATAGAGATCATCGAAATAAATATTAGGTAAAGTGATGTTGAGAAAAGTATCTATGATTGAATTATGAATGACATCCAATGGAATTAAGCATGTGATCAAAGGAGAAGGAAAAGAAGTCTTCACAGCTTTCGTGATACCCGAGGAGCTTAAACATGCAACCAAAGGAGGAAGAGAAGAAGGTCTCACATCCTTCGCAATACCCAAGGAACTTGAACAAGCAACCAAAGGGGGAGGAAAAGAGGATTGTACCTCCTTTGTGATACCCAAGGAGCTTGGATATGCCACCAAAGGAGGAAGAGAAGAAGATCTTACCTCTTTTATGATACCCAAAGGAGCTTGGATATGCCACCAAAGGAGGAAGAGAAGAAGATCTTACCTCCTTTGTGATACCCAAGGAGCTTGGATATGCCACCAAAGGAGGAAAAGAAGAAGATCTTACCTCCTTTGTGATACCCAAGGAACTTGAACATGCACAAACAAAGGAGGAAGATTATCATGAATTAAGGAAGATGTGGTAGAAGTAGAAGTGATATGCTCAACATCTACTAATCTCTCATCTGTATGAGAAAGATCATCCCAATGAAAAGAAGGTAAAGTAATGTCTTCATCAAATGTGAGGTACAACTCTTCATCCACTAATGCTTCATCTTTTGCAATGAGAGCATTGGAATGAAGGGAAGGTAGAGATGTATTAAGAAATATATTAATGTTTTCATCCTCTTACGGCAAGATGTCCTTATTGTTAGGAGGAATCTTAGGAGATGGATCAAAAAAATACAAAGGCATAGGAAACTCTTTGTTTTTACCATATTTAAGCAATGGAACATCAAATTCGCAGACTTTTTGAGTAAAGTTGGAAAGTGATGTAAGAAAAGAAGAAGACGTGTTTGTATTTAGAGAGTTTTGTTTATATTTTTGCTTTCAAATCTCAAAGGAAAGATAAATGTATGAATGTTCTTGCTTTCTAAATTAAACACAAATGACAAGTATGATATTCTACAACAATTTGAAATCAGATTTAGCAACTAATCAACATAGCAAAGATCTGAAATAAGATTGCAATCATGACCACTAAGTGCAAGACTAGCAGGGTTTACCAAAAAGGTGAGGTTTTTGGTAACCACAATAATGAAGAAGTATAAATGCAAGATATGTTAATATAAAATGTTTAATAAAATCAATACTAATCAGATTTGGTATAGAAAATTAGGAAATTGCAAATGTAAGAAGCATTGGACTCACCAAAATGTAAGGTTTTGGTAATCACAACAATAAAGATCTACAAGTGTGTTGCTTTCTAAATATATGAGATAAAAGAAGCTATGTGACCTAGATGTTTAATCAAATTTATCACTTATTTAAACACTAGTACAAATCTGGATAATGAAATCATAAAGTGCAAGCGTAGGACACGTCGGGTTCACCAAAATGTTGGGTGAAAAAGAGAGGCCTAATCAATTATCAACTAACTAGGTCAAGCTCTTTTCACATTAAACATTAGGACACGAGCCACCAAAGGCTCTCCACAAGGCTATTGTCCCTTAGGAAGAGCCTTATTGGGTTGGTGGGGACTCTTCCCTTTTGTTGTAATTGAAAATATTAAGGAAAGGAAGCTAGATCTAGGGTTTCTATGATGAAATAGTCTAAAACAAAAGTTACATACCTCACAGAACAGAAAACCCATAAAGAAGAACCTAAAATGAGTAGGGTAGAGTTGTCAAAGATTATAGCCAAAAGTAGAGGCCAGATCTGGAGGACTAGGGTGTTGGATGCCCTAGTCCCAGGGTTTCAGGGTAGATGAAATCTATGTGTGAAGGTTTCTACTGCTCCTGTCTTCCAGTTGTCTGTCAAGTGTCTGAAACTCCTGATGTGACCTGTACACATGAAAGAGGGAAAAATGTTTGTGTTGTATAGAGGCTTGCCTCAGTCAAACCTCATGTAAGTGTTGCCACTTCCACAAATAGCAGAGATAAGTGTGATAGAGAGTGTGTGCCCTAGGTAGGCAGAGGCAAAACATGTAACAAAGAGTGTTATAATCAAATGAAATGACAAGAGTTACCATGAGCATGAAACCCTAGGTGGATGTATGTCACAACATGGGTCATCCACAAGGTTTTGATGAAGGAAGAACGCTTCCTTGAAAACCTACAATAAGGGTTAATGCCTGCACAGTAACCTACAAAAATAGATCTTGTAGATAGAATAATATCATAGAGAAACCTTAGCATTAGTTCTTAGAGATCTTAGAAGAATCATTGGGAGGGTTATGAGTGTTCAAGACTTGTTTATATATGATTCCCAATTACTTTTTGAGGGCCCAATAGAGTCGAGGTCGACAAGGTGCATCACTTAAGTCATAAGGCCGACAATAAAATATAAGTTGTCAGGGCCAAATTGCCAGGACCCAAGCGCTAGGTGCCCTATTCTTGGTAATTTGAACTATCCAAATGCTAGATATCAGAGGATTTAACCTTGATTCTTGTAGAGGTGCTGGAAATTGCATAATGTAAGTAGAGATGAACATTCAAGCCACAACGGGTGCTAAACTTAGTGTGAAATTGTAAGAGGTATACAATTTTTGACAATACAGTATGAAGGAGATATTGGAGACAGTAACTTGGAAGCACAATGGGAAAATCAAATATAGAAATAGCCCAAAAAAGAGATTGAGGAAATTTTGGATAGTTAGATTGTGAGAAGCACAAGGAATAGGCAATATGAGGAGTATTTGGTGAAGTGGAAAGGAAGTCCTAAAGAA
Source organism: Cunninghamia lanceolata (assembly GCA_027924645.1). Classification (NCBI taxonomy): domain Eukaryota; kingdom Viridiplantae; phylum Streptophyta; class Pinopsida; order Cupressales; family Cupressaceae; genus Cunninghamia; species Cunninghamia lanceolata. The sequence continues at coordinate 13,252,242 of BSBN01000503.1, read as the reverse complement.
GATTCATTGTGGATTTCAAAGGTTGAGGTAGATCGTCTTGGTTTCCCTCTAGCCACTAGAAAGTGAGGGACTCGCTTTTCAATCAACCCCAAATGTTTGATGCAGGATCATTCCAAGGTGTAAGAGAAATCTTGCATCACCAAAAAATATTTTCTTTCACTTGTTTTATTTGTAGGTTTTCATTGCCATTTCAGTCATCAGTCAATCACCATAGATCCTACCACATTTCACCACACTTGTGCATTTCACTTCATAATTGGGAATATATGTTTAGCATTTATCCTTTAATGTTACATTCACTTTCTAGAAGTTTTTGATCACCACAAACCTATCCAATCTAGTATCTAGCCTAGTATCAAGCATTACCAACTAACACTAAGTTTCAATGTCATTGTTTGTGGTAACTTCTAAAAGCTTGCAGCAATAGAGGAACACTTTCCAAGGTACATTGGACCTAAGAGAAATTATGTCATGAACCACATCAAGATTCAATGATCCTTCACCACCACGTTCATTTTTAAAAATGCATTTACAAGTTTGGTCATCTACATGTTTCATTAGGCATTGAGCTTTGTGTCACCTTGTGATTGACTGAGATCACTCTCAAGGCTAGTAGTTGATATATAAGTTCATCTTGGAAGATCAATGGAAGTGAGCAAAGAAAGTAGAAGATGTATTGACATGGCACCATATTGCAATATCTTTTGAACTCTATAATTTGCCCATTTGTAATCAAACGACTAAGACCTACCATGTGGGGAGCCCATTGTGACAAACTGTAATTCTATTATAATTGTGAATGAGTAAAGGATATATTGTTGTTTTATTGTTCCATTGAGTTTTATTGTGTGTTTGTTGCTTGGTTTCATCGTTGGATAATCCTTCATTGGACCCTTCGACCATGAATACATCACCTTGTATATAAGTAAAGGACACATGGGCTGATGTAACACATATTTTTATGATTTTTTTTATAAATAAGTAATTATTTGTTTTTAATGCTACTTTTCAAAAACCTTATAAAATGATTTTTTCAACCAACCTAACTTAGATGAAAAATATGAAATTTAAATTTTATTTTTTGTTTACCTATAGTGGACAAAGCCTAAAGTGTGATGCAACTTTCAAATTTGAAAAATAATACATGACTTGAAAGTTATGGGTAATTTTTAATATATCTATAAAGAATTTAGACATGGTGTATTTAAAAAACAAATAATAATTAAGTATTAAATTTGTAATAAGGAATGAATAACATTTTTAGAATATTGAGAGTTTCCTCTATAAACCCTTTTCATTTTATTAAATTTGGTGTAAAAAATTTCATCAACCTCAAGGGCAAGGACATAGAAAGTTTTAGGATAACACTAAGAGCATAATTTTGCAAGTTTTTGACAATTTCTAGGACTCCCACTTGCCTAAATCCAAGGTAATCCTAAGAAAATCATGTTGTACAATTCCAACATGTTTAGAAAATTCTTCAAACTCACTAGAGCAATGCTATCCTCCATTATGTGAACTCAGTAGTTTTATTTTCTTATCTATTTATTTTTGTACAAGTACCTTAAACTCCTTAATTTTTTGGAAAACCCTAGACTTGTGCCTAAGAAAATAAGCATGTATTTGTCAAGAATAATCATTAATGAAGGAGACATAGTATCGAGACTTACCACTAAAAGGGACATCCATAGTACCAAACACATTACTGTGAATCAATTCCAAAATCTTACTTCCTCTAGTATGACTAGAAGAAAGCTTAACTCTATTATGTTTATCAAATAGACAATGTTCATAGAACTCAAAATGCATAGATTAATCCAAAACACCAATCACCATATTTTTATTTAATAGTGTATTCATACCTTTTTCACCTATGTGACCCAACCTATGGTGCCACAACATACATGATTCAAGCTTAATTACATTAGTTGAATTACATAGAGTAGATGCTTCTAGCTTAAAGAGAGTACCATGTCTAACCTCTTTAGCCAACACCAAATTCCTTCTTGCCAACTTGTAACCCTTCTCATCAAAGGTTATATGCACTCTAGATTCATTCATCGTAGAAACATAAATTATATTCCTTGCTAGACCTAGAATATGTAACACATTTGAGAGAGACTTCACTCTCCCATCATTGAAAGACAATTTTACTTTTCCCCAACCAGCTATTCTAAGAGATCTATTATCACCAACGAAAACCTATCCTCCATCACACTCCTTGTACTCAAAGTACTACTCCTTGTGAGGATTCATATTCAAAACAATGCACCCAAGTCAATTAGCCAAGAGTCATCACCAACACTGTTAGTAGAAATAAAAGCATCATTACTAACTTCATCATCGCCTAAGGATTTATTAAAGGAAGCACTAAATCTCTCTGTCATCCTAGGTTTAAATTCCTTCTTTATGTGACCTATATTTCCATAATTCCAATATTTTACTTTAAAATTCCTAGGATTTATAGACTTGCCCTTTGACTTAGACTTACCTTTATCTCCTAAATTCTTTTTACCCCCTTTATCCTTTGACCTACCCCTTATAAATAGGAGATCTTTAAAGGAATTATCCATGGACTTTCTCCCGATCTCTTTACTTAGAAATATTCCTACAATATCTTCAAGTTTAGGTGAAGAATAGTTTCTATTTATTGTCATAATTAAATTTTCCCATGAATCAAACAAGGACAAAGTAAAATGATGCATTTATCCTCTTCTTCTAATTTTATGCCAATTGACAAATTAATAGATTGAGGATTAGATTGAATGCATTGAGACAATCATTTTTAGAGTCCCCTTCTTTCATTTTTAAAGAATAGAGCTTCCTTTTCAGGAACAACTTATTCACTAGACTCTTGGACTCATATAGGGATCCTATATTTTTCCACAATAAATATATAATTTGTTTTTCTAATGCATTTGTCAAGGGTAAAAGCACAAACTTGTGTCACACTTTTATAAAGGAAACAACCAACACTAATCTAACTTTTTAACTTGAATCACTACAAAGTGACGTATATGTTCTAAATTTTTAAATGATGTAAACTAATAAAATGTAGATTTTTTAGTGTATTTTATGTTTCTAATCTTTTAAAAAAATTTAAAAATTATTTAAATGTAGTATTTTGTAAAATTGACACTATAATTTAGTTGCTGATAAAATCCTGAAAAATAAGGTTGAATGGGATGTCACACTTTATATAGTAAATTTCATTTATTTTCCTTCTATATTTTTTTGTGTATTCATAGCTCAAAACTTTAGTGCATAGATTATTTTCTTCCCCAATTTGATAAATATATTTTTAAATCCACCTTAAATTGTGGCACCAAGTATTTCTCTAAATTAATAATTTATTCCAATTTAGAAGTGCTAGCTTCATAACCTTACTGAACCATGGCAATGGCAGCAACTTTATGCCACAAACTTACATTCTTGCACTAAATAGGGTAAGTTCTCTATATCATGACATATCCCTAGACCCAGACCTATTCCTCGAGGAACCAAGTCTTTGGCCCTACCTGCATATCCCATTAAGGGAATCAAAGGCTTCATAGTTCACACACGATAATAGAAAGACTTCGTCCTCGCATTTGGGATGATATCTCTAACCTCTCTTTGGACCACAACAATTACTTAAGCTTATACTTACAATACAGCCAATGTGCAATAGTGTAATATCCCTAGGGTAGATTCAAATTTCCTTTGTGTAATGAAAACACAACTGTTTCAATGGCACGTCAACTTTTGTCTTCATTATTTATCCAAAATAGGAAAAAAAAAATCATGTCATCTTGACAAGGAATCTATCATCTACTGTATCATATTTTTTTCAATTTTCTTTGATAAACTTTACTATTTTCTCTTAAGAGGACAATCGACACCATATTTTGGTGTTGATGACCTACTTTTAGTAGAAATAAAAAATAAAATATAAACACTAATTGAAATGTTTAAAAAATTATATTTTTACAAAGTAGATTGATTGATCTACAAAAGGGTATTTTTTAGATTCTTTTAAAATGATTATTTGCACAAGTAGGAGTTGTTAGAGCATCAAGTTTTTTAAATAATTTCATTTGTTTGGTAAATGAGCTCCAACGTGATGCTACATATGTTTCTAGTGGATGGTTCCAATTAGAAAAGTTGTGGCCTAGATCTAATTTAGCTAGAATAAATCCAGATAGAACATAAGTTTCACCAAAATTGACTTTTAATTGGAAATACTTAAATTCGTTTACGCTGATAAGTTGGCCCAAAGTGTGACACAACTTTGAACTTTTACCCTCAAAATAGAATCTAAAAGCAATAACATATAATACTTCTAGCTATCTTATCTAGTTTAAACTAGTCCTTATCAAACATACTAGGAGGTTTTGATGACAAAGATACCATAGTCCATTGATCTCTCTCCACCAAGAGGTCTTCAACCTTAAACTTTTATAGTTTAAAATTTTGACCATTGAATCTTTTAATATTATATCTTGAGGTACTTTCCATGATTCTACAACATGGATGGATCCTAAATTTTCATAGAATTTACAAAAGCTCCCATTGGAACCAGAAGCATTGTAAGTAAGAAAAAGGCATCTCCTTTCTTCCAACAAACCCTCAACATTCAGATACCAAACCCTTAATGTTTAGATACCAAGCCCTCAAACATATGGATCTGATACCAAATGTAGAAAATATCAATTAATGATTACATTAGAACTTTAGATTATGTGATCAAATTAGAGATTTATTTGTAGTACTATTGTCCACATTTTTTACCTTGACCAATTTTAAACTTTTTCATGTTCATTAATCAACACGTGTTGTCAAATCAACTCTTTGTGTGCTATGTTGGTCTTCTAAGTCACATGTGAGGCCTTCTAGTCACCTTACCCTGATCAGATTGACAAAATTAATGTTTTGTGGCATTGAGTCTCATCCATGAATGTTCTCAATCATTTTGTAGTGTGAACTTATTTATCAAGTCAATGTCTTCAATTATGGTCGTAGTTGCAAGTGGTTTGCAATCAAGTTCAATCATCCTCATGTGTCACAAGTTCATCTAAGTTAGGTTAATAATATTTCAACATGATAATATGTACAAATTATTTGGATAATTCTCAAGGACAAAGATAATCTTCAAAACACAATTTGACAGATACATCATCTTTGAATTCTTTCATCATCTTTATTCTTTGACATTTTATAGCTTTACAAGGTCATGAAGAATGTTTCAAAAAGTTAATAACAGATTTGCATAGGCTCCATGAAAGTCAGACATACTGGTTTCTAGATAATTATGACCCTTATTACAGTTGTGATTGGTTTGTGAATGTGAATTCACTATTTCAGCACATGGCCATAATATGTTATGCAATACAAACACTAGAGGGAAGACTCAACTATTTGGCATCAACTTTTTGAATAGTTTCAAGCACTTCCTCATCAGTCGATATGACAATATCAGGAACCCTGTTAGTTCTCAACAATGTGATAATCGCTAAAATAACGAAATGGATTCGTTGAAAATGCTTTGGAAAGTAATAATTCACTTTTAGAATTTTATGTGTTGCCAAGCACCTCTATGGCATTGAAGATGGTGTTTGGAACCTCCTTGGTTCCTGATGAACCCAATTTTACCAAAGATGTATGGATTTAATTTGTTAAAAGGATTTTAAAAATTTCAAGATGTAACTGGCAATGGAAAAGTAGTTTCAATTCCTTCATAAATATCAACATTTGATTGGTTCTTGGGAACATCTCCGGCACCGAGCATGATTCCCTACACCTCTTTTTCAACTAAAGAACATTTTCCTAGAATTCCATTAGTTCCTAAAAAAATCCAATTTGTCAAACACCTTGAGCAAAGGTTATCTTATGGGTACAAAGATAATGGACTGCAATGATTGAAGGATATGTACAAAATGTTGAAATTGGAGAGCTTGAATAGATTTGCTCTATGATAAAAATTTATGGATCCAAATATCTTTAAATAGATAATTTATACATAGACAGATATGTCTCTTACATGAGACATGACTATATGTCAAATGTGTTGGGGTATGTGATTAAATATAGTTTACATTTTTAGCACTCCTCCACAAACTTTATTTTATCACACAACTTAACTAGATGATGGGGGCCACCTATAACAAATAGGTTTATTAGTGACCCATTTACAAATGAAGAACATTTAACACCAATGGCTTCTCAAAAGTATACACAATTATTCTTGCTCAAAGGTTTAGTGAAGACGTCTGCAAGTTGTTCATTGGTTGGTGTATAGACTAGTTCAATTTCCTTATCGAGAACATGCTCACAAATGAAGTGATGGTGTACTTCAATATGCTTTGTGCAAGCATGGAACACTAGATTCTTAGACATGTTTAACACACTTTGATTATCACAAAACATAATTGTTGGATTAGGTCGTGGGTGTCAAAGATTCTCAAAAAGTCATCTAAGCCATATCACTTCACAAATTGTTGCAACAACTACCTTGTACTCTACTTCAATTGATGATAAAGAAACATTAGGTTGCTTCTTAAAACTCCATGAGACAATAGTATTAGTGTAGGTTTTTTCTTCCTTTTATAAGGTTTTTCCTACACATTTATTTAATCTTGCTTAGGTTAATAAAGCATGTTTTATTAGGTGAGAGGATTATGAGGTGTCACCTTCCTACATGTGAGCACCCATTAGTTATCTTGGGAAGATACTTTGCTATCTTTAGTCTGATAGATGGTTGATCTTCATTGGTCAATGTTGCCACCTCTTCCCTCTCCCTAGTCTATATAAGCATGCTACCTAGCTTGTATTTTTATTTGATATTGGAGATAGTTATCTGATGCTATTTTGCCATTTGAGCATTTCACATCAATCTCTTCATATCGTTGTTATTCTTTTGCATTTACAGTTTATGTTTCTAACTCTTTCAATTGATTCTGGGTTATAATCTGTTTTACGGATTCCAACATGGTATTAGAGAAATTTTTGTAAGGTTAGATTCTTTGTAGAGATCTTGCAAAATCCAGTATGCTCTTCTCTTGCATTTTCAAATGATCTAGAGAATCATAAAGGATTTATGAAGATCCAGTAATCTTGTTTTTGCATGTATGAGATTTGGGTGATTGCAACATCTTCAGGTAGTTTGGTAGCATTTTTTACTGTTCCATTGCATTCGGGAGGCTCTTGAAAGTCTTTTTTTGGCTTTCATTTCACTCATTTTAGAGATCGTTGGCCATACCTGCAAACAAGGGTTTTGAAGCTTGCATATTTTATGTTTTCATCAATATTACAGGTTGTAGCATGCCTTTTCTTGTCTTAGGTAGCCTATTCAGCCTTTGCATGTCATTTCTTGGTTGCTTTGGTCATTTTTTGTTGCTAAAGGCATATGTTTTATAGTAGATCCACATCTTTTGTACATCAGCAAGAAAATGCCTTCTGAGTTTTGTTCGCCGCATCAAAAAACCATCTGGGTATCTTTTAGTTTTTGCATGCAGCCTGTATATTTTGCAGAAACGAACTCAGAAAGCTACAGCCAGACCCCTCTCCATTGGTAGTTGCAGATTTGAAGGTAGTTTTCAAATGCTTCATTCTTGCTCATACGGACTTCGTTTCTCACGATTTTTTTATTATTTTGGCTATTTTTTCGTGCTCTATGCACTAGTGTAGACATTTTTTGATCTTGATATAGAAATTTTTCAGAAATTACAGATTCTAACTCGTGACACTGCACAATTCTCATTTTGGGAACTTCAAAGAAGCATAACTTTTGTATAAAACCTTGGATCGAGGTTATTATTTTTTTTAAAGTGCATGTTTTTTCGTGTACATTGTAGTGGTGTTGTTTATTTTACTGGGTATTGTGCCAAAGTTGTATTTTCAGCATATGCTCTTCTTGAGGATTTGTAATAGCATTGAGATCAAGTCCACTCAGTATTTCTTGCTGGTGGCAATTGTAAATGCACTAAATATAAAGTTCCAAATCAAATTTTCTTGGGGGATTCTTTGATTGAGTGAAAAGGGGGGGGTGTCTTGTGTGTTCTTTCTTGCATCTTTTCTTTCCTCACAACAACAACAATCTTTTTATCCATTTAAGATGGATCAATTAATAGTGTATGTTCTAACACCCTACAACTACTATGAGTGGAAGTCCAAGATGACTATCCAACTTAAGAAGTTAGGACTATATAGAGCAACTATGGGATTAGAAACTGAACCAACCTTAATTACAGAAAGGCCTAAATTTCATAACAGGCTAGATGAAGCTTTTGGAACTCTATGCATGTCTATATCTCATGATCTTCTTTTTCATGTTGAATCTTCTACAACACCAAATGATGTATGGACTACTTTAGAAAATCTCTTTGGTAAACAAGATGAATTAAGGGGACATCAATTGGAGAATGAGCTAATAGGGTTAAATCCATGTAATTTTGATACAATACAAGACTTCTTCACAAAGCTAAAGGCCATTAGATTATAGTTGAAACAATGTGGGATTGAGAATAAAGACACACAATTGATCTTAAGTATTCTTTCTAAGCTTGCTTCTAACTACTCAGTGTTTGTTTCTACATTTTATGCCACTAAAAATACTCTTGGGTCTACCTACAAAATGCCTTCTTTAGATGAATTTACTACTGAACTCGCTAAAGAATAGGATAAATTGGTTCACATGGGCACTATTAAGCCTTCCAAGTCTCATGCCTTGGCTACAAATTAGGGCACTAAAGATCAGAAAGGCAATGGCAAGCAAAATAAGAAACAAAAGGATCAAGGAGAGAAGAAACAAGGTCCAAAACAAGCTACAACCAATGCAACTCTGGAGTCTTCCTCTAAAGACAACAAGTCTAAAAAGGAGAAGACAAAGTGTGCCTTTTGTAAGAAATTTGGTCACGATGAGCATAAGTGTTTGAAAAATCAAATAGCTCATCTTACCCATCTTCTTGAGAAGAATAATATAAAAGTGCCAGATTCAGCTAAGGAAGATCCTTCAGAATCTTCAAATGACACGAAAAATAGTAAGGGGAAGGCCAAGGCCCTTGTTGCAATTGCTACACCGCTAGATAGTTGGGTAATTGACTCAGGTGCTTCTCACCACATGGCCAATACAAAGGAAAGTTTATCATCCTTGGAGTCATGTTTTGTGCCTGATATTCTTATGGGTAATGATACACCAGAAGAAGTTCTTGGGAGAGGGTCTGTTGACGTTGGTGATGGGACATTCCATGATGTTCTTTGTGTACCTTCTTTATCAACTAATCTCCTATTTGTCTACCATATCACCCATATAGGTTCCGGCAAGAGAGTTGAATTTACACCTGACTTAGTGGTTATCAGTGATCTGCATAGTGGTTCTACAGTTGCTGTAGGAAAAGTTGATAACCATTCATGGCTCTATCACTTTTCTAATTTTGTTCCTAATTCTCCTTCACTTGCATTGCTCACTCACTTAGTTGAGGTGAGTCGTTTGTGGCATTAGTGGTTTGGCCACTTGAACTATCGGTATTTGCAACAGCTTAGTTAGCATGACATGGTTACAGGGTTGCCTTCTATTTGATTTTCTAATGGAGTTTGTCAAGGCTGCATTCTTGGCAAGCATCTTGAAGAAAATTTTGATAAAGGCAAAGCATGGAGAGTACACAGCTCTTGGAGTTAGTACACGATGATTTGGTTGGACCATTTCAGTATCCTTCATTCAACATAGCTACATATGTATTGACCTTCATTGATATCTTTCCTGATATACCTTTGTATACTTTCTCAAACAAAAGTCTGAAGTCTTTGAGTCTTTTCAGGACTTTAAAGCTTTTGTAGAGAAACAATCTGGGAAGGTTGTCAAGATTCTACGCACAGATAATGGCAAGGAATATGTCAACTATAGGTTTGAGTAGTTTTATGCCTCAGAGGGCATTGATCTTCAGCACACAGTTCCTTATAGTCCACAGTAAAATGAAGTTGCAGAATGAAAGAATCAGTCATTGAAGGAAATGGCCAATTGCATGATTCACTCCAAGTCATTAGCACCTCAGTATTGGGCAGAGGCCATCAACTGTGTGTGTTATATCCAAAAGTAGGTTCCTCACTGAGCTGTGAAGGGAGTAACTCCTTTTCAAGCTTGGACTGGTCAAAAACCCACAGTCAAGCACTTCCAAATGTTTGGGTCTCCTACATGGGCCCACATTCTAGCAGAGACACGCAAGGCTATGGATCCATAGAGTGGGCCTTGCATATTTGTTGGCTATCCAGATGGTGTCAAAGGCTATAGGCTACTCCACCCTACCACACATGAGCTCTTCATTGAGAGGAGTGTTCGTTTTGAGGAGGATACTTCTTCTACCACTTCTCCATCATTCATTCTCATGGAGACACTGCGACTTCATGATGATAGTTCTTCTAAGGATCTTAATCCTCTTAAGGAATCTTCTTACTCCACCTCAGATGGCGATGATGAGGGTTCATCTTCCTCCTCTCTTAATCATCATTCAGAGGATGTTGATTCTCCTCCAGATTCTCCTAATTCTCCTGCCACTGGGCCTCTCTAGGCTCATCAAAATTTGGAGTCAGCAGGTAATTAGGTTAGTGATCCTTCAGATGCAAGAAGAATAAGGTCACAGTTCGAGTAGGCTCCTCATCTCTTCTTTGCTTCAACTTCTGATCCATAGTCCTTCAGGGAAGCTTCTAGTGTCCCCGAGTAGGATGCTGCTATGCAAGAAGAGTTTAGTTCCTTGAAAAGGAACCATACTTGGGATTTAGTCCCACTTCTTAAGGGAAGAAAACTTGTTCAATGCAAGTGGGTCTATCGAACAAAATTTGTTGTAGATGGGTCGGTCGATAAACATAAGGCTTGCTTGGTCTCAAAAGGATTCTCCCAGGTTCCTGGGATTGACTACTCTGAGACTTTTGCGCTGGTTGTCAAGATGAATTCAATCCGACTTGTCCTCACCATTGCTGCAACCCATTGCTGGGAAGTTCATCAGATGGATGTGAAGAGTACTTTTCTTCACGGTGACCTTCAGGAGGAGATATATATGGAGCAGCCACAGGGGTTCATCCAAGATCCTTCACTTGTCTGCCAACTTTGGAAGTCTCTTTATGGCCTTAAACAAGCCCCTCGAGCCTAGTATGCCAAGATGGACTCCTTTCTTCTATCAATTGGGTTCAATCGGTGCCATTCTAATCTGAATGTCTACATTTTGCAGCAAGATGATACTCTCACTTTCCTTGTTCTCTATGTTGATGACTTGCTGATTACAGGGAGTTCTTATCCACCATCAAGGCAGTGAAAACAACCCTTCATGATCAGTTTTTGATGTCTGACTTGGGTCTTCTTCACTACTTCTTGGGCATTGAGATTACACAGTCTTTGGCTGGTATCTTTCTTTCTCAACCCAAGTATGCTCTTGATATGCTCTCCAGATTTTGCATGGCTTACTGTAAGCCTGCGTCGACTCCATTTCTGTCAGGGGTCAAACTTGAGGCTTCTTGTTCTTCACCTTTGGTAGGTGCTACCTTGTATTGCCAATTGGTTGGGAGTCTCATATACTTGACTCACACGAGGCCTGATATTTCATATGTCGTGGACTTGGTCTCCAGGTTCATGCAGGAGTCACATGAGCTGTATTGGAAAGCAGTTAATCAGATTCTTCACTATGTACAAGGCACTCACAGTTATGGGATTCATTATGCAACGAGCATGGATATTGACTTTGTGGGATACACAGATTCAGATTGGGCAGACAATTCTCAAGATCGCAAGTCTACTTCAGGGTATTGCTTCTCTCTTGGTTTTGGTCTAATTTCTTGGCTGAGCAAGAAGTAGTCTGCTATTGCACTTTCATCTACAGAGGCTAAGTATCGAGGAGTAGTTAATGCTGCTACTGAGGTTATTTGGCTTCAACACATTCTCACTGAGTTTGGCATTTCCTTTAAGAAGCCTACAGTCATCTTTTGTGACAACCAAAGTGCTATTCAGATCTCTCACAATCCAATCCATCATCAGCAGACCAAACACATTGAGATTCACATGCACTACATTCAGAAGCTGATTCATGAGCAGGTTCTTGATCTTCAATATTGTTCGACATCAGATCAGATTGCGGACATCTTCACCAAACCCTTCACTAAAAACAAGTTCATTCATTTGTGAGCTTTGCTTGGGGTGCGACAAGTGTTCTCTATTGAGGGGGCTTCTTAGCTCCTCTTTTCTTCTCTCTCTATTCTGGGGGGGGCATACTCTCTTTTGTGGGGGGGGCTACTTCTCTTTTGGGGAGAAATTCATTGTACATGGGTACCTCATCAGGCTTCATTTGTCGGGACCCATCTCTTTACCCACCTAAGCTACGCTTAAGGGGAGGTGTTAGTGTAGGTTTTTTATTCCTTTTATAAGGTTTTTCCTACACATTTATTTAAGCTTGCTTAGGTTAATAAAGCATGTTTTATTAGGTGAGAGGATTATGAGGTGTCACCTTCCTACATATGAGCATCCATTAGCTATCTTGGGAAGATACTTTGCTATCTTTAGTTTGATAGATGGTTTCTCCTCATTGGTCAGTATTGCCACCTCCTCCCTCTCCCTGGTCTATATAAGCATGCTACCTAGCTTGTATTTTCATTCGATATTGGAGATAGTTATCTAATTCTATTTTGCCATTCGAGCATTTCACATCAATCTCTTGGTATCATTGTTATTCTTTTGCATTTACAGTTTATGTTCTAACTCTTTCAATTGATTCTGGGTTATAATCTATTTTACAGATTCTAACAAATAGCATATCCAAGATTGAAGCAATAACCAAAGGTTGATTTTCTAGAGTCTATGCAACCTGCCTAATCTGAAAAGCCAACAAGTTTGAAATCTTCATTTTTCAAATACTCCAATCTAAAATTTTGTTTTAAATCTTCATTTTTCAAATCTCCAATCTAAAATTTTGTGTTCCTTGAAGATATCTCAAACTCACTTTGCAGCTAACCAATGACTATGTTTGGGATGAGCCATGAATCAGGGCAAGATTCCAACTACATAAGATATACCTGCATGAGTAGTAGTCAAGTAAATCAAATTTCCTATCAAACTCCTATATAGTGTTTCATTAATTGATTTACCATTTGGGTCTTTAGTCAACTTAGTTCATGTCTCCATTGGTGTTGATGAAGCTTTAAAGTATTGCATTTTGAAATGTGTAATCCATTACTTCAATTCGAAGAAAGTAATGGAGTAATCCAAAATTGGACATCTCAAAATTGATCTTCGTATCTTCTTTCACATCATGTATAAGTGATTGATTATTCCTAGTAATGAGCAAATCATCAACATACAACACAATGAACAATACCTTGTGATTAGAATTCTTAATGTATAAATTTGGATCCGCATCAAATTTTTGAAATCCTCGTTAAACAAAGTACTTAACAATTTTTTAATACCAAGCTCATGGAGCTTGTTTCAAGCCATATAGTGCATTTTTTAAGTAACATACCATGTTTTCTTTTCCTTTTTCAACAAAACCAAGAGGTTGCATGACATCAAAATATCCATTTAGGAATGCACTCTTGACATCCATTTGGTGGATTTCCCAACTGTGATGGGAAGCAAGTACTATCAATATTCTAACCATGATCATCTTTGCAACTGGAGAAAATGTTTACTCACAATCAACACCTTAAATTTGGTTATAGCCTTTAGCTACCAATCTTGCTTTGTGCTTGTCAATTAAACCATCAGATTTAAACTTGATTTTGAATACCCATTTACAATCAATGGCTTTATTTCCAATAGGTAAAGGAACCAATTCCCGTGTTTGGTTCCAATGAATTGAATCCATCTCTTGATTCATAGCACTTTGCCATTTTTCTTCCATTATTGCTTCATCAAAAGTGCTTGGTTCATGAGCACTTAAAATAATTGTTATTAATTCATAATTAACCTCATAGTCCTGCATTCTAATGGGTGTTCTCCTTGCTCATTCTAATCTCCTTAGATGAACATTAGATTGTGGAGTGGACAATGAGCTTGAATTTGGCTCATCAATTTCTTCTCTTTCTTCTATAGATTTAATAGGACTTTCTAATTCTAGCACAACATTTTTGGGTGAGGATGATGATATGCCACTATCATATTTCTCTTCTATCAAATCAACATGGAAAACACTTGGAAGGTCACACTCTTCTTCAAAATTGACATCCCTAGAGATGTGAAGTTTGTTTGCCTTAGGATCATACAACCGATAGGCTAAGTTACTAGAATCATCATATCCAACAAGGATGCATTTTTTACTCTTATCATCAAATTTTCTTCTCTTCTCTTTTGGAATATGTCTATAGGCAATGCTCCCAAAAATTCTCAAATGTCTGACTATTGGTTTCCTTTTTTACCATTCTTCTTCTAGAGAGATGTCTTGTAAACTATTAGTCAAACTCTGATTGATCAAATAAGTTGTTGTATGAACTGCTTCTCCCCATTATTTATCTTCAAGATTACAAGCCTTGAGCATGGATTTAGATTTTTCTTGAAGTGTCCTATTCATTCTTTCATCTACTCCATTTTGTTGTGGAGTATATGGAGCTAAGAATCGCCTCTTAATTCCTTTTTGTTTGCAAAAATGACAAATTCATCTAAGGCATACTCCCCCCCATTATCTAATCTTAGCATTTTAATTTTATCACTTTCATTCTCAACTTGGTGTACAAACTCTTTGAAAACATCAAATGCTTAAAACTTGTTCTTCAAACAATAAACCCAAACCTTTTGAGTGGAGTCATCAATGAATGTCATGAAATATCAAGATATCCCTACATAAACTATCTTCATAGGTCCACAAAGATCAGAATGAACTAACTCAAACTTCTTGGAGGCTCTCTGGGATTTTCCAAAATCAAACTTTTCTTTATGTTGTTTCCCATAACACAAACTTCATAGAAACACTTCTCTATAGTGATGGGTGGAAGACCATATACTATATTTTGATTAAACATTTCCTTTAGTGATAAGGTTAATATAGCCAAACCTTTCATGCCATAACTGATTTCTTGAAGTAGCACTTGAAACTAAGGCTTTAGAGGAGTTTGTCCTCAAATAAAATAGGCCTCCTTTCATACATCCATCACATACTAATTTTTCCTCACTATCGAACACCTTATGACTTCTTTTTTCAAAAATAACTTTCATTTTTTTGGCAATGATTTGATTAATTGAGATAAGATTTTTCTTTAATCCTGGAACAAATGAAACATTATCAATACTTGTTTTACCTTGGATTGGAACATGTAGAGGAGCTTTGTTAACTCCTTCAACATGCAATTGTGAATCATCTCCCAACGTAACAATGTCTCTTGATTACTTTGCTACATTTCTCAAGTTGTCAACATTACCAATCATGTGGCGAGTAGCACATGAATCAATAATCCAAACATCATCATTTTCAATATATTTAGAGGCATATGTTGAAAATAGTCTATGACTTTCATCATCTTCAATATCCACATCAACCATCATACCTCCTTGTTTACTTTTATTCATATCTTTCTTCTTTTTAAAGCATTGCTCTTCAAAATGATCAGGACGATTGCAATAATAGCAAACCCTTCCTTTTCTTTGTTTATCATTATCCATAACAGTATGTCTTTGCCATTAAGGCTTCTTGCCCTTGAACTTAGAGGCAAAAGCATTTGTTGATTTAACTTCATTAGCTCTATTAAACATTTCCTCATGTTGCAATAGTAAACCCTCTAGATCACTGAATTTTAGGGTTGCCAATTTTCCACTCAATGTGAGTGTAGTCTTGAAATTCTCAAATGATTTTGGTAGACTATTAAGAGTTATAGAGATGAGATGTTTATCAATTATAGTCTCACCTGCATTAATGAGACAATTTAAAATACCTTTGACCTTTGATAGATGCTCAGTTATCGATCCGTCCATTCTTAGATTATATAACTAAGTTTGAAGCATGTGTGCTCTCACATCATTCTTGTGTTCAAAGATTGTATTGATTGCATCCTAAGCTCATTTTGGTGTGGCTGCATTCCGAACATTATAATTAGACAAGTTTATCAATGCTAGTGATTGGTGTGATTTCTTGTCAAATTCTTCTTGTAGATGAGTATCTATGGAATGTCTTTTTGCAGTTCCATTGACAATAAAGATAAGGTTTGACAAAAGAAAAGTAATTTTCATTTGATGATGTCATTCTCTATAGTTGTCAGCAGATAACATTCAATATAATTTACATTTTTAACACAAATAAAAATTGGTTCATATAAAAGGCTTTGGAAATTTTTAAACGATTTCAGTAACCCTCGCCATCATTTCACATGGTCTATGCCAGCATAAGAGCTTCTTAACAAGATACACATGTATTGGATCTATTGATAAAGCTTTCTAGAAAGACTGCTATACATCAAGGCAGCAACCTCTATGCCCCACAACCAAACATGAAAGTGAAGAGGAGACACGCGAGCCATTGACAGAAATGCCTGAAGAGACGCCATCAAATGGAGCATAATGGCTGCCAGATAATAGGATTCATTTGAAGCGGCCCAAGAACTTGCAAACAAACATTATTGACAAGACACCACAATGAAATGCCACCCCATGAAATGCAATGATTACAGGATATGCAAAAAATGGATTTGTTCAAAAAAGGCTTTAGAAACTTTCAAGCAAATGCAATCGGCAGATGTAAAGCCACATTCTGCAACCTTGCCAGTGTATTCTCATCCTGTGCCAAAATGGGAACTTTGGAACAGGGTATCGGCGGTCATAAAGCATGATGGAAGGAGGATTTTTGTCAGATATTATCTTTGTAATGGCCTCCTAAACATGTCTGTGTATGTGGAAGCATAGTCAAGGCAGCTTTAACTATTTTTGACCTTGGGTTTGGGATGCTTTATGTTCAGCCACAATAGGCATCTACTAATGTGCCCTTGGATTATCCAGCGCTTTGACTGACCATAGTACATAACAATGCCCAATTCAACCCAGAGTAAGTATGACATGAATTCAGCATTATTAATCAAGAAGGAACTCTATACTTGCACACTCACGTGCCATGGTTAAGGGCTACTGTTTACAGGAAATAGTCATCTATCCTAAAGAGGGCACTGCATTTCATAAAAAATACAAAGCACAGAAAGTGCTGGATCATTTGAGCTTTCCGGATGTTCAAGAAGAGCGCTGTCAAAATTAACACAAAACTGTTGGAATATATGCTCCAACATAAATAAATGTAACAGTGAATTGTTGTGCATACAACTCACCTATATGTGTTGTTAAAAATATGTTAGGTGTAGGTTTATGAGTAATTATAAGGTTAGAGTTAAAATCATAGTTAGAATTATAATTAAGGTAAGGGTTAGAATTAGTGTTGTTAGATTTAAAATTAGGGTTATAGTTAGGGTAGAATCAGTGTTATGATTAGAATCAAGGTTAGGGTAAGAGTTAGGATTAGGGTTCCTATTAGAATTAGGGTTAGAATTAAGGTGGGATACTCTTAGAATTGGGGTAAGAATTAGAGTTACAATTAGGGTTAGGGTTCAAATTAGTTAGAGTTAGAGTTTAATTAGGGTTAAGGTTAGTATTAAGGTTAGGGTTTGAATTATAGTCAGGCTTAGGGTTAGAGTTAGGGTTAAATTTAGAGCTATGTTTAGGGTTAGAATAAGGGTTAGGGTTGTCGATAAGGGCATGGTTCAGTGGTTAAGTCGCTCGGTTGTAGTGGCGGCCACCAAAGTTCAAACCCTCGCTGGGCCAACAAGCTCGCAGGCTTTATGCCTTCGCTGGGCCAACGAGCTCGCGGGTTTGAAGTGTTCTTGCTAGGGGATGAGGTCCTCCATGTTGTGGCCTCACCGGTTCATTACTCCGGGCAAAAGTATTCACGTGGAGCTAGAGGGCATGTCGCATCAGCGTCACCGGTCATGTTAAAAAGTTTACCAGGCGCATTAAAAAAAAAAAGAATAAGGGTTAGGGTTAGGGTTAGGTTTAAATTATGATTAGAGTTACGTTTAGAATTAGAGTTAGGATTACAATTAGTAATGTGGTTAAGGTTACGGTTAAAATTAGGGTTAGGGTTACAATTAGAATTAGGCTTAATGTTAGAATCAGGTTAGGGTTGTAATTAGGGTTATGGTTGGAATTGATGTTAGGGTTAGAGTTAGAATTAGGGTTACTAAATTAGGGTAAGCATTAGAGTTACAGTTAGAGTTAGGGTTAGGGCTAGAGTCAGGGTTACAATTTGGGTTAGAGTTAAGGTTAAAATCATAGTTAGAATTAGGATTAAGGTAAGGGTTAGAATTAGGGTTATTGTTAGATTTAAAATTAGGGTTATAGTTAGGGTAGAGTCAGGGTTATGATTAGAATTAGGGTTAGGGTTAGGGTTAGAGTTGGGATTATGGTTACAATGTTATGATTAGAATTAGGGTTAGGGTTGGGTTAGATTTAGGATTAGGGTTGCTGTTAGATTTAGGGTTAGAATTAAGGAGGGCTACTCTTAGAATTGGGGTAAGAATTAGAGTTATAGTTAGGGTTAGGGTTCAAATTAGAATTAGAGTTAGAGTTCAATTAGGTTTAAGGTTAGTATTATGGTGAGGGTTAGGTTTTGAATTATAGTCAGGCTTAGGGCTAGAGTTAGGGTTAGGGCTAAGGTTAAAATTAGAGCTATGTTTAGGGTTAGAATAAGGGTTAGGGTTAGGGTTAGGTTTAAAATTAAGGTTAGGGTTAGGCTTAGAATTAGAGTTAGGATTACAATTAGTAATGTGGTTAAGGTTAGGGTTACAATTAGGGTTAGGATTATGGTTAATGTTAAAATGAGGTTAGGGTTATAATTGGGGTTAGGGTTGGAATTGAGGTTAGTGTTAGAGTTAGAATTAGGGTTACTAAATTAGGGTAAGCATTAGAGTTATAGTTAGGGTTAGGGTTAGGGTTAGGGTTAGGGATAGAGTTAGGCTTAGAATTCAGGTTAGGGTTAGGGTTAAAATTATAGTTAGAATTAGGATTAAGGTAAGGGTTAAAATTAGGGTTTTTGTTACATTTAAAATTAGGGTTATAGTCAGGGTAGAATTAGGGTTATGAATTAAATATATTTAACATAATTCTAACCATAATTTTTGTTGTAACTCTAATAATAACAGTAACCCTAATGCTAACCATAACCCCAACCCTAATTTGAACCCTAATTATATTTCTAACCCTAATCCTAACACTAATGCTAATTCTAAATCCAATTCTAACCATAATTCTAACACTAACCCTAATCCTAATTCTAACCTAAACAATAACCATAACCCTAATTTTAACCCCTAATTGTAATCCTAAATATAATAAATAATATAATTAGAATTAGAATTATTATATAATATAATATATAATTTTAATTATTATATATATTATAATATTATATTATACTTAAAAATTATTATATAATATTATAATAATTAATCTTATCTATATTACATTATTATATTATATAGTTATAACAATTCATATAATTATATAATATATTTAGAATTAAGGTCAGATTACAATCAGGGTCAAATTTAGGGTTAGGGTTAGTGTTATGGTTATGATTACGCTTGCACTCAGAATGCCACTAGTATATTTATATTAAATATAATATATCTAAAGTATGCTGAGAGGTATCCTTCTTGAGGCGCCTTGAGAAGGATATCTCTCGGCGTACTTTAGATATATTATATTTAATATAAATATGTTAGTTATAGGGTAGTTTGTTAGTGTAGAGATTGGAGACTTCCAATATGACTCTACAACCTTGTTTGTGTTTAAATAAACATATCTTTCAATAAATAGTCCTATATGTATTGTTAACAATATGTTAGGTGTAGGTTTATGAGCAATTATAGGGTAGTTTGTTGGTGTAGAGATTGCAGACTTCCAAAATGACTCTACAACCTTGTTTGTGTTTAAATAAACATATCTATCAATAAATAGTATAGTGAAAGATTTGTGAATTTATGCATATATTTCTTGTCTTTGTAATGTTGCAATCTCCATTTTTCTATTTAAACCATGGTGAAGACACTACGTGGAGACATCGATTTTGCTTGCAATGATTGTAACTTGGGAGAATGTAATTGTAGTTGGATTGCTTCATGATACCCTTTACAACACTTGTATGGACTATGGTCGGTTATTTGGCATCTTTGGAAAAAACCGTTGTAGATTTGATGAAAGGGGTAATTAGATTAAGTTTGATTAATCAATTTTCTTGTGACAACTATTGGGATTAGGTGTGTCATACACCTTGCAAGTCTTAATATTTGAAATATTTATTTATTTGTATTTATTAAGCACACACATATTTTGGACATCCCACTTGGAGTGGCACTATGTGTCACTTGTAGTTTGTATTTTGGCAATTTGTATTTATCACTTTTTGTCGTGGAAGTTGCTAAATGCAACTATGACAACTTGTAATGTGTGTAAGAGTTGCTAGAATAGGAAGAGCTTGAAAGAGGGAGTTACTTTGGAAACTTGACAAGCATGATTTTACGACATAGCAGAAGCATGATTTTAGGAGCCAAAAATGGAGCGTCATATTTGGAGAGTCTTTGTGATTTAACAGGTGTAAGTAACTTTCTATTTTATGGTGGATTTGATTCTCCATGACTAGGCATTGGATATTTTCTTTATAATTTGGGCATCACATTTTAGGGTGGTATTAGCTCATGGTTTTTGGTTTCATTTTGGTGGTTTCTTGTATTGAAACTCCTATAAATTGAATGCTTGAAGAGTCATTTGAGAGGAGAGTTTTATGTGGGGTTATACTATAGGTTTCCTCTAGAGAAGCAAGATGTAAATCTTCATTTGAGGCTACAAGTGTATTGTAACATGTTTGTTGTTGTAGATTAATACATTAGTTCGATGCTTTACGTATATTGGTGTCTCTTCTCTTATGTCTATCTTTCTTTGATTCTTCTTCTTTCATGTTCTTAAAGTGTCTCTTCTCTTCTGTCTATCTTTCTTTGATTCTTCTTCTTGAACATGTTCTTAAAGTGTTAATTTATCTTTCCTCTAATAGTTAATGTGATGGGAAATCAGCTATGTATGTTTCGGCTTTAAGGACATAGTAGTATGTGTTTGTATCAAGTTATTGAATATCTAATTAAGAAAAACATACAATACTAGAAAGCATTGGGTTCTTCTTACAACGCAACAAATAGTGTTGAAGTAGATCCTCTTCATACAATGTTCCTTGTAATGATAGATATAAAGGTAGCAGGGTAGATTGCACAATATGAAGACTGTTAGATGTTGCTGATAAGTTTGGAATACTGGATGACATTTATGCACTATGATGTTCTTGTAAGCTATCAGCACTACTTTCCTGATAGATGTCTATTGGCAAATAATGGATTTAATAGAGTCAACATTTTAGGAAATTGGCAGTTTTGGAATGGTATACAAAGATTGAATGACAACACAATGGTTGCAATCAAAGTTTTTAATATGGAGAGTGAAGTTGAAGGCACGAGTTTTGTTAAATATGGCACCATTTTGAATAAAGTTCAACATAGAAATCTATTTAGAATCATTAACTCTCGTTCAGAACTGAACTTCAAGACCTTAATATTTCCTCTGATGCCAAAAGGGAGCCTAGACAAGTTTTTGTATCCTCCAGACTTCGATAATACAAGATCGTGTATTAGGAGTTCCCTGCATTCATACACTTCTACACGTATACTAAAGGGGGTCCATTGGATATATATTGCTCTGGAAAATGGAGTAGGCCACTTCTGTTTGAGTTAATTAAGTCTATACACAATGGAAATATCTATGCTAGTTGGTGTCGTTACTGTTATTGTTCTCAAGAGCTCAGTCTAGTTCAAGATCTTCATATCATATACTTGACCATGATCGCGACAGAAGAAAAGAGACAAAACACTCTTTAGCACCTGTAGCTAATTCATGCAAACTGTTTGACATAATGCATTGACGACAGCATGCCTGCCAAGTTTCTACGAGGAGATAATATATGTTAAATTTCTTAAGAAAATTTAGTCAAGATGAATGAGTAATATCAATGCATTATGTTTATTTATCCACTGTTAGACATAACCTTCTATGATAAACAACACCTCTTCTAAATTGAAACTTAGGTGGTTGTAAAGCCTTGTACCTAGAAAATGAGGTTGAAATTCACGAAGCCTACAAAAGGTTATTTGATTTTCATAATTAGTTTGAATGAGAAGCAATAGAACGAGAAGGGAGGTACGAGATCTAAATCAAAAGGAAGATTTAAGTGTCCTTGAAAATCAAAGGTGAATATTGGAAGTTTTGTGACCTAAGACTAATCATATTATAAAAAATCACAAAGTAAAGAAGTTTAAGAATGATAGATTTAGGGACTTCTAATGAGGACTCTAGACATGTATTTTATTACATCTTCTATTATTCATGTTTGCAACTAATGAACATATAATTAGTTGATTTTCCATAGTGCCATTCCATATGAATACACATAGGGAATTGTTTTTTAGTAGATCAAAGTTATGCTAGTGGAAAATTCTTCTTAGGTCCACTTAAGCCTTGTCCATGCTTGTATTTTTTTCATAGCTTTTAACAATGCACTTATATATATTTCTTTTGCCATTCATCTTGTCCCATTTCTACTTGATGTTGCACTTGTAGGCATGCATGGAGAATGCAACTTCCATTATACTTGTACTACTTATTTATTTATTCTTTTTATTATCTAATTTCTATTATTGTAATTGTCTAACTTAAATACATGTTTTTATAAATTTTAAATCAGTGCTAGTCATTTTAAACATTTGAAATTTACAAGAGTGTATTTGGGTGAAAGTTTAAAATTGTGACACTTTTATTACTCTTAGTGTAGTTTATGTTTATAATTTTTTTACTTTGTTAAAAATTAGTTGGATATAGTTTTTTTATAAATATAAGAGAATAAATTTAATTGCTAATTTTTTTTGAAAAAAGTGAAGTTGATGGGACGTGGCAATTGAAAATCTAGTGCATGGAGAAAAATAATTTTTTAAAATCAAATTAACTCAAATTGTCATAGTTTTCATGGGACGTCAACTTTTATCTAAATTTTTTATCATTAAAAGGAGAGGATTCTCTCCTCTAATGCATTGTATATTTTTTGAAAAAAAAATATATTTTAATATTTTATAATTTATAATTAGCCTCATGTTTGATTATAATAACCTACAAGTACAATAAATTTTAAAAAATTCATAATAAAACTAATCAAAATATTAAAAATATATATATATTTAAATTTTAGACTCCAAACTCTAGGAAAAGGTTTTTTTAGATTTTTATGAAAATACCATTTGGTTGGAGAAATCTAGAGTTGAATTTGATGTTTTGTTGAATTTGTTGAAAAAGGGGGTGTTGGTTGCCACATAGGTAGTTTTGGGTGATACCATTTTGGTAGGAGATTTTTTGGGTGAAACTCTTTCACCCAAAAATTTCTATGCAAATAAATATGTTTTTCAAATTTGAAATTGAATTATATTTATTCAAAAATTTCAGGTGAAACTCTTTATTGTTGAAGTTGTAAAAGCCAACCTCACAAAACCTAGTGATCACCTACAAAACCTAAGATTTACCTTCCACAAGAGAAAAAAGCAAAGAGAAATAATTTGCACAATAATGGATGAATTAATGAAATGGATTGAGAATTACATGTGACAACTTGCTTTTATATTTGCAAGTTAAATAAAACCCTAATATGACTTAATAATAACCTAAAACTAAAAATAAGCCCTAAGTAAACTTATTAAAGTGTAATTAAATATTTAATTACACCAACACCCCCCCATAAGTGCAACTTAGGAAGAAATGAAAAGCATGCAACTAATGCAAGAATGATGGGTCCTGGCTACAAGGCCATGTTAGGTACCCATGAGAAAAAAAATAAGACATGAACATGTGATGGAAGAAGGACTAATACTAAGACCCCCCAAGAACTGAATCCATCACAAAAATACAATCATGAATGCCCCCAATAAGAGAAAGGAAAAGAGAATAGGAATCCCCTCTAAGAAGAAGCTCCAAAACCAATGAAGAGATCTTGAAGACAAAATCCAATCCACTGCCTGCAAACAGCATTTCTTCCTTTTGGAAGAAACAGATCCACTGGTGAATGTAGAAGCCATTTCCACATCTTGGATGAATAGGGAATCCATATCAAAATGTGTGCCTCTGAATGCAACTCAAGTGACCTCATATTGGGAAAATATATCTTCTCCAAAACAGAAATTGTTTGCCCAATCAGAGAAGAACCAAGAGAAGATATGATATGAACTGCATCTGGAAACATAGAAGATGAAGGTGGTGATGGAAAGCACCTGAGATAGCATCAAACAAGAGAGAAAAACCCTAAAATGTGTCCTCCAAATCAGCAATATGAGACTCCACAAACAGAGATGATATGTCTGCAAGATAGGAATCCCAATAAGGTGGATCAGGAAGACTAATATTGACTTGCTACATAGAATCATTAGAAGTCAATGATGATGCAACACTAAACTCTGAAGTAGCAGTAGGTGATGGTGGAGCAATGATCTCATCAGGAGGAGAAGTGATCGAAGCAAGCAGTTCAAAAAGATGATGTGAGAAATGAGGACACATCTCTTTCTCATGTTGATTACTTCCACAATATATGCAATTAGATTTATGCTGATGGTAAAATCCCATCTCCTTAGATGATTAGAGATAAAAACATGCAAATAGATTTATGCTGATAACATAAGCCTATCAAAGCAAACAAAACCTTTCCAGGAGGTAGCATGTCCAGGATATCCAATGTAGAAGCCATAAAATCAACAAACTGATTAAAATATACTTAGGGTTGAATCTGAAAAAATTATATAGGTGACTATGTAGAGCTCGCTGATACCTTGCCAACGCCTATTCATTTTTTAAAAACAGAGATTTTGGGTGCAAGAACGAAGCTCAAAAGCCAAAAAAAGATGCCTTGACTTCAAACAGAAAAAAAAAATCACCAGCAAAAAAATCTAGAAAAAATACCTGCACCACTGGATTGTTCTCGAAACCAGATTTCTAATGCCTATTTGTTTTTGAAATTTGGACACCATATGCCCAAGTTATAGCCAATTTTGCAAAACTGCTTTGAAAGGGCAAAAAAAAAGCAAGCAGAGGCTAAAAATAGACATGGATTGCGATCTATTTTTCCCAAAATCCATGCTATTTATGCAAAAACTAAGAGATACCTAGATAGGGTTTTTGAGTTCTCTTTCCATAAATATCTTGTTTTTTAACAACGGAGTTCGTATGAGAAAGTTATGGCCAATTTTGCGAAACTACTCTAAAAATAAAAATAAAAAAAACAAGCAGTGCTAAAAATAGAGACACAAATTGCAATCTATTTTTCTTGAAATCTGTGTCATTTCTGTAAAAACTAAAAGATACCTAAATAGTGTTTCTGAGTCCTCTTTCCAGAAATATCTTATTTTCAAAAAAGGAGTTCGGATGAGAAAGTTATGCCCAATTTCGTGAAACTGCTCCAAAAAAGCTCTCAGGTTGGATCCCTAAAAAAAATACTCTTGAAACCTTCACAGGTCTGGCTTCCCCAGACCAAATTCAACCAAACAAAAGACAAATCCATTGTTTCTAGCTGCTCTGAATCCAATGGAATACTTCGTTTTACATAGAAACACACCCAACAAATGACTTGCTTGAATTTTTCTCCAAATTTGAGAAGGGGCTTGCAGATTTGCTCTGATATCATGTTGAAGTTGTAAAAGCCAACCTCACAGAACCCAGTGATCACCTGCAAAACCTAAGATTTACCTTCCACAAGAGTAAAAAGCAAAGAGGAATAATTTGCACAATATTGGATGAATTAATAAAATGGATTGAGAATTACATGTGACAACTTGCTTTTATATTTGCAAGTTAAATAAAACCCTAATATGACTTAATAATAACTTAAGACTAAAAATAAGCCTTAAGTAAACTTATTAAAGTGTAGTTAAATATTTAATTACACCAGCATTTATGCCATGCATGAGCAACATGGTTTTTGAGTGAAATTATTTTTTCAAGTGAAAATATTTCTATAGAAACCATTTAGTTGGCCCAAAGTATGACATAGGTTTATGCTTTCACTCATTTCCAAATTTGCACAAAGTAGTAAATCAATTTATAAAACCAAATAAGAGTCAAGTATTTGACTCTATTTTTCATCCTATTGTTATTTTTAGCTTGCAATTATCTATTATTTTTATAAACACTCCATCAAAATATAGAATCAATATATCTATTAATTTTATGACAAGAAGTATTTTGCACAATGACATAGACAGAACAAATATATAAAATGATAAATAAATTTCAAGCATCACATAAAAAGAACAACTCTATAAAATGATATCAAACATTCAATCCCTAATGCTCAACCCACGAAAAATTATTTGCAACAATGAGATGGAAAAAACAACACTGTAAAATGACGCTAAATGTTCAAACCCAAGTTCTCAACCCAAGAAAAATTATTTCAAACAATGAAATGCAAACAACAACTATATAAAATGACAATTGACCTTCCAACCCTCATCATGCAAACCCACAAACTTCACATGTATATTACAACTCTAAAAATTAGGGTTACAAATTCATATAGTTTGTAGTTGTGATAGACCCACAACTCCTGCAATGCAAATGATCCAAATTGTGCAACTAGCCATATATTTTCTACTAAGCAAGTCCAAATTTTACAAAAGGTTGAAGACGATAAAAAGAGTGAAAAATCTTCTAAACATTAAGTTGAAAGTCACTCAAATGATAAAGAGAAGGTACATCTAACCCAACAGAATGCTAAAGTTAAAAAACACACTAAAAAGCCTAAGATAAACACAAAAAAAGGATAAGGAACATCAACCCAATGAAAACCATGATGTAGTTCCAAGAAATTTATGAGAAAAAAATAAATTTAGAGCGCAAAAAAAGTTGAAAACACTATATATGAAGAGAAACAATCTCATTTTATCTAAGAAAGAGTAGAACAAAACTCCAAATTAAGACTATTATTTTCTTAATCAATTGATTTTATTTAGCTTCATGACCAACAGTTGGTGATACCAAGAAGCCCTAGAATTGTTTTTCAACATATTGATTTATCTTCAATGCAAACTTTATCAACCAACTTTGTTTTACTCTAAGAACAACAATTACTAATACCAAGAAGCCCTAGAAATTTCCATTCAACACAACATGTGTTGTTATATGGAGCCTAATCAGACTCGGAGGTTAAATTTTCCCCACTTTTATCGACATGGTTTCCCCCGCAAATTATTTAATGGGGGTTTGGGGGCAGCGCCCCCAAGACAAGGTCAAGGGGCAATGCCCCTTGCAGGGTCCAGGGGCAGTGCCCCTGGCGCGCTCCCTGTCGCGATATAGGGTAGGGTCGAGGGGTAGTGCCCTCGAAACCTCAAATGACTTTTATTATTTTATTAAGTCGTCAGGAGTTATTTTTCTATTGGTCAACATAAAAAACCCTATTTTTTGTAACCGACATAAATCTTGGTAAAATGGCTAAGGGTTAGGGTTTCCCTTGATATTGTATTGTAGCATTTACAGCGGTATTGAGTTGCAATGATTGTTGGTTGTAATCGGTTTGATTTGCTGGATAATAATATTGGACTCTTTGTTGGTGGATGTAGCCCGAGTTTGGGTGAAACATGTTAAAACTTGTCTCTTGCTGTTATTATTTCTGTGTATTTTCATTCCTCTGTTTAATCTTTATTTGCATGTAATTGATATCTTCTGCATGTAATTCCTAACAACATGTTCCAAAGCTTCCACTATACTAGCAACCACAACTACAATTTGCTAATTTCAACCTCTATAGTTATAAATGTTAAACCTATAAGTGAACAATTGCAACTACACAAACATTGGCAACAATTTTTCATGTGGAAGAGAAATTATATGATAAGAAGTATTTCGTACAATGGCATGGAAAGAACAACTATATAAAATAACAAATAACTTCCAAACATTACATGGAAAGAACAACTCTATGAAATGACATTAAACATGTTCAAATCCTAATTTTCAACCCAAATAAAATTATTTGTAACAATGACAAAAAACAAAACTATAAAATTACACCAAACCTTCAAACCCAAGAAAAATTATTTCAAACAATGAAATACAAACAAATACACGATCATGAATGAGAAAATGAAAACCTTTCATAATAGGTTGGTCAAGATTGAAGAGGCTATGAATGTTATGGTCAATGTAAATGCTGACATGATAAGGAAAGCAGTCTTGGGGATTGTTATTCTACAGGTTGAATTAAAGAAGCACAAACAAGTCCAAGAGGAAGAAAACTAGTCCAAGAAGAAGATAAAAAAGATAGAAATGTAGAAGGACATGGATGTTGCTCAGTGGGAGGAGAAACTCAAGATAATGTGTAAGGATTGGGAGACCCTAGTTGCAAGATACAGGGTACAATTTTCTATTGTTTGGAGTTATTCTACTACTGTCTCTAGTGATGTTTCTTAGCTATTTTTGGGATGCTTTTGTTTGTTTCCTAGTGTGATGCCTAGTTCGGTTTGGTTTAGCCAACTAGTGCTTTATGTCTATTATTTCCTTTTTTTTAATTTTTTTTTTATTTTTTTTTTCTAATCTTTGTTATGGTTCTAAACTCTTTTATTATGTAGGTGACTAGCACCCTTTTCCCAATTTATCTTATCAAAAACAACAACTTGATAAAATGATAGTTGACCTTCCAACCCTCACCATGCCAACTCACAAACTTGCCTTCTAGACCACCCACCACTCTTGAACCATAAAAAGATAGAATTTGAGCTCAAGATGAACCCACGCTTCCTACCAAAAGCACAAAAAAACTATAAATACAAACAACAAAACCTCTATAGGACAAAGTGCTCGACACACACCTAGAAAAAATATTACCAACATTGAAATGGAAAGAACAACTATATGAACTGATATTAAACTTTCCCTCTAGATCATCTACAATTGTTGCACCATAAAATTACAAAAAATTTGATGCACAAAATAAAATGCACAACCATAAAGACACATGGAAACCTTGCTCACAAAGAGTTGAATAGCGTAGACTTAAACATAAATTAAACACAAATACTAGTAAGTACAATCATAGGACTTGAAGAAATGCATCTTCAACTAATAATTTTAGCCTCCTACATGCCATTCGAACCTCCTGCATACCTCCACACTTTTCACTCATGTCTACTAGGGCAGTGCAAACTACAACAAATACGATATGAAATAGAACTTAACAAAAACATAAAATTTATGAGTTGGTCCCCAGCCAAGTTGCCACCAATATGGACACATGTAAACATTAGAAAGCACTTTAATTCTTTGTTATATCACATTTTATTTCTATAGCATTAGAAAAACAATTTAACTTTTTGCTATAAGCCATTTGATTGACTCTACTCTTTTCCCTTATTTTTGTTAGTCAAAAATTATTTATAACTACCAAAAAATTAGCATGGACTAATCATCATGCTAGAGACCAACTATTTTTTTTAAATGTAAAAAAAAAACAATTTAACATCAACTTTGTGAAGTAGAACTTAAACAAAAACATTAAATTCATGAGCAAGCCCCTGGCCAAGTTTCCACCAACATGGACACACTAAACATTAAAAAGCACTTTAATCTTTGGTACTATTACTAGTTTTTTGTTCACACTTAAAATTAGTTGGACCTAAGTGTAATTGTTTAGAAGGAATAAATGAAAACTTCAAAGTTATGCATTCATTGAACAGTTGGTGCCTTGACAGAGTAGAGAAGGATATCAAGTTGTCAGGATAACCCATTAGTCCAATCAGGACTGATAAGTTACCATGACAAGAGAATTGATTGTCAAAAAATCAACATTCAAGGAGATACAGTTGTTCTACACAATTTGATCTTTCAAGAGTTATAAGTTAGATTGATTATTGAGTTAATCAGTTTTGAATAAAAGAAAGAAAGATATTTTGTATTGCACTGTTATTTCATGTCATGTTTTGAACATACATTCAAGTATCTGTTACTTTATCTCATGCATTGATTGAAAAAGGAAATACATATGCATAAGAGAAATTAACTGATCATGTTTAAAAGAAGTGTTCAAATTTGTCCCACACAAGCCGTGGGAGTAACTAGACTGAGCAATTGCAGACATGCAAGCTATGTATATGTTTGATAAAAGGAAAAGAAATGAACATTTGATAAATCTAAACATCCATCATTGCCTGATGATGAAGATTGTTTGTTGATGCCGGCCTTCAAGCCTTCAGTCTTCACTCCAAGCTCCATCATCAGTTGAACCTACAAAATTTTGGGGACAGCCCTGTTAGTGCTTCGGATGTTTAAAATTATCACATGCTTTTATCAAACAGAGACATCTACTTATCATATCATGCATTTAGATGTGAAATCAGATTAGATATATGCCACAAATCAGGAAGAAATCATGAAAAAGATCAATCAATGTTATCGAGTACTTTTTATGCTAACTTGTTTGTTCACTGTGCAGGTATAGGACAAGTTTTGTTGTTGATTTGAAGACAAATAAACATGTGGATTAAATGTGGCTCCCACAAGGGTTTGAACCCAGCATGTTTCTTTTCATTTTTTGAAAAGAGTATCAGAAAAGATAAGATGCATCATTCTAAGCTATATCATGCATCATCTAATCAACTTATAGAAAAGATATGTCATCATGACATTATTACAGTTGATTGGAGCAAATCAGATTAACATGACTGAGTCAAGATTGACAAAAACAAAATGTAGAAATCAGATTACAGTCATCCAGGCTATAGGAGCCATCTAAGGTACAGTATCATTACGAATGCATGTATTTATTTCATCACAGCTAATAAAGAGCAACTGATAGAGTGCATTCATAGTACAAGGATATGATACAAGTTTTCATATTAATGTGCCTGATAAAGAGAAGAGAGACAGCATAAAGAAAGATACAAGTTATGCCTTTTAAAGAGACAAATCAAAACAACAAGGCATCATTAGCTCTAAGCTGATATATGGCAGTGTGAAAATGAAATCATGAATATATCATTGTCATGGACCAATAACTAGGTAATCATCAATGCCTTGAAACTTCAAACCATCAAGATACAAAGAGGTACAGATGAAATAGTCCAAATGTAGTCAGATGTTCAAACATTCAAGCATTCAAGGATGAAGCACATGATGCATAACAAATACCAGAGTACAATGTATAGTCATCACTGACATAACAGTCAAGTACAAATTCAGAAGCAAGAGACAGTCATGTCTAGAATAGAAGGATACAATTACATTAAGCACAGTGGAGTGACAGTAATGCCACAGCCCAAAGATGACAAGGTGGTTTCCATGTATCTCATCATTGTATTGATCAAACAAGCCTTATCTCATACATCTTAGAGCTACAGCAATACCATGATACAGTCAACAAATGCCATAAAGAAAGATACATTGCAAGAACAAAGACAAGTACAGTCACCTTCACCATGGACAGTCAGGACAAGATCAATAAAGTGGCTTATACAAGCAAGAAACAGTCAGAGTAGATCATATTTACTATATCCATCTACAGGAGTAAGTCAATGATGAAGGAGAAACAACAGAAGAAGATGCTACAGTATTGGTGATTGACAAAGACATCCAAATGATGAGATAAGCAAGAGAGAGAAGATAACATGACATGAAATTCACAAGGTAAGCAGTTCTCCTTCTTTTATGTCATTGTTCTATCATGATACAACCATAGTAAATAGTTTCCATGATTAAAAAAATTGAAGAGATATGCATGATACATATGATACTATGACATCCAAATCATGAGTTAAGCAGTCAATATGCACAAGGATAGCTACAAGTGTATTTAAAAAATGCAATAGACATCCAAATGATGAGATAAGCAGGAGAGAGAAGATAACATGACATCTATGCTATAGTGGAATCCAGATGCAACAAAGACAGTTACATAGTCAAGAGATGATGCCATAGTCAAACAGTCCATCATATTACAGTTAGCAAGCTGGGGAGATATATCATATGCAAATAAGCTAAAGAAACCATTTGTGTAATAGGAGAGCCTTCATTATCTAGAAGTATCAAAGTACAACTATAGGATGGAGATGTTGTCATATGAATAACAGTTACATGGAGTAGGAGAAGAAGGTGTTGTGTGAAGCAAAGAAAAATTCCATTTATTAATACTTCAACCCTTAGTGCTTTTTGCCTACGGGAAAAGTACAATCAAGGAGGTATTATACATAAGAACAAGTTTTCTCATGATAAAATGTATACTCATCTGCAAAATGAACAAAGGCCTTTTCAAAGAAATTTCAAACCCTAGTGCTATTTTTTGCATCCACAGTTAAGAAGAAAGAGCAGTGAATACCACAGGAGCATGGCCGTGACAAGGTAGGGGCCTTGAAAATGCAAGAAGATTACAAACCCTCATCTCAAGATCTCAAAACCCTCAGGTTTTCTGCACTTACAGCCAAGTAAAAGATAAAAGGAGACATATGCAGTCATAGCCGACAGTGATATGACATTTTTTGCTAAAAAATGCAATCCCCATGTCTACATACAGCCCTTGTCATTTTTCAAACTATAAAAAGAGACAGATGAAGCTACAGAAGATGAAGAATGACAAGTGCTTACCTCTTTTTTGCTGACAGGAAGAGAGATCTATCCACGGCCTCACAAATAGCCTTAAGCTTTCAAGAACAGGCAAAGAGTTGCAAAGAGGAAAGATACAGAAACAAGAAAGAAGGTGTTAAAGAATGCTCAATGATGGAGATAACCATGAAAGAGGAAGGAGGTCGCAGCCATTAAAGAGAAATAAAGCTACAGATATCAATAAATTGCCTCATATGAAACTCAAAGCAATATTACCTTCTTCCTTATGATGCAAAGTTCAAAAGATTCAACTAAGAGAGCCATTGAAAGGAGAAAGACCAAAGATATGATGGAAACATTCAAACCCTAAGCCAGCATAATGCAATTGCAAAACAAATCGAAGATATGCCAAATGAAGAATGAAAACTTTTAGGGTTGTTTCTTTGTTTTTGTTCGAAGGTTCTTTTCTCCCAAGTGTGTTTTGACTTCACAAAAAACAAATAATTACCTTATCCAAGAAGTGCCCATGGTCAAGACTTTGTTCTTGAAGATCCTAACCATCATAGCATGGAGTGGCCGACCGACATTGCTCATGACTTGATTTTTATTAAGTCAAGAAGGGTCATATGATGAGAAAGAAAGGCTTCATGCCTTATAAACTATTTAAAATTTCCTTGGTGGTCGAATAAATAACATAGTCAAAGATACACATGCTAATCAAGATTCCTTGTCTTTTTGCAAACATCCAAAGGTAAGGATCCTTCTTGATCATGCATGGTGGCAAACAAAGCCAAGAGGAGTATGATTTTAGACATGGCATGCATGAGGACAGAGCATAGTGGCAGACAAGGTAAACAAATATGATGGTGCATTTTGATGCATGGGGGAGTCATAAGGGTTTTATGCATACTATTTTTGTACATGGAGATATTATGATGCATGGAGTGACTTAAGATTTTTATTTTTTTTTACAGAGAGAAGATAATGTTTTCTCCTTGGTGCATGGAGAGATAAGGATAAATTTTTTTTTTGCCTTAATGTGTAAATCATGCAAAATAGGGATATTTTCTCACATGGAGGAATAAGGAGTTTTCTTTTCCTTCTAAGTCCTATTTGTGCTCATACCATGCAAAATAGGCAAGCGTAATTGGAGTGATAAGGAGTGATATTTTTCTTCTAATCATGCATGATTTTACAAAGTTATTAATTGTAAATAAATAATAAAGTAATATTTTCCAAATTACTTTATTATTTTTCACAAGTTGTAAAATTAAAATTAGAACAAATTGTAACCAATAATAAAAGTAATTATTTTATTACTTTATTATTTACTCACAATCAATTTTTGCTCATGTAAATTGATTAGTTGAGTTAACTAGGCCACCTAGGAGGTCTTGCATGATTTTTAGGAGTATTTTTAGGGTTCTTGGTCAACTTTTTGGTCAAGCATATGGAGAGGCCCAAATTGAAGCAATTTTTGCTCAATTTGTGGCAGTTTTAGGCCCTAATTTTGAGGATTTTGGAGGTTGCTCGGGAATGATTATTTTTAGAGGCAGTTATCTACAAGTCCATATTTTTTGCATGCCTCTTGGAGAGAGCAAACCTATATATTGTAAAGCAAAAATTTGTTTTTGCTAGTTCTTGATTCTCATTCTGATTCAGACATATTGGAGAATTCTTGTAGCTCATTTTTATAGTTTTATTGAGAGATCGGCAGGTTACAGGTTAGACTTTGGTCTTCTTTACAAAGCTTTCCTTTGGTTATTTGAGATCAGTTGAATTACCTTTTCTTTTAGTGCTGATTATTGAAGTGATTTGATGAAATTTTGCTGTGTTTTATCATTAAACCTTTAAAATTATTGTCTCACTTCCTTGCTTGCAGCATTAAGCATATATTCATCACAGGTCTTAGGTTGTGTTAACCAGAAATAGTCTTTTGTGTTGTGAAAAAATTATTTCCTTCATAAAAACTTGTTTTCAAAACCTTCCTTAGAATCATTTATGTGATATGTATGCCAAGTCTGGATTGTGTAGAAGTCAGATTTCTGGGTAAACATTGTGGATCAGATTGCATTATTTTATCCATATCAGGTGCATCACCATTTTTTACCTTTAGTATTCATTTAGTTTCTTTTCTTCCCTTTTCCAAAATAGCAAAAACATACATCTCAATAGAACATTTGAAGGGAACCAGCCCACAATCTGGAGGTCTAATTTCATTATAGTGCACCCACAACTTGAATTAGTCCCATGTTACACAGAATTGTAGTGCTTCACCAGCCTTGCATACGAGTACAATTCCTAGTGATAACAGGTACATTGCATTTGATTTCCACAGCATTAGAACATTAGAAAATACTTCAATTTTTTTGCTATATGTCATTTGATTGGCTCTATTTTTTCTTTATTTTTGTTAATAAAAAATATTTATAACTAGCAAAATTAACACAGACCAATCATCATAAACTATCTATTTAAAAATAAATAAATAAATAAAAACTAACAACTTAACATCAACTTTATAAAATCTCATTAATTTTTGTGTTTGCACAAATTTAAATACAAATTAATGCCAAGAGATGAAGACTATAATATCCTTGCCTTAGTAAAGATTAAAATAAAGTTGAAAGTATTAAAATTCACTTAACCTCCTTTATTGACAATTGAGTGCATAAGGCCCTCGTGTCAAATGGAGGTGCTTTAGCCACTCGATCAATAGATCAATCTAAACCCTTTATGCATTGGTTGAGTGACCCATTGTTGTTTATTTCTTTCCTTTATGGTTATAGATTAATAAATTTATTTGTACCTTTATAAATTTGCACTCTATACTCCAAAATATCTACATGATTCTATGAGATATACCACTAATTATGTGACTAGAAAAATTGGTTAATTAGGTAGTGAAGAAGGTTTTGCCAAACCACCTTATCCAAATAAGTCAAACGAAGGAAAATGTTGGGTGGCACACCACTACCTAACTTACCTTGGTAATGCTCAAATTGGTCATAACTACTCATAGAATGTCAAGAATGTGCCCAATTTGGATAGAAGATGATTTTTCATTTTGAATGGATGGGGATAACAAAGTTGTTTATGATGTTGTTAGAGATAAACATAAGCTAGGATGTCTAGATGTCTTATGTTCTTTTTGAATTTACTTACCATACTCACACAAGGTAGGATGTTTAGTTTATGGCTATATATTCTTACAATATTAGATTTTTTCCTTGTTTTAAATTTTATTATTATTGAGAGGTTATAATATCTAAGTTTGGATGTTCACTTTTAAGTTGTTATCTCTTCTAATTGAAATGGGTTTGATATACTTTTCGAGAAAGGTCGGGAAGTCTTTCTTATTCTAAACCACCTAGTTTATGTTTGTATAGTATATAATATTTTATAACTTCACTATCAATGAGTAATTCACCTATCTCCATGAGGGGAATTTGGTGAGGGTGTATTACTTTTAATTTCAACTTTATTAATGATAAATTATTTTTTATATTTACATTAAATCATATGCTATGTTTCATGAGATATGTGTTCACTTCACATTTAGTCATCATTTATTAATAAGATAGTTAGTAGGTAAATAAAAACAATTTCCTTGTGTAATGCTTACATAAGGATAAGAGGCCATCATACATAAATTATTATCTCACTTGATAGTGACCTTAAAAACTACTTTTATCTTTTATCTTTTTATTAAATTCTTTATTTATTTTAATTACAAGTTTAACATTTTTACAATTGTTTTGTAAACTACAAATACCCTATAACTTATATACAAAAAAATTAATACCAAAATTCTATTTAATTTGGATCCCAAGAAATATTGTAGGAAAGAATATTAATCTCAATAGAAGAATACTTGTATAAATAAATAAATAAACAATTTGGTAGAAGAATTAGCACATAACGCAAGATTTACCTTGGAAAACCCTTTCAATAAAAAACCCAACAAACAATAGCACCACTCTTATTATATTAGCATAAGAAATTTATAATACAATGAGAGAATTTGACTATGTTGTTAAGGAGATCTTAAACTCACTTCCTAGAGCTATACTAGCAACATGTACCTATCTTCCAACAACCATACTACATCTCATCCCAATCACTCTATATTTAGGCAAGAGAACAATAAGAAAACTTACTAAGTTTTATAATCAATGCACCCAAGTGGCATTTCCTAATGTAGTTGTTTAAGCTTAACTCTACACCCAAGAGTCATTACATCCTCTAAGGAAAAACCTAAATGCTCTTCCAATCCAAGTTCTTAAAATTAATTGTCTTCATGTGATACCATATTAAATGCATTTTATATGGTCTCCAAAATTAAATGTGTTTCCAATGTTACATATAATAACTTCCTAGGAAAATACTGTTCCACCAAAAATATGGTG
Organism: Cunninghamia lanceolata; assembly: GCA_027924645.1. Taxonomy (NCBI): domain Eukaryota; kingdom Viridiplantae; phylum Streptophyta; class Pinopsida; order Cupressales; family Cupressaceae; genus Cunninghamia; species Cunninghamia lanceolata. The sequence goes on along the minus strand of BSBN01000503.1, from coordinate 13,215,201 downwards.
TCCCGCTCTAGACCCACAACTTTACAAAATTTAACATTTTATGTGAACTGTTCAACACCTTTACCAACATTCTTCTGACACTTGTTGTATACATTGCATAAAGAGCCAAACATAGACAAAACAAACTAGTTGCTAAGGGGAGCCATCCCCATAGAAGTCATACACCATAAAATCTTCTTTGTGCTCATTGGCTTCATCAAACAATATGTAACATTATCTAAAATATTTTGCTTTTTAGGCATTGCCTTCTTATACTCCACCATGTCATGAACAAAATAATATTTCACATCAACTTGATTTGTCCACGCATGAAAAAGTATGATTCTTAGCCAAACATGTGTATCTTGATCAATTACAATGACAATACACCATCTCTTTGGGCACATGCATGTATGCATCATTGCCAAAAACTATGAGATGTTGAAGAGGGGGATTTTTTCCTGTACAAACATCCTTAGGAGTTTTATCAACAAATAATGATGTAGGAGATCTACTGATAAGATAACAAGTCGTACTAATTACCTCTACCCAACACTTCTTATCTAACTCAACACCACTAGGCATATTCCTAGCCCTTTCCATTAACATCATGTTCATCATTTTTACAACTCTATACTTGTGAGGGGTGTATGAAGTTATCTTCTATATATCTATAACACTATTCGTACAAAACTTCTCAAACTATACAAAGCAAAATTCTCCACCATTGTTTGTTTTAATCATCTTGATTTTCTTCTACATCTAGTTCTCCACAAGAGGCTTTAACTCTTTGAACCTACTAAATACCTCATACTAGTATCAACATTTTGGGGTTAACCTATTTATTTATGCTAATATTGTAGTTTATGATTCTTGGTTGATTGACTTAGGTTGCTCGTACCATATGACTTCTCACAAGGAGTGGTTCTCTTCATATCACACTTATGGAGGAGAGGTGTACTTAGGTGACAATAATTCCCATCAAGTCATTGGCTATGGGAAGGTATAGTTGTGTTTCAATGATAGGAGGGTGAAAACTATTATTTTGTATATTCAATGGGTACTTAGGATGTGGAATTTTATTGATCCTTTATGCATCCCATGGTGTTCATGTTCATCCTACTTTGATTAGTCACCTCTTTTCAGAGATATCTTCAAGATCCCCCCCTTTCCATTCATCATCCCCTAGGTGCCTAACCCCCTCTCGTGAGGTTAAAACCTAGGAGAATCTACCACAAATCATAATTTTTTTTGCCTTGTTTATAATATCCTTCTTAATATCTTCTTTCACTCCATAATTCTTATTTGGTGCTTTGATCTATTCTTTATTATTTTAACATGGTCCCAGCAATGGAACCAAATGTTGGCAAGAAAAGAGGAGTCACAGATTGAAGTTCTAAGTCCAAGAGTCTTGTGTGTTGTGTTTATACTCCAATGACTATAGTAAGAGAATGATAAGAGGGTTTGCAGTAGGAAATAACATCATGCGGTAGCTTAACATAATAGACAACCCATAACACATAATTTAAACATTCATTTTAAGGATCCAAACTGTGTGTCATCCTATATATATATATATATATATATATATATATATATATATATATATATATATATAAACTTCATAAATGACAATATCAAATATACAATCTTTTCTCTACTCTTCTTTCTTATCCTATTTCTCCCTTATCTCCTATCTTATTATATGCATATTATTATAATGGGGATGCGTCCCTTACAAAAGATGACTTTTCCTACTAGGTGGTGCAGGAGCACCCCGTCAACAAGAAGATTAGAGTCTTTTGCATTTTATATATTTAATGTAATAAGGTCTGTTTGACCAGACTTATCATTGGTGTTTGTATTTCAGTTTTTGTTTGTAAGCCCCTAGGACACTTGTCGATCTGTCATGATAAGGTTGTTAGTTTATTAAATGTTTGTTGTGGGTTATCTCTCCCAGCTGCTGGGAATCAAGTCTATACTACTATTGGTAAGTAGTTAAATAGCTCAGCCCAGATCAATTGGAGGGACACACAGATAGACAGATAAGGAGAGAAGAAGATAGATTGAGATTGTGGTAGAGAGAGATAGGGATCAAAGCAGTATTGTGGAGTTAAGTTTGAAGACTGTGAAATTAGATATTTTGTATTTCAATTCAGGAAGCAATAAAAGAAGATCTTGTTTATGTTTGATTTCCTTGTGTAATCGATTTTCTGATTTGCAGTCGAAATGATTCGTTAACCCATTCCACTGGTGAGATTCTTCGAATCGGTGGAATGGCTGTATATAGTAGGTTAGGTTTTCTGTTTTGTGTTTGTTCATTTTGTGTTCGTAGGATCAATTATAGCATGCTTAGATAAATCCTAACATCTTCATGTACTAGGCCGTCAAAGATAGGGATCCGTATGTTTGCAGGAGAAACAGTTTAGTGAAATCGCGAGTGTTTTATCTGGGCTAATCAGCGTAGTTAAAACGTTGCAGGTAGGTTCGATTTCATGTGATTGAACCCATTTCAATGGTTCGAGGGATTTCGGTTCAATGGATGAAGTGTCGATGTGAGTCCCAACATTGGATTCCGTCAACAGTCGAAGTCCGGGCGGAAAATCTTTGGTTGAAACGTTAGTGAAGGGTTCAACAGTTTAGAAGTTCATCGGCATAAACAGTGTAACGGCCGAAGGACTTTGGGTTTGGTCGATAGTCTAAGTATCAGCGAAGGAAAGCTTTGATTGAATCTTTGAACTGGTTCAATGGTTCAAAGGATCAATGGTTCAATCGGACCGTTTGGTTCAAACATTCGGCAACAGAGAAAGTAGCGACAGTTGAACCATTCGTTGAACCAGTTCGGTGGTTCAATGGTTCAACGGTTCCAAGGTTCAAGGGTGCAGTGAGCAATGATAGGTTCAGAGATAGCACCGGTTCAATAAAGCTATGGATTCAGTGGTTCGACAGTGTAGTTTGCGATAGCGACAATCTCACCGATAGGCGTAAAATCTAATCCCCATCAACCAGGGGAAGGAGCTTGGCGTGACAAAGTTCAAGCTTGCCGATAGAAGAAATGTATGTTGTGAGTGACTATTAACAAATTGTCACAATTCCACTGCCCACTCTGCGTCATAGTGGTATCAGAGTGAAGGTTTGTATCGATTGGGAAAAAGAGGTGAAGACAAAATGTCTGATACAGAGGGAACATCAAAATTTCCAGCAAGGATGACCAATGCTGAATTGGCCATCCTAGTAAAGAAGCGGATTGCGGAAAGCAAAGCAATCAGAGCTCAGAATGAGGCTTTGAAAGATGAGTTAGAGAAGTTGAGGGACAAGGTAGGAAAGGGAAAAGAAGATTCTGGCAAGGATGACAGGGATGAAGAGGAGATCCCTAGGCGGGAAGATGTTCCTGCAGACCAGAGACCCTTAATCAACACCCTCAGGTCCTTAGAGAGAAGGACCATGGATATAAAATTAGATCTGCCAGTGTTTTCAAGGAAGATGAATCCTGATTCAGTGATGGAGTGGATAGACTCCTTAAACAATTTCTTTGAAACAGAGGAAATAGCAGAACACCAAAGGGTGAAGATAGCCCAATTCAAAATGAAAGAGGCTGCACTCACTTGGTGGAATTTCATCCAAGATGACAGGGTGAAAGAGGGAAAGAACAGAGTTACTACTTGGAAGAAGATGATGGCTTTAGCGAAGGAAGCCTATGTTCCATTGGATTACAGCATCCAATTACATAAGAGGAGAAAAAATCTGAAGCAGAAGGAGCTAGATGTCAGCTCATACACAAAAGAGTTCATGAAACTTTGTGTCAAGACAAAGGTAAAGGAGAGCGAGGAAGAGAAGGTAGCAAGATACCTTAATGGATTGAGATTTAATATTCAGGGAGATTTAAATCTGCATAACCCAGATACAGTTCAGAAGTGCTATCAATTAGCACTCAAAGTGGAAGAGAAAATAAAGAGAAGACAAGAGCAGAACAATAGAGGGAGAGGAAAACAGCAAAGAGGGGGAAGAAGTCCTTTCAAAGGCAGAGGAAACAGATTTGGACAGCAAAGTCAATACAATCAAGAGAGAAGCAAAGGAGACAACAGTCAAAATTAGAAAGGAAATTTTAGGGGCAGAAGACCACCATTTAGAGGGAGATCCTAGGGCAGAGGACCTCTTAGATGTTATAATTGTAATCAAGAAGGCCATAGAGCCAGTAGATGTCTAGAAAAAGCAACAACTTCAACGGGAGATAGAAGGACAAATTTGATCCAAGAATCTGATTGTCAAAGTATGACAAGCTCAAACACTTATCAGAGTGTGAATGCTCCTGATGATTATGGGTATCCTGACAAAAGGAGAATCTTTGATGATTAGAAGAACAATGACCACCATGAAGGTGTCTGACACAGAACCCCCACAGAGAAAGTCTCTTTTCAAAACTACTTGCAAAGCAGGAGGTAAGGTATGTAAAGTTCTGATTGATTCTGGATCTACTGAAAATTTTGTGTCTATTGAAATGGTAGAAAAGCTTAAGCTTAGAAGACTGCCACATCCTTACCCATACAAAATCTCATGGCTCACTCAAGGTCAGCAGACAGTTGTAGAAGAACAGGCTTGGGTAGAGTTTCAAATTGGGCCATACAAGGATAAATTGTTGTTTGACATAGCTCAGATGGATGCTTGCCATCTCTTATTTGGAAGACCATGGAAATATGATTTGAGAGCACAACATGATGGAGTTAGAAACACTTATTCCATCACCAAGGATGGTAAGGTGATAGAATTACTACCACTAATGGAGAAGGAGGTAGAATCAAAAGGAAAAGAAGTCAAGGTAATGTTGGTAGAAGGCAAACAATTCATGAAAGAAATAGTAGAGGAAGATACTGTTGCATATGCCCTAATTCCATGCCTAACAGTGAACAAGGAGCAGCAGCAAGAAGTTAAGAGAGAGAAGAGACAAAGGCTTATAGATCCAACTGTTCAAGAGTTATTAGACAAGTATAAAGGCATCATCTCTAATGGAATGCCAAGGTCCCTACCACCTATAAGAGATATCAGCCATTGCATAGATCTGATTCCAGGATCTACACTGCCAAACAAAGTAGCATACAAGCTCACCCCTGAACAAAATGCAGAGGTAGCAAGACAGATTGAAGAATTGTTGGACACAGGCCTAATTCACAAGAGTTTAAGTCCATGTGTAGTACCAACTGTACTAGCACCAAAGAAAGAAGGCACTTGGAGGCTTTGCACTAATTCAAGGGCTATTAACAAGATCACAATCAAATATAGGTTCCCAATACCTAGGATAGAGGATTTGCTTGATTGCTCGGGAGGTGCCAAATATTTCACAAAAATAGATTTGAAAAGTGGCTATCATCAGATTAGGATTAGACCAGGAGATGAGTGGAAAACTGCATTTAAGACCAACGAAGGGTTGTATGAGTGGAAGGCCATGCCTTTTGGTTTATCCAATGCACCTAGTACCTTTATGAGATTGATGAATGAGGTTTTGAGATAATTTATAGGAAAATTTGTCATAGTGTACCTAGATGACATTCTGATTTTCAGTAATACAAGGGAAGAACATCTCAAACATATAGATCTGTTTCTCAAAAGGTTACATGAAGAACAGTTAATGATCAACTTGGACAAGTGTTTGTTCATGCAGGAGGAGATCATCTATTTAGGTTTTGTCATCTCACATGGCAAACTGAAAATGGATCAAGAAAAGGTCAGTGCCATATTGTCTTGGCCAACTCCTAGAACCATGAATGATGTCAGAAGTTTCCATGGGTTAGCAACCTTTTATAGGAAGTTTATAAGAGGATTTAGTCATGTCTGTGCACCCATGCTTGATACCATAAAAGGAGGACAGAAGTGCAGATTTACTTGGACAAAGGAAGCAGATGATTCATTTGAAACACTGAAGAAGAAAGTGGCACAGCAGCCAGTCCTTGCACTTCTTGATTTTAGCAAGATTTTTCAGGTCGAATGTGATGCGAGTCACATGGCAATTGGAGCAATACTCAGTCAAGAAGGGAGGCCTATTGCATTTTTCAGTGAGAAGCTAAATGATGCTAAGAAAAGATATTCATCCTATGATTTGGAGATGTATGCTCTAGTTCAGTCACTCAAGAAGTGGAGGCATTACTTGACGCCAAAAGAATTCATAGTGTTCACAGATAATCAGGCCCTTAGTTTCATAAACAGCCAAGAAAAGTTGAACCATAGACACATGAAGTGGGTGGAAACTTTGCAAGCTTTCACTTTCACACTCAAACACAAGAAAGGGGTCAAGAATAAGGTAGCAGATGCTTTGAGCAGGAGGGCTCTCACCATCAACTAGATTCAATTGGAAAGTGTTGCTATTGATTCCTTAAAGACTATGTATGAGGATGATGAGGACTTTGGTGAAATCTACAAAGTGTGTACTTCTTTTGAAGACAAATATCATGTTGAATATTCTGAAAGATACATGATGGATTACTTTTCAAAGGCAGACAGTTTTGTATTCCACGGTGTTCTATGAGACTGAATATCATTAAGGAGAAACATTGCGAAGCTATGGTAGGACATTTTGGTCTGGATAAGACCCTTGATCTGGTGAAAAGGCATTACTTTTGGCCAAAGCTCCAGTCAGATGTCAAAAAATTTGTGGAGAAATGTGTGATCTGTCAGAAAGCCAAAGGAAGATCTACTAATGCAGGTTTATATCAGCCATTGCCCATTCCTTCTAGACCATGGGAAAGTATAAGCATGGATTTTGTGTTGGGTTTACCTCGAACAAGGAAGGGGTATGATAGTGTTTTTGTTGTAGTGGACAGATTTAGTAAAATGGCACATTTCTTGCCATGCAAAACTACTTGTGATGCTTCATATGTTGCAGATCTATTTTTCAAGAAATAGTGAGAATACATGGATTACCATTGAGCATAGTGTTAGATAGAGATGTGAAATTTATTGGCCATTTTTGGAGGACTCTTTGGAAGAAGCTTGGAACCAATTTATCTTTCTCATCAGCTTATCACCCTCAAACAGATGGATAGACTAAAGTGGTCAACCGTTCATTAGGAAATCTGCTTAGATGTTTGACAAGGCAGCATGGAGAGAAGTGGGATAACATCCTCTCACAGGTAGAATTTTCTTATAATTACACCATCAATAGAAGTATAGGAAAATCACCTTTTTGTGTAGTATATGGTATTCATCCAGGAGGTATTTTGGAGTTAAGAGATCTACCTATAGGAGAATCTACTAGTGCAGATGGAGAAGCTTTTGCATCAGCAATCAAAGAGGTGCATGATCAAGTCAAACACCAACACCAGCAAACTACTTTGAAGTACAAAGCATATGCTGATAAAAAGAAGAGAGATGTTTGTTTTGATGTTGGATATTTGGTGTGGGTTAATTTGAAGAAGGAAAGACTCCCAAAAGGAAAACATACCAAACTAATGCAGAGGAAGATTGGCCCATGTCAGATTTTGAAGAAATATGGACAGAATGCTTATGAAATCCAACTTCCTTCTGATCTTGGACTGTCACCTATTTTCAATGTATGTGATTTAACTCCATACAAGCATAATGCAGATATAGACCAGGAACGATCACAGGGAACAACAGATGATGATATTCCTAAGCATGATCCACCAAAACTATAGCAGATTTTAGACTCAAGAGTGACAAAGAAGACCAGGACTAAAGAATATATGGAATACTTGGTGGCTTGGCAAGGGAAACCTGTTTCAGAGGCAGTTTGGATGATTGAAGAGCAGATCATCCAGCAGGGTGCAGATCTTCAAACTCTCATCTCAAGTGTACTTGAGATTTCTTCTCTCAGGGAGTATGGTGCAGGAGCACCCCGTCAACAAGAAGATTAGAGTCTTTTGCATTTTCTATATTTAATGTAATAAGGTCTGTTTGACCAGACTTGTCATTGGTGTTTGTATTTCAGTTTCTATTTGTAAGTCCCTAGGACACTTGTCGATATGTCATGATAAGGTTGTTAGTTTATTAAATGTTTGTTGTGGGTTATCTCTCCTAGTCGCTAGGAATCAAGTCTGTACTACTGTTGGTAAGTAGTTAAATAGCTTAGCCCGGATCAATTGGAAGGACACACAGATAGACAGATAAGGAGAGAAGAAGATAGATTGAGATTGTGGTAGAGAGAGATAGGGATCAAAGCAGTATTGTGCAGTTAAGTTTGAAGACTGCGAAATTAGATATTTTTGTATTTTAATTCAGGAAGCAATAAAAGAAAATCTTGTTTATGTTTGATTTCCTTGTGTAATCGATTTTCTGATTTGCAATTGAAATGATTCGTTAACCCATTCCATCGGTGAGATTCTTCGAATCGGTGGAATGGCTATATATAGTAGGTTAGGTTTTCTGTTTTGTGTTTGTTCATTTTGTGTACGCAGGATCGATTATAGCATGCTTAGATAAATCCTAGCATCTTCATGTGCTAGGCAGTCAAAGATAGGGATCCATACGTTTGCAGGAGAAATAGTTTAGTGAAATTGCGAGTGTTTTATCTAGGCTGATCAGCGTAGTTAAAACATTGCAGGCAGGTTTGATTTCATGTGATTGAACCCATTTCAATGGTTCAAGGGATTTCGGTTCAATGGATGAAGTGTCGATGTGAGTCCCAACATTGGATTTTGTCAACAGTCGAAGTCCGAGCAGAAAATCTTTGGTTGAACCGTTAGTGAAGGGTTTAACGGTTCAGAAGTTCATCGGCGTAAACAGTGTAACGGCCTAAGGACTTTGGGTTGGTCGATAGTCTCAGTATCGGTGAAGGAAAGCTTTGATTGAACCTTTGAACCGGTTCAACAGTTCAAAGGTTCAACGGTTCAATCGGACAGTTTGGTTCAAACATTCGGCGACAGAGAAAGTAGTGATAGTTGAACCATTCGTTGAACCTGTTCAGCGGTTCGGTGGTTCAACGATTCAATGGGCCAGTGGTTCAGCGGTTCCAGGGTTCAAGGGTGCAGTGAGCAATGATAGGTTCAGAGATAGCACCGGTTCAATAAAGCTATGGATTTAGTGGTTCGACATTGTAGTTTGCGATAGCGACGGTCTCACCGATAGGCGCAAAATCTAATCCCCATCGACCAGGGGAAGGAGCTTGGCGTGACAAAGTTCAAGCTTGCCAATAGAAGAAATGTATGCTACGAGTGACTATTAACAAATTGTCATGATTCTACCGCCCGCTCTGCGTCACTAGGCCTAGTCGACCTTATACTCCGCATCCCTTTTTTGGCCAAGTGTGGTGGCTTCTAGATGTTGTACTCGCTGCTAGCAATAGTTTGAATTAAAGTTCAAAATCTAAGGTGATTGTTTGATTAGAGGATTAATTGGATAATTGGGTTTAAACTTGGATTAAGGTGATTGTTTGATTGGAGGATTAATTGGATAATTGGGTTTAAACTTGGATTATGGTTGGATCTAAGATTGGAGTTTGGTTTTCAGTTTTGATTGGAGGATAATGGATAGAGTTTAGGTGATTGGGGATTTTTGGATCTTTAGAGGTGAGAGTATGTTTTGACTTGGAAAGTGGATGGGTTCCACACAAGTAGAGGTGTGGGGTTTTCTACCTCACGGATTAGGATATCTAATGTGTTTCAACCTTTGTCAAGAAGGATTTTATGATCTTTTCAAGGTTGGATTTTTGACTTGGAATGCTCAAGGTTTGCAAATGTTTGATGTTTTTGGATTCAAAGGGTACTCATGGGTTTTAAACAAAAAAGACATACTAAGCACATGAATGAGCCTATTTCATTCAAGTAGGTGTGTATACACTTGTAGGCCCACCATTATTCCTTGTCTAGTTGTGGAATGTAGGACCCATGATGAGGCACTAACTATTTTTTATCACTTGAGATTGCCTAAAGGTGCAAGAGGAGAGCATACACAGCCTACAAACTTAGTTCTAGGGGTATGGGGTGAGTTTTCTTGATGCTAACCGCTAATCAATGCACTAAAAACATATATGGTCAATGGTCCTATCTATGCTTTACAAGATGCTAGGGGATGTCCTCAATATACCCAAGGGTACATGAGGTAAATGTCTATGAATGAAAGTTCCATCTACAAGTATGTGGTTGGGGTCTTCTTGCTTCACCTTGTCCCCTCAAGTGGAAAACAAGGTTGTACTAGACATGATGGTCCTTCTTTGAGGTGAGTCTTTTGATTCTCACTCCCTTTCTATACCCTACTAGAATGTGTGGTTTGGGTCATCCCCCTCAGTGATGAAATCCATGGGAGACCCGCCACCAGGGAATGAAGACCAAGTGCCTTTGATTCCCAAGATCACCTTGCAGTGTGAGGAAAGAGCATACTCAACTTGGCTCCATGGGGTGAACACAACAAAAAGAGAACAAGAAAGTGTTTTTAATCTCCAAGATCACCTTTTAGTGTGAGGAGAGAACATACGCACTTAAAATTTCTCACAAAAAAAAACATACAAGGTTTCATTAACCTTAGCATATATATGTGCAACTAAACTAGTAATAAAAATAGATCCTTAGACAAGTGGTGCTACACAAAAACAAGTTAGTAGTTTGCAAAAAATGCCTTGGACAAGCAAAAAATGCTATACAAATAGAAGGTTAACAACAATAAACAACAAGTGATGATTAGTCAAAGGCATAAAATCCAAGAAAATGACAAAATTTTACAATAGGGTAGAAGCATTGAAATAAAGTTAGAAACATCAAACTTAGAGAAAAAATGTAGAACGATGAAGTAGAAACATTGAATGATGAGTTTAGTCATTACTAGTACTTATCGCATTTACACTGATTGGTGAAGTAAAGGCGTAGACGTGTGAAGCGCAGGTACTGAAGTATGATAGTCATGCTAAAAGGTGTTAACCTGCACAACAAAATGACCAAAATTAAATAAAAATCCCCAAAAAACTAAAACCTACAAGAATAAAATTAGTTGTAATGGTGAAACAAATAATATAGATGTTTTAAATGCTAAAAAAAGATAAAATGATGCAAAATAAAATTCTACAAACAATAGTAAACTAAAAACTAGGGCTAGAAGTGCGGGTGTTGATCCATAATCGGACATGCCATGGGATTTTGTAGGCATCAAACTTCAAAGCAAAGATGTCAAAACGTGCTAAGGCTAAAAAATGAAGAATAACCTATAAAATAGAAGTCAAGCTTGCACCAAAATAGCTAAAAATAGATCCTAAGACAAGTGGTGCTACATAAAAACAAGTTAGTAGTTTCCAAAAAATGCCTTGGACAAGCGAAAAATGCTATACAAATAGAAGGTTAGCAATAATAAACAAGTGACGATTAGTCAAAGGCACAAACTCCAAGAAAATGACAAAATTTTACAATAGGGCAGACACATTGAAATAAAGTTAGAAACATCAAACTCAGAGCAAAAATGTAGAACAATGACGTAGAAACATCGAATGATGAGTTTAGGCATTACTAGTACTTATCGCGTTTACATTGATTGGTGAAGTAAATGCATCGACATGTGAAGCGTAGGCACTGAAGTATGATAGTCATGCCAAAAGGTGTTAAATTGCACAACAAAATGACCAAAATTAATGAAAAATCCCCAAAAACTAAAACTTGCAAGAAGAAAATTAGTTGTAATGGTGAAATAAATAATATAGATGTTTTAAATGCTAAAAAGATAAATTGATGCAAAATAAAATCCTTCAAACAATAGTAAACTAAAAACTAGGGCCAAAAGTGCGGGTGTCGATCCATGATCGGACATGCCATGGGATTTTGTAGGTGTCAAACTTTGAAGCAAAGATGTCAAAGCGTGCTAAGGCTAAAAAATGAAGATTAACCCATAAAATAGAAGTCAAACCCGCACCAAAATAGCTAAATAAAAAGTACAAAATGTTAGTGAGATAATAAATGTGTAATACATATTCTAAAAAGTTTGCAAATTATCAAAAATTTATAAAAACATGTTAGGGTTGTCGGTCAAACTACTACACAACCACCCAATAGATGTGTCAAAAGGTGAATTGGAGGCATCAAAACATGAGCGGACGCAATGATATCAGAGCACACATGCCAAACTGTGAACCTACAACACAAAACTTCACATAAAAGCTAATAAAGGATGTTAAAAGGAAGGCAGGTCCTATGTATACTAAAATATGAAACAAAATGAGGAACAATGCATCACAACAAAGCACCTATTTAATATCTAACAACACCTCAGATTGAGCAAAGGGTTAGCAAAAATCAATGAAAAACTAGAAAGATCTCACCAAAACTAGCCCTTGTTGCATTGACAATGGTGGTTGTGATCCAATGAATTCTTGATGTTGAGATTAATTGTTGGTTGGTCACTTGGACAACATGACATTACATTCCAAAAGCTTCATGCAAATGGCTTGATTAATGGTTAATTTATTGATTTTTTGATGACAAGATGGAGGGCTACTTGATTTGATTAGAATGGATGGCTAGGATGAATGAGACAAATTATGGCAAGGATAGAAGCTTCTAGAGCATACTATAAAGATGAATGGTTGAGATTGAATGAGAAGAATTAGAGCAAGGATGGAAGCTTCTAGGGCTTATTTTTATGTGAATGGCTAGGATTAAAAGATGTAGTATGGAAATGGATGATGGATATATAAGAATACTTTGACTTTTGTGGGAGTGCCTAAGTTCGATGAATCTAGATAACTCTTAGCTAGTCATGTGACTTCTTGAAATTTTAATTTATTTATTTGGGATAATGGATAAGGATGGGATTTAATTAAGATAAATGGAGGATTAAACTAGGACTTAGGATTTTTAGATTAATTAATCAAATAATAAAATTATGTAATTAATTAATGTAGAGGAATGTGAGAAAATTAGTTTTAATTAAGTAAATTTAGTTTATTTAATTAATTTGATAATAGATGAAATGTTAAGGAAATAATCCTAATTAATTAAATAAATGTAGTTTATCTAATTAATTAGTGTTAAGATGAATGTGATTAAGATGGAATTAGAATAGTGTTGAAAGGTGTTGAAAGTGTCGAAAGTGACGTTAGAGGTCTCATTTAGGATGTGGTCAATTTTAGGTGTTTACAGGTTCCACCGAGTGTGCCAAAACACATGCAACCAAATGTGAGATACCAAAATAAGATTTAAACTATTAATCCTAAATCTATTCTACACCTATAAGCTACCTCAAGATAAAGCATAAAAAAGACTTACATAAAATGGATGAAAATGACAAAAAAGATCTCACCCACAAGCCCTTTGTTGCACCAACAATAGTGGTTGTGCTCAAAGTGGATTAGTGGTTGAGAGAGAGAGAATGTTATGTGCTCACACTAGCAACATAACATTGCATTCAAGGAGTTGATGAAAATGGCTTGGGTGATGGTCAATTTATAGATTTCCATGGAAGAGGATCAATGGCTAGAATTGATTTGAAAGATTAGTGGATGAGAATGCTTGAGAGGATTGGATGCATGAGAGGCCTCCAAGTGGCATCTTGTGATTGGCACACAAGAAGAGGCCCATGATCCAAGGGATTTCAAGGACTAGAATTTTCTTGGAGAAACTGGAGGGTGGGCATCCAAAAAGTAGATTTTTGGAGCTATGTGCTTGTCTTGAGCCATGTGCAAGATTGCCTTAACTAATCATGATTTGGATTGTGCAAATGATTAGTTAGTTAAATAATTATTTTTAGTCAACTAATGGTTGGAGAGGGAAAATAGGAATTAAATAAATAGGTTGTATTTATTTAATTAAGGATGGACTATAGAGGAAAGATGAAATGATTGATCAATTAAATAAATTGTTCTGATTTATTTAATTAATGCTCGGAGGAAATACCAATTTATTAATTAAATAATTAAATATTATTGAATTAATGTTGGTAAAAATTTGGAATAATTAATTAAATAAATAGGATTTATTAATTAATTCTGGGAGAATGATCAAGGGACAAGACTAGTGATGATGGAAATGACATGAGGTAATTTTAGGTGTCTATAAGACCCGTCGAACTCTTCAAGCTACTGTTACTTTAGTTGGGGATCCTATCGACACTTAGAGAACACAGTCTTAGTATCAAGATCTTCCACATGTCTACATTACCTTTGCTTTATATCCATAATCTTTTAGTGGAACATCTAGTATTGTTGAGTGCAATTCATTAACAGAGGAAAAGTACAATTCCTTGATAAGGAATTACACATGGGATCTAGTCCCTCTTCATAAGGGAAGGATTTTGGTTTGATGCAAGTGGATCTATCAAACCAAATATGTTATGGATGGGACCATTGATAAGTCTAAAGCATTATGTGTGGTCATAGGCTTCTCATAAGCACCTAAGATTGATTACATAGAAACCTTTGCTACAATTTTCATGATGAACTCTATCCACTTGACTCTTACCATTGCCACAAGTCATGGCTAGGTTGTAAATTAGATGGATTTGAAGAGTGCATTTCTTTACGAGGATCTATATGAGGACATTTATATGGAGCAACCACATGGGTTCATTTAAAATTTTTCATTGGTTTGTAGATTTAGGAAGTCTATCTACGACCTCAAACAAGCCCCTTGGGCTTGATATACTAAGATGGATTCATTTTTTCTTTTCATTAGATTCTTGAGATATCACTCTAATACGAATGTGTGCATTTCGTGGCAGGATGATGCACTATTGTTTTTGGTCCTTTATGTTGATGATCTAATCATCACAAAGAGTTCTTCGTCCATCATCAATAGTGTCAAATCTACTCTTTAAGACAAGTTTGCCAAGACTAACTTGGACTTATATTATTTTCTTAGGATCAAGATCATATAGTCTCCTTCTGCAATTAGTATTACACAACCCAAGTATGCTCTAGATCTTCTTGCACGGTTCCACATGGATAATTATAAGCCTACATTAACTCCCTTTCTATTTGGAGTCAAGCTTGAGTCTTAAGTGTTCCACTTCATTAGTTGATGCTAGTTTGTATTTCAAATCATTTGATAATCTCATCTATCTGAATCACACTTTCTTGTACATGTTAGAATCTATAAAATAGATGGTAACCCAAAAACAAGTGCAGGGAATATAAACTATAAAATTGTAAATACAAATAAATCAAAAAATTAAAATAACACAACAAAGTTAATTTTCAAAAGAGTAATGCAACTACTCCAGAAGCAAGGTAACATTAAGAGAGAGACCTAAAGCAAGAGATACATGAATTGAAAAATACAAGCTAGGAGAGTGAGTATTTATAGACTATGTGAGAACACTAGTAGAATTTTGGCAAATAAATGACTAAGTGACTAAAACGTTTAGTCACAACAACTAAAAATGACTAAATTGTACTATTTTTTTGCAACTTAGCTATAAATGAGTAAATAAATGACTAATTTGGTCGTTGACTAAAAAATTATTTAGTCACAAAAATAAAATGACTAAATAGTTAGTCACCCAAATACAAATTAGTCAAAATTTTAAAAAGAACTTTTTGGGAAGATTATTGGCGGGGGGAAATTATTGGCGGGATGTATTACCGCAATTCACTATTTACGTTCATTCCAACATTTTTTGCTATCTGCATCACCATCATACCATGTTCTGTATCTTCCTTCTATTTGCACTCAAATCTCCAACTCCTTATTGAATATCACCATCACACTCTTCACTTGCAGGCACTCTAACATGCTCTTCACGCACTTAGCTTGGAATATCTCTAAACGTTTAGACCTACTTGTGGTGGACTCACCGAAAAACAAAAGGTTAGGAATGTAGAGATGAAAGTACTTTCCCAGAGCTACTTT
The DNA here is from genome assembly GCA_027924645.1 of Cunninghamia lanceolata. NCBI lineage: Eukaryota > Viridiplantae > Streptophyta > Pinopsida > Cupressales > Cupressaceae > Cunninghamia > Cunninghamia lanceolata. Next base: position 13,199,452 of record BSBN01000503.1, on the reverse strand, counting down.
GCACTGAGGCGTTTTGAGTTATAGCAGCTACTTGCATGGGTGATAAAGAGGAGAAGACCTGGAGACTTCTAAAAAGGTAGGCAAGGAATTGGGAGTTTGTTGCAACGAATTTGAAGTCGGCGAGGCCCTCTGCAACGAAGTCAAATTTGGGGACACCCTCTGCAGCGAATTCAGAGGTAATTTGAAAGCCTCATTACATTTATAAACACAAAATCTATAGCTTTGTGATTGGCAACTTACAGTAGTTACAATTTACTGCTCTTAATAATGTTCTTTTACAATATTGGCACTGTTCTGCTTCATAATGTGTTCTAGCTAAATCTAATAAAATTTGGGTGTCAGCGCCAAAATAGAATTTCCTCATACAATTTTGATACATTTTCACTGCAAGTGGAAACTATCCTTGTGCAAAGTAAACATGTGCTAGATTTACCCACACATCAGGCATCTGAACAAAGATGTTTCCTACTGCAGCTTCTTGTACCTGTGTAAAAATTTCCTTTGCAATATCAAATTGACCCCTTTCAACTAGCACAATGGCTGCCCCATTTGCAGCATAAACATTTCCTAGTCTCTGTGCCAATAGTTTACAATACAGTTCTCTAGCCTTCTAAAGATGTTGTGCCTCCAACTTTGGATCCCTCCTCTCATTGTGAAAAGTTGCAAAATAATTCCAATTTCCAAGTGAAATGTCAAGATAAGAATTTTTTGCATCTGATTCACTTTGTGCAGCTTTAATTGTTTCTTTTGCTTTAAGCCAGTCATCTATTTTTAGTTCCATTTTGCCAAGCATAGATAAAACATTTGATGAGTTTTTATCCACCTTCAGTGCATTCCCAATCAATTCTAGGCTTAGTTGGATCTCATTCCAAGCCTGAGTCATGGCTGCAAGACGTAGATATGCATCCACATAATCAGGAAACTTTAACAATGTTAGCCTGTATAAAAGATTTTCTTTTTCAGTATCATGTAGCTGTTCAAACAACCTAGCAAGATTAAATAGTGTTGTGACTTTATCTCATGGTAGCTCAAGTGAAACACCACCTTCTTCTAGTCGATGGAAGAATTCCATATCCTTAAAGAGCATAGGAAAAACTACAAAATTGGCATTGGGGCTTTTATTTATGAATTCAACCTAAGTGCCATTTCCTAATGCCTCCATAAAAGTTTGTTGAGCCAACTCTAGTTCATCACACTCAAAATGAAGAACCCTAATGTTGTTTAACAATTAAATGGGTACTTCTTCTCTGCTCTTCTTCAAAAGAGACTATGTTGTCTTAAGAGAATCTAAGGTTGCACCGGGGTCTGATGATATTAATAACTCACCCATCTTGATAAATACATGGGCATCACGTGGATCTATGCGAGTTGTCTTTCTTAAAATTTCTAAAGCCTTCTCTGCCTACCCTTGCTGAGCATATATATGGCCCACATCTTTTAATCTCTCACAGTTCTCAGGGTGGACCTCCAAAACCTTTTCAAAATTTGAGAGAGAACTCTTAAGATCTCCTGGCTTCAATTGAACCTGTCTACGAAATCCTGTGGCCTCTGGCTTTCCTTGACTGATGCCATGTAGTAGCAACCAGTGGTGTCATAATCACCTTTACTATGATAAGATCGTGCAAGATTATAATATGAATGAGATTTCATGAGAGGGTGGTCAGTTGAAACAAGAGCTATCTTAGTCAACTGTTCCACAAGAAAATGCTGCCCTGTGAAGAAAAAATAGTTTGCTAAATGATTCAATGCCATTGCATAGTACGGGTATAATTCAAAGGCTCTACGCATCTTTTCCATTCCTTCATGAACACTACCTTTTTCATTAAGTGTGAGAATCCTACAAGTAAAAAATGCACAAAACTGACCACAGAGTTTTATGTAGAGGCAGAACATGGTGTAGAGGAAGGACTCACACACAATAACCTTGAGAAATCTCAAACAAAATTTCAATACACTTGATGCAAATCTGTACCCTTGTTTATTCTTGACAATTTGCTCCTAAGCCTAAAACATGGAAACAACACCCTAGTAGTGACACTCAATCATTGAAGACAACATGGAATATGGGCAACTTGGTTTATTCAGACCTATTACAACATCTTCTAGGGGTTTCCAAATGTACATGACCTAACCAAGTGATTAGCACAATGATTTATGCAATTTAGATCTTGCTGCCACTAGGTGCATTCAAGGTGATGACTCCAAACAAAGGTAAGAACACTTGTCATATGAATTCCTAAGCTTGTGGAGGTCCTAACAACATGCCACTATGATTCTTCAACCCTCCATTGACATACAGTGCATAGATTATTCAAAGCAACAAAGAACCTAGGGTTTTAGGATTGTCTCACAGCAAATCTACACACACAGTCAATCATATCTTCTTCACACATGACAGTCGTGAGTTGTCCTCTTGCAGGGATGTGGATAGGTATGGGACAGAGCTTTCCACCAATTTTAAGGATTGTTGGATGGTGGAAACTCTACCCATGATCAAATTTTGCTCCCTGGAAACCCTAGGTAGGGTTTAGACCTGCACTCACCAAAATACAATATCTCACACAAAACTTGATGAAATTCTACCAAACCAAATGCATTTGAAAGCTATATTTGTGTTGCTAATAGATTTGTGTTGCTATGTGTAGAACATTACAGATGCATCAATGTCGAAGGTTGACTACGGATCAATACCATGCATTTGATGAGAAAGTAGCCAATGAGAGGGACATGGACAAATATCCATGTCCATGTAAAGACTGTCATGGTGGAAAGGTGAGAGAAAAGAAACCTGATTCTTTGACATATGATAAGATATGGGCATAGTGGTATAAGCCCTTGGGATTACAATTATTATGAAGATATGATAGAATTGTAGAGTGTGAGAGATGAAGAGGCAACAAACATATATGAAGTGGCACCAAACATAGATGAAGAGGCAACAATGTTAGACGAAGGGTTTGAAGTTGATAGAATGTTGAATGAGGGTCTAGATGATGACTGGACCAAGTTGATGGAGGATGCTTTAAAACCTGTGTATGCTAATTGCAAGTTAAGTCGTTTGACAACAATCCTTCAAATTCTTAACTTGCAAGTGGTGCATGGTTGGACAAATGAGAGTGTAGATCAGTTACTGGTATTATTGAGTTTGTTGTTACCACCTGACTCCACATTGCCAACAAAATGAAATCAATGTAAAAAGCAAATCACTAAGCTAGGATTAGGGTATGAAAACATCCACACATGTGTCAATAGTTGTGTATTATTTCGCAATAATCTTGCAAGTGAGAGTGAATGTCTGAAATGCCATAAAGCGAGGTATAGACAAGGGTTGAAATTAGTCGTGGTTCCTACAAAGGTTCTTCGCCACTTTCCAATAATCCCACATTACTCTGAATGTATAGGTGTAGAGACATTGTTGAACTTATGCAATGGCATGCCCAAAATAAGAGCACCAATGGAAAACAACATGTCCCTGATTCAAAGACGTGGATGGAATTTGATAACAGATGGCCTGATTTTTCTCAAGATCCTCGTAATATAAGCTTGGGTTTGGCTCTAGATGGGGTGAACCCATTCTCAGATCAAAGTACTAAATGGTCAACTTGGCCAGTGTTTTTAATAAATTATAACTTGCCTCCATAGTTAGCAACTAAACCATTTTTCTTAATGCTATCATTGATTATACCAGGAAAGAAAAGTGTGACTTCAAATACAATCGATGCTTATCTAGAGCCATTATATGGTGAGCTAATGGAATTGTGGAAATTAATTGAAGCAATTCAATCTTTAAGGGATGGTCATTCAGTCAAATTTACTTTAAGAGCTTCCTTATTGTTTACGATTCATGATCTTCCTGCATATGGCACATTGTCTGGTCTTAGTGTTCATGGATACCATAGATGTCCTGCTTACAACTTTAAGGATTTTGTGAGGTACTCAAGAAGTTTGTGTAAGTGTATTTATTGTGTACATCGTGCTTACCTTAAAATGGATCATCCATATCATTGACAAAAAACACGTTTCAATGGTCAAGAAGAGAATCGTGAAGCACCATTGCTAATAACAAGTGATTACATTGTTGAGAATGGACAAAAAAGAATGTCATTTATTGAAAATAATGTGAATGCTGATAGTAGATATGATCCATGTAGTGAAAGCGGTGTAAAACAGTTGTGCATATTCTATAAGTTGCCATACTTTAAGGATATAGCCATTAGGCATATTGTTGACTTTATGCATACTGAGAAAAATATAGCCTATGCTATTATAGAAACTCTTTTTGGTGCTTTTGTTAGTGTTTCATCACGTGAAGACTTTCAACATCTAAAGATTCATCAAAATCTTTGGGTTGAAAAATGTGCTAATGAAAAATATAGAAAACCTAGTGCTCCTTATGTCTGGACAAAGGAACAACATGTACAATTCTTACAGTTGTTGTCTCAAACTCGCTTTCCCACTGGATATGTAAATAGTAGTATTAGAAGCCAAACTGACATTAATGGCTTAAGAGGCTTCAAGACCCATGACTATCATGTCATAATCAAGAATATTTTACCTGTTGTGGTAAATATATCAAGTTTGGCAAAGGGGCCAAGATTGATAGTTATAAGGTTGGGCCTAATATTAAAGAGAATGAGTTTACATGTATTAGATCCTTCAAACTTTGATAGTTTGAGGGAGGAGGTTGTTGAAGTCCTTTGTCTATTGGAACGAGAATTTCCACCAACAATTTTAACATTTATATGCATCTTTTGATACATCTAGAATATGAACTAGAGCATTGTGGCTCAGTAAGAATGGGATAGATGTATCCTATAGAATGATATATGAAAGATTTGAAAAAAATGTTCGTACTAGGGCAAAACTGGAAGGCAGCATGTTTGAGGGATATTCAATGCAAGAGGCCATGGGATTTTGCATAGAATATATGAAGGATTTTAAAAATGTCAATCGACGCGTATGGGATGATGACAAAGATGAAAGAGTTGTAGGTGAAGTATTAGAAGGCAATGGATGTCGCTGCAAGCTATCACATCAAGAAAGAAGTGTGATACATGCCTATATTCTTCAAAACACAACTTCGTTCGATAAGTGGCATAGGTAAAAAAAAAATTACACAATAACTTATTTACTCAATTGCATTTACACATTTATATTATTAATCTTACTATTTGTATGTTAATATTCTATGTAGAAAATATGAAGAAGAGAATCAAAGTTGGATGCAACATCGACCTCAAAGCGCAGACGTCATGATTTGATTGGAGGTGATTCTTTTCCAAATTTTGAAGAATGGTCAAGATGTAACAACGGAGGAAAGTAAGCTTTCACAATCTCCACATGTATGGGCTATGTGTTTTAGTGGAATGCGAGCCAATGGTAGTCATTTAAGAGTGGAAGAAAAAGACAAAGGAAAGACAAATTGTGATTGTGTTGTTAGTGTTGAATTTCTTCATGAAACTGAGAAGAAATTTTATGTTGGATTCATCCAAGAAATTATTCAAGTGGATTTTGGTGAAAATAGTCCTATATTATTAAAATGTAAGTGGATCTGACCATCCGCAGTACAATTTAATGAATATGGATTTGTACGCGCAAATACAGGGCAATTTTTATCAGAGATGGATGAGTCGTATGTTTCCCCTCTTCCAATTAACCAATCATTTCTAATTGATGATGTAGGAAGCTCGGGATGGTAGTATGTCATTCAAATAGAGTCTCATTCCAAACAAAAATTCATGAAAGTTGTCGATATAATGCATGATGGGGAATATGTTAATTTACAAGAAACATTTGAAAAAGTGGATGAAGACGATGATGGAGTGTTTGAAGAAGAGATTTTGATTACTAATGAAGAGATTAGAAGAGAGAATGAGCAGCATGTCACAGATGAGGATGAGGAATAAAATCATGCAGATGTAGACACGAGTGATCAGGATTTTGATCTTGCTAGCAATGCAGATGATTATGATGATGTTTTGTCACCTTAACTAGCTTGTCACCTAAACTTTGGTTATATGTATGGTGTAATTTATTATTGAATATAATAAAGATCTAAGTATAGGTATGCTTATTCACTATTGTTTTATTGATACATTTTTGAATGTAATCATCATTATTCTACTGGTACATTGTATACAAAACCTGAGATGTTTACTGCTGATTTGAAGTGCATTTAAAGTTAGGTTCAATCATTCTTCTTAGTTTTCTTACTTTGGTTGAAATTAATTTTGTTTAGTTAGAATATAATTTCTTGTATGTCTTATATGTTTTCTAGATGCTAGAGTTTTCTTGTATGTCCTGGATGATAGCTTTAGTTTGTAATACAGATTCTAGTCTCCACATGCATTGAATATGCTTGTGTGAAGGAAACAATGACGAACATCTATGATTTAATAATACATATAGATATCTTAACATTAGGTGAAATAAGCCTCCTCATTACAAACAAAGAAATGATCTCTTAGATATCTTAACTAGAATTTGAGCACTAGATTAAATCTTCTTCTCCATTGATTGCTTCAAATAGATATTACAATATAACATAAGTCTCCTCATATATGTTTCTATAAATGCCTATGATGATGATATCAACATTTGGTCTTGGTTTCTCTTTTATAAGAGAAGCAATAAGCTTTAGACCATTACAAAATATGGCATCTTTTCAAAATTCATGCCTCTTCATATAAACTAAATATTAATTTTGCTTAAAACATAATTAAGAGAAAACAAAGAAAGTAGGCAATATTGATTGGAAGCCTGCAGCACTTGCAATATACTTGTAGTCCGTTAATCAACATAGGAGACCCGTGATCATTCTAATATGGAAAAGTCCCCCTCTCCATCATAGAGTGTTTGAAGGCTCAGTTCTTCCACTGCAACATCTTCAAGGCCCTATTCTTCTGGAGGAGCTAAATACTCTTGCTCCCATTGGTATACTGTGTAGTCATGAGGCCATGATGCTCGTTGCTCCCCTGCACGTATAGCCTGTCTATTCATCAGCTCAAAGATACTTCTCCTGCCATTCAAACACAGTAAATCACTAGGCCACTTATAATGTTGAATTTAGAGCAAGTTGGCCTGGTGATCCTTCCACCTTTTGTCCAGCAGTGCTTTGACATCAATTACAAACTTTGTATATCCAGCATCCAAAGCAATTACTCTGTCCAGAATGATGTTGAAGCTGAGAATATTGATATCTTCATCCTTTTTCAAAAATTCCATGACCTTAGAAACTGTATGACCAAATTCATCCTTCCACACATCAAAATCCTTGATCTTTTCATTCTTTGTTAGGATTGATGGAATGAACTGGTGTTTGAAAGTGGCAAAAGAATCAATCTTTGCCTACATTCTTTGATTCTCACCATTCACATATTGATACTCATCCAATATCATCTTGACCATTTTCTCTATTGGCTTTATAGTTGCACGAGCATCTTGATTCCATTGTAGAACTTTACACAGAGTGATCAGTGTGTGATGTGTTGACTGCCATCTTTGATACAAGGGATCTAAAACAAAAAAATTTACTTTCAACAGTTCCATGGCCTGAGACAAGGAAGAATAGCATTCATGCACATCTCTCAACTTGTCAACAACCATTTTCACTCTATATTCCAAAATTTTCTCAAACACTTCAAGATATTTCAATTTTGCCTTATTCTTTGTTTTCTCGTTTTGGCTTTTCAATTCCTCATTTTCTTTTTCCAACTTCAATTTCAAAACATTGAATTGTTTGGCAGTCACTGTGGTATCATCGGTCTCTTGTGGCATAGGTGTTTGAATTGGCACAATGGCTTGGATATGAGAAGAACTCTCACCCTTCAATTGTTTTTTCAGGTTTACATTTTCAAGATACAATCTATTTACCTCATCATTCATCTCCTTCTGAGTTCTATCATAATCAAACAATCTTTGTGTCATGTCCCTATACTAGTAATTGATAATTGAATAGATTATGTATTATTCATTCAAATCAAAGATATGAATGATATTATAAATTGAATATATTTAAATAATATTTATTTAAAACAATTAACAAGATATATTATTATTATATTTATAAATAACACATAAATAATAATAATATATTATAAATATATCTAATAATATAAGTACAAATATTCTTATATTTATCTTATATTATAATATAAATATAAATAAAATAATATAAATCATATATCATTTATTATGATATAAATGATATAATATAAATACAAATAATATAAATAAACATCTTTTAACCTATCCTCTTATGATAACGGAGTTACATATGGTTAGAACTAGTTTTACCATAGCTCATAACGGGAATTAATATAAAGTAATAAAAATTATAAGAGGGTACATATGTAATTTACTAGAGTAATAAAAATTATAAGAAGGTACGTATGTATTTTACGCGAAGCATAATAAGAGATGTGTCTCTTCGAACATATCCCTTGAAAGGGAAATAAATAAAGGTTAAAAAAAAAAAAAAAAAAAGATATTTTTTTAGGGAGCACTTCTGAGTTAAATACAACTTTTATATTGAAAATAAAAATATATAATAAAGAGTAATCATATTTGATTTATATAAGAGCATAGTACACATTAAGAGATTGGAGGTAAACTTGTTAGGAAGAAGTAGCATTAATACCTCAAAGGTAGATAAGACCGGCGGGTGGAATGGACCATGTTACATCATACTTAGGCAATGGATAAGACCTGCGGTGGAATGGACCATGCTACATCATACAAGGGCAATACGTAAGACCTGCGGTGGAATGGGCATGTGTTACATCATACGAGGGCACTTAGTAAGACCTAAGGTGGAATGGGCATGTGTTACATCATACAAAGGCACTACTCGTAGAGGACAATTCATGCAACCTAACAAGAGATAGTACCCCATCTCCACTAGGGTTTGAAAATAAATAAAATTAACATATAATAAACAACCCTAAGTATGAATCCACTTAAGGATTGGATAATTGAATTATTGATATATGTTGATATTATAAGAAGAATTAATTACTAATGTTCTCTTTTACAAGTTGAAATTTTGTGCAAGGTTAAGAAAATTTTGACTTGCTAGAAGGGGACATTACAAGTGGTATCAGAGCCGTCATCCTGCCATCCTGTGAATAATAGTTAAATAAAAAAATAAAATAAAAAATAAAAAAAATAAAAAACAAGAATCAATAAGTATGAATTTCATGAATTTCTAGAATAAAGGTGTTTAATACATTGCTAAAATATTTTAAAAATATATATATGTAACATCAAAAAATTAAAATTTACTCAGCAACATTAAAAAAATTAAGATTTACTTACAAATATGTAATAAATAATAAGTAAATAAGGTAAAAATAAATAAAAATAAAACAACTCTAAGTAAATATACTTACAAAGTTATTTTCTATATCATAATATATAACCCCATATAGTAAATTTAATTAATATTATATGTTAATCAATGGTTTATATAAATTAACGATGATCTATATAAATATAAAATTTGTGATCATCTCAAAATCCTATTAAACATAACTATAAAATAAAAATAAAAAATAAAAAAACTTTGGCCTAATCCTTTAATCCAAATTATGATTGTTTGAGGACAAACAATTTTGAGTGGGGAGGTTTATTTAAAACAATTAACAAGATATATTATTATTATATTTATAAATAACACATAAATAATAATAATATATTATAAAAATATCTAATAATATAAGTACAAATATTCTTATATTTATCTTGTATTATAATATCAATATAAATAAAATAATATAAATCATATATCATTTATTATGATATAAATGATATAATATAAATAATATAAAAATTAATAATATACCATTTATAAATGATATAATATAAATACAAATAATATATATAAACATCTTTTAACCTATCCTCTTATGATAACGGAGTTACATATGGTTAGAACTAGTTTTACCACAGTGCATAAAGGGAATTAATATAAAGTAATAAAAATTATAAGAGGGTACATATGTAATTTACTAAAGTAATAAAAATTATAAGAAGGTACGTATGTATTTTACGCGAAGCATAATAAGAGATGTGTCTCTTCGAACATATCCCTTGAAAGGGAAATAAATAAAGGTTATAAGATAGAAAGTAAAAAAAAAAAAAGATTTTTTTTTAGAGAACACTTCTAAGTTAAATACAACTTTTATATTGAAAATAAATAAATATAATAAAGAGTAATCATATTTGATTTATATAAGAGCATAGTACACATTAAGAGATTGGAGGTAAACTTGTTAGGAAGAAGTAGCATTAATACCTCAAAGGTAGATAAGACTGGCGGTGGAATGGACCATGTTACATCATACTTAGGCAATGGATAAGCCCTGCGGTGGAATGGACCATGCTACATCATACAAGGGCAATACGTAAGACCTGCGGTGGAATGGGCATGTGTTACATCATACAAGGGCACTTAGTAAGACCTAAGGTGGAATGGGTATGTGTTACATCATACAAAGGCACTACTCGTAGAGGACAATTCATACAACCTAACAAGAGATAGTACCCCATCTCCACTAGGGTTTGAAAATAAATAAAATTAACATATAATAAACAACCCTAAGTATGAATCCACTTAAGGATTGGATAATTGAATTATTGATATATGTTGATATTATAAGAAGAATTGATTACTAATGTTCTCTTTTACAAGTTGAAATTTTGTGCAAGGTTAAGAAAATTTTGACTTGCTAGAAGGGCAAATTACACTTTGCTCTAGCTTTACAACAACAGCTCATGTAAACATTGCAGTATGCATAGTGAGGGTAGCTGCTTCAGTTGCTGATGTGTCCTGGAATGTCTTGACCACAGTTATTCCCCTTATTTGTTAGACCACATCAAGTAATCTTGGTTTGCTGGTGTTCTTTTGTGTTTCCCATATTGCTAAAGTCTCTATTTTTAGATTGTAACCACAACCAGTGACATCTTCCTCATAGTCAAATTCAGAAACTAGCATGGGGTCATCTTGATTCTTGACTTGGTCTAACAAAAACATTTTCTTCAACTCAAGCCCAAGAATGATCAGCATGTTGATCCTTAATACCATTTGTCTAGCCTTATTAGGGCTGACACTTATTTCATCTATTTTCATATTCTTTAAAGTTTGTGAAATAATTTGGTCATGATGAGATTCATCAACACCCATTTTATTTATTTCCACTTGTTCTTGAAATTCTTTCATCTTCATCTTAAGCCAAAAATATTTGAATTTAGGAGAATTAATGAAATCATCATCCTTCATAAATCGCATAGAATCCACAATTCTTTCATCTTCTTCTAATTCAGGCTCCCCTTGTGCCTATCTGGCCATTCTAGCCTCTGGTTTGTGTGCTTCTGTTTCTTGGCCAACAAGTGGTTGATCTGTTTCTCCTTCATCTCCCATATTTTTTAGGATACTAGCCACTTCATCAGTGTCACCCCCTCCTTCGCTCGATTCATATGGAACTAGTGGAGAAACATCCTCAATCCTTTGCCTTTTGGCAGGTGGTGAATCAGGGAGATGAGCTGGATCCTGTAGTGACATTGCATCTAGTGTAGGCTCTTGAATCACAACTCTTGGTGGTCTTTTGACACTAAGCTTGGTAGCCTTTGAAGGCTGCTTCTCAGACTTGCTATATATTCTTTCAAAGTTGTCAATTATCAAATCTATTCTTCTCAAAGGGTCCCTCTCTTCAACAAAGAATCCATAAAAAATAGGATTTTGTTTTCTCCTATCATCTGCAATCCCTTTCAAAATCTCCCATTTTATTTTCCTATCATACACTTCTTGAAAGGTGCCAAGATTTCTAATCACATCCTCATCAAAATTGATTTTATTAGATATTCCCATTCTTGTGAGGATGATTTGTCTTATAAAGTTCATGTGACCCTCTGGATCACAAACCCTCTCTACACCTGATTTCAAAGAATATTTAGCCTTCAAATAGGCTTGCAAATCCTCTAAAGTATCAAAACCAATGGACCAATCACCAAACACTATGGGATCATGAAGAAATGTGCCTTTCTTCTATTTCTTCATTACATCATTCTCCATCCACATCATTTGCCACATGAATTCAAGGAATGCAATTCTATCTGGCACAAATTTGGGCAACACATGGGGTGGTTGAGTACACCCATATACCCTGATTATAGTATGAAGTGGCAAGGAAAACCAATCAGCATAGTTATGACTATGACCCTATTCTGGCCTATGGGCAAGAGGCCTCAACATTTCCCTGATCTCTTTTGTCAATCTAGGAGAAAGCTACCAAGAGAATTCATTATTCTAACTGAGAATTCATCATGAAACACAACATAGTCACAATTCCTACAATGGCTATCCCATTTGTAACACCAGCACTGTGTTGGCAATCTTTGTCTCTTTTCATCAATCATGCTCAGATCCATTATGTTGGTCCACTTCCTTCTATTTTGATACAAAATCAAATGACATAACAAAGAGTAGTATTTGAAATCTATGGGCTTTTTGTTTTCTCTTATTTGCAAAATTCCATCATGCAGTTTCTTTTCAGTGAATGTTACAAAATCATATTCAACATTAGCTTCTGGATTTTGATTTTTCATGGCCATTGTCATTAGGCCAACAGGCATTCTACCTTGGGCATCAATACCCAACACCTAACACAAAGCAAAATATGTTCTTTTGAAATAGACAGCAAAATCTTCAACAGAGAAAGGTTCAATTGCTGTGGATGGGATTTCAATTCTTCTGTTATTTGCCCCTTTCCTCATGTGCATGGGCACCTCATCCTTTCTGTGTGTTTTTCTCAAACTATTGTACTTCTACTCTCTCTTCTACACATCTACTGGTGTGAGGGCTTGCTTGCTCAACATGAAGCAGTTTTTGATTGCATTCTTGTCCACGACCACTAATGGTGACCCATTTGGTAGTCTGACTATTTTGGTGGCTGAGTGATAGTGTTGTACCAATTTTCTAATCAAATCCACATCAACAAATACATTAGGCACCACAAGCTTTGCCAAATCCAAATTCCATGGGTTTCCAATTGGTCCCTGTCCATCTTTCTTTGCACAAAAATACCAAAAAAGGTTCCATCCAGAGATCAGGATTGCAACATCCCTACACCCTTCCGTAACATCCTTGAACAATTTCTTAGACCCCTTGTCAACTGAATTTGGCAGGATGTCCAACAACGATTGTTGAAGTGATCATTTCTTAGGAGCAGGGGGGTCAGTGCTCTTACTCACAAACTCAAATTTTTTAGGTGCCATATTTTAGTGCCTCTACGAACTAGGGTTTTGATATTTTACTTGCTTTACCAGACTAGTTGAAACAAGAGCACAAACCAAACACCAACTTTTATGCAAAGAGTGATAGGGCAAACTTACCCGGTCAAAAAATGCCCGAGGAGAGCACACAAAACTTGAATTCGCCTTTTGCAATCAACACTGAATTCGCTGGAATGAAGAAATACAAAGAAATCCCAAGTTTTATCGTGCCATGAAGCTGGTCATTTTGCCATTAACTTGGTTCGTGCCATGAAATCAACAAATCTCAGCATTCAATTCTTTTTAAACACAGATCGTTGATTTGATCCAATCCATTCAGTCCTTTCCTCGAAAAATAGAATCCCACAGGCATCAATGATAACCATTGTGGGGTAGCACTGAAGTCATTTTGACATTTAATTCCTTACCGCATCACCGCAAGACCAACTCAGGGCAATTGCGAGACTGCGGGACCTCTTGGATAGTTACGTTCATCTTCACCACTTATCGTGCACCCTGCAAGCCTTGTTGCACACCACCACAAGATGGCGGGATACATGTTATCCCTTATGTCTTTTATCGCGCCATCGCCAAGCTTTGGCTTGGCCACGGGAGCCTTTGGTCTCCCATTCGTTGTTTGCCGCATTACTGCCAGTCGAAGTTATCAGCATCACGGGGCTGCGATATGTAGCATTACTAGTTACTTGAACTCCTTATACCTCAACATCGTAGGCTCGACTTGAAACTATCGTAGGGCCGCGGTGAACACATAATCTTGACTCCTTCCTACTGCATTGTTGTCAGTCATCTCCTTACTGCGGCGGGGCGCGATAACATATTATGTGCCGCTTAAATTTATACCGCAATGCTGCAACTGGATTTTCTGCATGCTGCGGGGAAGTGGTAACTGTGTATTCACATCCTCTAATTCCTACACACCCGCCAATGCTATTTGCATGTATTGTGGCGCTACAATAAGAGACAAAAACACCTCATTGGTCAAAAATATAAATTTCTTTCACATAGACCTGATATGAGATGCTCATAAATGACTCTTGGAACAATTCTAAAAGGAATATGAATCCCTAATTATGGATTTATGGGAGGAAAATGTATGTAACAAAGTGGGACTATGTGAAATTTTGAATGGTTCTAACACACCTCATGATGAACTAGACTATGTTTTTCCTTCATCCTGCTTGTGTTATGTTTTTATGAGTTCTTTTCTTGTGAATATATCCCTAAGGAAAATTTGTCTAATACCTGTAATTGTAAACATCTTCTTGGTTTTTGACTGCAAATTATTTTTAATGTGTAAAGTGAATTCTATTTTAAGTTTACATTTGTAGTTATCAACAAATTGGAAAGTCAACAGTTATCAACTTATGAACTCAATAAAGTTTTACTGATTCAAGTTGTTGATTTATACATTATTGCTTATTTGGATTTCAGGAATTGAAGAGAAGGGTTGTCAGGCGCAAATTAGATGATAGCGAACATAATGTAAAACTTCACTGATAGATTATGAGCGCCTTCGTAGAGAAAAAGTGGCCAAGAATAATGAATATTTATTGAGACTTGGTTTGACAAACAAGCAAGTTGTAAATCCACTAAGTAGTATATTATTTGTTTAATAGTGTTTAATGAAATTTTATAGGCAAGAGCTTTATGTATATAAGACATAATATGATGTTTTTTTTTTTGTTTTATAGGCAACAAAAAGAGTGCAAAGAAAATGCGGAGAAAAAATAAAAGGAAAGAAAAGATACAGTGCCACCATCTCGTAGAAGCCACCACTTTTGTGATTCAACAAATGTAGTTGGTGAAAAAAATAGTAGTAATGATGATCATGTGCAGCCTGATATAGCATATGTTGAAGTACTACAGCCTAATATAGCACATGGTGATGTGCAACATTGTGATGATATCTTAGAACAAAGTCCAAGAGAGATTATTGAAAAACATCAGAGCACTAAAGGAACAACAGGTCTGCAAATGATTTATTCAAGAATAAAGGATGTGTTTGAAGTGAAATCTGTGGAGACCGGTACCCATGATCTACATTATACTGATGCCACACCTGATGTGGCCAAGGAGCATGAAGTTCCAGTTAATGAAAGTCATGGAGAGAGACCGCTTGAATCTGTTGTGCCTCAGAGTGCACCTGTTGCATCTAGAACTTTTGATGGAACTAGTGGATATTCAGCCATAAATACTGGTAGTGGTTTAATAGAAGATGTGGATGCTTCTGTCAAAAGACAAATATTGAGTCAAGATTTGTACAGATCTACAGAGAGGAATGCAAAACTAAGAAAATTAGAAGGCAAGAAGCCATTCTTGCTTGAGGTATCGAGAGATGGTGAGCCCATTGGGCCAAATGCTGCAAAGTGGGCCTTCGAGTTGGGTGTAAGATGTAGGGCCCATTTGGATATTTGCAAATCAATTTTTGTAGAGCAAGATCCATGATCTGTGGAAAATGTTATATAAAAAATGGAAAATGCTTTTGAGACTACTGGTGGACAAATCTCTAGAAAATATTAAAAGCAAAAGATGAGAATTTTGATGAACAATTTTAGATACAATCGCAGAAAAGCAATCATGGAGGGAAAAGAGAGGTTAGACCCCACTCTATGTCCCAAACAGTGAGAGGCATTGAAAGAAACTATGCATTTCGAAGAATACTTGGCAAAGAGTAACAAAGGAAAGAGAGCAAGAGATAATGTGAGGGCTGGATATACATTTGGCCGAGGTGGGTTGCAAGACAAAATGGACAAATTTGGAGTAAGTGTGTGGCTTTTTGGTTCAATTTACATTGTGTTATTTATTTCAATTTTTTATTGAACTGACTATATGTTGAAATTGACATTGTATTTTAGGTGGAAAATAGTAATAGAGAAGCAGATGCAGAAGATATTGTCAATTATATGGCAACACTAGATCATAGTAAATCTAAGAGTAGGATGAAGTGAAAATCTAGTTCATCAACAGAGATTTCACAGCCATCTATTACATGGCCAGTAGGATCAGCCTCTCCAGATCATGTCAACTCAAATGAAGGGTACCAACATGTACTAAATTGCATATACGGTCTCAGTCAGCAAGTTTCACATTTGGTTTCCTCCGTTAACCCTATAGTTTCTGCATGGAATGAGCATAAATCCATAGATTCAGATGTGGTAAGAGGCTCTATTGATCTCATTTCTTCTTGTTTGGCAATTTTGTATACAAATGCCTCTTAATATGTAGATTATTGAAATCTGAGCGTAGGAGAATCCAGCGCAGTTTCTTTCTTGTTTGAGTGATCCAGAAAATGTTCTTTTAATCTGGGCAAATTTATAGCTTGCATTCTTTACTTGGCTATTGAATGCTTTGTATATTTTTTTGCATGATGGTTAAACCACATGCAAAGCAATTTTTTCAAAGCAGCTCAGGAAAGCAAAAATGCCTTCATGATGTCAACAGAGCTGCCGATATTGATAGTGATGATTATGATGAACTGGACAAGAATGTGTAGCACAATCATCATAGTTATGCTAAAGTTGAGGTAATATAATAGTTGTTAGTTATCTGTCCCAATGTTTTGTCATTCTTCATGCTTAAAATGTTCTTTTAGACAAAAAATTATAGATTTTGCATTCTTTAAGTTGTAAGTTAATCTGTCACAATGTTTTGTCATTAATTCTTCATGGTTAGAATGTTCTTTTGGATTAAAATTTATAGCTTTTGCATCCTTTACTTGACTTATATTGATTTTTGCATGATGATTAAACCACATGCAAAGCAATTATATGAAAGCAGGACTAAAAGAAAAAGGCCCTATCAATAGAGCTCTCTACAAAACTGTACAACTTCATGTCAATGTTGATAGTGATAATCATGATGATGAACTCGATGAGCATGCACATGATATTCATAGTAGAAGACGTGCTGAAATCGAGGTGAGTGCTATGAAACCACATGCAAGTAAGTAATGGATGTTTTATTATGTAAATAAGGGTAATCATTACCTATTTGATAGAAGCTGGTTAGAATAGTAGTGAAGTGTAATTAGCTAGTATACATAGATTATGGAAATAAGGGAGAACATATAACTTACATATAGAAGCTTAGAGCTTAGTTGTAATAGAGTGCATACATAGATTTTGACTATGCATTAGTGCATTGTGTTTGGGGATGTCATGGTCCTTAGTTGGGGGGACTTCATTGCCAATCCATGTCTCCTTTTGGAGTACTCGTACAATCTAGCACTATTGTAGTCTTGCCCTCCATTTGTTTGTACCTCACAATGGGTTAGTTTTTTTTTTTAGAGTAAAAAGTTGCTTCTTTGTTATTCAATATAATAAAAAAAAAGCACATACAAAAATTGATTTGTTCCAAGACATAAGACATTACATACAGCTATCAAAAACAATATAATGTGTGTTTTATATCTCAATATAATGTGTATTTTTTTTTTTTTTTGCAGACATTTAATATTGATAAACTCCAAGAAGGGGATAAAGTTCAGGTGTTGGATCCTAGTGACGGTGCTACGTCTATGGGCATTGGGCGGATTCACTCACTATCTATTGTACATGGAGTCAAATTGAAAGGAACAGGAGATACAAATGTAAATATTTTAAAGGTCACAAGTAACATACCCCTTGCTTATGAAGACAAAATAGATGGAGTTGTCCATTTGAAAGAGAAAGAAGGGACCTTCACATGGTGGCCACTAAAATAGTTGAAAAAATGACATAGTTGGTGTTTATCATGTACTAGCTGTTAGACAACTTGACCCGCTACTTTATGCAATAGTTTGAATGTGTTGTTTAGGGATCTTAGTGTTTTTTGTCTGTTTTGGAGCTATATAAGCAAAAAAAGCCATTGTAACTTAGTTTTCTCAATCACAGCACTGAGAAACACATTTTGTAACACATTTTTCAAAGCAAAGACACATATTTAAGTCTTATGGTTTTTTTGGACTTGATTTTATGTTGCTTTTCCTCCCTAAACATTCAACATCACTGCCTTATATGCCTTTATGAAAAGATTCTAGGGTTATTGTTGACTGCACTGAAGGAGAGAGCTTCGTCTATGGGACACGATCAACACTCAGTCATGAAGACTCAAGGAGCATAAATGAGAGAGCTTCATAAAGGAGAGAGCTTCATATATGAGATGTCATCGTGAAGACTCAAGGAGCATAAAAGACAGTGAGCAAGATATACAGTACATAGTTCATGCCATAGACAAAGTGAGATGAGTCTTAAGCTACTGTGATCAAGGGTGGTGTGTTAGTTTTTGAGAAAGGAAGGGCAATTGGCAATGCACAAAGATCAATGAGGAAGATTACAGTTATAAGGTGACGATGTTAGCATTTCATCAAGACTTTGGAAGCAACCAATAGACAAATTTATAGAAGTCTTAAATACCAAAAAGGACAGCCACTAATAATGCTATTATTACAAGGCATACATTCTACATGGCAGTATAGTTGCAGGAATATGACATTTTCATAAATCTATGACAGTCTACAAATGAAAGTCTAAATTCTGTATACTTATGGGTGACTGTTCTATAACGAAGAGATAATGAGTGCATAGAGGTAAGACTTTCATGGTGAGTGGCAATGGTCAATGGTTCCCAGGGATACATGCATAGTAAACATGGTTTCAATGGCATGACCAAAGGAACAGAGGACTGTAGTGTTAGCATTAATTAAAAGGCAAGTATATGAAAGTTGTAGGGCAATCATCTAGAAAGCAAGTATGCATAGTTCAGTCACCACAATGAGTAGTGAAGACCAAGGACACTAAATATATATGACTTCCTACCAAGTGTCCAATGTAATAATAGAGGTAGGGTAAGTGAACGGTTTAGACTCAAAAAGAGGCTTTTGAAGATGCATTAATGAAGGAATAATCTTCCATGCCCTAAGAGGACCTGATATCTTCAAACTCAATAAAAACATGTCCCATAAGCAGTGCTAATGATAGTACAAGACACAAGAATATAGTGATGTTTCATTAAGGAAGCCTAATCTAATCCATGTTTCACATTATGAATATCCTATCACATACCTGACTACATATGACAACGTATTTCCTTTGGTTGTAGTCAAGAAGGACAAGTGCTAGACTGATGGGGCAGATTAGATGACCTATGGCAGTAGTTAGGCACTTTTTGACAAAACATTGTAAACTTGGAGAAGTTAATTCTTTCTTGTCATTTCTGTGCATTGTAACTCGATCAGATTTTCAGTCTTGTCACTAAAAATAAACATTGTATACTCTATTTCTAAGCATTTTTCAAGCAAGATAGATAATTCAGACTTGTGCAAGCTGTAAGAACACCTTTCTTTTAATAAAGTTCAGCGATTTTGCCTTCTCAATGGCTGTCTTTATATTGTATGCAATAAGTTGATGATTATGATGTGTATTTCTATGTTTTATGTTTAAATCCTCAAATATTAGTCAATTAAAGTGACTAAATATATTACTAATTGATGTCAATTAATAATTAAATTGACTAAATATAGTACCAATTGACATAAATCATTAACAGTGAATAAATATGACTAAATATACTACCAATTGACAGAAATCAACGAACAGTGAATAAATATGACTAAATATGCTACCAATTGACACAAATTAGTGAACAGTGAATAAATATGACTAAATATATGACCAGTGTTAAATCAGTCAATAAAAATGAAATATACTACCAAATTGATCAAAATGATGATTAAAATTAATGACTAAATACACTACCAATGGACAAAAATCAGTGAATAAAAATGACTAAATAAGTGACCAGTTAACAACAATCAATGACTAAATTAATGACTAAATATATCAGTGAAAAATAAATGACTAAATAAGTGACCAGATTACAACAATCAATGACTACATCAACGACTAAATACACCACCAAATCGATCAATCAAAACAACCAATAAATGACTAAAAATGGTTGAGTCATCAATTTGGTCGTGCTATAAATGACTGGCAATAAACTACCAATGGTCACGTGACCATGTTTTGTCATTTATAAGCAGTTTTAGTAGTTTTTATAGTCATATATTGCTCTTTCTCTACTAGTGGAAGTAGGTGAAAAAAATGACTAATAGGGAGACTACACCACAAGTACCTAAAAATAGAAAAGTGTAACTCCCATGGAAGATGTTGACACCTCACTCCATTCACACTAATACCCACTTTATTAACCTAAACAAGCTTAAATAAAAGTGTAGGAAAAACCTAGACATTAGGAAAATAAAAAGTTGCACTAACACCCTCCTTAAGTGCAACTTAAATGGGTGAAAAGATGGGTCCTAACAAATGAAGCTTAATGAAGGTACCCATGTACATAGAGGTCCCCCCAAAGAGAAGAATCTCCCCTATGAAAAGAGAGAATGCTCTCCTTAGATAGAGAGAGAAAAGACCCCCTTAGAGGTATAATAAAATGTAGGAAAATAAAAACCTACACTAACACCCCCCTTAAGTGCAACTTAAGTGGGTGAAAAGATGGGTCCCAACAAATGAAGCCTGATGAGGTACCCATGTACATATAGACCCCCCCAAAGAGAAGAATCTCCACCGAGAAGAGAGAATAACATCCCCTTCCAAATAAATAGATTAAGAGATAAAAAGGAAAGACTAAGAACCGCCCCAAAGATGAAGCCTCCTGCACCCATGGTAGATGCTCAACACTAGATGCTAAAGATGGTCCATGAACTTTGAACAACATTCCTCCCCTTGAGAATAAACAAATCCAAAGGTACATGTAGAAGATCTTCCCATTCTTGAGAGGAATATGAGGGAAGAAAGATCAAAATGTAAGTCTCTAGAACTTGCTCAAGCGTTGCCATGTTGGTGCCAAAAGGTGCCACAATTGAATTAGGAGTCCCAAGCCTAATTGAAAAAAGTGACAATCTAAAACGATGTGGAGATGGATGTAGAACAAGATCTAAAGATAAAAGCCCCCTAAAAGAAGAAAGAGAACAAAAAATGGGCCTTGATAATGAGGCCATGTAAGGCACCCATGCACAAAGATGGTCCCCTTTAAAGATTGACAAAGAGAACCCTCCCAAAATAGAGAGTAAGAAGATGTCTCTAGATGCTGCTCAACAAAGTTGATGTTAAACTGTGGCAAGTGTTGATGAATCAAATCAGGTACCAAATAGGACCTATAATGGCTCTCAACATCAGTATGAGAACTAAACCAAGATCCAAGTACTCCTATAGAAGTGGTTAACATGAATGATAACTGAGGTGAATCATGGGATTCAATAACTATAGGTTGTCGCCATGTAAGCATGTAGAGGTGCATAAAATACATCTAGAGAAGAAGATGCAACTCCATCAGAGCTGTGATCAAATAGAAGATAAATATCCTCAATAATGTCATCAAGATTTGAAAGGTGAGAGCCCACAAACAAATGTGAAATGTCTAGTAAGTAGATCACCCAATGAAGTGAATCTTATAGACACGAAAAACCCTACTACAAAGAATCACTGGAAGCCCTCAAAGAAGCAACTCTAAACTTTGATTAAGCAATAAGCGATGGATGAATGCCTTAAAAGAGGAAATCTATGTCCTTAATGGTGTCATCTAAATCTAAAATGTGGGACTCTACAAACAAATAAGAGATATTTGGTAGGAATGTGTCCCAATGATGTGAATCTAAAAGACATATAATCACGTTGCAAAGAATCACTAGAAGCTCTTGAAGAAGTGACTCTGAACTCTGAAGTAGCAATAGGTACATGAGGAATTTACTCAAGAAATGTCATCTAATTATATTGGACATACCATAATGATGTCTCCACATAAGATGTATGAGCATGAACACCTGTGGATAAATCTACTAATGCTAGAATGCAAGAGTCCTTGGCTATAGATGGGGTATATTCTAAAGGAGGATAAGGATTAGTATCACCCCACATGTGAAAGGTTCTCCAAGGAAGCATCAGTCTCAAATAGAGAATCAAGGTCTCCATATAACTATCATATGAAGGTCCAAGTAGTGAAAATGGCACTTAGTGTACTCAAGATGATGTTGAATATAGTTAGAAACAGTGAGACATATTAATCTATAGACCATTTCATTATTTTTAAGCCATGCATACTTCTATTCATAGTCACTTGGCTCAGGAACAAGTCCAAAAGATAGGGTAGTAGATCCTAAATAATGCAGTTATTCACTATCCCTTGTTTCCAAGATAAACAATTCTCTAAATTCAGTTCGACAACAGAAGGATGGAATTTAATACTAAATTCCATGATGAAAAACAATGGAACTTTATCTTAGTTTGTGATTACAATAACTCCATAAAATATTCCCTTGTAAGCCAAACAATGAATCCCCCCAAGTAAAACTAATTTGACACTTTATAATTAGTGCAAGTCAATTGCTATAGCATGAAATGGGAAGTGGATTTGATTTCAATGCTTTACAAATGCTCAAAATAAACTATAATGTTGAAAATACAATTCTAGAGTAGAACCAAGTGAAACAAATAACATTAGTGCGAAGTACACAAAAATCATGCACTTTAAAAAAAAAACACTTGAAAAGGAGCCTGTATGTGTCCGAACGGAGCCTTAGAAGGTCCCAAAATGAGAACTATGTAGTGTCACTTGTGCGAATCTACAAAATTTGGACAAATTGTGCATCAAAATCAAAAAATACCTACACCAATGCGAAGAGCACAGGAAAATAACTAAAAAAAAAATGCCTTGAAAAATAGAGCCTGCATGTCTAAGACACTGCCCTTTGAAAATTAGGTACAAAAGGCAAAACTCCAATGGTAAGGAGGTAGAAGTTGGGGAAGAAAGTGTTGGTGTCAGTTACCAAAAAAATGCTCATAGGTGGAATATTCCCTACCGACCATCATATTCCTAAATCATCGTTTGTTTGGCATGAAATAACCTTCGTATGATCGAATCGCCACTTTCAAAATTAAAACCACCAATCTAAGTGGGAAACCATCTTTAGAGGGTTTGGTGGTTTGATGCTTGAGGGGGCAGTCAAGGTGGTTGTCCTACCATGTAGGACTACCTATGGCGAAGAGGAGGTGTGGTTAAGGTTGTGGGTATCGATTGAGGAGGTTGCCTATGGTGGTGATGGCGGGGTAGTGGGTTGTTGCCTCGGTGTTGGTGGCGCTTGCGGTGCTACCTGGTGGCCATTGTCTACATAGTGCATGGGCATATTTTATATATTTTTCAATTTCTAATGTAAATGTCCGTACAATATAGCTTGCGTAGGGGTCGTATGACTCCTTTAGAAATTTTTTTGCCCCAAATACTCCCAACTTCAAATCTAAGAAACGCTATATGAAAATAAGGGTTTTTGGGCCTTCCAGATGTAATAGAAGGGTTTGTTTGGTCTAAAAATGCCTTCAAAACAAGTAGTTTGCTTGATGCTAAGAACAAATTCTCATTTCTAAACTAGTTTCTAGAAATCTGATTTCGGTGAAACGAAAACCAATCGACTTTCTTGAGCCTTATGAATATTATGGAGCAATTGGAAATGTTGTCAAGATTACCAAAAAAATGCAAACACTTAGAATCTAGAAAATACAAATGCAAACCCAAAAGGTTAAAATTTATCCGTCAAATCATTTTGATTCTCTATACCATCCAAATGTGTAAGAGAAGAGCATTCTAGGTTTTAAGGAAACCTACATGCAAAGCGATTACCCCCCTCGAATCTCTCAAATATAGAAATTGAAAGTTCTATCAATACACCAAAAGTTTTGATACCATGTTAGAATCTACAAAACAAATGATAACCCAAAAACAAGTGCATGGAATAGAAACTTTAAAACTATAAATACAAATGATTTAAGAAATCAAAATAGCATAACAAAGTTAGTTATCAAGAGAGTAATGCAAATGCTCAAGAAGCAAAATAACATCAAGAGAGCTCACTAAAGCAAAAGATACATGAATTAAAAAATACAAGCTAGGAGAGTGAGTATTTATAGACCATGTGAGAGGAAAGAGATAACAAACACAACTAATAGGGAGAGTACACCAAAAGTACCTAAATATAGAAAAGTGCAACTCACATGGAAAATGTTCACACCTCACTCCACTCACATTAGTATTCACTTTATTAATCTAAGCAAGCTTAAATAAAAATGTAGGAAAAACCTACACTAACAATACATTTCATATGTGGCTAACTTGGTCTCTCACTTTATGTAGGAGTTACATAAGCGTCATTGGAAAACTGCCAAATGCAAAGGACTATCATCTAGGATTTATGAAAAAGCATAGTAAGGTTTTATCAATAAAGCATTTATGAGAGCACTCTAGTCAAATTTATCAGAGCATTATTCTGAGCACATCATCTTTGGTAAATTGCATGCTTGCCTACTATCTTCAAATCTTTCACTTAGAACCGTAAAGTTGGTTTGCTAGGCGTTTGACTAATGAGAATGTGACCCTTGCAACCTGACAGATTCCTCAAAGGTGTTTGTGATCACTGCCTATCCTTACACTAAGTAGACGTCATAAATTGAGGCGAGTGAATCTTAATAGGGGATATTCTACCAAATCATACTCGTGAGTATCTGCTCAGGTCCGCTCATGTGGAGATCAAGTCGTAACATGCGTAGGTGAACCTGAAGGAAGAACAATCAATTTGTAGAATCACAGATCTTTGTCTGTGTGAACCTTAAAAATACAAGAGTATTTGCTAGTTATTTCCTACTATGTGATGCATTACTTTTCCATCATGCTAAGTATCACATTTAATTTATTCAATTCTATATTTAATTGTTGCTAGGTATTGTCAACATCAATTCCAACACTATAATATAAGTTAGTTATTACTTAATTAAATAAATTTGTTTAATTAGCCAAAGCTAGGTATTGTCAACATCAATTCCAGCACTATAATATAAGTTAGTTATTACTTAATTTGTTTAATTAGCAAAAGATTTAATTAAAGAAAATCCTCTCGAAGGCTAAACATACGGCTTACTAGAAGGAAAGGAAAATCTAACACTATAGGCGCGATTGAAGTTTAGACAGCGACGAGGGAATGAATATCTGTGACGTGTAACTAACAATACAAGGCGAACATTATCATTTACAATTACATAAAATGGTTTATGTGGGAGCATTTTAAATAGTTCGCCAACAAAAATACACACGTCTCTTTTAATCTTATTTTGAGCGGGTTGAAAAGGAATTATTATTATTTTGTTAATATTGTGTTCTATGTTATTTTAGATCGGCTGTGGGCGACTGACTGGTAGAACCGGTGAGTCATCAAGCGTACCCCGGTCAAAACCCCTGTTTCAATTTACAAAGCCAAAAAATTGGAGCTCTAAAGCCTCCTCCTGTAGATACAGCACTGCGCGCGGAATAAGATTCTCAAATGAAATATGAGCGTGCCCAGGGATTGAGCGCAGTACCGCGACAAGTTAAATCTATGTAAGCCTCACTTTTGAGCTTCTATATTTATTTTCTCATTTATTGATTTTGAGTTTGTGCGTGTGCGGCCTGGGCGATCTGTTTTTCGATGAACTCAAATTGCAATGTTCTGATCTACGAATGATTTAAATTCATTGGAAATCAATGTTTATTTCACTCCCCATTGTTAATAACGGAATGTTTTCACCGCCGCCCTAAATTATGATTGCCCTTCTCCCTCAGCATCCCAATATCTTATTCAAATGCCTATTTTATTCTCTGTGAACAAGCCTTTTCTGGCATATAATGGCGGGTATTGTCTTCTGTTATTCCGTTTAAGATAATGTGGCTCTGAATTTCACCAATTCCCATGCCTAATTCTTGTTACTTCCGTTTTGTTTGACCTCTAGTCATTGACCTAAATTTAAGCGTATATAAAATAGCCTAGCTTTTTATTGGAATGACAAGTTTGGAGTCTAGCTCAGTTCTGTTCGATCAGAGAGCTAAACTGATGTGGACTTCATCTAGTTTTTGATATATCATTTCTGATTTTTCTTTAAGTCCATTCACAAACTTTTTCAAAACTAGCTATGATTTTGGTTAATTTTCCATCTTTCATATTTAAATGTATCATCTGTCCAATACCCAGCCTTTTAGAATTGAACTTGCTTTTTGTTTTATTCAATCGTCCGTTGAATGAAAATGTCCGCTTTGCTCAATTTACGTTTCTTGGTACAAAATTGGCATTGGCATTTTTGGATAAAGTTCTCAAAATTTGGTTGAGATCCCAAAACAAATAAGCATTTAACATATCTGAATAAGTTTGAGGGATTTTGTTCTTGCTAACCCTTGTGCCATTTCTCCCCTATTGATATCCCTTATACTCGTTGCATTTTCCCTTCAACTACTGATTACAATTGCCTCTATGTAGTTCAAACTTGGTGTCTTGTTCCTTTCAGTTCAAGAGACACCCTCATTCAGCTTAATATGTTTTAACAAGATCAATCATTTTGTAAACAACACCCTATTCTGAATTTTTCAATAGAATCTAAACATCAATGTTCTTTTTCTTTGTGGTTTCCTAAGAGAATCCTGCTACTATCAGTATTTAGCTACATAAGTGTTGATCTTTGAGTAGAATGGCCAAAAATACAACATGATGCAATATGATGAATTTAGCTAGCCTTCATTGGCATAATGCTTTTTGGGTTATAATCTTGTTCAACACTGTATGCTCAATTTATATATTTTTTTCCATGATTAAAATTTCATTTACTGTGCAGGATTTGTTTTACTTTTCTGCAGTTGAATTTGAAGTTAAACCTCTGCTATGGTTTAGTCAGAAATTCTTCTAGAATAGTTTTCATAGAGGGAAATACAAGATATTACTTTAACAAAAATGTTTCATCATATTGTTCATTGAGGAGTGGATGTTGTATTCATAGACTCATTGTTTGTTCAGTGAATGATGATCCTCAAAAGAGGGACCTGTTGGGGACAATGGAAAACAAATTGGAATCTGATAATGGCTTGTAAGATTTAATCTGTAATTATCAAGAAGTTCCTTTTGAAAGTTGAGGATCATTATCACGACAGATTCATGCAATTGATTTTTCTGTGGATTCCATGCCAGGTCAACTGTGATCGAAATATATACTTCTTGAATGAATTTTATGGGCAATGATTTTTGACTGTTTTCTCTCTCTTTCTAGAGACTCCAGAGCAGGTTTGTAATAACACGATACAAACTGTCGATTTATCAATGGATCTGAAGATTTGTTTCTACTTTATTAGATTAAGTGCAGGGAAATTGATTTGCAATCTGAATGCTTCTCATGATATCCAACATCAAACAAATTCTTTTAACATGTATTTCTAATGCCAGGTCATATTTGGAGTCTAAAGAATGGTGTTCATTGGGTTTCTTTAGATTTACATAAGTTTCCTAGTTCTAAGAGTCATGGCTCAGAAATTGGAGAAGAAGTATCCATTAAGTGCATCTGATTACAAAATTTATGAGGAAGTGGGACAAGGTGTCAGTGCAATAGTGCATCGAGCACTTTGTATTCCTTTCAATGAGATTGTTGCCATCAAGGTTCTTGACTTGGAGAAATGCAATAGTAATTTGGTATGCTCTCTCTCTCTCGCTCTCTCGTTTATAGTATGTTAAAATGGGTAATTGGTTCCAACGATTTTGGAAGAGCCCATGGAGGCACCTTCTGTATATGCAAAGTTGTTATAATATTAGTCCATATTAATGCTAATATGTAAAAGAATTGACTATGAGGATGCAACCCTACTAACTTCACATCAGATTATCATAGTTTTAAAACTCAGAAAGGACAAAAACTTGGCAGCCAGAATTTTGACTTGGACTCAGGGCTCAGCAAAAAACTCGGCAAAATTTGGCAAAAATCTGCAAATTACAAAAATATATAAATTCATAAAATAAATATAAGTAACATGCAAAATATTGTTGAGAAGCATAAGAAATGGATTTAGAAAAAATAAAAAATCATTGAAAAATGATAAACTCAATAGTAAGGAAAACAGTAATGAAAAAAATTGAAAAAAGGAATTTAAAAAAATTTGGAAACAAAAATTGAATTTTTTTCCTTGGTGATTATTCACTATAATCTCAGGAAAAATTGATGTGTACACAGGAGAAACTTGCCGGCGAAGTTTGTGGTGAGTAACTTGTCGAGCACTTTTGGCTTACAAGTTTGGTGAGCGCTCCCTAAGTTTTAAAACTAGGATATAAATTATATTAGCATTGCAAACACAAAGTGGACAATAAATTTTCTAAGTTCCATGGTGTTTTTGGGGGTGGGGATAGTAGGAAATGCAAGAATGTGTTTTGGGGAAGGCAGTGCTAAGAGGCCAATTTTTAGGGATAACATATTAAAATTTTAAAAATAAGTAGAAAAAGTTGTACATAACAAAATTCAAAAATATAGGGGTTACTCTGCCTGCCTACTAAACGTGCGTTGACAGAGAAACAATATTGCATACACGAATGTGTTCAAAATGATAAATTCCATTCTTCAGCTGTAACTGTTTGTATTCCACTGATTTAGCTTCTACCTACTGGCAATCCATTTCCACAAGAATCTTCTAATGACTGTGTGCTTGTGCGTTAGATTCTCTGCATCACCACATACAGCTTACAATTTTGTGGGTATGCAACCCTAAATAATTACAACAAAGGTGCAATACAACATAAAGAGTTTTGCACAGTTTTGTTCAATGACCTCACAGATATTACACCACCGATCACAATTTTATACCTTTTTTTTGTTGTTTTTTAAATTTATGTTTTTTGAGGGTTGAAATCTGGCAGGACTTCTGCCTGTTCCTGGGACATTTGTAGAACATTTGAGACACCCCTGGTACGTTTCCTGCTTTTTTGAGGTGTTTTATGGATGTTTCCCCAAACTTTTTATTTTAGGGGATGGCCAGGGAATGTCACCGGGCTGTCTCCTGTACCCAAAACAGTACGGGCATAGGGACACACAAGAAAGGCTCTGGAATGTGTTCCTGTGTATCCCTGTAAATTCAGCTTCACAACATTCCTTTTCCTACTAAACAAAATGAATTTAAAATCTGATATGGGATCATTCGTGTCTTTTTTGCATTTCTCTAAAATTATTTAGAATATGGAATGGGAGGCAGAGAAACTTATTTTGTCACTTGTGTTGTAGCTTGTGTTTATAAATCATTAAATATAGAAGTAATGAAATCAAAAAAACTTGATATTTAGAGATTCAATGAAGGCTTAGTCCCATCATGCTGGGAAAGGACACCTTGAAAATTGAAAGTACTATCTGTTTCTTTTAAGAAGGCTCTTGTATAACTTGGCCCTTTATGTGGAATGCTTTGGCTAACTTTGTTTTGTCAAATGCTATGTGTGTGTTTTAAGTTACAACTGCAATGTATCATACAAGAAATTATTTAGTAAATCTTGTTTTATCTGTTTGCTTATCTATATTTATTATCATACACAATAACACAAATCATGATAAGCAAAATTGATGATGCATACTTGATTGAGGCCCGTCGCTTTTAAATAGTGGGGTAGACTGCATTTAGTTTTAAACAGAGTAGCAGGGAGATGCACCTCTTGATCCCTGGGACATGTCTTGGAGATGTGGATGCATCTTCAATAGGGAGACGGGTATGAAGACATCACCCATGACTGGAGATGCTGTTCTGTGTCTCCTAAGGCCTCTGGGTGGGGGAGGGTGGGGGGAGGGATGGGGGTGTCTCCTGCAAAAAACATTTACCAAAACCTTAAACACAGACAAAAAGCAACTGAAAAGACTAAAAGTTGAAAGCCTAAAACAACAAAAGCTTTTTTGTGACAAATGATGGCCGCTGGAATGTGAATAACAACTACAGTTGGAGTGTGAAAAATGAACAATGATTCTGATCTCTGCAACTGTGAAAAACATGATAGTTAAATTGAACAATGATTCTGATTTTTGAAGCTTTGCAGACGTTTGAAGTTGATTGAAGTGTGAAATTGTCAGTGCAGCAGTGATAGGAATTTTTTTTTTTTTTAAACTTGCATGTCCATACCATATTTTTAATTTTTTTTCTAAATTAAAATATTTTAAATTTTTGCTGTCTCCAAGTACCTGTTTTCCATGTTTCAAAAAAATGGTGTATCCATACCTGTCCTTCTCTCCCATACCAGTACCAGTACCAGTACCAGTATCCTTCTCCTGCTAACTATGGTTTTAAATAAAAGCTCTTCACGTTGTTTCTAATTTTAGTTTTTAAGAATGCTTGGACTATAAAATTTAAATAGTGATTGGTTACAAATTTGTTAAGTAGATACTAGATAAGCTAAACTACAACGAATAACCAATTAAGAGAAGTTTCATTGATGTATATGCTAGTGGAATGCTCAAGTCTTGGTTTTCAAAATTAAGCCATGATACTAAACAATTGATAAACAAAGCTATCTGGTAAAATATTTTCTTGGTGCTTATGGATCTTTGCCGCTCTTGTGGAACTCTAGAAACTGCATAGATGATTCTGAATCTTTAGATCACTGACAACCTACCCAGAAACATCATGAATCTCTTACAACCCTTTTGAATTATACTTTTTAAGTTTAACATCTGTTGATTGGCCTTGTAGAGCTCATTGATTGCTCTTGTAGAGCTTGAGCCTCGCTTGTGCAATTTAGTAACTGCAATACAAAATTTGCAACATCACATTTCTGCCAAAAACAAAAAAAACTCCTTTGATCAATGATAGTCGTACTTTGTTGGATTGCAGCTTGCTTGCAACCTTTCTGAGTCTGCAAGTACCTTTATCCCATCTACTGCATACACATGGAGTTTTTGGACTCCTATGAATATCTCTTCTAGAACTGCGAAAGTACAAAAAATTACATTGAAAATCATTACTAGAACATGCAAAAATGGGTAGAGTCACTTTTATGAGTTACAGGTAGCTGTGAATAAATCTCAAAACAAAATAATGAAAATATAAAGGCTGTGTTTTTCCTCTAATACGATCATGTTAATCTTTTGTTCCTTATTTATATTGCCTCTTTGTAGAGTGAGCAACTTCTCTATTCATTCTGGGTTTATATAAGAAGCATGGTTGACGAGATTCTCCTCTACTTGATTGTAGGAAAAAATGAAGAAATATCGCCTGATTTAAGTTTTTAACTTAAGAAGTAGATAAAAATTGATTCTCAACATTCTTTTTGAAGGCACAATAGGTTTATTTTGTGTCTTACTGCTGCAACTTTGTGTGGGCCCAAGAGGTTGTTCTGGAATAGATGCTAAGCCAGAAAGGTATGTAGATTCACAACAAAGCTACGACTGGCTGAAAGGAAAAAATCAAATGCATCAAGAGGAATGTGTGCACAAGAGCTGAGTGGCATGTTTTAAAGTGTTTGGAATGAGGGACTGTGTTAATGGTATAGGATGGTAAAAAATCATATTACTTATTTCTAAAGGATTTTTTAGGGTAAGTATAGGGCCATCAATGCAATAGTCAATCCTTTGGAATTGAAATCTAAGTTACTGATCTTGGTACTGGTTCGTGTTCAGGTTCACTGGTTCAGTTTGTGGATTTAGCCCAAATTTTTTTTTGAGATTGGGATCCTTTTGGGTTCGTCGGTACAAAAACATATAAAAATCATAAATATATACATATTTATAGCCTAAAATCAAGAATTTTAGATGCAATATACATATTTCCTAATATCTTTAATGTATAGTAATATTGATAAGCCTCATACAATCTAAATAAAGTTAATATTTAATATTATAATATAATAAAAAATTATAAATAAATTTAATATTAATAATTCTTAAATATTAATAAATTAATTAAAAACATTAACACACACAATTATTAATTTTTTATTATTTTTTTGTTTCGTAAGCGTTGGAGGTCGCAAGGGGGACCTCCTCCTCATTAACATATCCACTTATCCAACTTAATCAACTTAGAGGCCACATAGAAACCACATGTTACTTGGGGGATTCGAACTTGGATCTCCATCGTGAGAATCATTTGGCCTATGCCATTCAACCACAACCCCGTTCACTATTAATTTATTATTATTAATAAAAATATATTTATTTATTTAATTTATTTACATAAATTTTTATAATTAATATTATTGACATAACAAATATTATTTCCTTTTCAGGGTATAAGCTCTTTGATATCCTTTAAAGTTTAATCAAAGATATTTTTCCCGGGTGGCTGTAATATGATGTCAATCGAAAGGATTAGCCTAAAGATCATTTGCTATACTATTGCAATTATATTTTAAATTTTATGCTCTTGCGATTATATTCTAGGGGTTTTCATCTAGGAAAACTGCCCTATAGCTCCATGATAAGGTTACAAAATTACAAAATATTGAAAACCAGGCATAGACAACCCTTGCAGAATGCAATTAAAAAATTGGACAAACTCATTGTGGAATCCGTCAATGCCCTCAGATACGATGTGGGTTCTCCCAGGTTCAACTGGGATGATTTCATAGGTGAAATAGCGACCCTGGCCACACCTTTGCCAACACCCAACCAAAGTTTGGACTTGGAGTGGATTGTACCTAAACCGGCAAGGTAATAGGGACAGACTGATAACATAGATCGAAATGCATATCTTGTCACAATCTTGGTAGAAGAGCACAAAAAATTAAAATATCACTACGAAAAACTTTTCAATGACCTTTAAGCACAAAATTGAATTGAGTAACAAAAACTAAAATCCAGATGATGGATCATTGTGTATGATCCGAAACGTTGAAGCAAAAACATACACAGTTTAATCCAGAAGCACTTCAATCTTAATTCATGGACTGTGGAAAACTCATGCCTACGAAAAACTAAAACTTTTGGAGATCATCCATAGTTAACTATGATTGATGGTCTAATTGGGGGAATAAGTGAAGTTTGTTTTGAAGAAATTCAAGTAATGTAAGGCATTGGGTTCATACATCTTGTTGAATGCCTCAAAACATTGTCAAGAGAAAGAGAAGCTCAAGAAAACATAGAGAAAGATAAAGCCTTCGAGTAACTAGAAGAGAGGCTTTGTGTAGCAAGCTTGTCTTAGTTATCAATGCCCTTTTTGAATATGTGAAGACTTAACTTATCAATGGCTTCTCATGTTCTATGGTAGTGTAGTAATTAAGGGAATTGCTGTTGAGTTGGAAGAAATAAAAATAACACAAAATATAAAGCTGATTTGAAAAAGACTACACTGCACATGTTGTTACTCTACATGAATTGTTATGCAAGAAAAAATTTAGATTTTACAAGCTAACATGTATGTCATTCATAGACTTGAAGAAGGCATACACCATGGTTCTGTATGAGGTTCTCATGAAAGAATTAAGAGCAATAAGTGTTAACATTAAAAATTAAAATCCTTTATTTAATCCAACAACTTGAGAAAATAACAACTTCGTTGGTGTGGGGATTTTATCTTCCTCTTTTTTCACGTGGGAGAGGAGTAAAGTAAGGGTTTCTTGTTTGCACCACTCTATTCAATGTCTTCACCAACAATATGAAGGATTTAAGAGATTTGGGGGTTAGGGTTCTCCATCTCGCAAAATGCATTATTTGTCTTCTCTTTTCAGATGATCTATCCTAGGAGAAGCTATCTGAGGTTCAAGATGTTGAGAAGGATTCACCATTGATTTAAGTGGTATTAGCAAGTGCAAATTTATGGGTGTCTTCAATGACCAAGGTGAACTTAGGAATCATGATTTCATGTTTGGGGATGTAAAGATTGGGGTATGTGATTTTATAGGATTAAAATTGAATTTGATCGTCTAGGACCATCAAGGAAAGGGTTATTTGGTATATGGGAGCTTTAGGATGCGAAGTATTTTCTAGCATGTAGCAGAATACAGACTTGGTGGCAAAAACATATTTTCAAATTATGTAAATGCTTCTGGAAACAACTGTGTGTTTTGTTTTTGCAAAAACAAAACATATAGTTGTTCATTATTTCATGGACTGTGAAAATAATCTTATGTTGATTATATTTTCAAGTTGTTAATACATCAATTGCTTGCCTTTATAAAATGTTTGATCTCAATCTCCAAAACCCTCTTTACAAGGTGGTTGTTGAAGGGATGAAGTGGATATATTTGGGAATTAGCAACATCCTTGACCATCAACATAGAGGTAACGTATCTATGAAATAAACATGTTTCCCATTCAAAACTATGAATGTTTGCTAATCTTGTAATATGAATAATATCAAAGGTCTTGAAATATTTCTCCTTTGATGGATAAATTTTTTCAAATGTATAAAAATTAAAATATCATTATTCTATTAATGAAATATTACTTTCAAATCTTGAGAAAGTAATTTCTTGAAACTTATAAAATTTTCACTTATTTTTTTTGTCTTTCCATGATATTGAATTATGTGTTCCCATTTAATTTGTGCAATTGTGTTAGAATGATAAATTTACCTATTTTTGATTTGATCTTTGTACTTTTGACCTCTTGCCTTGAGATGTCCTTTTCTCCACGAATGCCTTACACTTTGGACTCTATCAAATTTTTAATTTCTTGAGCCTTATATAAATTTTACTTATAATATTTTTTTGTTTTTCCATGATATATAAATATTTTTTGATGGCAAACTCTGGAATTTTTAGCTTGGCCCGAGCTAGAGAGGCCACAATCGGGGGACCTCTTCCCAAGGCATTATCGCCTTTCTTTTGCTTTAACACAGGCAGTCCAAACCCGTGAGCTCAACGACCTAGCGAAGGCACAAGGCCTGCTAGCTCCAATGGCCCATTTGGGGTTTGAACCTTGATGGTGTGACAGGAAGACCACATTTTTAACCAACACGCCATTTAATTTTGTGCAATTGTGTTAGAAAGATAAATTTGCTTATTTTTGACTTTATCTTTGTACCTTTGACCTCTTGCCTTGAGATGTCCTCTCTCTCTCTCCATGGATGCCTTTAACTTTGGACCCTGTCAAATCTATGTGTCTTTTGTAGATACTCCCAGGGATCCAACACCTTCAGCTTTGGTACCATGTCAACAATGTAATCACAGTATAAAGAGAAGAGGGAGCAAAAACTAAGCATTTCATTCATTTCACATTCTATGTTTCTCTAAGTTAATAGTTATATAGGCTTGTGTTAAACAAACTACATCTCATGAACCAACTCTTCAAACTAACTCATATCTAATTGGCTCTTACCAAACATAAGAATTTATGACATTATATAACATTTATTTAAGACTTTCTTACATTATGCCAACATCTAAATGACCATGACATTAGTATTGTATTTAAAGACACAACATCCAAAAGTTGTACTCTGAAAATTGGAATAAGATCAAAATCTATTTATGTTATAGATGTTTGCACTTATGCATGCTTGTAAGGAACTCTTGGTAGGAAGTAAAATTCTGGTACTTTGCCTTTTTGTTTTTGGAAGGCAATATTTGTTAGGAAGTTTACAAATACCAACTCTTCAAAACTGTGAGGCCCTGAAATGTAAATGCAAGAAAAAGATTAACAAATGGAAATGGACGGGACTTAGACAAGAAGCAAGATATTCAATGAAAAGCTTCATTTCATTCATTCAAAATGTACATATTTAACAATGAGAAAATGACTGTTCAATTCATCTTCAGGATGACTGTTCAACTTCTAGTGCAGCTATGAAATATAAAATACAAAATATTATCCTACTACACCTAGGATTATGTACATTATTGTTACACCCCCCCTTAATTCGTAGGGTTAGTGGTAAAACCACTGTTTGTGTTGCACATTGGGCAACTGTTTATGGCACCTCTTTTTCTTGATATGAAGCTCCAGTGTTCTGCAAAAGGTTTTGCTTGAGTGAGAGCTTGTTGTCGTCTGCAGTTTTTCAAGAACCAATATATGGACTTGGTATTTAAATCTGAGTTTGTTTTTTCAAGTCGAGTCAGCTTTCCACAATGCTATATCCCATTTTGAGAGAATATCGCACCCGTTTGTTGTGAAATTTTTCACCACCATTTTCTATGCTGATTGAAAACTCAATGTTACTTCTGAGTGATAAATTTGCAAAAGAAGGCTGTTCAACTTCTGTCTTTGTCACTTCTGTGAGTGAAAATTGGAGAACCCTGGTTGATTGCACCCATGATTAGTTCAAAAGTGTGCCAGCTACACCATGTGATCTGAAACATGGATAACCTAGGCTGATTGCACCCATGAGTAACCCAAAAGTGTGCTCAAGCATGCATTGAATGACTCGACTTTCTGTCAAGTTGAAAATGTGAACCATTTGTTGTCCACAATGTCAAATGAAGACGTGTTTCTCCAAGTACCATGCCCGAAGAAATCAAAATCTGAATTTTGATGTTTCCCCTTGTAAGATGAGAGTGGAGAGCTATTGCAAAGGCCTCCCTGGAAAGAGAACAACATATATGAACCTGTGTATAGAAATGCACAACTCAATGACACCCTTGTAGGTTTTCATCACGAGTCTCCATTAAGCCGCCCTTTTGGGTGTTCAACTTACAACTCAAGCGAAAAAGTATGATCAACAAGAGGCAATATCCATGGCCTCAAATAATCTGTACTGAGCTGCATATCTAGTGGTCTCAGTGTGCTCATTATCAATATCTTGTTGGGAAACCACAGGTACAAAAAATCATTGCTCCGATCAACATCAAAGAGATTGAGAGCATAATTATCCTCTATGGGAATTGAATGCAACTGTACAATTTTCTTAGTAGGTAGTCGCTCAATCGTATAAATATTAGTATTTGCAATGCTCAACTCATCATCAATTGGATTGATAGCAGTTTCCACATCAGGAGTAGACAAGCTCAATAGGATTTCATTCCATTGCTCAACGATATCTATGATCTTGAGTTTATTATCAACTAGATCTACAACAACATTCACATTAGGAGGATGTGAGCCATCATCTGAAATGGTGGATTGGACTCTCTTATAGGATTTTAACAAAAGGCGAGCCTCAGTTTGCCACCTGGAGCCATAATGCATATGCGTCATTGATTTTGTGGCTAGATCTCTGACATAACATTGTTTTTCAGAATGTGTGTGTTGACCACAAGATAGACAAGGATGGAGATCAAAACAACCATCGAGACATGTTGGTGAGTCGTAGAGCTTGTTTGTAGTTGCAGATGGTTGACAAATTTACTCCACAAAGCACAAAAATAGTGCTGCTCAAGTGTCAAAATGCGTGGAACAATCTAGAAATATGTTTAAGATCCAAAATTATAGAAATTTTACAATCATTCTACACTTGATGTGGTAATGACAAGAAGAGTAATATGAGAGGTGGTGGATATGTTTGAGCCAACAAGCATAAACTTCACTGTGAAATACACCTCCAAATAGGTAAAAAATGGTTGCGGCATCAAGCCCTTCGTTCTCACAATTAGACCTTGCGTCACTATAAAAGATAGCTGAGAATTACACACTTTTTATCCTCTTATCATGATGAACTTAGATGCTTCGAATCCAAGCGATCCATCACTTTGTGAATATCTACATGGTATGGTAATAGATATTCTTGCTACAATCTTGGCTTCTACGGGTATAGAGCTGATGGGCTACGAGCCACTGCGATTGATGATAGGAAGATGCAGGTGAGCCACTCGGGTTGGAGTTCCATAGTGGAGGTGGTAATGTAAGACCTACACTATTGCTAATTGACAAATGATTAGGGCCTCAAAGTTAGACTTGTGATGGAGGAGCTAAGAGTTGGATGGGAGGTGGAACGACAGGACGAAGCTTCACAACTAAGCAAATTTGAACCACATTGCTCAAGATTATGAATGAAGAGGAAAAGTGAAGTCTGAAGTCCACAACTAATAAAGTGAGAAAGGCCATAGTTGGTGCAAGTGGGTTTCAAGAAAGATGTATCCATACTTCATTCACCATCTCTGCAAACACAGAGGACCACTCAACCTAGGTCACACAATGACTTCTAATACCCGAAGTGCCACTCCCTCGGCTTGACTTGATGGATAGAACAAACAGAAAGAGAGTCGTGGAAAAGATTCTCGAGGCTATGAATAGAGTTTAAGAGCCGCGATTAGGGTCTACAATATTGGTATTAACAAAGATGGAAATTGGGCAATGGATTTGATATTTTTGTCATCTATTTCAGCTCTTTGTAATGTGCTATTATTGCAAGGCTTTGAGGAGACTTTCTACTTTGGCAGGAATGGACAATACATTAATTGGAAACGTGGGAGAATGAATAACTTGCTCTAATACCAATGTAAGGCCTGGAGATGTAAATGCAAGAAAAAGATTAACAAATGAAAATGGACAGGACTTAGACAAGAAGCAAGATATTCAATGAAAAAGCTTCATTTCATTCATTCAGAATGTTCATATTTAACAATCAGGATGACTGTTCAGCTTCTAGTGCAGCTAAGAAATATAAAATACAAAATATTATCCTATTACACCTAGGATTATGTACATTATTGTTACAAAAACTAACTTATATCTAATTGTTTCTTATAATACTTAAAAATTTGGCTTTACATAACATTTATTTAAGACTTTATGACATGATGCCAAAACCTAAATGACTATTACATTAATATTTTGTTTAAGGATACCCCATAGCATTCAAAAGTTGTACTCTGAAAATCAGAGTAAGATTTAAATCTATTTATGACAGGGATGCTCACAGCTACGCATGCTTTGGAAGGAACTATTTGTTAGTAGAGTGGAGGAACAGTAAATATGATCTGCTTTGGGCTTTTCACTCTCTAGCCTCTTTTCCCATGGCAAAGCTTAGGAGCATGTAATGCCTATAAGTCACCCTCGTCTCACAATTCTCACCAATGTGAGATTAACTCGGTTACCCAAGTACAATCTAAATGACAAGTATGATCCACCACTTTCTATCATCCTTGTTATAGTGTTTTTCAGCAGTACTATCTGAATGTTCCACCTTAAATTTGACTTTCTGGAAAGCAGATGATGTGCTCCTACTGTTACTGTTGAGGGACATCTAGATACTAGTACATAAGCATTACGCTTTGCTCCTATATGAATAGATATCTGTGCAGGATGTTGTAGTTCTGTATGTTGACCTTGGCTGTATTGTTAATAACATGCATACACAATTATAGTAGAGGATGTTGTAGTTTTTTGAAGGAGTGGAATGGATATGAAAGTAACATCTTGCAATTATTCAAGAGTGAATAGTATGCAGTTAGAATGTTAAACTATTGAATTGTCTATATTTCTCTGCACAATGTCATTACCACTTTGTTTGCTACTCTATCATGTGTATCATAAAAAGTAAGAAGGATGACTTTCAAGATATTTTTTGCTGTATTATTGATCTTCTCTTTAGCTATTTCCCATCTTTGCAAGGAAGAAGGATGGTGGCGTGCTTTTGCAATTGGAAGATTGTGATGTTTTTTCGTTTGACAGGTAATGATATTATACATTTATAGTTAAACTGGCAAGGGAATAACCCAATTTTTGTTTTCCTACAGGATGAAATACGCCGAGAAGCACAAACAATGAGCTTGATTAACCACCCCAATGTTTTACGAGCACATTGTTCATTTGTGGCAGATAAGAAGCTTTGGGTTGTAATGCCGTATATGTCTGGGGGTTCCTGTCTTCATATAATGAAATCTGTCTATCCAGATGGATTTGAAGAGGCAGTTATTGCTACTGTCCTGAAGGAGGTTCTTAAGGCTCTAGAATATCTACATAGCCATGGGCACATACATCGCGATGTCAAGGTATTATTCTAAAGACCATATTTATTAAGCAGTAACCTGTTTTCTAATGTCACGATTCTATTTATACTTGACTGCTACCTTAAAGTATAATAGTCTTAAAACTGTCAATCATCATATTATTTTGTGATTTCTCAACATTTTAAATTGTTCTCAATCATAATCAGTGTTGTTAATCAACAAGTTAATCTGCACCATCCAGATTCCATTTACCATTATTGATTGATCACTTTCAAAGATTGAATGCTTACTACTCATTGTGAGTTCTAAGTCGTTTGATGATTAAATCAGTGAATTGCTGAAATGAGGACAATAGGCCCCTTTATATTTCCCACTTGGGCAGTTGCAATCACATCTCACCAATATCAATGGATGCTGTTGATTTGGGAAAGTTAAAAGTAATATCTTCTTCGATGATCACTGTTGGGTTTCTTCAGATCAATGGCTCTAATTAATTCTCACATTACAGATGTGCAAGCCATTTAAAATGCCAAGTCGATGGAACCATAGAAAACACCTCATTCACATTTAGTGCACAGACATTGATGGTGACACATCAGATTTATTCAGACAAGAACTTTTTCTGGACTCAAGAGTGGGACATTATTCCATGGGTGTAAACATTGTTCTTCCCTTGGTCAAGGGCAGAAGAGAAGGCAATAAATCATGGCTTAGTCAGAGACATGGGAGGGAACTGTATGTACATATCAGATGTCATGATAAGTTTGCTTAGAGGCCTTCTACAGTGGCAGCAAGGCATGGACCGTCATGTCATGACTGTGCACATAAAAACTAAAACACAGCCGACATGAATTTAAGAAAAAACTAAAACTATAAAATAACTCATAAGTAAATAAAATAAAATAAAACAACTCTTAAGTAAATAAAATAACTCTTATGTAAATAAAAATAAAAATAAAATAATTCTTAAATAGTTCTAAAGTAAAACAAAATAACTAAATAAAATAACTATAAAATAACTCTTAAGTAAATAAAATAAAACAAAATAATTCTTAACTAGTTCTAAAGTAAAATAAAATAACTCTTAAGTAACTAAAATAACTCAAGATTGATATCTCTTGGCATTTTTTAGATAGATGTATTTAAGATATTATACTAGTGATTTAAAAGTTAAATCTCCTTCAATAACATCACAAAGGATTTAATCACAATTCAGGAGATAGACTTGGAACAATATGATGTTTTATGTGCAGAAACAACTCATACATTAATGTTTTCTTCACATGTTTAAGAGGAGAATAAAAATAGGTTCGACTTTAAGACCTTATCAAGATTAAAATAAATCAAGTCATCGTCTTAGGAGAGCATTTTGAGGTTAACAGGGTGAATGTTCAACTTCAATCTGTATGAAAAAAGAAGCAGCGAAAACAACAAGATGTTGATATCTACCAATGACCAAAAGTAGGTCAATCAGGCTCAAATTGTACATTCAGTTACAATAGAAAAATACTAGGCAAAAAAGACACTAGGTTATGAAGAATGGCTAATCATTAAGCTCTAAAGAAACGTGAACATAACTAAATGAGTAAACCTGAAGTTATGCCCTAAACCATGAGAAAGAAAGAAGATATGTTAATGTCCACAATTGACCAAAGTAAGTCAATGGGTCTCAAATGTACACAAAAACTAAGTATGAGTATAAATAGCCTTTGAGGGCAGGAT
This sequence comes from Cunninghamia lanceolata, assembly GCA_027924645.1. NCBI lineage: Eukaryota > Viridiplantae > Streptophyta > Pinopsida > Cupressales > Cupressaceae > Cunninghamia > Cunninghamia lanceolata. Next base: position 13,157,829 of record BSBN01000503.1, on the reverse strand, counting down.
CCATCAATGAAGCATGGACTTGAAGATGAATGTAGAGACCAGCAATGTCACATGTCTGTAGCAAGGTTAGCAAGGTTTGGTTTAGAAGAATCAACCTCACCATCCTCCATCAAGGACCAAGGGGGGCAGCCTGAACAATTTCAAGAGGAAGTTGGATGCTCCCCACAGAATCTCTTCTAACATCTGCAACCAATGAACCCTTGGTTGCAAAGAAAAATCTATTAATGTGTCCCTGTGTCTGTGATCCAGGCCAATGTACAGAGATAACACACACACACACCCGATCGATTTAATGATGCATGCCATAGATTAACTACTTGCCAAGTACTCACAAGTTTTTGCAACTTTAACTCGTGAGTCTGCAAAAACAAGTTTCTGGTGAGTTTTCCACTTTGACTTTCAAATACTTGGCAAGTCTGAGTGGAAAACTTGCGCTGTGCAAGCAGGCACTGTCAAACACAGAAAATTCATGGTTTGGACACTAAAAACATACAGTTTTTGGTATTTTTAAGTCCTGCATCTTGAGCAAATTGGAGTGAGTTTATAGTGGATTCTGTTGGTTACTTTTCCAGACTGGGTGCTTGTTCCCAGTTATCCCTACAAAGTAGCCATCATTGATCAACAGGATTCCTGGGCCAGGGGCCAACAGTACAGGAGATAGACTCTATAAATATCTCCTCTTATTCTTTAGGCTCTGCAGAACCAAGGGGGGTATTCCCTACTCAACATCCATAAAATAAAACTATGACTGACTAGGATGTTGACACAAAGCAGATAAATCCTCTCTTACGCAGACCAAAACTATGAGATTAGTGCAAAGGGGCTAGCTTTGGGCCTATATTCAGTTGTAGACAGAGGATTTTGGTCCTAAAAACTGCTAATGTCCTAAAGGTTTGTATTTGAAGTTTTAATTTGATTTTTGTATTTGGATGCAAAACTAGGACCTGGGGTGTAACCTCAATACAAGACTAGATCGGTGCCTATCCAGGGCTCAGAGTCAGTAGACATACACATGTGAATGGTTAGCATAAACCTATATTAATGATTGGATTTCAAGGGGGCTTGTTTAGCACCTGCCTTACAGATACTTCCCAAAACTAGGTGTTTAGTCATTCATACTTAATGATATCCCTGCTGCAACATGCCTTCTCAATGATTAACCTGAAACATTTAATTTGTTCCTTGAACAAAGGTAGGAGATTAAACATTCAATACAGAAAAAACTATATTCCTGAATCTTGAACAACCCTTAGCTGTCTTGATTCAAAAGAAAACATGCCCACAACTTGGAGACAAATGATTAAACACATGCACAGAGCATTTCTCATATAAAACAGCATGAAACCAATGAATTTATGCATGAAACATACAACATGAGACTCATAAACTCACAAGACATCAAGAACAGGGCCACCGATGAAGTTGTATTTTATTACAACACCAGAATTTTTGTCCAGTTTTTCAACAACCAAAAATGAGTGATACAGTTTGCATTTTATAGCAAAACTGTGTCCTCAGCCAAAATTACAACGGTCAACTCAAAAATTGCCAGATACAATGCATCGTGAGAAATAGTGCTCAAAATTGAATGCAGTCGGGAAGCAGAGGAAGAGAGCAGGTGGGCTCGGGATCTGAGCCGCTGCTCAAAGATTTGCATCTTAAATCTGGTAGTTGGCCTGTCCATCGTCAACCCATATCGCTGCATTTCTGCCATTAATGATTCAGCTACCCGCGGGATGCAGCAACGGACACATTTGAAGATTTCCCGCTCAAAAAACAGGCTGCACACAAAGAAACTCATCACTGCAGCGAAATTGAAAGATAGCCGTCGATTTTGATTCCATCGCTGAGATCTACGGCATAAAAAAAAAGCTGAAAAGTTGAGAACCAATGAAAATGTGCCACGTAGGCACTTCGCTCCTCTATCGTTGACCTTTCCAATCCTTATTTGGCCCTTTTCACCCTTGTATATGCATAAACATATGCATATACAAATTCCCTTTTTAAATCTTTGTATATGCAGGATGCATATACATACAATAGTGGAGCCCAAACTATTATAGAGCAAATCGAAATTCTAATCGGGTGCGGCTTGCATGTCCATTTTGCACTTATCGCTTTGTATATGCAAAAGCATATACAAGCACCATATATACAAGTCGGACCTCAAATTTTTACTCACTGCATTTCATTCCTCCATCGCGTCCGGGTTGTATGTCACTTCTTTGTATATCGAGTTGCATATTGCATATACAAACCCAACATACATGCAAACTGTGGATGTCAACACCTTATGAGCCGCATTGCAATCTTCTTTCACGTCCAGGCCTTGCATATTGCGAATGTACATCACATATACATTCCCCTTTGTACATGAGATACAAGACCCTCACTTGTATATCCGCGGGCCCCACCAAATGTATCTCCCCTTTCACTTGCTGCTTGCATGTCACATATACATTGCGACTTGTATGTTGGAGATACAAAATCCTTTGCATATCCGTGGGCCCCATCATTTGTATATCCTGCTGCCTTGTATATTGTTCCTTGCACGTGACCTTTGTATGTCTGAACATACAAACCAAATGTACTTGCAGACCCGATATACAAGTAGTGAATATTCCGGGGATCTGCGATAGATTCCCCCTTTGCATATGCAACCCGATATGCATCTAGAATGCATATAACTCAATTCCTTATCATTTTCTGGAGGCCGACTGAGATTTCTGACCCGCCAATATACAATTCACCTTTGCATATACAGAACTTAGCATTTCTCTCAAGGCGACAGGAAAAAGCAGTGAAACATTATGTGGGGGCTGGTCAACCTTTGAACACTAAAGCATGAGGATGAGACTTAATAACCAGGAACCCACCACAGAAAGCCAACATCATAATAGACAAAACAATGCAAGATCCCATGACTCAGAAAATTTAGGGTTTGAATGAGAAAACCTGCAAATGTTCAAGCTTGAAACCCTAAACATAAATGATTACCAGCAGATTCAAAGAGCAAATTTACGATGATGATTTTTCAGTGACAATCATCATAAATTCATATCAGTTATCAACTGGCTGTTGTATTTGCATGATGATGCGAATTTGTACTCCATTTGTATTCAAATTTAATAGAAAACACTTTCCCAATGTTGTATAGCCTCATTTGATTCATTTTGTAACTGTATTTTGCATAAAATTTATGTATTTTGGGAAATTTAAGTATTTTTTTAAGTTGCTAAGTTGGAAAATTTATGGTCTGCCGAGTCTGAATATGTGAACTATGATGCATGCTATCATCTGACACTTTGGAAGTAGTTTTTGACTGCCGGTACTTTCAAACATGTAAATACATGTAAAGGGCAGTGAACAGATTCATCTTTCCTGACATATAGTAAGTTGTATTAAATCACTACCCTGCATATGAACCATCAGTTCTGTTTATTAGAGTCAAAACATTTCAAAAAATAAAAATATTCTTCTAAGCACTTGTTTTCTAGTAGTTTCTGATCATCTGTTTGCTGATGGTACGAGGAGTTCATGGTCAAAGTTATTGCAACTTTTCAACACAATTACTTCCAAAAATTGCTAGCAAAAAATGGATCATGATCAGAAACGACTGCTTTACAAAACCTATGCAATTGCCAACATAATTAACAATAGCTTCCACCATGTTTGACATGTATCGATGATTCTTCATTGTCATAAAATGAGTGTATTTGTGAAGTAATTATGATGGCAAATTCTTTTTTTTCCCTTCAAAATAGGTAGTTGATTAGTAAAGCCTGAGGAAATCTTTTTCCATTACTGCCCAAAGATGTGTAACAACTGCAACAATGCTGGATAGAATACTGACTTAGTTTTCATTCATTTATGTATACCACATTTTGCGACATACTTATCCATATCAGTAGGTGTAACGGCATACTTATATATGGTGTCACACATTGTACAAGGTTATGAAGAAACTGACATGACCTTAAGGGTGTGAATCACAACTCTTTTAACACCTGTATTTAGAATCTTGAGGTTGGGGCCAAGTATATATATGTTCTTGAACTGCAAATGTATCATTTTTCCAGAACAATTTAGGATTCTTCTCTATTGCATCAATGATTTTTTTTACAACCATTGTTTTTGACATAGTCCTCCCAGATTTCTGTAACCCATTTTGAAACAATAACTGAAATTCAACACACAATAGTTTCTGCCTTTGTGAGATAGTGCATTTGCAAAAATTTTATCTTTCCCATTTCTACACAAAATTATATAGTCAAAAGTTTGGATTTTCTCTATTCACTTTTGTTGTTTTGTGGATAAGTTATTATGGTGGAGCATATATTTGAGGCTATAATGGTTCGTTTTGAAATTTACTAACTAATAACTTTTGCTTCCACTTAACCAAAGCAAGCATAACGACAAGCATTTCCTTATCATTTATGGACCACAAATTGTCTTTCGACACAAGTTCTTGGCTTTTAAAAGCTATCAAATGTTCAATTTATGCAATCACAACTCCAAACTTTGAGTCTGATGAATCTTATTTGATGAAGACCCACTTTGAAATATAATGTGTGGCTCACACACAACTAGAAGATAATGCTTCCATATTTTCTCCACTCCAAAACCTCCGTTTTCCTTCTTTAGTTCATATAAATGACTGTTTTTTCAGTAAATGCATTAAAGGTGCTGCTATATGAGTGTATGCCTTAAGAAAACGCTAATAATAAACTAAACCAACATATCCTATTCTTGGAGATACTCTTGGGCATAGGCCATTCCATTATTGTTTCACTCTTTTGGAGAATTGGCTTTAACTCTTGCACAAATTATATGCCCCAAATACTCTGCTTCTGTTTTCCCAAAGCTACATTTTGAATTCTTTAAATAATATTTATTTTCTTCATATATAGAATGCACTTGGTCAACATGACAAAGATAATCCTTTTGTTTTTGGTTATAAATCTGTTAATATCATAGTTCCAAAGAGTCTTGGAACAAGGGGACGGGGAGACCAAGGGCCTAGATTTAGAGATAGTGGTTGGAGCATGTCTAGGGGTGGAGCCCCCAGCGGGGTTGAGGGGCAATGCCCCTCGCAGGGTTTGGGGGTAGCTTCATGGTGCATGCCACTTTCATAATTTTATCAACATGTTTTCTTGAACACCAAGTCCTCACTATTTCTAACCAAATTGCCATTCTTTAGAGGACTAACAGTGAAGCTGAATATGTCTAGTCTAATGGTTACTACAGGGGTGTTCGACCTTGTGTAGTGCTCTGCACCATTAATGGTGTATCTGTGACACTTGCTAGAGATGGATGGATGATACTTGTTTTATTGTGAGCATTTGGGAAGTACTCTAGTGTGTCACAGACCATGGAAATGTTATCGTAGGTACCGCAAGCTATGAGGATGATCTTGATGTTACTACAAGAACCTTGTTTGGTAGATCCTCCTAGATCACAAGTGGTATTGGAAATTCATTCCTAACAATCATCTTCTTTCTAAGTTATTGGGTTTGTCCTCAGTTGCCCTCGTATTTGGTTCGAATAGGTTTGAGTCCAAGGATAGGGATGGGGATTGGTTTTGTGGGGTTCTGCTTTGGGCATGGTCGCACGTACTTGGGGGGTATCTGGGTTGCTTGAGCAGTGACTTGGGTGAACCTCATTTAGGGAAAATATTCTCAAGCATTGCTTGATCAACCGCCTTATCATTTTTGCTGTGATCAAACTCTTATCAAGGACCTGTGCAGGTGTATTCGCTTTTGCCATGTGTAATGTCCCCTTTTAGGATATTCCTGATTTCTTTACTTGTATACAATAAGATCACTAGAAAGGGACATTAGAAATATTAAGGATCAATAAATTAAGATAATATTCATATCATAGCATTATTCATACTAAATTCATCTATAACAACATAATTAATAATAAGAACAATACTACATAACATAAATAATGAGATCAAATCATCATAGCATAATCCACATTCATTTCAATTCATAACACAATTCAGTATCGACTATATTCAAGTCTTAATTCTTACTTCATTTCTAATTCTCAACCATGGATGGGGAATTACTTGTCTAGGGCGTGCTAAACCATCTCAAATCTCATTGGGATGGAATTACTCTGCCTCTCCCTAACAAAACCTTGCCACTCACTCACAGGTTAGAGGCAATAGAAGTAAATAGGCATTGAGTTTGAACATACCATTACTTAATGTGTTGTGAATGTAATTTATTGATGTTTTCCTTTATATATTTCATAGCAAGTTTCACAATGTTTATATACATACATGTCTAATGATAATCTTTCAGTTATATGCATTTGTCACTACTTACCACATGGAATTCATCATAATAAACATAGGGTTAGACACATCATACCAAGAGGGTGATTCTTGTCTTTGTATCCTTTAGAACTCTTAAGGATTTTATTCCTTCTTTCTATGCTATCTACAGCCCGATAGATTCTTCTTCTAGATCTGCCTTATCCATATAGTATTCCTTGCTACTGTAATTTCTTCTTATATTTGAGTATATATAACATATATCTCTATTCTCAATCTCCCCTCTTAGAATTATATATAATTTCTTTGTTTAGTATAAAACTGTTCACAAATCGGAATATATTTATACTAAATATTTAATTTTATATTTGTAAATATATTTATTAGTTTATATATATATATATTAATATTTACTTTAATAGTTATATTTGTATTTATATTTATATTTATATCTATCATTTATAAATATAATAATATATTCTTGTTAATTAATATAAATATATATAAATATTTATATAATAATATTATTTAATATTATTCATTAAATATTATATTATACATGTTTATTTAAATATGACTAAACACCACATTTTACGAAAGCGACTTCACCATCTTTATCATGATGTTTAAATCTTTAATTTAAACAATGCCTTAATGTCGGGACATCACACCATGTTTGCTTAAGCAATTGAGCTAAGTCATTCATTCTACCCTATGGATGTGACTTTACACGTCATTCGGTAATTCATTTTGCATTCACAAACTTTTCTCGCACTGTCTCATAATGTGAGTGATGCGGATTTTTTTGCATTTTGTCTTATAAAAGACATTGCATATGCCTATCCCTACCATGCTATTGCTTTTTATTCTAGACATGAATTCAATATCGAATTCAACTCTAGACAACATGGAGTCTGCCTTTCACATGATTTCTTTCTCACACTAATTATGTCTTTTGTGGATGCAAAGGAAAATGAAACCTGCTTGATATTCAATAATGTTTAAATGTTTATTTTTATATTTTTTATAAATATAATCATTGACTAAGGCAAATGACAAATTATATAAATACATACATACATACATGTGCAGATCATCAATATTAGATCAGCATCCGTACGTAACATGCCCATCCATATTTTAGACAGCCAGCCAGCTCCCCCACCCAGAAAGGAAGGGTGTGGGGGAAGTCGAAAGGGTGGGGGGGGGGAGGGGAGTCTATTTTGATCGAAAAAGAGGTGGGGGGGGAAGTCGAAAAAAGGGTGGGGGGTGGAGATTCATCTTAGGGTCGGAGGTGATTATATATATAGAGTATGTCTAAACCCAGCTGTACCAAACCTGGGGAAAAATATTTTGCCGTAGTGGTGAACCTGAATCCCAAATCAGCAACTTAATCTTCTTTGATCATCTAAAGTAAATGTATAGGTTGCGGGACTGTCTTAATCTGCACTATTATGACTTGTGCCAAATATGGCTTTTCCTTGGAACTGTAATACCTAAGTCTAACAAATCATTCACTAATTGCTCAATTCCTATTTTGTCATGGCAAGAATATTGATAGTGCTCAACATTGACGAGCAAATCCTCAAAATATTTCAAATCTATATTCAATATCTTGTTTGTGTTGGATATGTTTTGTATACTTTGCATGTTTTAAACCCCTCATAGATTGTACAACTGCCACAACTAGTCCGGTCTGGGGCATTGCCTTAGCCAGGGGCTATGGGGGGCTTGTGGCTTCCCATGTGGGGGTTTGGGGATGGAAGTCCTTGATAAAATTTATTTCGGCCCTTATAGGTGGTCTTTGGTTTGGGGTTTTATAACCATTGTATTATAATACTGCTTAGTAGTTTCCTACATTGATATGCCTAATATACTTGTTACATTTCAGAATAATATGCAAATATTATTATTAAAATTAGATGATTACAATGTAGAGCAACACTTTATTTAAAGAGAATACAAGAATGTTTCTATAATGAGCACAGGTGTTTCACAAGGAAACTACAGCTCATAAAGCAAACTAGATAGAAACAAGCAAAACTAAAAGCAGAAATAGAAACTAACTATATTGACCATTAAGTAACTAATTATTGCTTTAATAATACTCACACATGGATTAGGGTTAAGCACAAATGCAAAATATCTTATTTATTGAGAATGGTTGGATTAATACAGTAAGTCAGTGATATTTTGCTGGGTTTTTACTTGAAAGGGTTTCCTAGGATAAATTCTCCTGTTATATTGTGAGTGTGCCATTATTTTCTTTTGACTACTTTTAAGATTTTGTTAGCATTGCTTCTCTTGTATCTGTTTATCAATATTATTTCTCTTCAGTTTGTGGGGTAGCTGGAAAGTCTTTTAAGACCACTTCCTGTTTATAATAATCTCATTCATTGCTGATTTAGTAATTAATTCTTATCTTCTTCCTTTCCTGCAACTGCTTCAACAGCATAACATCTGGCTACAAATGTTGTTGCCTCTTTTCAAATCATTACCTCCATTTTATGAGATAATACCAGCTTGGTTGATGGGAATTTGATTCCTTGAGTGATGCTGACCTTTCCCACAGAAACATTATGACATTTCCCTTGACAAGTTTTGGTAGCACCATCATTGAGTGTCGTAGCTACAGGTAACATCAAAATTGATTGTGGGATAAACAAACAAATTGAGTGTTCTGGTTGTGGACATTCTGATGAAATTGTGAGTACTTACACAAGAGAGGACATGATTTTCTTTTCGTTATTATATTATATAAATTTCAATTTTTATGGTCGGAGGATGAATAATCCTTGTATGACCTTCTCCCTAAGCTAGTTGATCACTGTCAGAATTAGAACTGTTTTGGCATCATATTATGAATGCCTCATGCACCATTATCACTTCCACCTTGCTGCTCACCCTGTCAAAGAGTATAATATCTTGCAGACCTCTGTTGTTTTGTCTTTCCTGTTGTCTTTTCTGTTAAAATTACTATGGTGAGATTGTGCTGATTTAAACTTTTGATTACTGGTCATTGACTTCTTAATTGGAAAGGATGAATATTAATTCTTAAATTGAGCTTTATGAATTTCATCTTGAATAGTTTTACCTTATGCATGTGCAACTTGTCCTTAATATCTTATTGAAGACCACCGATATAGGATTCAAACAACAAATTTTAGGGAACATTTTTCACAAAAGTTGCTAAGGTTGCCCAATTTTAAGATTATTCATCGATTTATTTACTTTGGTGAATTGGCACCAATTGACTAAAATAATCAGTCTCTGGAGGTTTAAAGCATTTTAGGGGACTGCCAACAAATCTGATCCAAGTACTTGTGAATCTCTCCAGTTTTTTACACTGCTAATTGGACCACTTTCTTGCCACTTGGATAATTGATTCTAATTTCAGAGTCGGTAAGTTTCAACAAGAAATTGTTCTTCATCTTGTTAAGTTGTTCAGTATCTTCCTAAGTGTCATCGTTGTTGCACTCAGGAATATCAATCTTCATGTTCATTTTGCGTAGGGATTCCATTCTCAGTTTAAATTTGTGTCCGTATTTGCCTTCCAAGATTATCCCTCATTCTCTGACCACCCTTGCCACAGCTACATGAGTGTAGACAGGGGCAGCCACTGGTAACATCAAAATTGACATTTCCCTCAACAAGTTCTGGTAGCACCATAATTGAGTGTCATAGCTACAGGTAACATCACAATTGTTTGAAGGATAAACAAACACATTGAGTGTTCTGGTTGTTGAGATATTATCATATTTATGAAATTATGAATATTTACACAAACAAGGACATGACTTTCGTTTCCTTATAATAAATTTAAATTTTTATGGTCTGAGGACGAATAATCCTTGTATGACCTCCCTAAGCTAGTTGATCACAATCAGAATTAGTAAGTACTGTTTGCCTTCATATTATGATTGCCTCCTGCATCATTATCACTTCCACCATGTTGCTCACCCTGCGGAAAGTGTAATATCTTGCCAGCCTCTGTTGTTTTAGCTTTCCTGTTGTCTTTTCTGTCAAGTTTACTATGGTGAGATTGTGCCGATTTAAATTTTTGATTACTGGTCTTTGATTTCTCAATTGGAAGAATGAATATTAATTCTTAAATCGAGCTTTATGAATTTCATTCTGATTCAAACAACAAATGTTTGGGAACATTTTTCACAAAAGTTGCTAAGATTGTCCAATTTTATGATTATTTATTGATTGATTTACTTTGGTGAATTGTCACCAATTGACTAAAATGATCAGTCTCTGAAGTTTCAAAAGTTTTTAGGGGACCACCAACAAATCTGATCCAGGTAAGTGTGAATCTGTCCAGTTTTTGACGCTGACAATTGCACTACTTTCATGCCACTTGAATACATTTATTCTAATTCAGATTTGGTAAGTTTCAACAAGAAATTGTTCTTCATCTTGTTAAGTCGGCCAGTATCTTCCCAAGTGTCATTGTTGTTGCACTCCGGAATGTCAATCTTCATAGTCATTGTGCATAGGGATTCCATTCTTAATTTAAATTTGTGTTCATATTTGCCCATCAAGATTACCCCTCATTCTCCGGCCACCCTGGTCACAGCTGCATGTGCGTAGACAGGGGCAGCCACTGGTGTTTGCAGTCTCTTGCAGGGACCTTGCATGCCTGTATGCATTTACCTATATCATCAGTGTTCAGACGACCCTCTTCATAAAGTCTTAAACAATCGGCCAGCCCTAAATTGATTGCTGCTTATCTTAAGCTTGATGTCCCTTCATGTAGTCTGGCATGATTGAGGGAGAATGGATTTATTTTAGGTTTGCATTGGCAGCAGGAGTATCCCAAGGTTTCAGAGGCTTTGCTCTGATACCTCTTGGTTCAAAGAATTAGAAAAGTATGATAATTTATTATCATATACATTTTTTGGTGTTTTTAGTCATTCCAGGTAAGTGTCCAGTTCCAGTGACGACAAAGATAGGGCTGAAGTGATTAGCAGGCTGTAGCTTGTGTATGTCACGGGCAGGGTCAAACCTGGGTCTTATCTTATAACAGCCGACCTGCTAACCAGTTGAGCTAGTAGCCATGGATGATATATTGATAAATATATAAATGAAGATTACAAGACATAAATAGGACACCATATATAGACTTCAAGGTTTGTGAGTAAGTAATTAATTAACGTAACAGGTTTATAAGGTTTGTGCACACTTTTCACTGCTGTATCATACTAGGTGAACTGAACCTCGCACATTGTTATGACAATTCGATACAATTTTCAGTCTGGTAAAAATGCTCTAAATGCAATAAAGATGGTACATGGAAGAAAAAGGATCAATTCTATTTTGTCTGGAATGACAGGTAAGAGGTTCAATGACTAGGCTAAATAAACAAGATGGAGCTGACACTAACTGCAATCAATAAAATGAAAATTCTCTCAAGTATTTAGCTGAGACACAAGGGCTTGCTCAAAGAGAGGAGTGCACTTAGATTTAAACAGGTATGGGTGGTCTTGACGTGTGAAAGAGCGAAGCTCTTTCTAGAGGTTTTCGCTTTCTCATTGGTTGCCACCTCTAATAACTAAATGGAATCAAATACAGGAGTAGCAAATCTCCAAGCTCCCTCCTTTGTGTGGCATAATGGCTTTTAAAAGTTGACCAACCACTATATGCTACAGAAAATGCCATTTATATAAACTATATTACAACACATGCAAACATGACAAAATACCAACATAAGGTGGTCATCGGAGAGTTGCTTAGATTTAAACAGCAATGGATATCCTTGACACAAGAAAGAGCAAAAACTCTTTCTTGAGGTTTTCCCTTGCGTCTTTGGTTGCCTCCTCTAATAACCAAATGGAATCAAATACAGGAGTGACAGATCTCCAAGTTCCCCCTACATGTCATTATATAGCATTTAAAAATTGTCCAACTACTATATGCTACACAGAATGCCATTTATACAAATTATATTACAACACATGCAAACTTGATAAGGTACCAACATAAGGCCATCATCAAGGGGTTACAGGGATTTAATCAACAGTATAATGGTGAGGTAAACTATTAGTTCCAACTTTGATACTCTGCATATGTTACATTTTTGAGCTTTGAAGAAAGAAGGTGATGAGCTTCTGTAGATGAAGAATTGATATTGGAGTCTGCATGACTCCTCACTTTTGGGAAGTTCCTATGATTTTGTTTTATGTGCTAGACATTCAGAGAAAAAGGATATTTGACTGTTCAAACACATTTACAGCAAGTATACTAGAGACAGACAGGGCTTCTTTTCAGTGGAATGGATATGTTTTCAAATATCATATTTTTGATATATACTGACTGTGAAAGGTGCTCATGCTTTTACTAAATTTTTTGGCATGCTTAATCTTTATCTTGTGAGAAATGTGTGAATTTGCCAATGTTTAGCCTTATCTTTATTGGTGTTTTCCAATGTCATATTGTAGGGGTAGATTCTCTTGTATGTCATATGAATCAGAATATTTACTTCTAGTGGACAATTGATTCAACAAGGAGGATCAACCACATGCATATTCAGACATGTTATGCAGTTTTTCATAGTGTGTGAATAAGTCTTCACGGCTTATTTTATAAAAAGGCTAATATATGAGCATTTCTTATTTACCAAGAGTCACTATCACATCTCTTTTTTAATAAGCCAGAAAAGGTTGTTATGTCTAAACAATCTTAGTTGCTTATTTCAGTCCTCTTGGAATTATATTTATTTGCTATGGGTTTTGTCTTATCGTTTGCATGACTGTTCTTGTATTTCACATTTTTATTGTAGGATATGTTAAATTCACACTTGGAGTGCATAAGGCAAATTTAATGATGATCTAGACATAAGTTCGTCCTATCAAAAAAATATTTTTCTTCATATGGATGTAGGAACTGAAGATCAATTTTCTTATTTCAGCCCTCTTGGGATTACATTTATTTGCTATGGTTTCTTGTTATCTTTTGCATGATTGTTCTTGTATTTCACATTTTTATATGTATGATATGGTAAATTCAGGTTTGAGGTGCATAAAGCATATCCTATGTTTATCTAGAAATGAGTTCATTTTCTTTATATAGATATTGGAACTGAAGCCTAATTTTATGTTCTTTCCTGCTAGCTGGATTTACTGTGTTAAAAATGAGATATGCCTCTTCACTCTTGATGTCTAAGCTTTTAACCCGTCCTTTCTTAATGCTACAGGCTGGAAATATTTTGGTTGACAATAGTGGTGCAGTTAAGTTAGGAGATTTTGGTGTCTCTGCTTGCATGTTTGATACTGGCGATAGACAAAGATCCAGGAATACTTTTGTGGGGACCCCATGCTGGTGCATGTTTCTAAATCTAAGCTTTCCGTATCAAAATTCCCAATTATGAGTTTTGGTTTGTGGCCATTTTTTAATGTGGAAACTACTAAATATGTTTTATTATTGGCTTTATCATTAATACATTATACAGGATGGCACCTGAGATTATGGAGCAAATCCATGGTTATGATTTCAAGTGAACATCTCACTTCCTTACTTTTCTATTTCGTTTCTTGTCAGTGTCTCATCATGGATAATGAATCTTTTTAAAGAGCTTTTGTAATTATTCTACCTTCTTGTGGATGAATTTCATGTAGAGCCGATATATGGTCGTTTGGAATAACAGCTTTGGAGCTTGCCCATGGTCATGCTCCATTTTCCAAGTACCCTCCAATGAAGGTAGAAACTGCCTCGATTTTTTGTACTGGATAATAGGGATTATTGCTTGTGACTTACTGTTATTGTTTGTGCTATAGGTACTGCTTATGACATTGCAGAATGCACCTCCAGGCCTGGACTATGAAAGGGATAAAAGATTTTCTAAAGTATGACATTGAGTTGGAGCGTTATTCATGATTTTGTATATTATACTTTGTGTTCATAACTCATGGTTCACTATGGCCACCCTTTCAAGCAAGTAATAGCTCTTATATTTTTGTCATTCCAGTCTTTCAAGGAAATGATAGCTTCCTGCTTAGTAAAGGATCCAACAAAGCGACCATCTGCAGAAAAGCTTTCAAAACTCTCCTTCTTCAAGCATGCGCGATCGAATGAGTACCTGGCTCGGACTGTGCTGGATGGTCTACCTCCACTAGGTGATCGCATTAGGGCATTGAAGGTTAGCTTAAAACACATTTAACTTTGTATACACAGAAATGGTTTTCTGAGTTTATTGACTTGCATTTGTTTTATATACTTTTTCTTGTCAGCTGTGGAAGATCCCAAATTATTGACTTTGATGCTTTTGCTTCAGGAAAAAGAATTAGATAGACTTGCACAAAAGAAAATGGCTTATGAAGAAAAAGAAGAGATATCACAGGTATGTTTATGTATAATAACCCCTTTCCTTGAGTCATTAGTTAACCTGCAATTATGCACTTAAGTCACCTAATGTTTTTTCTTTTGAAAATAAAAAAGCTTACTCAACCAATTTTTTTTTCCTTATACTGATTATAGTTTTATTATTTGTAACACGTCTCATATCTTGGTAGTTTGTCTACTGATTGGAACATGAATACAATGACCAAATTAATTAATATCTTCTAGTTAACTTTTTTATTGACATTTGTTCACTTTAAATTGTGGCACCCAATATTTTTATAAATGTAATAATTTATTCCAATTTAGAAATGCTAGCTTTGTAACCTTACCAAACCATGGAGATGGTACAGACTTACATTCTTGCACTAAGTAGGGCAAGCTCTCTGTATCATGACAAATCCCTAGACCCAAATCTATTCCTCGGGGGACCAATTCTTTGGCCTTGCCTACATACTCGTAAAGGGAATTGGAGGCTTTGTAGTTCGCCACATACTTTAGTATAAGGAATTCATCCTCCCAATTTGGGACAGGATTCCTGACCTCTCTTCTCTCGAAACCATTAATTATGCACTAGTACTCTTAAAAATAATGTCCCCTTTCATCTTTTCTACTTAAAACAAAAGAAGGATGCCATTTTATATAATACAATACATGGAAAGTATCAATTACCATCTGTTAGGTATCATCTGTTGGTGTGAACGGGGTATATTACCTAACTAGTATTAGGTCCTATTCACACTTGTCTAGTTTACTTAGGGCATTTAATATTTGTGTCTCATTTCATAGGATTAAAACACTTGTCATGATCACATGTTGGCTCATGTCTCAACCTTGCCTATATAAGCAAGGTTTCTCGTTGTACATGTGTGTGGGTCATATATTGTATATCTTGTACCTTATGTGCATCATTATCATTCTTTGGCAATATAGTGTTGTTATTGCTTCTCTTTTGTTGTGGAAGGTTGTTTTGGTTGCAGGTGATCTTGAGCATCTCTTGAGTCTATTGTGCGACTCTTACATCATCTATGCCAACAACCACAAATAACGAATTGACCATTAAACTTCTCAATTCCAACTAATAGTTTAACTTATGTAAGAAGAAATTAGGGTTTAACATCTATCTGTTCATCTAGTTATTTTTGCAAACTCTCTCATTGTTTTCTAGGATCTATATTTTAGTTAGATACCTTCCAATCTTGGTTTTCTTATTTTAAAATCATATAACATGCCAATCTAATTGTGGAGTTCTAATTTCTTTTAACTCTATCCAAATATCAAATGACTAACTCAATTATTATCCATTAACTAAATACAAAATCAAACTAGAGCATTAAACTTTATGTCATGAAACTTTAATTTGAAAAGCCAATGTTCAAAACTATTTGGATATTCTAACTTAATCTCACAAACAATCCCAATTTATGATTCTCTAGTCATTTCCATTATAACGTTGGTACTATCTTTAATCAAAATCATTTACAAGTACAAATCACATTCTGAGGCTTCAAAATTCTGATTCTATTTCTTTTACGAATTACGTTACCAAGATATAATTAAAGGGTTTCCAATTCCCTTGATACACTTATTGTCTTTTCTTGTTCAAAGAATTACGTTACGGAGATATAATTAAAGGGTTTCCAATTCCCTCAATACACTTATCGTCTATTCTTGTTCAAACTATCCTTAAGGTCCCGCTTGTAATTATTATCTAGTTGTCGATTTACATTGATAAACCATAAGTGTTTCATTATATTGAGTTCATTTTTCTTATTTGACCATAATATAATGACTTTATTTGTAATCTATTCTTTAGTTGATCTCTAACACGTATACGCAGATAGTTTCAGTTTCCTTATCATGAAGCAACTTATTTTGACAACTTTCAAAACAATAGGCATTTAGAAAAACCTATCAATGTCAATATATAGTCAATGGTCCAAACATTCAAACGATAGTCTAGCATCAAATTTCAACACAACACGTGAGCTTAATTCATGTTACATGTATATAAAATGCCGTATGATATGTCATAGGATAAATTATAAGATTAGCTTTATCATAATCACGTTATCAAATTCTCATTCTTTCATAATCTTTCGGTGTAGAGAGTAGGTAGACATATGATAGTTCAACTAGTTGTAACATCGTTAACTCCACTAATGAATTAGGGTTTCTACATAAGTGATGATGGAACTAATTTATTAAAGTAGGTGATGATGAATTTCCAATTTTGAAAGAGCATTTTCATTCTCAACTCATCCATTTTAGCTTACTAGGCAATTGTTCTATTCAACTTCTACATTTGACGTAGATGCATGCAAGATGAGATTGGTTTGATTAGCTGATTCCATTGGACTGCAATGCCCAATGGCATGCCTACATATCCGCATGTGTAGAATCAAGCTCATGTAGTTCTTCTAAGCGCATGTGCAAAATCAAGCTCATGTAGGATTTTACAGAGTTAGCTTGAAGGAAAAATAAAGCAAAGTTTGGGATTTGAATAACTTATCTTTTGTTGAATCAACTCTTTCCAGATCTTTTCTTTTTTTTCCTCAAGTCTTTGCTTCGTTCTTTCCTTTCTTTACTACCTTTTCTTCCCTTCCTTTGCTCGGCGATGATGCCCTCCTCTTTCAGAGCCCAAACCCTGTTTTTATAATTTCTTCCTCCTGCATCCATTGGCAGCACTAAGTAATGGCATGCATTTTCATTGTCTCCTTTTAAAGGACTTTCTTTTTCTCCCATTTACTCCCACAACCAAAGTCTATCCATTCATTTAATTTCTCTCTTTTTTAAATTTTTTTATGTTAAATTTGAAAAAAAAAAATGACATGAATGCATATCTTGACAGCTTGCCCATTTATTACATTATCAAACAATTATTTAATATCATTTAGCTATTGGAAATGCAATTTAATTTCAATATTCCAATAACAGCAAATGTTATAATTATATGTGTTTCGAATTTATAATATCCTCATTATTAGTAATATATTAATCTTAATGACAGTCACTAGTGGAACTCAAATAATTGAACAGAGTAAGGTGTAGATTCATTTTGGATAACGTGGAGTGTGTTCTGGAGAGCTTGAAGTGCACAAACACATTCCTATATAATAATTATTTAATCCTCTTTAGGCAACTCTATACAAATAACTGTATTCCATGTAATATCTCAAAATGTTGATATATTGTTAGTACAAAATCTAAAAAAAGAATTCTATTATATCATCTTAATAATAAATATCACAAACTGAGTTAAACCGATTAAATCATTCCACCATCAACTGCCCATACGCCCATTGGATTCAGCCAAACACTATGCTCATGTAGATTAGTTGTTGATTAGCTAGCATATTAATTATGTAAATGTGAGATGCATTACATTGTGTTCATGTTTTGTATCTCAATAAATTTTTTTAGTGTTTAGCTCTGTAGTTTGTCTTAAGAAACGAGTCGATTGCCTTAAGAAACAAGAACCTGCTGTAGAAGGTACCTTTATGTATAGAAATGACCAATTAAATTTATAACTCCATCTGTCCATCACTGATCACAGTACTAAATCCAACAGTTGACCATGTAATGTTGTTGGTGGCATAGCTATCTCCAAGCATGCTTTCTGATTCCCCAGATCAACCATGGCAATGAATAATTTCTCAGATGTAGGTGTAGCAGGACCATTATTAATGCACCATCTGCACATAATAAGGGGAGTGCGTCACACTGAACAGAAACCTGTTTGTACAAAGAAACTTTGATGCAGCTTGATAAATACATTCTGTACCGTAGACATCTAAATATTTCAGCAAGGTGGATTTTGCCTAGTCTGTCATACGAAGTTTTCCCTAAAGTTACTGGATCTACACAACTTTGAGTTCATATATGCTTCATTTTCAATTAACATAGTGTTTGATTTCAAGCTCAATTTGAAGGACGACCTGAAGCATGGGAATTAAATAGCCATGGTTTTATTTCAGTTGTTTCTTGCTGCCTCAGAACCTGCAGTGCATGTTCTTCATTACCAATGCAAGCTTCCTTGCCTATGCCTGCTTGCTTTTTTAAAAATGGACCTTCACCCTCATTTGAGTCCTATTATATTGTTTTCCGCACATCTCACAAATAGAAGGCACTGTAATACTTACACAGAGGGTAGATGGTATCTTCATCACCCCCAGACATTCTCAGAGACACATAATTTTTTCACAATATCTATAGTCCTTTCATTTTATAAAAATAAAAAATCACTAAATTGAATATGTAACAAAAATTAAATAATCTGCTTTCTAGAGTCTAAACACCTGTAAAATGCAAATATCTGGACAGTAGAGACAGTAGATTTAATCTCCAATCTTTCTAATGGAAGCCTGGAATGCAAATTAACATATTTAAGCTGTTGGTACCTGCAGCTAGAAACTCCCGAGACTTGCTGTTAAACCTCTTCTAAACGGTGGTGCAATAGTGAAGAAATTTCTGAGCTAGTAAGCAGAATGAGAAAATGCTAAGATTGGATGAATTTAAAAATGATAGAATTCAGAGATGTCTTTAAGATAAATTAGAGATAGAAGATGTTCTCAAAAAGAAAATTCTCTCTTGGAGGATGCTGAAAACCTATATGCACAATTTTAGTTTTTTCTTTTTTTAGGGATGTCTCCTGAAAACAACAGGGAGATCTGGAGACTTCTCAACTGTCCCCAACCTTTCTTCCACCCAAGAGATGAGTCCCAAGTGTTTGGAGATATATTTCCCACTTCCACTGTTTTAAGGGTTAATAAATGTTAAATACAAATGGGGTTAAAAGTATTCCATCTACGTCAACTGATTCTTCAGAACCACCCCTACCCTCTCCTGTACCCATACGAGTTCTTGATAATATCCAGGGTCTGATTCTCCTTGGAGAAGTCCCTTAAGAAACTTAAAATGAAAACAGGAAAAACTTAACCTAAACTAACCCAACTTGTTTCTAACCCTTGCTCCTCCAACCTTCCTGCACCCAGGCCACAAAAAAATTAACATTTCTCACACTCTTTTGTGGTAACTTAGATTTTCATTTGTTATTCTTGTGGAGATTGTTCATTGCTCTTTCACTCTATTCCATTGACAGGTTATCTGTACTCTTCAATTTTTGTCATGCTCTATCACTGCGTTGTACTGATTTCATGTGTATTTTACTTCTTTTGTTGTGCTCTATCAGTGTTCCAGTTATAGTTTAAGCATATTAGATGTATGTTTAAAGTTTCATGTTATCTAATCCAAATATTGCATACCAAAGTTTTGCAAATGAGAATTCAGCGGAATATGCTTTTCGTGATTGGACAACATGTATAAAGGCGTTTGTTCATGCACAAATGCAAGTATGAGCTTGAAGAGCAACCAGTGTAGAGTTAGCATAAAAAATTAGGAAAATTGTGGTTTGCTAAATTGTTGTCTTTGTTTTATGAATTTAGAATGAGTACAAGCGAGGGATCAGTGCCTGGAACTTCGATCTAGAGGACTTAAAAGCTCAAGCTGCTCTGGTATGGAATATATAGTCCTCTTGACAACTAAGTGGGAAGTTCGGTGGAGTAATGCATGTTTGCTTTCATTGTATTGATATATATAAGTGCTGATAAGATAACTTTTTGTGTCTTTTTTATTCATGCCCATACCTTGGTCTAATTCCGTTGCCTTTTACATAGATTAAAGATGATGACGAACTTCCTGCCATTAAATATGAGGCGGAGCCTCAAATGCCAACAAAGGGAAATAAGGACCAAATTAATAAACCATCATATATTCAGTCTTCTGTGGCCTCTATCACTCATAAAGATGAGACTGCTGAAAAGGTAAGCAGGTTTGTTTACCAAAACTAGTGAGGTAATAGTTTTGGAACAGAAGGCTACAAGCAAATACTTTTACAGAATACTGT
Organism: Cunninghamia lanceolata; assembly: GCA_027924645.1. Taxonomy (NCBI): domain Eukaryota; kingdom Viridiplantae; phylum Streptophyta; class Pinopsida; order Cupressales; family Cupressaceae; genus Cunninghamia; species Cunninghamia lanceolata. The sequence continues at coordinate 13,137,298 of BSBN01000503.1, read as the reverse complement.
ATTTTCCTCGTCAGACTTGATAATTAGGTTATGAATGTGTAAAGATTATCATTTTGTTTATTGAAAATGATAATCTGGAGGCCCCAAAACATTTTTATAACACCATTGAGTATACAGGATGGAGACCATGTGACGCGCTTTCAGCCAGGCTCTCTGGCATCTACTTTGCCACTTCGGTGTCTAAATGGTCTCAAGTATGGAAGAAAAACCAAATTTTTTCAAGCTAGCAATTTGTCTTTTTTATTTTATTTTTAATATAAGCACAATGGTTCCATTTTTTTTAATAAATTATGTGGAAGCCAAAGAAGGTAATAACCTGTATCAGTAGTGGGATTTTTGAGTTTCCTCTGGATAAATAATATCTACATACGGTTTCTCTGTTGATGTTTCAACTACTTTATGATTTTGATTTATATTCAGTTTTAATTAGATTTGTAGCCATTATTTAAAGACTACATTTTGGATCAGAGCATATAAGTTAATTTGGTTTTAAAATTAGAGATCTCAATGCTTCTGAACTTCAATAGAGTAATGGCTAGTTTATAAAGTATAACTGAAATTATATAGTTTTTTCAATGAAAATGTTGCAGAGGGCAATTTGATGTTTTTGAGGATGATGTTCAGTGTGACAGCCCAACATGGAAGGAATGTCAATATACCAAGTCTGAACTTGGTAGAACACATGATATGCAAATTCAGAAAGGCAATGTTGAGAAGTTTAAGAATGATGATAGAAAGTTGAAGCTTCTTGAGGATGGAAACTCTGCCTCAACACAAGGCCGCAAAGTATTGAGTGGGCCGCTTGTACCAGAGCATGTGCATGCATCTTACAGATTACGAGTTGGCGATGTTAACAGGCAAGATTCGATAAATAATATTATTTTGGGAGCTTTTCTGTAAAATACTAATATTTTCTTTGTAAGAGTAGGGGAGTGGATCTAAAATTCAAATACGGACTTTCTACTACCCTGTTGAGTGAATTCCTGGTATTTATCAAAATGTAAACACCATTTGTCATCTTGTTTCCACTGAATTATTTGTATATGCCATCCTACCCTCACAAGATCCTTTGCATTAAACAGCATTTAGGAACATTGACTGTAAGAGGAATTATTAACTATGGATTGTGTTGTGAGGTGCATATAAATTTATAATAAGATCTGTTCTAAGGACATATGAGTAAGTGGATCACATCTTCAAATCAAGGAGATCAATTGTGCCCATAAAGTTCCTTGAGCCACTTCCTACTTTGGTAAATTGTAGCTATTAATCTAATTTCCTTTTTTCTCTTTTTTTTGGCAACTATAGAGGCCTACAAAGTGGCATAACTAAAATTTGATCTCATGATTTGTAATGTCCCCAAATTTGAAAGCCCCAAATCTGCCCTAATATATTAACTTTAATTAATCAACCTTGTGTTTTTTAAGAAGGTCTATAACTTGATTGTGTACCTGCAAGACAAAGTTAGAGGATATTTACAAGATAGTATTATATTATATTATGCTTCTTATTGAAATAAGTAAAATGAACAAGGCAGATAAGGTTAGTGATACAGTTACCTGTTTAAGATCTACAATCAAATTAGTAACATTTGCAATAAGAAACACATATCATATCAAATATATATTGAAGTCTTTTAGGTTCTCAATTCATTTCTTCTCGGAGCAAAATGGTTTGATAGGGTGCCCAAGAAACCCTCTACCCTAGGCCCAAGAGCGAGTGCTTCACCCCTCTTGGCCCCATGTGGCCTCTTGCCATCCATATGGGGTGGCGTGCCTAGTGAGGCGTCCTATCACCGTACCCCTATCAAAACCATTATGTTTCCTCTTATGATTCAATGAATTCCCATGATGGAGGATTAGAGATGTCGCGACAGCAGGGTGTCCCAGAAATCAGTGCTTCTAAGCCCAAGGGCAGCCTCTCTTGTCCCCTTGGCCCACATGTGGCAGGCCTCAGCCATCCACCATGGGTTGGCGTACTTAGAGGGTGATCCCAACGCCATTTCCCCTCCTTGTAGGCTCTCAATTTCCTCATCATGGCGGGTTATCACAGTCAGATAGCATAAACATAACTCTATAATGTACACATGTTCTATCATATTAATCAGTGAAATAAGTCTGTTATGTCTTATTCAGCAATAATTGATAATTCAGTTTCATACAGTTATACAGACTGCAATTAGTATGATCCATAAATATTATGCACACAATAGATAACAATACATAATAACTATACTGTGCATACAATAGGTACTGGTTTAAATTATAGATTGTTATCATATTTACCAATATTACGTGAAGAGACATACCACTGTTGGCTGATGGTGTCAGGCAGAGTTTGCTGCAATTTGTATATCCTTCTTCTTTCTGTTGTTGCTACTGCTGTTCAGGAGTTTCTGATCCTACAATATTCTTCGCTGGAATGATCCTTCAAATGATTCAAACCTTTCATATTTATACCTCTTCAATTGAGGTGTGTTTTGGTGAATGGAGGTGTCTTTTCATACATGCTGTCTTTTTTTATCATATTATACTCCTTCATGACAAATCATAGCCCTTAACCCATTTGCTTCCTCAACAATATTTGTCTCTTGTGGGAATCGTAGCCTTGTCTTCTCTATTAATTTGTCTCTAGTGAATGTTTGTCTTATTCTTTTTTTGTCCTTTCTAAGTTTTGTCTTTATTCCCTGAGTGCTGCATATGTAATTTGCTGTCTAATTTGCATTGTTTAAATTTTAAACAAGGTCTTGTGATCGAGTCATGACATGATTTGCATAAAAAGGTGTGTTACATGAGGATGTCTCTCCCCTATTTCCTCACGTCTATCCTTGGTGACATTTCTAAGACACGAGGACAACAGGGGATGTCCCTACCTAGTCATGGAATTGTGGATGCATCCCAATCACTGGACATTTGGCTGTATCTATGATGACCTCGGACATCCAAGATGTCCCTCAACTATCATAGGGATGACTTCATATCTCCGTGGTGTCTTGCTTTCTTTAATTGAAAGAAAACAATTAAACATAAAAAAGAAAAAAGAGTTGTTGGGGGCCCACAAGCTACCCCCACTCCCCTTATTAGTGGCCCCTCCACGCTCTGTAGCAAACTCTAAACCTTACCATAACTAACGCTTCCATTTGCAACCACTATTGGTTGGGGTCTCCTTGGATGAGTCACAATTTGATATAGGAATTGGCTCAAAGGCAGAGGCCAATTTTGATAGTGATAGCTTAGATGAAGCTCAACTGTAGGTCTAGTTGTATATTTGTATATCTATAATCTTATTGCTATCCCTCTTGTTGGACATTTTGTACCCGTTGGGCCTTCTGTCATTATATACTTCAAATTTTCAATGAAAACATTCAAAATTTGTATTGTTGCTACACTTGAATCAATGAACATTGGGCATTGAATCTTGAATTTGATGCATTATATTTTATGTTACACCAAGTTTCTGGGACGGGGACGACAGGGGACGGGGGGATGTGTTTTGGGGACGGATTTTTTTGAGGCCATTTTAGTGGATGGCAGGGGATAGCAAAAGGGGCGACTATTAAAAAAAAAGGGAAATTTCAAATATTCATATGATAACATTGATAAGGCATTCATCATATACATTGTAGATCCTTAATAGATAACATTAGAGTTGAATTGAGAGTTCACACATGAGACTTGAACAAATTAACAAAATTTAATTGTTTTCATAATTCATTGTCAATGTGCAATATTATATATTAAATATTATATAAAATTAAAAAATACAACAAAATGCCCAAAGGCTGCAAGTTTCAACTACAAAATGCCAAAACATAGAAAATATGCTGCTGCCCCTAATCCGCATTTGCCAACACTGCATGAAAATTGGAGTTTGACTTTGAGTCACTGCCACTATAAGGGGCTGCCTCATCCAATGGAATCCCAACCAATCCCTCTTGTGCCGTGTCATCAATTTGGGTGGCGTCTTTGGGATCAACATCCCACCATAAAGTTGGAGTTTGTCGATACTCTGGAGTTTGACGATTCTAAAGTCTCTAGGAACTATACACGATCACCAACTTCTTTGCTTGTTTAGAGGTAAGCCTATTCCTCTTGACAGAGTGGATGAAGTTGTATGTGGACCAATTCCTCTCTGCAATAGAGGAAATGACAACCTGTGAAAGGAGGCAAATGGCAAGCATCCTCAAGTCTGGTCTATTGTTGCCATGCCATGTCCAACATCAAATAGGGTCAGTTTGAGCTAATGTAGCCCTATCAATCTTTGCCTTTGGTTTGCTAAATGTTGGACAACAAAGATTAATAAAGGCAAGCCATTGTGTGTGAAGTAAAGTTGACTCCTCACTTGAATACATCTTTTGAAGGGCTTTCATTAACCCTTCTTTCATCTCTTCATCATTACAAGAAGGCAACCTCCTAGCCTTTGGTGCATACCCAGTTGGGATTTAGAGCAAAGGCTGCCATATGAAGCAAGGTGTTCATAGTGTTCCACCACTGCATCACAATGGGCTTAATATGCTGCTCAGATAATCCTAAATTGGGATCCCTATCACAAATTGCTTGCTCGATTCACCCAAGCATGTTGTCAAATCTCTCATAAATCTCTCCAAGACTAGGAGAGTCCGCATCAACATATCTAATGACATCTACAATAGGTGAGATGAAGGAGCAAACATATCTACAAACTTTTTTTTTTAAAAGAATAAGACTCAAATGACAAGTTAGAAACTTAGAACCAATAAAATCAGAAATTTAATGATAAAATCAGAAATTTCTTACCTTACAATGGACCACCAATCGTCATCAAAGATATTTTGTTTGACAACTTTTCCTTTAGTAGTGTTTGCATTAGGCCATCTAATCCACTCCGAATTAACCATCATCAACTGTAGAGGCTCCTGCACCTCAAGCATCCTCTCTAACAAAATGAAATAACTAGCATATCTTGAAGAGAGCAAGTGAGATGTGGTGGTTGTAGATGAACATCTGAATACCTATAGCTTCTACCACCACTTGCTTCACCCAATTTATCTTCACTATGTCTTTCAATGCGTTGTTCAACTTATGAATACAAGATGGGGTCCAAAAGATGTGCTTGTAAGCACCTGCTAGCTAATTTGCACACACATGCTGAAACAATGACCACTTGTACAACATTTGAGGCCCCATCCTCCGCTATGACCTCTCTCAAAATGTGAAATTGGAACTTCACATCCTTGCACTTCCCTAAACAATCAATGGCTTAAGAAGATAAGAACCAACTACACATGTCACTGTGATGTTGATGAGTGACCGGCGTCTAATATCGGTCCACCCATCCATGACAATATATCAGCCCCTTCTAATCCAAGTTTGTCTCATGTCCTCCATCACCAAACTCACCTTAGAATATTCTTTGTCAAGGAGGGTAGTCGTAGTTTATGTTCTCCAGAGGGGGCAAATGAGGGACCAACAGAAAGCTGCATCTTTGAACATTTGTTTGAAGTAAGGAGAACATGCCACATGAAATGGGATGGCATGGGCATAGAAAAATTTGGCAATGGAAGACTCTGCCACATCATGTGCTTGCATACTGAACATACTTGCAGTTGTCCCCAACCTCTCATTAGAACTAGTCTTTCTCTTTCCTCTTGTGGAAACATCATCACTACCACTAGCAACCATGGATGGCATTGCTAGTTAAACACTGGCCTTTTAAAAATAGCATTGCTAGTTAAACATTGGCCGGAAACCTATTGCATAGAACATGAACATGATGATGAACCAAGAAAAATTGGGGTTGAGTTTTGTTGCCTACTTGAAGGAAGCACACTATCTTGTATGTAAGTATGATTACCACTTTGTCAAGTTGCAGGAGTTGTGCGCATTCAACCAATCTGCAAATACGCCCTGTTTTTTCAATGGTATGATGATGAATTTGGGTGTGTGATATGAAGAAAAAATCAAAATTTGAAATACAGATCAGGCTTTTGGCCCTACATTCAAGCTGAAGTGGACTTCTTTAAACTAAAGTAGATGGCTGCTAGTATGCTATGAAAATCGAAAAAAAGTTAAAAAGTAAAGTAATGTTAGATGTGTTAATTCAAATCTGATACAAATGGGAACAAATCTAATTGAAAGTCTGAGCGTAAAATTTCCCAACGATAAACCCAGATGTCAGCACATTAGGGAAAAAGGCAACTCCTGATGATTAAAGGCAACCCCTGACGATTAAAAGCAACTCGAGACTGGAAATTGGTGTGGTGTTCACATATATAGCAGCCATTCTGACGAAGAATGTAATACTAGAAAATCTCTGTTGGCTCAAATGCGAGCATTAGCTGAAATCACTCAAACACAAGATAGAGATCTTGAACTCGGAACCTAACATCACACTTGCAACCATTCAAGTAGATCATGGACTCGGAACCTAACACCACAAAAATAATGACACAAAACAAGTTGCAAAATGACTGACGCCAGAAATGGCAACTTACTTGAAGCTGTCCACTTTAATATCAAACACATGAAGGTTAGCACCAATCCAGTAGCTCACGTTTTAAGCTGTCCACCAGTGAAAGTGTTACTCGCCATCCTTGATTCACGTGGGAATGAAATGAATTACATGTTCAAAGATGATGATATGGATCCCGATTTGACAGAGACAAACCAGATGTTTAGAACTGATAAGTCTGTTCTTGACTTATATTTGAAAGGAGTAAATATGCATTCGATGCACTGTTCAACATCCTAAGATCATGTTCATTTATTGTGAGCTGTGCTGCCATCAGAAGTAGTATTCTGTGGCCTTTGTCGCCTTACTATCTCCAATGGTCAAATGGAAGTGAGATTGACTTGTGTGGTCCATTAATGAGGTTCATTTATTGAAATTTACAGGTATTAATTGCAAATCCCATTGGGAGAAATGACACCAGTTGCTCCAGTGATCATATCACATAAGTAATTCTCTAGTTAAACTCCAAGTTGTCCAGGAGAGAGAAAATACTTGAGTTTCTAGTTAGAAATTTAGGAATTTTGTTATATACTTTTAGTCAGGTTACAGTGATGCCATAAATAGTAATTATGGTATTATTAAGCCTACTTATGTCTAACTTGTATTTGTTCTTGTTGCTCCCATCTTGGGCTCTCTCCATGTAGTTGGAAGTTGCGGTTGCTGTCTCAGGCTTTCCTCTAGTACTTTGGGCCTTAACATCCATAATCCTAATAGGATTGTCATGGGAATCTTTCTTTAGCCATTGAGACCCACTGGTGTTGCTAATGAATAAAATAAAGGGACTACAAACATTTGTGGTAATAAAAGGAGCAGAATGAAGGGAGGCTCTATTAAATTTCTTGCTGAATTGAACATCAGCAGGATTGGCTTTGGTTTTGTTTTACATAGAAACTATTTCTCTGGACTTACCTAGAAAGAAGATGGTCAGTCACTGTCTTTTTGAATATTGTGACTGGTGCTTGCATTTTGTGTTTGAAGATCTGTTCTTTGAGAATTAACAAACTATCCAACTTGTGAAGAACTACTTTCCTTGTAAGGGGCATGATGTGGAGTAATTTGATCAGAGTTTTTATCGGTTGAAGACTTCAGAAAGTGTTGCACTATAACATAAAGTCAGTTTTGCATATGGCTCTTATTAATGCTTTGCATCTACTTAGTTCCGTATTTCTATAATCCTTTGTTTTGGTCGCAAATCAAATTTTCTGGTTGGTGGAATTCACTTGAGCATTCATCCTTTTACTATAATTGTAATCATTTTATCTCATTTGTACTCTGGAGCTATTAGGTCTGATGGTTTTGGCCGTCTGCATCATTTCAATGACTGTAGACTCATGGTTGCTTCTCAAGAAGGAAGAATGATGTGTTGGACAATAGGATAATACACTATGTTCTTGAAAGTTCAACTCAATTTATATCCTGACATTATGGACATTAACAAAATAATGCCCATTTACTTATTTGAATGTGTGCAAGCTTGATGGCCATCCAACGAAATTAAAAATGATGGATTTATAAATTATTAAGTAAGATTAGCTTGAAAGCAAGAAATTGCCAAGTTTGAAAACCATGGTTTGGATATTTGTTTTATATGGTATTCTACCTTGGGTTTGAGATCATTGGGAATATGTATATATATGTCATGTATTCTTGTAAATATTATGCAATGTGGTTTGACATCATATGTTTTCATGAAAAAACTGAACATGGTAAATTAAAGGAAACTTAAAGGGGCTTTTAGTCTTGACGGGTGCACCACGCTTGATTGATTTCCTCTCCCCAGCCGACCAGCTTCTCCCAACTGAAAGTTCAAGGAAGGAGGGACTATGATATGACAAGTTGGAGAATATGATGCATTCATTTGTTTGTAATGTGTATTTGATCTTGTGTGGGTGCCACTTGTCCTTTATTCAAACTGTCCTCTTGGACAATTCTTTCGTAAAAAGTAGAATCCTTTCATTGTTGGACATTCTATCAGGCATTGCAAGAGAATCTAGTGGGAATTGATTCCCGTAAAGAGGAACTTGCAAGATATTAGTATATTACCTTTGAACCCTTAGATGGTAACTTCATCTCAAGAGTGTAATGTCCCCTGTTTATCCGCAACACTGAATAAGTTGTTTTGTTAACAGTTAGACAGGATTGAGCTTTCAATTAGGAATGTTTGTCTTTAAAATAAGGCGGTTGAGTCTTCAGTTAGGGAGCGGTTGTGTCTTTATGTTTTCCAGTTGACCAGCAGCCTGGACCAGTTCAGAAACTTGAATAGTGGAATAAGTTGCTGAGTTGGTTTCACTCTTGTCAGTTAGCTGCCCAGTTAACCTGCCAATTGACTGCCTTAATTTGAGGGACTGATTTGTTAGTTCACTGCTCATGAATGAGGGAGTTGTTTATCAGTTAATTGCCACCAATTTAGGAAGTGATTACCACTGATTGAGGAGCACAGGAGGTAGTAGGTTATAAGAGGCGTGAGGGAAAACAAAATGACATATTTTGAAAATTAAAAACTAAAACTCAGTTCAACTCTCTTGGGTACAAAAAAACCCGCAGGAGACAATCAGGGGACCAATGCGATTGCAGATTTGTGTAGAACAAGGTGATTGCAGGGTTGTATACTATGTCTAGGACTACCAGCGTGTAGTTTGCATGCTGTAGACTGTTCAGGAGCTTCAAAGGAGATCAGTTTGTTTGTTGGGAGCACCCTGTGAGTTGTATCAGACTAGTCATGTAGTTTCCATTGATTATATGTGTTTGCAATAAAAATAAAATAAAATAAAAGAATGTCTATTGTTTGAGTTTTTCTGGTTTATATTCTGTATGCAACTAGTCTAGGCAATCACAACGGCATCAGAACAAAAATCTTGCTAGCCTGTGGAAATGGACAGGAGTGGAAGACCCATGACCAATGAAGAAAGATCAAAGTTCATACAAGATAACGTAATTAGCATCCAGATGAAACAAGATTGCATGATTGAGTTATTTGTAGCGGGCCAAGAAAGAGTAGCAGCAAGTTAGGAGAGGATGAATAAACCATTGACAAGAATGTTGTAGATTTAGATGAATACACCCACAGTCATTCCATTGTAGAACTAGGGTAATACTAGAACATAATAGAGAGGCGAAAATTCACATGCAAATCACCATCTAGTAAGTTCCATTTCAAAACCCATGACAGAGGGAAGAAAGACCAGAACCAAAAACTTCTTCTATAGAGGAGTTGGATAGGTTATTGGAGAATACCAAGGAAAGACCGATGATTTCAAGGTAGCTATACCATTTGACATGTATTTAGAGTTAGTGGGAAAGGGAGTTCAAAAGAGGAATCAAATAAATAATCAAGGTGATAATAGAAGGAATTGAAGCATCAAGTAAATAAATTAACTGCACCCACATTTGATGCCACAAACAAGATCTCTTCTAGGGCTTGGTTGTAGAAACTACAAACGTATTTTACACTCAGCCCCATGATGGAAGAATATGCAATTTAGTTTGCTGCCATGCACTTGGAAGGTGTGGCATATAATTGGTGGCATCGTGGCCTCATCACACAAGGACATGACCTTGTGCAGACATTTGAAGATTCAAAGGTTGTTGGATAGATTTGAACAAAAGGATGAGGAATTGTATTTTAGAGAGCTAGCTAGAATAAAGCCACAAACCTCATTGGATGCAATCATACAAGGACATGACCTTGTGCAGACATTTGAAGATCCAAAGGTTGTTGAATAGATTTTAACAAAAGTATGAGGAATTGTATTTTAGAGAGCTAGCTAGAATAAATCAATAAACCTCATTGGATGCATATGTAGTGGAGTTCCAAAAAGTGGTAGTCAGAGTACTAGATATTTCAGAAAATAGGATCATTTTCCTCTTTGTTGAGGGTCTATTTGAGCCTTTAAGGGGCTAGTTAAGGCCTTTGCACCGCTATCATTGTAGTAAGCTATCAAGAGGGCCTTGACACTTGAGCCATCTACGTTGAGGAACAAGTTTACATCACAGTCAAAACTGCTCATTATTGGATTCTAGAAGGGAAGCTTTCAAAAGGGTGGATCAAACTCCTAGCCACAAAGGACTACACAACAACTATTTGCAACAAAGAAGATGGATGACAACACTAGAAATGAACATAGGTGAAAGTTGTGTTTAACTTGCCAAGAGTCATAGGAACCGGGTCACATATGCCTTGGCAAGGGCCAAGTCCATTACATAGAAGTGGTGCTTGATGAGGAGAATGGGCTTGGAGAACCAGAGCCACAACCAACCATAGAGGAGCCACCTATAGAAGATAGTGATAGTTTGGAGGATGACAATGGCACTCTTGCAACTCTCTTTGGAGCATCATGGCATCACCCATTCAAAGTTTGTGGAGTGTTGTTTGGGCAGCGGATTATTGTGTTGGCAGATAGTGGAGCTACCCTCAATTTCATTGATGTGAGCTTGGTGACCAAGAGGGGGTTGAAGGTAGAAGGTTTTGTGGGTTTCAATGTTATTGTTGCAAATGGATTTACCATTCACAAAGATCATGCGATAGCTAAAACTAACATTGGATGACTATGAGTTATGCGATGATTTTTATGTTGTGGGGTTAGGAGAAACAAATATGGTTTTAGGAGTGCAATGGTTGAATTTCCTTGGTGAGTTCTCCCTGAACTTTCAATCCATGGAATTGAAGTTTAAATCACAGGGAGAAGATTCAACTCATAGAGGTATGCTTGAGGGGTCACTGTAGGTGATAATAGAAAAAAGTATGGAAATAAAATTTCAGAAGGGACAAGTTGCTTGGGCAGCGAGTTGCTTAGTGATGAAGGGCGTGCACACTATTTCATCTTCTGGGAAACAATAGAGCTATCATATTGATATTCAAACTCTTTTGGATAAGCATGGTAGTTGTTTAGTGATATGTCTTTAGGATTGCCACTAGATAGAGGATTCCAACATATTATAGAGTTCGAACTAGGCTCAAAGCCTGTCATGATCACTTCTTACTGCCACCCGTGAACAATAAGGAGGAGATAGAGAAGGCTATTAGGGAGTTGCTGAAAATGAGACACATCAGACCCAACTCTCGCCTTTTGCTTCATCATTAATACTTGTGAAAAAGAAGGATGACACCATGAGGATGTGTATAGATTATAGAGCTTTGAACAAAAAAAATCAAAATAGATTATCCCATTCCCAAAATCGATGAACTCATTGATGAGTTACATGTGGTGGTCTACTTCTCGAAGATTGATTTGAGATTAGACTATCATTAGATTCGTGTTTGCATGGAGGATGTGCACAAGAAAACATTCAAACGCCATTATGAACATTTTGATTTTGTAGTCATGCCATTTGGCTTGACTAATGCATCAACCACTTTCCAATTTGCATTGAACCAAGTATTTTACTATTTAGTGATCAAATGAGGAAGTTAGTATTTTTTGATGATATTTTGATATAATACAGTCCTTGGAATTTGAAAGCAATAGGCTCTATTTGCAGAAAAATCTAAGTGTGAGTTTGGGGTCACTATGATTTTGTAGCTGGGCCATGTCATCAGTTCTTAAAGTGTGCATATAGATCAGTAGAAGATTCAAGGCATTCTTGTTTGGCCACCCCCTATGACACTAACGCAGTTGAGAGGTTTCTTTGGCCCATGCAGCTACTATAGAGGTTTTGTTCAAGGGTTTTTGCAGCTAGCAATGTCCTTAACGGATATGACAAAGAAATGAGCTTTTGCATAGACAAACACAACACAAGAAGCTTTTGATAAGCTTAAGGACGTAATTAACTCATACCTTGTACTTGCCATTCCAGATTTCTCACAACCCTTTGTTGTAGAGTGTGATGCTTCAGGAGGAGTTGGAGTAGTCTTAATCCAAAAGGGGCACCCAATAGCATTGAGCCAAAAGTTGAAAGATTCAAAAAGGGGATTTTCCATTTATGACAAGGAGATACTTGCCATTAGGCATGCTTTGGCTAAGTTGAGGTAGTATTTGGTAGATTTCTAGTAAAAACAAACCACGACAACTTGAAGTTTATCTTGGGCCAATGAGACTTGAATGATAGGCAACAAAAATGGGTAAGTAAGCTCCAAGCTTACGATTTTGAAATTGAATATATGCAGAGTAAAAAGAATGTAGTTGTTGATGCTCCTTCTAGAATGCCCACTATTTGTTCTATTTCTGCCATTTTGGGTGATTGGAAGGTTTCTATCATGACAGAATATGTTAAAAATACATTTGCTACTAACATCTTAGATGGGAGCATGAAGGATGACAGTTATGAGTTAGCAGATGGTCTTATTTTGTATAAGGACATAGTCTTTTTAGTGCTCAAGTCTAAGATGAAAGAGGAAATTTTGAAGGCTTTGCATGATGCACCCATGGCAGGACACCTTGGATTCTAAAAGACATACATGCAAGTTAGGGAAAGGTTCTCTTGGAAGGGCCTTAAGGATGATGTACTTAGATACATCGAGGAGTGTACAACCTATCAATAGAATAAGGAAAAACATATTTTTCCTGTAGAGTTACTACAACCATTACCTATTCCCAATTGGAAGTGGGAGAGCGTATCCATGGACTTCATCACAAGCCTTCAAAGTTAAATGGTAGGAATTTTATTTATGTCTTTGTAGATAGATTAGCCAAGTATGCACACTTTTTTGCCATTCTTGCAGAGTTCAAAGCACATCAAGTAGCGGATCTATTTTTTAGGGAGGTATTTAGGCTGCATGGACTGCCTAAGAGTATTGTTAGTGATAGGGACAACCGGTTTCTCAGCTTATTTTGGTAGAAGCTATTTCCTTTGATAGGTACCGAGCTCATCCCTAGTACCAGTGACCAACCACAAAACAAATGGGCAGATAGAAATAGTAAATAAGTGGGTTGAAGGGTACTTAAGGAACTATGTCATATATCAGCAAGCAGCATGGGTCAAATGGCTACACCTTGGGGGTGTATTGCTACAACACCACCCATCACATGTCCATCGGTATGAGACCCTTTATGGCTTTATACGGTTTTGATGCACTAAATTTTACAAGTTCGGTGTTTATTGATAGCAGGGTACTAGCAGCAAGTGACTTGGTTCAGCATTGCCAAGACATTCTGAAAACTGATTTTTTTGATGGAGAATTCTTAGTTTTGAAATCCAATGTATTATAGTCAATATTTAATATACCTGTGAGGATTAAACAACTAAAATTTCACATTTATGCTGATTATTCTTTCGTATGAGGGATTGCTGCACTCTTGCTAAGGGTGTAGGACTAGGTTGTGTCTGAGGCGAATGCTTTTTTAATGCAATCTTGATTCATACAGTATACAACAATTGTAAACAATGCCTACTATCTACGTAATAGATGATTTTTTTTTACATTAATATAAAGGCTAATCTTCTCATGCATACCTATCTTCAACATAAAACCAACATCTCATGCTAGATGAAAATTATTCTTTAAAGTCCTTGATTTTCATTACCTATCATGAAACAATGTCTCTCTGCCATAAATAAGATAAATCACCATTTAGGTAGTACAATACATGTGTGCTTGAAGACTATTTAGTATTTATGGAAAGCCAATGTCACAAAATTAATTATGAATTTATGTGAAATTCAAGTAAGTGCACACAAATCCTTTCCTCGGCATGGAGCGGAGCGCTCCATCCATAGTTCAGATGTCCCATCCTCATGTGCCACGTGGAAGGGAAGGTAGGCGCGAACTAAGGTAAGTAAGGGCCACTTCTTGCTCACCACAAACCCCATTTGTAGAGTCCCACCTGCCCCATAGCCTCTTGTCCTTCTAGAAATTGATGTTGAACCTCTCCTCCCTCCACAATTGGTAGACAGGGCCGTGTTCGGCACATAGAAGACATCTCTGAAGTACCCATCCCTATGCTTGCCCTGGTCACTTTGACTTCTCTTCTGATAGGGGTAAGAAACTCTTCCCACAATTATTCATAGGTAGAAAGCCACGGTTCATAATTCATAGCAAGCCGGAACAACACATTGGTATTGGTGTGGTGTCCTATTATCAATGGGGTTCTCGGTGAGACTCAAGCATCTTTCTCGATCTTGGGATGGAAAAACTCAAGCATCTCTCTTGGGAGAAGATGTCTTGATGCGCTTCGCTTGAGAGCACATACAACCATAGTTGCAAGACTCGCCATATACTCGCCGAGTTTTGAAAAACTCGCGAGTTTTTTCAGACAACGAGTAATTGAAGCAAAAACTCGCCAAAAAAAAACTTGAGTTTTTCTGAAAAACTCGCCAAAAACTCGCCAAAACTCGCGAGTTTTTGGCGAGTTTTTCAGAAAAACTCGCGAGTTTTTGGGAAAAAAAAACAGAAAAAAAAAAAAAAAAAATTTAAAATTTTTTTTTAAAAAAAAAAAAAAAAAAAAAACTCGCCTGCGTGAAAAAGATTCTAGACTTTGGAGGATCCATCAGATTTCAGAGTTAACCAAATTCTCAGGGTTTCAGGGTTTCAGACTTAACCAAATTCAGGGTTCCAAGGTTTCAAACTTAGAATCAGCCATCAGGATTCCGCATGAGGATGAGATTTTGTACTCAATTTGCATTCAAATCAATCAAATTTAATAGAAAACACTTTTGTACTCATTTATGGACTCATTGGATACATCTTGTTATTGGATACATTGGAGCCCTTGGACAAGGCGGGATGAGCAACCTGCATTGTTTTCCGAGGATGAGATCTATGATTCGGAGAGACAAGCAATGGAATGAGGGGGGTGGAATCGGTGGATTGGGATTCTCATTGGATGACATTGAGGATGAGGAGGATGAGGAGACATTGGCACCAGTACCACTACCAGCATCTACATCCAGGATGGAGATTGAGCCACGGTCTATCATGCCGAGGATGGAGGAGCCACAACAGATTCTAAGGACTAGACCCTCTAGTTCTACCACCCCCCTAGTTTTCACTAGACTTGGGAAGAGGAAGATGTAGTATTTAGTATTTACTTTCAATTTTACAAAAACAATTTGCTATTTTCATTTTGTCTCAGACTATCAGTATCAGCGCATTCCACATGAGGATGCCATTTTGTACACAATTTGCTTTGAAATCAATCAATTACAACTAGACTCAGCTTGTTTCTCATTTATTGACTTATTGGATGCATCTTATCATTGAATTTTGCAAAAAAAATGCGTTTTTAATGAAATTTAAACAATTTTTTAAGTTGCCGAGTTTTTTGCCGAGTTTTTCCGAGTTTTTTGCCGAGTTTTTGGCGAGTCGAGTTTTTCGGGCTTGGCGAGTTTTTGCTTTTGGCGAGTTTTTCAACTATGCATACAACAATTCGCCTAGGGGTGGGAATGCCCCCCTCTAGAATGGAGGGGCTGTAATGCCCAATCCAACTTTGGGTACAATAACAATAAGTCTATTGTTGTCTTCCAGTTTGCCCGATGAAATGTATATGAATTTTTGTGATGATGTCGTGTCAGGTAGTGTGTCCCATAGGAATTTATACCTTTGCAGGTGGTGCTTAAAAGGCTCAATGCCTATGCATAGGTGTTCAATGTTGAAAGTAAATTGCCGCAAATATACCATTTCCACATAACCCTCATAAGCGAAACAAATTTAAAACAAATATTCAGAATCCACAATGCAAAAGAATAACAAAGTGTACCACAAGATAACACTAGATGTACCTTGGGAAAACCCTTTCAAGGGAAAACCTTAGCCTCCAAAAGCATTCACACACTCAATGTATTATCTCAAGAACAAGATTACAATACACTTGCAAAGTCTCTATGCAAGGCCTTTGAAGCATTAAGCACCCTAGTTGCATTCCTCCATATAAACAAGCAAATGAGAACCATGTAGCCACACATCTCAGTCCATGCTTTTATGCATACAACCTAAAATAGATGCTCAATCCAACCTTAGCCAATAAGCCAAAGGTTACCCAAACCAATCTCAACAACTACCCATGTGCTTGCTTTTATAAAACAAGCTTGCACAAAACCATTAAGTGGTATTACATAACCATGTGCCAAAACCATGAGCTCACTAAACCATAACCCCAAATTAAATATTTGGAACTAAGTTTTCCCAATAGTAAATATTTTCCTAATGTGAGACCCACATTAAATGTTTATCCCAATGTTACAACATACAAGTGTCCCCAAGAATGCCTAACCCATGTGGTATCCACATCTCAAGATGCACCACAATTAAATATTTATTTTTACACTGTTAGCATTATTATTATGCAAGGTTACACTCACCTTTCCCAACAAATGCCCCTATTCCAGTCTAGGAAGTTATTCTTTGTTATGCAAAAGCTTGAGAGGGGTTCTCAAGTTTCCCCAACAAGAGCATTATATCCATATTGACCTTCTAGCCATATACGTCGCTATGTCTGGTAGACAAGCTTCTTCCATATGGGAAAGGAACTGTGTGGAAGCAAAAATGTGCACTGCACAAAAAATGTTCAGCAGTTCCTGTTATGTTCTAATTTTCCATTCCTTGTTTACCTGTTTTTGAAGAGTTAGGTTTTTCCATAGACTATGTTTTTATTGGTTCCTTGTAATGATTTGTTTTATTTTGTTTGAGAAATGATCAATGAGTTCTGTTTTCGATCTGGGCTTTGCTATGGAAATGATTTCTTGCACATGTAGTAAATAGGGCTTAAGGCATATTCACAATTTCAAGTATTACTAAAATTCTAACAAAGTGCAGAGCAAAATCTGACACATTCTGAAGCTGATTGTTTTCACGTATTGAGCATGTTAATTTTTGGTACCTTACTTTCTGTAATTGATATTCTACTGAATGCCATTTACAGGAGCAAATCCCAAAGTCGATCTAATCGTGAGCGAAATTTGAGTGGGCCATTAGTGTCTTATGGGGCTGGTGATGTGCGTTCCACTGACAGTTCATCGGGACCTAAAGCATCAGGCATGTGTAAATGTCCCTCAGAAGTCATTTGCTTTTTATCTCAGTTCTTTTATGCCTATTATGTTTCCTGGCATATATTTATGAGTTTCAGGCTGTATATTGCATTTGTCCTTTCTATGTGTGACAGATAACTTGGAAGAAAAGTCAAGGGTACCAGTTGTACAGCAAAAAGGACGCTTCAAAGTTACATCTGAGGATGTAGATCTGGAAGTGGTGCGATTCTGAAAGATACATAGATATTCAAATTAGTTTTCCATTTCTAGTTTGTATATATTACCAATGTACTGCACCATTTGCAGGTTATCCCATCTTCAAGCCCACAACGAACTCAAAGCTCACAGGTGTCTGCTTTGAGTACATCTGAATTCTGTATCATATTTTCCTTGGAATCATGGATATTTTCACTTTATGTGGGTCTTGAAAAGGCTGTTTAGATATGCTGTTTTTAAAGTTTGTGTATCTTTCCTAGGCTGAGTTGAACTATACATAGGTATACAATGTTAAAAGTTTGTGCGTCTTTCATGGGCATAGTTGAACCATACATAGGCATACAATAGGAAATAACTGGTCACCAGAAATTGTATATAATTTAAGTTCTATACATAACATTTTCAAAAACTATATGTGCTGTAACATTGTACAGCACTTTGTGAATCATTAGTAACATATATTAGAAAACAAAGACAAGCTACCAAGTGAACATAGACTTCTCTGAGTAAAAATAGATTTCGCCAAGTAAACATTGATTTGAAATTTACAAGAAAATTAAACAGAATATATATTTTAGAAACAAAAAGGCTGAAATGAAATAACATGTAACATTCCATGACATCAGAAAGAGCTGAAAACTGAAATTCAAATGCTCTCTATGACATTGATCTTTGGGAATCTAAATTAGAATCACATTACACCATAATTCATTATCTCATAGCATTATATGAAATATGGATGTTATAATGGAAATTAGAATGGAACATATAGGGTTTCTGGTGTCTGTTTTAACTTTTAGGGCTTTGATTTTTAATTATTTTGAAATTGTGTGTGTGGTTTTTTAATGGACTCTCACCAACCTGCTGGGGACAACATGGAGACAGAACAGGGAAATGTCTGTAAGGACATTTCAAAGGCCAGGGATGTCCCTGCAAGTTTTGTTTAAAGGGGGATGGAAGATTTTTCCCAGGGACGCCTCCCAATGGAATGTTGGATTCCATATTTTGTCACAAATTGCTATTATGTCCTTGATTATGGTAAAGGATAGTATACTTGTTAATATGTTTGAATTTCAATAAAAATTCTATTATTGGATCAAGAACTAACATCCTTTGAAATTTCAATGGTATCTGCTATGCTTATAGCTCCTATACCTCAGTTCCATGGACCCAAAGTTAGTAGAATTGAATTTTAAAGCCAAGGGAATGCAGACCAGCAATTTCGATCTAAAGTTTTAAGCAAGCACAATTTAGTTCGTGGCTTGCTGGCTTTGTAGTCTACTGTAACCAAGGAATAAAAGGTGAATAGGGAATATTAAGGATTGACTTGGGAGTGCTAAAACAGTAAATGTGACTTTTTGTAACTGTAATATATAGTTATACTATATATTAATAATTGTAATTGCAAATATATGGGAACATGTCCTTTGTGAAATGATTGGCCAAAGACATGTAAAGCTGAAGAGTCACAATTAGCATTCCAAGGTGCATCTCTAGTTTAATGAGCATTTTCAATTTTGACTTATAGAGAAAAGTAAAAGAGACATCTGAAGATGTTTAGCGTGTTTTCTTGCATTTGCTTCTTGTTACCTTCCTTTCATTTATGCTTTTGAATTCCTCGTCAATAATCACTGTCAATATATGTAGTAAATATTGACAACACATAGTTAGGAAGACCATTAAATCTATTTCACAATAGGTATGAAGGAAAACTTTAAGAGAATTCAGAACTGAACTCTCAACAGTGAACTTAAAATGAATTGGCTCCACAAAATATTCTTGGACACATTAATTGGCTCCACAGGCAGCACTTCTGGACCCAATGCAGTATCTGAACCATGAATTTTGATCCCTTTTAGCTTGTATCATTGCAAGTTGAATATGCTTATCTTCCAACTTTGGCAGAGTGTACCTGCTGGCTACCTTTAAAACTCCATTGTGGTGTGAAAGCATCAGATGCTATAGTAGGGATGAGCTTTGCACAGTCCATAGAGTTCATAGAGAAGTGCTTTTGGATTTAACTTTGCGTATTTCTTTGCTTGATGTTTCAGATCACACTCAGTGATCCATCATCAAGAAGAGGATACTTGTTAAAGCATCAGATGCTTTAACACTGGGTTAAATCTTTTTGCAATACACATCCAAAGATCTCATATGTTACATTAGGGCCAACACATGAGGATTAAGGAACCCAGTGTCAACCGACTAAGGCATATCATTCCATGACACACACCACACCTGCCTTTGATGAGCGTGCAACATATTCTCTGCCACCTCATCTTCCTCCCTTTTTGAGTTGTTAAGAAGCTCCTCCAAACTAGCCCTAATTTCATTATATTACATTGCCACCTTAAGCATTTATTTAAAATCTGCCATTATTGAACCCCTCAACCGCACACTACCATTGTCACTAATGCCATTAGGACCCAAGACCACCTTTATCATCTTGAGGGCATTAGGAGACAAGCAATTTAAAATTATCTTAAGTTTGTGATCAGACACTACCATGCTGAAGCAGATCCCCAAGCTTCTCCATTAGGATTTGCACCATAGTTTCCAGCCTATCCACTTTCTCTTCTACGCTAGAAGTGGAAATCCTTGCAACATCTTCTTCCAACATCCTAAAATGTGCTTCATCATCATCAACTTCTGTTGTCATTCTTATTATCCTCAACCACTCTGTTGTTTTGATTTTGGGCTCAAAAGGCAACAAGGCACCACTCCCACTCACTCTAGTAGAGGGCATAAATAAAAGTAATCAACATCAACTAAAAAATCCCACAAAAACAGGTTATACAAACCTGCTCTGATACCCCTTGATTTGTAAATAGAGAGATTACCCCTCACATGTCAAATACAGATATCGTTAGAGTAAACCTTATAACAACCTCCAAAAACACGGTTCTACCACTAACAAATAATTAATCATACAATCTTTTCTTGTTCATTAGACTTGCAGCATAGAAATGAGAGCATAATAGAGTAAACAAGATGCCGTGAAACTCACACACTAAAACATAAGACCTTATAGCTAGAGAAAGTTGAGAAACCCTAAAACGGGGAGAAAACTCTAGGAAGAGTGAATATAAGTTTATAACTCATCATGCTACTATGTCTCATACTTTTAAAAGTGGTACAATGCCTCTAGGGTGTACACAAAGCTCAACAATGGTCTAAACCAGCTCCAAGCACCTGCACCTAGTCTCGGCAACTCCAAAATGTTCGAATTTCAATCTCGATGATTAACTTCATAATGCTGCAATAACATTGAATTAAACATACAAATCATTGAAATCCAACAGCGGAAACAAATAACACCAGACACAATATTTTACACCTGTAACCTGCTTCACATTCCTTTGGAAATTTACAAGCAACCTCCACAACTGATGTTACACACAACTGCATGGAAATATTACATTGTATTGAGTTTGATTCAATTTTCCAGTCCTTCGAAAAACTTAGTCTTTCAGTCCTTTGAAAGACAATCTGAATGATTAATTTCTATCTTGCCTCTACCTTTATACTGTTTAGCTAAAAATCTAATCTTCCAATAAAGCGATCTTATCTCTCAAAATGAAAGCAGAAGAAAGCAACCTTATCTCACGCAGGAGATGACTTGGAAGATAAGTCTAAGTCATTAGTGCTTTTGCATTTTATTAGACTTAATTAACTAAATAAAAGATTTCACTTTAATCACTAAAGTGAATTACAAAATAGAAATCACTCGAACTCCCTGCACCTCGAACTACTTGCACGTTCACACTAAACCTGTGTAGAAGTTCTGAACTGAGCTAAAAAGCTCAACTCTCCTTAGTGAGGAAGGAATTCTGCACCAATTCATCAGTGACCTACTGATTGGTGGAAATATACTGGAGCTTCAATGTTCCCGTCTGAACCCTGTCTTCAATGAAGTGATATCTAGCTTCCATATGCTCTGCCTTTGTTGTACTAAGTGCCACTGAAGTCTGCTTCACTATCGAACTAGGAGATCATCCCTGAACCCAAGCTAAAGCAACACCCTAAGGTGCTCTTCCCATTTGCTGCACTACCTGCCCAAACAGAGTCTGTATACCCTTGCAACTTCACTTCACCATCTCCAAGATATCTCAGACCATACTTAACTCCCTCCTAAGAGAACCCTCTTGCCACAAACCTTTACTGCTGTTTTTGTAAACTTGGTTAAATTTCATGTCAAAAAGACACCTGAAATAAAATCTTAACTGCTGTCTCATAAACCCTAGCTTGCTGCCCTAGTCGCTAGTTCAATCCACCTGCAAACCCTGTGGTCAGCCCTAGCCATCACTGCTATAAACTAGGTAAGTTTCGTGCCAAAAGACACCTGAAAAACCCTAGCAGCCAATTTACAAACCCTGGTTCATGGATTTTACCCTAGCTGCTAGTTGATGAAACCCTAGCTGGTATTGTAAAAACCCTAGTTTGTTGTCCTAGCAAACCCTAGGTGCTAGTTTTATATCCTATCTGCCACCTTGTTGGTATGAAATTCTAGTTTTAATTTTTTCAAGACCCTTGCTGGGCGCTACCCTTTCAAACTAATTGTGAATTTTACCTGTTGTTGAGTGCAATTTCTCACTGAAATCTTTGCAAGATTTTCCTCATAAAAATCCTCCTTCAAGCCTTACGTGGCTCTGATACCATGTTCGAATTTCAATCTTGATCATTAACTTCCTAATGCTGCAATAACATTGAATTAAACATACAAATAATTGAAATCCAGCAACGGAAACGAAGAACACTAGACAAAATATTTTACACCTGTAACCTGCTTCACATTCCTTCGGAAACTTACAAGCAACCTCCACAACTGATGCTACACACAGCTGCACGGAAATATTACACTGTACTGAGTTCGATTCAGTTTTCCAGTCCTCCTGAAAACTTAGTCTTTCAGTTCTTAGAAAGACAATTTGAATGATTAATTGCTATCTTGCCTCTACCTTTATACTATTTAGCTAAAAATCTAATCTTCCAATAAAGCGATCTTATCTCTCAAGATGAAAGCGAAAGAAAGCAACCTTATCTCAGGGGAGATGACTTGAAAGATAAGTCTAAGTCATTAGTGCTTTTGCACTTTAGTAGACTTAATTAACTAAATAAAAGATTTCACTTTAATCACTAAAGTGAATTACAAAATAAAAATCACTCAAGCTCGCATCTCGAACTACTTCCATGTTCATGCCGAACCTGTGCAGAAGTTCCGAACTGAGCTAAAAAACTCAACACAAAAACCCTGTTGTTCTACACCATTAATGGAAAATGAACAAAATAAGGCTTACAATGAGGTTTCTAGAACTCTCCAATGCTCCCAAGTCCCAACAAGGAACAACAATGTTTACAAGATGCCTATTGCTTTCCAATAACCTCCCACAATCGAAGAATGGAATATCAAAAACCAAGAAAAGGATTTGAAATGCTTAAGCCCTTCATATTCCACATACTAGCATTTTGGAGAGTTCACCGCTTCCGCCAGAGCAGTGTTTGCATTTTTGCTAGGGTATTTATGTTTTCATTGTATGTGCAAACAGGCAAATTGGCTAAAACTAATTTTCTGGGTCATTTTGAGGTCTGCAACTTTGTTTCAGACACTCCTAGAGATGTCCCAGACACCCTTCTAACTTCATCACAGGCCCTACTTAAACAAAATCCACTGAGAAACTACGAATTCCATGAAGTTAATACATAAGACTCTACAAAGACTGATGACAGCAAAAAAGACTCTGATAGTCCTACAGCTTGACCCAAGTTTTCAGATCATTTCATCTCTATATTGTAATCGGAAGGGACAAAAATAGGATATAAAGATTGGTTTCTCTAGCTCATAACTGATAATGATGGAATCAGAAAGGAAGGTGTATCTTGTTATGAAAGGCTATTGTCAGAAGAGGAGCAGACAAAGAGTAGGCTTAGTCTGAACTTCTTGGGAACATCCCAATATTTATAACTGAGTATCATAATGAAATCCTTGTGAATACAGTAGTGGAAGAGTAAGTGAGGAAGGCAATTTTCAATCCCAGCTCAGACATGGCCCCTTGGCTGGATGGTTTCCAGGCTGTTTATTTCTAAAAAGAACTGGCATATTGTGGCAAACGAAGTAATAGAAGTAGTGGGAAAATGTATAATATAAAAGACAGTCTTCAAAGAGTGAAATGCTATTATTTTTTCTCCTTTTCCGAAAGGAAGAAGCAAAGTACCATGATAGCTATCAGTCTATAGCAATGTGTAATGGAATAAATGTCTCTCATCAAGGTGATGGCCACTGAATTAAAAAGTTGTTTGAATGATATTACTTCAGATGCCTAGGTGGTTTTGAGGCTGGAAGCTAGATCCTAGACCGAATTCTAACTGCCCTTCAGTGTCTACAGTCAGTGAACCATAGAATGAAGGCATGATTGGTGGTGATATTGAATATGAAAAGGCTATGATTGGGTTAATTGGAGTTTTAGGATAAAATCCTAGAGAGATTTGGCTTTGATTGGCTAGAGAGAAATGATTTAAAGTTTTATTTCAACCTCGACCTTCTATCCTAATCAACGAGGCTCCTGTTGGCTTCTTCAAATCTTCAAGAGAACCAAGGCAGGGTGATCCCATTTCCCCCAAACATGGTTCTAGTCATGGCAGATACACTTGGCAAAATGGTGGAAGTTGTTGTCTCCGTTGCTGAATTGAATGGAATCCAGATCACTACAAAGGTAAAACAACTCAAACCTGCAGTTTGTTGATGATACATTTGTGGTTGTAATCACCATAGAAAACGAAACCTGAAGTCTGAAAAGAATACTAGGTAAGTATGAATTGGTTGCAGGTCAGAGTAATAATATTGATAATCCCCATATTCATTTTTTGATTGTCAAACCAAGAAAGTAAATGGTGATAAAGAAAATTTCGGGATTCAAAATTGATGAATTGCTAAGCATTTAGCTGTGAATGCCTTTGCTAACTAGAAAGTGCTAAGGTCTAGAAATTGGTCAGAGATAGAATGTAGCCTAAATTATCATCATGGAAAGGGAATTGGCTAACCTTTGCTGGCAAGAGAACTAATTCAATCATCTTTGCAGTCAATTCCAAATTTTATGATGTTACCATGTAAAGCCCCAAGAGAAGTGTTACAGACCTAATTAAGAAGTCTCTACCAGGATATGCAAGCTATCACCTTGAAGGTACATGTACTGTAGAACATCCTTCTTGATTTGCATATAAATACTGTATAATACTATTTTTTCATTCTCAGATATATGGTTATATATTATATATTATATTTCAATATGTAAATGCAAGCTATATTTATTATGTGCCTAGTAGGTATACTACAAGTGGTACCAGCTTTAACTGTCACATAACATGTGATTTGCATGAATATTGCTTACCTTTGCCTTCGAACTCTGAATGTGTGGTTTGGTCAAATTTTGAGTCTGTGACCAAAAAAAGCTTCTCTAGCTTATGGTCAATTTCCCAGTGTTTTTATCAAATGTTTTAAACAATATAAAGTGTTCTTTTAAAATATATAATTCCATCTAAGAAAAACTCCATTCTAACCAACCGAATTTCATGAAAATAAAAATAAAAATTATAAATTTTAGTTATTTTCAATGTTCCACAATGTTTCTGGGATGGGGATGACAGGGGATGGGAGGCCTTTTTTTGGGGATGGCAATTAAAAAATAGGGAAAATTTAAAAATATAGAAAGTTTCAATTATTCATATGTTAGGGAATTCAGTGTATTCATTATATAACCATATTACCATAACATTGCATATGACAAATTCACATGAGAGTTGACATACAAATTAACAAAATTTCATTGTTTTAATTGTCAATGTGCATATATGTAATATAACAGATACAACAAAAGGCTGGAGGCTACAACTACAAAATGTATAAAAACAATATAGCAACTAGATCTACCGCCGCTACATCTCATCATTACCTACATTGAAATTGGAGTCTGAGTCTAAGTCACTCCCAATATGTATTGCAGGCCTTCATTTTTGTACCTGAACAAGAGTGCAGCTGTTTCAGCATGATTGGAAGGTCGACAATTTTAAAGCATGGCATTGGACACTGGGAAAAGAAGAGCCATTTAGTGGATATATCTGTAATTCTATAAATTTTGATAACCTGCAAACAAAACAGAAACATTCCTCTATGAGAACAATTTCATTGTCACAGCAAAGTATTGGCACTGAGAAAGTAGCAGGAAGGTGATGGACATATCAGAGTAGGATGCAAGACCTCATTTTTGTTTTTTAAAACTGCTGGTTACTGTCCGGGGACAGCTGGGTGATATCATTGGCATCCTGGGAAGTTTCCAGGAGTTTTGGTACCATTTCTAGGATGTACCTGGTCTGACATGGAAGATAGGGATGGCCCAGGGACATTTCCAAGGTATCCGTGCATTCTCAAAATGTTACAAGGACAGGGACACCTAGAAGAGGCTTGGGAGTGCATCTATTTTTTATTTAAAGAAAACACATCGGAAAAACAACTTAAAATAAATAAAACATATAAAAAAAGCAACCAAAATAATATAAAAACATAAACACATAAAATAAAAAGAAAAATGTGGAAAACCCTTAAATTTTCAATACTATAAAAACTTTTATTGGTAAATTTTAAAGGGAATAACAAGAAAGGAAAAAAGATAAGAAAAAGAAAAGAAAATTATGTGAGTATTTATATATTAATAAAGGGGTGAAATTAATCCATGTAACTTTTTATGACGGAGGTAACTCTTCTTAACTAATAAATTATCTATCTTATTTAATTACATGTTAAAAATATAAAGTTATAAATTTAAGAAAAGATAATATAAGTTAATTTAGAAAATAAATTAAAAGAATTTAAATATGATTGTCCTTGTATTTACCAAAAAATAACAAAGCTTGATGTGCCAAAGCCCTATGTATCAAAATTCAATGGAGAACACCTAAATAATGTAGTTGATTGGGAAAATCAAATGCAAATATACTTCACAAAGAATGTAATCAACACCAATGTTGCTAAAATAAAAATTGTAGCATATATTTGAATGGAAATGCTCTTAAATGGTATAACTGGTAGTGTGAAAAAGAGGTGGTTTTACTACATCCTAGGATGGTTTTATTAGCAATTTTTGTTGAAAATCCGCCCATCTAGAACCTACTAATTTCAATCAATTTGTGCCATAAACAATTTGTGAATAGCTTCGATATAAGGGGATAAAAGCATTGAAATTCAGTTATTAAAAATGGAAAAAAGCAAAATGATGAGATTCAAAAACTGAAGAACCAAGATAAAAAATTATTATCACAGGTCGACAAATTCAAAAATATCAATAAAACCATATTCTATAAAGATTCAGAGACTTTGCACCATCATAATCATAATCACACTCTTCTTATAAAGTTAACAGTTTTAAGGAAGGGAAAAAGATATTGCCATTCTGATAAACACACTTCCATACTAACAAAGGAGTTTAAACAAATAAAATTGTGTCAAACAATCAATTTTTTGGTTAAAGCAATTCCAATTCTGAAGTTAAATATGAATACTTAACTAATTCTCCAACTTTCACCAAGGTTAAGAATACCATATACAAGATTCAAAGAAAAATGTTAAACTTTACTAGCAGCCTCCTATTGTGATTTTTTTTTATCTCCCACAAAAAAGTTTCAACTTTTTTTTTCTTGATTGTTGACAATAGACTTGAATTTCTAATCCAAGTTGTAAATGACATTGTAGGAGTTGATGCTAACAATACTCAAGTAAATACAATTCAAGTGTTGGTTTGCAAAGATACTCGATGCCTATTAAGATTGATCTTGGATGGATAAAGCCTGACTCTATTTATCTCTAATACTCTAGATATTTATTCCATTCATATTGGTTATCATGTTCTAATGGTGCTTAGAGATTGAAGCCTTTCCATAATAGGAGGGCATGCTATAGACCTAGTTAAGCTCAATTAGCCATTAATAGTTACTACTAGGAGATGCGCTCTATCAGCTTGCAAGGATACGTCTTATTGAACACTTTCCTTAATCTGCATATAAATAACCTATTGACCTATTTATTCATTCTCACCTATCAGATTATTTATTATATTTTGTATTTCAATATGTAAACATACTCTATGTTTACTATTGTGTGTCTAGTGGGTATATTTCAAAAAGTCTTGGAAGGTACAATGCAGCTTCAGAGAAATTTCCTTCAGAATGGAACAGATGAGAAAAAAATGCCATCTAGCATGGGAAAAGGTTTCTTCTTTGAAAGACAGGGGATGTGTGGGCTTAAGAAATGTGCTTTGATGAATAAAGCTCTAGGTGCCAAACTATTATGGAGAATTTAGAGGGATAAAGATAAAATCATGGAGCAGAATCATGCATGTCAAAATCTTGGACGCACAACAGGTAATGAGACAGTTTACCCAATCCCCACTTCTGAGGGGGACAGCCATTTGGAACTTTAGTAGATCTTGTAGGAGACTGGTTCTACCTTTGGTCCTTTTCTGAATGTGGCAAATAGGGTTTGACCATGATAGGGATTCCAAAATTTTGGGAGGACTTGGTTTAACCACAAGACTCTTAATATAAGAATTCTAAAATTTGTCTGTCTTTACAATAAATTTGCCAAACTATTAAGGAGAATTTATAGGAAAAAGATAAAACCATGCAATTGCAATATCTTGGACACACAGCAGGTAACGAGACAGTTTAAACTTTACACAGTCCCCTCTTATGAGGGTGTTTGTCATTTGGAACTTATTTAGATCTTGTAGGGGACTGGTTCTACCTTGGCCGAAGTTGGCAAATAGGCGATGACAATTCGACAAAAAATGTTGACTTTTGGATTGACTATGAGAATATTAACATAGGAATTCCAAAATTTGGCTCATGATGCAATATCACAATGGGGACCAAATGTAAGCAACTACATCATTCAGACATTTTCTTCATTAACATAGAGTTAATTGAGATATTTGAAAATTAACTAAGCACATTTGTCATCCTTATAAGAAAGGAGGATGAGATGGTATGGGAAGGGGATCACACAAGTGATGTCTCATTTAAGGGAAAGCCTGTATGAGGGTTTTGTATATGATTACTCACAGAAGATTAGAGATTCTCTGCAATTAAGATCTGATTCATGGAAGGCTTACCAAAAGCAAATAATTTATGTGGATGGTAGTAAAGAACTGGGTATGACAATTTATTGGAAGGAAAAATGTATTTGATATTGCTCAGAGCATCGGCTGTACAGACATGATGTCAAATGCAGCAGGATCCTTTCTCTTTCATGAACACCATGCAGATTATGAAACAACCGTGCATTCTGTGAGGGATGAATGCAGTTACCACCAGCACCTCATCTTGGATGGGTTTGCACATGATCAAAGTAAGGATATAGCAGCCTTCTTGGGTATGAAATTGACCCCTACATCCAGTAAGCGAATTCCTCCCTGGTGTGTAAACTTGGATACTGAAAACTCTAGGGAGATGTGATGATAATAGTGAAAATGGAATGATGTGTATCTAGGTGGGGATAGAAGAAATATGACTTATAAAAGTGTATATTGCTTTTCACACTGGTAGGCCCTGTGAATTTGCATACCCCCATTTCCTTCAAAACTCACCAAACCATCAGTAGATTAATACTATAATAGTGAAAACATGCTTATAGAAACTCTGCGCGTTTGTGGTGAAGCAAATAGACAGACAGGTGTATTATCTAACACTTCTGAATATATCTGCTAATCAAGTTAAAATGAGAGATATGGCTTTTAGTCTATTTGTTTTGTGAACACGCATGTGCACACACACACACAGAGGGCTTGGGTTTCATGATTTTGAAGCACCGTTGTGATTGTTTGAGAGATGCATGGAGAATGTTAAGGTACTTCGATATTTGATTTGAGAGTGAGTTGAGAGAAAAAGAAAAAGACATATGAGGAATGGATCAGTTCTGCATCTCTGTCTGAGTATGAGAGAGAAGAGGGGGAGGACTGAGAAATTTGTTTGCTTTTCTCTCCTTTTTATTGGCTGAAAAAGGGATTTGAATGGTTTGGGGGTTAATGAAAACAGACTGGCGAGGTGTGAGATATGAGCAGGACCTTATTTTAACTCAGTATGGATATGATTTGGACATCTTTGATTAAGCCAACTCTGTTTCAGTTTTAGTTTCTGCATTTATGAGGGGAAGAGTGAAAGTTAATGGGGTTGAGGTGAAAGATAGACATGGTCTCCTTTCAAAAAAAGACATCAAGTTGCAGCGTTTTTATCAGTGTTGATGACTATGTGAGAGAAGCGAGGGGCTGGATGGTCTCCTCCTCCTTCCAGTTCTCTGGATTTGGATGCTGTAACAAGGAAGCCTTGTTTTTGAGTCTTGCAATGAAAAGTAGAATGAGGGATTGTGCTGAAAGATGGTATTTTGTCTCTGTCCATGCATGGCCTGTGTTGACTTCACTCATGAGATTGTGGATCTCTTACCCATAATGGAGGTCTACTAGAATTTTCATCAAAAAAGAGACTAGGGGGGGATTCTGAAGACGTCTTAATGGATACCTTTTCCTTGGTTGGATTTAAATATCATGCATTCAGTTTCTGCATGACTTTAGGGATCTGCCCATAGCTTCTTGAGTAGGATAGTGAGTTAATTCCAAGGTGTTCAGGCCAATTTCCCATATCATGTCCATGCTCCCTGCGAGCCTCAATGGCTCTTTCTTCTTGAAGCTTCAAAGTTTCCATTGTCACAGCACCCTGCTACTTATTCCTTAGGCTTAGTTCTGGTCCTTTATCCTTCTTCCATCAATCGGAGCACCCCAGGCTGGAGAAGTGAGAAAATAGGTGAATATGAAAAAGTTGGCATCTACATGTTCCTGCGTTTTCTTAGTCTGTTTTGACTGATTAAAAAAATGTGAAAGTGTAATTGAATGCTTCCCGAATATGCATGGAAATTTCTCTATGTTTAGTAGAGAGATGATTTGCTTCTCCTAATATTAGAATAATCAATAATGAGAAGCTGTTTCTAAGGATGACAGACTATACTCAAACTGCCTTTTGGTAAAGGGCTAAACCGGGACATCCTTTGAGTATAGGCTTCCAGGCTTTGTTGATGAAGACAATATAATTATATAAGTTCTTCACTTGTAATTTTGAGGCCCCAGCTTGATGAATATAATAGCAGTTGCCAGTGATTTTTCTCTCAAGTTTTTGTGGGTCTAGGGTCCCTCGTTCTAGTTATCTTTAGCCTGCCCTCTCCCTCCCTATTTTTTTTTAAATTATTAAATGCTCTAGTCATCTGCATCGGTGTCAAGGGATCTTGAATTTTCTTCTTATCCATATCCATTATCATGCAACTCTAGGTAATACCTGTCATGTAAAAGCAAAATTTAGCGTAATCCTTAGCCCACAGAATGGATTGTGTGATTTCTTGTGTTTCATACTTTTATTGTAGTGGAAATGCATTAAATTTTGACTTTGAAGTTCTCCATATTTATATATGTTTTCTTTAGATTCCTAAATTTGATTGTATTTTCCTCATTTTGTGCAGAATCTATCTCACACAATGTACACGTCTCCACAATTTCCTGTAGCTTCATGCAATGGTACAAGTATACCTGTTTCTTCTGTTCTTCCACAGTTGCAAAGTATTTTGCAACAAAACACCATGCAGAGGGTAATCTATTAATGTGATCCTATGATGTTAAATTGAAATTAAGAGCTTTGAATTTATTTGCGACTGCTTTTCTTCATGTATTTGCTCTTTTGCATTTGTAGGATCAAATTGCTGCAGTGATGAAGTATATGAACCATGGTGAAGCTCCTCCAGGTATTGGTTTGTGATTGTCTAAAAAAAGTTGTAATGACATGATTATTTTTGTTAGCATGTGAATTGGCAATTAAAACCTCATTTTGTTTTCTTTGACAGCTCATCGGTTGAGTAATCTTACTTCAAAACCCACTTCTCACATTGGTGCAGAAAATTTCATGGTAAGTGCTTCTTACAAATGACATCTACTTCTGTAAGTGTGCATCTTACATCATTGCATGAAACAGTAGAGATACATGGGGAGATGCATTGAGTAGTAAGCCAAACATCTTATGTGGTCTCTCTTAACATAAACAAGGAGGGTAATGTTGATGTGTTTTTTATGCACATTCAAACTCAGAATAAAATACCAGGTATTCTATCCTCTCTTGAACAAAGTCTCTCAAAGGCTAAACAATGTGATCCAATGAGACAACTCCAAGGTTCCTGATTCGTGTTTTGCAATGGATAGACTCAGTAGGTGATATGATTTTGCTGGTAATCACAAAGGGACTTACGCTGAATTTACTCTTTACTCCACTCAAATATGTACTCTTTCCTTATGAAATGGAACTCACTCTAATTGACATGAAAGAAAAGGCAAAAGGAAAGGGTTTAGAAAACTATTCTAAGGACAATTATATAATGAAACATGCTACGATAGACAAACTTCTCATGAAACCTAACTCTGCTTGCCATGAGAATCAACAACTACACGAAGTCGGTGCAATCTTCTAAGGAAACTCAAGGATTTCATATTGCAAATCTTTATCCAAACACCAACCACTGGCGCAGCTTGAACAAGTATTCACAACCGAACTAAAGCAAACGTGGTTCAGGCTAACTTTGCAAAATGACTTATCATCGATAAATCATAAAAAGTATGAATCAAGAAGGATTACATAAAAAATCTCCACATATAAACATTACATCAATGAACTTCTAATCTAATTCTACTCTTACTTGGAAACATCTCTCCATCACATCCAAGAAATTAGAAACCATTCTAACATTCCACAATCACACAAAATCACCATGTGAACTAACAATGAGCTTGTATTGATTTTAGAAGTATATGATTACAACAATTTCATATCTCTCCTCAATGATTTCGAAGAGTTCCTTCTACTCTATTCCTACTCTACTCCAATCTAATGTCTCTCTAATAATCCCCCTTTTACAAATGAGAAGAATGAGCTTTATATAGAGCTCAAGAATTACAATGGAGGGCCCAGAATGATTTTGAAATCAACGGCCAAGATTTGGACAACACAAGGTAGTTACAACTACTTTCGCTTTCGACCAATGAGATGTTTACAACATGATATTCTAGAAAGTTTCATCCTTATCCTCATCTTGGATGCTCAAGTTCAATGTATCTAGACATGATGATGTGGCGCGCTTGGATTGGATGATGATGACTTAGCGCCAACTCAGCATGCTTATCTTTTGAATGTTCTTTGAACTTGGAAACTTTGTCTTGTGTTGTATTTCCTTTTGGATTAGCTTGGATTGGCATGGGTTCTTGGATGTAATCCTTGTCCTTGCGATGCTATGCTCGTTCCTTTTCTTACTCTTGGATTTCCATGGATTGATTCCGCTTCCTTGGGATGGTGGAGTTCTTTGACGCCGGACTTCTTGAAATGACTTGAAAGATGGAGTTTCCTCGACCAGCCTTGGAAGTTCTTCACAATTCCTCGAACATCTTCACGACATTGTCCTTGCTTCTGAAGTGGATCTGGCTTTCACATTCACCATTCACTTGTAAAGTGCAAATACTTAAGTGAGGATCAAGGACAATTCCAAAGAATTTATTTCAAATGTAAGGAAAATTGAGTCAAAATTCACCTTGGAAGTAAAGAATTCATGTCTAAATCATACAAAAATAATGCATTTCTTAATACTAGTATGAGTAAAATTAACTTTTTCACTTGATTTATCTTCTCTTTTGATTGGAATTCTACTCTTCTTATTTACTTCGAAGGAATTCATCCCTGCTGCTGTTGGAATTTGATATGCTTGCTGCTGTAAAATCCGCCTTTCTTGATGCATGAAGTTGCTGTTCCTAATGAGTTCACCTTGTTTCCTTAATGTTTCCCTCCTTGGATAAAGAATTCGCCTTTGTTTAATGCTGGAAATTCACCCTTTTTCCTTGCAATCTCTGCTCCTACTCCGCTGATTCTGCTGCTAACTCTGCTTTTTTGTTTTGCATTTGAATGTGAGAAATGACAATTTCATACCTTCTTTTATAGCATTCACTCTTACCTTTCTAGGCAGGTCGCCCTAGTGTAGGTCTTCCTGCATTTTGCAATGATTTTTCTTGTCAAAAAATTTGAATTTTCTTGTGAGGCCGACTTGTTCCTAACCTAAGTGGGTTTTTGTTGATTGGAAGGAAAATATATGGTGGTGCATTTTCCATGTGTAGGTGGAATTTGTGCCTGCTTTGGGCGCATATTCCTCCTGTATGAGGAATTCCCTCCATTCTAGAGCGCATATTCCACAAGTATGAGGAATTTCCCACTTTTCCTTGGCATTTTTTTTTTGTTTTCACCTTCAAATTTTCTTTCCTTAGAGCAAATTTTTCAAAAGTTTTAAAGGATTTTGCATTGATTTTCATAAAATTTGAAGGGATTTTACTTGATTTGAGCACATTTTCCCTTGTTGGAAGGAGTTTCACTCTAGGCGCATTCTCCTTGTGCAAGAGGAATTTGCACTCCTCCTTCTTGAGTTTCTTTTCAACATTTCTCACCCCTTGGCGAATTTTCTAAGTCATTTT
Source organism: Cunninghamia lanceolata (assembly GCA_027924645.1). Classification (NCBI taxonomy): domain Eukaryota; kingdom Viridiplantae; phylum Streptophyta; class Pinopsida; order Cupressales; family Cupressaceae; genus Cunninghamia; species Cunninghamia lanceolata. The sequence continues at coordinate 13,103,114 of BSBN01000503.1, read as the reverse complement.
CGATGAATTTTTGCATTGGATTTTAAGTAAGGAGATGGAATTTTCATTGCAAACATCAGATTGAACGCAATCTCCTTTAGTAAATGGATCACTTCTCTGGGCGCATATTCCCTATGAGCATGGATTTTCCATGGGTGCAAGGATTTTCCTTCACTTTCACTTAGATTTCTTGTTTCAAACCTTCAAACTTGACAAATTGCTCATGAGTTTCCAGTGCATTTTCGTAGGTTTGAAGTGTCTTTCAAAAGATTATCCGTGCAATTTGCAATGTCATTTCCATTACTTAGGCAAATGAGATTTTCTCTTCCTAGGGTGCAAATTCCTCCTGTATGAGGAATCCTTCCTAGGGCGTATCTTCCTTGAGTGGGTGGAATTTCCACCTTGAGCGCATATTCTCTCTGTGGAGGGAATTTCCACTTTTTGGGTGGAAATTCCATGTGTGCACGGAGTTTCCACTTTTCACACTTAGCCAATTTTTCAATTTTCTTTTTGATGATTTTCATAATTTCTCTTCAATTTTGCTAAGATTTTGGAGAAATTTTCAAATTTTGCAAGGATTGAGTACACCTAATTTCTCTGGGCGGGATTTCCATCACCCCTTGGAATTTGCGACTTTTTCCAAGATGATGATTTTCCAAGTTTTTTAGATGAAATTTGAATCAACAATTGAACACAAAACGCCAAATCTTCCAATTATCCATCCATTCCTTGCAAGAAATTGCGAGATTTTCACAAAAAAGGGGGTCTCCAGGAAGGGCGCAAATTCCTCATGTGGAAGGAATTTTCACTCATTTAGGGTGCATTTTCCTTGTATCCCTGGAAATCCCGATTTTCTTCTTGTGATCAAGATTTGCGCCAATCTTCTAATTACTTGTCAATGATTTTCAAATGCGTTTCAATGGCGAATTCAATGTTTTGAGGTTAAAATTCGGATTTTATGAGCTAACATTGAGATCTCAAATTGGGCGCAATTTCCCTCATTTTTGGGCCCATATTCCTTGTACCCTTGGAATTCACGCTTTCCATACTTAGCCATTTTTTCAGTCCCCGAAATCACGTATATTTCAAAATATATTTAAGTATATGGAAAACCTATACTTTAAATATTTTGAAATATACTTTCAGGATATTTGAGATAGGTCTCGGATCCATGAGATTTAACATGTAGATTCTAGAATTTTGAGGATCCACCAGATTTCAGACTTAGTCAATTTCAGGATTTCAGGACATGCATCAGGATGAGGGCATACGGACTCCTTAGTGAGAATTTCCATCCCTTAGGCAATTTCTTCAATCACTTCATGGATTTGAGCAAGAAGTTGGCGAGACTTAGACAAATCAACACTCCCAAACATACAAACTCAAAGAAAACTTAAACCACTAAAACAAAACTAAGACAGAAAGTGAGAAAAAGCGGGGTCCCCATTTGCAATGGGGCGATGTGTGATTACATCACAGCAGGTAACTTATGAACTTGGATGCTAACCTTTATGTAAAAAGTATGACTTCTGAATATATCCTTTCTTGCAACAGTTTGAGTAGTCTCCTTTATACATCATAGAAGTTTCCTAGGTTGAATTTATAAGGATCACCCAAAAAGGCTTCTTTGCATCACACCATCCCAAAAAATTAGATGCCTACTAGACAAATTTTTTTCCAAATAATGTTCCCAACATCAAAGTGTCAACCATAATTATTCCCTTCCTGCAAATGGTTGCCAGTAAAGAGATTCTTACAGTAATGCTATAGTCTCAAGATGATCTAGGTACCCAACAATATTAGAAAACGGTCTCCCTTTGATAAAACAGTCATCATTTGAAACATCCCAACATAGCTCATTAGGAACCTCGTGAGATATGCTAGCTGGATTGCTTATTGCCAGAGTTCCATATGACTCTGACATCTCTCATTTCTGTTTTCTGCATCTTTAAATAAGCACTTTATGGAATTGGCGTAATTTTAGAAAATTAATATATCCAGTGAGGTTTGCTAGTAAGCTGAGTCAGAATGCTACACTTTACAGAACCTGGATTTGTTTAGTATGCCAGACTTTTTATGGATAGCAAGTCAGCCAAGGATGCACAATATTAAACATGTGATTCCTAAGTTCCTTGGCATCATTCCACCACCACTCCTTGGTATCCTGCATATTCCATTTCCTGTTTATTTGTGGGACAGTATTAAAATTGGGTCTGATGCCCTCATACAAACTTTCATCTCACAGCAAATTAATTGGCTTCTCATATATCTATTTCTTTTGCTAGACAGGTCCTTATACATCCAACTTTTCTTGAAATAAGCTGGTTTCTGGAGTCAATTTGCAGATCTTCAGAAATGCTGTTGTATCTGCAAATTTATTAGCAAAAATAATTTGAATTTTGGAAAAAATACCATATATTTCACTTTTTATCTTTACATATGACACAATCATTTATTTGGAGGGAGGCATGGACAATGCACCTCAAGGATAACGGAAAAACTGAGCATGTAAAAAATGTCATGGCAGATGGGAGGGAGGTAAACTTATCATCTAAAAACATCTTTAAATTGAGGAAAAAATACCATATATTTCAGTCTGTCTTTACATATGAAACAATCATTTATTTGAAGGCATGGACAATACACTCAAGGATATTGAAAAAACTGAGAAAAAAAGGTCATGGCAGATGCAAGGGAGGTGGAAGTGTTCATTTGCAACAACCACACCTTATTGGCACTATTCTGTCATTTTCAAGGATGGGATTCCTCAAACCAGTAGAGACCTGATATGCATTCTACTTCGTTTTATTAGAGAGGATGCTTGAGTTGCAAGAGCCCTTGCAACTTCTAATCAGATGTGAGGGATATTATATCTATTGTATCCCATGTATTCTTGGTCATCCAATATGTGGATTCTGACAATTCCAACCTTGGGGGAGATCGATGAGTGCATAGATACCATGCTTGTGAGAGAGATCCCACCCTATATTTCTATTGCAAGCATATTCAACCTATTATCCAACAAATGTGGGAAAGCTAAACATCCTCTGCACATAGTCACATATGCAGTGAATACAAAATTGTATGCAAAGCCTAGTAGAGTTGTTCACAATTGATGATGAGGAGGTGAAAAAGACCTTCATGAAGGCTCTTAAGAAAATGGTTACGGCGGAGGAAGCTTAATTAATCAGATCTGAGTGGATCAAATTTACTGAGCTCAAAGGCTACAAGAGTTCAACAAAGATAGACAGACACTCTTTGGTACAAGACAAGCCAGGCAGTTAGCAGCAACTATATGGGCCTTAGCAATTGTTGTGTGTACTTGCCATTCGTCTCTTCTTGCAGATTTCTAGTCTTAACTCTTATTTTTAAATTTTACTAACCTTAAACCTAAACTAACATTTTGGTATATGGCTAGGGCATTTTTAATTTTACAATTTACTAACCCTAACCATAAATTATTATTTTTAGTTTAAGGCAGTGTTTCTCTGAGTTTATGAGACAAGGGGGAGCAAAGATGCAGGGACATGCTTTCAAGTATGATAAAGGATAGCTATAAAAATAATAATGATAAAAAAACTAAACTAAACTTACACAATCTAAAAGAAGCTGAAGTTTTAAGAAGTAATACAATGTGCTGAATATGTAATGGCAATCCCCTTTTTAGGATTTTTAATTAGAAGTTAACTTTTTATGGAGCTTATGTGGTAAATGGAGCATGTAGGTGTAACGTCCTGTAATATCATAAGGAGAATGGTGAAGCCAATGAATGGCCAAGGCGTTACCATGTCCCAACTCTCTAGGCAGCAAGATGGAATTTGAAGGGTAGTCTTAATGTACAAGCCAAATTTGAGAGGTATTTGTTGGTTGCTTGTAAAGCTTCCATAGAGGTTCTCATTCCTATTATTTGGACATAAGGGCAGCCTCCTGGCTTGGCAGCCAAGATATGAAACATATCTGGCCATTAAGGCCCTTGTGTTATATCAAAGTGAGTGATGTGCACTCAACTCTTCTCGTCAAAAACCTAGTTGGAAGTAGAATGTGAGAATTTCACAAAGGGCTAGATGCCATTGAATGTTTGAAAGGTTGCTAATATGTTGGCATGATTCACACAAAGAAAGGAATCCTACCTTGAGAGCAAGTTATCCTCAGATATGAGCTGGGAATATGTGATGATATTTCCTTTGTGAAGTAAGCTGAAACTTGTTCAAAGTAGTTTCTTTATAGCATATGTAGTTTGGTAAGTTGAGGAGGTATTGCGTTGAACTCATGAATATTGTTTCCAAAAACAGCCTTTGTGCATTGTAGCAAGAGCGACAGGAGATGCAGCCCCTGTTCATCTTGGTTCCTTGGAATTTCCACAATTTGTTTGAGCTTGAACTTATCCTTGATGAAAAATAGCAGTTCATTGATCTTGTTCTTGCTATTGGTCGAGTCCAGCTGTCATGTGGATGTCATGACATCTCCTTTTCAGGGGATATTCCAAGGATAAACGAAAAAAATGCTAGAAAAAGAGCAATACATAGAGTGTTTTGTCCCTGCCCCTAGGACATTAAATACATCACCCAGACTCTGTGGGACACATCTTCATGGAACATTGAACTAAAATTAGGCTCATGACATTTTAAATTTTTTAATAAACCTAACCTAAACTATTTTTTTAAAATTTATGGTTAGGGTTTAGGGCATTTTGTTTATTTTTACTAATCTTGACCCTCTTAAAATATAGGGATTTTAGTTTTTCTAAAAAAGTAGCACAAACAAACAATGAAATCAACATAAAAAAATTATCATATCCTCATCGGATTGAAATCATAGTAACAGTCCATTTACATGAAATTCACACATGGCAAAAGTTAAAAGGAATTCAAGTACCCGTGTTTAAAACAGGAAAAGCCCAAAAAGCTTTAGGAAACAAAAAATTGATTTGATATTCAGAAAAAGAGAATAACTGATTTTGTTATTTGACTTATTTCATGTCAATTATAGTTCATAGAGATAAAGATAAACATAATTCGTAAAAAAATAACAATCACAAAAATTGTAGGGTTCTAAAAAGATTATTTTACTTTTACCTAGGAGGGCTTATGGAGGAAAAAAGGACTGGCCCTAAAACAATAGGTTGTGGCATCATGTAACATGTTTAACTATCTTATGAGAAGCCTTGTGTTCTTTACATTAATTCTCATTAGGGTATAAATTAAAAACAGAAAAACTCACTAGGGTCTAAAAATTTAACTTTCTAAAATAAATCTATTCAAAGTTATGTAGTCTGCATGTAGTCTGTATTTTATTGTGTGACATGTCTACAGTCTAAGTGTAAAAATGAGCCCAAATAAAAGATATGTATATTAAAAAAGAAGTCAGAACTAGTTTTTCAAAAACTTGGAAAATGGCACAGCAAATGTGACAGGTTAAAATTTCTACTGATTGATCATGCTTACACAAGTTATGTTACTTTGACTATGATAGTTACTAACTTACTACAATGAGTTAACCACTTTTAACTGTGCTATCTCATTCCTTGCTTATTATATACAGTTCTCATTTGTTTTGGATATACTTTTAACAAGTATGGGGACAAGTACATAGTTTTTGTTTTGTTATCACTTAACAGTCATGCCATTATATGGGCCTATTTCAAACCCATGCCCAATTTGAGCAACAAGCTGAATTGTAGACTTTTGTGCAAAAGAGTGGTGGGGACATTAATAGCTTCAAATAACATCTAATGAAGCTGTCAAATAATGATGCTAGGACTTGTAACAAATATCTTGATTGAATGCAAGGTTAAAAGGGCAAAGACTAGTATGCAATCATCCACAAGGTCATCTAATGGCACTAGTCTTGGACTTATAGACAAGGAGAAACTTTCATAGAAGCAACATCATAGTGATGTGCACCCTATTCTTGAGTAAAATTGATACTGATGGAGGCAATGTGGAACCTTTTTGCAACTTGGAGCTCAACCAAGTTCGGAGAGCACGAGGTGGAATAAAAATGTCAATGCACAGGCTTGAAAGAAAAGACCAATTTCTGCTACTGCTGTAGCATTGTATTCAATATTGTAAGGTGCACCTTTTAATAATGGATTATTGATGTAATTGTTGTTATGGTTCCTAGCATTAAAGCCCTATCATATGAAAGTTCAAGTTTTGATATGTCAAAAGAAATGGTGCAAGATTAAAGGTAGTTGTTGAGCATTGTAGGATGAGTTGTACTACCATGTCAAATGGGTGGGTGGATGGAAACCGCACGCTAATCAATTTTCTTTGTGACATCAGAGAGGCACAATTTCCCTGAAATCCATGGATCTATTGGATAAACTAAAATCAACACAATATTTTTCCTGTTTGACAATGTTTCTCCAAGTTTCGGCTATGAGGGGATGGCAAAAAGTTTTCCAGATTTTGGGGACGACAGGGGAACAACTATTAAAATAATTATATAAAATTAACATTTGAATTTTAAAATACAAAAGATAAAAAATACCTAAAAATAATATAAACAAACCAAAAGAAGCTAAAATTCTTAAGACTAAGTACAATAACAATTCATTGATTCCATAATCCATCTGTTAGACTCATAATAATAGACATAATATGAAACATGATATATATTGAGAGATGCAGAAAAAAAGGAAAAAAAAAAGAAATGTTGCAACATACTCAGAAATAAGAGTCATCATCTGATTGATATCTCAAAAGCTGCTCCTTTTCCTCTCTTTTACTCTTCTCTTTTAGTGAATGCAAGACAACAATGGGCATGATTTTTATAGGTTTTCTGGGTTGGGGAGCCTTGGTGGGCCCTGCTTTTAGAGTTCTATTCGTTTTGGAATGTTATAAAAAAATGACATTTTATATGCATTTGCTGTGCCCAGCGTTGCAGGGAGACGTATCTCTTGACCCCTGGGACGTGTCTCCGGGTCGGGGATGCACCTTCGAGCACCTGGGACGACAGGGAGATGTCCCTCGAATGAGGAGACGTCAGGTAGAAAACCCTAGCCGTCTCCCGCGCGTCTCCCATTGGAAGCATAAAACCGGGCACTTTTAATGTGTTTTTCATATTTTTTTTAAACGTCTGCTCCAAAAACCTAAACGCGACGGCAGGGATTTTGCTAGCAGAAACTGAGAGCCTCCGAGCACCCATGCGATGCCAGCACAACCCGATAGGAGGTTCAAGGAATACACCGATAGGATCAATCGATGAGTTCAGAAAATTTTCGGGCGTGATTTTATTTTATTGCGTGAGACAATTCCGAGCGCTATAATGCTCACATATAAAAGCCTGTCGGCTAATTAGGGTATTAACTGCCTAAAGTCGCGCATATTTACTGTCCGAACGGGAGAAGATTCATCGTCTGCGAGTGAAACCCTTCAGAGAAAAGCTCAGCTGTTTGTAAGCATGATTATCCCCATGCGATGCTTCACTATTAAGTATTGACTATTAGTATTACTAATTATTAAATTAATAATTAATATTTATTTAAAATTATTAATTTGTTATATAATGTGTTAAAATTTAAAATTAACATTATATATATATATGTGTGTGTGTGTGTGTGTGTTAATATTAAATTATTAATATATTTATTTAGCAATATATATATATATATATATATATATATATATATATATATATATATATATATATATATATATATTATAAAATTGGCGTCTCCAAGTACCCCCGTCTCCTTTTTTTCAAAAAATGACGTACCGGTACTGGTACCAGTCCCCTGTACCAGTACCGGTACCGGTACCAATCTCCCATACCAGTACCGGTACTAGTCTCCTGGCAACTATGGCTGTGGCATATGTGGTAAAGTCTCAAGGATGGCAGGGGACACTTGGAAGGTCCCAAAAAGACCCAAAAACGGCATGTCCAGTGGATGTTACCAAAACTTTCGAAAGGATGGGGATGGAGAGGGGATGCCACTCAAATCTAGGGGCTGCATCCTTGTTGAACACTACTATTTTATGATGTTGGGACTGAGGTTAGGCCATAAGATGTTATGCAATTTATCACAAATGTGTTGTTAATTGTGTAGTTCTAGGCAAACTTTTGATGGATAAGTACATTACCTTGTTTTGCAGCCCATGAGCTGCACATTGCTTTGATTTAACCTTGATAGAAACTGACATACTTCCATGAGTTAAATCTGTAGTAGGGAAGGGAAGATCCATCATAAAATTTATAGTCACAGTAAGGGTTCTCAACATAGTAAGAACTTTCACTAAGGGAAGGAGCTTTGTTTTGTAGGTTTGACTAGATTTACCTGCCACATTCTTGCATTGCAAAAGTACACAAAAGATGAATCTGAAATGAATATGTTCCATTTGAATGGGTTGATTCCAGCTTTGTTGAGCAGCTGCACATGAGGTGGCACAAATTTCAAAATTTCAAAGCCACTAGTCTAAATGTTGAGAATGTTTGATGGGGAAAATTTCCTCGTGGGTTATCCTTTAAGTTGTCGATTGAAGGATAGGGTTTGTTGGTTCACTGATTTTTTTTCCAGGTTCAGGATGATTGGGTTTAGTCATATATATAATACTAAAAAAATATAAAAAGAAGCTTAATTTGCACAACACAAAATTAAAGACAACACGGCTGATAATTGATAATTCAGTGTCAATTGTCAAATGTTAAAGATGAATCAAAATGGTCAGTGATTTAGAAGTCACTTTTAGGCTGGGTTAGTGTCTTTTATGTTTTTCTTTTTCCATTAAAGAAGTAACTCTTTTATGTTGGGGGCAGGGGGTAGCTTCTTTGTGGGTTCACCTAGGGTCCTACCTAGGCCTATGTAGTTGCTATGTGTAAGTCATAAATGTTCTTGGTGCGAACCCATAAGATTGGGCAAAACTCTTGTTGAATCCAAACTGTAATCGAGCTGGGGTTCGTATTAGGGCTAAATGAATCCAGGTACAGGTTGGGTTTTGAGCAAGGTTGTAGGGAGACACATTTTTGACCTCTTGGGATGTGTCTCAAAAATCGGGACACATTTCCCCAACCATAAATGGGTACGGAGATGTCCTATTGCAAGAAACATGTTGTCTGTGTCTCTTGCTTCAAAAACCTCACTTGCAGCCGTCTCCGCCAAAAAAAACCCTATAAAATAAAAACCCTTAAAAAGCATTGTGATTACACAACGAACATGGGATATTTGTAGGAAAGCGTGAGATGATATTGATTGTTTTCCATTCACGACCAACAACTACAGGGAAATGCAGGACAAAAGACATTGTTTTTTGTTTGCTACCAAATACTCATTCACATTTTGGATTAATACTCAGAAAATCGTGTTTAAAACAACTTTAGATAGTCACAAAACTCACCGAGTCACCATAATATTTATGTTTTAAGTTTTAAGTAGGGAATGTTTTATAGGAAATCTTTAATATTCATATATTCAAAGTTTCAATTTTTAATATTTATTATTTATAATTAATATTATATATTTCACATTTTTAATTTTTAAAATTTAGCAAATTAATAATTATATGTAATAATATTAATATATATTAAAAAAAATATTTTCAAAGTTTCAATATTTAATATTTATTATTTCACATTTTTAATTTTTAATATATATATATATTTGGCATCTCCAAGTACCCATCTCCTACCTTTTTCAGAAAATGATGTATAGGTCCTGGTACCATCTCCCGTACCAGCACCAGTCTCTTGGCAACTATGGTTTTGAATGAACCCAATAACTTAGGTTAGCTTTATGAGGCCATGGATAGGATGAAGGAAGCACTAAAATCCAACTTATTGAATTATAAGGACACGTACATGCCAATAGAGGAGATAATTGACATGAGATGGGATTGAGAGGTGCATGTTATCTCAATGACGTTGAATAGTATTTAAATTCAACATTTTTTTATAGAAAAACATCTAAGAATGACATAGAGGTGACAAAGGATCTATTCACCTCCATGCCACTAGATGCTCTTTAAATCTAGCATTCTTTTATAGCAAGACATTCGAGGATAATGCAAAGGTGACAGAGGGCATATTCAAATACATTGAAACATTTTGCCTGATGTAAAGGATTGTTGAGCAGCTATAGCAAAGTTGCTAATGTACCAACCCATGAATGGCTTCTTATCTGATATATGTGTTGTTGATTCAAAGAAGACTTTGAAACTGAGTATTAAATTTTAAATTAATAATTTACAATCAGCTTTTGCATATTTCACTTACTGAAAAAAATTATGTTTTTATAATATTAACACATTTTTGTTATGCAACTAATAAAATGTAAAGGTGATGGTGGGATTGCTTTGGCAAGGAAGCTAAATCACTTTGGTGGATAGCAATGTGTAGTTTGAACCAGCCATGTATTTCTTGTCATGTCTCCGAAATTGTAACACTAAAATATGAAGCATCGAAATATAGACAAATAAATCAAATGAATGACAAAGTACATATTAGCAATTTAATATTATTATAATTGTAATTATCATAGGATACCATTATAATTATAATTATCAAATATAAATATTAATGTTAAACAACTTAATATCATTGAAACTATAACTACATAATGTTACATAATATAAACATATTAACATAAAAACATAATATATATATATATATATTAAAAGCAGATTGTTAAAAATGAATGTTTAAAGACAACAATTAGGCCTTAAGAAAGACAGCAATTATAGTTACACTGGAGCATATGAAACAAAGCAATGATGAGTATATAAATTGCAGCAATATACAACAGCAGCTATATTGATTCTATGAGGAAGCGATTAAGTAAAGATAATTAAAAACAACAACTTTAATAAATAAAGATAAATGTAAAAAGCCAAGAGAATAAGATGAAATAGAATAAGACAAAATTGTTAATAAGACAAATATGTCTTAGGAAAAGGTGGTGGTCTAATAAAAACAACGATTCATGAAATGGTGTAATCTAAAACAAGGCATCCACTCCCAAAAGGCACCATGATCAAAAGTATATAGAGCCATTCGGTGAGGGGAGAAAAAGGCATCGAATGTGAGAAAAGGAATATTGACATAACTGAATCTGCAGCAGGGAATAATAGCAGTCAACAGTCAGTTTAGTAGGTGGATTAAGATATAGCATAGGATGTAGTTAGTAATTGGGTTATCAATAATATGTTCATTAATAAGTATATATATTAGGATTTAAGAATAAATAAAAAAGGCAAATCAGAATAATCTGAATAAGATATATTTCCAAAGTTAAGAGTATATATTTATATATTTAAAAAGATAACAGCAGAAAGATAGATAGAATACATACAGATTTGATAAGGGATGTATGCAGACTTGAAAGTAATACATTCAGGTCTATGAGAGTAATGTGTGTTGAATGGTAAAGATAAACCATATACACCAGCAAAGATATCATATGCAGATTTGAAATAGGAGTATGCAGAGTTGAAGGAGGAAGAGAGATAGATCAACAAACAAATCATAGAATTTCTTTTTGCATAAGTTATCTTGTGATTGTAGATAAATATGTGTGTTAGGATCTATGTGTGTTTAGATATGATCATGCATATTGTGATATCATCTTCGTAATTCATTTGTATGGCTGATAGAATTGTTTGCAATTATGAGTTGATGAGTTTATCATGCATTAATGTGGATTCTTGTATGAATGCCATGGTTACTATGATGAGGGAATTAAGGGCCTACAACTAGGGGAAACAGTGTTGGGATCATCCTCTAAGTACGCCACCCCATGGTGGATGGCTGAGGCTTGCCACATGTGGGCCAAGGGGCAAGAGAGGCTGCCCTTGGGCTTAGAAGGAATGATTTCCGAGACACCCTGCTATAGCTGCACCCCCAAACCTTTCATCATGGAAATTAATTGAATCATAAGAGGAAGCAAAATGGATTTTGATAAGGGGAACGGTGATAGGACGCCTCACTAGGTCCCCCACCCCATATGGATGGCAAGAGGCCACATGGGGCCAAGATGGGTGAAGCACCCGCTCTTGGGCCTAGGGTAGAGGGTTTCTTGGGCACCCTATCAAACCATTTTGTTTCAAGAATTAGAAACCCTAACCCTAAACTTGTGGGATTTGAATTTTTAGGGTAAAATTAGTATTGTTCCAGTTGGGGACATTACATTTCTTTTGCTTGCAAATGTTCTTGCAATGTATTTGAATACACACTCCAAGAAATACATATATTGATATAGTTAAAATTTTCATTATCAAAAAGAGGAAATACATTGCAACATTACAACAAGAAACATGTGGCAAAAGCTAAACATGTGGAGAAAAAAGGTAACTACCTTCTAAAACAACCACCTAAAACTAACAAGAAATAAGGCAACTAACATAAAAGCAAGCATGTATACATAATGCAACACATGCATGAAAAAAGTAAGCATGCATGACAAATGCATTGCATACATGAAAAGGCAATGCATGCATGCATGACAAAGGCATTGCATACATGAAAAGGCTATGCATGCATGCATGAAAAGTAACACATGCATTAGAAAAGCATGCATGGATGTAAATCATATGCATGCATGAAAAAGCGATGCATGCTTGCATGAGAAAGAAAGGGATTTTCTAATAGCTCTTATTGACTCTATTAAACAGACTGTCTTTAGAGAAAGGAGCCATATTAAATAGATTTTTTAGTCTATTTGTCCTTATCAAGAATACCCAGGAAAGCAGAGAAACTTTTATCTTCAGCAAAATCATAGGAGTGGAAGAGATCTTGGAGGCTCAGGTTTGCTAACTAGTCATCCGCTTTATTATGCTCCCTCGTCACATGTTCGAAGCAAATACATTCAAATTGACCAATAAAAAACTTGGCTTACTCCATAAAGCTTCGGATTCACCAATGGTTGTTTTTTCCATTTTGCAGATTGCTGATGACAAGATTAGAGTCACCTTCAATAAATAATTTATGAACTCCATCCCGAATTCCCAGCCTGAGACCCAAAGTGAGACCTTCGACCTCTACTATATTTTTTGAGTTGAACCTAGTAAAGTGAGTTCTGATGACAACCCCATTACCATCATTATACCTAATAAGGACCCTTGCCCTAGACATCTTCTTTGAGGCTCCATCAAAGTTTAATTTGATTCAATCAACTTGTGGAGTGTAAGATGCTACCCCAATTTTTTGAAAAAAAAGTAAGCAGGATAATCACAATGTTAGCACAATCTAGCAATGAACAACTATTGACCTCGACACTTCTGATCACCAAGATCCCATCAGGGCAAGGTGAGAGCATAATGTGCTTTGGTTTACAAAACATGATATTGTGCAACAATTAACATTCATCTACTTGAGCAGGCATCCACAATGTTGTGGGGATTCACCACCTTTCAGTGGGTATGAGTGCAAGATTTACAATTACAAATCATCCACTTATTCAGTGGGTACTCACCACTTATCCAGTGGGTAGAAAGAGCATGAAAGGAAAGATTCAGTTTGTCCCCATTAGCGGGAAACCATCCAGGGGTTATTATGTGTTTTTTGCATCATAAGAATTGAGAATACAATGAAATAGGGACTGCAATAAACACAAAAAATAAACTAAATCAACATCCTAATATGCAAGATGGATTAGTATGGCTGTACCACCTGCAACACATTGGAAACCTCTCTTATTCCCAGCTGAATCAAAGCCATGGAAGTTCATAGCTGGTTAAGATTGCAACTCTAAAAAACAGAGATAATATCACTGCTGTACGGCAACTCAGCAGAGGAGTTTTCCCACTTTATCACACAAGACCAAACACAACCTTTCAAGTCTCTATCACTGAAATCTGATCTTGATTGCCCAGCAACTAACAATGATCCAATCTGCAGATGACATCTGAAAACTGAGATTTTTAACTGCACCTGTACGGAGCTGTCCTGAGGTATGACTATCAAAATGTGGTCTCAAACCATAGCCAAACTCATCAAATAGTCATTGAACCTGGACGTCTCTGCCATACAGTATAACCCAGCAATATTAAAATCAAATGTATCAACAATAATCTAAGTTGCCGGTTTTGGTGCGGGTGCGGGTTCGGTTCACGGGTTCGGCCAAATTTTTTTTTGGGGTTTGGCTTCATTTTTATATATATATATAAATATATGTATATGCAAAAAAATTAAGCATAGAAGCAAGAATTAAGTGTAGAAATGCAAGAATAAAGTGTAGAACACCACATAGCATCATATAATCAACAAAACCACCATCAACTTGAATATCATAAAACATAAAACTCGAACTTCAAGTTCAATAACAAGATTCAAAATAATAATATCATGTTCAACAATCAATTTTCATTGTTTCAATGTCAAATGACAAGTGTCGATCATCATATGGATTTGCTAAATCCTCCACATCATCATCATCTTCTTGGACATTAGCAGGATCATTTGAAGAACCACAACCAGCACCACTGCCACTCGCTGAAAAAGTGTGCTCGCTCTCTGATCCCTCAAGTGCAACATGTTTGGATTGAGAAGTAGAAGCATCCATGTCAATTTGCTCTGGGTCCACATCCCACAACTTTGATTCCCCCTCCTTAAAGTCTTGCTTTTTGTGCGAAAGGAGGCGCAAGTTGGAATGCACATACACTAAATTCTCTGCCTTTTTGGAGTGCAATCTGTTGCGCTTTATCGAGTGGATAAAAGAGTACGTGCTCCAATTCCTCTCAGATGTAGAGGAACTAGCAACCTATGATGACAAAGTGGAGAGAAAGAGTAAAAAATAAAAACTTACAAAGTTAAAATTTATAAAGTTACAAGTTATAAAATTTATAATAATTAAAAATTATGGAACTTCAAACTTCAAATTTTTAAAAGTCTTTAAGATAAAATTATAAATCATAAAAAACATAGAAATTTAGTAAACTTGTGATAAAACTTTGACTGCAAGAGGCTGTAGGCACCGGAATTGTTGGCAATGAAAGTACCACCAATTGTGAGCATCTTTCTTGAATCTATCACGAAGAGCCTCAATGCTTAGACCATTGGAGTGTACAAAATCAGTGAACTCATCAGTGACCATATCATGCAAATCTGGATCAAGGAAGAGTCTACGAAATGCTGCCTTGTACCCTTTAGACACTTCTAAATCTCTCCATGGGGGAATTCTATTTGTCACCGAAAGAATCTCACTGCTGTAATATTTTGGAGTCAATGCAAATGCAAGAAGATGTAGCGGGGTTGTCATTGTGTTCCATCTAGCCTCAATAATTTCATGCACTTGCTTGAAGAGAATTTCTTGAGGATCTTTCTTCTTCTCATTTATGATGTTCTTTAGCTTTTCTATCATTGAATCAATGCCATCATATATCTCCCCCATGCAAGGCTTGTCCATGTCTGTATAACGAATCATGCTCAAAATGGGCTCGGTGAAACTAAGGAGATACTCCACACGATCCCACCAATAGTCATTTAGGACCATCCTTCACCTGTCCCTCACAATCCACAACTCTCAAAAACATTGCCCCTTTAGGTGACACTGCAATGACATTGATCAAAGGCCGATTTCTTGCATCTTTCCATCCATTAGAGACAATCGACACCCCTGTCTCACTCCATGAATCCCTTAAGGGCTTCAATGCATCTTCTATACTCTTCACCTCATTCTCCAATAAGGTGCCATGCACCTTCTCATAACCTGGGCTCTTATACCCTTTTAGAGCCTCATTAATTTTTCTCATCATCTCTTGCCAATATGGTTAGCGAACAACATTGAATGACATACCATTTGCATAAATGCATCTGGCTATATGTTGGTCAGCAATATCTCGAGCCTCATTTTGAAATGATGTTTCCAAAGGTCCCTTTGGTCTCTTGTTTGTAGTGCTTGTGGGTTGCTCTTGAGGAGTGACCAAAAATGGGTGGCTCTCTATCACAACATTGGAACTAGGAATAGATGGAGGATCCATTCTTTGACTTCTGCCTCTTTTCCTTAACACGTTTGCTACTGATTTACGGCCTGCTGCTTATCTGCTGCTTCTTGCTCGATGATATATGCCAGCACTTGCTCTTGTGGTATAGGTTTATTACTCTTTTCTGGGCAAGTTTTGATCCCCATCCCAGGGATGTTACACAAATGGGCTTTCACCCGACTATATGAACTGTTATATTGCACATCACAACCATTGCATTTCCAAAGGTAACCCCCACCACCTGGTTGTTGTTGAATCATTTCAACATGCCTCCAAAGAGGTGAGTGTGGATCGATTTTGAATTTTGATTGTGATACTGAGCTAGAACTAGCTGCCATTGTGATTCCTGTCACTTGTGAGTGTGGCAATAAGTTTTGTAAACAAAATGGACACAATGAAAACTCAAAACTTTCAAGAATCAAAACAAAAACAAAAGCATGGTGATACATTTATGATTCATATAAATAGTTTAAAAAAAAAAAACAAGTTGAAAAGAATTTGTTTGTTCAAAAATACAAAAAAAAAATGAATAGAAAACCTACCTCTTTGCAAAAATCTTTTCCTTTGATCTTCTTGGCAGCCTCTAAACCGTTGGAAATGAGTAGGAATGGTGGAGCAATGGACTTCCAACCTTCAGGATTCAATCTGCAAGCTTCTTTCTTCAACCACAATTTTTTTTTTGAGTTTAGCCACAATGGAGAGTTTTTGTGTTTTGGAATGAAAGAAATGAGTTGAAAATGACAAAATTGTGTTTATAATGACTTTTTAGGGTTTCATTTGCATTTTAGAATGTTTAAAATAATATAAAATTGTGTTTTAGTTGAAAAAAATTTAAAAAAAAATGTTAGGGGGCGTGGGTGCGCTCCGGGTTCTCCTTTTTTAGGCTGAGTTCGAACCCAGCGAACCCGGGTGCGTCCGGGACGCACCCAGCCCTCTTACCCCGCACCCTGCCCGCACCCATAGGGCACCCGCACCCACACCCGCACCCGAGCCGCACCGCACCCGCACCCGCACCTGTAGCAGGCGAACCCTGCAACTTAGACAATAATCTTTAATCTCAATCGATCCCCATTTAGTCTTGTACGGGCATGATGTATAGATATCACTAGAACTTAAAGATTTCTACTCTAAACACACTGAAATATACTTGCGATGTGGCGCCAAACCCTTACAAAACATCCCAAATAAATTTAACTTCAAATGCTTCACTGATAAATATTTATGAGCATCAACCACATTAACATGGTACGGCCAGGAAAGTATGGAAATCCTTGCAACAATTCAAACACTGCTCAATACTCATTGCAAATGGCTAGAAATGAGACGCCAAAACCAAGCAAAGGTATCCCAATCAACTCCACATTCAAAAACATCAATATTAATTTTTAATCATAATCTACCAACTTTGCACAGTACGGCCATGATGTACGGCCAGGTAGAAAAACACTCACAACAATATAAAAATATAAATCCAAACTACACACTTTAATATCCAAACTGCATTCCAACTATACAAAATGGATTACAATGCAAATCACAACAAAATCTATCAATCTCTGATCAACTCCATGGCAAACTTTGTATGAGCTTGCTCCCAGTCCACCTTCAGCACAATGGTGATTCTTGTATGAAATCACATCAAACCTCAAGAGGGTTTTCGTCCTCAAGAGCATTCTACAAGAGGGTTTTTGTCCTCAAGAGAATATGGAAGAATTCTTTGGTTCAATCCCAACAGCATTTCATTACAAAATCTAAGCATGTTCAAAAAATGAGCCCAACACCTCCTTTTATAACTTTTTGAGAGATAAAATATTATTTCTTTTATCCCTTCATATTTCTCCTTAAAAAATATAAAAATAACTCATTATGTGTAAGATGCTACCGCAATTTTTTTTTTTAAAATAATGAGCAAGAATATGACAGTGTTAGCATCAATTTGCATCAACCAACTAAATGCCTCGCTCTTTCTGATCACCCAGATCCCAGGATGGGCAAGGTGAGAGCATACAGTGATTGGCTTGTAATAAACAACTATGCAATAAGAAATTACAATTCATCCACTGCGGCGGGTATCCACAAGATGTGGGGATTCACCACTTTTCAGTGGGTAAAGAACAAGAAAGAAAGTATTACAATGCCATCCACTTGTTCAGTGGGAATACTCCACTTATTCAGTGGGTTAAGTGAACAAGAAAAATAAAGATTCTTTTGCCCACACTGGCGGTAAACCATCTAGGGGTTATGATGTGATTACAACATAAATGAAAAGAAATAATAGTATCAGCTGTAGCTAAATCAGATGGAATACATTAGTCACCATGTATCAATGTCTTATGTCAATCATCAGGATGTACCCTGCATAAGAAGGAAGTTCAAACTGCACAAAAATGAATAACCAAATTGAACATCAGTGCTTATGACCAATGAAGAATAAATCTGAAAATAGTCTCAGCTTCTCAGTCCCAAACAGCAGTACTGTAACTATCCATTTGCCCATGTGGATACTCATACCATCTATCATCAACAATCATCATAACAGTTGCAAACAACAGAGACCCTCAGAATTATAATCTGCCCACTGATCATCATATCTGCATTTATTCCATTCTGACCCTTTATTTGCCGTATGGTCCTAGACACAAGGATTTTTCAGTCACCACAAATCTTGGCTCAAACAAAGCTATCAATGCTGAAAATGAAGTCTATCATATAACAATAAATAACATCAACTGCCCATAGAAGGTCTCATAAAAAACAGTCCAAAACGTACTTCTGAAAGTACGGACCTGCCAGGTATGGATCCCTTCACACATCATTCAATACAACTCAAAGCACTCTGAAATCTTTCGGAAATGAGGCGCCAGCACAAGGACAAAATTACCAAATGTTTTTAAGGCACAAACAAGAATCAAATCACACTAAAAATCTTGATCGACTTCCTTGCTGGTACGGCCATGGAGAAGTATGGCCAGCCAAGGAAACTTCACAAAACGAAATAATTTGCTCCAAAACAATACCCAAAATCTTCTAAAATTTATTACAATTATATTAAACTGAAACACCATCAACAAAAACTACAAAAGATTTACCAACTCCATTCAGCTCCATGGCATACTTTGTATGAGCTTGCTCCCAATCCACCTTCAGCACAATGGTGATTCCTGTATGAAATCACACCAAACCTCTAGAGGGTTTTCGTCCTCAAGAGATTCTACAAGAGGGTTTTCATCCTCAAGAGAATATGGAAGAACTCTCTGGTTCAATCCCAACAGTGTTTCATTACAAAATCCAAGCATGTTCAAAAAATGAGCCCAACACCTCCTTTTATAACTTTTTGAGGGAAATAAAATATTATTTCCTTTACCCCTTCATATTTCTCCTCAAAAAATATAAAAAATAACTCATTATGTGTGCATAACTTAAAGTCACCTTTTAGCTCCAAAGACCACTTTTATCAAAATAAAGAAAATATTTGATTCACAAGGTCCCAAAATGATGCATCCATGATTTAAAGCTTTTCATCCCCTTTCCAACGAGCTATAACACTTAAGTGTTAAATGAATATTTCCCAACCTTTTTAACTTCAGTGCAATAATTAATTGTTTAGCTCATTAAATCAACTGATTTTATGGAAAATCCCAAATATCATCAAGTTGCAAAATTAAGCATACCAACATACTCCATGATGTTTGGGAAGATGAATGATGCCTTCCGGGTGACTTTCCAAAAATAGATGGCTTCTGCAAGAATCTTGGAGAGCAAATCAGGAACCCGATCAAACATCAGAAAGCATCACTGCGAACTTGAACATCCACTGAGCTCATTGCAATAGAAATTTAATCCATTCACACAAGAGAAACCCAATAACTGTTCTACATACCGAACCATGACCACTCCAAGAACATTGGAGTCCTTCCCAAACATGCCGGATAGCCTCTGAGAGACTAGGAACAAGCATAATGTGCACAAAATTCTATGTGCCAAAAACATGACATTACATGGAGGACACCAATGTTGCATCTCTTTCTTATTCTGAGCTTTAGGAAGAGGAATGCCATATTTTTTTTGATATTTGATCAATTTCTCAAAATAGAAACCTCAGTAGAATTAGCCTCTTTGGATTTTGAGATATTTAGCATAGCAATACTACGAGAGCATGTCTTCGAGATCTCCATCTAGATTTGGCCTTGATTCCTTTTTGTAGCATTGAAAATTCTACTATTCTTCTCCAACCACACCTTCCAAGCAATGAAACTTGGAGCCACATCCCTTAAGTCCTGAAGAATAATAACAGCCACCAGATGCTTCCAAGCTTCCAAACTATCATTGAAAGAACTCTGGAACACCCACTTAAGATTGAAGGTGTTCAAGAACCTATTCCAAATACCTTTCACAAAATCACAATGAAGATGTGAATAGTCTTCCTCTTGGGTTAAACAAAAAGTGTACTTATTGGGACCCAAAAAAACCCTCCTTTGGAGTTGATCCCAAGTGAAAATTTGAGAGTGATTGGCTAGCTAAAGGAAAAAATTAGCTTTGGTCCAAGATTTAGAATGCCAAATCTTATCCCAATAGAATAGTGAAGGGCCAACAGAAGGAAGAAGCATACTATATCCCTCTTTAACAGAGTAGATACCTATCACTTCTTGGTTCCACGCAAAAAGATGTTCATACCTACCCCAAATAGGCTTGAAATTTTGGAGAAGATTTCTTAGATGATTACTAGCTCCCTTAGGAACTACAGGAGACTAAGGAATAGCTTTCCACATTCTAGAAAATCAAAACTCTTCCCTCTTTCCCTCCCAATAGTCCTAGCAATTGTTAAGGAATGCCACGAAAGGGTGAAGAATTGGATCATCTTTCAGGGGCTTACCAAAAATCCAATTATCTTCCTAGGATGTACTTTTGCGATTTTGAATAATCCAGAAGCTAAATTGAGTGATCAAATTTTCAACTCCATTCCTTCCCAATTCATTGAGCCATGTGGGAGATCATTGCTTTGAAGAAAACAAAGCACGTTGTCACTAGACAGATACTTGTCCTGAAGAACTTTGACCCAGGAGGCATCCTTGCTAGTAATGAATCTCTAGATCAATTTAGCAAGAAGAGCTTGATTGAAGAAGCTAGTATGCTTGAGGCCAAGACCCCCTCTATTCTTGCTTTTACATATCACACTCCAAGAGACAAGAGGATATTTGAACTGATCACTAGTACCCCTTAAAAGAAAATTCCATGTAGTAGTAGTGACTTTAGATATGATGCTTTTGTGGGCAAACTCTGCATTTTAAAGAACCACTCGCATAGCTGAAGAGAACCATTTCCCCATCAATCCATCAAGGATTTGACTAATTGTTTCTAACACAAAGGACCAAAGCAATTCCTTATTTCTTCCCAAGAACAGGGGGAAACCTAGGCAAGAATCTAGGAGGCGTCCTTTCCTAAAAGATAAACATTTGCAAAGAAAGTCCTATTCTTGATTGCTTATATTAAAACTAGATTTTGGATTTGTCTCTACTAACTTTTTGATTTGCAGCCTACTCATATTTTCCAAGGAGATCTTTGATATCTCTACATTCTTTGATGCAAGGCGCAACAAAGAGCATGGTGTCATCCACAAATTGTTGATGAGGAAAGGCTTTCCCCATAGAAGAAGCTTGTAAGCCTTTTAAGGAACCTCTCACCTTGAGAGAACCAAGGATTCCACCATAATAATGAAAAGATCAGGAGCAGTGGGTCTCCTTACCTTAGGCCATGAGATGTAGGGAAGAAGCCTTCAACAGAGTCATTGACTACGATATAGAAACTAGCTGACAAATAATGACATTTGATCTAGTCTCTCCAATCAATGCTAAACTCGAACTTCTCCAAAACTTGGTCTAGAAAATTTCAGTTAACTCTATCATAGGCTTTAGGAATATCCAATTTGAGGAGCATACCTTTTCTCTTACGGGCTTGTATAGAATGAATCAGCTCATAAACAACAACAATCCCATTTGTGATTTATTCCCCTTTCACAAATCTCCCTTGCTCTTATATAATGATAGGCAGGAG
The DNA here is from genome assembly GCA_027924645.1 of Cunninghamia lanceolata. Classification (NCBI taxonomy): domain Eukaryota; kingdom Viridiplantae; phylum Streptophyta; class Pinopsida; order Cupressales; family Cupressaceae; genus Cunninghamia; species Cunninghamia lanceolata. Next base: position 13,081,173 of record BSBN01000503.1, on the reverse strand, counting down.
AATTTTTATTTTATTAGCGGCCACTTTAGAGATGATTTTATAGATCGTATTACACAAGGCGATAGGCCTGAAATCCTCAATCTTTAGAGCTTTTGTCTTCTTAGGAATGGGGTTGATAAAAGTAGGGTTGATGGCTTTCAAGATAGATATAGAATCCTTAAACTCTTAAATAACTTTCTTTAAGCTTCTCCTCCAAGAGATCCAAGAATCTTTGGAAAAAGAGAGCTAGAAAACCATCTGGTCTAGGAGCCCTATCCGTAGCCATATCAAAGAGAGCAACCCAAACTTCTTCTTTAGAGATATCATGCATGAGCATCTCATTCTTTGATTGACTAATTACAGAAGGGATCTTGCCAAGGAAGAGGTCTTGCTTGTTTGCCAAGGAAGAGGTCTTGCTTGTTAGCTCTGTGCTCATTATCTTCAAAAAGCATTTTCTCCTAGAAGGAGAACAAAGAAGTCTTGAGAATGTGAAGATCCTTTGTGATGTTGATGGGCACACGCTTATACTGAGGAGGGGGGGGGGGGGGTGAATCAGTATAAGACAATCTTTTACTTTTTCAAACTTAACAATCACAATAATAACAACCATACAAGATCTAGCAAAAATGCAACACAGGAAGAACACATGATTTACGTGGAAACCCTTACGGGAGAAAACCACGACAAAATATTGCTTTTCTTATAAACCTTCTTTTGTAGGCACCAAACTACTTCTCTTACAAATCTTCTTTTGTAGGCACCAACCTACTGGAGACATCAATCCCCACTTGTAGAATCTGTGAGCACCAACCCATTGGAGACACCAATCCCCGCTTGTAGAATTTGTAGGCACCAACCCGCTGGAGACACCAATCCCCACAATTGAGCACCAACTCAGCAAGAGACACCAATCTCTTATTTTGATAGGCACCAACCTCCAAATTCTTAAATGGATGATATTGTCTTCACAAAGATCTGAATATAGATGCACTTTCTTTCACAACTCTTGCTTGTAGATGATCTAATGGTTATCACACAAGTGCTTTCCTTCATTACTTGGTTTGTAGATGATGCAATTACTTTTCTTCACAAGTCTACTTGATGATGATGCAACAACTTTCCTTCACAAATTTTATCTCAAATAATGCAATACTTTCCTTTTTAATTCTGCCTTAAGGTCTGCTCTAATTTCACTTACAAATCTGCTCCCAAATAATGCATCATATATTTCTCTCTTCACAATAACAACATTCTCTTCATATATTTAATATAGATCTGAATTAGTCTTCATATTTGCTGCTCTAGATCTGCTTGAATTCGAATTATTTCACATTTATTGTACTTTCCAACTCACATTCATTCTCTTTTTATACCATATTATGTACTTATGTCTCTTATGAAGAGAGACATCCTTTTGAATAGAGGCATCTCTCTCAAAAGTCATTACCCTTGATTGCTGCCTTTGTAAACTAATTCCAATTTATGTAATCTACCTTATAACAACAAATCGCTGCCTTATAACATGTAATCATTGCTTTAAAAAAATCGCTGCCTTTAAGTAAGTCTCTCCTTATAACATATGAATCGCTGTTTCTTTTAATACTAGTCGCTGCCTTTTAAATAAAGTGGTCGGCCTTGTTTCTATTTCCTTAAGCTCTTCTTCTTCTAAGAAGTCAACCATCTTCTTGATGAACATTTTAAATCCACCTTTCATATGGGGGTCGGCCACATTAAGAGACTTTTAAATTTATTTTAGAAAGTCGGCCAGTTTCACTACAATAGTTTAAATCTTTAATTTAAACTACAGATTTGGCACTTAATGTTAATTTTTGTAATCAGACTGAAAGTAAAGAGCAGAAAACATTAAATGCAACACATAACACGGCAGTACCCTAGGAAAACCTCCCTCTTGGAGGTGAAAAAAACCCAGCAACAAATATCTCAGATCTTATTAGATTAATCACAGCAGCAGATTACAATTTAGCCATCTCAAGGCATAAATCAATTAGGGCACAGCTTATCTGAGATATGACAATCTGATCAATTATCATTGAAGAATCAGATCTTTGTAACTCGATTTGGCTGCCCAGCTTGGAGATCACTGACCTTGTATAGAGTTCGCTCAGCGTTGCAAAATGTTCGCTTAGCCTTAGACAATATTCGCTCAGCCTTTAACTCCAGTTCGCTTGCTAGTAGATTGCTGTTGAAGATATGATTTTATCTCAAATCATATTGCATATATATGTGACAATGATCACAATAAACCCCTAGTCGGCCTAGCATGTTTTGGCGCCAAGTTACATTATGAAATTCAAGTTACATATGGGTCAAGACCCATTTACAAGTTACATCAATGAGTCTTATATAATAGCAAGTTACATAAATCGCCCAAATAGGGCTTGACCCCAAATCGGGTTAATAAAAAAAAATATAATGCCAAAATGCTCAGGCCGACAGGGCAATTAGCATTTAGATGTGCTAGGTCGGCCGTAGAAGGGATCCGACCTAGCTACAAATCAACACTCTCTCTTAGCTAGGGAGGATTCCTTCTGAATAATCAAGTCATATAGTGACAACCAAGGAAGCAAAAATCGTTTGGAGATAAAATCGGCAAACCAAAAGTATAAGATTTTTTCAAAAAATCGGGAAAAAATCGGATATATATATATATAATAGAATAATAAATATTAGATTAGAATATATTAATAATATAAATATTATATTTTAATATAATAATATATGACTATTAATAATAATATTTATAATAATATTTTATAAAAAATTTCCCCAAAAGATTATATAATAATAATATTTATAATAAATATTAATAATATAATATTTATATTAATATATTCTAATATAATATTATATTCTAATATTATAATATATAACTATTTATATATATTAATAATTATTATATATTAATAATATTATATTTTAATATTATAATATATCTATTTATATATTATATAAATAGATATATTATAATATTATTATTATATATTAATAATATAAATATTATATTTTAATATAATAATATATGACTATTAATAATAATATTTATATTAATATATTCTAATATAATATTATATTCTAACATTCTAATATATAACTATTTATATATATTAATAATTATTATATTTTAATAATATTATATTTTAATATTATAATATATCTATATATATATTATATAAATATATATATTATAATATTATTATTATATATTAATAATATTATATTATAATATATTAATAATATGAATATTATATTTTAATACTATAATATATTAATAATATAAATATTATATTTTAATATTATAATATATAAGTATTACTAATATAAATGTAATATATAAATTTTATTAATAATGAAATCAGAATATATTTAACATTTAAAATTAAATATGAAATAAATTTTAAATTTAATAATTAAATGATAGGCTTTAAAATGTGAGCATTATAGTGCTCGGAATTGTCTCACGCTCGTAAAAAAAATGCACGCAGGAAAATTTTCTAAACTCGTCGGTTTTCCTATGGGCGTATTCCTTAAACCTCCCATGCACGCTAGTTCTTCGATTCAGGCCTGTGTCTCCGTAGCTGGATTGGAGTGTGAGAAGACACCTGAAGAACAGCGGAAGCCCTAAATCGCAAACCCTAATCTGTTTTTTTGTGTTTGGAATCAAATAAATCCGCCGCAACAATTGGAAATCCATAAAACAAACCAATAAACACGATCTGGCAGATTATATGGGGCGTTTTTGGCAATTATTCAATGAAATAAACAATTAAAAATATTTGCAGACATTTTTTTTTTAAAACTCGCGAATTTTTCAGGGAAAAAACCGGCAAACATGGCGATTCATTAAAAATCGCGATTTTTATGATTTTTTTCCGATTTTTGCTTCTATGGTGACAACCACCATGGCTACTCTCATGGATGGAAATCTAATGAACACAAGTGCTTATTGTCATCTCAACATGACGTTCACCATAGCTACTCCCAGAAGGTGAACAAACACAAGTGTTACATCATGGAATTTCTTCCATGACATCCACCATGCCTACTAGCAAAGGGTGGATCCACCATACCTACTCACAGAGAGTGGACGAGGGCTTTCACCTCAAACTTCTCCTAGAGAAGAGTGCATTATCATCATGCCTACTCGCAGAGGATGGTTCCACCATGCCTACTCGCAGAGGGTGGAAGATACATTTCAATGTATCACTGATGCTGAGACTCCCTCTCGGCTAGAGCTTCATTCTCCACAACTCCAAGCTTATCTCGAAAGTATGCAAACTTCACTTGAGCAAGGGGCTTGGTGAGAACATCTGTTGTTTGTTCATCAGTGCTGATGTACTTCAGCTGAACAACATTCCTTTGTACCATATCCCTGATATAGTGATATTGGATTTCCACATGCTTTGTTCTGTAATGAAATATTGGATTGACAGAAAGCTGCACACAGCTCTGGTTATCACTATGGATAATTGTAGGCTCCCAAGATTGTCCAAACAATCCTGCAAGGAGTTTCCGAAGCCACACTGCTTCTCGAGTTGCCACACATGCTGCAATGTATTTTGCTTCTGTAGTACTCAATGCCACTGAAGATTGTTTCCTGTTGCGCCAGGAAATCATAGCGGATCCCAAACTGAAGCAAACTCCAGAAGTGCTCTTCCGATCAGTGACACTTCTTACCCAATCAGAATCATAATATCCTTCCAAGTTCAAGATTGTGTTGGAAGAACACTTCAAGCCATATCCAACTGTGCCATGCAATTATCTCAAGATATGCATGGCTGCAACTAGATGAATCTTCCTAGGTTCACACATGAACTGGTTGAGAGCACTCACTGCATAGCAAATGTCAGGTCTAGTGTTAACTAGATACATCAAGGATCCAATCAACTGCCTATACTCAGTAGGATCCACAAGATCTGAACTAGCTGCAGATTCACTCAACTTCTTCAAGTTAGTTTCCATAGGTGTGGACATAGATTTACAATCTAACATTTCAAATCTCTTCAAAATATCAATGGTGTACTTTCTTTGACTTAGAATAATCTCATTAGGTCTTTGCCATACTTCTAACCCTAGAAAGAAATGCATGAGACCTAGATCTTTCATTTCAAATTCTGAAGTCAATTCTTACTTACATCTAAGAATGAGATGATCTTCCCCAGTCAAAAATAAATCATCAACATATAAAACCAAAATTAACATCTCACCATTGAATACCTTGAAGTAAAGATTTGGATCAGCATCATTCTTACAGAAACCTAATCTTACCAAGTACTTGTCAATTCTTTCATACCAAGCACGAGGAGCCTGCTTAAGGCCATATAATGCTTTCTTCAATCTGCATACATGAGACTCTTTCTCTTAGATCACGAAGCCTTCAGGTTGCTCGATGTAGACCTATTCTTCAATAACACCATTGAGGAAAGCTGTCTTTACATCCATCTGATGTAACTTCCATCCCTTAGCTGCTGCAATAGCAATGATAGTCCTGATAGAAGTATATCAGGCAACAGGGGCAAAGGTTTCCTCATAATCTATGCCTTCTTTTTGAGAGAAACCACGAGCGATAAATCTAGCCGTATATTTCTCAATGCTTCCATCAGCAGCATGCTTAATTTTAAATAACCACTTGGAAGATACAACTGACTTACCTTTGGGTCTAGCCACAATATCCCAAACATCATTCTTGATGATAGATTGATATTCTTCATCTATAGCATTCTTCCATGCTTGTTGGTTCATGGCTTCTTCAATGCTAGAAGGTTCAGTCTCAATAATATTGCACATCAATGCAACATAGTTGGAGAACTTCTGAGGTCTCCTACTTTCTTTGAATGTGCCTCTTGGGGCTGCAAACTTTTCTGCCTCCTGCACGGTGTTTCTTGCCCAAAGAGGTCTCTTCCCGCTCATAGTGATATCTCTAGGCCCATCAGTAGGATCCATAGGCTCAACTGGATCATCATGCTCTTCAGGTTCTGTAGACTCGCTCTGAATCTCAGTATCATGATCAATGTCCATGTTTTGAGGGTTATCATGAACTTCATTATCAATCTCCATACTTGATCCTTTAGATCTTTTGAATGCAATATCTTCTTCAAAAGTAACATCTCTACTAACCTCAATATACTTCTGACTTGGAATGAAGATTCTGAATGCTTTGGAAGTTTTGCTGTAGCCCACAAGAATTCCTCTCTTGCCAAAAGGTTCTAACATGGTTCTCTTTTCTTTGGGTACATGAACATATACTGGACTCCCAAAGATCATCAAGTGGCTGATATCAGGTTTGATCCCTGAAAATGCTTCTTCCAGAGTTATATCCTTCAATACACGATGAGGGCATATATTCTGAATGTATACAGCTGTTCTAGATGCTTCAGCCCATAGAAAAGTTTGCAGATCTTGATCATGAATCAGAGTTTTTGCTGCTTCAACTATGGATCTGTTCTTCCTTTCTGCAACCCCATTTTGCTGTGGGTTGTAGGGAACACAGAACTCCCTTTTGATTCCTGCCTCAATACAAAAATCATGAAAGCTACCTGAGGTGTATTCACCTCCATTGTCAAACCTTAAAACTTTAATTCTTTTCCCAGATAAGTTTTCAGCTAGGACTTTAAATTCTTTGAACCTACCTAGGACATCATCAGATTCTTTTGTTTTTAGAAAGTAAATCCAAGTTTTCCTAGAGTAGTCGTCTATAAAGATTACATAATACAAGAATCCACTTGGAGATGCAACAGACATAGGTCCACATAAATCAGAATGCACAAGAGCTAATTTCTCCTTTGACCTATTTTCACTTTGATGAAATGGACTCTTAGTGTTTTTACCCATAGCACAACCCTTACATGTATCATCATGAATATGACTAAGTTTAGGCATACCTTTAACCATCTTCTCTAGAGTAGGAAGGGCTCGGAAGTGGAGATGTCCAAGTCTTTTGTGCCATAGCTCGCTTGATTCAGGGGTTTCATGAAGAAGAGCTCGAACTGGACGAGCTGAAAGCTTGTATAAGCTATCATACCAATTCCCAATGACACGAGTAGATTTGATGCTAGATTTCTTAGGCCATGCAAGTACTCTTCCCTCAGAAAATGCAATTTGATAACCTTTATCCTCCAAGGCTGATATGGAGATAAGGTTCCTCTTGATTCCTGGTACAAACAAGATATCATTGAGGTGAAGAGAAATTCCAGAATCTAAGTTAAGGGAAGTAGCACCAAAACCTCTTACAGAATAGCGTGCGTCATCTCCAATGATCACATGTAGATTGGACTCCTCCACCAAGTCTGAGAGATGCTCTCGGTAGCCGGTGATGTGTCTAGATGCTCCACTATCAATCAGCTAGGTATCACTGTTTGTAGGAACATTGCTTGACAAGGCAGAAATGGAGAGAAAGTCTTCCGCATCCTTCTAATTTGAAACTTCATTTAGATTTGCTTCTTGTTGCTTTGGCTGGGATAAGCAGTCCCTTGCATAGTGACCGAACTTGTCACACCTGAAACACTTGATGCGGGAAAGATCCTTCTTCTTCTTCTTTGAATCAGGAGCTGAATCAGACCTTTGATCTCTATTCCTCTTGAAATTATTCTTCTTCCAATAGCCTCCTTTCTTCTTGATGGATTGGGCAGCAAGAACATGATTGTCTTCTCCATGAGTGCTTTTGATAACTCCTCTTGCAGCCAGTCTTGATTCTTCTTGAATGCAATCAGCCCTCAATCGATCAAACTTGGGAAGGTCAGCTCTTGCACTAATTCCTTGAATGTAGGACTCCCAAGATGCCGGAAGACCATTGAGAGCTAACATGGTCAAGTCTTTGTCATCAACAACATTTCTAATAGATGAGAGCTGATCTCTCAAATCAGAAATTCTCATGAAGTACGCTATGACCGTTTCTCCTTTTGCCATCTTGATGTGATGAAGTTTTTGCTTCAAGGCTAGGGCACGGCTAGTGTTGTTGATTTTGTACATCTCCTCCAAGGTTCTGAACATTTCACTTGCTGTCTTCATCTTGGAGATGATGGGGACAATCTGATCCTTTACAGAATCAACCAATATCTTCTAAGCTTGGATATCTTTCTTCCTCCATTGAATCTTTTCTTCTTCTATCGCAGGCTCGGTGGATTTTCTATCCACAAAATTTGCAAGATCACTTCCATTCAATGCAAGCATGATTCGGAATCTCCATGATGTGAAGTTGGATGCTCCATCCAATCTATCTTCAACCCTGAGACTGTGCACCATCTTGAGTGAAGCAATAGGTAGCATATAATAATGAGAATGAACTACTATCAATCTGATCACACTTAATTCGAACCTAGCTCTGATACCATGTTAATTTTTGTAATCAGACTGAAAGTAAAGAGCAGAAAACAATAAATGCAACACATAACACGGCAGTACCCTGGGAAAACCTCCCTCTTGGAGGTGAAAAAAACCTGCAACAAATATCTCAGATCTTATTAGATTAATCACAGTAGCAGATTACAATTTAGCCTTCTCAAGGCATAAATCAATTAGGGCACAGCTTATATAAGATATGACAATCTGATCAATTATCCTTGAAGAATCAGATCTCTATAACTCGATTTGGCTGCCCAGCTTGGAGATCACTGACCTTGTATAGAGATCGCTTAGCCTTGCAAAATGTTCACTTAGCCTTGGACAATATTCGCTCAGCCTTAGGCAATATTCGCTCAGCCTTTAACTCCAGTTCGCTTGCTAGTATTTTGCTGTTGAAGATATGATTTTATCTCAAATCATATTGCATATATATGTGACAATGATCACAATAAACCCCTAGTTGGCCTAGCATGATTTGCCGCCAAGTTACATTATAAAAATTCAAGTTACATATGGGTCAAGACCCATTTACGAGTTACATCAACGAGTCTTACATAATTGCAAGTTACATAAATCGCCCAAATAGGGCCTGACCCCAAATCGGGTTAATACAACAAAATGTAATGCCAAAATGCTAAGGCCGACAAGCCAATTAGCATTTAGATGTGCTAGGTCGGCCCTAGAAGGGATCCGACCTAGCTACAAATCAACACTTAATGCATGATCGGCCATTGAGAAGAGAGTCGGCCTTAACAAATAACACCAATTGCTTCCTTTAATTGTATTTGCTGTCTCTAATACTTGGGCTGCAAATAATCTCATTTGTCTTTGATTTATATATAACTTGGAATATATAAGGCTGTGTGGTCGGCCAGCAAAAAGACTTAAATTTAGTTTCTTTCTTGGTCTTAATTTATTTCTGCCTTAGATAATACTCAGTCTTGCCTTGTATAAACATCTCATCATCACTATCTATAGGCTTGCTCTCTAACACAGATCTCACCCATGCCGACATGCCTTTGACATCAATGACAACTAATCTTAGACAGCGAATCCTTCTTGACATCAACGGCAACATTTGCAACAGTTGTTACCATTTTCTATCTAGATCTTGGAAATGCGGTTCTTTGTCTCCTTATTTTGCAAGCCAGATGAAAAGACTTAGTATTCCTATCTCCCTTCTGGAGCCATTTTATTTTAGATTTTTGCTTCCAAAAAATCTCCTCACATCCGTAAATATCATCAAGTTGGGAAGAGACTCCCTTTTCATCATCTATGAGGGCCTCCAAATTGTCATTTTTTAGGAGAGATCAAATCTTAGCCATTCTATTCTCTAGATTAGCCTTATTCTGGAATATGTTATAAAAATCTTGACGATTCCATTCCTTGAGTTTGAGTCTGAGAGCTTTCATTGTTTTACTAAAGACATACATTTTTTTCCCATAGTAATCATTTTGATTCTTTCAGAATGTAGAAACCACTTGATCAAAATCAAGGTGAGTCAACGACATTTTCTCCAGTCTGAAAGGAATTCTATTGGGGAAAGTATCATAATCAATGGTCAAGGAGATTGGCCAATGATTAGAGCCAGCTTCCGTCAAGACTTTAGAATAATAAATATTTTTGTTCAACTATGTAGAAGCCAAGAATTTGTCAATCCTAGCTAGGATTTGGTCTCTTTCTTCTATTGGTCCAGGTGAACTAACCCTTCTTAGCTCAGATACCCCATAGGGCAGAATCTTTGAGGAGAGCCGGAAGCTCCTTAGTAGGAGGTGAAGGAGATCCACCCATTTTTCAGAGGAATCAAGTCTAGCATTAAAATCTCCCACAATAATCCACTTAGCTTCTTGATCCATTCTCAACAATCTTTGATTTGGCCCCAACAGTGAATCTTGTCCTGGGTGGGGATTGCGGTCCATAGTCATTAATGAGGGAGAAACACAAGTTAGAGGCTAGAGCACAAATTGATCCTACAAGCTAATAATTAATAGAGAACATTCCCTTTATATTGAACTCCTACCTATTCTAGATAATCGCTAAGCCACTAGCCGACCCTCTAGCAGATTTATGCACAAATCCCCCTTTTCCATGTAAGAGGTACATACCTTAGAACTCTTGATTCAAGTTGATCTTAGTTTCCTAGACTAAAAGGATATCTGGATTAAATTTCTTAAAGAATCTCTAGAGAAGCCTCTTCTTGGAGGGGGAGTTCAATCCTTGAATGTTCTAGGAGATCATCAACATTGGGTAACCTTTGATCTCTTGGTGCTTACCAAGCCATTTTCTAGCTGAGATTGGTTCCAAACAATAATGTCTGCGAGAGCTGCAGATTGTAAGGCAGTAATCTGTTGGGTCTCCCCACTTTAGATTGTCCAAAGTCTACTTTTCTTTTTCCAGAGGAATCCCGCAATTATCCACTTAGCTTCTTCGTCCATTCTCAACATATCTTTGATTTGGCCCCAACTATGAATCTTGTCTTAGGTGGATTGCGGTCCATAGACATTAGTGAAGGAAAAACACAAGTTAGAGGCTAGAGCACAAACTGATCCTGCAAGCTAATATTTAGTAGAGAACATTTCCTCAATAATGAATTCCTTCCTATTCCAGATAATGGCTTAGCCACTAGTTGACACTTCGGCAGATTTATTCACAAATCCCCATTTTCCATGAAAGAGGTACATATTTTGGAAATCTTGATCTAAGTTGATCTTGGTTTCTTGGATTAGTAAGATATTTGGATTAAATTTCTTCAAGAATCTCCAGAGAATCCTCTTCTTAGAGGGGGAGTTCAATCACTGAATGTTCCAAGAGATCATCAACATTGGGTAACCTTTGATCCCTTGGTGCTTGCCAAGCCATTTTCTAGTTGAGATTGGTTCCCAGCAACAACATCTGCAAGAGCTACAGCTTGTAAGGTAGTAATCTCTTAGGTTTCCCCACTTTAGACTGTCCAAAGTCTCCTTTTCTTTTTTCAGGTTGCCTATGGTTGTTATTCTTACTTAGACCCTTTGGTTTTGAACCTGATCTTTCATGAAGATCTAAGGGTGGCCAAGATTTGCTTAATCCTTACTATTGATGTTATACTTAGGGGGAGTCAGCCTATTATCAATATTTTTCAGATCTAGAGTCATTTCTAGCTTCTTGTTCATCAACTAACTTTTCCAAATCACCTTTGAATTTGTAGGCCTTTAACAGATCCTCCTGACCTTCAAATTCACTCATGAAATTGTGTCTCCTTGACTATCTCCATTCTTTGTTGTAAAGACTTTTTTTTTGTTTAGTGGCCTTTTTTCTGTTATTATTAAGATCCTTATTCTTGACAATATTCTTCTTTTTGTGTTTAATGAAACCTTGTGAATCTTTCTTAGAATCTTCTTGAACCTTTTGAGTCTACATCTTCCCTTGAAGATTTGGGTGTTCTCTGATAAGATGTACATATTTGTGATGACCACAATATTTGAATGATAGGTTGTCATAATCTAAACCTCGGTTCCACTCCACCTCTCTAGCCTTCAAGGTAATACTTTTTGGAAGCGGAATGGTGAGATCTAGCTCCACACAAATTCTGGCATAAACTAAAAGACCCTTACTGTGGAATGGCCTAGAGATGTCAATAGTTGGCCTCAAATATTTGGCAATCGTTTCAAAAATATACGGGGACCAAAACTCCTGAGGTAGGGCATACATGCAAATCCACACTGGTGCTGTTGTGGGCATTTCCTTAAAGGGTTTGAACCTAGATGCCAGTGCTTCATGAAGAAACCAACATTTCGAAAAAATTAGGGATCTCCACCAAAGATCGTATCCCCGTCCAATTCATTAATAAATATAGCAATAAAATGCCCTCTGGCACAAGCACACAACTCATAATCTCCATTAGTTTTCCAATTCTTAAAAGCCCACAAGTATAGGGCTTCTAGAGATAATTGCTTGCCAAGGAATCTATAGATCAGGCTTCTACTATGCAGAGTACACACTTTTTTTTTCAAATTCTCGGACATCAATATTGATGATTGGAGACTTCTCTAGAGTTGGCATGCAATGATTCAAATTGTTTCTATGTTGGCTGATCTTGCATTTACCACCAGTCGCCAACAACATATTGATTTCCTTATCACGAATTGAGAAGTAGATCTTGTACGCACATTTCTAAAAGAGCGAGGGGGGATAGATCTCCCCCTACTAGGACCAATTGAGGGTAAATCAAAAGAAAGGAAAGAGCAAGCACCAAGAGTGCCAAAGAGAGAAGACAAGTAAAAACTCCAAAAATCCTAGTAGAGCACATTTTTCACTCCAAGAAATGCATTTGCCTAAGTCAAAAATAGATGAATAATTTCATGTTCGTTCACTACAACCTTTGTCTTTAGCACACAAAAATTGAGTTTAGAGGTTACAACTTGCTAAGTCAATCATTTAGTCACTTATTTTAAATTTTAAAGGTTGTCACAATCAATTTGAATTTCTTGCATATGTAATAGTAATTACAAACTTATGCCTTATTATACCCGATATCAAATAGTGTAAAAAATGATCAATCAATTGATATTGACAAGATTGAACCTAAATCAAAGTGGATCACAATAGATGATGAGACAATACTTGATGTTGGATCTTCAACTTTGCATTCTATAATCCCATAGCTTCATAGTGTTTTCAAGTTTTGTTTTGTATTATAAGTTGTTGTAATTGACTAAGACTCATTGAGAGTGATTGAGTCGATGTTGAAATTTATTTTTGATTGGCAACATTGAACGGGTTTGGCCATCTTGGAGGAGGCATTAGAGTAACTGATTGGAGAAAAATTGAGATGTTAGATTTTTAGCCTCGCTTTCTATAATCCCATAGCCTTACAGTGCTTTCAAGTTTTGTTTTGTATTATAAGTCATAATTGACTAAGACTCATTGAGAGTGATTGAGACAATGTTGACAAATTCTTCTGATTGGTAACATTGACCAAATTCAATTTTATGTTTTATGTTTATTTTTATTCTATAGGCACTATATTTGGCATGAATTAACATTTCATCATTTTATTAATTTATCAAAATTTTCCTGTGTCAATTTCATTTCTACTTTTAATTTGCCATGTCAATTTTTGAAAACTAAATGCTTCTATGGCCCTACTGGTGAAGTCATTTATACTCCACAATGAAAGTCAATGGTTTGAATCCAGAGTGAAGCAGGGTCATAAACCATAGTAGCAAAAACCTTTCTTGGCATTGACTTGGCAAACCAAGATAAAGGTTTTTTCAATTAATTGGGAAATAAAAAATGCTGAAATTTTCATAAAAAAACAGAGAAAAAATGTTAAAAAAGAAGTTTCATGCCAAATCGGGATTAAATCATGATTTTGCATATAAAATTGGGAATTAAATCGTGATTTCTGACAAAATTGTGGTTTTTGTGATTTTCTCGTGCCTTGGGATTCATGTCCAACTCTTCAAAAAAACCAGTGATCTGATTCAGATTGAATTGCTGACCAGTCTGAGCTTGCAACCACTCGTGATTTTTTAAAAAAATATTTGCTACTATAACATGGTAGCAAAATTTTTTCTTGGGAAATTTTTTCTTGGGATTGACTTGGCAAACCAAAGGAGAGTTTTTCAATTAATTGGGAAAAACTAGGGAAATTATAAAACACTGAAAGATTCATAAAAATAGAGAAAAATGCAGTTTTTTTTTTCAAAAGTTCATGCCAAATAAATTTCATAGAGACAAAAAGTGAAAAAAAAAAATAGTGTACGACATGAAATATGGGTTTTGTTTGTTAATTTTGAGGTTGCTGATTACAATGTGTAGTACACAGTCATTTCCTGTCTCTAAGGTCATAGTTTGAACCTAGAAATCAATTACAAATTACAAAATACAAAGTCAATCTACAAAGTAACAAATATCAAGGGAGTCTTTGAGGCTAGCTGCTACAATTCACTTGGTGCTGCAGTTCGTGATTTTGAAGTTCCATGTACCAAGCTCACTTTCAATTGATTGATCACATGGTCATCATTTACTTTGTTCAAAATAGCTAGGTCCTCATTATCGAATAGTGGCTTGTCATCGTTTGCTATCCATTCAGAATTTGGATTGATCTCATCAAAGTCAATGGATTGATTGTCCACAACACCCTCTGATGTAATCAAATTGAATGCATAAGTTTATGATATATATGGAATAAGTATGCACATTATGGAACAAATTCAAAATGATTTCAAATTTGCAAGTTGCAACAAATGCAATAATTGAAATTATAATTGCAAGTTTTTTTGACCTTGAATTTCTTGAGCTGAAGGTGGAGGTTGTGGTGAATAAATATCAAATTATTCATCCACTTCTGAGTCAAAAAGTTGTGTTTTTGGAGTGCACGTGTTCAAACACACTCCAAGAATGCTTACAAGCAGATGAATTGCATGGCTGGCTCTATATGTGCATCATCATCCATCATATGCTTTTGTTTTCAATTTAGATATGAGAATTTCATATGATCATATGACAATTTCTTTTTTGTTTTCAATTTAAATATACAATAGATTGTTCATAGAATCATATATGGTTATAAAATGCTGTTTTCTGGGGTTGTTGAACTGCTGTTTGCAGTGAAAACAACAATTAGACAACCCTAACAACAGCATTTAGGGGTCTACATTTTAATTTTATATTTATAGCAGTATCTAGGTTTTTAATTTATCTATTAAATTATTTTAATTTTATTTTTTTGCAAATTTGCATAAATATTTGATTAGAAGTCAAATTAGGATTTCATCTTTTTTGTATCCTTTGCTTTTGTGCTTTGTGCGACCTAAAGTAAGAAAAACAAAAGCGAAATCCTTGTTTGATGAAGGTTGAAGATCAATGATTCCTATTTGTGTATCCTCTACTTTTGCTCTTCGTACGATCTAAAGTATGAAAAGCAAAAAAAAAATCCTTGTGTCTTGAACCTTTGCATTATGACATGTATGTTTTAAAATTTAAACCATCAATCTCATTTCTTGCAATGTCACTATGAGTTCTCATAGCATGAGTGAGAGTGACAAAAAGAGTCATCCTATGGGGGTTGGATTTGAGGCTCTGAGTAGAGATGTGGTGGGGGGTGAGGCAACTAGTTCTGTTGGGAGTTTACATTTTAATTACTCTTCCTTAGTGTTGGAAACATTTGCTAAGAGTCCCTTCAATAAGAAGTCCTCTTTAAGAAAATTTGCAGCCAAATTACAAGCAAAGCTTAGGGTATTAGGAGGCACAAGGCTGTGGAAGTGCCATATTTGTCAACTTGAATTTCAAGGCAAAGGGGTAGAGGTATGTTGCGCCTTGTCACTCGAATAAAGGGCTGAAATAAATAAATCGTAAGGTTTGGGTGATGAACAAACCCCAGTAGTTGCTTCTATGTCGCCGAGAGGTCCTACTACTACTAGTACTAGAACTTTCCAGGAGCCATAGTTTCTTGCTTTTCCATCTAGTTCATGGGCATAGAGTGAGTAGTGATGGTCCAAACATGGTGGCAAAATTATCCAATGTGCAAAATAAGGATGAGGCAAATGATGCCATTGGCAAATTCTTCTTTGCCAATGGCATTCCTTTCCATTTCATGGCGCCCTTATAGGGACCTTTATATGTGCCACCAACGGAGACAAAATTGAGGACAACAACCTTGGATAAGAACTATTCTAAGATTAATATTTTAATGAAGAAATGAAGGCTACCTAGATCACTAGTGGATGCAACATAGTCATGGATGGGTGGATAGGCATTAGGCATCATACACTTATCAACATCATGGAAAGGGACCTTACTTTCTTAGGGTTGTTGATTGTTTAAGGCACTGCAAGGATGCCAATTATCAGTTCCAAATCCTTAGAGATGTTATTGAGTAGGTTGGGCCAAAGAATGTGGTGCAAGTAGTGACAGTTGTGGCCTATGTCTGTAGAGCTACATGGAAGTTGATTGAGGTGGCCTACAAATATATTTGGTGGACTTCTGGTTGTTAATGACATGGGCAAAATTGGTTGGATCAAACATGTTAATGATGCTAGAGATGTTTATTTGCAACCACCACACTTCACATGCACTATTCAGGATCTTTTCCAAGAGGGAAATTTTAAAACCTATAGAGACTCGATATGCACTGTACTTTATTCTCTTGGAGAGGATGCTTGAGTTGCAAGAGGCATTACAACTAATGGTCATGACAGGAGAGTGGAATTGGTGGCCTAATTCTAAGTTAGAGTAGGGAAGAGGGTGAAGGAGGTGGTAAAGAGTGACATTTTTTAGGCTAATGCAAAATACATTGTCTTTATCATTGCTCTAGTCTTCAGACTTATCAAATATGGAGATGCTAATGCACCTAGCCTTGGAGAGGTGTATGAGTGCATTGATAGTATGCTTAGCCAAATGAAGGCCATTGCACAAGAGAAAAACCTTACATTGCAGTTCTATCATGAACATATTTAGTCAATCATTCAACAAAGGCAAGAGGAGCTCAACACTCCCTTGCACATCCCTGCCCATGCATTGAACCTGAAGTGGTGTAGCAAAGCCTTGATAGAGTTACCCCAATGCTATTGATTTTCGGGTTTAGGTTCGAGGATTTGTATGCAGATACATCAACCTTTTTTAGGGTTGTGTTCCTTCGTACAAAAATAAATACATTAATTAGCATGTGCAAAGATTTAATATCTCTTGATTGTATATGTGTTGGCTAATAATAATATTGACTAATATTGTATCTTTAATAATATTATATATTAATTTATTAAAAGATTAATTAATATTATAAAATTAAAATATATTTCATCTAAATATTTAACCAATTATAAATATATAGTTCTACATGATACAAATGTGGTGAAAGAAAGGCGTGGGCGAACTAAATATAAAGTGCAAATAGGAAGAAACAAAAATAAAAAGTTTGGTCTAAGACGTTTGGAGAGTTTTGCTTAAATAAAAAAGATGTCTGCAATGCGGGGCTGAATTGGTAGAACTTAGGGTAGAGATCTAGATGTGGTATGTGAATATTGCGGTATGCTCTGTAGTCCCCCGACATTAATAGAGAAACCATTAACTGTCCATCCATTTGCTCATAGTACACCTAAATCTGGTGTCTATGCTCAAGTCATCGATAGATGTAAAGTCAAAGTCTAAAAATGATCAAAAGTCAAAAATAAATTTTAAAAAGATATTTTTTGGGCAGATTCGCTATTAGTTTTTTTGGTTTTGCTAGATTCGTCCTGGGTTCATCCATAATCATTTAATTGCAACGTGGTTGAATCCCTTTGTGTATTGGTTTTGGATTTGGACTGGGTATGAACCAGACCTGGATCCAATCACATACCTTGATGAACTGGTAACATTGAATTACCCAAATGGAGGATGTTGAGGTGAAGGCAGGGTTCATGAAGGCTACGGATGCTGTCACCATTCGTACTAAGTGGACAAAGCTTGCCATTCTTAGGGGATATCCAGAAGTCCAAGATAGATAGGGAGACTATAGGACAAGAGGACCCAATTTTGTGGTGGACTATGCATGGGCCTTATTCTTTGACAACCACACTAGCCATTCGTTTATTGGCCTAGGTTTCTATTTTATTTGGTGTTGAAAGAAATTGGTCTACTTAGAACTTCATCCACTCTATTAAGAGGAACAAGCTTACCTCTAGGAGGGTTGAGAAGCTTGTAGCTATACATAGCATCACGTGTCTTATTGACTACAACACACTTATGTACAAGGAGAGTTAAGCAACCCAATGGGATGAAGAGCTAGAGGAGCCAATATAGGTTGATGATGATGCGACACAGACAGGGTTTGTTGGTATTTGTTTGGAGGAGCTTGACCTCGGGGAGTTTAGCAGTTCAAGTGATGAGGAGTTTGGCATGGATTTTGGGGATGACTAGAGGGATTGGGTCGTTGGTCGATTGTATTTGAATTTTGAATCTGATTGTCGTTTTGAATATAATTATTGATATTCCGTATTCGGCATTTTCATTGTTCAATGCAATGTGTTTAGTATTTCAAAGTTTCATTTGTTATTCCTTATAATTTTTTTAATAACTAATTTTTCAAGTACAATAGATATTTGCATTGCCACCTCTTGGTCCCTAAGACCTGTCCCGCTGTTTTGAAACTCCATGGAACTATAGTTTAATGTTAAAAGCCGTAATGGTTAGGGTTTAATGTTAAAAGCTCTCGCCATTGGGGTTTCAAATCAATTAAAAACTCCAAAAAAAGCTGAATTCTAACTAAAAAAAATCCTACCCCTAACCCTAAGAAATTTAGAGCTTAGGGTTAGAGTTAGGACATACTAAAAATAAAGAATAATTTCTGACTAACCCTAAACTCTAAAAAAATAGGCTTCAGGGTTAGGGGTAGTACATATTAAAAGATTGAAAAAATCCTTAACCCTAACCCTTTTTAGTTTAGGGTTAACAATTACGGTCAGTAGAAATTAAAAATTAAAAAAGCCTCATTGAATCTCTAAAATAAAAATAATTTATTGGTAGGGTTTAGGGTTTAACTTAGGGTTTCCATTTAAGCTTAACATTAGGTTTAATAATTTAATTTTTAAATAATAAAAACTTAAAAAAAAACAATTAGGGCCTAATCATTAGGGTTTCAAATCAATTAAAAACTCTAAAAAGGCCCATAGGTCCTTACTTGGCGATAGTCACTAAGCCACTGAAGAATAAGTGTGCCATAATTCTGGTGTCAAGTAATGTTGCTTTATTGAACTTTGAATTTGCTCTAGAAAAATTGAAATTTGAATTTTGGAAGGTAAAAGTGAGCCACAGAATGAAAATTGCAAATTTTACAAGGCAGATGGGTGTATTATTTTTTGGTGATTACTTGCTACCTCAAAAAATGTGTCCAATTTAAGACAAAATCAGTGACCCAATCTGAATCTGGTCACTGAACCTCACGAGTAATTGCAGTTATTGCTACTATGGTTCATGACATGCACCCGCAAGGGGTCCAGTAGATATATTTTTAGGTGGACTCATCTAATTTACCTGCTGGCCTGCACACATGCACTACATTAGTAAACACACCTACACTACATTGGAAGGACCGACCTTTTCAATGGCATCTCTCAAAATCCAAAACTGAAATTCTTTGTCCTTGCACTTTTCAGAATAGCCATTTGTTCTAAAAGGGGAGGTGGGCCTTCCTTTCATGTAACCATGCAATTGATGAGGGAGCAGTGTCTAATGTTAGTTCCACAGTAATGATTATGCTTCAACCATGTGACATCCTTGTGGCCGTCATCTCCTTATCAGTGAGTTAACCTTGGGATGACTTTTTTCAAGATCGTCATTCCCAATTTGGTCTCATTGGGAGGGCACATAAGATGGACCTACTTTGTTTACCTTGTCCGTTGCTCCCTTTTAATAATTTGCCAATGGCCTCATGTATTTCCTCTCTAGATTACACATGGAACATATTTGTAATTAGGTTTGAAGTTAATACTGAACCCAGGGCCTTCTGTTTTCCCCTTGGTCCCACTCCATTTACCTCAAAAAGAGGAATTGCTGGTGGTGTAGCTGCCTATCTAGAGGCCTTGAAGGAAGTAGCCGATGTTCTAGTGATGTCTCCATTGTACAATTCTAGAAGGTTTTCTGCTTTATTAGATAATCAAGTTTAAATTAATGCTTGTGATAATCATTATGCTTTATTCATTTTTCTCATTGCCTAATTTTTTGGATTGGTTTTTCTTTAAAAATTTTGGAGGTTTCCTCTTTGCACATAATTTCACATTGCCTGCTTGTTTCTTCCAATCTCTAAAATGAATGAGATAAGTTGCGCAAGCTAATTCATTCTAATTCATCCTTGGCATACAGGTTGAGAGTTCTTCAGACAATGAGCGAGAACACTTACAGCAGATATCAGAGTTGCAAAGCAGGTAAGAGGAATCTACTTGGAATAGTTGAACAAGTTCACAACAAAATGATCTTTGAACTCTAGATACCCAGTGATGATTACTGACAGATGCATTTGTCATTTTCAGGGTGGCAAACCTTGTCAATGAGTTACAAAGAGAAAAGCTTAAGAATGCTCAGGTTAATATCCGAGATGCAAAGCAAAGCAAACTCTAACATCAATAGGAGAATATTTAGCTTGATATATTACACATTAGGATCTAATAATTGTAATTGATGCTGGTTAATAATTTGCGATTGATGTTGTTTAACAGTTGGAACAGCAATTGAATGCAATCTTCAACAGAGAAGAGGAGGAAAGAATCAGAAGAGAGGAGGTGGTTCGTGATATTGGGTGAAGTTGTATGTTGTTTGTGTTTGTCTTGTATCATCAAATGGAATGAAATATTTCCCTTTTTTTTGGGGAATGTGCAGCAGAGTCAATTGATTTGATCACAGCTGATTAGTTGAAGCTTGCTCGGAAGTATGGCCAGTCTATATATAATCCGTCCATTATTCTTTCATTCTGCTTGGTTTTGCAGAATGTATTGTCAATGTAAGTTAGTGTACATGATTAGAGATTATAGGGTGTTTTTCTTGCCTATTGTTGTAACATTTGTTCCTTGCATTTGTCCAAGGATCATTTTTTGACAGTGTGTACGATGTAAAATGGCAACGATCTGTGCTGGTTCAGAATATCTTTGTATTCCTTTTTGCTCTCTACATCCTTACCACATGATATGAGAGAAAATCTATGATTAGACATGCATTAATGGCGTGTCGGTAGGGTTTTCGTTCAGAGCCCATATTTTTGAAGGGAACTAGTTGATGTTGGGGCAAGTTCATGAGGCATATTGCTTTATGCCTGCCATTTAATTTTAGTAAGAAATGCTTCCTTTGTGAGGAAGTCAAAGTTGTGTTTAAGTTCAACTGGTTTTGTATGTTTCTCCAGCATTGAGATTGTCTTCCAAGTTCCAGTAAAGTATGTATTTGAAACACAAATAAGGAGCTCCGAGCTTCTGCTGTTGTGGGGCAGTTTAATGAAGTATCATTAAACTACGTTTGGGTTAATTAGTTTTTTTTATCATTTGAATCATGTTTTTCCCAATTAGAAATACATGATAACAGAACCTGTGCCACGGACAATTTCTTAAATTTATGAAACCTGTGCCAGAGACAATTTCTTAAATTCATGAACTAATATATGGATTGTTCCATCTCCGGATTTAATTTATCTGTTATAACAGAGTTTGATATGCAACGTTAAAAATGAGTATTATAATTCTTGGCCTTGCCCTTGCTGTTGCATATACAGGAGACTTTTTGATTTCATTTTTTGGGTGGTAGGGATCGAAAACTAGAGGGAGTTGAATAAGTAGGCCTCAGTGAATTCCGACTCAGATTTCAAACTAATGAGCAACTTTATTCATGAAGAACGTATAGCTTATAATGGCTATATTTGTACTTTACCTTATGTGTCTCAGACTCTCAATTCCATGGGTTTTGACTTACTTGCAGAATTCCGCTACAGTAACGGGTTGGAAGTATTGATCAGCAATTGAAGATATGTTTGTCCTGTGCTCTTAGCATAATGGTATGATTATAGTGCCGAATTAAAAGCCATTTTGCACGTAGTTGCTTTTTACATCATTAGTCAATAGCTTAAGGCAATTTGTAATGTTCTTTATCTTGGTAATTTTGTATGATTTTGATGAGCCAATCTTGTGAGGTTTTAAGCATGACTACTAGGTATAATTTTAAAATATTAAAATGATGTATCGAAAGATATCAATCGAATGAGATGGTTGATTATATCACTTGTGTATTAACTAGGATGCTGATTGGCATGTCGGATCTACATTGGCACCCACAAAAGAGGATCACACTGTAACCATCTAACCTTGACCATTTTTCTCATCCGCTATTTGCTCTTTACTTATTTTGTTTATCGTCTCAATGTTTTTGCATTATACTCATTTACCAATAGTTTTCTTCATCATTAGTTGATTTTAATAGTTGTGACGTACATGAAAACAGATAGGCCATCTTCACACATTGGATGATAAAAGTGTTTGTAGCACCATTCTCAAGTTCCATTGATAAATGTCGAAAGTTATGGGAAGTGGAAAAGATTGTTGGAATTTTGGAAATATTTGAATAAAGGTTTGTAACCATGCAACACATCAAATTATGAACAATTTAGAGTTTCCTTGTTTGAGCAATACAAGTACGGATATTGTTAGCTTTATTTGTGATGAAAGCTTTCCACTAGTGGAATAGATTGTTCCCTCCTAAAAGGGAATTGCATCTTACAAGGTTTACGTTACCCGGTCTTGGCACGCTTGGGTAACTTAGAGGTAGCTAATAATTGTTCCACTCAAGTGGCATGAATTGAAGCTAAAGACAATGAAATACAAGTCTTGTTTGTAAGCATGCTTTAATTAACAAATGAGATTCACAAGTCTAGACATGCCTAATCAAATGTCTCAATTAACATATCCATACACAAATTGATCATCATACCCATACACAAATTGATCGTAATAAAGACTTGTAACCTTAGTAATTTGACAATTCA
This sequence comes from Cunninghamia lanceolata, assembly GCA_027924645.1. Classification (NCBI taxonomy): domain Eukaryota; kingdom Viridiplantae; phylum Streptophyta; class Pinopsida; order Cupressales; family Cupressaceae; genus Cunninghamia; species Cunninghamia lanceolata. Next base: position 13,058,360 of record BSBN01000503.1, on the reverse strand, counting down.
AAAATGTGGCACATGTTTGAATCGATTTAAATTCTGTAATGTCCCCTTTTGAATATGCCCTAGTTTTTGCCTTAAAATCACAATTCCAAGCAAAGCAAGAAATGAAATAGAGTTAGCGGTATCATTTACCAATTTAAATTGCTGAACAAGATAGATCTTGTTTGAGAACCTGCAATCATGTTAGATAAACATTAAAAGCATAATCCATAAAATAGACATTCCATACTAGGGTTAGGAACATTATTCTTAATCATCTGGGATTCCCTTTAAGATTATATCCAAATAGTCTATCATCATTATGGAGTGCCAATTCGGCCTTCCAGCCTCACTCGGACTGTTCCATCCAATTTGAGTTGTTCCATCTAATGGCGGGGGTATAAATTCGTTAGGATCTCCTTATATTTAAATGACACTTTCTTATTAATAAAATTGATACATTTTGGATCACTCCTCGTTTAGAGGGTGGTTGGCCCCACTTAACAAGTTTGTCTTTATTGATGTTCTTTATATATTACTTGCCTTCCTTTATAAAGCACATCACACGTCTTTTGTTCTGGCTTATATCTCCTCTAATCCGCGTTCATCTTAGCACTATATATAATCCTTTGTATACTTAACATAACATTTATATGGGGTCGGCCTCTTTGCACTTTAAGATTTTAATTTAAATCATTGTCTAGGCTATGAATGTAGTCTGCCCATAGGGGAGGGGACATGACGGTCCACCCCGCCCAAGGTTGTTTGTTGAAGAATGGTTGTTAGTCTATTTGTCCCTATCCAATCCCAATATAACCATTTCTAAAATATGAGGGTAATGTATTGTCCAATATCCTTCTAGTTCTTATACTTGTATTTCCCAATATATCTCAACAATAAAACTAAGAGTTGGTAATTGGTAAGGTATCTAACTTAAGACAAGTTTTCTCTCATTTCATCACCGCAAGGATCCTAGGCAATGATACAAATTCTTCATTGCCCCTTGTTGAAATCTACAATGATAGAAAAGTGTTGCATCTTTTGTCATGGGAGTGTTATGAATAACAAGATCCTTTACTATGGTTTGTACCCTTTTTCCTATACCATCAACTAGTAGTAAGTACATTTTATTCAAATAGGGTTGAGACAAGATTAAGGGTGTAATCAAAATTATCTTATAGGTGTTTGTAACACTTATTTTTCAACATATATCATCTTGTCATAGACTCATTAATAACATGTTATAACTTTCTAAGTATATATTCTCTAGATAATCCTTAGTATAAATTATTGGATGTACCAAATCTTAGACTTCATAGAATTTGAATTTATAGATTGATACTAACATCCAATTTTTATATCAGTGGGAGGTTGTCACTCCTCTTGTAAAGATTTGACATATTCCTATGTTAATACTAGGATGATTTTCATACCGTAGAAAAGTATTGTTTTATTCCATCTAGTTCTTTAATCTTTCCCAAAGTTAAGAGGTGAAAATGATCTTGGGATTTGTAGGTTATGGGCCCATAATGTAATTTAAAATAGACTTCTGTAACAAATTTGGTATAACTTGATGTTTTTTAAATTTATCTAAGGTACTTATGAATACTGATGTCCTTGATCTTTAATCATGAATGAAGAGTTACTCTAATCAAGAAAAGAACTTAGGAGAAGAAGACCCTTGGATGAATTACATATAGAAGTGAATTTGGTCCACAAGACAAAGTTCACTTAGATCAATTTTATAGGTTACAAGGTAGATCATATGTGGTATGGACTAGATTGTATTGCCATTGTTTCAATGAATGCGGGATAGATCACTTGATTGTACATTTGATAAAGGAATAGAACAATTTATTCTCAATTATGTTCCTCCTCCATGAGGCTTGATAGATTTCAAACATTTCTCTTAAGATCTCTCAAGAGTCCAAATTTGTAGGTTCATAAAGAATTGAATTGTCTTCATTACATTCTCTCAAAAATGTTGTTTTGGCTTTTAAGAGATTGATCATCCTAGGTCACGATGATACCTCAGTACACCTAAAGTTTGAATTTTGAAAGGTAATCTTAATCCATCTTTGTATCTTTAGTTATGCCTAAGTTTACGTGACAACTAGTGATGACAATGGGTGGATTTCTATTTGAGAATTGGAAGTCAAATTATATTGTTAGATTCAACTATGTTGAGTGGTTATGATTGATTGTTCCTTCCTTGGGAATCTTTTTGGATATTTTGATTGCTTGATTTCTTGAAGGATAGGTGAGTGATGATGTCAATGAATTGATTTATCCTTATATCCATTTGGGGAAGTTGCCACCGTCCATAGTTAATGAATCACCACCTTTCATGGCTGCCTTGAGAATAAGACTCTTCTTCCAAGTTGATTGATATGTTTCTTCCCCATTGATGATTTTTTCACAATGAAGTGATTCCCCTTTTATATCTCCTTGTTAAAGGGGTCATAGTCTTTTACATTTGAAGGGTCACAACTTTCACATTCGGAGTCACAACACTATTCTTGAGAACCTAATTTTTAATTTACTTGCAAAATCACTTAAGGTTCTATCCTCAAATGAATTCTTCAATGGTGCTTTGGATGTCTTTCTCAAATGAACCCTTTCAAGTTTGAGGGAGTCACACTTTTTCACTTCAATAGTTACAACTCTTCATTATTGCATTTAGGGACTAATAATAATTTAATTCTAAATAAGTTTAATTTGTTAGTGCTTCCCAACAGATAAAGCTTTGGTAGATTTGTCTTCTTCATAATTTTTAAGCGGAAAGTAATCTTAAACACACATGGAGTAAACTTGTTGAAGACACATTAGACATGAAGCAAACACATAGATATACGTAATACATGAAGCATACACTTAAATATATGCGATATACGAAGTATACACGTAAGACACGAAGCATGGAGCATACACAGATACCTGTAATATACGAAGTATGCACATAAATACAAGTGATACACGAAGCATACACATAAGACACAAAGCATGAAGCATATACATAAATACACATAATATACAAAGCATACACAAATACACATAATATACAAAGCATACACAAATACACGTGAAGCATGAAGCATACATAAATACACATGATACACAAAGTATACACGTAAGTCACGAAGTGTGAAGCATATACATAAATACATGCAATATATGAAGTATACACATAAATATACGTAAGACATGAAGCATGAAGTATACACGTAAATATATTTAATACATGAAGTATGCACATGAATACACGTAAGTCATGAAGAATACACATGAATGTACGTAAGTCATGAGGTATACATGTAAGTCATGAAGTATACACTTGAATACACGTAAGTCATGAAGCATATACATGAATGTACGTAAGGCATGAAGTATACAGTTGAATACACATAAGTCATGAATTATACACTTGAATACACGTAAGTCATGAAGCATATACACGGATGTACGTAAGACATGAAGTATACACATGAATACACAAGATGGTAGGAAGGATGCTCTAATACCAATTGTAATGTCCGCTTTTGAACATACCCTAGTTTTTGCCCTAACTTAAATCACAATTCCAAGCAAAGCAAGAAATGAAATAGAGTTAGCGATATCATTTACCAATTTAAATTATTGAACAAGATAGACCTTGGTTGAGACCTGCAATCATGTTAGATAATCATTGAAATCATAATCCATAAAATAGATCTTTCATACTAGGGTTAGGAACATTATTCTTAATCATCTGGGATTCCATTTAAGATTCTATCCAAACAGTCTATCATCATTATGGAGCACCAATTAGAAGATCATACAAGGTGCCTCAAGCTGTTCCATCCAACCCAGGAGCATGAAATGACACCCGCCATTCGACCTCCTAGCCCCACTCGGGGTGTCTCTACTAGAATGGCTTCCTAGCTACTTGCATTCCTTATAAGCACCTCCATAATGGGACGTTAGATTGGATAAATGCTTTTAAGAGAATATGTATATTCCTATTCTATTAGGCACAATCATCATAGCAACAAGAATAAAAAACAATTATGTATGCCATATGTTTCTGTATGGTATTCTTATTTCTATCAAAGGAAAGACCATTAATAATTTAGCTAATTCAGAATGCCATGCATTATACTTCATACCAGAATATTTGCACAGTTTATATATATACAACCTTCTGTTTAATTCGTTATCAGTGAGGCTGTAAGTTTCCTTGACTAATTGCTTGCTGCTATACTTCAGATATCTCTTCTAATATATATCATATTCATTCCCCCGTCCTTAAAACTTTCATATCACTTACCTCTTATACTCTTTCAATGGACATGCCTTTTGGGAATATATGTCTTATAATACTTGTCACAACCCCTCAATTCTTGTCCTCTTGTGAATCATACCTTTTAATAATAGTAATTGTTTTACACATACTGATCATTGCCTCTTAAGTTATCATTCGCAACCTTTCAATAGACAATAGTGATTGCTGCACAATAGTAATTGTTTCCTTAATCAAACAACTTTCCTAACTTTATATTAATCGCACTTCATCTTGTCTTATTCATAAGTCAATATGACTTATCTTATAAATTTGTTAGGATCTCATTATATGTAAATGTCACTTCCTTATTAATAAAATTGCTATCTTTTGAATCACTCCTCATTTAGAGGGTGGTTGGCCCCACTTAACAAGTTTATCTTTATTGATGTTCTTTGTGTATTACTTGCCTTCCTTTATAAAGCAAATCACACATGTCTTTTGTTCTAGCTTATATCTCCTCTAATCGACGCTCATCTTAGCACTATATATAATCCTTTGTATACTTAACATTACATTTATATGGGGTCAACCTCTTTGCACTTTAAGACTTTAATTTAAATTGTTGTCTAGGCTATGAATGTAGTCTGCCCATAGGGGAGGGGACATGACAAATTTTAATCTAAATGCAATCTAATCTTCACTTCTAACAAATTTTAAAGAAATTACAAAAGATAAAAATGGAGGAAAGAAAGTTTAAGAAAGAGTTTATTTTATTTTGCCACCAAATTTGATTATGAAAGCAAATAAATTCAATTTAAAATTAATCCTTGCTTGATCAGTCTTCACATAGCTAGGGACATAGAATGGTGCAATATTCCAAGGAGAAATCAATAATGAAGACAAGTGTAGACAATCACCATATTTCATGCATAGTTTGAATTCACAAATCCGAACAATCCTCTGCAAAAGATTTCATGAGATACTCAATTAGAATGCTCAAGTTGAACATACAACAAGCTCACAATCAATATGACTAAAGATATGATATGAAGTACTTAGTTGGATTCATCAAATGCCTAAGTGGATTACAAATAAGACTGCACATGATAATATAACTTAGATTGGAGAACCATCAAACAAACCAAAATAACTTAGGCAAAAAATAATTGTATTTCAATACCAAAATTCTCAATGAATGGTTTCGCACCCTCAATTCATCAAAAACTTATATGCTTCCTAGGGAGAAAACATTTAGTTCAATTTCCTTCTAGCTGGTTACAAATTTGAATTTAATTTTGAATTTTTAAGCTAAAAGGCTCCAAATTCTAGGACATTAGTTCTAATTAAATTTTAAGTATCAATAGGTTCCTTTAAAATAATCAATCTAGTTCGATTTCGAAGTAGCAATTTCATGATCTTTTGTCTATCATCTTTAAATTTGTTGCAACCACCTCAACAAGTCTCATTTTCAAATATTATCTTCAACAATCTTTAGTCTTTAGTAGGTCCATAGGGTGTATGCATGGAGTTGTGGGACCAAAAAGTCACCACATGACTTTTTGGTCCCATGCAGATTATAACACAAGCACGTTATAATGCGCTCGCATTATAGTCTGCACAAAAGGGAAAAAAACACATTTCCTTATAACCCGCGGCCAAAAACACAATTTGGCAAGAAAAAACTAGTGACATAGCATGAGCGCATTCAAGGAAGGGCAAATCAAGCAAGTGCAAAGAGAGATTGACATTTTCATGATGCCACCTTGCTAAACCCACTCCTGAAGACGTCGTGAAGCAAATGTAAAGGGTCTAGCAGTCGAAGAAGGTAGGGTTTGATTAATTTTTGTGAGTTTGAAAAGAATTTTTGACTTTTGTAATGTTTGATTAGTTTTTTATATTGAATTTACAGTTAATGAGGTAGGACAAAACACAAATCCAGCTAAGGAGGGTCAAAACAACCCTGAAAACCCTGAAAACCCCCCACCTTCACCTCCTCACCATGAAAAAGATACACAAGAAAACTATTTAGGGAAAATAGAAGAAAATAAAAAACATCTTCAAACCTTAATTGAAATGTTAAACAATCCAAGTGCAAGCACCGATCGTAGGAGAGCGCTTGCGAAGTCATTAGAGATGATTGTTTCTCACACCGAATCATTGACAAAACAAATCATTGAATTTCATGACTATAGGGAGAGGTGTTGGTAATTTACTATGTCGACAAATTGTCTTATGAACAAGTGAAGAATGGAAAAATTACAAAATTTGCATTATGTTCACACTTTATCAATTCTAAAACTGGCCAAAGATTAGAAGGGACTTGCAAATGCTTCCCTATTGATTGGTGCACGAATCAAGATATATTCCAAAACTTTTGGGAAAGATGGTACATGGTGTTTGATAAGCGCCCATGGAACAAAAATGAGGTGCCACAATATTTCTTGAGGAAACTCCATTGCGATTTCGTCCTCAAGAAGATTCGTAATTATTTTGACATTCGAGAGTTCCAGGATAGAGGTGGTGGCTCTGCCCAAGATAGAGAGCGGGCACAACAAGACCAAAACCATGTACTTAGACCCCTGATGAGGTCAACACGTGTGTCAGTCCCTTCGACTTTGAAGGAGAGTGTTGAAGTGGAGACACTACATTCATTGAGTGCTCTCACGCAGTCTCTAGAACAACATGGTGATGATCTCACCTAGGTCGATGAGGGTGAGAGCAACAGACATCTTTTGTCCCCACATATGTGCAATTCATTTGGGAACCCATGATTATGGGACACATGATTCATGGCAGGACTCTCAACAAGATGTTGTGAGCCTCATCACATGTGTCAGTCCCTTCGACTTTGAAGGAGAGTGTTGAGGTGGAGACACTACATTCATTAAGTGCTCTCACGCAGTCTCTAGCACAACATGGCAATAATCTCACCCAGGCCGATGAGGGTGAGAGTAGCATGCATCTTTTGTCTCCACATTTGTGCAGTTCATTTGGGAATCTATGTGATTATGGGACACAGTATTCATGGCAGGACTCTCGACAGGATGTTGCGACATAGGGGCAACATCCAATGATGGACGCATCCATATTAGATGATCTTGTTCTCACAGATGATGTCTTACAACATATATTTGGTATTGACTCCCAGGTAATTTTTTACAAGTTTCATCTTGATTTAATATATTCTTATTCTTATTTGTAATTAATTTTATATGACTATCTATATTATAAGTCAAAATTAATGTATGTAATTGTCTGTGCAATGAAATTCTAGGGTCAGAGTCTTCATCATGCCTCTGTTAGCCATCCATTGGTGGGCTATGAGAGGAGGTCTAGTCAACAAGTATGTAATTTATCACATGATAGTAAATATAGTACATTTATCAATGATAATATTATTTAGTGACAATTTGATGATTTCAACAGGGAGCATCACCAACACCTCCACAATTTCCTTGGTCCCCTACATGCGGAACCACTTATATGGAGGTAAATTTAACCATTTGTAATCATTATGCATTTAAATAATGTTATGTATCTATTTTGGTCGAATAACCTTGAACTCTATTTTCAGATGCTGAATATGGAGACTCCTCATCTTTGTGAGTCAGCGCTGGTAGGTATTGCTGTAGCCGTGTTGTCTTCAAATCCTTTGACCGAGGTATGAGCCAATAACACGTAAATGTCATTTTGTATTTCTTGTTTTATCTCATGTCATTTGATGTACATAAATGATATTTATGTTTAGTCAAGTTTGCTTCTTGATGCTTCTCATAGAAGGTCGCAAGTCCAACCTGTCCAACTACAGACGAAGAGAGAAAAGATGATCTAGAGTGATCATCAGGTAGTGATAAGTGATTGATTACATATGTGATGTTATATATTTCATGTTTTCTATATTAATGTGCATATTGTTTGATTGTATTAACAAGTGGAGATGCAAAAATCTTTGTCGAGGAGGTCTACTCGATTGGAGAGAGAGGATGAGTCACTGATTGGCTCTCCATCTTCACGGCTAAGCAAGGGCCGCCGATTATTTGATAGAAGTCCATAGGAAACTAGATTTTGGGACATTTTTTGTATGCCTAGATGGCTTTGTATACATACTTTTGTATGTTACTGATGTATATTTTTGTATATGCCTGTATGGGTTTGTTTGGACATGCCTATATGGCTTTATATATAGACTAGATGTTATGTTCATGACATTATGTATATGATAGTTTATATTAAATATTTAATATGATGATCAATTATCGTTAGAGGAATTTGGTTTTACACATGCCAACTACCACCCCCAAAATCTCTCCTATTTCAAAAAATTAAATTAAGATTTTAAATAAATTAAAAATATATATATTTCATTAAAATATGCACATGCTTGCCGATGATGGCATGGTTCGGTGGTTAAGTCGCTCAGGATGTAGTGGCGGCCACCAGAGTTCAAACCCCTGCTGGGCCAATGAGCTTGCAAGGCTTTACGCCTTCACTGGGCCAATGAGCTCGCGGGTTTGAAGTGTTCTTCCTAGGGGATGAGGTCCCCCAGTTGTGGCCTCACCGGTTCATTGCTCCGGGCAAAAGCATTTGCGTGGAGCCAAAGGGCGTGTCGCACCAGCGTCGCCGGTCACGTTAAAAAGTTTACCAGGTGCATTTAAAAAAAAATAAAAAAAAATATGCACATGCTTTCTCTAAAAAATTAAAAAAAGACAATAATTAAAAATACTCAAAAGCTAACCTAAGTTAATTTATTTTTAAAGTTGAGTTATATGAAATAAATGTTTCTATATATTCTTTTTATTTTTTGAAACTGATTTATAGAAATAGATGTATCTGTAATTCATTGTTTATTTTGAATTAGATTTTCGAAGTTGAGTTATAGAAATAGATGTTTCTAAAATTTTATTTTTTATTTTGAATTAATTTTTTTGAAGTTGAGTTATATAAATAAATGTTTCTATTTTTTGTTTAAATTTTGAATTGAATTTTTTTGTGAAGATGATTTTTTAATTTTTAATTTTTTTAATTTTGTATTATATATAATAAAAAGTTGTCACATAAATAAATAAAAATTAACGTCGCTGTATATAAAAATAAATTAAAATAATTTTTTTATTAGCTACTATTGCTAATATGAATGCCACATATAAAATAAATTAAAATATTTTTTATGTTTTTTTATAAATGTTATTGCTACATATAAAAATAAATAAAAATTAAAAAGTTACAATTACTCCAATTTTTTATATTAATATATATACACACATACATTAATATATATTATTTATTCATTTATTTTATTTTATAATAAACATAAATAAAAATAAAAAATTTGCAATTACTTCTTTAATCTTTTATATTGATATATACACACATACATTAATATATATTATTTATTTATTTGATTATGTTATAATAAACATAAATAAAAATTAAAAAGTTACAATTATTATTTTTAATTTTTTTAATTATGTCGAGAGGCATTATACAGTCAGAGTGGGGTGGGGATGAGAGCACTCATTTTTTCTTCCTAAATTAAAAAAAAAATACAAAAAAAGAAATAAAAATAAAACTTAAAAAAATCAAAGAAAAAAACTAAAAAGAAATTAAAAACTGTTGAAGTAGAAAAAACTAAATCACAAAAACTATGGAACTAAAAAAGAAATTTGAAAAAATAAACAATAAAAACTAAAAAAGAAATTGAAATTGGAGACTGTTGAAGAAGAAAAAGTTGGAGAAAAATGAAAACTATGTAACGAAAACAGAAACTATGGAAAAAAGGTATACCTCAGTGTACTTTTAGATATATATTTTTTAAATATAAATATACAAGTATTAATTACGCTGAGAGGCATTATACAGTCACAGTTGGGTGGGGATGAGAACACTCATTTTTTCTACATAAATTTATAAGAAAAAAAAATAAAATACCAAAAAGGAAATAAAATATAAAACTTAAGAAAATCAAAGAAAAAAATCAAAAAAGAAATTGAAAATTGGAAAAAATAAAAAAATAAAAACTAAAAAAGAAATTGAAAAAAATAAAAAATAAAAACCAAAAAAGAAATTGGAAACTGTTGGAAGGAGAAAAAGATGGAGAAAATCACGAAAACTATGGAACCAAAAAATAAATTGAAAAAATTAAAAAATAAAAACCAAAAAAGAAATTGCAAATGAAAAAAAGTGAGAAAAATCAAAAGAAACTATGAAAAAAGATATCCCTTGGCGTCCTTTTAGATGTATTTTTTAAATATAAATATACTAGTATATATACACATACATTGATATATTAATATATATTATTTGTTTTATTTTATAATAAACAAAAGTTGGAGAATGAACTTTCTTTTATTATTTTAGACTTACTTTAATTTTTTAGTTTTTAGTTTTTAGTTTTTTTACTTTTTATTTTTTGTTTCTATTATAATTATTATAAATCAATTAGTTAAAAAACAAACTGAAGTAAAATTTAAGAAAATAAAAGAAAGTTCATTCTCCAACTCTAACTTGCTATAAAAATTTAAATATTTTGATTATATTTAAATAATATTTAACTCACATTTAACCCAATTTTTACATAAACTTGCAAGGTTGTTAAAATGAATTATTTTTTAGAAAATAAAAGAAAGCATCTTTTGACAAAAAGAAAGAATCTTTTAGTTTCTAAATGGATTAAATATTTAAGCATTAGGAGAACTCAATGAAAGGGATATAATCTTATGTTTGCTTGAAAGTTTATAAATCATTTTCAAATAGTCCATTTTGTGCATATCTTTCAATCATTGCATTCTATGAGACTACACATTTCTTTGAGGCATTGAATGTCAAACAGATCACGCGCCTTGTCTATACTTCCACACTTTCCATACATGTCCACAAGGGCAGCTGTAAATACAATATGCGACAAAATTCCTATATCCTTTATGCTTTGATGGTTGTTCACACCATGTTCCCTAGATCCCATTTTGGCATAGGCAAGGAGGATGTTGGATAAGGTTGTGCAATTTAGTTTTAGACATGCCAACTGCATTTGATTGAAAGTTTCTTTTGTGCATTTGCTTGAAAGTTTCTAAAGCCTTATGAAGAATCCATTTTGTGCATATCTTGCAATCATTGCATTCCATGAGACAACATTTCTTCGAGGCATCGTGTCAAATAGTTCATGTTCCTTATATATGCTTCCACACTTTGCATACATGTCTCGAAGGGTATTGCAACGACAACATTTGACAAAAATTCCCATTTCCTTTATGCTTTGATGGATGTCTATATTGTGTTCCAAAGATACCATTTCCAAGGTTTTAGAATTTGGCTTTACACCCGCCAATTGCATTTTCTTGAAAGTTTCTAAAGCCTTATCAAAAAATCCATTTTGTTTATATTTTGCAATCATTGCATTCCATGAGGCAACATTTCTTTGAGGCATCATGCCAAACAATTCACGTGCTTTGTCTATGCTTCCACACTTTGCATACATGTCTCCGAGGGCATTTGCAACTACAACAGCTAACAAAATTCCCATATCTTTTATCCTTTGATGGATGCCCATTTTGGCATAGGCAAGGACGATACTGGCTAAGGTTGTGGAATTTGGCTTTACACCCGCCAATTGTATTTTCTTGAAAGTTTATAGACTTATCAAAAAAATTCATTTCTTACATATCTTGCAATCATTGCAATCCATGAAATGGCATTTCATTGAGGCATCATGTCAAACAATTCACGTACCTTGTCTATGCTTCCACACTTTGCATACATGTCTACTAGGGTAGTTGCAACTACAAGATCTGATAAGATTCCCATATCCTTTATGCTTTGATGGATGTCCATACAATGTTTCAAAGATCCTATTTTGGCATATGAAGGGAGGATGTTGGCTAAGGTTGTGGAATTTATCTTTACACCCGCTAATTGCATTTGCTTGAAAGTTTCTAAAGCCTTATAAAAAAATCCATTTTTTTCATATCTTGCAATCATTGCATTCCATGTGACGACATTTCTTTGAGGCATCATGCCAAACAGTTCACGTGCGTTGTCTATGCTTCCACACTTTGCATACATGTCTCTGAGGGCAGTTGTAACTACAACATCTAACAAAAATTTTGTATCTTTTATGCTTTGATGGATGTCCATACCGTGTTCCAAAGATCCCATTTTGGCATAGGCAAGAAGGATATTGGCTAAGGTTGTGGAATTTGGCTTTACACCTGCCAATTGTATTTTCTTGAAAGTTTAGAAAGCCTTATCAAAAAATCCATTTTTTGCATATCTTGCAATCATTGCATTCCATGAGATGGCATTTCATTGAGGCATCATGTCAAACAATTCACGTATCTTGTCTATGCTTCCACACTTTGCATACATGTCTACTAGGACAATTGCAACTACAACATCTAACAAAATTTCCATATCTTTTATGCTTTGATGGATGTTCATACCGTGTTCCAAAGATCCCATTTTGGCATAGGCAAGAAGGATATTGGCTAAGGTTGTGGAATTTGGATTTACACCCGCCAATTGTATTTTCTTGAAAGTTTATAAAGCCTTATCAAAAAAATCCATTTTTTGCATATCTTGCAATCATTGCATTCCATGAGATGGCATTTCATTGAGGCATCGTGTCAAACAATTCACGTATCTTGTCTATGCTTCCAGACTTTGCATACATGTCTACTAGGACAATTGCAACTACAAGATCTGACAAAATTCCCATATCCTTTATGCTTTGATGAATGCTCATACCATGTTCCAAAGATCGCATTTTAGCTTTACACTTATCAATTACATTTGCTTGAAAGTTTCTAAAGCCTTATTAACAAATCCATTTTGTGCATAGCTTGCAATTATTGCATTCCATGAGATGGCACTCTTTGAGGTGTTTTGTCAAACTGTTCACGTGCCTTGTCTATGCTTCTACACTTTGCATACATGTCTACAAGGGTAGTTGCAACTACAACAGATTTGACAAAATTCCCATATCCTTTATGCTTTGATGGATGCCCATACCGTGTTCCAAAGATCCCATTTTGGCATAGGTAGGGAGGATGTTGGTTAAGGTTGTGGAATTTGGATTTACACCTGCCAATCACATTTGCTTGAAATCAACAAATCCATTTTGTGCATATCTTGCAATTATTGCAACATATATAATTTTAGCTTAATTATTGCAAAAATATACACAATAACAATTCCATAAATAAAGGGTTTCCTTAAAAATCATTTGAGTTACAATAAAGCAATAGGTCTATCCTATAGACCTTGCAAATATTTCAAATTCTTTTAAGGTAATATTTTTCTCATATGCACATACATAATTGCTATCCACATATTCAATCAAAGTAAAGTATTTTCACTTTGTTCTTAAGGGCTAATAACAATACATCTTATCAATGAGACTATACACATGGAACTAACAACCACAACAATATTCAAGAGAAAACTAGTCATTTTAGAAGGCACTCTACTTTTTTCTTTACCATCATCTACAAATTCATTCCGAGCACATTAATAAAGGGTGTAGGGACAATTTGATCCCACCATGAGGTTTTTAACCCAAGATTGGCATTTTATATTTCTATTCCAACTTTATACTCCACACGAGAGAGAAGTTGAGTATAGGTATATTACACTACACAAGCCTCTAGGGTTTGTCACTATGACTAACACAATGCCATTGACCTTCACCATAATGCTCATAAGATAAAGTCCAAATGCATAATACTTCTCGAGACACCAAACCCTTTTCCACCATTCAAAATAAAACCTACATAGTATTCATCATAGTCAACTTCACAAACACCTTCACAAACCCTTACCACTATTGTAAAACACAATCAACCCAAAGAAGTGACACTTGAGAACCCACTTGAATCCAACCATGTAATAGGGTCATAGTACTCAAAGAGAAGAAACAACTAGAAGACTCAATATTACACAAAATTCACAACTAAGCCTTCACCATGAAGAATACAAGCCCTCAAACATATTCATGATAACTTCAAGTGAAGTACACACCAAGAATGAGTAGTAAGATAAACCATAATGAAAGCCAAAAATCATGTGTTCTATCAAACAATCCACGTGCCTTGTCTATGTTTCCACACTTTGCATACATGTCTACAAGGGCAACTGCAATTACAACATGACAAAATTCCTATATCCTTTATGCTTTGATGGTTGTCCATACGTTGTTCCAAAGATCCTATTTTGGTAGAGATAGGGAGGATGCTGGCAAATGTTGTGGAATTTGTCTTTGCACATGTCAATTGTATTTGCTTGAGAGTTTCTAAAGTCATTTCAACAAATCCATTTTCTGCATATTTTGCAATCATTGCATTCCATGAGAGGACATCTCTTTGTGGTGTTCTAGGGTTTCACAACAAAGAATAGAAATAATTAATGAATTAAACCCTTTTGTAACATGCTGGAACAATGTTAGGAAATGGCTACCTCAAGATAACTACATTTATGCATTCAAGACTGTTGTAACATTCTCGCTTTGATATAATATGTATGGGGTTTTCTTAACCTACTATTCATGTAAAATTACAACCCCTATTTTAGTCATGATCACCCTAGATGGAATAGTGAATTCTTTGGGTTCCTAATGAGTTTTGTGTTAATCTTAATAGGTTGTAACAACAGGGGAATATGATGGTCCAATCAAAGATAATGCCTTGCATATGAACAATTGATTACCAATAATGACTCTAGATATGTGAATCATGTGTGATGAACTTGTATACAACCCTGTAGGCAATTCCTTAAATGCAATAAGACCTTGATCTCCATATCCCTGCATCCCAAATAAGATCAAAATATCAGCCCTATTACATAAGTACAATGGTCAAATTAGACCATACTCATACAAATGAATCAAATCAAATCCCTAGCCATTAGTTTATGCAATTAGATTTAACTCCCAATTGAAATTCTTCATTTAAATCATACAAGATCTAGAAAAGATGAACATCCAACACCATGAGGGCCTCCAAACTCTTTCCACTACCATAAACTATCAAGCCCTAAGCTGAAAATGCTAATTCAGGCAAGGAATTTATGATTTTTCTCTATAAGAATACCTTCAATATGCAAAACAACTACATTTTGATTAAAAAAGAAAATGTTAAGACTTTGTATCTGTACTAAGGCATGTGTGGAGGGGCAAGCATATGAAATAGGCGTTGAAATTGGAAATTATAGGTGTAAACATGGTGATGACAACTACTTTTAAGGAAGAAAATGCCACCTTTTGATAAAAGAAATAAGGTTTAAAAATTGCCAAAGATTATCAAAAACCCCAACTGTACAGTCCCACGTGTGGACCCATAAGGAAGGCAGGTTGATGTTCAAAATGCAAAAAACATCTCATTTTTCAATGCTCAAAACCCTAAAAAATTTCCCCAAAAGCTTATGACGTTCAAAAACTCCATGCACAAACTTTTAAAGGGTAAGTTGGATGTCATTTATAAAGCAAATGGATGAAATATGCATCCTCAACACCTTGTCCATACATGTGTATTGAAGTTTCATTACATGTGTATTGCAATGGAAAGGTGCTAGGAGTGAGATTTTGCATTCCACTACTCATTGGGCTGAACCGATTGTACCAATGCGTTGGGGTGGGCAAGTAAATGCTAGGGGAGGTCTCGTTTCATATGCCAAGTGTCCTAGTCATTCGAGGCAACCAACTATAAGCAAAGTCACTTAAGATCCTAAGAGCAAAAAATGCCAAACTTTGACGGAGCAGTTCTCAGAATTCGTGGCAAATGGGAATGTTTCGTTTGGACTTACAGGTGCATGTGGGGTCCATCCACAATAACCTCTCTCAGTTTTGGTTAACTCAAATATGTTTGACTGTGCTGAAATCAAATGCATTCTTGCAAAATGCTTCAGTTTCATGCAACACAACCTTGCTAGGTGCCATATTTTTTGTTTTGTTTGTCATGGGATTGAACCAACTGCACCAATGCATCAGGGTGGGTTGGTAATGTCAAGGGAGGTCTCATTTTAGTAACCAAGAATCCCAGTTGTTTAGGGCAGTAGGCTACCGACAAAGTGCCTTAAGATCCCTAAGAGCAAAAAACTGTCAAACTATGACAGAGCAGTTCTCAAAATTCATGGCAGTTGAGAACGTTCTGTTTGAACCTACAGGTGTACATGGGGTCTATCCACAATAAACTCTCATTTTTGGTCAACTCCAATATGTTTGATTGTGTTGAAATCAAATGCATTCTTGCAAAATGCTTTAGTTTCATGCAGTGGAAAGGTGCTAGGCGTGAGATTTTGCATTCCACTGCTCGTGGGGCTGAACCAACTATGCCAATACATCGAGGTGGGTGGGTAAATGTTAGGGGAGGTCTCATTTCATGTGCCAAGTATCCCAGTCATTCGAGGCAACAGGCTACCGGCAAAGTCACTTAAGATCATAAGAGCAAAAACTACCAAACTTTGATAGAGCATTTCATAAAATTCGTGGCAACTAGGAATGTTATGTTTAGACCTATAAGTGCACATGTGGTCTATCCACAATAACCTCTCTTGGTTTTGTTTAAATCAAATTTGTTTGACTGTGCCAAAATCAAATGCATTCTTGTAAAATGCTTCAGTTTCATGCAACATAACCTTACCAGGTGCCATATTTTTTGTTCTACTCGTCATGGGGCTGAAATAACTGTGCCAATGCGTTGGGGTGGGTAGGTAAATGCTATGGGAGGTCTTGTTTCGTGCACCAAGCATCCTAATTGTTTGTGGCAACAGGCTATCGGTAAAGTCCCTTAAAATCCCTAAGAGCAAAAAACTGCCAAACTATGATGGAGCATTTCTCAGAAGTCGTGGCAGCTGGGAACATTTTGTTTGGACCTACAGGTAAATGTGAGGTCCGTCCACAATAATTTCTCAGTTTTGGTCAACTCTAGTCTGTTTGATCGTGTCGAAATCAAATGCATTCTTGCAAAATGCTTTAGTTTCATGCAGTGGAAAGGTGTTAGGAGTGAGATTTTGCATTCCATTACTCGTGGGGCTGAACTGACTTCACCAACACATCAGCGTGGGTGGGTAAATGATAGGGGAGTTCTTGTTTCGTGCGCCAAGTGTCCCAATCGTTGAAAGCAGCATGCTACCAGCAAAGTCACTTAAGATCCCTAAGAGCAAAAAACTACCAAACTTCGACGAAGCAGTTCTTAGAATTCATGGTAGCTAGGGATGTTCCGTTTAGACCTACAGGTGCATGTGGGGTCCATCCACAATAACCTCTCTTGATTTTGGTTAATTCAAATCTGTCCGACCGTACCAAAATCAAATGCATTCATGCAAAATGCTTCAGTTTCATATAGTACAACCTTGCCAGGTGCTAGATTGTTGATAAAGAGATGTTGAATCTCATCATTGAGAAGTTGATAATGCATTTTGGTTAGCAAGAGACTAAAAATGTTAAGCAAAGTCATTGACCCATTCATCCTACCCTTGCTTGCATTGGACAAGGTTAAAAAATGTGAATTTTAATCCAATATTGCAATTCTTTTGTCTTTTCCATTTATTACAACATTTTACTACTTTCTATTGTTGCTCTCGACATAGAATTGCCATGACACTTGTCATTAGTTTACATCCCAAGGTTTAGTTTTATTTTACAACAAAATAAGTTTATATTTGATTGGTTTAACATTCTAAATGATTTAAAATTTCAAAACAAAAGATGTTCATTTAATATACAATTAAAAAAAATACTTAATACTATAAAAAATCATATTATAAATTATATAAAGACTATATATCATTTTTTATATTTAATCTTTTAATATATTTTTAAAAAGCCCTTAAAATCAAAAAGATAATTAAGTCAGTAATAATCACATATAAAAGTGAGGAAATACTAAAATGAACTAAAAGAAATATTATGTCAAAAATATTTTAATTTAATAGAACCTTTCACAATATATGCCCTTAACATATAATCTTCAATATTATGTACTCTTCATATATTGATTATATTTTCGTTAAAATTTAATATGTTAAGTATTTTACCAAGTTAGTTTTCAAATTAAATATCCTCAAGATTATGAATTAAAAGTTAATAATAATATAAATATAATTAAATTATACATGCAACATAGTTTTTATTTTAAAGCCAAACATAATGAATATTAAATGTCATGAATTTTAAAATTAAATTTAATGTTTAAATATTTATTAATAATTAAAATTTAAATATAAACATTTAAAAAAAAAAAAAAAAAATGCGCTGGTAAACTTTTTAACGTGAGACACGCCCTCCGGCTCCACGCAAATGCTTTTGCCCGGAGCAATGAACCGGTGAGGCCACAATTGGGGGACCTCATCCCCTAGGAAGAACACTTCAAACCTGCGAGCTCATTGGCCCGGCGAAGGCGTAAAGCCTTGCGAGCTTGTTGGCCCAGCGGGGGTTTGAACTCTGGTGGCCGCCACTACATCCTGAGCGACTTAACCACCGAACCATGCCATCATCGGCTAAATATAAACATATTTAAAATTGATAATGTATTAATATTTAAATTTTAAAAAATAGAAAATTAAATTTGTTACTGATATTTAAAATATAATATAAAAATAAAAATTAATATGCATATATAATGAATAAAAATTAAATAATTATATTAATATAAATACTAAAAGATCATCCAAAATTAAATGATTTAAAATTTCAAAACAAAAACACCTTCATTTCATATATATAATTAAAAAAAATATTTAATACTAAAATTAATATTATAAATTATATAAAGATTATATATCTTTTTTTAATATTTAATCTTTTAAAATATTTTAAAAAATCCTTAAAATTAAAATGATAAAAAACTTTGCATAAAGTCTTCTATATTATATAAATATGTAAAATAAAAGTATATGTGAAGAATATTATTAATTTGAAATTAAAAAAATGCTTATTAATATGATTTTTATTAAAAAACAATAAATATATTTAGTGTAACTTTATATAAAAATTATATAATCACTGAAATATAAGATCCCTCTAGTATAGATATTAGTTTGGAGCTATTTTATTTATTTAAAGTTTTTTTTAACTTTTGAACTATTTTATTTACTATAAACATATTTTATTTTATCTACATTATTAATGTTCTACCAAGGCATGGAATATTATGTGTGAACATGTAAATAAAAATAAATAGCAGTTGCACAAAATTTATGTGCAACGGAATAGTGATAGGGTCTATCAATATCTCATCTCATTTGTAATCGTAAAGTTGAAATACAAGAATATTAAAAAGAACATATTTGTAATTGTATACGACTAAGGTGTATCAATTTCTAATCGTAAATTTGAAATAAAGTGTTACAATTTTTTTCAAACAAAGTAAAAATTCAATTAGATTAGTTATTTTGCTTATCCATCTTCAAGCTGATTTCTAGCATAGATGATTAGATTAGTTATTTTGTTTATCCATCTTCAAGGTGATTTCTACCATAGATGAACCTTGCTAGTCAAGAGGGAAGCCCTCCTTGTCCTGGAGCGTAGATTCATTTTGATTGTTATAATCAGCCAAAGTTCTATCATCTTCAAGCCGCTTTCCAGCAAAGATGAAACTCATAGAAATTTTAAAAAATTATAGATTTGTTTTCATTACCTTTTATTGTGATAAGAGGCATAGAAACAACACCAAATGAGTATGATTGATGGGTGAGGAGATCATTGCCGCAATCTGTTGATTCCAATTGTAATAATACTAGATAAAGAGAGCTAAGAGCACTCCTCATAAACATGCAAAATTAGATAAAAAATGATTGAAAATGACACCAAAACCTCAAATCCATAGATAATTTGCAAAGTCAGTGGATGCATTGACACAATAACTGAGAAAAATTATGGAATACTAAAATCTAGTACCAAATTCAATGTAGTACCAAATTTGTATTACGAAAGTGTTACAATTTTTTTCAAACGAAAGTGAAAATTTGATCAGATTAGTTATTTTACTTATCTATCTTCAAGCTGATTTCCAGCATAGATGAACCTCTACTAGTTAGGAGGGATGCTCTCCTTGTCTTGGATCTTAGCTTTCACAGTGTCAGAACTTCCCACTTCTAATGTAATGGTCTTTCCTTCCGAGATTTTCACAAAAAACTTGCATAGTACCCCTCAAATGGAGCACGAGATGGAGGGTAGATTTGTTTTGATTGTTATAATAAGCCAAAGTTCTGCCATCTTCAAGCCGCTTTCCAGCAAAGATGAAGCTCATAATTTTTTTTAAAAATTATAGATTTGTTTTCATTACTTTTTATTGTGATAAGAGACAGAGAAACAACACCAAATGATTGATGGGTGGGGAGATCATTGTTGCAATCTGTTGATTCCAATTGCAATAATATCAGATAAAGAAAGCTAAGAGCACTCCTCATAAACATGCAAAATTAGATAAAAAATGTTTGAAAATGACACCATAACCTCAAATCCATAGATAATCTGCAAAATCAGTGGATGTATTGATCTCTGTAAACAAGTTCTACAAAGTCCCAACAACAATTTTTGCTCTAGGGAAAAATTGAATGTTAATATCAACTTGCTGCTGAGATAGAGCCATTTTCTCTAACAGTTTGAAAGCAAATAACAAACATTAAATTACGATGGCATTTACTCGTTCTTGATGATACATATTGAGGTATAGAGTTGCAAACCCCACATTTGTCACACCTGCCCCAAAAAATTATAAATTGAAAAGGAAAACTAATAATATACAATGTATTGGAGAAATGCCACCTAAACTACTAAACCAGGCACATGAAATTTTAGAGTATCTAAATCATCAAATTCTTAAAACCCCATATTAACCAACATGAAAAATAGAAAACAGTCTACAAAGAAATGTGAACAAAACTTCATTCTATTAAACATCATCCAGTTCAAGAAATGTGAACAAAACTTCATTCTATTAAACATCATCCAGTTCAACTGTCAAAGAGTCAATAATAATTTTACACCTCATCCACACCAAAAAGTGGTAAATATTTGTCCTATTTTATTGGCCAAAATTGACCTTTGACTATTGAAGTAGATGATGTTTAAAAATAGCCACAAAACTTATGACTTTCCAAGAAAAAAGAAGGCCAGTCTAATTAAAAAAATATTGTTATTTGAACCTGAATGCATATAGCTTTTAAGGTAGAGAAGAGTAAACAAATGTCTCATTTGTTGTCACAGAACTTACACAGGCATGGATAATGACAGGACAACAGCAATATCCACACCTTGTTTTCTCCTGTAAATCCCGCACATCCTTTGCATCTACAACTCTCTATTTTCTATGTAAATTATTCTTGTAAATACTGTTATTATTGTTGTTATTGCTGGGAATTATTTGACACAAGGAAGACCAAAGAGAGGAGATGTTCACCATGACAGTATTCATGGCCTCGTCTTTGCTGTCTCTACTACATTTTTGTTCATTTGGTCAATTTGCAGCCATTGCCTCACTGCTATTGGTGTGCTTCTGCTATGCCTGCGATTAGACCACGAGACCACTGATTTTCTCTTCCAGCTCCACGTTCTTAGGCTTCATGTGAAAAAGCTCTAGA
Source organism: Cunninghamia lanceolata (assembly GCA_027924645.1). Lineage (NCBI taxonomy): Eukaryota > Viridiplantae > Streptophyta > Pinopsida > Cupressales > Cupressaceae > Cunninghamia > Cunninghamia lanceolata. Next base: position 13,036,555 of record BSBN01000503.1, on the reverse strand, counting down.
TTATTTTCCTGTAGGTTCCATGTTACTGCTCCTGCAGCAGTACACAACAATGCCTTGGAATGCTTTTCTATTCTTTCCACCAGGCCTCACATTATTCAAGAAAAAAATGTCTCTGTTTCTCCTTGACTTCACAGAAGAAAATGAACTTAATGGATGCATTCACGTTTGACTGTGCCATTTTTTTCAACTCCACTTTAAAGATTCAGTGTTCATGGAATTGAAGAACCGAATTTGTTACAGCTATAATTGAATTGAATTGCTTTGACAACATTATGCTTTGAATTTTTTTTACCTGCAGTTTGATAAACTGCTCCATCTAATCCCTTTGACATTGAATCTTAACATCCAGATTATTGCTTGCACATAATGTGTTATTGTTAAATTCTTTTCTACTGATTTTAGTTGAGTAATCCTCTTGAACATTGAGACGCAAGCCTGTAAAAACAGATGATTTCAGCTGCAACTTTAAGGGAGTGACCTTGAATCCTTACAAAGGAAGATAATTTAGTGATGACTCTCACACGACATGTTTGGGCATGGGCTTAAGTCAGGGATGGCTGCATAAAATGGCCAACGTGTTGCCATGGCATGCATAAAACCCTCCACTATATTGCAACAACCCCAAATTATTCAGGATCAATAAATTTAGATGGCTAAATTTAGAATTTTGACCAGATCTAAAATCTTTTTAGACCATACTTACAAAAATAGTATATTTAACTAAGCTTTAAAATCTTTTTAGACCATACTTACAAAAATAGTATATTTAATTAAGCTTTAAAGTTGTTGCCATCTCCTCACAAAATTTTCACAAATAATTCAAACTTTAACTGTTTTAGATTGTACATACCCAAATTGATTTGAGAAAACCAAAGATCCTAATTTTATAGGAAACAAAATTATCTTTGGAAGAAGAAAAAAAATTAATGGATAAGTGGAAGCAGTGGCAAGGAATTTTCTTCACAATGAGGGGGGGCTTCAGGAGGTATGGGTATGGTTTGGAACACTTTCAAAGTATTTGTGGAGGTAGTGCAGTCAAGCAGAGGTAGTGCAGTCAAGCAGAGATTGGCAAGTAAGTAAAGTTCAGTTCATTTCATTTAATCTCAGCTTTATACTTTTCAATGTGTATGGACCAATGTGCATTATACAAAAGAAAGAAGTGTGGAATCAGATAACTATTATAATCTAATTTTTATTTCACAAACCTGAGTTACTCGGGCTGGCTCAAAGCCAGAAGGTGGGCCAAATTTCAATATGCAAAGTTTAGATGCATCCTTTTTAGTTCCAAATTTCAATATGGAAAGTTTAGATGCATCCTTTTTAATTCTCAATGGCATCCTATACCTACATAGAGGATGTCATGCTTACTAAATATATAGAGATTGTTCACATATTACAGTAAATCCAACCTCTACAAGGGGAACATATATGCAGTCATGTCAGTATTCATTTAGCTTGGTGTTACACAAATTGAATGATTCACAGCTTAATTAGTTTTGATAGATTATGTGCAAGATGCACAACATGCAATAAGTGTTGTGTACTATACAGGTAAAATGTGACTTAAATATAAATCTAGGTCTTGCCAGCACCCCTGCTTGGTGTAGGAACCCCCTTACAAAACAAGAGGACTTTTCAATTTTAACTTATATATTAAGCCAAGTCTTACCACTCCACCTACACCCTTTGAGGTTAGAAAATCGCCTCCAATGGATTCAAGATGCAATGACAATATAAAACATCATGAATTGATAAACAAACGCGTATTGGTTAATCATTACTGCAAATGGCTACAAGAAGAAAAATATCAATAGTGCAGTAAATACTTGCCACAGAGCAAGTAGGCTATTTCAGAAGTTTCATTAAAAAGAAGAAAAAAATTTACGCTTCAAAACTCAATTTACTAGGCCCATCTGAGTTCCATACATGGTTCAGAGAAAATAGGAAAATTTCAGTCCCTAACATTCCCAATTTAGAAAAATTTCAAAAAAAGCTCAAAATCCATTTTACCAAATTGAAATTAAGATTGGCCACAATTTAAATAAAAGGATTTAGTCTTCTTTTCACACTACTGGAAACTCCAGGATAAAATGTCTTGAGGACTAAGATAAAACAATAATGGAAACACTTATAAGAGCGTTGTCCCAGTTTAAATTCTCTGATTGCAGTAAGGTAACCCATAACTTCAATAGACGTGTCCCAAGGCTTTGGTGTAACCGTGTAATGATTATGGAGTACATTTGAGTGTGATTTGCATTTATATATCATAAGAATGTGGTCCAAAGATGCCCTGCCTTGAACTAAAGACATCCCACAACCTCCCCTAAGAATATCAAGCCAAAGTGGAAAACGAGATTTTGAAATAAATTATACAAACTTTGAAACTTAAAAACTATCCTAAAACTTTGCAATCAAGAATTTAATAATTCAAATTTATCATTATTTGAAAACTTCCAAAAATTTATGGTTCTTCAAAATTTTTCCCAATTAAACACTCAAAACCCTCACGTGTGGGTCAACGAAAGTAAGCCAAATGATGCAGGAACTTCCGAAGGTCATAACTTTTGACTTGAGGGTCCGTTGGAGCTGAAATTTGATGGGCAGATGTGTCTTTAACTCCAACGGACCTCCGGGTCAAAAGTTATTAAACTCTTCAAGACGCATCTGTCCACCAAATTTTAGCTCCAACGGACCTCCGAATCAAAAGTTATGACCTCTGAAAGTTCGTGCATCACCAAAACTATGAGCATATCCATGATAGCAATGCTATCAAATGAGATTCCATCATAGAGATAGGACACAATAGTAACTAGCTAGAGCCCAAAAGACATGACATTGAAACTCGAGCTATTTGCACCTCAAATCTTGCCTTTGAAAATGGGAAAGCTTTCTATGCATATAATGCCAGATAAACCAACTCTTTCTCATAGTTCTTATTCATGCAGTGTTATTCCCTCCCCAATCACACGGTCCAAAAAAAATGCAAAAGGCAACCATATTCTCCAGAGACGGCCCTAGTGAAAGAAAAATTCAAAGCTTTGGATCTCAAAATAAAAATTCAAATGATTCAGAGGCTTGAACCCCAACACAAAATCAAATGAAATCTAAGGGTGAAACAAAACAATCAATTTCATTATTGTAAACACAAATGTCAGATCAACGTAAGCTACATATGCATCATTTTTTGAACCCACCTCCAAATCAAAGACTTCTCATTTTAGAAAATTCATGACTATATAAATGATTTCAAAACTGCACCCTAATCCAATACTACTCTATAGGCCTCAATATGGATTTTTGGGGAAAAAAGACATCGCATCTAAAATAAAACCCAGAGTCAAAACCTAATGCATAAAAAAACGCGGCTTAGCAAAATCAAGCCCCCAATTGAAGAAATTGATAACTTATGTTTCACTGAGCCATCCAGGGAGCTCCATTGCAAACTCTGCAAATCGGCCATACATTGCCAAAATTATCAATACTACTGCAATCGGCATCATGGCCGTTCAAATTTGATTCACTACAACGAAATTGAAGCTTTTCCGTGCCCAAAAAATTAGTTATAGTAACCACCCACTTGAGCTAATGGCCAGTTTCGATTGCCCAAAACCCTTTAAACCACGATTTTCGGTGTCCATATTAATATATAAATTATATTATTTTCAATATATATATATATATATATATATATATATATATATATATATATTAGAAAATGATGAGTGACTAAAATTTATTAGTGAAGTTTTGTAGTAATTAAACCTCTTAGCATAAATAAGCCAAAAAAATATTTTTGTTTACATATAAAATTGTAACATTATTTATGATTTGTCCTCTATCTATATTAATATATAAATTAGATTATTTTCATTTAAAATATATATAATTTATAATTAATTATTTTTCAAGATTTTAAAATATGTCATTAGTTAAATAGAAGAAAATTTTATATTGAAGTTGTAGGACCTAATTTGTTGTAGCCATTGCAAAGGTATTTAGATCATACCGTATTGTTCATTTACAATAGACTATAAAAAAAAATCTAAATTGAAAATAAAATTTAGCTAAAATTTTTATTCATGTTTAAAATATTAATATTAAAATTATTAATTTTTTGCATAAGAAGAATCAAAACACTACACTATGGCCTACATTTTGACATTTATCCCATGATAGTACTTCAACATTGGTACTAGAGACTATATTAAATTAAATAATCATATGTAACAGAATTTGTATTAAGGAAGAATTATATTGACATCCCATCTTAACAAAAGATTTCCTTTTATTTGAATATTAGTACTAGAGACTATATCACCCTACATAATAAAATATACAATATAAATGGGTTTCACTCTAATTTAAAATTCACTTGATTTAACTAGTCTTTAAACTGGGAATTTATATTTTATTAAATTTAATTTACAAATGACTTTAATAAGTTTATAACAACCTAAAACATATCATGTCCAAGTAAAAGTACATAGGGTGAGAATACAAGTGTGCGCTAGAAAGAAAATAAAAGGGTAACATTTCCTTGTGCTATGGTTATGAAATATAATAGTGTGAGATAATTTTTGGAATATTAAGAAGAAAAAAAAAAGAATATTATTTCTGTAAAAGTTTTTTTTGTTAAGAGGACATAATGGAAAGTAAAATTGCATGGAAAACATTAATAAGTTTTGCTTATTAATAGCCGAAATTTAATGCTTATATCAAATTTCGTCCATATTAATTTTTTCTTTAGTTTTTCTTTCCCCTAAATTTGGGCATTCATGTGCTTAAATACAGAAACATTATATTGATTTTTTGTTAGATTTTTTGCATATAGACCTAGGAAAAATTAATATTTGTTCAACATTCAAAATAATGCTCTCTTATGATTGGTTTATTTTACATAGATTAATCACTAAGTAAGAAAAACTCATTACAATAGTATTGCTAAAAACAGGTACTAACAATAGTTATTGGGGCTTGCTTTACTTAAGGGTTGAAGCACATGGAGATCCAATGGCTCCAAGAAATCACAAAGAGAGCTATGTCTCAAGTTTAAATGCTTGAGTTGAAGGTGCTCATTTATACCATTCGTCATTTGAGCCCAACTGAGACACGTGTTCCTCATCATGATCAATGGTTTGAGATTCATTTATCTTATTTCCTTTAGTTGTGTATGTTGTTAAACCTACTGAAGTCACCATACATCTGATGGGTCAAATTTACTATTAGGAGATCAATGACCGATGACTAGATGGTCTAAATGAAGTGTGGTGGTATCCATTGCTTGTTTAGTTGTGAAGACCAAAGTTGATGTGTAGTTTATATTCATTGTAAGGATGTAGGGAGTGAGAAATGACTAGTTGAAATGATTCCCCATAGGCTGCAAACCCAGTTATAGATCAATTTTGTATGAGAGCACGACTTAAGTGACTCAACACCAACAACTACAATTCAACATGAAATCAAAATAAAGTGCAAAAGTGTAATGTAAAATAGAGATTTAGGCTTAAAACAATAAATTCAAAGGGTTTCTTGCAAAGGTTCAACAATAAAGGATGTCATGGATGCTTATCAAAATACAACATAGGCCTTGTATGAACATAGTTGTGCATAGAAGATCAAGGGGCCTCACGAAAGGAGTTCACGAACAACAAAAGGTGTTCTAAGATCAGTTATCTATGAAGTCAATAACAACTGCAAAGGATAGGAGAGCACATCACATGGAACCGAAATTGAAGTACAAACTTTTGAACTTGAGAAAGGGGGTCTCCAATTCAAGAAGAACATGGGTATGTTATGTAAGCCACAACAATATCCATTTTGCCAAATTTGTTCAGTCTTTATACCCAATAAGATTTGATTTCTATTGAACTCTTTTTGAACCATTCAACTTTATTAATAAACTAAAAGCCACTTAAAATAATATAATATTTAAGTATTATTTAAAATATTATAAATTTAAATATACCTTCAAAATATCAAAATATACAACTTAATAATTTTAATATATATTTTTTCTTAAATAAATTAAAATATATAGAAAGTGAAAATAGAGACCTACAAAAAAGATAAATTGAGAATCCTATCAAAGATGAAGAGTACCTCACAAGCTCATCTAATTCAATTAAAAAAAAACATTAGTTCCTATTGCAAATAGAGCTTATAACACTCTTCTAAGAATAGCTTATACACTTTGCAATTCTAACTTTAATCTAATGTATTTATATTTTATTTTCTTCAACCATAATTACGCCGATAGGTGTTTCACTTCGAAGGAAGTTGAGGTCCGTATGGTGTCAGGCATTGATCAAATGGTGGTGATTTTCTTCCAAGTATAGGATGACCATTGAATTGACCATGCCCATTCACATGTTGTGCCTTGCAAGTGATAGGTGATCGGTACAGTGGGATTTACTGAAGCAATTTACTCAGGCAATCTTCCGTGTAAGTTGGTGGAGATTGGTCGGAAAGGTTTTCAAAGAATGCTAGAGGTTGGTGGAGATTGGAGGGTGAGGATTCCATAGATTGGTACAACGTACATCTTGGCCGAAGCTTGACTGGCAATGGAGATCTCTTGTTTTCTCCATTCTCCTATAGCATTAATGCTTTGTTAGCTATCCTTTCATCCTTCCAAACCTTCAAATATTTGCTTTCTTGCTAGCTATTATTTTGTCTATCCAAAGATTCAAAAATTTGCTTACAACTCTCTCCCATTATCCTGCAACATTTCTTCTTACTAGGTTAACTAGCTTAGGTAGCTTTATTTGAGATTATTTTCTTATGATTGCTTAATGTTATTTATACTTTTTCCATACTTATTATGCCACACCATCTTCTATTCACTTATGCTTGCTATTTGGCTTTGCACAATGGCTAAATCTCCTTAGTGTATGCTTTAATGTCATTTTTGAGTGCTGCATAGAGGTTTTTTTATTAGATTTGCCTCCTTCAAAGGCTGCAATATGATTTCTATCTCCTTGCACAAATATTGAAGAGCTTGCACATGTATTTTATGGTGGCGCCATACTATGTAGACTTGCGCCATGTTGGGGTGGTTGTGCCTTGCTTTCTAAACATTGCACCTATATTTCAAGACTTGCTTGTGAGAGGTGGCATTATAAGAGAGGTTGTGCCTTATTTTGGCTTGGCAGTCTATTTCTTTTCATCATTCTTTTTTCCTTTGACAACCGTTGCATTTCATTTGCCTTGCATAATGCCTTCATAATGTTTATGCCATATTTGTCAGGGTTGTTTTGTGTTTACAATGGTTTGCATTGAGCCTTGGATGGCAACACAATGTTTTATTTGAATGTTGGATTATGCCTTTTATTTACGATATGTCACTTCAAACCTCGAGGAAGCGTTGATATTTCAAACTAGTTTCTCTCTATCCCTGGGTTATTCTTAAATATCATCCACTTCAATAGTCAAAGGTCAATTCTGATCAATAAAAATAAGACAAATATTTACCACTTTTTGTTGTGAATAAGGTGTAAAATTGTTATTGCTTGTTTGACCATTGAACTGGATGATATTTAAGTAGGGTGCTATCCTTGCACTTTCCATCTAGGGCCCACTTGACAAGTCAGTATATTAAGACCAATAATGCAACAAAAAGAAACCTCATAGTCCCTGCCACCTTTTAAAGATGTACCATCCATTGGATTTAGTTTGATCCAAGTGTGCAGATGATGATGTTAGCAAAACAATTGAACTTAATAAATTATATTGTGTTATGTGTTTGAGTGTAAATATTTTTATATGGTGGACGTTATTATCTCTTTATCACGATTGAAACAAAGTTTCAAAATGAAGTGCTTAAAATGCATGACATTATTGGTGTCTCTTAAGGGATATGGGTTCGCATGTGTCAAACTCTCGAAACTTGTTTATATTTCTTAGGCAATGGAGTTAAATTGAATAGAAATTTCACTGTCGCAGGTTGATTTGTGTGATGCCTCGTCATGCAACCCTAGAGAGTTAGGCTAACTGAGCAATAAAATATGGAATAAATTTTTTTTTTAAACAAGTTTTTGCATTAAACACTAGATAAAATATCAACTAATTACATCATCTAAACTATATGTTCAACTAACATCTCTACGGAACATAACTGCATCATTAATTATAAACAAAGTTCATTAACAACATAATGCATTACAGATATCCATATGCAATTTTGATACATCAAGAGAAGAATACATCTTTCATTTACAAGATAAGTACAAGTACAAAATGAGATCAATGCAGGATTACACAATTACAAGGCCTATCAAATTACAGTATGAATCTTGTCTATACAATTTTGGAAGCATAATACAATTCTGAGGATGCAAATACAGGTCTGGAACTGGATCTGCCACGAACACGAACCAAGATGCCAAAGAAATCCAATGGATTAAGCTCTTCCATCTGAACATGTGGAACCCTGAGGTCCACCCCCTGAGTTAGGAGATAATGATGAGGTTCCACTAGGTCAAAGATCAAAAGGTACAAATAAGCAGAAATAAAATCAACACACAGAAGACACAGATCAACAATGGCTAACACTACTCTAGAGGCAACAATAGAAGGTAACATAAGGGAAGTGACTATGTTGCAGTAGGAAGAGTGTCATCGCATGGCCCTAGCATGGGTTATCCAGGCTATCTCTCTCTAGAAGCCGACCCCCATCTATGGTTATCCCGGTAGCCTCTCTCTAGGCACTGGCCCCATAGGGTGACACATGCAGAATCGACATATCCTCTCATGAAGACAAGGAGGTTGATCATGCCAAACAGGCCTTCTCATCCCATCCTTAGCTTGTGAGAGCACTAAAGGCATGGGTGAGGCATCAAAATTATCTTATTATGTGTTTAACTACCCAAACCCACCTAGGTTAATTATTAGGTTATCACTTAGTTATAACTTTCATAGGGTTATCTAGGTAGCCACTTTGGGCACCGGCCCCGCTATGAAAGCCACTCTCCTACTTACAGCTAGCACCCCTACTACCTGATAGGACCTCCAATTGGGCATGAATAGCTTAACTATGCTAAACAATCATTCTCTTGCCTACTTATATTAACTCAAGAACAACAATTTAAAACTAAGGTCCACTTCAACAATCTTCCCATTAAGTAATCACAAAATCTTCATATTAAAAGATGTGACTAAAACTCTTCACAATCACAAGACAACCTGAGGCATACACAGAACCTCTGGAGTTAAATGGTCTAACAAGTAAGAGCAACACATCCAGATGATCATATATGATTCAAAACCCCCAAGGCTCAATGAAACGATATAAGGTTTGACGTTAATATAACAACTTGCAACACAATGACATTTTAATCCTAACTAACTAACTAACAAAATTAAAATACATCAACAACATAGTAATCCAAGAACTTAATTTAGTTTGGCTAAAGCTTTCTATCTCATATTCTACATAGGTTAATTAAGACCAAAATTCTAACTTCATTAATATACTATTCTAACTATGTCTAAAAAAAACCAATAGGTTATATCATTTTAATAACTTTGCTAGGTTCATCCGACTATTAAAGAAGATTTATTTTGCTTCTCTCTAATCTTTTAAACTTATAAGAGAACTAAAATTAAATAATAATATAATTTACAACTAACAATATCTAAAATTACTCACAAGCTAATAATTATATAATAACTCAATTTGAACCATTTAAGAAACTCAACAACCTACTTAAATACAATAATTAATATTGTTTATATTAACTTGACAAAAAAATCATGTATGAGTATGCTATCAGAAATATTTGAAATTCAAAATTTCTAACATAGATTTTCTATTATTATTACATGTTGGTTCTATTAATAATTATTGCTAAACCCTATAAACTAACTTACCTTTTTTATTTAACCTACTTTACAATCATTAAATTGAATTGAAGAATAACAATTGAGGCTCAACCTATCTTATCATTATAACTCTTATCACACAACTTCCTTAAAACTTATTATGAAGCAACAAATTTCAGTCACCCTAAGTATAATAATGGACGTTGAGATGGTGCAACTTAAACTCAGAGGAATAGTTGATTAGGAAAACAAAAAAAATAGCTTAATTTATAACTGAAGTTCTACAAAAAATAAGGTGACAATTACAGAAACATTCTAAACAATGAAATTTAGAGCTAAAGAGATGGTTTCGCTCCAAGAAATTGTTGTAATACTTAGCTTGAGGGGTCGTAGAGGTTTTCAGATCAGAGAAGAAATGGAAACAAGTTTTCAGAGGTTTCAAAAACAAAGAAGGACGTCAGGCAGAGAGAGAAGGCATCGAATGACATTTTACATAGGCTTTCAATGAACACCAGAAGCGTACGACCTGCCAAAAGAAAACATTGAATGAAAAGATTCAAAGAGATTAATGAGAACCAAAGGTCACGTTCTACTAGGAGGAACGAGCTCTGAGGAGGAAAATGTTATTGGCAGATCAAAAATAGGCAAGGGACAACATTCCTCAGTTTGCAATGGTGTTAGCCATGAAGGCAAATCGGCCTGACAGAGGAAACATTTATTGGAATTTTTTAGAGGTTTTCCAAGAGACAAAAGGCATACGGCCAGAAATATAAATGAGTCATAAGCATTCTAATTGTAGCGCAATAGAGAGGCAGGGACGTCATTACCCTCAGATAGATCAGCGACTAGAATAATAGAAAAATGGCAAGAGTATGATCGACCTGGATAGATCAAAAGATTATAGAGGGCGTCGCTAAGGACAAAGATGTAAAAAGGTTTAATGAGATAAAGAAATTTGGATTTAAAGTTTAATTGAATTTATTATAATATGAAATTTGCAATCTGAGTTGGTTTAAGAGGAGGATGCAAAAATTGAATATAAAGAGCCCCATGTCGCTCAAACAGGAGGCATTTTATTTATTTTGGATTAGAATAGAGATTATCTAACAAGTCATCCTAAATGGGCCAATGGATTGGGCACAGTTTTAAGATGAAAACAAATGCAAAACCATTCTGGCAAAACATTGTAGAGTAGCCACAAAATCCGGCAAGAAGTCTGATAAATGGAGAAAGAATCACAGGTTAAGTAGATTTGAAGAAAGAGCCTCAGGATTGGAAATGGTTTCAATTTTGAAGTATAGGCATGAATGATCAAAAGAAACCTTCAATGGATTCATTGCAGAGTGAAAATAGAGTGGAGGAATTGCATTGATACCGAGAATGAGAAAGGTGAAAGCAAATCAAGAACAACCACCAATTGATTCAAAAGCAACAAAAGAGAGAGAACGATTCATTTTCAAAAACACAGATAACATTCTTTCAATCATACAAAAACATACCCAGAATTCGATCCTTCAGCTTCTGCCAAAAATCCCCTCCCTAATTTCCTCTTTGCCTTTCAAATAAATCCCCCAAAATGCAAAAATAGACAAGGCCAATTAATTTCCCACTGCCTGAATCCGTTATTCAGAATCCACTATCTCACCAAAGTTAAATGCAATAATTTTTCTTCTTCCAGAGAGATTCTCAAATCAGAAAATTTATTCACAACAATCACTCAACAATAAATTATTAACTAATAATATCTTTCTAGCTAAACAATATACAATTCAAACAATAAATATGATATTAATCACTTATGACTATTATCATTATTATTAATTATTAAAGTTATTAATTTAATCTTTATTAAAATCACTTATTCAATATTCCCAATTTTCACATTATTAAATAACAACTAGATAAATACTAATTTACCTAAGCTTATTATTATTATTATTATTACTATAATAATTAATGCATCTTCAACAATTACACATAGACTATAACCCAAAAGTTCAAACAATAACAACTACATACCAAATGACGACCAATACCCGAGGGCAAGAACCCCTGAGTGACATTTACACCCATGACCACAAACTGAAGACAATGACTGACATAAGGAACCCCATGTTATCTCCCATCCACATTATCCATTGGAGTAAAGACATGCTCAGACCTGCTAAGTCAGGTGGAGCCGATGCTTGGTACCTGCAACCTACATCAAAATGAGGTGTTGCAAACGAGCATATACATATATAACAAACACACAGAGTTAGGGAGTCGCAGCATAGTAGGGTGCTCGTAATGAGTAGTACTACAGTGTCCCTTCTTTGAAAGCATGACAATAAACATAAACATCTCTAACTATCAAACAAGTATCATCCAATCACATAAAGCATGGTAACATCTAACCATTAACTGATCATGTCAAACACATCATAAACTATAATATCAACAATGTCATCATAATGATCATAACAAATGTCAACAACCACCTTAGTAGTCCATAATCATAATGAGCGTAACTAAGCATAACCAAAAAGTCTATCATCCACATGTCTCAAAATGTTTAAGTGTACCTGAAATACTATCAACTGTCAAAAGCCAAAATGAGGGGCACTACAATTTGAATCTTATAATAGGTGTGCACCATCCAACTGAAAACCTCTAAACTCAAAGTGAACACAAAACTCCGTCGAAACTAAATCTTGGAAGCTAAAAGTATTGTGATAGACTCATTGACATTACAAACTACCTACTACCATTGAGTATCATTGAACACTAACACTCTAACATTGTGCTTATTGGAAACACCAACTGAAAATAAGAAACTTATTGTTGCAGCTACAACTTATTTTGAACAATTGAAACTAAAGTATTAGACATACAAAAAAAAAAGGGAACGTGCCCATTCACAAGGATTATATGATAGCATCCTCACTTTATGATTGTTAGAACTTCATGTGATCAACTTTGAGATCATGATGGACCATACAAAATGGATAAAAAAAAATAGGAGAAACTATTACCTTTTTGACTTTTGATGCTTTCATGCTTGTTCCTTTGGCCCATTTTGTCGGTTGCTTTTATTTGAGTGTTTTTTTCCATTTGGAAGGGCTTGGGAGGGGGACCAGTTTGGCAAAGAGTATATCCTTATTTGTAAACAAACATGCATGGTGGTCTGACCTAAATGATTACATCTTATTTATTTTTCTCATGATCTTCATTGCTCAAGAAGATGTCAAAATTTGACTTCAACACAACTATGCTTTCAAGGATGGTTCAAAACCTCTTTGTATGTATGCTTATGGTGCATTGACCATGACTTAAATTTGAAACTTCAAAATCCTTTGCATCAAAGTACACACCAAAATAGCTTTCATTTTACCCAAAAATTGAGATGGCATCTTCAAATTCACACTCAATGTTACCATCAAGTTCATCAAGAGTTAAAGTATGATTTTTATCATCATTAGAATCCACAAACAAGGACTCTAAATTTGATCCAAACTCTTCTCCTTCAAAGTTCCCTTCTTGGTCTTGCATGCACAAGTGCTCTTCCTCATTAGCATGTAAACAATCTTCATTGATTTCATTGATGTCTTTCTCCACAAAATTGGGCAAATCTTTAAATTGATCAACCTAGTCATGCTCTAAGGGGTGGCCAATGAGATCTTTCCATGTTCACTCCTCAAATTGAGAAAGGGGAATATCATTTTGTACCAAATATATAGGATCATCTTCGAAGGAAGCCAAGAATCCTTCCATGTCTTCATTTTTTATGAACTCTTCAATGCTTAACCTCTCATTCATAGGAGATTGCTCTTTGCACTTTTCTTGTAATTGAAGGTTTATACCTTGTGATAGCTACAAATTCTCCTTATTTTCCTTAAATAATGCATTAGAAAAATATTTAAATGAGCTAAAACTTAAGGGGTTTAATAGTGCAATTTATTTTAATACACTTCTCAGGCATGCACATGATGGTCATGATCTACTAGAAAACTTGTATGAACAACAATCTCTTTCTCGCATTGCTGATTGTTAACATCCCTTTGCTCATTATAATAGTCTATTGTATCCATATGATAGAAAACTTGTTCCTCAATACTTGTTTGTTCATATTTGGGCTTGGGAAGCACCAAGGTTGGAGATAAACAAAGGATATAGTTTTCAAATCTAGGGATTTAGATTTCTTACACAAGAGGAGATGAGGTGTTAATAGGAGAAAATGAGAAAGGTTGTTGATGCAGGAGCATCCCTGGTTCAATAGCAATCTTGCATCAACCAAAAAAAAACATTTGCACTTTAGTTTGTTTTCTTTCTTTTCCTAGTTCAGTTCAGTCAGTTCAATTAGAAGCAGTTTCTGTATTTTGGTCTGCATTCTACCGCAGTTGCATTTCAGACCTTGTGGAGTTGTACTTAGCATCTTGATTCATTCATCTACATCATATCCAAAATTCAAAGCCTTTGGATCAGGTACTAGAAATATATTGCTATCAGAAGGTCGACAATTTTATCAGAATAGAGCATTCTAACAGTCTCAGATAATCAGCTAAAGGAGAAGACTTGTGGAGCATTTCACAACTTGTGAAGCTAAGTGACACATCATTCAATGTTTATTGGTTCATGGCCGACCTTCCCCGAGATCCTCTCATCATTCCATTCATTTGCGGAGTAGTTCTATTCAATTAGGTCTGACCTATCTGTGTACACACATTACAACTCTTCATCAGAGTTTGTGATCTTCCTTGGTCGACAGATGAATCTTATAATCTAGAGATGATATATATTGATGTAATAGATTCCTAGGAAAGTAGTTCAACACATGAGAGACGATTGATAGTTTAAATTCTTGAGAAGGAGCTTCAAAGCTATATCTTGTGTATATTTTGATATTCTATAATCAGGCCTGTGAGCCCTAATTGTAAGACCACATGTTGCCGATTGATTTGTACTTGAATTCTATGATATACTGAATGACTGAATCTACATTTGCTTTACATCTTTAATTTTTTTCCGTTGTGTTTACTCTAGTTACACGACCTGGATAGTTCATTTTGTGAACCCTCCTACCGTGACTGTACCAAGTGGTATCAGAGTGAAAGTTTGAATCTTTGGGAGTGAATTGAGTGAAGTTGGCGAAGGAATTATGTAAGATCTTGTTGTGGATAGATCACCAAATTTGAGGCAGGTTACTTGTGTCACAACTGTTTGTCAATTGTGAGGCAGTTGTCACCTTGTAGCCCGATCGCCGAATTGAGGCAGTTTGCACTTGATCCTAGGAAGAATGCTACCGAGGAGAATCCTTACTGTTGGAACAATGGCTAGTAGGATGGAGGAGATGATGGAAATGATGAAAAAAATAAGAATTCAATTAGATGTTGTCAAGGAAGATAGGCGAAGAGGATTGACACCTAGACCTAATATTGAAAGTGACGAAGAAGAATTTCAATCTGCGAATCAAACTGAAGAAACCCTAGGAGGAGGAGGAGAAGAAGAATCCAATCAAGTCAAGATGTTGCAAGCTATTTCAAAGATTGGAAAAAGACCTAGAGTTGATGTATTAAACTATACTAGCAATTTGAATCATGAAGAATTGATTGACTGGATAAAAGACATGGAAGAATACTTTGAGTATGAAGAAGTTGAAGATTCAGAGAAGGTGAAATTTGCAAAGACAAAGTTGAAAGAACATGCTACTATATGGTGGAAAGAAGTTCAGTTGGATATAAATAGAAGAGGAAAAGAAAAGATTACAAAGTGGGATAGAATGGTGACAAAGTTGAAGAATCAATTTATACCTGTTGACTATGAGTTGGAGGTGTTGAAGAGATTACAGAACCTGAAACAAAAGGAGAAATCTGTGAAGGAGTATACTGAAGAATTTCATAAGATGATCATAAGGATAGGACATAGTGAATAAAGCAAGGAAAAAGTGGCTAGATACATCAATGGACTGAGATTGAATATTCAAGAAGAATTGAGCTTGGTAAGGATGACAACACTAGAAGAAGCATATTAGTTTGCCCTAAAAGTTGAAGAAAAGTTGAATAAGAGGCATGATCAAAGATAGAGAGGTAGAGGGGGTAAATTTCAAAGAGGTAGAACATTTTCTGGAGGAGAGAGATCTTATGCGAAGTAGAAAAGACAAGAGAACATAGTCAAGAAGGAGGACAAAGATAATAATGCATATTGGAGAGATGACAGAAATTTCTACCGTAGAGGAAACCCTAGTCCCTACCGGAGTCAAGGATACAGAAGAGAAGGAAGAGGACCTGATAGGAGAACATTCAAAGGAACTTGTTTCAAGTGTGGAGGTGAAGGACATAGAGCATTTGAATGTAATCAGGGGAGTACAAGCAAGAGAACAAAGAACAGTGGAAGAGTAGCCTATATGGAAGAAGAACTTGTTGGATCACCCAGTTCAGTTGGTAAACCTAATAAAGGAGAATCACTTGTCATGAGAAGAGCACTATTTCAAGCAGAGGCAAATGAGGAACCACCACAGAGGAAAAGTTTGTTCAGAACCAGATGCAAATCAGGAGGTAAATGTTGTAAAGTTGTTATTGATAGTGGTAGTTCAGATAACCTAGTTTTAGAGGAGATGGTGACTAAGTTGAATTTGGAAAGATTGAAACACCCTAAACCCTATCAGATAGCATGGATTCAAGATGATCATAAGGTACTAGTGAGTGAACAATGTTTGGTGAAATTTCATATTGGATCTTATCATGATGAAGTCTTGTGTGATGTTATGCCTATGCATGTATGTCATATTTTGTTGGGTAGACCTTGGCAATATGATAGAAAAGCTATACATGATGGGAGAAAGAATACATACACTATAACATCAAATGGAAAGAGAATTACTTTGATTCCTTTGGAAGATGATTTTAAGAGTGAAGTATGTGGAAATGCTAGAATTTGTTTGGTAGATGGAAGAAAATTTCTGGATGGTTTGAGACATGAGAATATGTGTTATGTTTTGATTCCTAAGAGCCTAAAACATTGAAGAAGGAAATTAAAGAATCACAACTAAAGGAGATAACTAAGTTGCTGACAAAGTATGAAGACATCATATCAGATAATTTATCTAAATGATTGCCACCAATTAGGAGTATCAGTCATCACATGGATCTTATACCTGGAGCTAGTTTGCCTAACAAAGAAGCACATAGAATGACACCGACAGAGAATGAAGAACTGAATAGACAGACAAAAGAGTTGTTGAGGAAAGGTTTGATCAAAGAGAGTTTGAGTCCTTGTGTAGTACCTGCAGTGTTAGCACCTAAGAAAGATGGAGAATGTGTATAGACTTTAGAGCAATAAACAAGATCATAGTTAAGTATAGATTTCCTTTACCTAGGATGGATGATATCATGGATTGTTTGAGTGGAGCAAAATATTTCACAAAGATAGATTTGAAGAGTGGATACCATCAGATCAGAATCAGAGAAGGAGATGAATGGAAGATTGCTTTCAAGACAAATGAGGGATTGTATGAGTGGTTAGTGATGCCTTTTGGATTGACAAATGCACCAAGTACTTTCATCAGATTGATGAATGAAGTTTTGAAGAAATTTTTGGGTAAATTTGTTATTGTGTATTTGGATGACATTCTAATTTTTAGTAAGATAAAAGAAGAACATTTGTGTCACTTGAGACAAGTATTGTAGAGACTGAGGGAAGAGAAGTTGCTGATAAACATCAAGAAGTGTAGTTTCATGAAGGAAGAATTGGTATACTTGGGATTTGTGATTTCTGCGGAAGGATTGAAGATGAACCCTGAGAAAGTGAGAGTAATTGTTGAATGGCCTACACCGGAGAGCATTGGGGAAGTTAGACCATTTCATGGATTAGCTAGTTTCTATTAGAAGTTCATCAGAAATTTTAGTTCAGTTTGTAACCCTATGACAGAGACAATGAGAGGTGACAGAAAAGACTTTAAGTCGACATCAGGAGTAGATAAGAGTTTTGAATTATTGAAGCAGAAAGTGACAGAGCAACCTGTTTTGGTATTACTAGATTTCAATAAGGTATTTTAAGTAGATTGTGATGCAAGTGGGAACACAATTGGAATAGAGTTAAGTCAAGAAGGTAGACTTGTAGCATATTTCAGTGAGAAGTTGAATGATGCAAGGAGAAGATATTTAGTTTATGATTAGGAGTTCTATGCCATAATTCAAGCCTTGAAGAAGTGGAGACATTACTTGTTGCCTAAGGAGTTTGTGTTGTATAGAGATCATCAAGCTTTGCAATATTTGAACAGTCAAGGAAAGTTGAATCAGAGACATATGAGATGGGTAGAGTTCATGCAACATTATAGTTTTGTGTTGAAGCATAGGAGTGGAAAATCAAAAAAAGTTGCAGATGCATTGAGTAGGAGAAGAAACTTGTTGACAAAGATGAGAGTTGAAGTGTTAGGTTTTGATGAATTGAAGAACATGTATGAGGGAGACACTGATTTTGCAAAACCTTGGAAAGCATGTAAGGAACCTATTGTGATAGATAGGAGTAAATGGTTGGACTATTTCATTCAGGAAGATATGTTGTTCAGAGGAATCAGTTGTGAATACCTAGAAGTTCAATGCGAGACAATTTGATCAAGGAGAAACATAGTGGCAGATTAGCATGACATTTTGGCATTGATAAGACATTGGCTTTGGTGAGTGAAAATTACTTTTGGCCTTAGATACATAAGGATGTTAGGAAATTTGTGCAGAGTTGTAGAGTTTGTCAAGTTGCAAAAGGGAGTAGTCAGAATACTTGATTGTATAAACCTTTGACAATACCAAAGAGACCTTGGGAAGACATAAGTATGGATTTTGTAATGGGATTGCCTAAGACATAGAGAGGACATGATTCAATATTTGTAGTGATGGACAAATTTTCACAGATGGCACATTTCATACCTTGTAAGAAGACAACTGATGCAGTGCATGTAGCTGACCTATTTTTTAAGGAGATTGTGAGATTGCATGGATTACCTAAGAGCATAATTTCAGACAGAGATACAAGATTTCTAGGATACTTTTGGAAGACACTTTGGAAGAAGATGAAGACAAATTTGAAGTTTAGTTTAGCATTTCATCCACAAACTGATGGACAGATAGAGGTAGTGAATAGGAGTTTGGGAAATTTGTTGAGATGTTTGGTTGGAGAGAAGACAGAAAGTTGGGATTTGATTCTTTCATAAGCAGAGTTTGCATACAATAATTCATTAAACAGGAGTACTGGAAGAACACCTTTTGAGATTGTTACCGGAGTAAACCCTAGAGGAGTAGCAATGTTGAGAGATATCAGTCTGGAAGATAAGAGAAGTGCAGAAGCAGAAGAATTTGTAGGACATATGGAGATAGTGCATAATTAGGTAAAGAAGCATTTGGAGGAGATGAATAGTAAGTATAAAGAACAAGCAGATGAGAAGAGAAGACACAAAGAATTTGCAGTTGGAGATGAAGTGATGGTGTACTTAAGAAAAGAAATATTTCCAGTTGGGACATATATCAAGTTGAAGATGAAGAATTTTGGACCTTGTAGGATACTCAAAAAGTTTGATTCAAGAAATGCATATGAAGTGGAGTTACCAGAGACATTGGGTATATCACCTATTTTCAACATTGTAGACCTATATCAGTATCATGAAGCAAAGTTTAGTGACATCATTGAAGAAGACTTGAAGAAGCAGTTACCACAACAAGCATCAGAGTGGATTGAGGACATTTTGGACAGTAGAATTGGACACAACACTAGAGGAAGACAATACAAAGAATACCTTGTGAAGTGGAAAGGTAGACCGGAAGAAGATTCATCATGGATTTCTTAGGTTGAGGTAGATTGTTTTGGTTTTCCTCTAGCCTGGCAAAGTGAGGGACTCACTTTTTCAATAACCCTAGATGTTTGATGTAGGATCATCCCTGGTCCAAGAGCAATCTTGCATCAACCAAAAATATTTGCATTTTAGTTTGTTTCTTTGCATTTTCTAGTTCAATTCAGGATGTTCAGTTAGTAGTAGTTTTTGTATTTTGGTCCGCATTCTGTTGCAGTTGGATTTCATATCTTATAGAGATGGACTTAGCATCTAGACACATTCATGCACATAATATCCAAATCTTAGATCATTTGGATCAAGTACCGGTATGATATCGCTATTAGAAGATTGACTATTTTCTCAGAGTAGAGCATCTTGACAGTCTCGAACAATTAGCTGAAGGAGAAGACTTGTGGAGTAGTTCACAACTCGCGGAGCTAAATTACACATCATTCAATGTTGTTTGGTTTGTGGCCAACCTTCCCCTGAGATCCACACATCATTCTATGCATTTGGGATTAAGTTCTATTCATTTAGGTCCAACCTATCCATGTACACATGTTACAACTCTTCATTGGAATTTGTGACCTTCTTTGGCCAACACAGAGGAATCTTAAGTTCCAGAGATGATATATATTGATGTAATAGATGCCTAGGAAAGAAGTTATCAAAGTTCATTACATGAGAGATAGTTGATAGTTTGAATTCTTTGCGAAGGAGCTTCAAAACTATATCTTGTGCATATTCTGTAATCAGGGCTGTGAGCCCTAATTGTTAGCCTGCATGATGTTGGCTGATTTATATTTGAATTCCATGATATACTGAATGACTGAATCTGTAATTGCTTCATATCTTTGAGTTGTTTCCATTGTGTTTACTCTAGCTGCATGGTATGGACAGCTCACTTTTTGGACCCTCCTAACCGTGACTACATCATCACCATTGGAGGTTGAGTGGATGATCACCTTGTATGACACTTATAAGATTTTGGGAGTCCCTATTATTAGAAGGAGAGTCATCCAAATAGATCCCTAGGAAAAGAGAAATACCCTGGGCCTCTTAATTTGGTGATGTGGGTTCTAAGCCCAAGATGGGTATGAGATTGGTTGAGGAAGTGACTATTCCAACCATTTAGAAGGCCATTATGGGGATAATTGACACCACATTAGTTGGTGGAAAGGCATCCTATAGGTTACTTTATAGCTAGTACCTAATTGTGATAGATATCGAGGCACATAAATAAAGATATAGCTAGGAGGTTGATGTCCTAGATCACCATTGTGGGCTTGACCATTAGTTTCCCTTCACTAGTGATGAGATAGATCCTTGAGCACTTCACTTACTATTATAGGGAATGCTTATTCATAACTGGAGAGCACATTGAGTTGCAAGATAGGGAAAGGTGCCTTGATTTGTAGGATACATTGATAGTGTTGTGAGTATGACCATGACAGGTGTGGTGGTAGAGTCACATGGTGGCATGGTGGGTTTATGGGAAGGGGATGATCTAGTGTGGACTACTTGTACCATCACAACATCTTTCATTTATATGAAAGGATAGCAGGAGGACCACCTTGTAGATAGGGTACTACAATAGTTTGGAGGAGCCACAACCATAATTTTTCCTCTTATAGCTACCATTTATAGGGGAATTTAGGAGGCTAGAGTGAGACCTATAGGTAGATTGAGGTGGGGCCCATTAACCCCTTGTGTCTTAAATGTGCACATGTGAGGAAAAGGTGTAGTTGTAATTAGGGGAGTTAGACAAGTGATGTTTGAGGTAGGGGATGTGGGGAGCAAGGAGCATCTCGATTACATCCCAAGTGAGGAGTTAGTGGGAGATGAGGAGTAGACAGAGACAAAGATTTCACTAAGATGGAAAGTGAGCTACTTGGAGGAGAAGAGGTAGTAGTAGAGGGCCTTTTAGGACTAAAGAGTCTTGCTAGAGTAGGCATGGTCAACCCTTCTTAGTGGGAAGGGGACCCACATGAATAGACCCTTTTACTTCCTTCATTTTGTTTCTTTTCTTACTGATATATAAATGATACGTGTTATTATGTATGTTTCTAACTTATTATCTTTAGTATGTGTGAGCAGGCATGATCAATGAGTATAGTTCTTTTGTTTGTGTTGTGTACTCAAGGACATTTTCCTTTCCATGATTGAGAGGATGAGGGATGAGCTTCTAGTGGACCCTAGGCTTCTCATCCTTGTGGGGTAGCATACTAATATTTGTGCTCTCACATGACATGTCTTTTGAGAGATTATATCCATGTGTGAAAATATCATAAGACTAAGAGTAGAGAACACAACATTGAGGAAATTACACATGTGTGATGGCCTACACATGACAGTATGAGCTAACACACATAATCATGCTCACATGTCATGTCCTAGGACAAAGGTAAATGCATGAAAGGAGCAAGAATCCCTATCACTCAGGAACTCAGGAAACCCATGACCCCTAGTTATTTTGTCTTATTATACTTTACTTTACTTGCCCCAACTTGGGAGGCCATTGTACTTATATAAAAAAAATGTATTATTTTTAAAGACATATATAGATACATTGATTTTTGACTGCTCACATTTTAATATAGACTTGTGTTATTATAATTTTGTGTTTATGCACTTGGAGAATTTAAAATTGGTGTTTTTATTTTTAGATGTATGTTTATGCATGAATGTGTATGGATATGTGTTCTCTTATTTGTGCATGCTTATTTCTATGCTCTTTTGTAATCCTTGATCTACAAAGAGTGACATAATAACTATGTTGCTAGTTAGGATACTAAACTTCTATGATATGGAATGAAAGTATAATCATGGGGTATGAAAAATATGGCAGATAAGGTCTCAAATAAGCCTGTGATAGGAAAAAGATCAACCTTTGTCTAAATTGATTACATTAAATTGGAATAAATCAAATATCTTCATCTTATAAGCACTAACCTAGACTTAGATCATAGATGGACAATAGGTCAAATAAGGAAAAAATGAGGATTCTGGAAAAAAGGAGTCTTCCTAGATAATGTAGGGTTGCATACGTCATAGTTTATTATTCTTTTGATACTCTTTTTTTATTTTTAAATGCAACCCCCTAAATCTAGCCCCATTCAACCAAGAAGCTATAAGGGATTACCACCCAAGGCTAGTATTAGGAAATTTAGGGAACTCCATTCTGCATATACTTGACCTCACACATTGAGGTAGATATGAGGGCTCACCATCAAAGGTTAAGGAAGGTGAGAGGAGTATGGTAGAATCATATGCAAGTAATGACCACCTTTCCTTTCTGAGATCTTAGTCTTGATGAGAATTATAAATAAAAGCAGAAATTCACCTATTAGCTTCTAGGTAGTACTATAGGATTAGATATATGATAAAGGGGGATAATAGGGTAATGCATAAATAGACCAAAATTAATCTCCTACTCAAGACAAGTTTGGGCAAGACATTTTAGGGAGGTGTGTGGGATATGACTTTTGGGAATCTCATAATCTAGCATTGTGAAATGAAAAGATAAAGAACTTTGTTTCTTAAACCATGGAAAAGAGACACCCTAAATATGAAATCATGAATACTCCTATTCTATCATGATATGTAGATTAAAAATACAGATGTAGGTTAAATTATTGCTTTATTTTTGTTTTTATGCATAATATTTATTCATAAAAATGTGTTGATGATTTTAGTAAACACTTCACGCTCCATTTTGCATTTAAATATAAAGCATTGTTACCTAAGTCCTCTTTGACTAGGTAAGAGTCGATCCAATTTGATCTAAATTTCAATCCAAGTCACTAACTCTCTTTTTGATCTAGTCCAATTTGAGCACTAGATCCTCCATTTGAATGGGATGTGGGGATACCATTTTATATATTGGTGAATGACTTTGGTTAGATAAAATTCATAGATCTAGAATGCTCTAATCCATCTTTCATCTAACATTTCTTGTTTTTCTAGTGTAGCTATTTGAAATATACCACCCCCTTATGTGTTTTCTGAGTTTAGTTGGCACCTAATGTAGTTTTGGGTTTTTTGCATTTGACAAGCACACATGTATACATATTTCAAAAACACAAGAAATGGAGAATACCCAGATGATTTATTTCAAAGAGAATGTATCATAACCACAAACAAGCAATACCCATATCATGAATTGCCATAAAATGCGAGTTCATTACATACCCATTATGTTGTCATGCAAAAACATAGGGCTGATATACTAGAACAACGACTGGGTTGTCTATTGCTCCTTGGTATTGTAGGATACAATGCAGAAATTAGCTCAGAAGTGTATAACAACAATATTTAGGCAGATTTGAGAAGATAATCACCCCTTCTGAGGGCCTCACAAGACTCCAATCTCCCAACATGGCTGCTACAGGCTGGGATGACTGGCTAAAGGTGTTGGACAACAAACACAAATGAGAAATGTCATCAAAATACCTCCTATCACCTCTATAGTCCACTGTAGACCCCAAACGCCTAGCTGGGTGGAAGACTTACTATAAATTCATACCCAAAAATGCAAGATGATCCTCACAATGGTACGACTGGTCTAGGAATGGTATGGCCTGCCTTGGTGATCACACATCCCCATAAAGCCCTCCAAATCACTTCAAAATCTGAGCATAAACCTTCAAAATGCAACAATAATTATGGTGGATAATATTCTGAGAAAGCACTGAGTTTTCCCCACTGCGACAAAGCTCCAAAATCTTCAAACTGCGTAACAATGAAGTACACTCATAGCCACTAAGTATGGCTATCCTCAAGCCACCTTAGATGATCTTTCACACTCGTGGAAGCTGTTGCAAACGGTGGTTTTTGTCACCGAGTGCCCAAGTGGTTTCTTTAAACCCTCATACATTGCAGAGCAATATGCAAAGAAAATATGTTGTCGTGAATGAGCTCTTCTTTTCTCATTTTTCCCTTATATATTTCCCTCATGAGGTGCACTTTACTTTATGAGGGAAAATATTTCATTTAAATTACTTTGTTTCCCTTACTTTGGGCGCCCAAGTCCTTTGTGACTTAATTTTTGCATTCCCTTACTTTATTTCCTAAGTCACCATAAATATAATTAAGTCCATACATTAATTATTATTATTAAATTATAGACTTTAGTACGAAAGCCCAAATGGACTTAGAATTACAAGATCTTTAGACCGTTGGAAAGGTCTAATCAAATCGCTCTGCCTTCAACCATGAACGCCCATGTTTGGAAGAAACCCCAACTTACTAAAAATAGTAAGTTACCGTCAAAGTGTCTGAAACCAACCAAATAAATGACTAGAGTCCCCTAACCACATTGGTTAGTCTATGGGAATCAAGTATAGACTAACCCATAATAAAATGGGGGACATTACACTATTGTATATTCTTCATGACCTAAAAGTTATTGCAACAAGACACATAGATTAGGAAATTCTACCTCTAAGGGAATAAACACTTTTGTGAAAATACTAAGGAATATTGGGTTGCTCCCATGGGAGTATCAACACATCTTATCATCCCACAAAGTAGGATAAATTTGTAAGTGCTAGTCATGTTTTGAGTATTTGACAATTTTAACAAGAATGGATTTGATTGTTTTATTAGTTACTTGTGTTTTCCCATTGGATTAGGGATAACAGACAATGGAAGAGCTATGGATGATGTGGATTTTTCATAGGGTTCATGCATTTCAAGATTCTTGAATGACAAAGGATTATCTGTAATGAGCAACTAAGGTATGCCAAATATATAAATTATTTAGTTAAGAACAAACTTTTTAATGGTTGAGCTAGAAATGGAAGACAAATGAATGACCTCCCCCCATTTGGTAAAATACTTAGACATAGTTATTATGTGGTTTTGTCCATCAAGAGAGGATGGAGTGATTTTACTAATTAGGTCTAACCCCTAAGTGGAAAATGGAGAGGGTGTAACAATAGGTTGAAGCTCTTGGGTGGGAGTGTTGATGTGGTTTTTGACACACCAACTTACTTGTAAGTCATGAAAACTATAGGGTGGAATGGAAAAGGATCCCCTACTTGGAAGGTGGCAATCCTCAAGAGTCTTTCATACATAAATTAAGAGGTTTACCAAAATCTCCTAGTTAGAGGGCACTTTGGCTGGTTCATTCAAGGGGCTATAACAAATATTATGAATTATTCATATGAAAAGAGACTTAGTGAAAAAAACACTATTAGCTAGTGTAAGTCTTCAAATTCATTTAAGATTATAATGGAAGATGAACAGTCAAATACAAATTTATCATTTTTTATTACCTTTTGAGATTTGAAATTTACCATTAAAATCCTAAACTAACACAAGTTTGCAAAAATGAAAAGAAAGAGGGCAAGAGAAAGGGTTAGAAAAGTAAAGTTGAATCTAAAATCATCTTTTATCCTTTCATGCACCATTCTGTAAATGGACAGAAATAACCCAAAACCAATCTCTGTCAAACCCTTTATCCATTATCCCAACGTGACATGATGCAATCTCCAAAGGAAATGTAGCATGCAAAATTGTTGCAGATTTATTATAAAGAATGAATTTGTGTTCATTTGACCACACATAACACCTCATCATAAATGAGATATCAGTGGTTTAAACACATGTTGTACCATCAACTTTAAGTGAATTAAATGCATAGAAATCATGGAGAAAAGATAAATTTAGAATTTAAAAATTAAAATGTGAAAACACACAAGGTGTTGAGAAAATATGTATCTTGTATTAATTTAAAGTTTGTGAATTTCCACTACAAAGGAAACAAAATAAAATAGAACATTCTATCTTTGAACCTCAAAAGAGGAGTGAACCTCCAAAGGGAACCAAAAGAAGAACCCTTTATAATGAGCCTTGCACAAGTATTTATAGCATACTTGAGACCAAGGAAGATGAAGAATCTTTCCCTCCAAAAGTCACAAAGGACAAAATACAAGAAAATGTGAAGAGTCATTTGACTACCCCTTCATATTTTGAATATTACAACATTTTAAATAAGATATAACACATTACATATTACATATTACACATTCAATACTTCAATTCACCCTTGTATACTTGAAATTTTCCAAGTGCATCCTTCACCAATTCAAAATTGGGACCATTAGAATACACATATCTAACATCAACTTGAATAAAATTTTCCAAAATGACCTCATAAATTTGCTTGTATTCTACAACTTTCTTCTCAAAATCTTCATAGGTGACCCAAATTATCATCAATCTAGTAATGGATGATGAATCAAAATTGCCCCTATTGGGTGACTCTACTTTCAATATACCTTCATTATATTTTGAAATCCTGTACATATCTCAATTTATTTTATTCATCATATAAACAACATCCAATACTCTTTGTAAAGTCATTAATTTCCTTCAATATATGTTTTATGAGATCATATGATGACCAAAATCTATTCTTACACCCTTGCAAAATGCCCTTCCTGAAATTGTAGGATTCAACCCCATTTTTGTGTGCAAATACATTCTTTCCATCTAAAATACCCTCATTAATCACAATATGAGAATCCACCTTTGCTAATTCTACAAGGTGAGGAAGATATACATTGATATCACTCATTTCTTGATCAATATTTTCTTCCAGTATCTCCATGGAATCTTCTCCAATTGAAAACTTACTACATTCATCTATCATTTTCTTAATTATTTTGTGCCCAATTGATAACAATTCCTTACTCTAGGTTCTAGTAGCTATAACAATGCTTTTTACTCATTGACCAATGGCATCCTTAAACTTGTACCTGTTGTTGTAGAAGGGGTTGACAATGTAACCACGAGATCAACAATTCCCACCAAATTCTCAATGTAAGCAGTCAAATGGGCAACATTATCTTTTAACTCCCATTTAGTAACTTAATCCCTTTCCTTTTTTGTATCATCCATTCCACAAAAGATTTGGCAATTTATTTCCCTTTTTCCTAAGAAGGCTTACCCAATGAAACTGTAGTGACTCAAAATTTTGATGGTTGTAATTGTGTCTCCACTACATCTTTCATGGGGGTAACAATCTAGGATTTCTAAGCTCCTTGTGCATTTGAGGTAATTGTAGACCTCACTCTGGATTTATTAGGAGGACGTGGTCTGGAAATCATGGATGATAAATCAACAAAGTCATTTGCAGGCACCTAAAATAGACTCTTCTTTCTTTGAATAATCTAGTCAAACCACTGAGGAGTATCATCAATCTGTGTTTGCTCCTTAGAAGTTTCACCTTGTGTTTCCTATTGTATTTCTTCTTGCACAACTTCTTGGTGGCCTTCTTCTATTTCTAATTGTTTCTCTACTTGTGGCTACTCTTCTTGTTGCTCTATTTGTGGCTGTTCAACTTGTTCAATTTCTTGTTCTACCTCTTTCTCATGTTCAATTTGTACATTATGTTGCCCAACTTACTATTTTTCATCCTACTGTAAATTCTACCATAGAGGATGATTTGGAGGAGGAGGCAAAATGGAAGGAGTCCTTTTTGAAGAAGAAGAAGATTATTCACTTATGTAGGAACGAATTTCGTTGAGAGAAGTATTAGATTTCCCTTTATGGGGTGGGGTTCCCTTTGGAGAAACTATTATTGCCTCTTCCTATTCTTGCACAGTTGGGAAGAATTGGCTTGCAAATTCATTGAAGGAGGAGGAGGTGGTGGAGCATCAGGGAGAGTAACCTGGGTGAAGAGACTTGGTGTGGAGGAGACTTGGGTGTAGAGGTAGATGATATTTGTAAATCATCTTGGATGTAGTTAAGAATTTAGAGTTCCTTAGTTGGCAACCCATGTTTGATTCTCGTCTTGTTCAACTAATCTTCTATCCTTTTCAAAATTCTCTTGGTCCTTTGCTCCACATTATTAACTTCTTTCTAGCCCCAATCAATTCTATCCAAAGACATAGAATCAATTTGTTCTATCACATATGCTGAGTCTAGGACATTCTCATCATCTTTAATTATATTTGGCACAACTGCTATATAGTATGCTTTTAATTAGAGGGTAGTAAGCCTTGTATACTCTCTACTCCTAACTTCATATTCATCATCACAATTTTCCCAGAAGTTTTCTATCCTACCTTTATGCTTACAAATATGCTTCAATCACTCAATAGTAGTCTTAGGATTGAAACAAGGTTTGGATTAATATAATTTCAAATTCCATTGAGCCATCTCTATTTCTATAGTCTTGGAATCTTGGCTTGTTAAGCACTAGCATTGATTTATTACAATGGGATATTGAGGTCCCTTTATCTTCTTATCAAAACACAATTTATGTACCTCTACAAGTTGTCTACACAACTCTATTGGATTTTTATGTCAAGATGGATGAGGAACCCTTTGATAAAATAAGAAGATTTACCAGATTTTGTGCTATGATTGACATCTCCAAGCTTGTCATGCACAAGGTCAAATTGATTTCTTCTCATGGTTCGTGGATGCAATATATCAATTTTGAAGGCACCCAGAGTGTTGCTTCAGATGCAACCATTTTGGTCATAAAATCACTAGCTGCAATGCAAAGTCTGCTTTTGGTTCCCACTCCATCAACTTCAAAAAGTGGGTTAAAAAAGAAGGCAGTCCTGACGATGATTTTGTTTGGTGGAATCATGGGAAGTTTTTTGCTCATTCCCAACCTCCTTCCTTCTGATACATAGTGGCCAAAACTATCCAAGTGGGTCCTCCTTGTGGCAAGGATCCTTTGGAGGCATCATTTGACAAAATGTAGATTTCTAACGATACAGAATATCTCTAGGCTCACAAGCTTTCACTTGTGGTTGAGGATAATTTCATTTATGCCTCCATAGATGAGGATGAGGCCCCTGATGATCTCCAAGAAGATGTTTTGGCTTCTACCAAAATTGCTACCATCACCCAAACTGTGAGTACAATAACAAAACTAAACTTTGGACCTTCTAGCAAGTGGAGGGGTAGGAAATTTGAGGAAAAAAATTAAGATTAGAAGCCCAGGATGCTATGGGTGAGGGTACACAATGGACAATGGAAGCTCTCCTCACCAAGAGCAAACAAAGACAAAAAAATTGAAGATACATTGCCAGGACTCCTAGTTGAGTTTTTTTCTTGCATGAGTAGATCGGTTAGGGAAGGTTTCAACATTTGACTCTCCTTTATTTGTTCTCTATGTTTTTTTTTTCAGCTTTCCCTTGAGAATGTTTGCCTTCTTTGGTTGTTGTCTTTTTCTTTGCTCCTCAATAACTGGGTCTAAAGATTTTCTTTTATTCTATTTATGCTACTATACATGGGAGTGGGCCCTCACCCCACAACTTACTAATAAAAAAAGTTGTCTACACAACTCTAATAATACCAATTTATCACCAACATATTGAGGCAACTTATATGGAGCCTTTTCAAAAGCTCCAACTTTAATATAGGAAAAGATCAGCAATTAAATGTACCAACAACCATATTTATCAATTTCAACCCTGGCTTCAGGTGATATTCTTTACCCAAAGTTACCTTCTAATAATCTAATTATATAAAACATGAAGGCCCATCATTGACTCTAGAAAAATTATGAGCAACTGCCTTTATCTCCAATTGTGGGTAATATTCATATAATTTTTGTTGCCTAGCCCTCATAACTCCTTCATTTGTAGCCCCGTGAACTATTGCCTCCTTGCAAGGGCATACACTAAATATGAGGTCATGTAAAACTTCTTTGATTTAGAAAATTTAGTTAACTAGTCATGTAGTGTATCATTTATCAATGTTGACCAATAAATGAATTCTTTCCCAACTAGTATCTTTGCAATGTATTTGTACATCCAAGTTTGTAATTCCTTGGTATTCTCTTGACTAGTGACTCTACTCAACAGAGTTATACAATCATTTACTGCCTTTATAAAATCAATCTTGAATAATTTCTTTTATAGTCTAGAGAGTGTATCCTTAGGATTTCAAAGGCAATCACTATTAATCTTCTCAAGACACTTATCCAAATTACTATCATAATATGCTTGTGTTGAATCCATAGTAATATTAACACAAGCATCCCTAGTTGGTATATTAAAAATCTCCTCAATATGCTATGGTTGTATGAGTAATAGTACATTACCCTTAGGAGTTTTGATTTCTCTTTGGTCAAGGTTATAGTATTATGCACAAGTCAAAACTAGATTAGTAGACTGAAGTGTAATAGGGAAACTAGCTACTTGCACCAATCCACTAGCCTTTTGATTCTTTGTTTTGTTGGACATCTATGCCTCATCCTAGGCCATTTTGGTATGAAATTCCTCTAGGACCAGATGTCCTATACTAGTATATGTAATGTTTGATGAAAGTATATTGTCATTGATGTCAAAAAGGTGTTGGTATTGACAGGAGTTGTTCATTTCATTAGGGTATCTTCATGTTTGTCTTAGAATGGTTTCTCATGTTCTAACTTGTTTGGTGTTTATATTGGTTCATTCTTGATCACCATGTTTATGACTGGTTCATACTTGTTTGTGTTGGGTCATGTTATGTAGATCTCATGCAGTGGTGTTTGAAGGAGTTAGTTAAGTGATGTTTGATGCTAACTTGTTTGTGTTAGATATGAATTTCATGGTCACAGTTTAGGAGTTGTTTGCTTCATGATGATCATGGTCTTATTTCAAGATGCTTGATGGAATTCATATCCGGTTTAGAGTTGGTTGAAGGCTGTTTTATCATGTTATCATGCATTTCTATTATGAGACTTATAGGACTTCATTATGTTGCAAAGAAAGTTGATCATTCAAGATTTGTGGTTCTTTTCAGGACTTGCTTAGTGTTTGTGATACAAGTTTGATTGACAAAGTGTGTTTCATGCAGCCATGGTTTTCACAGGATTTATTTGATCAGTTTGATCATAGTTTGGTCACAATGAATGGTGATAGTAATGATCAAGTTCACACATGCATGTTCAATAGGGGCAGCAAGATGTTCAGTGTTGTTCAAGATAAAAGAGATTGATACATTGTTTGAATCATCGAAGTTAGAGATATCATGTAGATGACAGGAAAAGAAAGGTTGTTGTATCTTGGTTGGTTTGTAGTAGTGAGGTGGTGTTTGATCTTTGATCTTCATCATATGTCAGGAGTTATCATCATCAGTGGAAGCTTGTAGTGTATGGTCTGACTTGAGCATGAGAAATGAAATGCATGATATAGTAGTGTTGATTCCAATAGAACTTACCATTGCTTGTGTTGGATCATGTTTGCCATACTTTCTTGTTTCTGGTGTTGGTCATCATGTAGTAGTTTGTGTTGATGTGATCCAATGTGTTTCAGACCTTAGTATTGTTTTTGGTGATGTCTTCATCAGAGGAGTTATAAAGTGTTTGACTAAAGTTCTAAAACCTAGATTGAGGCTCTATAAGTCTACATTAAGTCCTAAGTGTATCTTCTCTACCCATCATTTGACCTGACGGGCTGGTCATAAGTCTTTTAAGTGACATCTTGAGGGTTAATTTTCATCGGGCAACCTGCCCCTTCTTATAAATCAACTGGTAGCATTGGTTATTGAATGCAATGTAGGAGCCAAATAAAAACATCGAATAACAATATTAAATTTATGATGTGCATCGGTCATAAAGTCTTTTTTGAAGGAAGAGCATCTAAGGTTTTTTTTTAAATGCTTAGAGAAAGGCATCAACTATCATATGTGTTGTGGGCCCATAAATTTAGATAAAGTCTTTTTAGAGACTAATTTTAGCCAATTTGAGGAGCGGAGATAAAATTTTTTTAAAAGCTAATTTTAGCATGTTTTAAGAGGAGATACAAAAGCATATTTTGTGGAACCTTTACTCTATTTTTATGAAGATTCCTTCTATATTTGTGTATACTCTTGAGCAAAGAAAAGAAGGTTTTTTTTATTGTGTTTGGAGTTTGTGTCAATGAAGAAAAAGATAGATTTCATTTTTTTCACAGAAGAAGTTGAAGGATTTTTTGAGAAGGAGAAGAAGTTGAAGGGATTTTGCAGAGAGGAGAAGAAGAAAATAAATGACATATTGAAGATTTATTTTTTATTATGCAAATGAATTTTTATGTTGCAGGTGATTGAATTTCTTTTGTAGAGAGAGGAATATGAAAGGTTTTATGCACAGTGAAATTCATTTGCAGGACAAAGAATTTGAAGAGACCATTTTATTTGCAGATACAAGAATATCAAGGATTGAAATGATTATGCAGAGAAGAAAAAATATGAAAGGTCATCAAACATTGTTGTTGGTGTGATTCAATATGCAGGGTTGAAGACAATTTTATAAAAATCCTCTTGAAGAGAAAAGATAGATGAAAAAAAGGGTAATACTATGTATGTGATGAAAAAAAGGGTGTGATGAAAATGCATCTATGAGAATATTGTAAAAGAGATGAATAAGGGTTTGAAATGGTGCAAATCAGATTGACTTGCAATCAATTCTTGCACACTTTGTTTGATAATGGAGATTTTGTTTACCAGTAAGGTAAATTTATGCCAGTGAGGCCTTGTATCAGCCAATGAGGTACAGTGTATGCCAGTGAGGCATTTTTGTAAAGCTAGTGAAACTTTCTTGATCAGTGAGATCTTTGTGTAACCAGTGAGGTTTTGAATAAGCGAGTGAGGTAGTTTTTGAGTGGTTTTTCTACCCCAGGACGGTTTTCCACTCTTTAATTTTCTTGTGTCATAATCTCATGTCTTAATATCTTCCATAGCTTCATTTACCATGTGATTTATGTGATTGATCATTTGTTAATTAATTGTTCAAGTAATTAGTTCAAATTGATAAACCTCATTGTCAATTTTGAAAAGTTGTAAAAATTGTGTTTTTACACAACACTAATTCACCCCCCCTCTCAGTGTTGTCCTGGAGTCCAACAATGTTTGCCCAATCAGACACAAACTTGGAAGCTAGAACGAACCCTTTATACTCATACTTAATTTTGGCAGGCAAGGTCATATCCAGTTAGAGTGGCCCTGGAAATGATTAACTTAAGTTAATTATCCATTTTGCATATTTGACAAATGCCTTTGAATTTTGATTATTTAATGCATAATATGTTTAATTAATGCTAATCATATCCAATTCACAATTCCCAATGACTAAAGTATCAAATTTCTAAATTTTTGTTGGGAATTAAGGTGTCTCAACCTTTGCAAATTTCTAGCATTTATTATTTAATAGTATATTTATTTTTTCCTATTATTGTAATTTGTATGCAAATCTTATTTTGTCACTTTGTGGGAGTTGGCACGGTGATGTGTCATCCTACATGGAAGGTGACTAAGTGTATTTTTGTTCTCATATGAGGAGATAGGCGTCCCACTTTGTGGTAGAAGACTTTTTCCATGTGTCAGCATCTTTTGGGTGTTGTAAGAGGTTTATGATGAATAAGAGTTATGACAGATTCCTATGACAAAATCTATAACATGTAAGAGCCAGAAATAGAAGATCCTATGACAGGTGAATACAAGTGTCAAAAAGCATCTTGCATGGAGGAAGTAGGCACCTAAGTTTGACTATGACAGGTTGTAAGAGAATCTTTTATTAATAGTCAGTTATGACAGATTCTCTTACAGCTGTAAGAGTTGTCATATATGATGGATTTTATGACATTGTAAGATCATCTGTCATACCTTAATTGGGAAAATTTGGGATGCCCAAGTTGGGGGGTTGTAAGGGATGAAAGAGAATCTCTTACAAGTGTCATATGCATGTTTTATGGCCTTGGAAATTGGGCCGCATGAATTTGGATGAGTTCCTTGTGTGACTTGCTCTAGAAGCTACCTCATTCATACTACTTCTCTATATATACAGGTGCTTAGATTTGGAGTTGTATGGTTTATTTGCAGATGCTACCATAATTACTCCAGATTTGACATTGTGACAACTCCTAGAAAAAATTGCATTGCAAGTGTGTTGTAATCTCCTTCAGATTTGATAATACATTGTGCAGGTTTTAGAGTGTGGGGTTTTTCACCCGAAAGGGTTTTACCCACATATATCTTGTGTCATTGCATTTATACTTGCTTGTGAATGTGTGTTAATCTCTCTATTAATGTGAAACATAACTGTAACTATAAAGATCTAAGAAAAATTTACACTACTTTCTCTCATTAGATTGGTGTAGGAAGTTGTTTTCGTTTACCTTGCTTCCTTTCAGTTGGTATTAGAGCCTGGCCAGTTTTGGTCCTAGCTACTAGGTAGAGGGTTTTTTGTATTAATCTTCGATTGAGTGGGAGACTTGCAGAGCATTTTGTGATCTTGTTACAATGAGAAGATGGCAAGAACATCTGGGAGATTTGAGATCAAAAAATTCAATGGAGGCAACTTTGAGTTGTGGAAACTCAAGATGGAGGATATGTTGGTGGATAGAGATTTATGGCTCATGATATCTGACACCAAACCCCAGAGCATGAAACAAGAAGTTTGGTATCATATGGATCAGAAGGCCAAGGGTCTCATAAGGCTTTGTTTGGCTGATTTTGGTATTATAGCAGAAGTGTGATCTTCAAAGAGCTAAATCCTTCTTTTGTTGTTTTACAGCCAGAGAAACAAAAAAAGAAAGATGATGTGGTTCAGCTTCCTCCCACCCCTAAGAAAGTTGAACCGAAGACACTAGTTGGATCTGATGATGAGGAGAGCTCTAGCAACTCTGAAAGTTTAGAAGAGGATGAAGAACCTCAACCTCAACTTGTGAGGAGGTCCATGAGAATAAGGCGACAACCTGAAAGGTTTGGTTATTTGTTACATGATTCCTGTTGTATTTTTTTCTTTAATTTCTAATGTTGATGAGACTAGGACCATAAGGGAGGCTATGGGTATGAAAGATGTAGGTTCCTAGAAGGAGGCTATGGAAGAAGAGATGGCTTCTTTGGAAAAGAATAATACTTGGGACTTGGTACCTTTGCCTGAAGGAAGAAATCCTATTGGATGTAAATGGGTGTTTAAGAAAAAGTTTGGTTCAGATGGCAGCATTGAGAAATATAAGGCAAGGTTGGTCGCGAAGGGGTATTCACAAGTGGAGGGAATTGAATATGGTGAGATTTTATCTCCAGTTGCAAAGATGACATCTATTTAGTTTTTGTTATCTCTTGCAGCATCGTATGATTTAGAGGTGGAGAAGATGGATGTGAAGACAACATTCCTTCACGGTGACTTAGAGGAAGAGATTTATATGTCACAACCAGAGTACTACATTGTGAAAGGTAAATAAAATCTGGTTTGCAAGTTGAAAAAGTCTTTGTATGGTCTTGAGTAGTCTCCTATGATGTGGTACCAAAAGTTAGATGCTTTTGTGTTAAGTCTTGGATTTTTGAGATTGAAATTGGATCATTGTGTTTACTTCAAGTTTGATAATGATCGCATTCTCATTATAGTGTTGTATGTCGATGATATGTTGCTAATTGGGAATGGTAAAGGTTTGATTTCTGATTTGAAGTCTCAGTTGTCAGCACAATTTGAAATAAAGAATTTAAGGGCAGCCAAGTACATTATGGGGACGGAGATCAAAAGAGACAGAGCAAACATAAAACTTTGGTTAAGCCAGAGTATGTGAAGACCATGTTGGAGAGATTCAGCATGGAAGATTACGATGGGGATAAATTTATATGTTGCATATTGTCTGAAGTCTCCTTCTCAGATGGAGGATATGAGCAGAGTACCTTATGCTAGTGCAGTTGGAAGTTTGATGTATGCGATGGTTTGTACAAGACCAAACATTGCCCAAGTAGTGGGAGTCCTTAGCTAATTCATGGCTAATCCTAGACAGATACATTGGGATGTGGTAAAGAGAGTTTTCAGATATCTACAGGGTACTTCTAAGTATACCCTATGCTATCATGGTTATCCTATCGTTTCTCAACATTCTGTGAGTATTCATGGATTTGTGGATTCAAATTGGGTAGGTGACATTGATATCAGAAGATCCACCAGTACTTATGTGTTCACTATGTTCAGTGGTGCTATTAGTTGGATGAGTTGGATGAGTAAGCAGCAACCTATGGTCACTTTGTCCACGACTGAAGCAGAGTACATGGCAGCTACTCATGCTTGTAAGGAAGTCATTTGGCTTAAGAGATTGTGTTCTAACATTGAATTTGATGTAGGGAAGATTACCATTTCTTGTGACAGCCAAAGTGCCATATGTTTGGCAAAGAATCCTACTTTCCATGTGAGGACCAAGCACATTGATGTGTAGTACCACTTTCTACGTGATATGGTAGAGGATGGGAAGGTGAATTTGGAGAAGGTTGATACTTCGGCAAATGTTGCAGATTCCTTGCCGAAGCTTGTGAGCACAGAGAAGTTCATATGGTGTTCGGAGTCTATAGGCCTCTTGGCCCCTATAAGTTAAATCCTATCATTCTATTGGCTCTTGAAAGGTGTTTGACAAGTGGGAGAATGTTGGGAATTAAGGTGTCTCAACCTTTGCAAGTTCCTAGCAGTTATTATTTAATTGTATATTTATTTTTGCCTATTACTGTAATTTGTATGAAAATCTTATTTTGTCACTTTGTGGGAGTTAGCATGGTGATGTGTCATCCTACATGGAAGGTGACTAAGTGTATTTTTGTCCTCATATGAGGAGATAGGAATCCCACTTTGTGGTAGAATACTTTAGCCATGTGTCGGCATCTTTTGGGTGTTGTAAGAGATTTATGACGCATAAGAGTTATGACAGATTCCTATGACAGAATCTATGACATGTAAGAGCCAGAGATAGAAGATCCTATGACAGGTGAAGACAAGTGTCAGAAAGAATCTTTCATGGAGGAAGTAGGCACCCAAGTTTGACTATGACAGGTTGTAAGAGAATCTGCTATTAATAGTCAGTTATGACAGATTCTCTTACAGCTGTAAGAGTTGTCATATATGACAGATTTTATGACATTGTAAGAGCATCTGTCATACCTTAATTGGGAAAATTTGGGGCACCCAAGTTGGGGGGTTTTAAGGAATGAAAGAGAATCTCTTACAAGTGTCATACTCATGTTTTATGGCCTTGGAAATTGGGCCACATGGATTTGGACGAGTTCCTTGTGTGACTTGCTCTAGAAGCTACCTCCATTTGTACTGCTTCTCTATATATACAGGTGCTTGGAGTTAGAGTTATATGGTTCATTTGCAGGTATAGTTATGCTGTCGGAATTACTCCATATTTGACATTGTGACAACTCCTGGAAGAACTTGCATTACAAGTGTGTTGTAATCTCCTTCAGATTTGATAATACATTGTGCAGGTTTTGGAGTGTGGGGTTTTTCACTCGAAAGGGTTTTCCCCATGTATATCTTGTGTCATTGCATTTATACTTGCTTGTAAATATGTGTTAATCTCACTATTAATGTGAAACATAATAGTAACTGTAAAGATCTAAGAAAAAATTGCACTACTTTCCCTCATTAGATTGGTGTAGGAAGTTGTTTCCACTTACCTTGCTTCCTTTCAATTTTATGGATCTAAACCTTCAAAATGAGTGTTTTAATGTTTTGCTAAATTTTGGACTTTAGGCTCGGATTGCATATTACAATCCAAATTTTGGACCTAGCAAGCAGTTAGCAATTAGTTGTAAGATGCAAGTGAAATGTAGATGTCGAACAAGGTTTGCATGTGGTTTGCAGTTTCCAATAAGTTGTAAATTGTAAAAACTTTTGGGTTTTGTCCAAGGGGTTGAGCTTAATTGGTTAAAGCATTGAGTTCTCATTGTGAAGACCCAAGTTCAAATCTCAAGGGATATATAATAAGTTGATTTCTAAGTTGTGACTCTTGGTCTTCCATTGTTGGCTTCTAGTGTTGAGGTGGCTTCTAAATAAGCAGATTTCTAAGTTATGACTCTTGGTTTTCCATAAGTGATTTCTAGTGTGGTTGCTTGAAAGGAGATTGTATTGGTCTCATGGTTGTGCTTACAAGAGCTTGTATTAGTCTCATGTTGATACTCCATTGAGTAGAATATTTGTAAACGATTAGCAATATAAAGAAAACTTTTGGGTTTTTAAACTACAATTAGAGTTCATACTCTAGTTGCAATTTGCAAACAAGTTGTGAGTGCTAGTTAGGTTTTTGGTTCTATGTGCATTGTGTATGTTTTTTAAAACTACAAAAACTTTTGGGAGTCTAGTTTACAATCGGAGTTCAGACTCTGTGTGTAGTTTACAAGCAAATTCAAATTGTAAAGTTTTTTGGGAATCTGAAGTTTGACTTCGGATTAGGTTTACATTTTTCACCAAAATGTGAATTGCAGATGAGGAAGGAAATCTGAAAAACTTGCAAAACCAAACTTATTTTTGAAATGCCCTAAAGTTGAAATTCAACCAAGTGTTAGAATGTTTTAAATTCGTTACTAGTGCTAGGGGATCCTAGGATTTAAATTTTCAATGATTCTAAGGCTATCCAAACTAATTTAAGATTTTACATTAGAATCATTCAAAATGACAAATCCTTAGGGCACAAAAATACAGAGATGAATGTTAAACCCTAAACCAAACTGTGACAGTTTGAAGATAAACAAGAAATGACTACAAGCCACTTCAATCATTAATATAAAGTAGATGAAAAGAAATTAAGAGCATAAATTTAACAATTGATGAACTCTACCATTAAGGGCAAATCCAAAAGCTATAAAATGCAAAGCCCTAAATTTTTAAATAACCAAACAATACAAACCAGAAAAGAAAAATGGTAAAAAATTGGAATCTCACTCAAGAGGGTTGTGGGAGCCAGAGCATCAAGATTCTTGCATGAGAATGTGAAAAGGTGTAGGATTCAAAGTGCTTCAGAGTAAATTATCTCAGCTCACATGTGCCATTAATGGTACACCTACCAGGTTTAGAGTCTTGGGATGGTTTGCAATAAAACCACTTTGGGATTCAAAGAATCGGAGGCATTTGCTAAAGAGGATTCAAAAAATTGAAAGGGTTTTCACATAAGCCCATAAAACATTAGAATAATAACCCAAAATATTTAAGACATTTTGAAATTTGATAATGCAACTTAAGACAATGGCAAATTGAAACCTCATTATCAAAGCACTTGCGAAAAAGAAATTTTGTGAAACTTAATACAAGCATCCCTAAAAATTTAAAAATTTAGGGGCATGTTGTGAAAGGTCACAATAGGGAGTATGGATTGCATGATTGTAGATTTGACATTTGGGACATGTTCTCATAAATTCTACTATATCATTTTTTAGGGTGGGCCAATAACATCGTAAACGATGGATCCTTCATAAATGGCATGTAATGTCTACTGCAAATACCACTATGGCACTCTATTAGTACATGATAAAATTATTCTTTGTTAACACAATGTAGTAAGATCCCATTAAAAACCCTTTGATATAGAATGTCACCAACTACAATGTATTTAGTGTTCATGAAGCATAATTACTTTCTAAGTTGAAGAGTGACATCTTTAGGCTATAAGTGGTCAATAAGTAATTTAATGGTATGAGAGTGACATGATGATAGAGTGAATGGGGAAGACTCAATAACAAACATTGATTCACTACAAAATCTACATTCATGGGTTCATCTTTAAAAACTAGTTTTTTTGGCAACCAGTGAATAAATACTTGTCCCTTGATGGAATTTTGATTCATGTAGGCCACTTCAAACCCACTGAAGCATAAGGAAATACCCATCTCTCTTGAATAATAGAGGTTGGTTTAGAAAGGTGCATAAAGGCTCAAAGAAAAGTATCACTCATGTCTCTTGATTCAACATGTAGTGATGAAAGTGCATAGTGGTGAAGACAATAATGAAACACTCATTTTTAGCCCGTGTATAATTCTTGTCATAATATAAGAGAGTATGGCTTATGAAATAAATATACATCTCTTCTTATTGTCATCCTCTTTGGCTAACATACAAACTATCAAAACATTTGTTGCCCTCAAATACAAGATTAGGGGTAGTCTTGCTTTGGAGTCATGAGTGTAGGTTGAGAGAACAGAAATTTATTCACCACGTCAAAGACATCTTGGTAATCCTATGTACATGTGATTTTATTTTCCTTCTTCAACAAGTTGTTAATTGGATGTATCTTGAAAGTAATGTCAAGAATAAAATGTCTAAAGGATTTTAACTTGCTAAGGAAGGAGTTAATCCCACTCTTAGTGGTAAGAGAATGTACATACATGATGCATTTTATTTTGGCTAGGTCAACCTCTATCCTTGTACAAAAATCAATAAACCTCAAGAGTTTACCGACAATGACTCCAAAGATTTACTTTTTAGGGTATAACCTGACCTTATACTCCCTTAACTGTGTGGAAATGGTTTACATGTCTATAGGATGGTCTTCCCTTGTTCTAAATTTACCCAAGATATCATCAACGTAGGTCTCAATGATAGCATGTGTAAGATCATTAAAAATGTGCCATTACCTTTGGAAAGTGGCTCTAGTGTTCTTTAGGTTGAAGGGGATGACCACATAAAAAAGTTTCCCTATGGGGTAGTGAAAAGTAGTCTTGTTTTGATCCTCCTAAAAATGTAGATCTAATTATATCCAAATAATCTATTCACAAGTGAAAGCATCTTATACCCCATAGTGGCATCTATTATCATATATATCAATGGAACTGGGAAGTCATCATTTGGCTAGGCTTTATTAATGTCCCAACAGTCTATGCATATTATGATCTTGTTATTCTATTTCAAGACAAAGATGATGTTAGAAATCCTAAGTGAGTAATCAATGGGTTTGATGAACACTACCTTCAACAATTCAATTAGTTCCTGGGTGATCCCACAATAGTGTGTCCCACTTTTTGGCCTAAGTGGGACGCTCAAAATTAACATTTTTTAGCATTTTTCAATTTGTGTCAATTACAGAGAACAAATGGTTAAGAATTTAAGGATGATGTAAACTAATGAGTTATGGAATTTTCTATGTAAATTCATGTTGTAATTAAATAAAAAATTAAAGAATTATTCCTATCATTTTTTTTGCAATCAATTTTTTTTTCTATTACTTTTTTTATTAAGTGACATTATTCCATATCACATAACTTTCACTACAATTAAAAACTTTCCATGATTTCTTAGAATTAAATCATTAACTCTAATGTCTAGTGCACATATACTTTTTGGTTTTTTTTTATTAAATTTTTAGTTATTATTAATTTTTGAATTAGTACTAACAAAAGTTTTAGACATATATTAATCTATAACACATTTCTCTTAGCATATATATCAAAATTATTTTTTATTTTTTCATTGAAACAAGGACATCTATGTGGAGTGCAATGCATTTTTTTGAGTTTTTTCTAACAATGTTATTTTTTACCTAGTGTATTGATAGATGCCATTTTTTTTTATAATGGACCAACATTCATTATAAAATCAAAAAATACACAATATTTATAAAACATAATACAGATTATAATATTTAGAAAGATAATACTAAAGGCCACACACTTACAAAATGCCATTTCCAAATGACGTCATTTGACCCCCAAAAGGTGAAGAAAAATTACTTTTTGGGCAATATTTTGATAGGTGCGAAGAAGAATCTATGTAAGAAGGGAAAATCAAGTTAATAAGATCAAGCATTGCAAATCAAACCTAATCCTACCACCTTCAAAGAATCCATCTAAATGACGCAAAATGAATGCAAAATCAAAGAACAATGTTGTCTAGATTGCTTGATTCCTTGGTTGAATTGTGGATTGCTTCACAATAGTGAACAACCATAGTTGTCAAAGCTTCCATGATGATGGATGATATGCTCAAAGTGCTCAATGGATGCTCAATGGAATCAATATGCATGAGATGATAATCTGGACACTTTCAAGATTGTGTGGGATTGGATTTAGAATGAAATGTGAGGGTGTTTATATAGCTCTCTACTAAGATTGATCAACGGTGGAGATAGAGTGGCTATGTGAATGGTTGAGATTGAACAAGAAGCTTGGGTGAATGTGTACAAGACATGTGTCCATAGAAAAAGCTTTTATTAAATGATTGTAGTTGGTTTGTTGGTAGTACTAAGATTGACGTTCTTAAAATAGGATGCTTTTCTATTTTAAGGATTGGATGATGTGGATGATTGATTTTAGAACCAATTAAATCATTTTTGTATTTTGATTTAGGATAAGACCTATCTTGTACACATAGAAGAATGTGATAAGATAAGGAACTGATAAGATACAAATAAATTCATTTAATTTATTTTTAAATGATAGAAGAAAAGCTAAATTTAGAAAATTGGAAGAAAATATATAAATTTATTTAATTTATAAGGATGATGAAAAGATAAATAAACAAAATATTGATTTTATTTATTTATAAGAGGAATAATGAGATAATTAGATGAAAATAGAATTAAATAGAAGAAAATAGATGGAATTAATTAAATAAATATAATTTATTTAATTAATTATAGAAGAGGGTGATTTAGAAGAAAATGGATGATTGATACAAGTATGTTAGACAAAATTGACATATGCAAGGTGAAAATGCAAGAAATGAACAAATGATGAAAATGGGTCAATTTTGGGTGTCTACATTTTGCCCCTCTTTGAGACAATGTCCGTTAGGACGTTGTTTCAAAGAAGATAAAACTGATACGTTAAGATAAAAAAGCTATGCCCCAGTGAAACTCGGGAAAAGACTGGGTTGACTCGCGATTAGATGACACTTGCAAGGATGGACGAGATTGACACGAAGAATTAGGGTTGGGTAGGATAAACTAGGATGGAAAAGAAGTAGGGTTT
Organism: Cunninghamia lanceolata; assembly: GCA_027924645.1. NCBI lineage: Eukaryota > Viridiplantae > Streptophyta > Pinopsida > Cupressales > Cupressaceae > Cunninghamia > Cunninghamia lanceolata. Next base: position 12,993,270 of record BSBN01000503.1, on the reverse strand, counting down.
TGGCTTAGAAGAAAAGTTAGGGTTTGGCTCTATAAATAGTCTTGAAGGGTTCAATTCAACTCATTTGTGCTATTTTCTTTGGGAATTTTAGAGCTTTGAGTGTTTAGAGTGCATCAGGACTTCTGAGAGAGTCGAGATGGTTATTCCATGCAAGGATCATCGAGCGGAGAGGGTGAGGACATATGGATGACCAGCAAGAGCTCCCACATCGGTATGTATCAAAAACTTGCTCTAAATGTGTCGTTAATAGGTTCATAGGCAAATTTAATTCACGTGATTTAGCAAAGGCATCTAGGGATAGGGCATGCACATTTGAATGACAGAAAGTTGCTTTTGGCATTGTGAATCGCATATGAACACAGGTTCATCGTGTTTGGTAGAATAGGTTGCATATGGTCAGAAATTAGGTTTTAGGGCATTATCATACACCTTTGACGAAAAAGATCACCTTTAGTCAGCAGAGGCTTGCCTTTGGCGAGTTAAGTCACAGTTGAGCGATAGCAGGTCGCCTATGGTAAATTAGATCGCTTATGGTAGACAGAGAGTCACCTATGGTAAAAATGGGTTGCTTTTGGTAAAAACATAGGCAAACTTAGGATTTCATGCAAAATAGGCTCACATTCAGAAATGACAATAAATCGATGGATATGTGCAGAGTGTATTACTAGCATTGATGTCGAGAGAGGTTCATCCTGTAGACTTGGCATTAGTGAGGCAGCTAAATGTGGAGGAGCACGTGTTCTTGGAGATAGTCAACTTAGAGCACATAGCATGGATCACTCCTGTGTGGGATCATCTAGCATTGATGAGAATGTTAGTAGAGCGATGGTATAGTGAGCATAGTTCATTCCTATTTCTGACTGGCAAGACTACCATCACTTTGGAGGATGTGTGGAGTATACTGTGGATTCCTATTCATGGTGAGCGGATAGACTATGATCTAGAGTGAGGTCCTGATGAACTCCAACAACTGTTTGGGACTCCTGATATAGGGGTTGAGGATCATAAGATACCAATCGGGACGATGAGGGGACACTGTGACAGGCTGCAGAGATTAGTGGTGGTGATCATTCAATTTCTGGTACAAGACAGGCAAGCTCAAGGATTGCCTATAGGATGGGGGATTGTGATGGAGGGATTATTTGAGTATGGCGTCACATATGCATGGGGTACATGTGTATTAGGACATTTGTATCATTATCTTCATGACTGTGCTTATTTATTTGGCTCGAGTATGTCAGCTGGGGTCACTTTGTTACATGTTTGGGCATATGAGCATATTGTTGTGATGAGGCCAGTGGGTTTATGTCAGAGAGTATCAGGATAGCCCTATGTACACATTTATGGAGGAGTCACGACATACAAACAGCTTAATGCACATGTATACTCGCAGCAGACATTAGATGAGCTTGATCAGTTCACATGGAGGCCATGGAGAGACTGCAAGAGTTGGGATGACGATGCAGAGTAGCTGTTATATGTGCGGTAGCCTAAATATCTCTTTGGGCTGGGTATTTATGTTTTTGAGTGATATCTTCCAGAGAGAGTACTTAGATAGTTTGGTTTGCCCCAGGGTGAGCCGGTTGGAGATGCTATTTATGGACGGACACGGCTAGAGATCCCAGAGTGGGGTCCTGAGGTTGTTGTGGAGATAGCATTGGCATATGTTGAGAGCTTACAACCAGTGGTATGGGATTGGATTATGGGGCTAGCTGATCTTGGCACTACTCTGCAGTATGATGCTTATTGGTTGATACACAGGCCTACTCGGTTGAGCACTCCAGGGGAGGTAGCAGAGGTTACGGTGCACAAGCCAGTGAGGAGGAGAGTGAGGGGACAGAGGTGACCGTTGAGGGTACAGATAGTGCCACAAGGATAGGATCTTCACAGACATGGACAACATCAGGGACTAGGACAGGTTCCTAGATAGGTGCAGGTTCTGGTTCAACCACCACAGCAGTAGATTGCGACAACGGGAGGTGATGGAGATAGAGGTGATAGAGAGGCTCAGCTGTAGAGACAACTACAAAGGGAGATATGGCAGAGGATGAGATTGGAGGCATGATACAGATGCCTAAGGATTGATAGATATAGAGCCTTAGTAGCTATGCGACAGGCTCAGGCTCAAGTATAGGCATATCAGGCTCAGGCACAGGCACAACCAGCACCAGATGATGGGGTTGTGCTGAGGCTTACTGCACAGAGAGATGTAACGGTGCAAAGGGCACAAAGATTGACAGGGGAGCGAGATGCTGCTATAGCTACCTTGGGTACTGATCAAGCTACACTATTTTGGCTAGAGAGCTTACTCAGGTAGAGAAAAAGTACTATAGAGGCTTATACTTTGAAGTAGTGCTAGTGGACTAGAGACAGCCTAGCTTCAGGATGAGGTCCAGAGAATTAGGTTCATGAAGGATGGGGAGATCTGGGCCATCAGTTGCAGGCCCACCCCTACAGGTAGGTGCAAGAGGATCTCAGGGAGGTGGTGGGGATTAGGGTGAGGCTTCCTCGGTGAGTGTCACCCACTCGAGACATCAGGGATAGCCTACTTTTGTATATATTATATTAGTTTTGTATCATGTTGTACCATTTTGAGGCCTACGAGCCAATATATATATATATATATACATATATATATTATGGCTCTTGATAGCTAGATTGTATATATTGATTCTTTTGTACATGATGAGACACTTGTATATTGACTCAGATGTATATATATATGATGGATTTTGATGGCAATATATGGTGTTATGATCATGGATGCATTTTAGTTTTATGATTATGATATGCATATGGATAGATATATATGGTAAATGATACATAGATATGATTATGATAGGATAATGTACAATGCTTATGATGAATGCATGGTTATGAAAATGTATATATGCTTATATGAATGGATATATAGATATAATGATATATGTCTAACGCACTTGTTTTTCAGGATGAAGATGATGAAGACAAAGATGATGATGAACAGAAAAAATTGAATGAAATTTGATTAATCAATTCTTGTGAGAGCTATAAATTTTATTGTGGGATAAATGGATGGATAATGGATAATAGATGCATATTTTGACAATGGTTGCACACAAATTTAGAGATTTGTAATCCTTATGTTTGCTATAGCATATGGATATTATGCACCAAGGTATAGGAGACCAAGGTGTCGATGTATCCAATGTATGTAGCATAATACAATCTTGTCTACTGTATGAGGTAAAGATGTTGATCCACATACACAAGATATGAATATTAGTTGTTCTGAGATGGACTTTGACTCTGCAAGCAATGGTTTTAACTTATTTCCACTAAACATAATGAAACCTTGTTGGTTATATGTATGGAAAATAGTCTTAGCATAGAATAGTCTTAATGCATAAGAGACTGTTTAGCTTCTCAGATACAAAAGATATTGATATGCAAGATGCTAATCCCAACATGGACAAGATACCATATGCATAGTAAGAGAATAAGATCATCCCACAAACACAACATACGAAAGAAAATGACCATGCCCCAGTCCACACTTCATCGCAACGTACCAAGATATGATAGATCAAGGCAGTCTAGATTAAGTATTAGAAAGGGACAAAAGATAAATCAAAAGAAAACAAAAGACACAACCATCATGTTCTCATGCCAATTCTAGGGTGCTCTTGGATGGATTGGATATCGCCTTGTTGTGAGGAAAGATATATCCTGTTGAAGGCTGAGATGCTGGATTGATATAGCAAATGTTGGCTAAAGGCATGCAGACAAGTAACTTTGTTTTACCCTTGATTTGATAAGTACTTGAGCTATCGCAACTTGCATAGTTTGGTTCTTCTTGAGTTAGTCAAAGAGAAGAAGACAGAAGAATGAAGAGATGAAAACGGGGATGGAAGAATAGATCATCTGTGTTTGCATACTAGATACTTCCTTCGTATTCTAGATTGCCTACATACCCTGTATCTACAGGATCAAAGCACAGTACGATGATGATGAGACATGACGATATGTAGTTCTGGGTGTTTATTGATGATGTGGGAGATAGATGATAGAAGAAACTGAGGCGGAAGAAAAAAGATTGATTAAGATTAAAAGAAGGATGGAATATGGAAGAGGTCTATCGCCTATGCTTGAATCTGGGTACTTCCTTCGTATCCCAGATTGCCTACATACCTTGTATCCATGGGATCGAGGCATTTAACGATAGAGATAAGATGTAGTTCTTATTGTTTTTTATTGATGGTGATTGTATACCGAAAAATGTGAATAAAATATAAAGATAAAACAATTAAATGCAATACCTTAGATCCAAACCTTTTCGAATACCTCGAATGATGCATGCATGATTGAAAGATTGATTTGATATGTTGATGTTGATTTCCTCAGTCTCGCAACATAACAATTGGATTGAAGATTGATGGAAGAAGAAGATTAGAGGATGATTGATTGATTGATGATAGATAGTGTTGTCATGGTGGGGAACGATATATCCCTAGATCAACACAAGGATGAATGATTAATTGATTGGGTTTACAACAAGATTAGGATCAAGACCAAGCATGTGATTAGATAAATTGACAAGCTTGATTGACTTGATTGGTATGGATTAAAAATGACTTGCATTTGGATTTATTGGATGATGAGATTGATTAGAAGAAGTGATTGAAGAATTGATTTGAAAGATTGATGAATTGATGGAGATAGATGATAGAAGAAATAGGAGATGGATGAAGATGATGATTTATGAAGCTTAGAAGAATGATGAAAGAGGAGTATCTCTTTGTGCCTAAATTTGGGTATTTCCTTCATACTCCAGACTACCTACATACCTGTGTCCACGGGATCAAGGCACTTAACGATAGAGATGATATGTAGTTCTAATTTGTGTGATGGTGGTCGGATGAGTGGATTGATGTGATTTGATTTGAAAGATGTGATTGAGTGGGTTAATTTGGATTGATGATTTTGATGATTGTTTGGATTTTTGTTGGATTTTATGATTGTCTTTGATTGGATCGAAAGAAATGATTTTGATTGGATTGAGTGGTTTGACTTAGAAGAATTGATAGATGTGATTGATTTGATGTAATTGATTCGATTTGTTTTAGTGATATGATGTGATTGATGTGATTTGATGATTGGATTAATTTGGAAGAAGTGATTTGATGGATTGATTTTATTGTTTTGATGATTTGGAATGATTTGATTGATTTTGATGATTGGATTAATGATTTGATTGGGTTTGTTTGAGTGATGTGATTGATTGATGTGATGTGATAATTAGAGTGTCCACTCAATCTAAGCACAAGTAAGTGTTCCCAGTATGCTCAAATGATGCAAAAACAAACAAGGTATTGCTCTTGTCAAGTCGTAAACCAATGATTGATTGTTTGATTGATGATGAGAATGATAATAGTGTTGTCATTGCGGGGAACGATATATCCCTAGATCAACACAAGGATGTGGGACTGATATATCCCATTGATGATGATGATGATTGATTTAGTTTACGACAAGATTAGGATCAAGACCATTGATGTGATTGGATAATGTGACTCAATTGATTAGCTTGCTTGATATGGATTAGTGTGACTTGCTTTGAGATCATTGCTTAGATTGATTTGATTGATATGATTGGATGAAGGGATTGAAGAATTGGTTTGATTAGATGATTGATGAATTGATTGGATTGATGAAGAAATTGACTTAAAGGATTGATTTGAAGAAGCGATGAATTGGTTTGTTGTATGATTGAGGAAATAAAGAAGGTATTTGATGATTGGATTGGATTGATGTGATTGATTTGACAAGGATGATTGGGTGAAGTGATTGATTTGATTGATTAGAAGAAAGTGATTTGATGAATGATGATTGAATTGGTTAAAGAATTGATTGATGGATTTAGAAGAATTGATTTGATTAATTGGAAGAATTTATGAGATTGATTTGATTTTTTTTGTATTTTTTAGGACATTTTATGATTTTATTTTTTATTTTTTCAAGACTTTTTATGATTTTTTTGTACTTATTTTCTTAGGGCTTTTTATGATTTTTTTTTATAGTTTTTTAGGACTTTTTATGATGTTTTTGGAATTTTTATATGTTTCAATTTTTTTGCATTTTTGGTATGTTTCAATTTTTTGGGATTTTGGTATGTTTTGTTTTTTTGGATTTTGTGAATGTTTTGGGATGTCAATGGATTTACAATTTGGGGTAGCCTTTGTGCTAAATACCAATGACGAGGGAAAACCAAGTCTAGGTGTAAGGGCAGAGATAGGATTGGATGGATAAACGGATAAGCGATAGTGGATGTAAAGGATGTATGCGTAAGAGAGCAAGGATGTGATCTCCAAAGACTATGTCGCATAGGAATAACATGCCGCATTCTAGGTGCAATTCTTAGGATTGTTTATGACAGGGCTTATGACGATAGGACTTATGATAGGATTAGGCTTATGACAAGAGGATAATGATAGGATCAGTTTGTTGGAAAAGATAAGGTATATCAAGAGATATCCAAAAGCATGTTTCAACATTTTTGCCCCCAATCTTCGTCAAGATCAAAAGGACTAAAGGGAGGATGAATGGATTTAATAAGATAGGTATGTGGGTAATGGCTAAGGATGGTAAGATAGGATAGAATAAGATGTGAAATGGTAGGATAGGTTGAAAATGATATGGTGGATGAGACAAGGTGCCCCCAAGTGTAGGTGTCATAGAAGATCAAATTTACACATGACACATGTTTGTCAGGTTTTCATAATGGTACTCATCCAGGGCACCTGTTTACCAGGTTTTCACCATTGGACGAAGGGATTTATCATTACTTTTTTTTTTTTTTACTTTTTGACTTTTTGGATGGGAGAAGGTGGATATGGATGGGAGAGACTCAAGTGTCTAGTTCCATGAAAGGTGATAGTCCCGCTAGATGGATGTCATCGCATGGACCATGTCAAGTGTGCTCATAGATGTTGGGAGGGTGATTGCATGAGAGGAAAAGTGATTAGGTAGATAGCGGATTATGGAAGGTACGATAGCGGATTATGATGTAGATTATGTTTGGAAGAATAGTGGATTATGAGGTGGATTATGTAAGACTTATGGATGGAAGGTTTATGCAAAAGCATTGACCATAGGGAAGTGATGAGGAAGATATGTAGGATAATGGATGAAGGATGGGGAGATGGAGGTATGTGGAAGTGCTGCAGAATGGAAGGGAATCATGACCAACGGTTGCACACACCATGATAAACATTGAAGCTTTTGATGGGAAGGTGGTGTGGGAAGCAATGGTGATGTTTTCTTAGGAGATGGGTGATGAAGGCATTTAGGGACCCACATAGATTTATTATTTTTATAATTTTTGTTTTTCATGTGGGATGGAGGAATTTGAGACTTTTGGAGGGAATGGAATTTTTGGATGGAAGTGGATGATTGAGATTTTTGAGAGGTGGATGCTTCATTTGATTTTCTTGATTTTTTCTTAGGAACCCATACCATTTTAATTTTTGACTTTGCTTGTGAAGGTATGGGTTTGGATAACTTTTTGGATGGATTTTGCTTTGATTCTTTGCTTTTGTATCCGAAGGCATTAGGATTTGTAGGATTTTTTGCCTTATAAGTGGAGGTATCCAAATTTTTGCTTTGGAATCCCATGGAGTGAGTGAAAGGAGTGGAACCTTTATGTTTACCATGATTGGGATTTTTAGAGGATTTATGGATGGATGGATAAGGTGTTGGAAGTAGTGGAGGTAGATTCGATGGAGGGATGTTAGGAGTTGGAAGAAGCGGAGGCAAATTGGATTGTGGGAGGTGTATGGTCACATGCTTTTGACATTTGTAAGATGAAGGAGGTGGAATGGAAACATATGTCTTAGGAATATGATGGAATTTAAGGTAGGAAGTGGTGGACTTAGGATGGATAGAGGGATTACCAATGTCTTTAGATTGCTATCCTTGGGGTGTGTATCCAAGGCCATGTGAGCGTGGGGGGACCTTGACATGGATCGGCTCCAAAGTACCTTGTTCAAGAAGGCCTAAGCCTTTACCTTGATAGTTCATGTTTTGGAGGATGCGATTGACTATGAGACTGTGTAGGTGGAACACTAGACACGAGTTCATTATTGGATGGAGAAGGTGAGGTAGAAGACAAAGGTGGTTGTGTTCCTAGGGAGGAACATTCATGAATGAGGGTAGATAGACTAATAGGACATGATGGTGGATTTGGAATAGGGTCTATGGTGGATGTGGAAGGATCATTAAGATCTTGCTTTTTCTCATTAGGATCCAAGTTATTTGTTTGATCTTCTATGCTTATGTGTTCTTGGGAGGCACATGTCTCATTATGAGAAGTGGAAATTGTCTTATTATGGTTAGATGGAGGATAGATGGGAGTAATTTGGATATCTTTCTCATGGATGGGTATGGAATCATGGATAAGATCAAGGTGCTCATGGATAGCTTCTTCATAGATAATTTCATCTTGATCGTGGAAGAGGTAAATGTTATGGATGGGTTGCATGGAAAAGATTTGATCTTGACTTAGACAAGAAGTTGATGTTTCCACATGCTTAGGATCATACTCTTGATATAACTCTTGAGTTACTTGAGAGGAAGTGGGAGGCTCTTGGATGAGTTTGATGTGCTCTTGATATTCATCCATAAGAGAGTATGATGGACTTTGACTAGGACTTATGATAGGAGACTCTTGAATAAACTCGATGGCTTGTGGGTCACATGGTGGCGTTGGAGAAATAAGCATGGCATTTGAAGGCTTGTTGCTAGGTGCTAAAATAGGTTTTTGACAAGGGGATAAGTTGTTCCTAGCTAGTAGCCAATGGATCACATCCTTCATTAGGGTATGTGTGAATGGACAATATAGTGGATGGATAATGATAGTGGATGGTGTTATAGGCTTAGAAGTAGGATTTGGATTAGATGGAGGGATAGTAAGGTTGGATGGATTTGGATTGGGATTAGATAGAGGGACAATGGGATTGGATGAATTAGGATTAGGATCACATGGTGGTGCCAAGATAGGACTAGTAGGCTCATGTGTTGGCATGTGATTGGATGATGGAGGGGGATGTTCATAGGGTGCACAACCTAGATTGGTATCTTCCTCGTCAAAGGATATTAAATCTTGCTCCAAATATTGATTTAAGGACACTTGATTTATATACAAGGAGACACATAGGTATCTCCCTCGTCAAAGGCTATTAAATCTGTCTCCAAGAGTGGACTTGAGGACATTTGATTTATGTACAAGGGATTGTTTGGACTTGTATGTACCTCTTGTGAAAACACCTTTTGGCCTTGTGAATGGGTTAGGTAATGAGGCGGCACATAGGATTATGGTTGAATGTGTTGGAAGTTGTTATGATGTTGTGGTGGAGGAATCACATAGGATAATAATTGTTGAGAGGATTGATATGGATATGGGTTGACATTGGAAGGTGTGTGATAGGTTGATGAAGGGATAACTTGACATGTAGATATATGAGGTTGATATGATGGTATAGAGGACATATTGGATTGATGTGGAAGTTGGTGATGTGATGATTGGATTTGATAAGTGGCCAAGAGGTGTTGTGCATGTGCTAAGAGGTGTTGTACTTTAGGGGATTGGCTTGCTTGAAGTTTTTGAATCATGTCATGGATGTCTTGAGTCATTTGTGGGTCTAGAGGTTTTGGAGCTTGGTGAAGAAAATGAATGAGCCTTTGTGTTAGGTCTTCTACTATTGACATGGTGTCAAGTGTTTGATTAGGATGATGATGATGGTTTAGAATGAGTAGATGAAATTGAAGATGATTGGAATTTGGATTATGGTGAAGATGAGTTGTCTTAGGTTTGACTTGGGCAAAATCAAACACAAAAATGCATGAATCACACACACCAAACACAATGTTCAATTTTCCTTTCAAGATTAAATGTTATGATTAAGCACACACTTGAAGATACAACAACAAGCCCTAATGATTAATCAGGTAGGATATGGTTGATAGGTCTTAAGCTAGGTTGCACAAGGGTTAACTAAGGGTGTCCTCGATATACACAAAGTACGAGGGGCCCAAATCTGTGAACACTAGCCCATTGAAGGGATGTGGAATAAGCGTAAGCGAATACCACTTCACCTTATGTCCAGAATCACTCAGGGCCACAAGGCTGTCCCAATTACTACATAGCTAGATTGAGGTACAGATTTTGCTCTCCCCCCTTTGATATACCCTACCAGAACACGTGGTTGAGGTCATTCCTAGGGGTGATGCAATCCCCTAGTAGGCTTCCTAGATAGGGTTTGACAAATCATAGTTGTTCATTAACCCTTAGAAATGAAATGTGTGATAAGAAGACAGATGAAAGCATTGGTTCATTTTAAGACCCAAATCAAGATGTGATGAAGACAATGGTTCGTTTTAACTCAATTTTTGATGTGCGATTACAAACAATGTTTGTTTTAAACCCAAAATCCAAATGTGTTTGCAAACAATGATTGAGATATGAGAGATGGAATGTGTGCACCTGATTGTTTTTCATCCTTAAATCTATTGTGTGTGCTGATGTTATTGTTGCTCCAACTCCTTAGATGCCCCTGAAAATCACCAAGACAAGAAGAAAACCAAACTTGCAAGCAAAAGAGGGATTAGGTCAAAAAGATACGATCTATTAAAAATTTGTGATAAATAGTTTGATATAGCCAAATGGACTACATAAACAGAAAGATTACGAAACTCTATGCACTTTAAAAAAAAAATCGCTAAAATTGGATATGTTTTGCAAAAGATATGCTTGTTTAAAGTTTGGAAGGTATTTGAAGTTTGACTGAGAAAATGACTAATAAAATGATACATTCACTTGATAATTTTTTCACACTACGAAGTTTGTGCCGTCAGCTTTCTAACGCCTATAAAAATACAAAACTCTGACATGATATGCAAAAGTTATGGCAGTTTTAAAAAGAAAACTATTTTAAGCTTTAAAGAAAAAACACTATTCACGGCCTGAAAACATTGTTCACGGCTTGAAAACACCATTCATTGCCGGAAGTACTATTCATTGCCGGAAGTATTGTTCATTACCGGAAAGCACTGTTCACCACCGGAAACACTGTTCATCACCCTACAAACATTTCTTTAAATTTGACCTACAGCAAAAAGGGTCAAATTATATGTTTTTATTCACCTCTTGGCCCTTCTGAACACAACCATGATGTTTGTTTTAGGCCTGGAGATCACCTATGACAGATCCTTGCAAAACTTGAGAACGGGGGTTAGAAAAACACAAATTTTTATAACAAAAACTTGCAAAAAACATAAGATTTGATCAGGAGAAGTGAGTTGCACCAAGCGTGCTAGAATGTAAATGAGAAAATTTGGATAAATGAAGAAGATAAAACAAATGAATGCAATACCTTGATCCAAACCTTTCGAATACCTTATATGATTGATGCATGCATGATTATTTGTTCGAATGGTTGATTTGTTGATTGCTCAGATCTGCAGCATAACATTGATAGGAAGATGAATGATACAAATAGATAGATGATGGAAGAATATTTTGACAGAGTACGGATATCAAACTCAATGCATACAAATGGCTTATGAGAGGCCATATTTATAGACAAAGGTGAGAGGATGATCAACAGTGGAAGATAAAAGAAAAAATCAATGGATGAGGATCATGGATGAATGTGCAAGCACCATGTGTCCATAAAAAGACACTTTATTTAGAAAGCTTAGGTGTGTTGTTGATGAAGATAAGATTCTTTTTCAAGATAGAATGTTTTTTCTATTTTGAGATTTAAGTGATGAGGATAGTTGATTTTTTTCAAATTTATTAAATCTTCCCACATTTGATTTTTACTATTTTATGGACAAGGGGGCCCACTTACATGATTTTAGAAGAAAGTGATAAGGATGGAAGATAATATAAATTAAATAAAAAATATATTTAATTTATGGACATGGTGAATAAATAAATAAAATAAATAATTTTATTTATTTATTAGAAGAAAAGACAAAATAATTAAATAATATAAAAGTATTTAATAATTTGATGGTAGATGGAAGAATAATGAAAATTAATTAAATAAATAAAATTTATTTAATTAATTAAGGATATGAAGAGGAAAATGAAATATAAACGATGATATGGGTGCCTGGGGCAAAACATGCTATAAGATGCCTATATGAGTTTAATGCATAGAAAATGAAATGGGACAATTTTAGGTGTCTACAATGATGATGAAAGGTGAATTGATTGATCGAGTTATAGTTTGGTGTGATTGGTTGGTTGTTTGTTTATGGTTGTTTGGATGGTAGGTGATGTGACATGTTATTGGTGCAGTGTTGGATGATGATGCTTAAAATATCCACTCCAAAAACTAAGCACAAGCAAGTGCCCCAAGTATGGGTTGAATTTATTATGGATGATGAGGGATGAGGTGATAACCTAGACCTAGAAGGATGATGGACATAATGACATGTTGACTCCAACAATTTCTAAAACCCATGAGAGCAATAAGCATAAGGATGGAAAAGGGAATGAGCTTATTAGGGATGAATAAGTTTATTATGGGATGGATACGTTTATTATGAGATGGATGAGTTTATTATGAAAAAAGGGCAGATGTGGTTAGGATACGGACAAAGCTTATTATGGATGGATGGATGAATGACAAACAAAGACCGAGTAGATGATAAGAGTTGGTTCTACACATAGCGCCTGTTTGCCAGGTCTTCACTATGATACTTATCCAAGGTGCCTGTTTACCAGGTTTTCACCAGAGGATGGATTATTTCTCTTTACTGTTTTGATTTTTTTTTCTTTTTTTGACTTTTTTAAAAACTTTTTTGGATGGGATATTCCAAGGATCATGCATAAAATTTCTTCAGATGAACAATGTTGATGGGTTCATCAAAAGGAATGCCTTCAGGTGTTGAGAGAGTGTAAGCTCTGGATCCATAAACTGATGTGATCACATATGGTCCTAACCAATTTGGTTCAAACTTGCCTTTCTTCTCATGATCCTGTTGATTCTTCTGATTCTCTTTAAGGACAAGGTCTCCTACCTGGAATATTCTTTCTTTGATCTTTTTGTTGTAGCTATGGCGAAGATGATTTTGATAGACTTGGAGATGATTGAGTGCCATGAGACGTCGTTCGTCTAATAGCTCTAGATCATTTAGCCTGGATATCCTATATTCATCATCATAAATGAGATGTTGTAATGATACTCTCAGTGAAGGGATCTCAACCTCTATAGGTAGAATAGATTCAGCGCCATATACAAGAGCATAAGGTGTAGCACTAGTTAGAGTTCTGATACTTGTTCAATAAGCCCACAAGGATGGATTAAGTTATAGATGCCAATCACGACCAGCTTCATTGACTTTCTTCTTAAGGATTTTGATAATGGTTTTATTAGAAGCCTCATCTTGGTCGTTACTTTGGGGATAATAAGGTGTTGAGAACCTATGTTGGATATGAAATTTGCTGCAAAGCTCATGGACTTCTTAGTTCTTGAAGGGATGCCCATTGTTAGTAACAATGGCTTATGGGACTCCATAGTGGCAAATGATATGATGAAGGATGAACTTGGATATTTGCTTGTTGGTGATATAAGTCATTGGTATGGCTTCTACCCACTTTGTAAAATACTCTATGGCAGTAATGATAAACTTATAACCATTAGAAGAGGTTGGATGGATCTTCCCCATGAGGTTGAGTCCCTACTATGAGAAAGGCCATGGTGTAGTAATAGGTTGTAAGTCATGTGCTGGAGCATGTATCAAATCCCCATGTTTCTGACATTGTAGACAATGCTTAGCAAATTTTTGTGCATCTTGCTCCATTGTTGGCCAATAATATCTAGCTCTCAAGAGTTTCTTAACAAGACTAGGGCCAGAAAAATGTGAACCATAGACACCTTCATGTACCTCACGTAAAGCAATGTTATCTTCCTTCGCGTCAAGACATCTAAGAAGGATATCATTGAGACTCTTGCGATATAAGGTTTCTCCAAGGATAGTGTAACAAGAGGCTCGAGGGATGAAAGTTTTACATTGGGTTTTGGATAGTTGGAATGGAAAGGTACCATGACGGAGATACTCGTATATATGCTCATACCAAGGAGAATTGGGACCAACAAGTTCACATACGAGCTCATATTGCAGAACTTCAAAAGTTGGTATCAAGAGTTGTTCAACCAAAAACTCACATCTGTGTGCATTGGAAGGCATATCTAGAAGAGAACCAAATGTAGCCATAGTGTCTGCAGCATTGTTGTTGATCCTAGGAATTTGCTCGAATGTGATCTTGGAAAAATATTTCTTGAAATCATCTACCATCAACTTGTATGGGAGAAGATTTTCATCTTTGGTTTGAGATTCATCCAAGACTTGTTTGATAACCAACTAAGAATCTCCAAAGACTTGTAACTGTGTGATAGCCCATTTGACAGCCATATGTAGTCCTGTGATCAAAGCTTCATATTTAGCAGTATTGTTTGTGCAAGGAAAAGCAATCTTGTATGACTTCAGTATATAATCTCCTTGAGGTGTGATGAAACAAATTATGGCTCCAGATCCATGTTGTGTATATGATCCATCAAAGTATAACTGCCAAACTACTGAAGGATATAAGTTGAATAGCTCTTCATTAGGAAACTCAAGATGGATAGGATGAATGTATGTTATTGGTGCTTCTACTAGCTAATCTGCGATTACTTGTCCTTTTATAGCCTTTCGATCCACATATTCTATATCAAACTCATTTAGAATCATTACCCATTTTGCTAGTCTACCTATGAGCACTGCTTTAGATAGGAGGTACTTGAGAGGATCAAATTTAGATATGAGCTTTGTGCGTTGGTTCAGCATATAGTGTCGCAACTTTTGGGAAGCAAACACCACCACTAAACATGTTTTTTCCATGGTTGTGTAATTAAGCTCATAGCCAACAAGAGTTTTGCTGATGTAGTAGATGGCTTGTTCTTTCCCTGATTCATCATGTTGCACTAAGAGAGCACCTAGAGCTGTTGTTGTTGAGGAGATTTATAATAGCAATGGTCGATCAGGTACAAGAGGTACCAACACAGGAGGTGTATCTAGATATTCTTTTATTTTTTGAAAATCTTGTTGGCACTTATCATCCCATTTGAAAGGTTCTCCCTTCCGAAGAAGATGTTGAAAAGGATGGCATTTAGCTGCTAGTTGTGCAATGAATCTATGGATAGACTGCAATATGCCTTGTAAGCTATGAAGTTGTTTCAATGTGGATGGTGGAGGCATTTCCATTATAGCTTTTACCTTGTTGGGATCCACTTCTATGCCTCGTCGGGATACAATATAACCTAACAGCTTTCCGGATGTTACCCCAAATACACATTTCTTTGGATTTAGTCTCACTTGATACTTCTCTAGTCTATCAAAGATCTGTTCTAGTGCTTGTAAGTGGCCTTCTTTGGTTTTTGACTTTCCCAAGATGTCATCCACATAGTCTTCCATTATGGTGTGAAAAAGATCATGGAAGATAACTATCATGGCTCATTGATATGTGGCTCTTGGGTTCTTAAGACCAAAAGGTATGACAACCCAACAATAGGTACCCCATGGACAAATGAAGAAGTCTTGTGTTGATCTTCTTCTACAATTCTAATCATATTATAGCCAGAAAATCCATACATTAGTGATAGCATTTCATGTCCTGCTGTGAGATCCACGATGGTATCTATGCTTGGTAATGGAAAGTCATCCTTGGGACAAGCTTTGTCGAGGTCTTTGAAGTCAGTACAACAACGGATGCAACCATCAGGTTTTGGGACTGGTACTAGATTTGAAATCCATTTTGGATAGTCAATAGGCCTTATAAACTTAGCATCCAATAATTTCTAAATTTCTACTTTGACCAACAGTACTATTTGAGGATGCATTTTTCAAATCTTTTGCCTAACTAGTTTTGCATTTGGAGATACTGTTAGATGATGTACAATGAGTGAAGGATCTAACCTTGGCATGTCTATATAGGTCCATGCAAAGTTGATTTCTCTTTTCATGAAGAAGATAGTGAAATCTTTCCTTTCCTATTCTAAGAATGATGCTGCTAGGAATGTTATCTTGGGATTCTATGTTGTGCCTAGATTCATCTCTTGAGATTTCTCTATTAACACTGGTGACCGTTCTTGATATTCGGTGGTCAAGGGAAGGTCAAATCCTCCATCCTCAGGCACCTTGGAGAGGTTTTCACTCTCATATACATCCTTTATTTTTACTTTTTCACGGTTAAGAGGCACCTTGCAGTTTTCACCTAGTGACCTATCTTTTTTGATTTTGTTTATTTCACTTTTGTGACTAAAGGATTTGACGCTTCCACCAAAATATGCTAACAAGGGTAGATCCATCATGAAGCTTGTTTTATGATCTCCCAATGGTATGCCTTGTCTCAAACCCATGAATTCTGCTATAGCTTCATCATTTTGAAATGTGTCTAGAATAAGTGCCCCCTGTTGGTCCCAATTGACAAGGTGAGGATATACGAGTTTGTGGTCGGATGATGAGGAGTATGAAATGGTTAAGGCCGATGAAAAGGTAAAGATGGATGTGTCTTGGAATAGTTCAGTTATGTGGAAGGAAGAGTCATCGACAACATCTATATTAGAAATCCTTTCTGCAGGGAAAGCTTTGGCTACTTCCTCAAGAATACACTCAATGTCCTTGGAAGGCAGAACCTCCTTACCATACCCTAGACCTTGCTTATTAAACTTCTTGGTTACAATAATAGGTTCAATAGGTCCTTGTCCATGTGGTCCCAGACCTCCTTGTCCTTTGTAGCCCATATTCTTGATAATGCGAAAGCCATTGTTATATCGCTCCACTTCTAGGGTAAGTTGATCATTTTCATCAAAGAAGAGCCAAGAGTTGATGTCATCAATGTCTTCATCTTCGAGCATGCTTGCTTTTATGAACATAGTAGGAGGTGCTTTGACAATGGTTGTGGATGAAGTATCTTTGGATATGGATGGTTGGCCATCAGATTTAGGAGATAAGGGTAAGCTTCCTACACAACAAGATTCTTGTAAAGTGTACTCACCCAGTCCTTTCTCTTGATATTTGGCATTAATGGTGGGGATGGATCTACTGGATGAGGGCTTATTTAAGTCAGATGGATCTACATAGGATGTGGATGGATATGCTTTGGAATTGATGGGGACACGGTTGGGATCTTGATATTTAGCTTGAAAAGTTTGACAATACTCAAATGGATTTGGATCGGTGGGGCTTGTGACTTTAACTCCATTTTAAGGAAATTTGAGGCATTGATGGTATGTAAATGGAATGACTGTGATGGCATGTATCCAAGGATGACCAATGATAATATTGTATGGAAACTCAATGTCTAGGACTTGACACTTGGTTTCAGTAATAATAGGACCAACCTTGATAGGAAAATAAATAATGCTTTCGGAGTCTCTCTCAGCATCATCATATGCCTTGATGGTTATGCTCTTAGTAGTATCAATACGATCCTCAGAGTATCCCAATAATTTGATAAGCTTTAAAGAACATATGTTCAATCTAGCTCCACCATCTACTAATATTTGTTTGACATGGCGTTGGTTTATGTAAACTTTGATATGGAGGGCTTCATTATGGGATGGAGCAAGCAACGAGAGATCCTTGTCAGAGAAGGTCAAATGATAGGGTGATGCAATACTAGCTATCATGGTTTGAAATTGTGTAGTGTCAATATCATTAGGGACTGACAACCCTTGTAAGGATTTATCAAGGATGGCTTTGTGGGCAGGTGATATACGCAATAACTCCAAAATAGAAATATGAGTGGGGATCTTACTAAGATGGTCAAGGATATTGTAGCTAGAGGTTGGGCATACGGTAGATGGTTCTCCTTGGATAGTAACACGACCTTGATGGGTGGTAACAACACAATCAGGGGCTGCTTGGATAGTGACCGAGGCTCGACGAGTGGTATCGGGACAACTAGGTTCTTTTCCTCTTATGGTAATTGTAGATATGCAAACTTTTTCAATGAGACCAATAGTGGATGATTCATAGGTATATTGAATATTCTTCCCTTTATTAGAGATACTTGCCTTGTCATGTGATGGGAGTGGATTCTTAAAGCATCAAACTCATAGTTTGAGGTTTCTTTGGGTGGATCAACACTAATGGCTCCTTGAACGATGAGATTTTGAATCACATGTTTCAATTTCATGCAACCAGGTGTGCTATACCCTTTCACTCTATGAAATTCACAATATTCATTGTCTTTGTACCAATTGGGTTTATATTGTGGTTCTTCATATGGTCAAGTCTCTAGTAGTGTTATCGTGCTCGCTTGCAAACATTTACCTAAGATCGATTCAATAGGTCCCCCCAAAGGAGTGAATTGATGCTTAGGGAATGGATTTGTTTTAGCTTGGTCTCGTGGAAGAAATGGTGTGCTTTTGTTTGCTGCTTGGACATGGATGGGAGGTTTCACAGTTTGAATATTCTTTATATCAACATCAATGCCATCATTTACAACATTTTTGTTTTTGTTCCAAAAGCGAGATTTATCATTTGAGGATTATGCATTGTCTTTGGTTTCTTTGAAAATCTTGATGACACCTTTAGAAATTAAAGTCTTTTCAATGTTGGTTCCTTTATATATGAGCTCATCAAAGGTGGTGGCACTTTGTAGTTGCAATTGAAATGATAGCTCAGAGTGAAGGTTTTGAACAAAGATATCCACTTGTTGCTTCTCAGGGATTTGCCATGAAAGTTTGCTAGCCATGTTTTGCCATCGTTGGATGAATGATGAAAAAGTTTCCCCATTGCATTGTTTATTGTTGACAAGATCATTCATGGGAACCTCATGTTCAATGTTGAAGGCCAAGTGTGAGACAAATTTTCTTGAAAGTTCTTTGAAAGTTTTGATACCAGGTGGGAGATGAGAAAACCATTCCAAGTCTTATCCCCCAAGACTTCGAGGGAATAATCGCAAAAGATATGTGTCATTGTAGGTGACATCAAAACAAGTGACATAGAATGTTCGAAGATGGTCAGTTGGATCTCCTTTTCCCTTGTATTTGTCAAATTGTGGGATCTCAAAGTGTGGAGGGAAAGGTATCATTTGTAATGACTTATCAAAAGGATAAGCGCGCACATCCTCAAAAGAAAATGTTTTCTTCATTTGTCCCATACTCATGTCATCAAGTCATTGGTATATTTGTTTAACATGTTTCTCCATATCGGATAGTTGTTGTTGTTGCATAGGATTTTGATGGCTTGGATGTAGTATTCGGTATACCAGGGTATTGTTTGGAGGATATTGTTGTGAGATGTTATGTGGTGAGGTATAGGTATTTTGAACTTGGTTATCAAATGATGGGAAGTGATGAGTGTTTGAGGATGGATTGACACCTTGAGTTTGCATCGCATGTGAACCATAGGATGGATTAATATATGACATTTGTGGATTAGAAGTTGGCAGAATTTGTGATACATTAGATGGATTGATATAGGATATGTGAGGATTAGAATTAGACATGGCTTGGGATACAATAGGTGGATTAACATAGGACATTTGTTGGTTGGAAGGTTGTGGTCCAAGTGAATGGAGTTGGTCAATGTATGGCTATGATCCAAAAGTTTGGTCAATAACTGGCTCATTAGGATTAGATAATACTTGCGATGTTTGGACTAGATTCATGGATGTGAATGGTTGGGATGGTTTAACATGTGACACAATTAGATTGGTATGAGGTGCCTGTGTGACATGCGAAGGGGTTGTGTTCATGGAGGAAGATACCATGGGAGGGGATACATAAGATATAGCAACACGAGACACATTTTGGTTAGGCGCTTGTGGTGTTTGGGGCACATGTGAAGGAGATGTGTTTATGGAAGAAAGTGGAGTGGATTGAGATACGTGAGATGGGGTGACATGCGACACACTTTGGTTAGGCACTTGAGGGGCTTGTGACACATAAGAGCTAACAACATCGGATGGTGTCAACAAAGGCTCAATGGATGTAGGTGGTGCATGGAATGGAGGAATAGACAAAGTAGTGTAAAGTGATGTTTGGATGTTGTGTAGAGATGGTGTAGAGATGGTAGACATGGTAGTAATGGCCTTATGGGTATCCTTTGCAACAACAACAACATCATTGGTTGGTTCATGTTTTTGGATTGTGGATATATCAAAGTCACTTGGCAATTTGACTCCTTCTTGAGCTAGTTGAGCAAAAATTTGTTCACGGTTTGGCCTTATGATCCTATTGGCAAGTCGCATAGCTTTATCATCTTGGAGCTCTAGATCATCCAAATAGTCCTCATCAGTAGGTTGATGATGTGGCACATGAGTGGATGAGGAAGGTCCAAAATGATGTTGTGGCATTTGAGTGGTTGATGAAGGTCCAGTAGTATAACCCATAGGTACAAACATATCTTTAGGCATTCCAATCGTAAATTGTGAAGCATCCTTAGGAAGGGTAGCTTGAAATTGCTACAAATTAGCTTCCATAGCTGCTTTGTGTTGGCTCCTTGTGTGAGGCATTATTTTGGAGATGTTTTGGATGTGATGTTTTGGACTAGTTTGACAAGGTTGAGACTCGCGGATGGTTTGCTTGGTTTTATTGTTTGATTTGGATTGGTTTGATCAAATGTTTGGATTGATTTGGATTGCTATTTGCTTGGCTCAGTTTGATAGTTTGATTTGGATAGGTTTGATGGATTGATTATCCCCCAAGGGATAGACTCATGAACTCAAGGGTAGACAGGATTGGTTACTAATGCTGAAATGATAAACTAATGATCAAAGCCAAAGGATAATGCTGGTTTGCTTGGTTGATTGATGTTGCTGGCTAATTTTTAGTCTCAAGAGGATGGAGGGCTCAACAAGTCTAAAGTGTGATAAGATCAGGATGGATATGATGAATATTGGTTGTAAGTGATTAGTGGATTTGTCTGGAAGCTGCTAACAGACTTAGGATTGACTGGTAATGTGATTGTCAGACTGGATAACTAATGACAGGTTACAATTTACCAAAGGTGATGTTGTTCAGACCAAAGGTGACTGGCGATAGCTCAAATGTGATTAAGGATAATCCAAAGGTGACTGTCTGAGGATCAACTGTGATTTTATGCTGCTCAAAGTGACTGGATAAGGCTCAAAGGTGACACTTGATAATTCAAAGGCGACTATGTTGTGGTCATTGGTAATTTTAAAGCAAGCCATAGGTGATCTTATGTAGGTCAAAGGCAAGTGACTATGTTCAAATGCAAGTGATTGCTTATCAAATGTGAGTTTCTAGGACAGTGAATTATTTTTGGGCAAGTTTTTGTTTGTTTTTGACAAGAAAATAGATGACTTAAAACACACAGACATACAAAACACTCACAAACAGGTACAACCTAGGCTGGAAAGGGCAATATTTGTTGGATTCCCACTGCGGATAAATCCAAGCCGCACTTATTCAGAGCGGATAGCTTAGAAGTTTGGTGGCACTGGCTCCCCCTTACATGGAACACACTTCTCGGGCACACCAAACTTTGAATTCCCAAAGACCTGAAGATCTCAAGAAATTTTCTATCTCTACTTTGAACTGCGAGAATGTGGGACAGCTTCAGAGGTCTGACCTCCTGCACCAACAAATAGAAGGATTTTGGCCACTAAACAAATCATTTATAGTGATATTTGGGGGACTGGCACCTTATGAGTGTCCAGCAAGCCTCTTAAAGCTTTAACTAGCTCTACTAGGAGTTTTAATATATGCTAGGTACACCTCCTTTCGAACTAGCACTGTAAGGTAAGCACTTATATCGGTTTGGACTTGGATTTCGCCTTATCCTATTTTGTATAGCAGACCGAATGAAAATACCGCTTGGGATCACAAATGAGTTCTCCTCGCAGATGTGTCTCAAGAGCAAGCCCACTCTAAAGGTAATAACAAGTTCTCTTGCACCCAAGATCCATTTGATAGGCAAGGGGAGAGGATAGTTTTGTTGTTAGCTTAGACTTACAAACATGCACAACAAGCAACCAAAAAGGATAAAGCAAAAATGACACAAACAACGTTCCTTTTAAGCACCAAAACCAAATGTTCCTAGATTAGTGAAAAATATGATGAGTCTTTGACCGATCGATTCTGCAATAGATTTGTCAGTAGTTTTAGATCCTCCTTTCTTTGACAGATGATAAGAAGCTACACAAATAGATGTTAGATGCCAAAGAAAATCAAATTACAAATGCCTAAACCAAATGTGATTGAATAGAGATCAAAGGCGACTACTTGTAGATCAAATGCGATGATACTATTACCAGATGCAACTGCCTTCCATTTAAAGGTGATTCTATACCATGCAAAAGTGATTGACGATCATGCAAATGTGATTCACTGTTGATCAAAGGTGCTTAAATCTTGAAAAAATCTACAAAGCTCAAAATTTAGGTTAAGATAAATGATCAAAAGATAAATATGAGAGCTCTAATAATCCTTGAAGATGAATTGCTTGAATTGAATCTTGTATTTTGCAAAAAGATCTAGCTAATTGATATGATTAGGTCAAAGACAAATCAAACTCCAAATAAACCAGCTTGAGGATGATACAAAATGCTTAGGGTTAGCAAATAAACCAGCTTGCAACCCAAATCAGACACAAAAAATGAATTAAAAACCCTAGAAAAACTTGCAAAGATAGAAAAACATCAACAAAACCCTAGATAACCAAAGGAGATCCTCTGCCAATCATATGCGAGTGTCTGCAAACCATCCTATTTCCCCCCACAACAAATAATCATTGAATTCCCCCAACCTACCTTCCACCCACCAACTTTCTATTCCACCCACCCAGGCAGATTCCCTCCCACCCAAATAGTCGAAGATTGTTGGGGGTTCTATGTGTGTGGGGATGGGTGGGGGGTTATGTTCCCCAGATAGCCAAAGCCTAGAATTCCCCCCCACTCGGGGAACGGCTAATCCCCACCCAACCCGAAAGAAAGTTGACACCTTCAACTAATCGGTGCTCCTATTGCCCCCCACCGACCCAACTATGATTCCCTCCCACCTGGATAGCCAAAGCCTAGAATTCCCCCCCACCTGAACTATTGCTTCCTACCCGAGGGTTTACCTAGAACCCTCAAATTCTATAGTTGTGGGGGGAGATAGTTAGGCCCACCACTTCCTAACTCCTAATTCCTTCTTACTTCTTACTCCCATTGATGAGGAGCCAACAGGGAAGCACTTAAAACAAGGTGAAAATACCCAGCAACCCACAAAATTGCTCAAATAGCTTCTAAAATATCTTTCTCAAGGTCCAAACGAGACCAAAATATACTCTTTCCTTACTATCGGTAAGACCATATGCCATCAGTAAACCTGAAAACCCTTCCGCCGATACACATCGATCATACCGACGGTCAAACACCTTCATCAGCAAGACTAGCCTCTATCGGCAATGTTTTCGCATCTCTCTCCGACACCGATACTTACGCCAATGCCTACTTCTTTGAACATACATTCAAGGATTGATATGCAACCATAGTATACACAGGAATTGCACCCGATATATGATTGTGATATACACAGAGATTGTATATCGACTCTTTGCAACATCCACAACATACAAACCCGATATGCGTTTGCAGGATACACAAACTAATACTCAGATACAAAAGCTATAAACATGCACATTGTTTCTCTTCCCATACAAATGATAGATACACATAAAATGTCTTCGCCTACAAAAGCGATACATTCATAATTTGCATAAACATGAACCTTATGCCGATAACTTCCTTTGCACCGACTGTAACCGAACAGAATACACTGAAATGATTTTGAATTTAACAAAATAGAAAACTAACTAATAACACGGAGGTCATTCCACTAATTTCAAAGAAATCCACCAGTGGAATGACCCCAAACGATATCCCCTGCGGTTACACCAGAACACAAATTCCTTTTATTTCTTTACAGAATTGATTTACAATCTTTCTAATCTATCTATCTCATCTGTGCTCATCTATCTCTGTTCTCCCTCTCCTGAGATCGATCAGATCTCACATATTTATCCCCTCATGGGGTAGTACAGAAAATGACTCCCAGCAGCTGGGAGATGTAACTGCCTAACCAACTTAACAGCTATCTAACAAACTATCCTAAAAATAGCAAAGCACGGTCAATCCAAACCTTATTACATTTAATGTCCGTTTAGGACTTCATTGAAAACATAAAAACAACTTTAAGACAGCTAATGCCTCATGAAGGCTCCTGTAGATTGGGTGCCTCCGCACCACCCACCCACCCCAACAGGATAGGAGGAAAGGCCTCCCACCCACCCCCAGCCCAGGAGGAGATTAGCACATCGATAGCATGTTCTGATATTTTGCACAGTATTCTCCTCCCACCCACCTCGGGCCATCCAGGCTATTCCGACAACCAAAGTAAATAGGGCACATTCACTAGTGTGGAGGGATGCGATTTTCTGCTTACCAACTACGAGTTAGGACTGTGCAAAGGTGACGATCTGTCATTCAAATGTGATGCTCTGTGGATCAAATGCACTCTACATATCTAGACTTCAAAAACAAATTTTTAAATAAAAAGTTCAATCAAGGACGTGGGTCCCACCAGGCATGCTAGAATGTGTGAGCTGAAAAAATGAGGTTAACAAGATCAAGCATTGCAAATCAAACCTAATCCTACCACCTTCAAAGAATCCATCTAAATGACACAAAATGAATTCAAATCAAAGAACAAATGTCACCTAGATTGCTTGATTCTTTGGTTGAATTGTGGATTGCTTCTCAATAGTGAACAACCATAGTTGTCAAAGTTGTCATGATGATGGGTGATATGCTCAAAGTGGTCAATGGATGCTCAATGGACTCAATATGTATGAGATGATAATCTGGACGCTTTCAAGATTGTGTGGGGTTGGATTTAGAATGAAATGAGAGGGTGTTTATATAGATTTCTACTAAGATTGATCAATGGTGGAGATAGAGTGGCTATGTAAACGGTTGAGATTGAACAAGAAGCTTGGGTGAATGTGTACAAGACATGTGTCCATAGAAAAAGATTTTATTAAATGATTGTAGTTGGTTTGTTGGTAGTACTAAGACTGACTTACTTAAAATATGATACTTTTCTATTTTAAGGATTCGATGATGTGGATGATTGATTTTAGAACCAATTAAATCATTTTTGTATTTTGATTTAGGATAAGACCTATTTTGTACACATAGAAGAATGTGATAAGATAAGGAAATGATAAGATAAAAATAAATTAAACAAATAAATTCATTTAATTTATTTTTAAATGATAGAAGAAAAGCTAAATTTGGAAAATTTAAAGAAAAGATATAAATTTATTTAATTTATAAGGATGATGAAAAGATAAATAAACAAAATATTGATTTTATTTATTTATAAGAGGAATAATGAGATAATTAAATAATAAAAAATTATTTAATTATAGATGAAAATAGAAGAAAATAGATGATGGAAATATATGGAATTAATTAAATAAATATAATTTATTTAATTAATTATAGAAGAGGGTGGTTTAGAAGAAAATGGATGATTGATACAAGTATGCTAGACAAAATTCACATATGCAAGGTGAAAATCCAAGAAATGAACAAATGATGAAAAGGGGTCAATTTTGGGTGTCCACAGACTCAATCAAAGGTTTGATTTAATCATAGGGGAGTTCTATCCAAGGAAATTTGATCTAAGGGGGTTTCATCTAACCCCCTTCAATCAAACCTCCTTAGATGGAACCCCTCTAGGTTTAAATCATTATTTTTTTCTAAAAAATATGTGCAAAAATTAGGATGTCCCATAAGTGGGACACACTATTGTGGTATTAACCTCCTCCTTAACCATGAAGGAAATTAGACTTGTTGCATCTTGATTTTTGCTTAACCAATTAAGTATCCAATTTGGTGACTAAATTGTGGACCACCACAGATGCATCTAAACCTAGCATATATGATTATTTCCAAGAAAAATAGTTGAAGAATTCAATCATGAGACGTTTGTAGATTTGTATTTCTTCATATTCCAAAGTGAAACTATTTTTTTCATCTTCAACCTTTTTTCAGTCCTAAGGTTGGCATCAACAATATCTTCTATAAGTGAGGCATTTCCTTCCTTAAATTATGGAGGTGTTGGGGTCAATTTTGAAACATCTTCATTAACTTTTTATATATCTAACTTGTCTTTAAATTAGTCACCTAGATGAGGTGTTAAAGAATAACCCATTTTGTGATAACTCCTTAGAAACTCATCATACACATTTAGGTATTCCACAATGGCTTCATCATTTTCATCATAGTCCTGCATGGGAAGCTCACGATTTTTGTGAACATGAGAGGAGGATTTAGGGGAATCCTTACTTTCTACCAACAACTTCCACCTTATCATTGCCAAAAATTCTTAAATTTGAATGCATGAATGGGGGGAGAAGGTTATTGATGAAGTATCTAAGGAATTTGCAAGCTAATTACTTTTCTTTAGTATCATTTGTATGGAGAAGAAGTTAAACTCATAGATCGGGGCTGAAAAACCTATTTGTATGGTTGTATATGTTCTAACTTGGTTTGATACGTGCCATAAGTTTGGATGATGACTAACTAGGAATCTGCAATGACTGTGAGGTTGTTGACACCCAAACTCCCAGTGAGAGGGATTCATACTCCATGTTATTGGTGTGGTAAAAGTATAGATTTTAAGTGAAGGGAGTAATATTTCTATCTAGGGAAGTTAGGATCGCACTTGCCCCCATGCCTATAGTACACTTGGCTCCATCAAAATGTAGAGTCCAATGGTCTATGTGAAATATGGGTTGATTAGGCTTAAGGGAAGTTTCCTTTTCTACTTTTGTAACTTTGACCATGCAAATGTTTATTATTTCATTGATAGGGATTTTTATAATCCTATTTGTGTGTAAGTTCCTATCAAATGTGAATCAAAAGGGAAAACAAGAGGCTATTCATTGTCTAGAGTTTGACAATCTCAATTGCATTCTTCATTGAAAGAACTATGGTCGTGCCTAGAACCTCCCCCTTTTGAACTTGAGATAAATCTAGGTTTTTGATCCTCCTTTGATACCCCTTGGTTTCTTATTGTATGGTTTTGTTTGAAGTGTTAGTGCCTATTTGTACCTTGCCCAAAAACTAGAAAAAATCTTACAAAAAAACTTAAGTTTGGCCCCCCATTGTGTTCCCTATGTGTTTGTTGGTTTCCTCTCTTTAAGCATGCTTGAGAAATTTAGAAAAAAAAAAAAATTTGGTTGAGTTTGGCCTTTGTCGGCCCTTTTGATGCCTTCAAGAACTTGTCAGCAATTTTGATGATTCTTGGAACCACCAAAACCTCCGACTAGTTCTAGTTCCCTATCTTACCCATAATGTTGACATATGAATTAGTTATTTTTTTTAGGTAAGTGATTCATCAGTAGATTTGGTCATTCCTAAAACAACCAAAACCCATGACTTGGTTCTGAGTCGACCATGTAGCTCTGATAAGGTACGGAAGGACAAAAGGAAGAAGAGAAGATGGAGGTTAAAGGTTTCAGTGGTTCCTAGAACCTCTAACGAGGTTCATAATGGAGCTTGAGCCCCTGACCTCTTTCCAGTGGAGCTTTAAGCTTTGACAAACGTGAAAGGAAGAGATAGAAGCAAAGAAAAAGATAAAGGAAGCTAAATAAAGGGGTGAAAATGAAGGAAAGGAAATAGGACAAGGTGAATTTCTATACTTAGTTGATTCTAGCTCAAATGAAGTCAGTAGTTCCTGTAGTTACTAAAACCATTAAAACCCCCGACATGGTTCCAGTTTTGGGTGGCTTCTTAATTTTTGACAAGGGTCATGAGTTCTCGATGGTCGATGAAATCCTAATAACAAGGAACTAAAAAATGAAAGGAGGAAACAAAAGAAAGAAAGAAAAGGTGATGGAAGGTGGCGTCGATGGTTCCAATGGTTCTTGGAATGATTGGAACCCCTAACATGGTTCCTAGAACATCCAACATAATTTATAAAGATCCTAGAAAGCGAAAAAGGAAATGACAATCCGCTGGAAAAGAAAAGTATATGTTTTAAACACATTTTAATAGTTATTTTCACTGGCTTTCTGTGGCATTTTTGCATTTAAAGGCTCACCTAATTCTCTACATAATAGAGGATGCCATTAATGGCATCATATGGACATTACCAAGAAGTTGAGATCACCTGTACTTCTCCAAGTACTAATGGATCTTTTAAAGAATGAAATGACAGGGGAAAAGGACCAAAATATGCACGATTTCAAGTGTGGCCATGTGAAGAATGAAACAGGTGTGGATGATTTGTAAAAACTTGTTGACCACTCTTGTGATCCAAATAGAACAATGAGACTAAATGTAATTCTATATATACATGTTTTTTAGATGTAGAAGGGGTTGATCATTGAGCGAATTGGTGACCACTGACTGCATGTGTCTAGAGATGTTTCTAGGGTGTTAAATGATGTATATTACAGCTCTGTAAATGATAGAACATGTTTTGTAGTTTAGGGGAATGTGTAGTCTAGTTGGGTTTTATCTGCAGGTGTATGTCTCCATGACAAATAGATGTATTTTAGGAGAGACTTTGAACCTAGTTATTGGTTCTCTCTTGCCACACTTGTTGGCATGAATGTAATGGAAACTTGATTAATGTTGCAACATTATAATGCATTACAAAATCTTTTGTAATGGTTTTTTCTCTATTGCATGTGGGATACGTTTAGTGTTCTTCTAGATAATTAATAATGTCATTTGTAGGTTACCTTATCTTATGAGATTGTGTGTATGCAACTTTTATTCTAATACTAAACTATAGACATGTTTCTATCCTCTTTACAGGTTTGGATTTTGTTGCCCAATGGAGTAGGCACTAGTCAGATTGGTGAGAGGCCAAACATCTCATTTTAATAACTCCTATTTGCTATATGATTAGTTTATCTTCCTACTTTACCTGTTTACAAAAACTAATATTATACTTTGGATATATCTCAAGGGAGCTCCTATCAAAAAGATGTTCAAAGGTTTGTGTAGGTAGGATTTCAACTCGGTGTCATAGTCCATTTTTTTGAAAATGCATATCTTCAGTGAGTTGGTGTTAGATAAATGTATAGGGGACTGTGATACTGAGAGTGAAGGGTATAAGTGTGTATGAGAAATCAAGGGATTCATCTTTAGGAATTGAAACTGATTATACTTTTTTGTGCGCTTATATGCTTGCTTACCATCTATTGTTAGTGAGGTATAGTGAGATTGTCCTTGATTGTCATTTGGGCATGGTAATTAAAGCTTTGTTCCAATTGTTTCCATGTATTTAGACCTCAAGGGAATACCCCCTAGGTTTTGTAGAGCCTGAATAAGAAGAGGATCTGCCCTATCCTATACATTAGTCCAAAACCACCCTCTCTTTGTTGATGTATCGTTCTCCAAGTTTGTGATGCTTTGTTCCCCTTTGTGTCACTCTTGGTGATGGTGCTAGAGGAGAGGGGTTGCATTTTTAGGACCTAAAAAATGGTGATTCCACTGCGGACTAATTTAGAATTTAGTCTCATCCTGGGTTACAACAAATTAGAGGCTCTATTGGTATGAAAACCCAAAAATATCTCAACCTTGGTGGTTCTATTTGCTCCAAGGATTTCCTCATTCAGTGAAGTGGTGACTTTGCAGCTAAGTTCAAAGTTCTTGTTGCTACTTGATGCCTATTGTGGTTCATTGAAATCTTCTTCCATTCCATGCATAGTAGTAGGTTAAAGGTACATAATTATTTCTTCTTTCCTTTTCTGAAGCAAGGTTTATTGTGCAAATAATTATCTTCAGAATGAAGATGCAATCTTGTTTCAGTATGATGCATGTTTTATGATAATGGATCATTGGTTTAAAGAAGAGTCAAAATCTAAGCATTCACTTGACTCATACTGGATCAAAGGCCTGGTATGCTATGCTCCTGAACATGATCATGATTATTATAGTGATACCTCATCTAAATACATAAATAATCATGTATTTGAAATCCAAAATAAAAAATCAATTGTGCAATCCCTTGACCCATTTGAACAAGAGATTATTGACTTGATGAGTCACATAAACATGATTGACTCAAGCACCAAGCAGTCCCACATTCACTCTCCATCTACAAGTGCACAACTGATCACAATAGTAGTGTTTGATGATGAGAATAATGATTTTATTATTGGTTTCAATGAGTTAGATTCACATGTCTATGAACCTACCTCCCTTGCCCAACAATTAGAAATCCTTAGGAGGCATGGTGTTGAATTAGTTTCTCACTTTCATGATAATTTTCTTTGTACAATCAATCACCTTCCAGAAGAATGTATAATTGATGAAAGTATATGCATAGACTTGTATTATGAGACCTTCTATCCTGGTGTAAGCTAGGTTCCCTTGGAATATAAACCAAGAAGTATAAAGGTGGATTTTGAGTGGGCCAGTGTTACCCATTAACACTTGACATTTTTGTTCCACCTCCCAATATTGAAGGGGATATACTTGCAACTGACTAGTGGGTTAAATCATATGGATAACGGTATTGATGCAACACAAGATCAATTTGATTGTGTAGTTAGGAGGAAAGAAATTGATGATAGTGTAGCATAATATGACAGTTGTGCAAAAAGTAAAGATAGTGTGACCACCTATCTTCATTTGGATGGATCATCCCTTGGAAATGGTGATGATGGTGTTTTTCCAATTGACTCCTTAGCCAAAGTCAAGGTTGACAATGATATGCCTGCACTTAGTGATAACTGATCTGAGATAGATGTTGGTGTAGACATTGGTGTTCACTTTGAAGGACTTGCCATGGATGATGGTGTTGTTGTTTTGGAGGCAAGTAAGGAAGATCAATTGCAACAAATTTCTTATTCATTGGATGTGCTTCCTTGCTTTGTTGAATTTCAGGATGATGCCTACACCTTCCTTGTTGTAATGAGAAAGAAGAAAGTGAAGGTGTGCATGATATTACTACTATTCCAGGTCAAGGAGTTTTAAACCTTGGTAAATTTTTAGATCTTGGTTTGGAGTAGCTATCATATGTTGACATGGATTGCATTGAGAACATATTTTTAAGCTCATTGGTTGAGAATTCTGATGTAGAGGTGGCGTGTTCTTAATTGGATGAAGATGTTTGCTTACAAGATAGTGAAGAAAAATAATTGTAGGTCAATTTCTTAGGAGCACTGTTTTTATAGCAGGTTGTAGTGAAGGATGTAAAATAGTGAGGCAATTTGAAGATTGTGAGTCTTCACATGAAGTGCCTTAAATTTTTGATTTGTATGTTGATAATGTAGAATTGTATTTGAATCAACTCTTTGACTCAATCATGGAAGAGTGTATCAGCATTTTTGGTGCAGCTGGGTTGCAAGAGTTTGAACAATCAAATGATATTGCTCGGCTTGAGGTTGCACATGTTCTAGACACATTTCAGCTTGGTGTCCAAGGGGATATTTTGTGCATGCTACTTTGTGTGTAGATCTAGATTGCATCATGTTACCAAGGAGCTTCAAGATGAATGTTTCCATGTGGGTCAGCATGATGATAGCTCCTATTATTTGTGGTTGCCATGTCTTGATGGCAGTCACTTCATCTTCCAGTGTGATGATCTAAATAATTATAGTTTGCTTGCACATGCTTGGATAAAATTTTATTTGTTGCTGCTAGGGGATGGATGCAACTTCAACCTGAGGATGCTAAGTTTATTCTTTGAGCTTTTTTTAATAGAGGTAAGTGATTTTTAGCAACTTGTCCATGGATTAGTGCCATGGATCTTTGGTAGGGTTTGTCCTGTTAGCATGTTAAAATTTTGTTTGCAGCCATCCATCATTGTTCTTGGGCCTTCATGCCCATGGTTGTAGGTGTCACCTTATACATAGCCCATTATGTTTTCCTTTTATATTTTGGCATTGTTTTGTTTCCCCTTCCCTCCTATCCCCTTTTTTCTTCTAGTCTGCTCCCAAAGATAGTTGGATCCTCATTGTGCCTGCAAGAGGCACACATCCCTAACTAGAGCCTATGTTAGTGCCTAGATCCACCTTGCCTAAAAACTTGCAAAAATATAACAAAAAAACTTAATTTTAGCCCCCCATTGTGTTCCCTATGTGTTTGTTGGTTTCCCCTCTTTGAGTGCCTTTGTTGGCCCTTCTAATGCCTTCAAGAACTTGTCGATAGTTTTGGTGGTTCTCAAAACCACCAGAACCTCTAACTGGTTCTAGTCTCCTAGCTTACCCCCGACATCAACATATGACTTAGTTATTTTTTGAGGTAAGCAGTTCATTAGTGGTTCTGGTGGTTCCTAGAACCACCAGAACCCCTAGCTTGGTTTTGATTCGACCATTAGCTTTGACAAGGTATAGAAGGACAAAAGGACAAAGAGAAGATGGAGGTCAAAGGTTTCAATGGTTCACAAAACCTCTGATGAGGTTCTTGATGGAGCTTGATACCCCAACCTATTCCTAGTGGAGCTCTAAGCTCTGAAAAACATGAAAGGAAGAGATAGAAGCAGATAAAAAGACAAAGGAAGTTGAACAAAGGGGCAAAAATGAAGGAAAGGAAATAGGACAAGGTGAATTTCTATACTTAGTCTATTCTAGCTCAAATGAAGTTGTCAACGGTTCCAATGGTTTCGAGATGGTTCTAGTTCTGGGTGGCTTCTTAAGTTCCAACAACGTTCATGGGTTCCTGATGGTCGGCGAACCCTTGACAACAAGGAAAAAAATGAAAAGAGGAAATAAATAAAAAGAAATAAAAGGTGAAGGGAGGCAACATCAATGGTTCCAGTGGTTCCTGAAGCTAGTAGAACCCCCGATATGGTTCTTGGAACCTCTTGAATGTCCAACATAATTTAAAAAGAGACTAAAACATGGAAAAGGAAATGATGAGCCACTAGGGAAAAAAGGTATATGTTTTAAACACATTTTAATAGGTATTTTCATGGGCTCTTTGTGGTGTTTCTAGATTCAAAGGCTCACCTACTTATTTGCATAATAGATGATACTATTAATGGCATCAGATGGGAGTGACCAAGCAATTGAGATTTCTAACACTCCTCTAAGTATCAATGGATTTTCTAAAGGATGAAATGGCAAGGGCAAAGGACTAGAATGTGCATGATTTCAGGTGTGGCCATGTGAAGATGATGACATAGGCATGGACAACCTACAAAAATGTGTTGACCTGTAACATCACCCATTTCAAACATAATAAAATAATATAAGATTTCTACATCTAATATCATTATACCATTATAAAGCCTTTTAGACATTAGGTCTAGGTAAGGTTATCAAAGCATGAACTAATCAAAATAGATCCAAGCATGCTTATTATTCATAAGTGCATCATATAAAGAAGAACAATGATAAGTATCTAGTGAGCACACAACTTGCAAATTGATGCCATATAGCTTCACCATTTGTTTCCACCATAGAACAATATAAGGATATTATATTATGCATTAACTTAAACTCATTTGGTTCCAATCCATGTAAAAGAAATATCAAGGTTAATTTAACCATCTGAAGGTTAAGCTATTGTAGTCAACCTTCTCAAATCATCCTTATAGTAAAGTAAAACATATTATAGCAATTATAGTTTACTTCCAACCCCTTATGAGCAAAGAGTTATACATCTCTATAATATCATCTGGGTTCGATATCAAATTAATATTCATTACAATATCTCACAATATCTCATAATAGTGTCCTATGTCATACATATGATATTGTCATGATGATACATAATAATGAACAATTTACAAATTAAACATTTCCATTTACATCCATTTATATTCAATGCAATAATATCAGGTGTTACCGTGGCATCTCGGTGCAATCTCTCGCTCTTATCTCCTCCTTCGTAACCCAAAGATGAGAGAGCATCACAGAGGTGACTTCCACCCTACCATGAAGCGGAAGGCTTCCCCATGCTATCCAAACGAATAGCCTGATCCGTCCCGAAGAAATTAGTTCTTCAAGGCCGACATGCATGAAAATGAAAATTGGATTTAACTAATTCATTCTACCCATTACCCACAAGAAAACCTATAGATATGCAAACTATAAACCCATGTGATGATACACAACCTAAGATTCCAATCTCCAGAAAGTCTTTCGTTTGGAATTAGGTGACCACCCACTACACCATGCATGCCTCAGTTTAAAATATTATTTTATCCTAGTATCAATAATGTGTATACCTACCCAATTAATATTTATCACAATAAATATTAATTCCAATTGCAATATATAATTACAGTATGTAATTATTTATTCCATTCATAATTTACCTAATCACCTTAGGTAATTATTAATTATGTTCACAATAAATAATCATGTAAGTAAAAATCACTGTTAACAATTATCCTATGTAATTATAATTCTAGGTAACTATTAATTCCTTTCACATTTAAATATTTATCCTATGTAAATTATTAAATGTGAACTTAATAAATATTTACCATAATGTATACACTATTTAATTCCTTGGTTAATCTTAACCATACTCTTCCCGTAAAAGAAAACTAATAATGTTATTATTCTTTCTTTCTGTCAGAAAAATGAATACTCTCCAAACTTTATAATAAGCAGCTATAGGTTTGCAATTTAGGGTTAACTTTTAAAACTACACAAGAAAACCATGGAAGGCATTCACATTTGCTC
This sequence comes from Cunninghamia lanceolata, assembly GCA_027924645.1. Classification (NCBI taxonomy): domain Eukaryota; kingdom Viridiplantae; phylum Streptophyta; class Pinopsida; order Cupressales; family Cupressaceae; genus Cunninghamia; species Cunninghamia lanceolata. The sequence continues at coordinate 12,958,557 of BSBN01000503.1, read as the reverse complement.
ATGCCAAGAGGAGACAGGAAGTCGTGTGTTTCTCTGGAATCAAGAATGAAGCTCTGGTGCTCTATGTTTATTTTGAATTTTCCTTCTATAGTGTTTATTGCAGGTTAGCACAACTGGGAGTTGTTTAAGATTTCTTTTCCATTCTGTCAAGTTCCAACCAGGTGCCTTAATGGCTCTCCTGTGAATCATATTTCATAAATTTTATATCAAATAGCAGGCCCCACCATGGTTTTTCTACATTTACTTACTTTTATTTCCCCTAAAACATTGAATTTGCAGTGTTTATCAAGAGGGGTGACCTCCTTGAGGCATATCCCCCTTAGTTTATTTGTTGCATTTGGCTGGAACAACCTATATGCCAATCTGGCATGTTTTTACAAGGTTCCTCTTTTTCTATTTTAGTTTTTCTTTGCAATGATTTTCTTTACAGTAGCAAAAATTTACATTTTGTTTGGCATATACCAAATAGAAGCAAAATCTATAGAAGCTAAAGAAGATCAATGGTCTTACAAATTAAATTTTAGAAAAGTTGCTCTTTTAAACATGATAAAAACATGAAAGGAAATGGTTTGCCTTGATTTAATTATTTCATTATGTTTGAGTTTTAACATACCCATTTAGAGTAGACAACTGAAAATTCCCTTCACTATCCTCCTGCAACTTCCTCCTTTTTCCTTCTTTTCCCCTACAAATTTCGCCTTTTTGAATTCATCTTTTTAACTTTTATTCCCCCCCAGGACTGGCAAGTTCCAGGTGTTGATTTAAATAATTTTTATTGACAAGTATCCTAGAAATGGCTCTCTGGCGGAACCTAAGTCAAATCCATGCATCTAATATTCAGAAAAGGACAACTCAAGGAAGAACATTCCTAAGCAGATACAAATGTTACACCCTAAGGTTTATAGCTATTGCCAGAATTAATAATGAAACTTACAGTTGTTGCTGGAAATGTTTAAAATAATGAAGCTCAATTTATTTCCTGTTGCGATATCAGAGAAAAACATTCTTTATTCCTTTGAAAATTCCTGACGGAATGAGAAGACTAAAGCCACCAAATTCATTGGTAAAAGGGTTGAAGTATTACCCAGCGAATTCAAACTCTATAAAATATATATAGTTTACTATGCAATATTAAATTGATATTTGGATAAAAATGTATTTATATTTGAATTAAAATCAATTAATTAATAAAACAACCGCGGTAACATCTATTCAACTACAATCCTATATAATATTTTATATATATATGTGTGTGTGTGTTTATTTAATTGTGCCATACGTGTATATATATAATATATATGTATACATATGCTCACGTTATATGTATTTATACACATACACATACATATATGTATATATGTATTCAATTTCTTTTCAATAATTCAATTTGAGACCATGAAATACACATTTAACATTCAATCATTATCTATGCTAACCATAAACCCCCAATCCCATATGTATCTATACTAGTATGCTTTAGTGCATGTGTGAGTTCATGCATGGTAGCCTTAGAATAGCTAATTCCCTCTCCTCTATGATACTCTCCTGTTGAGAGAGATTGTGATGGATCCTGTCACACTCAGACATCCATTAAAGTTAGTCAATATTAATAACATGATATACACAAGTCATAACTATCCATAAACATAACATATCATAATCTATTTCAAATAATGATGTAGAAATAGTTAGCCAAATAGTTCAAGGATAGCATAAATCTCCAACATTTCATCATATGTGTCTAGTGTAATAATATAGTTGTGAAATTAATGTGCCATATACAAAATGGGTTGTGACATCCCTCCCCCTAGGAGTAGTCATCATCTCGATGATATCCAATATGTACAAAAAGCAAAACTAGAAAACATGAGGAAAGAATCGCTGCAAAACTGATCCCGCTGCACCTTACACTGGACCACTTCTCTGTTGCACAATTGAAGCTTGCACTGCTCAAGGATTCATAGGGCCTCTACCTGCACCACCCCTGGATCCTGAACTTACAAAGCCCGCCAATCCAAAATGTGAGTGGCATCAAGATGGTAAGGTTTTAGCAAAGAAACATGAAATCATCATGCAATCGAGAGAGATGGTGGTAAGGCCAATATATAGGCTACAAGATTTATCACATCCAAAACATCGAAGGGTCCCACATATCTAGGAGCTAGCTTGGCTAATTTTCCAAAAGAGATGGAACTTTTATGTGGTTTTACCTGGAGGAACACCTTGTCCCTACCACAAATGATGAAAACTCATGTTTTTATTAGTGCAACTCTTCTGTCTATCAGAAGCTTCTTTCAGTTTCCCTCTAATTAGTTTCATTTTCTCATCCATTTCTTTGAGCATTTTAGGGCCAATAATTACCCTGTCTTCTATTATATCCCAATTGACAGGGGTATGACATTTCTTGCTGTAGAGGGCTTCAAAAGGAGCCATTCCTAATGAAGATTGGTGAGATATGTTGTATGCAAATTCAACCAATGGAAGATATTCCTCCCATTTTCTCTGTTGGTCCATACAGTACATTCAGAGTAAATCTTCAACAACTTGATTAAATCGCTCTATTTGCCCATCCGTTTGCAGATGATATGCTAAATTGAAATTAAATTGAGTACCCAAAGCAACATGAAAGGTTTTCTAGAACCTAGATGTCATCCTAACATCTCAGTCAAAAATAATTTTTTCGGGTACCCCATGAAGTTTGAATATTTCTTGCACAAATCTCTTGGCCAAAGTTAGTGTTCCATTTGTCAAATTCCTAGGTATAAAATGGGATACCTTGGTTAGTTTGTCAATTACAACTAGAATTACATCATGTTTGGATTTGGACATGGGTAACCCTTGTCTGAAGTCCATACTGATCACCTGCCACTTTTGTTCTAATGTCATGTGGATACAAATATCCTGCTGGATGAACATGGTCAGCGTTTACCCACTGGCATTCCAGACACTTCTCTTTTCATACCAAGCTAGAAGTATAATGGTTTTAAGTCAACTATAAGCTTTGTTACTCTAAGATGACCTAAATAAGGAGCATTGTGAGCTTCCTCGAGAATTTTAGATCTCAATCCACAATGTCCTAGTATATACATCCTGTTATGAAACCTAAGCAAACCATCTTGCTCGAGCTTGAAACCTTCAAACTAGTGGTTAGATGTATCTTCTTCTAAAATTGATCTAACCTTTATGTAGAACTCATCATTTTGAAGTTGTTAGATATCACTTGCTCTTTGAAGGTAGACCAAAAAGTTACAATTTCCATAATGTGTCATCTTCAACTTAAGGCATCGGCTACTCTGCTCTCCTTTCCTTTGATATAGTCAATATCAAAGTCATACTCACTTAGAAATTCAAGCCATCTTCTTTGATGAGCATATAGATTTGGTTGAGTGAATATGTACTTAAGGCCTAAATGGTCGGCCTTTAACTCAAAAAGTTTACTGGAATTAGATAGTGCCTCCACATCTGTAGAGCATGCACTATGGTAGTTACTTCCATATCATGAGATGCATAATTAACCTCATAAGACTTCAGCTTCTAGGATTCATATGCTACAACTTGGTCATTCTACATACAAACCACACCTAAACCATCTCTTGAAGCATCTATTATAACTAAAAACCTCCCATTCGGATCTGGTACAATGAGAATAGGAGTGGTGGTGAATTTGTGTTTCAAAACTTAAAAATCTTTTTCACATTTGTCTGGCCACTCAAACTTCTTCCTCTTTTTCTAAAGGGTAGTGATAGGATTTACTATTTTAGAGAACCCCTCAACAAATCTTCCATAATATCATGCCAAGCCAATAAAGCTACAGTGTCATGCCCAAGCTGTTACACTTGAGAAATGAACACAAACACACCCAATTATCTATAACTGATTAACCAACTCACATAAAATTAGTTTTGAAATGCATGTACTATGATATTGATAACACCAACTAAACTTACCATCATTAACCTATCTCATAGAGTTATCTTAGTTGGGTAGTTGTTTTGATACATCATAGCTAAACCTTAAAATTTGAAGCGTAGGTTCAACATAGATAAATTGGCATAACAATAGAATGACTATATTCATCAATGCATGTTACAAACCCAATCACAATCATGACACCCGTTGTACAAAAATACTTAATCATGAGAGAAATCAGCAATAATTCTATTTGAAAGAAACCTCAAACTTGTTGATATCAACTATGAGATCAATTATCCAATTACATCAAAATGTAACTTAACATAATCATATGTATCGATACATAGTAACACTTATATATAGTGAAAGATATCATTGACCATTTCTAGAAACTAAACATACAATCCTTTTAAGGAATTCCTCCATAAATAAGATAGAAGATAAAAAGTTCATTCTCTTACCATAGTTCTCTTTGCTTTACCTTGCATTGTCATTAGCAATCTCAATTATTCCCTAAAATCCGTAACCAGATGAAATTTGCAAAACTAGATACACAATTAGTCTCTTCAGACAAATTAAATAATCATGATTACACTTCAGAATAAGATGAAAATGAACAAGACCAAGGGGCCAAACCTATGCCTTAGGGGCTCGTCAAGGATGGCCTTGCCTACATATGTGCAGAGGCTTCGTAGTTCGGGGTAACTTGACTTGCAACCACAAGGTTGACTTAAATACATAGATCCATGAAAGCAATAGTACTGGTTAAAAAAACTTGATTCATGATAAGAATTCTAAGCTCTCTTATTCGAGTCATAAGAAGGATACCACACCATTAGATGGACAAGGTAACATGACAGAACAAATTTAGAACTAGGCCATCACATGATAATTGGTTTAAAGGCAACTAGATGACTAACCATAGACAGAACTTAGGTCTCATGATTGAATAAATTATGTGATTAAGGGTAAATGACTCACTTTAATCATAATAATACTAAGAATCAAATGATAATGCTTATGATTTTTTTAAGAACAAGACTTATAAAATAATTTAAATTCCTTAAGTACAATCTAACTACTATTGATCCTTTAATATACAATACAACTAAATAATCTAACAAATTCCTTGTTCAAAGATTTGATACAACCACTAATGAAATCTTCTTATTATCTTCTTTCAAATTCAAATCTACCTCTTACCATTGTTACCAATACAAGCACACAACAATACTAAACATAATATAAATAATGTATTTATATAAATTAAATTAGTCTCCTATCTAATCTCAAACTTAATTCAATTAATTGAAATAAATTTAAGAATAAGAATAAAATGAAATAACTGGATAAAAATGATCTTGACATAAAAAACCACCCAGTAGTAAATTTATCATAGCTTTCTTGTTTCTAAATGGAATTTTAAAATTCAAGATTTTTTAGAAAGGTACGAGTAAGGGGAATAAAACTCAGAAAACAATTATAAAAATTATTTAAGAGGAGGGGGTAGTGTTTACTGCAATCATCTCTTTCCCTCAAATCCAAATTTGACCCACAAACAAGAATTATTTATTAAAAAAATGTGAAGTAAATCCTAACACAATAGTTATCTCTCTCATTCATCAATATAAACTCTCTAAAGCTGATTGATATGACATAAATTTGTACTACAATAGTTAAAAATTTATGAATGTGGTTTTGACCCACTTAAATAATATAATGAAAACATTTATAATATGATTACATATTTAATATAAATATATTTATAGAATAAATACGTTGAGGAAGTATACACGTATATATGTATGATATTTACACATTATATATATACACACAATATCTTAATTCTACCTACTCTTATTCTAAGAATCCATTTAACTACCTCCATGCTTATAAACGAACCCAAGCTTGACCATTTATCATGAATAGAGAATGATTTAATTTCTCAAAATTATTCCCTATATTTATAATGAACTATAAAACACTAAAAGATCAATGATCTGTTATTTTGTTTTAATTTTGTCATTCAAATAACTATACAATGTATAGATGTATGATCTAACAATTGTTCTTATAAACTAATCAACATAAGGGTTTTAGTTTGACCTTCTTGCACTACATGCATATTCTTGCTTCAATTTAATTGTAACATGCAACTAAATATATGAAGGATTATCTAATCATACCTATTATAATAAGGAAAATATGAAAATTCAGCTAAAACTCTTATGTAATGAATATAATTCATTTCCAACAAAGTAAACTACCAACAAAATCCTAGATTTTCAATTTTTGCTACAGCAGTAGTAAAAATATGATAAAGTTCTCAATACTTAACCAAATTTAAATCTATAAGATGTTTCAGAAAGATGAAAATAAGATGCTCATAACCCATAAACCTTTTTATAAAATATTTCCTATGTAAAGATAAATTTCATAACACAACAACAAGTTTTCATTGAAAAAAAATTCAGAAAAAACATTAAGATAAATAATGGTGAGTTTTCAAGGGAATACCTCAAGGATTTAATTGGTAAAGAATACCTCCAAATGCCCATGAAGAGAGATTCCAAAATTTCATAATGTGAGAGCTTTTGTTTTATTCAGTTGTGCGCTTCCTTTCTTGATCTACCTAGGGTTCTATTGCCCTCATGAAATTCAGAAATTTTTCACCTAAAAAGTCACTGTGGATGTTCACTTTATTTGCGTCATCAAAATAGATGTATTTCCCTTGGATAATTATCTTCAACATCACCTATGGACATTCTTGACAACCTGCAAAAATCAGAAATAAATTTGGGCTCTTCTCTTATTTTTTCCATCCTCTTTGGAGCCAAACTTCCATCTACTTATAATATCTCCTTTTCCAAGTTTCATCTTCTTCTTTTGGGATCCAATGACTCTTGGTATTCCTCATCTTACTTGTGGCATCCAATTTGGAGAAATGTGACTCTTGGGATTTCCTTTGTTTCTTTCCTTCATGACTTGGATGCTCGAAGACTCTTCATTGTCCAATCTTTGTCTTCTAACATGTAGGTGACTAGGATTTTGTCCATATGCAACTTGCCTTGTCTTCTCCTTGGAGTGTTGGAGAATTAAAATATTTATTTCATTTTCCCAAAGTTTGTGTATGATGTTGATTATAAATCTACAAGACAAACAAAAGGATAAAAGAAATAAAATATTTTTTGGTTGATGCAAGATTGCTTATGAGCCTGGATGCTCCTGTATCAAATAATTATATATAAAATTATTTCTATAGCATAATAGAATTACAAATACACTCAAATTAAACGTATAATGATACTTACACAAATGCATGCAAATGTGGAAGAAACATAATTGTAAACAAGGCACATAAAGTACTTGCATACCTGATTGAAGTAAATGATCAAAAATGCAAATCTCATACTTTGTTTCTCTTCCTGGATTCTCCTTTACCGTTAATGTCTCTTTGATATTATTATAACTAAAATCCTTTTCCTAGAGATTAGAGAAATTCAACTTACAATAATAATTAGCATAATAATTTCATGAAGATCAGCTAGTCTAATATCATTTTAAAAGAGAGATTCAAAATAAAATCTATAATCATAATTTAACTAATATAATTATTTGATCTGTCTCCAAAATATTCTTGATAAAGTTCTATCACAAAAAAATATCAATATATCTATCATTAGAGTTATTAGATAGGGTTTAGGCATCCTTACATACAGACTTCCTGAACATTTGAGGGGGTTGGCCATTCTATTATGGCTTTGATCTTAGGTGGGTTGACTAATATTCGTTCTGCTGAAATGATGTGACCCAAATAATGCACCTTCTTTTGGTAAAATGAGCACTTAGACAATTTTCCATACAAATATGTTTCCTTAAATGTTGGAGCACTATTCTCAAATGTTGTTCATCTTCCTCCTCATTCTTGGAGTAGATGAGGATGTCATCAATGAATACTATAACGAAATTGTCTAAGCAGTCTCTGAACACACTGTTCATCAAATTCATGAAGGTTGTAGGTGCATTGGCAAGGCCAAATGGAAGAACTGTAAACTCATAATGTCCATAACGAGTCTTGAAAGTAGTTTTGTGTATGTCTTCTTCCTTGATTCTTAACTAAAGGTATCTTGATTTTAAATCAATTTTATAGAACACGGTTGCACCTCTCATTTGATCAAAGAGCTCACTAATTCTTCAAAAAAGGTACCTATTTTTAATAGTCACCTTGTTGATCATTTTATAGTCAATGCACATTCGGATGGTACCATCCTTCTTCTTCACAAAGAGTACAGGTGCTCCCCAAGGTGACACACTTGGTCGAGTTAAACCCTTATCAAGCAACTCCTACAACTGAACCTTCATCTCATACAATTTAGAAGTGGTCATTTATAGGGAGCCTTTGATTGTGGTTCGGTACCAGGTAGAAGGTCAATAGAGAAGTCAAATTCCCTCCTTGGTGGTAATCTATGTAACTCTTTTGGAAACACATCTCGAAATTCTTGGAGCACTGGAAAATTATCAATGGAGGGTTCATTCTCTTCTCCCAAATCCTCTATGTGAATAGCATATAGAGTGCATCCCTTCCTTTGAGCTCTCTTTACTTGCATGGTAGAGATATGTCTAAGGCTTATGCCCCTTTAAATGCCACAAACTTTGGTTGGGATCCCAGAATCATCTCTACAAATTATTGTCTTCTCAAAGCAATTTACTATGGCTTTGTGCTAAATTAACCAATTTATTCCTAGGATCACATCATATGATCCTAAGGGAGCCACATAAAGGTTAACTTGAGTTACAAAACTTGGCAATGTCAATTAACTACAGGCTAGACATTAGTCTACCTTTCTCTCATCTCGGTTACCATACATCATTTTCTAAGAGTTAGCCATGAAACCAACTTTCCTGGGCAATCTTTCTACTACTCTAGGACCACTAAAATATTCAATAGCACTAGTATCTATAAGCACATTAACTGGAAAGCCAAAGGTTGTACCTATCAACTCAATAGGTGTGGTTTGATAATCGGCCTACCTATTATGTACTACTGCATGAATGTGGTGTTGGAAGGGTTGTTGTCAATTCCCTTCCACCTTTTCAATTGTCCTCTGAGGGCATTTATTAGCATAGTGCTCACCCCCGCAGTTAAAACATCCACCTCATGACCCTCTGGGTCCTGAATATTTCCCTTTGTCACTACTATCGATTGTCCCTTCACTGAAAGTTTTGGGTTTGGCATAAGGTTTATTTTGCTCACCCCCTTTTGCAAACTTGTTCTTATTTTTCTTATCACCAAATTGATTGCCCTTTTGATTCTTTTGTTTGGAAAATTTTGAAGGAGGTTGATTATGATATCCTTTACCTTTCTCTTTGGTTTCTCTCCTGTATTTTGTAATACTAAGAAGTTTCTGCTCTTATTTTATTGTTTTCTCAAAGGCTTCATCCATGGACTGTGGGCCATGGAGATCCACCTCTGAACAAATTTAGGGTTTTAATCCCAAGATAAACTTCCTCATATGGAAGCGTTCATCCTGCTGGTAAAGGGGAACATATTTGAGAAGTTGAATAAACTTCTCCTAGTACCGAGTTACCGAAAGATCTCCTTGTATCAGATTTTGAAACTCATTCATCTTCTTGTCAAAGTAGTGTTGTGGAAGCCATCATTTCCAAAATAGGAATAGAAAAGTATCACATCTCAAATTCTCAAGTGAAAGATGTCTCTATTTTAGCATTATCCCACCGGGTGGTTGCTTCCCCTTTTAACTGAAAGGATGTGCATACTGCTTTAGTTTCATCAGAGAGGTTACACAGTTCAAAATACCTTTCTATTTCCACTATTCATGCTTTAGCACCATCCCCTACAGCTTTACCATCAAATTTAGATGGTGAGATTTTCTTTAAATCCTTGGCCAATCCTATCTCAATTTTGGCCCTTTTGCTTCCTAGTGTGGACTCATTTTCATCTTGAATCCGTTCAGGTTGACTCCTTCTATTCACTAAGGTTTCTTGTTGTTCATCCTGATTGGGCATGGAACTAGTGGCCCTAACCTCATGCTCTAGGGCATTCATTCTAGCCCTAGTGTCTGTCAACATAGCCAAAATTTGGTCTAATTTGTCCTCTTGAACCCTCTCATCCCTTGGTTCATTTTGATTTGCACTGTAAGATGGTTCCATTATGTTCTTGGAATGGTAATTCTTGAAAGTTCATGAGTTGCATTAGAAGCAAGTAGACACAAAAGGCTCCAGAGTTTAACCCAAAGCTCTGATGCCACATGTAACAGCACCCATTTCAAACATAATAAAATAATATAAGATTTCTACATCTAATATCATTCTACCATTATAAATCCTTTTAGACATTAGGCCTAGGTAAGGTTATCAAAGCATGAACTAATCAAAATAGATCCAAGCATGCTTATTATTCATAAGTGCATCATATAAAGAAGAACAATGATAAGAATCTAGTGAGCACACAACTTGCAGATTGATGTCATATAGCTTCACCGTTTGTTTCCACCATATAACAATATAAGGATACTATATTATGCATTAACTTAAACTCATTTGGATCCAATCCATGTAAAAGAAATATCAAGGTTAATTTAACCATCTGAAGGTTAAGCTACTCTCAACCTTCTCAAATCATTCTTATAGGAAAGTAAAACATATTATAGCAATTATAGTTTACTTCCAACCCCTTATGAGCAAAGAGTCATACATCTCTAAAATATCATCTGGATTGCATATCAAATTAATATTCATTACAATATCTCACAATACCTCATAATAGTGTCCTATGTCATACATATAATTGTTGATAACTGAGAGGGGGGGGGTGAATCAGTTATCCTAAACTTTCTTTCAATTCAAACATTTAGATCCACTTAGTTATTCATTAGCATAGCAATTAATCATCCATGAAAGCATAAAGCATAAACATCAGAGCAGATAAACATCAACACATTGAACACCAAGATTTTGATGTGGAAAACCCAGTTAAGGGAAAAAACTATGGGATGATTAACCCAAGGATTATTCTCTGTTAGAAGAATAAGAAAAATGAATGGCACATGCCAATTAGGGCTCACTACCTGAGCACACTGCTCACAAAGAGGCACACTGCCTACAAGAGACACACTATCTACAAAGTGATAAGAATCACAAACTTGAACTGGAGATTGACATCTTTACCATGTCTGGATTAGTTCCATTTAAGCCCAAGATACTTCTACTCTGTCCTTCGCTCTTTTGCCACACCCTTTGAAATGAACTCACAAACCTTTATTTATACAAGGCATTGACTTAGGAACAATCATCTAAGTCGGCAATCATCCACAAGAACATTTGCAAGATGAAGAACTCATCCGGTTGGCCAGTCTGAATAAGAATATCTTCATCCGAAAGAATATCTTCAATTCCGGGCTCTAACACTAAGGCGGATAGACAACACAACCTCAACATGATCCAAGAACCTTCACAAGCTTGCCTGAATGACCAGGTACATCCGCACTTCCTCTACTCACAGGAATCTCTTCTCCTCTTCATCTGAAACTTCAAGAACACAGTCTATCGCGACTGTCAAACTGAAACAGGTTCTTTCGGACCTCCAAACTTTCTACAAACTGAGATGACACATCACAAGGACATCCCAAACACTCCTTCCAATCTACATAGTCTGACAAAGAACCTCCGGATCTCACCGGACCTTTTTGTAGCACTCTGTCCCTCCGGAGCATCTCTCGGAACCGGTTCTACTTGACCGATCACAACTTTTTCATATCTTCATGCGGACCTCTGAAATCTTAACTGGATCATCTCAAGACTCATATCTACAAACCCTTTAATCTGCATCCTCTGATCCTCAACCTATTGAGTACATTTGCCTTCTTCTCATCACTATTCTTCACTTTTCCTGATTGAGACTAATTTTCTCAATATCCTCAGCACACAGCTCATCCAAACCTTCTTACCAATGCAATATGAGTATGTTGACATCAATGACAACACTGGTTAACCTCATACTTGCAACAATCTCCCCCTTTGTCATTGATGGCAACATATGATGTGAAAAACCATCAAGACAAGAACTTCTCTTTTCTGTCACAGCTCCCCCTATCAGCAACAACTCTTCACATGTCTTCTCTTTCTTTACTACTCCCCCTTTGATCATCAACCACTTGTTTTTCACGTCTTCTCTCCCCCTTTGACATCAATGGCAAAGGGCTCATACTTGCAATTTCAACACATCAGAATCATACTAGCTGCTCCCCCTTAGTAGCAACTCCATAATATCAATCCGAATCATAAGATATGTCTGTGATATTCACCGGACTGATGCACAACAGTGCATCCTAATGCATCACCAGAGGGGCCATGACCCCTAACTTCTCCCTGAGATACTCAAAAGAGTCCTCGGGAAGAGGTTTAGTAAAGATATCTGCAATCTGATCCTTGGAGGGCACATACTCCAATCTGACTTCACCCTTGTTCACTTGTTCTCTCAAAAAGTGAAATTTGATAGATATATGCTTGGTCTTAGAATGCAATACCGGATTCTTGGAAATATTTATTGCACTTGAATTATCACAAAAAATTGTGATAGGCTCCTCATATTCTACTTTCATGTCTCTTAACATTTGCTTCATCCATAGGATTTGAGTGCAGCTGCCTGCTGCTGCAATATATTCTGCTTCAGTTGTAGACAGAGATATTGCCTCTTGTTTCTTGCTTAGCCAAGAAACCAATCTCTTTCCCAAGAAGAATGCTCCACCACTGGTGCTCTTCCGGTCATCCACATCTCCTGCCCAATCTGCATCTGTTTATGCATGAAGAGAGAAATCCTGATCTCTAGGATACCATAGGCCATACTCAACTGTCCCCTTTAGATATCTAAAAATCCTTTTGATTGCCATAACATGAGATTGTCTAGGGTCAGCCTAAAATCTTGCCACAAGACCAACAGCCTACATTATATCTGGTCTAGTCTGAGTGAGATACAATAATCCTCCAATCTTTGATCTGTACTTGGTCTGATCTGTCTTAGGAGAGTCATCATCTTTGCTCAACTTACATCCGGTTGCCATAGGAGTGTTCATTGGCTCTGAATCTTCCATTTCAAATTTTCTCAACAGTTCTTTCACATATTTGGTCTAAGAGATAAAGATACCTTTCTTTGTCTGAGTAATTTGCAGACCCAAGAAGAAATTCATTTCACCAAGAATTGACATTTCAAACTCACTTTTTATTTGATTTGCAAAGGTTTCACACAAACTATCTCTTCCTCCAAAAATAATATCATCAACAAATACTTCAACAATCAAGATATTTTCATTATCTATTTGGAAATATAGATTACTGTCAGCAGTACCTTTGTTGAAACCAATCTACACAAGATGCTTATCCAACCTTTCATACCATGCTCTTGGGGCTTGCTTCAATCCATACAGTGCTTTCTTCAACTTGTAGACCATATCATCATGATCAGACAATTGAAATCCATCCGGTTGTTCAATGTAAACTTCTTCTTCCAAATCACCATTTAGAAAGGTAGACTTGACATCCATCTGATATACCTTGAAGTCTTTGAAGGCAGCATATGCAAGAAATAATCTGACTGCTTCAATTCTTGCTACCGGAGCAAAGGTTTCTTCAAAATCAATTCCTTCTATTTGAGAGTAGCCTTTGCAAACCAATCTGGCTTTGTTTCTGATTACTTCACCAACTTCATTTAGTTTGTTCCAGAAGACCCATTTGGTTCCAATCACATTCTTGTTTCTAGGTCTGGGAACAAGATCCCAAGTGTGATTTTTCTCAATTTGCATCAACTCTTCCTCCATTGCTTTGGTCCAGTTTTCATCATTGCAAGCTTCATTTAGTGTCTTAGGTTCAATCTTTGAAATCAGATAGTATTCATTTGAATTTTGAGCAATTCTCCTCCTTGTTTGTACCCCTTTGCTTTTGTCACCAATGATCTGATCTTCAGAGTGATTTAGAGTTACATACCTTGGAATTTTGGGAGTATCTTGCACTGCTACTTCTTGATCATGCTCATTCAGACCTATCTCTTCTTCCTGATTTACCGGATCAGTCTGACTCTAACTTACCGGAGAGGATTGAGCTCCTTGAACCTGAACACCATCTTGATCATCTTCATCAAACTCATAAAATATTGAGGGCTTCTCAATTCCTTCATCAACTTTCACATTAGTACTTTCTATCATCTTTCTCAGTCTCTTATTTTAACATTGGTATGCTTTGCTTTGAGTGGAGTAACCCAAGAAAATTCCTTCATCACTTCTAGCATCAAACTTCCCTAGATCTTCATCTCTTTTAATATAACACTTGCTACCAAATACTTTGAAATATCTCACAGTAGGAGTGATGCCAAACCAAAGTTCATAGGGGGTCTTACCGGTATTGTTTCTGATTTGAACTTGATTAAGGGTGTAGACTGCAGTGCCGATAGCTTCTCTCCAAAACATCTAAGGAACATTTGCTTCCAACATCATTGTCCTGGCAGCTTCCTGGATGGTCCAGTTCTTTCTCTCAACTACTCCATTCTGTTGTGGAGTCCTAGGAGCAGATAACTGTCTCTTTATACCATGCTTCTCACAGAAGTCTATGAACTCACCGGATGTGAATTCACCACCTTTATCAGACCTCAGACACTTCAGTTTTAATCCGGTTTGACTCTCTACCATAGCTTTGAAGATTTTGAACTTTTCAAAGGCTTATGACTTCTCTTTCAGAAAGGTGACCCACATTATCCAGGAATAATCATCAATTAGTAACATGAAGTATCTATCACCTTGCAAACTCTTGACTCTTGTCGGACCACATAGATCAGTATGAACTAATTCCAATAATCCGGTAGAGGACTGATCTTTGCTTTTGAATGAAACTCTGTTCTGTTTACCTAGCTGACATTCTTTGCACAAACCATTTGTAGGTTTTACCAATTTTGGAAGATCTCTAACAGCCTAAGTATTGCTTATCCTAATGATGTTATCAAAATAAACATGACACATCCTTCTATGCCATAACCAACTCTGATCAACTTGAACAAGAAGACAACTTTTATCAGTACCAACCAAGTGAAAGATATCACCTTTAGTTTGAGTACCGGATGCAATCTCTGTTCTGGATCTTTCTAAGATTCTGCATTTTCCATCTTTGAATAAGAGATCATAACCTTTGTCCACCAACTGTCCAACACTGAGAAGATTGTGCTTCAGACCTTCAACATACAACACATTACCAGTTTTGTTTCTTCCATTAAAAGATATAGTTCCTCTTCCTTTGATTCTACCAGCTGAATTATCACCAAACTTTACCACTCCCCCTTCATATCTTTCCAACTCTAAGAACTTGTTCTTGTCACCTGTCATATGGTGAGAGCATCCACTGTCAATAACCCAATCATCCTTTTCTTGAACTTGGGCAGCCAAAGCTCTTTCTTCACCCTTATGATTGATAGATATTGGATCTTCTTCCTTGATAGCAATAAGCACCCATTCATTTCTGGATTTGTCTCCTATCTCTGATTCATCATCTGTTACTCCTTCATTATCAACTTCTTCATGAACATAATAACAATTCTTTTGAAACCTTTGTCTGTTAGAATCTGACCTTGTAGATCTTTCCATACATCTTGAGGCAAAGTGACCAATCTTATTGCAGTTGAAGCATTTAAAAGGTAATTTTCCTTCATACTTACCGGATCCTCTTGGCAGTCTTTTTGCAATGAGGGCTTCAAGTTGAGCTGTTTCTGCTTCTTCCTCTTCCATATCTTTCCTTGCTTGTTCATACCATGACAGCTTCCTTGAGGAGTTCTCTCCCAGATTGAATCTCTGTTTGCCTTTCACATAGGCACTAGCTTTGAATGCAGATTCAGTCTTGGGGTAATCATCTCCAAACTCGGTCATTTCAAATGCATCCAGTTTGCCAGCCAATTTCTCTCTTGTGACTGTTGTATGGGCTCTGAATTCATCAATGGCAGCAACCTTGATTTTGTAGGTAGCAGGAAGAGATCTTAGAATTTTGCTAACAATCTCATTTTCATCCAAAGTTCCACCAGCATTCCTGATTCCACACACCAGCTCATTTACTCTTGGCATAAAGGTAGTGATATTTTCATCATCTCTCATTTTCAATCTTTCAAATTTCCCTTTGAGACTTTGCAATCTTGCACTCTTAACAAACTCATCTCCTTCATGCAGAAGTTCCAGTTTAACCCAGATCTCATATGCAGTTGGTAGGTTAATAACATTTGAGAGTTCTGAGTCAGTCAAAGTGCTTAGAAGAGCTTCTCTGGTCTGTAGATTGTTTTCAGCATCTGTGATTTCATTCAGAGTTGTCAGACCACCCTGCGGAGGTACATAGGGTTTTGTGACCATGGATAAGTATGCCTTTCCCATACACTCCAAGTGACATTTCATGCGGCCTTTCCAGAGAGTGAAGTTGGTTCCATCAAACTTCAGACTATCCTTCTTCTATGACAACATCCTGGATCTCCTCAAGCGGTTAAGCTCTTTTCAGAGGAACTTGGCTCTGATACCAATTGATAACTGAGAGGGGGGGTGAATCAATTATCCTAAACTTTCTTTCAATTCAAACATTTAGATCCACTTAGTTATTCATTAGCATAGCAATTAATCATCCATGAAAGCATAAAGCATAAACATCAGAGCAGATAAACATCAACACATTGAACACCAAGATTTTTATGTGGAAAACCCGGTTAAGGGAAAAACCACGAGGTGATTAACCCAAGGATTATTCTTTGTTAGAAGAATAAGAAAAATGAATGGCACATGCCAATTAGGGCTCACTTCTCAAGCACACTGCTCACAAAGAGGCACACTGCCTACAAGAGACACACTATCTACAAAGTGATAAGAATCACAAACTTGAACTGGAGATTGACATCTTTACCACGTCTAGATCAGTTCCATTTAAGCCCGAGATACTTCTACTCTGTCCTTCGCTCTTTCGCTATACCACACTAATTCGTTCTTCCACACCCTTTGAAATGAACTCACAAACCTTTATTTATACAAGGCATCGACTTAGGAACAATCATCTAAGTCGGTAATCATCCACAAGAACATTCGCAAGATGAATAACTCATTCGGTCGGCCAGTTTGAATAAGAATATCTTCATCTGGAAGAATATCTTCAATTCTAGGCTCTAACACTAATGCGGACAGACAACACAACCTCAACATGATCCAAGAACCTTCACAAGCTTGCCTGAATGACCAGGTACATCTGCACTTCCTCTACTCATAGGAATCTCTTCTCCTCTTCATCCGGAACTTCAAGAACACAGTCTGTCGCGACTGTCAAACTGAAACAGGTTCTTCCGGACCTCCAAACTTTGTACAAACCGAGATGACACATTACAAGGACATCCCAAACACTCCTTCTAATCCACAGAGTCTGACAAAGCACCTCCGGATCTCACCGGACCTTTTTGTAGCACTCTGTCCCTCCGGAGCATCTCCTGGAACCAGTTCTACTTGACCGATCACAACTTTTTCATATCTTCATGCGAACCTTTGAAATCTTAACTAGATCATCTCAAGACTCATATCTACAAACCCTTTAATCCGCATCCTCTAATCCTCAACCTATTGAGTACATTTGCCTTCTTCTCATCACTGTTCTTCACTGTTCCTGATTGAGACTAATTTTCTCAATATCCTCAGCACATAGCTCATACAAACCTTCTTACCAATGCAATATGAGTATGTTGACATCAATGACAACACTGGTTAACCTCATACTTGCAACAATAACATTGTCATGATGATACACAATAATGAATAGTTTACAAATTAAACATTTCCATTTAGATCCATTCATATTCAATGCAATAATACTAGGTGTTATCGTGGCATCTGAGTGCAATCTCTTGCCCTTAGCTCCTCCTTCGTAACCCAAAGATGAGAGAGCATCACAAAGGCAACTTCCACCCTACCACAAAGCTGAAGGCTTCCCCATGTTATCCACACAAATAGCCCGACCCATCCCGAAGAAATTAGTTCTTCAAGGCCAACATGCATGAAAGTGAAAATTGGGTTTAACTAATGCATTCTACCCATTGCCCACAAGAAAACCTTTAGATATGCAAACTATAAACCCATGTGATGATACACAACCTAAGATTCTAATCTCTGGAAAGTCTTTTTCTTGGAATTAGGCCACCACCCACTATTCCATGCATGCGTCGGCTTAAAATATTTGTTTATCCTAGTAACTTGGTACTAGGAGAAGTTCATTCAACTTCTCAAATATGTTCCCCTTTACCAATAGGATGAACGCTTCCGTATGAGGAAGTTTATCTTGGGATTAAAACCCCAAATTGGTTCAGAGGTGGATCTCCATGGCCCACAGTCCATGGATGAAGCCTTTGAGAAAGCAATAAAATAAGAGCAGAAACTTCTTAGTATTGCACAATACAGGAGAGAAACCAAAGAGAAAGGTAAAGCATATCAGAATCAGCCTCCATCAATTTTTTCCAAACAAAAGAATCAAAAGGGAAATCAATTTGGTGATAAGAAAAATAAGAACAAGTTTGCAAAAGGGGGTGAGCAAAATAAACCTTATGTCAAACCCAAAACTTTTAGTGAAGGGGCAATCGATAGTAGTGACAAAGGAAAATATTCAAGACCCAGAGGGCCGAGAGGTGGATGTTTTAAATTTCATAAAGTTCCTCTTTTAAACATGATAAAAACATTAAAGGAAATTGTTCACCTTGATTTAATTATTTCATTATGTTTGAGATTTAGCATACTCGTTCAGAGTAGACAGCTGAAAATTCCCTTCACTATCCTCCTGCAACTTCCTCCTCTTTCCTTCTTTTCCCCAACAAATTTCCCCTTTTTGAATTCCTCTTTTTAACTTTTATTTCCCACCCAAGACTAGCAAGTTCCAGGGGTTGATTTAAATAATTTTTATTGACAAGTATCCTAGAAATAGCTCTTTGGCAAAACCTAAGTCAAATCCATGCATCTAATATTCAGAAAAGGAAAGCTCAAGAAAGAACATTCCTGAGCAGATATAGATGTTACACCTTGAGGTTTATAGTTGTTTCCATTTATAATGGAACTTACAGTTGTTGCTGGAAATGTTTAAAATAATGAAGCTCAATTTATTTCTTGTTTCGATATCAGAGAAAAACATTCTTTATTCCTTTGAAAATTCATAACGGAATGAGAAGACTATAGCCACCAAAGTCATTGGTAAAAAGGTTGAAGTATTACCCAACGAATTCAAACTATATAAAATATATACATTTCTCATGCAATATTAAATTAATATTTGCATGAAATGTATATATATTTAAATTTAAATCAGTTAATTAATAAAATAACCGCAGTAACATCTATTCAATTACAATCCTATATAATATATGTATGTGTATGGGTGTGTGTTTATTTAATTGTGCCATATGTGTATATATAATATATATGTATACATATGCTCACATTATATGTATTTATACACATACACATACATATATGTATATATATATATAGTATTCAATTTCTTTTCGATAATTCAATTTGAGACCATGAAATACACATTTAACATTCAATAATCATCTATGCTAACCATAAACCCCCAATCCCATATGTAGCTATACTAGTATGCTTTAGTGTGTGTGTAAGTTCATGCATGGCAGCCTTAGAATAGCTAATTCCCTCTCCTCTATAATACTCTCCCGTTGAGAGAGATTGTGATGGATCCTGTCACACTCAGACATCCATTAAAGTTAGTCAATATTAATAACATGATATAAACAAGTCATAACTATCCATAAACATAACATATCATAATCTATTTCAAATAATGATGTAGAAATAGTTAACCAAATAGTTCCAGGATAGCATAAATCTCCAGCATTTCATCATATGTGTTTAGTGTAATAATATAGTTGTTGAAATACTATGCCATATACAAAATGGATTGTGACATGACCACTCTCGTGATCTCACAAAAATAATGAGACTAAATGTAATATTATATATACATGTTTTTAATATGTAGAAGGGGTTGGTCGTTGAGCCAATTAGTGACATGTGTCTAGAGCTATTTCTAGGGTATCAAATGATGTATTTTTCAGCTCTGTAAATCATGCTTTGTAGTTTAGGGGAAGGTGTAGTCCAGTTGGGTTTTATTTGCAGGTGTATGTCTCCATGACAAATATATGTATTTTAGGAGAGCCTTTGAACCTAGTTATTGGTTCTCTCTTTCCACACTTGTTGGTATAAATATAATGGAAACTTGATTAATGTCATAACATTATAATTCGTTACAAACTCTTTTGTAATGGTCTTTTCTTTGTTGTATGTGGGATACATTTAGTGTTGTTTTGGATAATTAAGAATCTAATTTGTAGGTTACCTTATCTTACAAGATTGTGTGTATGCAACTTTTGTTCCAATGTTGAACTGCAAACCTATTTATATCCTCTTTTCAAGTTTGGATTTTTCTACCTAATGGAGTAGGTGCTAGTCAGATTGGTGAGAGGCTAGACATCTCATTTTAATAGCTCCTCCTATTATCTATAGGATTAGTTTAGCTTCCTACTCTGCATGTTTACACAAACTAATAATATACTTTGGATATATCTAAAGGGATCTCTTGTCAAATAGATGTTTCAAAGAGGTTTGTGTAGGTAGGAGTTCAACTCAATGTCACAATCCATTGTTTTGCAAATGCATATCTTAAGTGAGTTGGTGTCATATAAATGTATAGGGGACTATGATAGTGAGAGTGCAAGGTATAAGTGTGTATGAGAATTCAAGGGGATTCATCTTTAGTAATTGAAAGTGATTATACTTTTTGGTGCATTTATATGCTTGCTTACCATCTGCTATTAGTGAGGTCTAGTGAGCTTGTCCCTGACTGTCATTTGGGCATGGTAGTCAAAGCTTGGTTCCAATTGTTTCCATGTATTCAAACCTCAAGGGAATACCCCCTAGGTTTTGCAAACCCTAAAGAAGAAGAGGATTTACCCTATCCTATGCATTAGTCCAAAATGACCCTCTCTTTGTTGATGTATCGTTCTCCCTGTTTGTGATGCTTTTCCACCTTTATGTCACTCTTGGTGATGGTGCTAGAGGAGAGGGCCTACGTTTTGGGACCTAACATGAAGGATGGAATATTTAATTGGTTAGGGGGTACTTGTAGTCCATGTGGATTGCATCTTTCTTTTTAATTCATTCAGCCTTATATAGATCAAAAGGGTTAGGAAACCCCTCACAACATAAACTTGATCAAGGTGAAGGAAAGAAACTTCTTGAAAAAGCATTAAGGGAAAATTTTCCTTCATTTTATGGATACAAGGCCTCCCTAATAGAATGTTATTACTCATGTCATCCCTAAGGCCTCTCTATGATTTTACCTATGGTCATGGTCTTAAGATTGTTATACCCACTTAACTTATTATGAAAGTTAGTTGTGTTGGTCTCCCCATACCCAATCTTTTGGAGTAAAGAAAAAGGTACCACATTAATTGCAAATCCATCATCTACTATGGTCCTCTTGATGTAGTTATTGTAAACACAAATGTGTAACTACAAGGTAGGCTCACCTCTTCATGGAATCTCAACTTCAAAAGTAATTTTCCTTATATCAAAGAAGAAACATGCATCCTTCAATGTAGAATAAGGCAAATGAAAATATTTGTCCACATGGTTTATTTAAAACTTTGGCACTAGGGAAGTTATGGAAGCTAGATGACTTAGGTCTAATGCTTCAAGAAGAGTGACCCTATGAGTAGAAGAATTTCTAAAGAATATCTAAGAAGGAAATATGAGAAAAGGTCTTCTTGAGATCCTTTATTAGATCATAGGGACCCATAGGGTGAGGAAATATTTCATTTGAAGAGGTAGAAATGACCTTAGGCTCAAGTGTGAAAGTAAGCTTGGCCTCTTTGTCTATATCTAGTTAAACCAACCCTAACATCTTTGTCTTTTTTTTTTGGCCTAGGAAAGGTACCAAGTTTGGATCCCCTGTTGTGGATATCACCTTTGAAGTACTAGGAGATGGATTTGTTTGGATTTTTTATGAGTTTTGACCACCTCTAGTGTGATCAAGAAAGGGGTTCTACAAAATTTTAAGTTTTACATGATTTTGAGGGGCATTAGGCCCTTGACTAGTCTAATTAGTTAGATTAACCTAAGGAAAAAGGAGCATGTCCATAAATAATTACTTTTGTTCCTCAGGGAACTATTGGATGAACTTATAATATGCTATGTGCATGGAAACGGAGGACCAAAAGGGGATCAAAAGTGGCCACTTTTTTCTTGAAATCAGTAAAAGTTGACCTTGGATGAGAAATTCAAGATAGCCACACTCAAGGGGCGGGGGCCCTGGCTCGATTGGCCAAAAAATTTTGTTGTGGTAAAGAAGGTCATGAGGTCTAGTCCCCCCTTGTCCTCGTGGTACCGGAGGGCGTGTCGTGCCAGCGTCACCAGTCACGTGAAAAAAGTTTATCAGGCACACTGCAGTTTATAGGGGGGCTACCTGATTCCTACAGTCTAAAAAAAAAGATAGCCACACTCAAAATTTTAATATGTGATAAGAACAAGATTAGTAGTGGTTAGAATCTAGTTTCTAAACTACTACTTTTTAAAAAATAGTAGAGATAGAGAGTCAAATAGGGGGAGCACAGTGCACACAAAGTGCTCTTGTTTTTGTCAGAAAAATATAACATAGCATTCGGTGTGCTCACCCTAAAATCTTATTTTCTTAAGTATTTCATAAATCTCTTCAGTGAAAAATTAGCTAACATCAAGTAGTTTATACGTAACTTTTTTGCTAATTTTTAAATGAATATATGATTTTTTCTAATTTTCAAAGTGGACACATCCTAAAAACAAAAATAAAAAAGAGCATGCTCCCCCCTTAATATTTTGAAAACTAATCAAAAATCTTTTTTTAATCTGTATAGAATAGAGTCTAGAATGTAAAAATCTAATTTGTTTTAAATTTGGATGAACGGATAAAAAATGATACCAAAAATGTTATACATAGTTTTTAGACAAAAAATGAAGAGACTAGCAAAAGAAATTGAAGATGGAAACCTTAATGTTTTCATATTTTAGAAAAAAATACATGGTTAGAAAGGTAATAGAGAGCTTGAAGTCATTGTGGTATTTTTTTAGATTAACATCAAAAAATGTACAAATCTAATGAAGAGCACCTCGATGTTTACTTGTTTTTGTAAAACACGTATTTGGGTGTGTGACATGTAGGTCCAACTCTTTGGGTTGGATGTGTTGGTGTAATTAAATATTTAATTACACTTTAATAAGTTTACATAGGGCTTACTTTTAGTCTTAGGTTATTATTAAGTCATATTAAGTTTTTATTTAACTTGCAAATATAAAATCAAGTTGTCACATGTAATTCATTAATCTTTTTCATTAATTGCATCCATTTATTTTGCAAATTGCTCTCTTATATTATTTTTCTATGTAGAAAGTTAATCTTTGGCTTGTAGAAGATTCTGGTGTTTCATGTTTATCATAAACTTTAACATGGTATCAGAGTGGATCTACAGCCGCCTTCTCAAATCTGGGAAAATTTTGCATAGTCTTTTGTTGGGTACTTTTTTTATTAAAATCGTCATTTTCATTGAATCCGGAGCATCTGGAAAAGGCAGATTTATCTTTTGTTTGGCTAATTTTGGTCTATGGAAACCAGATCTGTGAAGGTTTCAAGAGTGCCTTTTTTTAGATCTAGAGGGGAGCAGCAGTTTAGGAGTGTTTTTGGTCAAAATCATTGTCACCAACGTGCTCATAAGGGTTTAAAACCTTAGGAACGCCTGTCAATTCATCTAATTTTGCCTCAGGAGCCAAAAAAGCATTTTTTTTTGTTACAGGGTCGTATGGCACCTATATGGCCTCTGTAAAAATAATTTAAAAAATTTGACCCACAGGCCAGGGCCGGCCTGCGGACCCCATTTTTGTCCACGAATAGGGCTACGTCGGCCGCCCTATGCCAGCTTCTGCCGCCTCTGCTGGATTTCGTCACCTCCACCGGTTATCTCCACCCCAGTGCCATTCAACAGTAGCCCTCAGTGCCCAGCAGCAGGTCGCCCATGCGACTAGGCCCTTAGCAAAAGGGGGCTTTTTTTTGCCCTTCAAACCCTTAAGGAGTAGTTTTGCGAAATTGGCGATAACTTGGGCATACGGTGTCCAAATTTCACAAACGAATAGACATTGGAAAGTTGATTCCATGCTCTACGTTGTGGTCTACTTATTTTTTCTAGAAAAATTCATCAGGTACTTGATTTTTTTGTTTGAAGTAATTTTTTTTCTAAGCTTTTTTTGGAAAAAGTGCATGCAAGTGGCCAATTGTTTTTGCATAAGGGGGAATATTCTTGCATTGTGAGGGGTATATTGTTGTTCTTTGTATTTTTTCTGTTCACACATCATGGATTAACCCAAAATTTCTCCCCTTACCCCATACAATTATCGTGGGTGGAAAAAAGCAATAGAGATCCATCTGAAGAAATTGGGGTTATACAGAGTGACTATGTGCTTAGAAACTAAACTTACAGGGGCTGCTAAAAAGAGGAAATGGTTTAATAGGTGTGATAAGGCCTTTGGTACATTATGTCAGTTGATTTCACCTGATCTACTCTTTCATGTTGATTCTTGCACAACACCAAATGAAGTATGGGCCCAATTAGAGCTTTTGTTTGGCAAGCAGGATACTTTGAGGAGTTTTTAGTTGGAGAATGAGCTTATTGGTCTAAATCCTATAGATTTTGATAGTATCCAGGACTTATTCACCAAACTCAAATCCCTCAGATTGTAGCTCAAACAGTGTGGTATTCAAAAAGAGGACATCCAGTTGATTCTCTCCATACTTGCTAAACTTGGTTCAGATTACTCTATTTTTGTCTCCACCTTCTATGCTACCATGGATACTCTTGGAACTAAATTCACAATGCCGTCACTTGATGACTTTGCTACATCACTCACTAGGGAGCAAGCAAAATTGGTTCAGATGGGCACATTGAAGTCTACAAAGCCTCAGGCACTTCTTGCAAGTCAAGGCACCAAAGATGAAAAGGCTTCAAGTGGTAAGGAAAAGAAATAGAAACCCAAACATCAAGAGCAAGGCAAGGAGTCTACTTCACATGCACCTCCTGTTTCATCTTCATCCATCAAAAAGGAGCAATCCAAGGAGATACCCACATGCAACCATTGCAAGAAACGTGGGCATGATGATACTGTTTGCTACCGCAAGCAAATAGATGAGCTAAAGAATCTTGTTAAGAAACTCAGTGTTGGTTCTCCTTCATCTTTGATTTCTAGTTCATCCTCTTCTACTCCTTCAACACATCAGTTAGGATCTACTGAGACAGGACATGCAAGTATTGCTAATGGAGTTGACAAATACAAAGGTAAGGCCTTTGTGCCACTACATCTCATAGATTAGGTAAATGGCTTATTGATTCAGGAGCCTCTCACCACATGGCTTCCCCTTTGTCTATGTTTTCTACTTTTGAGCCTTGTGATATGCCACCAATCTTGATGGGTAATAATAATTACATGAAGGTGATAGGAAAGGGATCTATTGATATTGGAGGGGGTACTTTTCATGATGTATTTTGTGCACCTTCCTTATCACATAATCTACTTTCCATCTATCAGATTATTCATAGTGGTGTAGGGAAAACTGTAGAATTCACACCTGATCTAGTTATCATTAGAGATATGGAGACCACAGAGATTCTTTCTACTAGGTTGGTTGATCATGCATCTCAGTTATAGACCTTTTTTTATTTTTCTCCAGATGATGGTTCAGATCCTTTGACTATTGCTCACACTTCTTGTGTGAATATTACTTCTGAGAAGAAGTTTAGGTATTTGACTCATAGTTTTCTTGCTACTGATTCATTTTTACATCATAGTTCCCTTCATTCTTCTCCTCCACATCTTATTTCTATTGAGATTGATGCTTCCTTGGTTGAGTAGGATGATGATACTCTTGAAGGCTTGCAATCCCTCTTTGCTGACAATACTAGCACTGCTATTGTCAATCATATTCTATTTTTGGAGACACTTGATTCTGAGCTTCCATGTTTTCTTCAGTTGTCACCTTCATGGATTCAATAGGTTGTTCCTGACTTTGTTGTGGCATCTTCATATTTTGGCATGTGGACACTCATCCCGTCTTCAAAGACATTCATCTTGAGGCCACCTACTTCACAGGTTCTTCAATATTCACAGGTTGTTCTATTTCTTTCTAATGGAAGAAATGTGATTTGCCATAAGTGGATTGGCTTTTACATTCGTGTTCGAGCATCCTCTTCTGCTTCTGGAGATTCTACAGTGCTGGAGGATTTTGTTGCCTCTATCTTTCCCTCTTATGGGGGACTCATGATTATATTCTTGTCATGGATTCGGTTCTTGGGGGGTCTTAGTTGGAGCCCTTCTTCCATCACTAGTACATATTTATTTGCATGTTTTTTACACATTTTTTCTCTCTTTTGGAGAGGGTTTTTTCCTACAGGGTTTTTCTCCTTTTCTCCACCATTATGAGAGATTGTTGTTGTTCATGGGTACCTAACATGGCCTTATAGCCAGGACCCATTCTTGCATTAGTTGCATGCTTTTAATTTCTCCCTAAGTTGCACTTATGGGGGTGTTGGTGTAATTAAATATTTAATTACACTTTAATAAGATTACTTAGGGCTTATTTTTAGTCTTATGTTATTATTAAGTCATATTAGGTTTTTATTTAACTTGCAAATATAAAAGCAAGTTGTCACATGTAATTCATTAATCTTTTTCATTAATTGCATCCATTTATTGTGCAAATTTCTCTCTTGTGTTATTTTTCTCTGTAGAAGGTTAATCTTTGGCTTGTAGAAGATTCTGGTGTTTTAGGTTTATCATAAACTTCAACAGGATGTCCAAGGCAAATCCAACCCTATGGGTTGGAATTTCCTCGTGCAAGTTATAATACATACACGTTATAAAATGCTTATATAATGCGTAATCATTTTGGTTTACCTAAAAAATAGAGCAACAGTCTACAAATAGGTGAAACACGTGATTTTGGACCCACATGCTCTATTTATTCTTGTGCACTACATGTTCTCAATATACAATAACAATTTCACACTTTTGAGGAATTACAATCATTATTTGACTAATCTATCTCACTTTTTCTTCTTGTATTGACATACAAGCTTCTAATTTCATATTTTTAAATTGAATTTGATATTATAAATCATTGTTTTCATATTTTGAGGAATTTGAATCTATATTTGACAAAACTTACATTTTTTTGTCTTGCACTAACATAAAACATTCTATTTGCATGTTCTATTTGAATTTGATAAATTATCAATCATTATTTTCATAATTTTGACAAATTATGTTAGATTGATATAGAATTCAACATCATGCCAAGGAAATGAGCAAAAACTCAAACATTGGAGGAGCGTGAAGCCAAGAATGCGAAGAAAAGAGAATGAATGAGACAAATTCATGAAAATAAGAAATTGAACTCCATAGATGAAGATATATCATCTTTTCCAATTCAATTAGATTCTTAAGCATCTATTGGAGCCATAAATGAGAAGAATTTGGAGAAATAAAGGCAACAAATACAAACAAATTATGTAATTAAAAAATTAAGTCCTACAGTTGAAGGTACACCATCTTTGCCATCTCAATTTGATATTGTAGAAAATCCTCAATCATTGATTGAATTAATAAATAGTGAAACAATCAATGATGATGCAATTTCAAATATAAGTTTAGATGTTACACCAATTGATCAATACAATTCAAATATAACTTGCAATTTCAAATATCATTTAAATATGCAGGAGCCGTGTTCATGTGTGTTCTTTAAGATTCTTTATCTTCTAGTTAGAGAATCTGCAAGTGGATTGTTATCACCCTTGATCCATTCAATCTCAAAATCATAACTAGTGAAATCAAGATACCACCTTGCAATTTTGCCATGAGCAATGTCTTTGTTGGGTTTTTTGCTGAGAAGAGACCGCATTGGCTGGCTGTCTGTTTTAACAATAAAATGTACTGGCTTGAGGAAAATTTTGAACTTTTCAATTCCTTTTTTAACAGCCAAGATTTCTTTTTCATAGATAGTGTATCTACATTCAGTATCTGTGAATGTACCAGATCTATAGCCATAGATGTAGGCTTCCTTCAGTGGAATTTCCTGTAACAGCACAGCACCCCAGACATCATCAGAAGCATCAGTGAATAAAATCAAATCAAAACCTTCTTCTGGTAGATGTAAAGTAGGTAAATACTGGCATTTTTGTTTTATCCGCCGGACAATGTTAGTGAGTTCATCTGTCCAGGGCTTTGCTCCTTCTTTCAACTGGGCTTGCAATTTCTTTCTGTCTTTTGCTAGTCCATTATAGAAGGGACTCACATAATTCAAGCAACCAAGAAACCTTTGTATCTGCTTTGTATTTGACAAAATATCTGGAAATTCTGAAATATGTTTTAATATATGGGGTTGGAGTTTTATCTTGCCATTTGACAGAACCAATCCCAAAAAATCAATCTCTTGTTTACCAATAACCATTTTTTTGGCAGACAGACATATTCCATTTTCTTTGATGGCATTATACAAAGATTCAAGGTGTTTCAAATGCTGTGATTCATCTTCAGAATAGACAATTATATGATCTATATATACTGAACAGAAATCTTTTAAACTTCTGAGTGCTTTATCCATCCTTCTTTGGAAATATGCAGGAGCTGTTTTTAAACCAAAAGGCATAACATTCCATTCATAGAGTCCTTGAGGGACAGAGAAAGCAGTTTTATACCTGTCTTCTTCTTTGACTTTCATTTGCCAGAAACCTGATTTGCAATCAAACTTGGAGAAGACCTTCTTTGATGCTGCTCTCATAATTAGATCAGTACTGAATGGAATTGGATAATTAAATGGTAAAATGATGTCATTCAAAGGCTTATAATTGATACAAAACCTTTTCTTTCCCCTGATTTGTTCTGCTCTTTTATTTACCAGGAAAGCAGGACAGCTAAATGGACTTTTACTGTCTCGGATGAATTTACCATCAATGAGCTCTCGTAAGTGCTCATCTATTTCTTTTACCTCACTTGGACTCATCAAATATGCAGGTTCAAAAGGAATGATAGATGTACACTCAGGTTTTAACCTGATTTCACATTCTTCATGGTCTTTAGTCCAGAACTGTAAAGGATTTAGGCTGCAACAATCTTTTTCAAACTTAGCCTTGACAGGTTCTAATAACAGAGGTAAATGAGGTCCTTGGAACTTAAGGGATTCTTTTTGCTTCTTTGCTTTTTCAGACAATTTGTGGGTAACAATCTTCAGAGATGGAATTTTTACAGGGCCATCTGTATGCCTTAGAGTGATCTCATGGATTCTTAAAATGAAAGGCTGATACTTTGTGAGGAAAGTATATCCTAACAAGACATCTTCTCTGAGACTATCAAGTTCAATCAGATCAACCACAAATTGTTTACCTTGAATATCTATCCTGACATCTTGTGCAAACCTGCCCATTTTTAATTCATCACCATTGATAGCATATCCAGTAGGAAGGTCTGATTTTTCTTTCCAGAATTCAGGAGGTATGGCACCAATCTTGGCAAAACTTCTGGAAGAACCAGAATCAACAAAAGCATCAAGAGTTATTGGCTTATATCCTGGAAAACAAAGGTTAGTCCTGATATAAGTGCAATTTTCGACCATATATAAAGCTTTTGCATGTTCACTCAGCAGCTCTGGTTCAGATTCAGACTGGGATACTGGATTAGCTGCAGCTTTGGCTTTTGTCAAAAGTTCTAAAATATCCCCCACCTGAGAAGAAAGTGTTTTGAGGGTTTTATTGTGGAGAGCAGATTCGCGGGAGAGGATATCAACTGCTTCGTGACAACGATCAACTTTAAGACATAAGGTGTCAATGCTACGACCAAGGGACCGGGAGGTAGAGCGACCATGCTTAGACGGAGAAGAGTGACGGCGTTGGATGTAGACTTATGAGAAGAAGACCAGCTGGGGATGGTATAACCATGAGAGGTACAAGATGCACGAGGAGGTGGAGAAGGAGAACTGGAAGAATAATGCTTAGAGGGGTGTTTAAGTTTGCGGAGGAGAGCCTCTTTCTCCTTGGTCCAAGCTTTCAGATCCTTCACCTGTCTTTGGGCAGCACCTTTCTTATCAGCTAAGGAACCAGGCATATGATAAGGATCTTTTGCTTTGGCCATGCTGATCTTAAACTCAAGATCTTTCAAAGTCTTTTTCAAGGACTTTGTCACTGTTCTATCATCTGAAGAATGATCACTTTCTGATGAAGCAGGCATGGAACTAGAAGATGGAAGCTTTTTATGCTTGTCTTTTGCCATAGAATATTGGTCAGGCAAAATTTCTATTAATTCAAACAATCCATCATTAGTCCGATCAAGCACTTCAGAAGAATGAAGAATTTGCCAAGCACCTGATCTAAACTGCTCATCAAACATAGCATAAACCTTATTATCCTTCTGATATTTTTTAGGGCAATCTGTGGCATAGTGAGGACCTTTACATATGAAGCACTGCACAGACCTTTTCTGACCCTTCTGAAACCTATTTTTCTTGAATAAATACTTTGGAGGTTTGCGATTCTTAAAAGAATTCTTATTGACAGGTGCAAACCTATACTTCTTTCTATGGAAAGACTTATTTTTATATTTATGTTTTCTATGATCATCATTGTCACCAGAAAATTTACATTTTTTACATGAGCAATGCTTTCCACAGGAATTTCTGCTAAACTTTCTGAGAGACTTGAATTCTTTCAGCTGGCTGTGAGGCGGCTGATTGCAATAATCCTGGAGATTACATGAGGAATTGAATTGATCTTTATTGTCACTTAAGGTTTTCATTAAACATCCTTTTTCTACCTTATGGGTGACTAACTGTCTCAATTCTATGAAGCCATGTGCACCAATATTGGATTTATACTTTTCTGTCACATATTCTTCTACATAAGCTCCTAGACCACAGGGAAGAGAGTTCAAATAGAACTTCTTAGTAGTAGTATCATAGTATTTGCCTGCAGCAATCATGTATTTTTCAAATACTAGATTATACTTATGTAATTTCCCTAAGTCTTTTAATTGCAAAGAGTATAAAATTCTTTCAGCTTCATGTACTTCATTTTTCCTGTTGCCACTGAACAAGCCAACTAAATACAGTTTCAAAGTTGCAAAACCTTCAGCAGAAATATCATTACGGCCCATGTCCTTCTCTTTAACATACTCATCTCCATCTGCATCAATAGAAATTATTCCATTATCGGGGAGTGAGTTCCACCAATTTCTCAATTTACCTGACATAAGTCTGACTGCATAAAGGACTTTGTTAGCTTCAGACCAAACAGTGCCTCTGGTGTCAAAGAAATTTTCTAGTGTGTCACACCATGTACAAATTGTGTCATATGGATCTAGAATTTTATCTATGTTGAGAATATAGCCTGATGTGGCATAGGCTCTCATGTTTTCTGGCTGGGAATTCTCAGATAGGACGTCTTTCATCTCTATATCAAAATTGTCATCAACAATAGTTTTGTATAGGGGTTCCCAATCTTCTGCTATCTCAATCATAGGTAGACTATCTTCTTGCTCAGAATTTGATTCTGGTTCAGACATTACAAGAGAAATAGTTTCATAAACTTCTTCATCAGAGGAGTTCATTGCAGCAGCTGGTTCATCCATGTACACAGGTTCAGTGACTTCTAAATCATTCTCTTTTAACCAATCTTTTAATCCTTCACTTACTTGAAGCATATGTTCCTTTTGTTTGGGAAGGACTATTTTAGCAGGCATTGGAGGGTTATGACTTCTGCGTGTGACCACTGGTGTTTCTTCGTCAATTTCTTCAGTAAACAGAATACTTTTCTTTCTTTGTATTCTTGGTCTAGGTTTTGGTTCAGACTTCTGGTTTTTTTGAGACTTAGCTTCAGAAGTTTCTTCTTCAGAGCTGTCAACACCTTTTTGTGATACTCTGATTTTCTTGACATACTTTCTGATTCTTTCCAAATTTCTTGAAACATTGTCAAGAAGGACCTTTTGTTCTTGGGACTGAGTATCCCTTCGGTCATCAGAAGCAGACACAGTAGAATAGATTTGACTAGCAATATTTTCAAGTCTTTCTCCAGTTGCTTGGATGCTAGTAGTCATGGTGTGGGTCTGACTAACCTGATAGCCTAATGAACCAAAATTGTTTAATGTGGAAGTACACTGTTTATCTATCCTGCTCAGAGAAGATTCAGACTTGTACTGACTATTTTGCACTTGTAACAGCCCATCATATACTGAAATAGTTCTATTCATATTCTGTTTGACATCTAATGCAATATCATCAATATTTTCAGAAGCAGTTTTCATCCATGCAGAATGCCAGTTTCTTTGGGCTTCTGAATTCTTCTGTTTAATCCCTATTTTAGGATGGACTTTGGCTTCATACCTCCCCATTGTTCTATCGTCTGGGTTAACCATCTGATAACTGTCTTCTGTTGGCCATCTACCAGGTGTATAACTAACCAGTTCTGTAGCAGTAGAAGAATCTAATTGGGCAGCACACTTTGTTCTCCTGTCAGATCCATGTCGAGGTAGGTGTTCTCTCATCATGCTTGCATGTTCACCTAATTTTGCTATTTTAGGACCTTTTCCTTTTCTATCTGTTTCATCATGTTTTGGGGCAAGATGTAATCTATCGCTGACTCTTTTAGCTAATTCATCTATTTGGTCAGGATGTTGGCCAGATATTCTTTGTGATCTAGAAAAGGATGATCTGCCAGGAACAAATCTTTTAGAAGTAGAACCAGAGGTAGAGGCTTCTTCTGGATTATAGTCAACAAAAGGTTTTCTATTTGAGGAAGCATAAGAATGTGCCATTGAACGACTGCGAGCTAGAGGCTGGGCACGAGCTTGGGATTCATCAATAATAGGTTGTTCTAGTAAGGTTTGGCCAGGAATTGCTTGCAGAGCAATAGTACCAACTCTTCGAGATTGCATTAGAGGTCTATCTGAAAAGCGATTACGCTGGATGGGAAGATTAGCAAATTGTGGCTTCTGTCTATCTAATAACTGTTCGATAATCGAGAAACCAACTTCGAAACCAGTAGGATCTATGAATCTTCCATAATCTAATAGATTGGAAGAACCTTTTGGGAAAGATACCCCCGTCGACAAAGAGACAGGAGGTGACACGGTATTCATGATCCTATATATGCACCTGCCACCAATCGTGGTGTAGACAGAACCAGGCATTAAGGACACACCTTTGACTTGCAGTAATAGACAAAAAGCTGAAGAAATAAATTTATCAGACAAACTAAGAGTAAAGTTGGGTTGGACAGACAAGACTCCATCTCCTTTTTCGGCACTGAGGATCCCACGGAATTGAGCTACTACGGCTTGATCCTAGATCTGGCATCTGGTGTCTATTAAAGTGGCAAAGAACTCGGCACCTATATTATAGTTGAAATGAGGATGGACAATCAAGTCAACATGAGGGAAATGAACATGGAAGAAGCCTTTACTTCTCCATCGATCAACATCTTCAGGGACTAAAAAAGGAAGATAAATTGGGCAAATACCAGTTCCAGATACTAATAAATTGATTTCACTTTGGCGGACTGAATCACACACTTTTGCTTTGATTCCCTTTTCAGGATAAAAGGTATTAATTTTGACATCAGGAAATTTAAAGTTGCCTTTATCATCAACTACATGCGTATTGCCATCTTGAAAATAATTGTGTAAAATATCAGACAGAGCGGAACTTGCGTCCATAGATCGTCTTAAAGCCATAGGTGAGAAAATATAACTTACTGGTGACTCTGTTCCTGCTATTCCCTGCTACTTTCTTCGACTGACTGCCCTTCACACGGCACTATCGTTCGGCCTTCAACAATGGGTCTTACTGCGATCCTCCACAGGTACTACAGCACGCTACTAAGTAGTATAGTTCAGCAATATAATTCACCCGGGGCAAAAAGAAGATAAAGAACACACATGAACTTGGCTCTGATACCAATAAATATTCACAATGTCTATATATTATGTAATTTGGCCAAAGATTACAACATGATTACAACATTACACATGAACTTATATTAGACAAAAAAGGGTTTAGGGAGAAATTAAGGAGTCCAGTTCTGCAAGAGTATGCTCTTGTTCTGCGCTTCGAGCGATCTGAACAATCAGAAATTCAGAAATTGTTATATGTAATAATGTTGTAATCATGTTGTAATCTTTGGTATCAGAAATTCAGAAATATAATTCACCCAGGGCAAAAAGAAGATAAAGAACACACATGAACTTGGCTCTGATACCAATAAATATCCCATGCTATTGTTAAGATTCTAGATTGTCACTAGCTCTTGTTCCAATATTCACATGACATTGTGAATATTGGAACAGACTAAAGAACACACATGAACTTGGCTCTGATACCAATAAATATTCACAATGTCTATATATTATGTAATTTGGCCAAAGATTACAACATGATTACAACATTACAACATATAACAATTTCTGAATTTCTGATTGTTCAGATCGCTCGAAGCGCAGAACAAGAGCATACTCTTGCAGAACTGGACTCCTTAATTTCTCCCTAAACCCTTTTTTTGTCTAAAAACCCATGCCTTGAAAGAACTTCGAAGGCCTTATTTATACAAAAAATCGGAAGCCAAAACAATAAATCAACTTTGAGTTCCGACCATAGAAACAAGACACGCGTCTCAACACTGTAGAAAGTGGAGACCAAAGGAATCACATGAAAGACACCGCATGTGAGTACGGCCCACTTTACACCTGAAAGTAGCTACGGGAATCATGCTTTTTGAGATAGGGTTGCATCCTATTGTCAGATATTAACGTGGCTGACGTCACGGCACAGACAAGCCCATGTGCTAACTATCATCTGTTTGATATCCATCACTGTCATTGTCGGAAGAATCAAGTACTGGTGGAGCAGGTGGTAGGTCTGGCTCATCATAATTGTAGTCAAGATCTATTGGTGGAAGTAAATCCATCTTGAGAGGTTGAAAGGCAATTTGTAGATCATCATCTCTTTGATTGAAAGTATAGATTATCTTGGTAATTTGATCAGGAGATGCGAAATCTATTTCAGTTCTGGCAGCAACTAATGCTGGAAACAACACAACTTCTAAGTTCTCCAGATGAGCTTGTGGGAACCAGTCCATGGTAAGAGGATAATATTTAACCCGTGGTAGAGCATAATTGAATCTCATTTGTAAATAACCAGAGGGGCCACTCATTCCTTCTTCTATTGCCCAAGCAAAATTTCTTTGAAGAAGATTAAAAAATTCCTTCATGTCATCTTGGAGAATCTTGCCATAATATCCCAGAAACAGATCTGCATAATCTTCAAACTCAGTCTGCAACAGAGTAATGCTATTAATTAAACCAAACTTAACACATTTAAGAAGATTTCGTTTGATTTTTATCGGCTAGTTCATTGGAAGCATAGATGTTATACTAACATCAAACATAATGCTATTCCTGATAGCAAAGTAGATGGTAGCATCTTCAAGACCAAAATGAGACAGGAACTCAGTCTGTTGAGGGCTTGTCAAGATACCTCTATCATAATTTTCTCTGACTACAAATCTTAATTCTAAGAGCCATTTATTCAATATATGACAATCTAGGATAGAAGAAATAATCTCTGGAGGGAGTTGTGGAACCCATAGATCATTTCCAGATTCATCCTTACTGAGGAAAATTTCAACACCATCACTACGAACCAATGTATCTCCTATTTCAATCATCATGTTAGCAGGTTCTGCTAACTTAGCCATTTCTCTAGTTAGAGAATCTGCAAGTGGATTGTTATCACCCTTGATCCATTCAATCTCAAAATCATAACTAGTGAAATCAAGATACCACCTTGCAATTCTGCCATGAGCAATGTCTTTGTTGGGTTTTTTGCTGAGAAGAGACCGCATTGGCTGGCTGTCTGTTTTAACAATAAAATGTACTGGCTTGAGGAAAATTTTGAACTTTTCAATTCCTTTTTTAACAGCCAAGATTTCTTTTTCATAGATAGTGTATCTACATTCAGTATCTGTGAATGTACCAGATCTATAGCCACAGATGTGGGCTTCCTTCAGTCTGTAACAGCACAGCACCCCAGACATCATCAGAAGCATCAGTGAATAAAATCAAATCAAAACCTTCTTCTGGTAGATGTAAAGTAGGTAAATACTGGCATTTTTGTTTTATCCGCCGGACAATGTTAGTGAGTTCATCTGTCCAGGGCTTTGCTCCTTCTTTCAACTGGGCTTGCAATTTCTTTCTGTCTTTTGCTAGTCCATTATAGAAGGGACTCACATAATTCAAGCAACCAAGAAACCTTTGTATCTGCTTTGTATTTGACAAAATATCTGGAAATTCTGAAATATGTTTTAATATATGGGGTTGGAGTTTTATCTTGCCATTTGACAGAACCAATCCTAAAAAATCAATCTCTTGTTTACCAATAACCATTTTTTTGGCAGACAGACATATTCCATTTTCTTTGATGGCATTATACAAAGATTCAAGGTGTTTCAAATGCTGTGATTCATCTTCAGAATAGACAATTATATCATCTATATATACTGAACATAAATCTTGTAAACTTCTGAATGCTTTATCCATCCTTCTTTGGAAATATGCAGGAGCTGTTTTTAAACCAAAAGGCATAACATTCCATTCATAGAGTCCTTGAGGGACAGAGAAAGCAGTTTTATACCTGTCTTCTTCTTTGACTTTCATTTGCCAGAAACCTGATTTGCAATCAAACTTGGAGAAGACCTTCTTTGATGCTGCTCTCATAATTAGATCAGTACTGAATGGAATTGGATAATTAAATGGTAAAATGATGTCATTCAAAGGCTTATAATTGATACAAAACCTTTTCTTTCCCCTGATTTGTTCTGCTCTTTTATTTACCAGGAAAGCAGGACAGCTAAATGGACTTTTACTGTCTCGGATGAATTTACCATCAATGAGCTCTCGTAAGTGCTCATCTATTTCTTTTACCTCACTTGGACTCATCAAATATGCAGGTTCAAAAGGAATGACAGATGTACACTCAGGTTTTAACCTGATTTCACATTCTTCATGGTCTTTAGTCCAGAACTGTAAAGGATTTAGGCTGCAACAATCTTTTTCAAACTTAGCCTTGACAGGTTCTAATAACAGAGGTAAATGAGGTCCTTGGAACTTAAGGGATTCTTTTTGCTTCTTTGCTTTTTCAGACAATTTGTGGGTAACAATCTTCAGAGATGGAATTTTTACAGGGCCATCTGTATGCCTTAGAGTGATCTCATGGATTCTTAAAATGAAAGGCTGATACTTTGTGAGGAAAGTATATCCTAACAAGACATCTTCTCTGAGACTATCAAGTTCAATCAGATCAACCACAAATTGTTTACCTTGAATATCTATCCTGACATCTTGTGCAAACCTACCCATTTTTAATTCATCACCATTGATAGCATATCGAGTAGGAAGGTCTGATTTTTCTTTCCAGAATTCAGGAGGTATGGCACTAGTCTTGGCAAAACTTCTGGAAGAACCAGAATCAACAAAAGCATCAAGAGTTATTGGCTTATATCCTGGAAAACAAAGGTTAGTCCTGATATAAGTGCAATTTTTGACCATATATAAAGCTTTTGCATGTTCACTCAGCAGCTCTGGTTCAGATTCAGACTGGGATACTGGATTAGCTGCAGCTTCGGCTTTTGTCAAAAGTTCTAAAATATCCCCCACCTGAGAAGAAAGTGTTTTGAGGGTTTTATTGTGGAGAGCAGATTGGCGGGAGAGGATATCAACTGCTTCGTGACAACGATCAACTTTAAGACATAAGGTGTCAATGCTACGACCAAGGGACCGGGAGGTAGAGCGACCATGCTTAGACGGAGAAGAGTGACGGTGTTTGGATGTAGACTTATGAGAAGAAGACCAGCTGGGGATGGTATAACCATGAGAGGTATGGGATGCACGAGGAGGTGGAGAAGGAGAACTGGAAGAATAATGCTTAGAGGGGTGTTTAAGTTTGCGGAGGAGAGCTTCTTTCTCCTTGGTCCAAGCTTTCAGATCCTTCACCTGTCTTTGGGCAGCACCTTTCTTATCAGCTAAGTAACCAAGCATATGATAAGGATCTTTTGCTTTGGCCATGCTGATCTTAAACTCAAGATCTTTCAAAGTCTTTTTCAAGGACTTTGTCACTGTTCTATCATCTGAAGAATGATCACTTTCTGATGAAGTAGGCGTGGACCTAGAAGATGGAAGCTTTTTATGCTTGTCTTTTGCCATAGAATATTGGTCAGGCAAAATTTCTATTAATTCAAACAATCCATCATTAGTCCGATCAAGCACTTCAGAAGAATGAAGAATTTGTCAAGCACCTGATCTAAACTGCTCATCAAACATAGCATAAACCTTATTATCCTTCTGATATTTTGTAGGGCAATCTGTGGCA
Organism: Cunninghamia lanceolata; assembly: GCA_027924645.1. Classification (NCBI taxonomy): domain Eukaryota; kingdom Viridiplantae; phylum Streptophyta; class Pinopsida; order Cupressales; family Cupressaceae; genus Cunninghamia; species Cunninghamia lanceolata. The sequence continues at coordinate 12,920,094 of BSBN01000503.1, read as the reverse complement.
TAGTGAGGACCTTTACATATGAAGCACTGCACAGACCTTTTCTGACCCTTCTGAAACCTATTTTTCTTGAATAAATACTTTGGAGGTTTGCGATTCTTAAAAGAATTCTTATTGACAGGTGCAAACCTATACTTCTTTCTATGGAAAGACTTATTTTTATATTTATGTTTTCTATGATCATCATTGTCACCAGAAAATTTACATTTTTTACATGAGCAATGCTTTCCACAGGAATTTCTGCTAAACTTTCTGAGAGACTTGAATTCTTTCAGCTGGCTGTGAGGCGGCTGATTGCAATAATCCTGGAGATTACATGAGGAATTGAATTGATCTTTATTGTCACTTAAGGTTTTCATTAAACATCCTTTTTCTACCTTATGGGTGACTAACTGTCTCAATTCTATGAAGCCATGTGCACCAATATTGGATTTATACTTTTCTGTCACATATTCCTCTACATAAGCTCCTAGACCACAGGGAAGAGAGTTCAAATAGAACTTCTTAGTAGTAGTATCATAGTATTTGCCTGCAGCAATCATGTATTTTTCAAATACTAGATTATACTTATGTAATTTCCCCAAGTCTTTTAATTGCAAAGAGTATAAAATTCTTTCAGCTTCATGTACTTCATTTTTCCTGTTGCCACTGAACAAGCCAACTAAATACAGTTTCAAAGTTGCAAAACCTTCAGCAGAAATATCATTACAGCCCATGTCCTTCTCTTTAACATGCTCATCTCCATCTGCATCAGTAGAAATTATTCCATTATCGGGGAGTGAGTTCCACCAATTTCTCAATTTACCTGACATAAGTCTGACTGCATAAAGGACTTTGTTAGCTTCAGACCAAACAGTGCCTCTCGTGTCAAAGAAATTTTCTAGTGTGTCACACCATGTACAAATTGTGTCATATGGATCCAGAATTTTATCTATGTTGAGAATATAGCCTGATGTGGCATAGGCTCTCATGTTTTCTGGCTGGGAATTCTCAGATAGGACGTCTTTCATCTTTATATCAAAATTGTCATCAACAATAGTTTTGTATAGGGGTTCCCAATCTTCTGCTATCTCAATCATAGGTAGACTATCTTCTTGCTCAGAATTTGATTCTGGTTCAGACATTACAAGAGAAATAGTTTCATAAACTTCTTCATCAGAGGAGTTCATTGCAGCAGCTGGTTCATCCATGTACACAAGTTCAGTGACTTCTAAATCATTCTCTTTTAACCAATCTTTTAATCCTTCACTTACTTGAAGCATATGTTCCTTTTGTTTGGGAAGGACTATTTTAGCAGGCATTGGAGGGTTATGACTTCTGCGTGTGACCACTGGTGTTTCTTCGTCAATTTCTTCAGTAAACAGAATACTTTTCTTTCTTTGTATTCTTGGTCTAGGTTTTGGTTCAGACTTCTGGTTTTTTTGAGACTTAGCTTCAGAAGTTTCTTCTTCAGAGCTGTCAACACCTTTTTGTGATACTCTGATTTTCTTGACATACTTTCTGATTCTTTCCAAATTTCTTGAAACATTGTCAAGAAGGACCTTTTGTTCTTGGGACTGAGTATCCCTTCGGTCATCAGAAGCAGACACAGTAGAATAGATTTGACTAGCAATATTTTCAAGTCTTTCTCCAGTTGCTTGGATGCTAGTAGTCATGGTGTGGGTCTGACTAACCTGATAGACTAATGAACCAAAATTGTTTAATGTGGAAGTACACTGTTTATCTATCCTGCTCAGAGAAGATTCAGACTTGTACTGACTATTTTGCACTTGTAACAGCCCATCATATACTGAAATAGTTCTATTCATATTCTGTTTGACATCTAATGCAATATCATCAATATTTTCAGAAGCAGTTTTCATCCATGCAGAATGCCAGTTTCTTTGGGCTTCTGAATTCTTCTGTTTAATCCCTATTTTAGGATGCACTTTGGCTTCATACCTCCACATTGTTCTATCGTCTGGGTTAACCATCTGATAACTGTCTTCTGTTGGCCATCTACCAGGTGTATAACTAACCAGTTCTGTAGCAGTAGAAGAATCTAATTGGATAGCACACTTTGTTCTCCTGTCAGATCCATGTCGAGGTAGGTGTTCTCTCATCATGCTTGCATGTTCACCTAATTTTGCTATTTTAGGACCTTTTCCTTTTCTCTCTGTTTCATCATGTTTTGGGGCAAGATGTAATCTATCGCTGACTCTTTTAGCTAATTCATCTATTTGGTCAGGATGTTGGCCAGATATTCTTTGTGATCTAGAAAAGGATGATCTGCCAGGAACAAATCTTTTAGAAGTAGAACCAGAGGTAGAGGCTTCTTCTGGATTATAGTCAACAAAAGGTTTTCTATTTGAGGAAGCATAAGAATGTGCCATTGAACGACTGCGAGCTAGAGGCTGGGCACGAGCTTGGGATTCATCAATAATAGGTTGTTCTAGTAAGGTTTGGCCAGGAATTGCTTGCAGAGCAATAGTACCAACTCTTCGAGATTGCATTAGAGGTCTATCTGAAAAGCGATTACGCTGGATGGGAAGATTAGCAAATTGTGGCTTCTGTCTATCTAATAACTGTTCGATAATCGGGAAACCAACTTTGAAACCAGTAGGATCTATGAATCTGCCATAATCTAATAGATTGGAAGAACCTTTTGGTAAAGATACCCCCGTCGGCAAAGAGACAGGAGGTGACACGGTATTCATGATCCTATATATGCACCTGCCACCAATCGTGGCGTAGACAGAACCAGGCATTAAGGACACACCTTTGACTTGCAGTAATAGACAAAAAGCTGAGGAAATAAATTTATCAGACAAACTAAGAGTAAAGTTGGGTTGGACAGACAAGACTCCATCTCCTTTTTCGGCACTGAGGATCCCACGGAATTGAGCTACTACGGCTTGATCCCAGATCTGGCATCTGGTGTCTATTAAAGTGGCAAAGAACTCGGCACCTATATTATAGTTGAAATGAGGATGGACAATCAAGTCAACATGAGGGAAATGAACATGGAAGAAGCCTTTACTTCTCCATCGATCAACATCTTCAGGGACTAAAAAAGGAAGATAAATTGGGCAAATACCAGTTCCAGATACTAATAAATTGATTTCACTTTGGCGGACTGAATCACACACTTTTGCTTTGATTCCCTTTTCAGGATAAAAGGTATTAATTTTGACATCAGGAAATTTAAAGTTGCCTTTATCATCAACTACATGCGTATTGCCATCTTGAAAATAATTGTGTAAAATATCAGACAGAGTGGAACTTGCATCCATAGATCGTCTTAAAGCCATAGGTGAGAAAATATAACTTACTGGTGACTCCGTTCCCGCTATTCCCTGCTACTTTCTTCCACTGACTACCCTTCACACGGCACTATCCTTCGGCCTTCAACAATGGGTCTTACTGCGATCCTCCACAGGTACTACAGCACGCTACTACGTAGTATAGTTCAGCAATATAATTCACCCGGGGCAAAAAGAAGATAAAGAACACACATGAACTTAGTCTGTTGAGGGCTTGTCAAGATACCTCTATCATAATTTTCTCTGACTACAGATCTTAATTCTAAGAGCCATTTATTCAATATATGACAATCTAGAATAGAAGAAATAATCTCTGGAGGGAGTTGTGGAACCCATAGATCATTTCCAGATTCATCCTTACTGAGGAAAATTTCAACACCATCACTACGAACCAATGTATCTCCTATTTCAATCATCATGTTAGCAGGTTCTGCTAACTTAGCCATTTCTCTAGTTAGAGAATCTGCAAGTGGATTGTTATCACCCTTGATCCATTCAATCTCAAAATCATAGCTAGTGAAATCAAGATACCACCTTGCAATTCTGCCATGAGCAATGTCTTTGTTGGGTTTTTTGCTGAGAAGAGACCGCATTGGCTGGCTGTCTGTTTTAACAATAAAATGTACTGGCTTGAGGAAAATTTTAAACTTTTCAATTCCTTTTTTAACAGCCAAAATTTCTTTTTCATAGATAGTGTATCTACATTCAGTATCTGTGAATGTACCAGATCTATAGCCACAGATGTGGGCTTCCTTCAGTCGAATTTCCTGTAAGAGCACAGCACCCTAGACATCATCAGAAGCATCAGTGAATAAAATCAAATCAAAACCTTCTTCTGGTAGATGTAAAGTAGGTAAATACTGGCATTTTTGTTTTATCCGCCGGACAATGTTAGTGAGTTCATCTGTCTAGGGCTTTGCTCCTTCTTTCAACTGGGCTTGCAATTTCTTTCTGTCTTTTGCTAGTCCATTATAGAAGGGACTCACATAATTCAAGCAACCAAGAAACCTTTGTATCTGCTTTGTATTTGACAAAATATCTGGAAATTCTGAAATATGTTTTAATATATGGGGTTGGAGTTTTATCTTGCCATTTGACATAACCAATCCCAAAAAATCAATCTCTTGTTTACCAATAACCATTTTTTTGGCAGACAGACATATTCCATTTTCTTTGATGGCATTATACAAAGATTCAAGGTGTTTCAAATGCTGTGATTCATCTTCAAAATAGACAATTATATGATCTATATATACTGAACAGAAATCTTTTAAACTTCTGAGTGCTTTATCCATCCTTCTTTGGAAATATGCAGGAGCTGTTTTTAAACCAAAAGGCATAACATTCCATTCATAGAGTCCTTGAGGGACAGAGAAAGCAGTTTTATACCTGTCTTCTTCTTTGACTTTCATTTGCCAGAAACCTGATTTGCAATCAAACTTGGAGAAGACCTTCTTTGATGCTGCTCTCATAATTAGATCAGTACTGAATGGAATTGGATAATTAAATGGTAAAATGATGTCATTCAAAGGCTTATAATTGATACAAAACCTTTTCTTTCCCCTGATTTGTTCTGCTCTTTTATTTACCAGGAAAGCAGGACAGCTAAATGGACTTTTACTGTCTCGGATGAATTTACCATCAATGAGCTCTCGTAAGTGCTCATCTATTTCTTTTACCTCACTTGGACTCATCAAATATGCAGGTTCAAAAGGAATGACAGATGTACACTCAGGTTTTAACCTGATTTCACATTCTTCATGGTCTTTAGTCCAGAACTGTAAAGGATTTAGGCTGCAACAATCTTTTTCAAACTTAGCCTTGACAGGTTCTAATAACAGAGGTAAATGAGGTCCTTGGAACTTAAGGGATTCTTTTTGCTTCTTTGCTTTTTCAGACAATTTGTGGGTAACAATCTTCAAAGATGGAATTTTTACAGGGCCATCTGTATGCCTTAGAGTGATCTCATGGATTCTTAAAATGAAAGGCTGATACTTTGTGAGGAAAGTATATCCTAACAAGACATCTTCTCTGAGACTATCAAGTTCAATCAGATCAACCACAAATTGTTTACCTTGAATATCTATCCTGACATCTTGTGCAAACCTGCCCATTTTTAATTCATCACCATTGATAGCATATCCAGTAGGAAGGTCTGATTTTTCTTTCCAGAATTCAGGAGGTATGGCACCAGTCTTGGCAAAACTTCTGGAAGAACCAGAATCAACAAAAGCATCAAGAGTTATTGGCTTATATCTTGGAAAACAAAGGTTAGTCCTGATATAAGTGCAATTTTCGACCATATATAAAGCTTTTGCATGTTCACTCAGCAGCTCTGGTTCAGATTCAGACTGGGATACTGGATTAGCTGCAGCTTCGGCTTTTGTCAAAAGTTCTAAAATATCCCCCACCTGAGAAGAAAGTGTTTTGAGGGTTTTATTGTGGAGAGCAGATTGGCGGGAGAGGATATCAACTGCTTCGTGACAACGATCAACTTTAAGACATAAGGTGTCAATGCTACGACCAAGGGACCGGGAGGTAGAGCGACCATGCTTAGACGGAGAAGAGTGACGGCGTTTGGATGTAGACTTATGAGAAGAAGACCAGCTGGGGATGGTATAACCATGAGAGGTACGGGATGCATGAGGAGGTGGAGAAGGAGAACTGGAAGAATAATGCTTAGAGGGGTGTTTAAGTTTGCGGAGGAGAGCCTCTTTCTCCTTGGTCCAAGCTTTCAGATCCTTCACCTGTCTTTGGGCAGCACCTTTCTTATCAGCTAAGGAACCAGGCATATGATAAGGATCTTTTGCTTTGGCCATGCTGATCTTAAACTCAAGATCTTTCAAAGTCTTTTTCAAGGACTTTGTCACTGTTCTATCATCTGAAGAATGATCACTTTCTGATGAAGCAGGCGTGGAACTAGAAGATGGAAGCTTTTTATGCTTGTCTTTTGCCATAGAATATTGGTCAGGCAAAATTTCTATTAATTCAAACAATCCATCATTAGTCCGATCAAGAACTTCAGAAGAATGAACAATTTGCCAAGCACCTGATCTAAACTACTCATCAAACATAACATAAACCTTATTATCCTTCTGATATTTTTTAGGGCAATCTGTGGCATAGTGAGGACCTTTACATATGAAGCACTGTACAGACCTTTTCTGACCCTTCTGAAACCTATTTTTCTTGAATAAATACTTTGGAGGTTTGCGATTCTTAAAAGAATTCTTATTGACAGGTGCAAACCTATACTTCTTTCTATGGAAAGACTTATTTTTATATTTATGTTTTCTATGATCATCATTGTCACCAGAAAATTTACATTTTTTACATGAGCAATGCTTTCCACAGGAATTTCTGCTAAACTTTCTGAGAGACTTGAATTCTTTCAGCTGGCTGTGAGGCGGCTGATTGCAATATCCTGGAGATTACATAAGGAATTGAATTGATCTTTATTGTCACTTAAGGTTTTCATTAAACATCCTTTTTCTACCTTATGGGTGACTAACTGTCTCAATTCTATGAAGCCATGTGCACCAATATTGGATTTATACTTTTCTGTCACATATTCTTCTACATAAGCTCCTAGACCACAGGGAAGAGAGTTCAAATAGAACTTCTTAGTAGTAGTATCATAGTATTTGCCTGCAACAATCATGTATTTTTCAAATACTAGATTATACTTATGTAATTTCCCTAAGTCTTTTAATTGCAAAGAGTATAAAATTCTTTCAGCTTCATGTACTTCATTTTTCCTGTTGCCACTGAACAAGCCAACTAAATACAGTTTCAAAGTTGCAAAACCTTCAGCAGAAATATCATTACGGCCCATGTCCTTCTCTTTAACATACTCATCTCCATCTGCATCAGTAGAAATTATTCCATTATCGGGGAGTGAGTTCCACCAATTTCTCAATTTACCTGACATAAGTCTGACTGCATAAAGGACTTTGTTAGCTTCAGACCAAACAGTGCCTCTCGTGTCAAAGAAATTTTCTAGTGTGTCACACCATGTACAAATTGTGTCATATGGATCCAGAATTTTATCTATGTTGAGAATATAGCCTGATGTGGCATAGGCTCTCATGTTTTCTGGCTGGGAATTCTCAGATAGGACGTCTTTCATCTCTATATCAAAATTGTCATCAACAACAGTTTTGTATAGGGGTTCCCAATCTTCTGCTATCTCAATCATAGGTAGACTATCTTCTTGCTCAGAATTTGATTCTGGTTCAGACATTACAAGAGAAATAGTTTCATAAACTTCTTCATCAGAGGAGTTCATTGCAGCAGCTGGTTCATCCATGTACACAGGTTCAGTGACTTCTAAATCATTCTCTTTTAACCAATCTTTTAATCCTTCACTTACTTGAAGCATATGTTCCTTTTGTTTGGGAAGGACTATTTTAGCAGGCATTGGAGGGTTATGACTTCTGCGTGTGACCACTGGTGTTTCTTCATCAATTTCTCCAGTAAACAGAATACTTTTCTTTCTTTGTATTCTTGGTCTAGGTTTTGGTTCAGACTTCTAGTTTTTTTGAGACTTAGCTTCAGAAGTTTCTTCTTCAGAGCTGTCAACACCTTTTTGTGATACTCTGATTTTCTTGACATACTTTCTGATTCTTTCAAAATTTCTTGAAACATTGTCAAGAAGGACCTTTTGTTCTTGGGACTGAGTATCCCTTCAGTCATCAGAAGCAGACACAGTAGAATAGATTTGACTAGCAATATTTTCAAGTCTTTCTCCAGTTGCTTGGATGCTAGTAGTCATGGTGTGGGTTTGACTAACCTGATAGCCTAATGAACCAAAATTGTTTAATGTGGAAGTACAATGTTTATCTATCCTGCTCAGAGAAGATTCAGACTTGTACTGACTATTTTGCACTTGTAACAGCCCATCATATACTGAAATAGTTCTATTCATATTCTGTTTGACATCTAATGCAATATCATCAATATTTTCAGAAGTAGTTTTCATCCATGCAGAATGCCAGTTTCTTTGGGCTTCTGAATTCTTCTGTTTAATCCTTATTTTAGGATGTACTTTGGCTTCATACCTCCCCATTGTTCTATCGTCTGGGTTAACCATCTGATAACTGTCTTCTATTGGCCATCTACCAGGTGTATAACTAACCAGTTCTGTAGCAATAGAAGAATCTAATTGGACAGCACACTTTGTTCTCCTGTCAGATCCATGTCGAGGTAGGTGTTCTCTCATCATGCTTGCATGTTCACCTAATTTTGCTATTTTAGGACCTTTTCCTTTTCTATTTGTTTCATCATGTTTTGGGGCAAGATGTAATCTATCGCTGACTCTTTTAGCTAATTCATCTATTTGGTCAAGATGTTGGCCAAATATTCTTTGTGATCTAGAAAAGGATGATCTGCCAGGAACAAATCTTTTAGAAGTAGAACCAGAGGTAGAGGCTTCTTCTGGATTATAGTCAACAAAAAGTTTTCTATTTGAGGAAGCATAAGAATGTGCCATTGAATGACTGCGAGCTAGAGGCTGGGCACGAGCTTGGGATTCATCAATAATAGGTTGTTCTAGTAAGGTTTGGCCAGGAATTGCTTGCAGAGCAATAGTACCAACTCTTCGAGATTGCATTAGAGGTCTATCTGAAAAGCGATTACGCTGGATGGGAAGATTAGCAAATTGTGGCTTTTGTCTATCTAATAACTGTTCGATAATCGGGAAACCAACTTCGAAACCAGTAGGATCTATGAATCTGCCATAATCTAATAGATTGGAAGAACCTTTTGGGAAAGATACCCCCGTCGGCAAAGAGACAGGAGGTGACACGGTATTCATGATCCTATATATGCACCTGCCACTAATCGTGGCGTAGACAGAACCAGGCATTAAGGTCACACCTTTGACTTGCAATAATAGACAAAAAGCTAAAGAAATAAATTTATCAGACAAACTAAGAGTAAAGTTGGGTTGGACAGACAAGACTCCATCTCCTTTTTCGGCACTGAGGATCCCACGGAATTGAGCTACTACGGCTTGATCCCAGATCTGGCATCTGGTGTCTATTAAAGTGGCAAAGAACTCGGCACCTATATTATAGTTGAAATGAGGATGGACAATCAAGTCAACATGAGGGAAATGAACATGGAAGAAGCCTTTACTTCTCCATCGATCAACATCTTCAGGGACTAAAAAAGGAAGATAAATTGGGCAAATACCAGTTCCAGATACTAATAAATTGATTTCACTTTGGCGGACTGAATCACACACTTTTTCTTTGATTCCCTTTTCAGGATAAAAGGTATTAATTTTGACATCAGGAAATTTAAAGTTGCCTTTATCATCAACTACATGCGTATTGCCATCTTGAAAATAATTGTGTAAAATATCAGACAGAGCGGAACTTGCATCCATAGATCGTCTTAAAGCCATAGGTGAGAAAATATAACTTACTGGTGACTCCGTTCACGATATTCCCTGCTACTTTCTTCGACTGACTGCCCTTCACACGGCACTATCCTTTGGCCTTCAACAATGGGTCTTACTGCGATCCTCCACAGGTACTACAGCACGCTACTAAGTAGTATAGTTCAGCAATATAATTCACCCGGGGCAAAAAGAAGATAAAGAACACACATGAACTTGGCTCTGATACCAATAAATATTCAAGTTATAAAATGCTTATATAATGCGTAATCATTTTGGTTTACCTAAAAAATAGAGCAACAGTCTACAAATAGGTGAAACACGTGATTTTGGACCCACATGCTCTATTTATTCTTGTGCACTACATGTTCTCAATATACAATAACAATTTCACACTTTTGAGGAATTACAATCATTGTTTGACTAATCTATCTCACTTTTTCTTCTTGTATTGACATACAAGCTTCTAATTTCATATTTTTAAATTGAATTTGATATTATAAATCATTGTTTTCATATTTTGAGGAATTTGAATCTTTATTTGACAAAACTTACATTTTTTTGTCTTGCACTAACATAAAACATTCTATTTGCATGTTCTATTTGAATTTGATAAATTATCAATCATTATTTTCATAATTTTGACAAATTATGTTAGATTGATATAGAATTCAACATCATGCCAAGGAAATGAGCAAAAACTCAAACATTGGAGGAGCGTGAAGCCAAGAATGCGAAGAAAAGAGAATGAATGAGACAAATTCATGAAAATAAGAAATTGAACTCCATAGATGAAGATATATCATCTTTTCCAATTCAATTAGATTCTTAAGCATCTATTGGAGCCATAAATGAGAAGAATTTGGAGAAATAAAGGCAACAAATACAAACAAATTATGTAATTAAAAAATTAAGTCCTACAGTTGAAGGTACACCATCTTTGCCATCTCAATTTGATATTGTAGAAAATCCTCAATCATTGATTGAATTAATAAATAGTGAAACAATCAATGATGATGCAATTTCAAATATAAGTTTAGATGTTACACCAATTGATCAACCTATTGAAAACACACAAAATTTACCAAATTTTGAATATGAATAAAATTTATCCAATGAATCAAGTTTACGAATGAAAACATCTTCTAGAATTTTGTGTAAAAAACTAATTTTTTTTACTGAAATTGATGAGAACATTCTAAAACCAAGGACCTATAAGATTCCCCAACGTACTTGTAGAATAAATGTTAATAAAATATGAACAATATATTTTAAAAACTTAAATGATATGAGAAGATGTCAATTGTTTATTGAAATGATGAAAAATTTTAAGTTTAGACCCATCATGAAGGTTCTTCATCTCAGAACTCAAATACTAATAGTGAAAAATCTATTGTAAAAAATCTAATCAACATTTATCAAACAATGGGTTCAACATCATGCACCAAAGATAGTAATGCTACATGATGTGTAATTACATCAACTACAGTAAGTAATTAAACAAATAAATCGTATTTGATAAGGAAAACAAGTTAAGCACTAAAAACAAGTAGAAAAACACTAATAAAAATTGTTGGGAGGCATGACAAAGTTGAGAATCCAAATAGAAATGAATAATGGGCATTCTTTGGTAGATTCCCACAGGAAGATAAAGTCATAGTTGAAGCCTTAAAATCTTTAATTGAAGGATTTTGAAAAAATAACACAAAAGTATCACCTAATCAAAGAGATGTTGTAAAAAGAAGAATTAATTGTCTAAATCATGAGCCAAATCCAAAGCATTTTTGGGATGACTCAAACACAAATTTTCCCTAAATTCGTACAGAGTTATCCTCAAATAAAAATTAGTCAAAGGTGTTTTGAAATGACAAAATCTTCTTATGTTTAAATAAATCACACGCACAACTTTTTGTAGAGTCCACATTGAATTTATCGTGCATTATGATGTTTTTTGACATATGTGTGTAGCTTTGTGTAAGATATATCTGAAAACTATTTATTAATTATGATATTTTATTAAAATAATCAATTAGTTATATTATTTCGAAATAATTATTTAGATAATTTAATGCATTCTTTGCTCAAGCAAGAATTGGCAGTTACAAGTATTGTGAAGGGATAATTGGAGAATAATATTTCTTTTCAGTTTTGAATTAAGGAAGGTTAATTTTAGAATATTGGAGTGAATGGATTTCATGGTATTAATTACTCTTTCTTATTTTCACGTCGATTCTTGGAAAGAATTTGATATTTTTGCTTTTAGATTTTGAGAGGATTCTAGAAGAAAAGAAGGTAAAAAGGCACTCCTTCAAGCTAAGGTTTTAATGGACTCCTCCGGGAAGGAATAAGGGGGGAATTATGATCAAGGTTTTTGGGATATGATTTGTGGCTATCTGCACCTTTGCAATTTGATAATCATTATCTTTGGCCTTCCAACTGCCCATTTCTTCACAGTTCTTTGTATAAACAAATGTCTGTAGCAATTTTAGAACAGCATCGCTGTAAATACTCTTAGGATCACATTCATACGGGATCTGCACGTATACAAGTATATTCATGCTTAAAATAACCCTAAGCTCTGTTAATATTTTAGATTATTAAATTAAAAGTATTATTTTCCCTGATCTGCGTTTTCTCAAGTGATGGTCGGCCTAGATACTGCCACCTTCTTCCCTTTAGCTATTTTTTTTAGTAAGGTATGATATATCACAATTTTAATTAGATTTTATATGAGACATTACTCTATATTGTATCAGAGCTCAAATGGTGAAATGATATGGTTTTGTTTTGATCATCCGCTAATTGAATGTCTTTTACACGAGGTAGACTTTACAGTTTGCGAGCCTGCTCTTTGCTTGCATGCTTTACATATAGCATCATTGATTGGATATGCATTATACCCGTATCCAAGGGCATGAGTTTAGACATTTCTATATATTATTTTCTCCATACATGTTACCAGCGCATTTCCATCTATAGGCGTCAAGGTTGTGGAAATTGTTTTGATAGTTTCTCCTTCCAAAATGCTCTACCGGATGACCATACCTTGTACTGGCATTATTATGGCGAATCGGCGACGATAGATAAGATGATGGTTTATAATCTAGCTTTACCACATGTCAATTGTAATCACTTGGAAGATTGAAATCTGCAATGATGTTTTAGTTTCTTTTTCCGTAAAAACGGCACTTCATATTAAAAGTTTGACATTTATATAATTTCATCGCATACAATACCATTCTAGAAAATTACCTAGTTACTAAGTTTGGAGGCACCTCACATTCCCCCTCTAACCAGATCTTCAGCTACGTCGAGTTACAGATCAGTAAACTGGGTGATGTTTGGGAAATACCAGTGTTCTTTTTATTAAGTGATTCAGTTTCCAACTTGCCCATCCTTTTCGCTTTTTGCTTATGCAAGGGGAATGTTTATTCGTTTGTTCAAATGATTTAGTTTTCATGCTAAATATAGATTATGCATTCATTGGAAGATGGTTTGAATAGTGGTAGTATGCTAGCATTTTAGCAAAATGGAAGGCTAGTCTTAGTGTATTTGATTGTGAACTGATTTATTTTAGAACAGGAGCCGTTTCTGGAGAAAATGAAAGGATTGTACAATGGTTATAAAACCATTTTTGATGGTATCAAACCCTGTGTATTCATTATAACTATAGTATTTATGAGTCTTAATGAAATATATGATCGATTCATATTGTGTTGTTTCTTTAGTATAATGTAGATCGATGTATATACATAAATTTATATAGTATTATCAAGATTGATTGATACGAATATACATTTATGTTATGTATTGTTATCAATTTATTACAAGAAAGTTGTTCTAGGTACGGTGCAACATCAGGGAAAGACATTACATAGAATGGATATTCTGTACTTCTTGTTCAGAAGTCTATTTTTAACAAGAGACGCATTGCGTCAGGTTCCTACCATATGTTATGAATGTTATTGTAATTAAGTATTGTTAGGTGTTGTAGAAACAAGGACTGACACTTGCAAATTGGGACAAACACCTCCAATATTAAGTTTTACACATCAGTTGCATTTGCTTGAAGGTTAAAAAACTTAAACATATGTAAATGATAATAAATAAACAAAAAAAGAAGATAAATGTATTGACAGTTGACACTACCCTTGTCGTGAATACCACATCACCTGCTATTGCAGATTGGGGTCGATCATTTCTAATGAATAAAAGGACAGTAGAACCACTTTTTAAGTCCAAAAAGGAAATAGAAAACATATGAGCAGAACCCATTGCCGCAATTTCCTTGCAGATTAAGTTGGTATAATTTTCTATTCTTGGATCATGCTGGGAGCCTTGTGGGTCTGGCGGGAGTTCCCCTGTGCCCAATGCTATTTTTGTTTCATGCCCTGTTGAAAACACAATGTAGTTGTTCTAACCTCACAAATCTGATATTGAAAATCGAAAGAATTCTGGAATTTGAACAATAAGATTAAAGATGTATAATCTTAATATTGGAGACTACTGTAAACTAAAAATCCATTGAAGTACCCTTAAATAAATATGCCCACTGAGCATTGTCATGATGCAAACTTTGTATCTTTCAAGCAATCCATAAAAAGGACAGCAGTCAGTTTTCATTACATAATTACACTAATTCATAAGTGAGGGTTGTGTTCATTGCTTTACACACATGTGATTTAAGCTTTTCTATATACATATTGGATCAAAGCTACAGGTTACATATTCACAGTCAAAATGTGCATGCACAGTCACGGTACTTTTCTATATACATATTGGATCAAAGCTACATGTTACATATTCACAGCCAAAATATGCATGCACAGTCATAGTCTATCAAATTACTTAAAAACAGTTAATAACATAGTGTGACTACTAAACAGTACTAGCAGTAGAGCATTTACTAAATCAAGGTATAATAAAGAGCATAACTAAAAGATGCTCATTGTTTAACAATTTTGACAACTAGGAGAAAAATATGGTTTTTAACACTCCAGCAGCTGAAACAAATTGGACTTATGACCTTTTTTCAGATCTTAATAAAGCTAAGAGAGTTTTTACAACACTATGAAGTGCTTGACTAGCCCTCAACTCCACTTAATTAGTTTTCTATTGAATTTACCGTGGTGCGCCTCTTCAGACCCAAAATTATACCCCACGATGGCCATTCTGTCATGAATAGTTCAATTGGGATTTTTGTGAAGCTACACCACCCATTGGAGGTCTGAGAAGAAAATGAAAGATACATTGGCTCCCATCATGTCTAGTATTGTGTCATGGATAGGTCCAGCGAATGAAAGGTATAGAGAATAGCGTACATCAAAATGCTAAGGTCCTGAAAGAGTTAAGGTAAGGAAAAGACTTTAGTTAGGCAGGGTAAAATTCTATGTCCAAGATTTACAATCATGTACAAGATATCTTGAGTGGATGTGTTGATTTGTTCATAAGGTTCCCAACATTAATGCCCAGTCAATTGACAACAATGCTATGTTGCAAGAAATGCAACCAACTCCCTACTTTTCCCTTTTTTTAGACAACCCGTCTGCAATGCTAAACAATTGTTGTAGATGGAAAATATGTTATTTCATTTTGAATGGTAACCCAGGGTCCATGCAACAACGATAGTTCCATTTCTGGAGTGTTGTGTTCCACTTCATGGTGTCCTATTCCATATGCAAATCCCTAAACTTGTAAAAAAATTATAAGCACTTTAAATCCCTAAAACCATTGTTAAACTCTTATAAAATTTGTACCGTGTCTATTTAATATGTATCAATTTTAGAAGTCAGTTGTAGCAGGGTTCCACCAGAGTGAGAAGCTTGGACTGACAAGCGACAAGTCAACATCACATACAAATTTGCAAACACAACAAATTGATAACACAGATTGTCATCATCATTTTCTACCAAAAAGAATATTATTTGAATTGAAGTGATGTTCTACAAAGAACAATAGTCTTTGAATTTAATGATTCTTTAGTTTCAGAGTTTCTTAGGAGAATATTGTCTGAATTGAAGTGATTTTTTAGTTTTAGAGTTTGTCAGGGCTTATTGTAATGTCTTTATTCCATCCTGTTGAACAGGCCAGTGCTCTTATTGCATAGGGTAATGTGCCTTAAATTGTTAATGTTTAAAGTGCAGGAAATGGTTCACCCTCTTAGGGGATTTTATATGAATGATAATTTTGTACTTTGCTTCACATATTTTTAGAGAGAAGCTGATCTTTGTCTTAACTTATAACATAAAATAGGTCAGATATTAGAGTGAAGCAGGGATAGATAACAGTTAGGACTAGTAAAAGGACAAAAGATGAAATATAACAGCCAAGGAAGTTTAATAAATTGTAATTTGAGATGTCTAGAACGGAATAGAAAAAAATTGAATTTCTGAATCAATATTCCAAATTCCACTGCCCATTTCTGCTGGGCTTTTGACAAACTGAAAATGTTGTTTTGCTGAGGTTAATGATTCAAACATACATAAAAACGATTATGTATGGATCTTATTGTTTTATGCTTTTGTCTATTTTGGCTGCAGCCATATTGGATGCATTTGTAAGATGGCTGGCAAAGGAGGCTAAGTTTGACAAATTTTCCATGGCTACAAGCGGTGATTTTCTGATCTCATATGATACTCTGCATTTTTGCTGCTTTATGCATATTCAGAAAGATTGGATATGCTACAGTCTTGATGCTTTGTATGAGATTGAGAAGTAGTTGTTGGGTTGCTTTTTTAGGTAAGGACATGTTTGCCCCCACCAAACTTTCATGGTATTGTGAACTCGAGTCCAATAACTCAATATTCACAAGGAAATGCTTCAGGTCCACTTATGGAATAGCATTGACTCTTTTTCTCTTTGAGATCAAAAGCTCTTTAGCAATACAAAGGGCATCTGCTTATTTTTTAGCATCCTCTAAACCTTGGTCCTATAAAATTGCAACTTGCATCTCCAATGCATATGAAGCAGCTCATAGTGGGTTATAACATTCATTATATTTGTATTAATTGTAAGAGGGGCAGCCGATGCATAGTTAGGTAACAGTTCAAATGAATATTCCTACCTTGTATCTCTTTTCCCATGGGAAAGGTTCGCGATGCTAGAGGTAAAGCTTTGATGACCATTGTTAACAAATTAACCCTGTGCAATCTGTGTCGCTCGTGTAAAACCATTGTCTCATCACAGGTTGGATTACAATAATTATTAGTAAATGGAGTGCCTTTAGAAAAATGGTCTCCTTGTGATAAGTGACATTTTAGAAAGCTTGCCAATGACTACAATCTATAGGGTGTTGAAGAAAAACACAGATGTTGCATGTCTCTTTGCATTTGAAGCTCCCCTTTTACCAAGGCTTCTTGATGATGTTGCTAAGCATTGTCTTGCACTTGTTCCGCGTGGTGATTTTCAGTCCTTGGGATATGTTTGTAAGGGATGGAGGAAATTCATTCAAAGCAAAGAATTCTATGCATCGAGAAAACTGGCAGGGACTTTAGAAGAGTGGCTTTATGTACTGACAAAGGATGAAGAAGCTGGAAGAATCTAATGGCAAGTTCTTAATTCTGTCAAGGCTAAATGGCAATCCCTTCCACCTATGCTTGGTCCTACCAAGACATGATTAAGTATTGTTGTGATGGATGGGAAACTTCTCCTTATGGATGGCTTGTTTGAAGATGATGCTGGCAATTTAAAATCAACTATTCAAAGGATTTTCAGGCTAAATGAAGTCCTTCAATATGTAGAGACACCAAACGCTTAAGCAATACTAAACCAAATTGGGTTTGGGGTGCTATGTGACCTTAATTCAAAAGCTAGAAAACTTAAATGACACAAAGAAGAGACCAAGTAACAGAGTTGCACCGATGTCATTACCCCCAAAATAAATGCATAGACTATCCCGTAAATCAGAGATTCATAGACCAACATTGCATCAGCGCTAATAGCTTGTCACTACTACCAAAACCACTGGGTAAGATCAGCATTTTTCCAATACATAAAATGCTTTTTGAGATCCATTCCCTACACTACAACAAAAATGCAAACACTAGTAACTCTCATACTTCTAGATCTCTCCAGAGAATGCCTATAGCCTATTGAACAACCAAAGCCAGAATCTCATGGTCTGGCTAATTTGAAAAAGGGACAAATGCCAACAAAAATTTATTGGTGTGCAACTATTTTCACAACCAACCCAACAAATAGTGACTTTTAGGCTTCATAATAAGTTTTTGATGATGGGTATTAACCATATACATTCATCTCTTTGCCTACACTATAAGAATGTAAATGAAATGGAAAAAACAAAAATATATAAATCAAATGATGTGGGTGTGTGACATTGATTAATGTACTAGGATATCATATGTCACATACCTGTAAATGCCTTGTTGTGGATATGCCTCTCACCAAACCGTCTCCACAGTAAACAAGAACCAAATCTGGTCAGTACCCACAACAAAAATGATTTCAACAACACCCACAACAAAAAATGACTTCACCACAACACCCACGATCCAACATCCACATAAAGTAGGGGAATCTCCGACTCTTCATTTTCAAATAATTTCAAAT
Organism: Cunninghamia lanceolata; assembly: GCA_027924645.1. Taxonomy (NCBI): domain Eukaryota; kingdom Viridiplantae; phylum Streptophyta; class Pinopsida; order Cupressales; family Cupressaceae; genus Cunninghamia; species Cunninghamia lanceolata. The sequence continues at coordinate 12,901,824 of BSBN01000503.1, read as the reverse complement.
TGCACAGTATTCAGAAAAAAATGGCAAAAATACCACATTAGCAAACATTACCACTATAACTATCCGTCAAATCGAGGGAAAAAGTCACTCCCTGCAATGCCTCACCTTGATAAAAACTTTAGAGCTTGAATACAAGATGAGACCTTAGGGTTGTTTACACTTTAACTCCACACCCATCTGTAGAAAATCTCCATAATATTATTGATAAACTAATGAACAAACACCCACCTAAAAAAATCCCCATATAATATGGATACGTTCCATTGCAAGAAATCTAATTTCTAACATCCTCTTTTGCAACTGAAAACCAACATAAAAACACGCATAAAAAAATATATCTATACAAGTCGTTTGCTAGCAATTTAATTTGTATAAACTGAATCTTAAGGTGAAATGGTTGAAACTTGAAGGTATTTTGAATAACTGATAATCCTGATAAGTAGCGTCTGCTCATTCTGAATAGAGAACTACAAGTATTCGAAGCATCTCCATTTCCCCAGGGGAGCAATATAATAGTGAAAGCAGAATCCTTTGCACGCATGACAAATCTGAAGTTTCTTTGGATGGATGGAGTAACGGTTGAAGGAAGCTACCAAAAGATATTCCCAAATTTGAGATGGCTATGTTGCAACTCATGCCCATTGAAAAGCTTTCCAATTGAATGGTGTATATATACAGTCGTGCTAGATTTGAGTTCGGTGGCACGTGGTCCTCCAACTGAATTACAGAGTTTATGGGATAGAAGTACTCATGTTTTAACGCCTGCCGCTACTATTGGTCGTCCTTATGTATTTAATGTTTTAAATGTAATGATAACCAGACAATGCAATTTGGTATTATGTATTCAATGTTTAAAATATAATTAAAAAAAAAATTATTTTTCACTATTATTGTTCATAGAATTGTCCAATAAGAAAATAGATAAATTACATTTATCAAATTATTAAATAAGAAAATTAAATTTTAACTATTACATTTTTGTCAAATAAGTTTAATATTGAATGCTCATTGGTCAAATGAATTGAACTAATTGCACCATATGAAGCACTTAGATATTACGGTTTGGAATCAAACATTTGTTCTCCTTTACTTGTTATTGTTTTTCTCTCTAAGAAAATTGATCATAGAATCTTAATCCTTTTTAGAATGTGGACATGACTTATATTGCTTCAAGTAACAAATCATCCTCATGTTGGTATGTAACATCTTTTGTATGGTTTGTAATAAGTTTCATGGACTATGCTATATAGTTTTGTATTTTATTGTCTCTCTCTCATATCTGTTGTAGATGGTTATCATGTTTTTAGTAGTTAGAAAGCTAGAAGTACACTCAAACCTCTATCAGTAGACATGTATATGTTTTGTTTCAAATATGAAGATTAGAATAATATTGTGTTTAAAAGTTGAGTGTAAAGATAAATGTATTTAGAAGGAAAGTTTATGTTTATTAATTTAGTAATTGTGTATACTTGATTATGCATGGTTTCCCTACCCTAGATAGAGTATCAAGTTACTTTTAGAATCATAAATTGGATCAAGGATTTAGTTGTAAATAGACTAATGCATTGTCTAATTGAAGACTTTCCATATGAATTGATGTGCTTAAGGTGTTTGATCGTCATCGACGACATTATCTTGGGACTTAGATTGTAGATTGAAGACTATATATATCTGTTGATGTCTTGTCTTCCTAATGAGTATCTTGGTTAGAAGATGTCGATATCATCTTAAAAATTTGGATTTGTCTGATACATGGTCAAGTCTCTAAACTACGAAGTCTCTACACTGTGCGTACGTAGGCAAGGCCATCATGGATGAGCCCCCGAGATATTAAATCAAAATTTGAATTTAATTAAGTTAGTACAAGTGAATATTCTTCTTTCATATATTTATATTTTCATAATGTCTGACTGATTTAATTTAATTACTGTTATTTATTGATATTTTCTTGAGTGGGCTTTACACTTTGCATACTAATAATATTTTGTAGGAATGTATGATAGAAGTTCCACCTAGATTGGAAAGAGATTTCATTTCAAGTATTTTTTGTGAATGAGTAGATGGACAATTGTTTTATAAAAAAAAGGATTTGTATGGAACATGTGATAGTTGTAGTGGTTTGCAACGTTTGAGAAATTGTGGACACATGGAGAATACACATGCAATTGGAAATGAACTAGCAAGTTTTAAAAATATAAGTCAATGCCAAACACTCTAAAAGATGGTAAAGAGGCAAAAGGTGTGAATTAGAGAGTGAAGAAATATTAGTATCAGAATTTATGCCTATTTTTTGAGAGAAGATAGTGTATGAATATATATGACATACACATAGAGCTCAATGGTTGGACTTGCAATTCACATTATGCAAGGACACATTTCCTCTTCATACCATCATGCCAATTGTAGACTTTGTAGAGAACTATACACTACAACCATAGAATGAGGTTCAATCATAATACTACAACTCCACTTAGGTTGCCATATTTGTGCATATAACATTCATTCATGCACCTGATAGTATAGAGGAATATAGAAAGATATTGAGGGAATATTATTTTTATATTAGTGATGATCACACACATTCTACAGGGTTCAAGTGAAAAGTTTCTTTCAAATATTCTATGGTAATTTTAGTAGCAGGAACATCATATTTGGTCTGCATATCATATGGTCTAGAAATTGTACATTACAATTCAAGAACTCATGGATGTTCTACTAGTTGAGTAGGATACATATGATGAGTGGTGTTCAACATATATGGAAATTCTTTGAGGTTAGGCATGAAAAGGGGAGCATAATGGTGTAGGAGCATGTATTAAAAGAGCATTAGTACGAGAATATTTGAAGTACAAAAATAGTGTGAAGTTGATAGATGCAACATCCATCATCGAATGGTGTACTAGAACTCTACAATGGGTCCAAATAATGAAGGTAATTTTATAGTTCATAGATTTTTTTGGTTGGTAGAAAAAGATAACATTGTAAAATATGAAGATTGTTGTATAGTGATAAGATTGAGTTCCACTCTTTTATAAGCTCAAATGTAGGTTCATAGTCTATTCATATTAGGTGGATGGTGTGCTTTTGTTCCTCATGCACACATTTTTCTTGGAATGAGTGTGAGTCAAAAGAGTGGGTCGATGAATGGTGTGCTAGAACTTTAATCCCACTCGAGATGTATTGACTTCCAAGAGCAGTACAAGTCATGAAAATAGAATCATTAGTTGACTTTGACCATATTTTAGATCTAGTTAAACTAGGTATTATAGATGCATTATTTAATGAGCACTAATATTTTATCCTATTATGTAGTATTTTTGTATCATTTATTGAATTAATGTTTGTTGTACAATTCAATGCAGGGCATGTTTATGCAGTTATTGTGGATGAAGATGAAGAAGGAACAAATTATAATTATTTGTGTCATTTTTTTGAGATAAAAAAGAAATTGGAAACCCCTATCAGAGATGGAGAATATATTGAGTAATCTACAAGATTGGTGGTTGTTGCTACAACATAGCTTAGAAGGTACTCAATGAAGAAGTTTGACGTGTGGTTGTTTGAGGACTTTGACATACATAAGATAATTGTTCATTATTCTAACTTTTTTGTGGCCTCAAATGTTTAATTGATCAAATATGGGGGTAGCCCATTGAATATGACCTTGTGGAATGTTCGTGAGTTTGACCATGAAGCAATGTTTGACACCAAAAAGAGTAGAGCAGATCTACATGGTTCATTGAATTTAATTTGTGGAATGACACAAAAGTTACATAGTTTGTAAGTATGTTATGTACTTATTAAGTTTAGTGATTTGAGTATATATATTTTTTAATTTATTTTTATTAATGCTATTAATGTAGGTTAGTGGTTCCAAACACGCTTCCACCTTCTCATGGTTGGTGTTGTTAGTAGAGAATTTTATATTCTTGAAGTGAAGAGAAGATTTAAAAACTAACAATAAACTCACAATTTGTAAAACAATTAGCAATAATCAATCATCTGATTGCAAGACAATTCTTTGTTCCTCAAGTGTATTGTGACTAAATCTTATGATTAAGTCTTTCTATTTGTTGTACTCCCATGTATTAGATTTGTTTCTAGTGCATTCTTCACCTCTAATACTTACTTACATTCAAATTATGTTGTTTATATATCAGAGAGAGAGAGAGAATTAGGGAGAGATAGAGTTAATATTCAAATTAGTTGTTTACCTATGCAATTAAATGCTAAGGTCCATTATTTAGGGTGTAGGGTTTAAGTTTCACATGTTTATGGTTTAACTTTCAATGTTTAGTTAGGGAGATAGAGGGGGGGGACACACACACAGAGAGAGAGAGAGAGCCCTAATAGAAAAAATGTGACAAACTATGGTGAAACAATTCTCTCAAATTGTGACACCTAGGAGTGTCTCATTTGCACCTATAGGTAGATGTTGGGTCCACCTAAGAATACCTATCTCATTTTTTGTTAACTTGAATTCATTTTCCCACAATGGTGATGAACGTAATGTTGCAAAATGCTTTAGTTTCATTCCGTGAAAGGGTGCTAGGAGTGAAATTTTACATTTCACACCTCGTGGCACCAAATTGACAACACCAACATGTTTGAGTGGGTGGGTTATTATTACTAGAGGTGTCTTTTTGGTGTCCAAGTGTCACAATCATTCCAAGCTATATCAGATTGAGAAAGTCTCTTAAGAGCCTTAAAACCAAAAAAATGCCAAACTTTGGTCCAATTGTTCTCTCAAATTGTGTCACCTAGGAATGTCTCATTTGCACCTACATATGGATTTTAGGTCTACCTACAAATAATTATCTTAGTTTTTGTTAACTCAAATTTGTTTTCCCACGGTGGCGATTAACATAATGTTGCAAAATGCTTTAGTTTCATTCAATGAAAGGGTGCTAGGAGTGAAATTTTGCATTATGTACCTAGTTGTACTGAACCAAAAATGAAAACACATCTAAGTGGGTGGTTTATTTCTACTAGAGGTGTCTTTTCAGTGGCCAAGCATGCCAATCATTTTGGGCTACATCAGATGGAAAAAGTGTAAAACTTTAGCCTAACTATTCCTTCAGTTCATGACACCTAGAAATTTCTCATTTGCACTTACATGTGGATGTTGGGTCCACCTACAAATACCTATCTTGGTTTTTGTTAGCTCAAAAAAATTTTCTCGCAATGGTGCTGAACGTAATGTTGCAAAATGCTTTAGTTTCATTTAGTGAAAGGGTGCTAGAAGAGAAATTTTGTATGCCACACCTTGTAATATGTTTGAGTGGGCAGATTACTACCACTATCTAGGTGTCTTTTTGATGGCCAAGTATCTTAATTGTTCTAAGCTACATCATACTGAGAAAGTCTCTTAAGAGCCCTAAAACCATAAAAGTGCCAAACTTTGGCCTGATTCTTCTCTCAAACCATGGAACCTAAGAATGTCTCATTTGCACCTATAGGTGTATGTTGGGTCCACCTACAAACACTTATATTAGTTTTTTATTCAAATTTGTTTGCCCATAGTGGCGACGAATGTAATGTTGCAAAATGCTTTAGTTTCATTCAGTGAAAGGGTGCTAGGAGTGAAACTTTGCACTTTGCACCTCATGGCACCGAACTACCAATGCCAACATGTTTGAGTAGGAGAGTTACTACTACTAGAGGTGTCTTTTTAGTGGCCAAGCATCCTAAAAATTTTAGGTTGCATTGGACTGAGAAAGTCTCTTAAGAACCCTAAGACTAAAAAAGTGCCAAACTTTGGCACAACTATTCTCTCAAACCATGGCACCTAAGAATGTTTTGTTTGCACCTACAAGTGGATGTTGGGTCCATGTACAAATACCTATCTCAATTTTTGTTAACTTGAATTTGTTTTCCCATAGTGGCAATGAATGCAATGTTGCAACATGCTTTAGTTTCGTTCAGTGAAAGGGTGCTAGGAGTGAAATTTTTCATTCCACACCTGGTGGCATGAAACCAATAATGCCAACACATTTGAGTGGATGGGGCACTTGTACTCAAGGTGTTTTTTCAATATCCAAGCATCCCAATTGTTCTAGGCTACATCAGATTAAGAAAGTCTCTTAAGAGCCCTAAGACAAAAAAAAAGTGCTATAATTTGGCATTGTTCCCTCAAACCATGGCACCTAGGAATGTCTCATTTGCACCTATAGGTGGATGTCAAATCCACCTACAAATACCTATCTCAACTTCTGTTAACTCAATTTTGTTTTCCCACGGTGGTAACAAATGTAATGTTGCAAGATGCTTTAGTTTCATTCAGTGAAAGGGTGCTAGGAGTGAAATTTTGCATTCTACACCTTGTGGCATCGAACTGATAATACCAACATGTCTTAATGGGTGGGTTACTACTACTAGAGGTGTCTTTTCGGTACCTAAGCATCTTGATTATTTTGGGCTACATCAGCTTAAGAAAAGCCTCTTAAGAGCCCTAAGACCAAAAAAGTGCCAAACTTTTGCCCGACTGTTCTCTCAAACCATTGCACCTAGGAATGTCTCATCTACACCTACAGGTGGATGTCAGGTCTACTTAAAAATACCTATCTTAGTTTATAGTAATTCAAATTTATTTGCATGTAGTGGCAACGAACACAATGTTACAAAATGCTTTAGTTTCATTCAATGAAAGGGTGCTAGTAGTGAAATTTTACATTCACACCTCGTGGCACTAAATTGATAATGCCAAAATGTCTAATTGGGTGGATTACTACTATTGGAGGTGTCTTTTCAATTGCCAAGCATCCTAATTATTTTAGGATACATTAGACCAAGAAAGCCTCTTAAGAGACCTAAGACTAGAAAAGTGCCAAATGTTGGCCTGACATTCTCCTAAATTGTGGCATCTAGGAATGTCTCGGTTGCACCTACACATCAATGTCGGGTCCACCTACAAATACCTATCTTATTTTTGTTGGTTTTGTTCGGCGATAAGATGCTTGGAGTGATATTTTACATTTTACACTTTTGAGTGGCCAGTTATTACTATTGTAGGTGTCTTTTTAGTGGACAAGTTTCTTGATCATTTTGAGATACATCAAACTGAGAAAGTCTCTTAAGATCCCTAAGACCAAAAAAGTGCCAAACTTTGGCCTAACTGTTCTGTCAAACCGTGGCACCTAGGAATGTCTCATTTGCACCTATAGGTGAATGTTAGGTCCACCTACAAATACTTATCTCAAATTTTATTAACTCAAATTTGTTTGCCCCTAGTGGTAAAAAACACAATGTTACAAAATGTTTCAGTTTCATTCAATGATAGGGTGTTAGGAGTGATACTTTACATTTTGCACCTCGTGGCACCAAACTGACAATGCCAACATGTCTAAGTGGGTAGGTTACTACTATTTCAAGTTTCTTTTCAATGGCTAAGCATCCCAATCCTTTTGAGCTACATTGGACCCAAAAAGTCTCTTAAGAGCCCTAAGAGAAAAAAGGTGTCAAACTTTGATGCAATGATTCTTGAAATCTATGGCACCTAGAAATTTTTTGTTTGCACCTACATGTGGATGTTGAGTCTATCTATAATAGCCTATCTCATTTTTTTTCAAATCCAAGTTGTTTGATTGTTCCATCAATGAATGAATTCTTACAAAATACCTCATTTACATTCAATATAAGGTTTCCAATAGCCATATTTTTTTCTGCACCTTATGGGACTGAACCAGCAGTGCCAACGTGTTAGGGTGGGTGGATGAATGTTATTGGAGGCCTCATTTTGTTAGAGTAATAGGTTAATTATTTAATTAATTTAATCATATTGATTAATTAATTAAGTCACCTTTACTTTATTTCACTTAAGCTAAACTAAGGCACTTTAATAATTTATTATTAATCCTAGGGTTCTCACTTTTAGGGTTTTGATCTCCTTTCATAAGGATTGATCTTATTGTAATTATTCATTCTTTATGCATTTTGCTTTAGGTTTGTAGAGCACCATTATTGTGTCTCTTGGTCTCCTTTGTGTGACAGGTTATTTGCTTGTAGGTGTTCATTGGGATCTGTGAGGTTGGTTAATCAACTTCAACATGGTAACAGAGCTCCAGATCTGCAGCTTCCTATTTATTTTTTGAGGGATCTTGCCTTAAAGCAACATTTCAATGCATCTTGATTCAATTTGGACCACACCATTACGTCCAAAAGGTTTGAAATACTCAAGATTGACCTTTGTTTCATCAATTTTGGTTATACAGTGCCCAATCTACGAGGGTTTGAAGTCTGAGAGGGTTTCCAAATCCAGAGGGTACCTTCAATTTTTGGAGCATTTTCACCCCAAACGGACCTCACCATCGCATTTAGAGTGCCCAAAAATCCTAAAATCGACTATAAAATCATTGAAATTAGACACATTGACTCTGACAAGCATTTTTTTCATTTCGGGGTTGTACGGCCTGGTATGGCATGTAATCCAAGAAATTAGAAAAAAACAAAGTTACATGCACTGCAGTTAGTGTAACTGCTAGCGGTTAATGCTAGTGGCTAGCATAACTGCCAGGCTTCACCCCAAACCCTTTTTGGAGCAGTTTTGGTATTTTGGCCATAACTTTTGCATCTGAACTCGAATTTTTGAAAACAAAATATCTCTGGAAAGCTGGTTCTGGGCCTGATCCAGTGGTGTAAGTTATTTTTCCTATTTTTTTTTGTTTTCCTGCATTTATTTCCAGTCAAATTCAGATCTTCACTTATGTGTTTTTGGAGGCATAACTTTTGCATACGGACTCTGTTTTTCAAAAATGAATAGACGTTGGAAAGGTCTTCCAGTTCTCTTTCCAAATCTGTAGATTTTTTTCATTAGAAAATTTACCAAGTACACAAAGAATTTTCTGAAGTGATTTTTGTTTTTTTTCTATTTCATTCCCTAGGTGTCCCAATCTTTCTCGGCTACATCAAACCAAGAAAGTCTCTTAAGATCCCTAAGAGCAAAAAGGTGTCAAATTGTGATGCAATGATTCTCAGAATCTCTGGCACCTATGAATGTTTTGTTTGCACCTATAGGTGGATCTCAAGTACATCTATAATAGCCTATATCAGTTTCTATCAACTCCAAATTGTTTGACTATGCCAACAATGGATGCATTCTTGCAAAATACCTCATTTGTGTTTAGTGTAAGGTGCCAATAGCCATATTTTTTGTTCTACACCTTGTGGGACTAAATTAATGATGCCAACACATCAAGGTGGGTGGATTAATGTTAGTGGAGGTCTTATTTTGTTCCCCAGGTGTCCTGATCCTTCAGGCTACATTAGACAAGGAAAGTCTCTTAAGAGCCCTAAGAGCAAAAAGGAGTCAAACTTTGGTGTAATGATTCTCAACATCTATGGCACCTAGGAATATTTTATTTGCACCCACAGGTGTATTTTAGGCTCGTTTATAATATACTATCTCAGTTTTTGTCAACTCCAAACTATTTGACCATGCCAACAATGAATGCATTCTTGCAAAATGCCTCATTTTCATCCAATGTAAGGGTGCCAATAGCTATATTTTTGTTTTTGAACTCATGACACTAAAATGATGACACCAACACATCAAGGTGTGTGGATGAATTCTAGTGGAGGCCTTGTTTCATTATCCAAGTGTCTCGATCCTTCCAAGCTACATCAAACTAAGAAAGTCTCTTAAAAGCCTTAAGAGCAAAAAGGTCTCAAACTTTGACGTAGTGATTCTTGTAATTTGTGGCACCTAGGAATGTTTTGTTCACACCTATAGGTGGATGTTGGGTCTATCTACACTATCCTATCTCAATTTCCATCAAATCTAAACCATTTGATCGTGCCAACAATGAATACATTCTCACAAAATGCCTTAGTTGCATACAGTGTAAGGGTGTTAATATCCATATTTTTATTCTAAACCTCATGGGACTGAAATGATGTTTTCCAACATGTCAAAGTGGGTGGATGAATGTTGGTGGAGGCCTCATTTCATTCCCCGGGTGTCTCAATCCTTTCAAACTACATCGCACCTAAAAAGTCTCTTAAGAGACCTAAGAGCAAAAAAGTGTCAAACTTTGACGCAACGATTCTCAAAATCTATGGCACCTAGGAATGTTTTGTTAACACCTACAATTGGAAGTCAAGTCCATCTATAATAGCCTATCTTGGTTTCTATCAACTCCAAACCATTTGATCATGCCAACAATGAAATCATTCTTACAAAATGTCTCATTTGTACTTAGTGTAAGGGAGCCAATAGCCATATTTTTTGTTCAAGACCTAATGGGATCAAACCGACAGTGCCAACACATTAGGGTGGGTAAATGAATTCTATTGGAAGACTCATTTCATTCCCTAGGTGTCCCAATCCTTTTGGGCTACATTAGACCTATAAAGTCTCTTAAGATCCCTAAGAGCAAAAAGGTGGGTGGGTGAATGGATAATTGCTGATGTAAACCAAGGATAGTCTTAGCCCCTAGAGGAATGCCACTAAGTCTAAGGGTTGTCAAATCATTAAGTTTAAATGCATGTGATAGGGTTTAGAGGATGGTCATCTCAACCTAAAAACTGTCATCAACCTCTTCAAACTATAATGAACAAGATTATATCATAAAGTCTTCAAAAAGATAGTTATCAAGGTCCTGATACCACTCATTTCATTATCATAGGCAATCCTATTGCACAAAAGGACAAATAAGTTGGACAAAAGACACTCATATATCCTTGAAGATGGTCATATTTTTAAAGATAAAAGTCATGAATGTATAATAGAAGGTTGCCAAGATGAACATTATAATAGACTATCACCAAAAACAAAAGTTGTTATATAATATGTTGCATGTTATAGAGGATAATCAACATTCATAGATAGCCATATAAGAATAAATAAAAATATAGAGATAGTCAATATGCCAAGTGGTTAGTTAACATGCCATAAAAGACTATCATGCCAAAATGGCTATCAGAAATATAGTCTCAATCATGCATATACCAAGAACGCACTATCATGGGGAAAGTATTTAGATTAGGGCATGAGAAATGCACCTTGACTGTCATAAACACCAAGATATAGTGTAAGGTAAATTAAAATTGATTGTAGATGGATCATGAAGCTCAGAGAAGCAAACTTGCCACAAGGCTACAAGAGCTATCATGGAGACTTAAGGGTTATCTCATCATCAAAAGATTAGCACAAGAAGACCATTACAAACACCAAATAGTTATTCATGTAGAGTAACAAGATTATCATGTTATACCATCTTAATCACTTATCATGTAGGATGTTATACAAGAGAGAGAACATAATCAACTCATAAGGGTTGGGTAAGTGCAGGAAGATGGGGGGCCAAAAAAGGGTCTTAAGTGGCCACTTTTTTTTTGAAATCAGGAAATACTGGCCTTGGATGAGAAATTGAGCATAGTTACACTCCAAATTTGGAGATGCAACCAAAACAATGTTCGTAGTGCTCTGAGTCTACTTTCTAAACTACTATTTTTTTTTTGAAAATGGCATAGATTAAGGGGTTCAAAAGAGGGAGCCACAAAAATTGGTGTTGTTTTTGTCAAAAAAACATAACATAGCATGTTTTGTGGCTCCCTCAAAAGGTCAACTTTTTTTTGGTATTTTTAAAATCGCTTTAGTGAGAAATTAGCTAATAGCATGTAGTTTATGTCTGATTTTTCTGATAATTTTTTTATGAATATTTGATTTTTTACTAATTTTCAAAGTGGACACATCCTAAAAAATAGAATTTTGGCCGTGCTACCCCTATAAATTTTGAAAACTAATGGAAAATCATTTTTTTTCTTTTTTTAATATTTGTAGAATGGAGTCTAGTTTCTAAATATGTAATTTTTTTGAAATTTGAATGAATAGTTAATTTACAATGAAAAAAAGACCAAACAGTGGTTTTTGCCCAAAACCGGACACACAAACAAAAGAAATTAAAGATGAAAGGCTTAACATTGTTAAAATGTGCAAAAAATCACATCGTCAAATAGCTAAGAGAAATCCTAACATTATCCAGGTGTTCGATTTGTTCGACCTTAAAACACGTGTAAATATGAGGGTTAGCACGAACGAAATTATGTGAAATCTTGAAGAATATGGAAAAACACGTCTGTGACTGTTCATAAGGCTTGACACGTGTTTTCTTCCCCTTAAATTTTTTTATGTTCAAGGCTATTAATAATGAGGGTTAAGGGATAAGGGATAGGGTTGTAGGGTTTAGGGATAAGGGATTAGGGTTTAAGGTATAGTATCGAGCCCGTTGAGGGTCTAGGAATAGGGATAGCGTTTAGGGTTTAGGGATGAGGGATTAGAGTTGAGGGATGATGGATTAGGGTTGAGGGATTAGGGTTTAGGGATGAGGGCTTAGAGTTGAGGGATGATGAATTAGGGTTTAGGGATGAGGGATTAGAGTTGAGGGATGACGGATTAGGGTTGAGGGATTAGGGTTTATGGATAAGGTTTAGGGTTAGGGTTGAGGGATTAGGATTTAAGGTATAGTGTTGAGGGTTTAGGGTTGACGGATTAGAGTGAAGGGTTGAGGGATTAGGATTTGACGTTGAGGGTTTAGGGTTGAGGGTTTAGGTTTTAGGGATAGGGTTGAGGGTCGAGGGATCATAGTTAAGGATTGAGGGTTGAGGTTCAAGGGTCAAGGGTTTAGAGATAGGGTTGAGGGTCGAGGGATTAGGGTTAAAGTAGAGTGTGGAGGGTGTAAGGATTAGGGATAGGGTTGGAGGGTTTAGGGATAAGGGATTAGGGTTTAAGGTATAGTATCGAGTTTGTTGAGGGTTTAGGAATAGGGATAGAATTTAGGGTTTAGGGATGAGGGATTAGAGTTGAGGGATGATGGATTAGGGTTGAGGGTTGAGGGATTAGGGTTTAGGGATAAGGTTTAGGGTTGAGGGTTGAGGGATTAGGGTTTAAGGTATAGTGTTGAGGGTTGAGGGTTGACGGATTAGGGTTTAGGGTTGACGGATTAGGGTTTAGGGTTGACGGATTAACATTTTATGTCGAGGTTAGGGTTAGAGTGTTGAGGGTAGATGGATTAGGGATAGGGTTTAGGGTTGAAGGTTTAAGGATTGAGGGTTAAGGCTTTAGGGATGAGGGTTTAAGGCTTAAGATATAGTGTCAAGTGTTGAGGGTGTAGGGATAGGGTTTAATTTTTAAGGGTTAAGGGTTGAGGGATAGGGATTAGGGTTTAAGGTATAGTGTTGAGGGTTGATGGTTTAGGGATAGGGTTTAGGTTTGAGGGATTAGAGTTTAGGGTTGATGAATTAGGGTTTAATGTTGAGAGTTGAGGGTTGAGGGTTGAGGGTTGAGGGTTGAAGTTGAGGGATAGGTTTAATGGTCAAGGGATTAGGGTTAAATAAGAGTGTCAAGGGTAGAGGGATTAGGGTTTAATGTATAGTATCAAGCCTGTTGAGGGTCTAGGAATAGGGATAGCATTTAGGGTTTATGGATGAGGGATTAGAGTTGAGGGATGACGGATGACGGATTAGGGTTGAGGGTTGAGGGATTAGGGTTTAGGGATAAGGTTTAGGGTTAGGGTTGAGGGATTAGGGTTTAAGGTATAGTGTTGAGGGTTTAGGGATAGGGTTTAGGGTTGAGGGATTAGAGTGAAGGGTTGAGGGATTAGGATTTGACGTTGAGGGTTGAGGGTTTAGGGTTTAGGGTTTAGGGATAGGGTTGAGGGTCAAGGCATCAGAGTTAAGGGTTGAGGGATTAGGGTTTGACGTTGAGGGTTGAGGGTTGAGGTTTAAGGGTCAAGGGTTTAGGGATATGGTTGAGGGTCGAGGGATTAGGGTTAAAGTAGAGTGTGGAGGGTATAAGGATTAGGGATAGGGTTGGAGGGTTTAGGGATAAGGGATTAGGGTTTAAGTTATAGTATCGAGTCTATTGAGGGTTTAGGAATAGGGATAGAATTTAGGGTTTAGGGATGAGGGATTAGAGTTGAGGGATGATGGATTAGGGTTGATGGTTGAGGGATTAGGGTTTAGGGATAAGGTTGAGGGTTGAGGGATTAGGGATTAGGGTTTAAGGTATAGTGTTGAGGGTTTAGGGATAGGATTTAGGGTTGAGGGATTAGATTGAAGGGTTGAGGGATTAGGATTTGATGTTGAGGGTTGAGGGTTTAGGGATAGGGTTTAGGGTTGAGGGATTAGAGTGAAGGGTTGAGGGATTAGGATTTGACATTGAGGGTTGAGGGTTAAGGGTTTAGGGTTTAGGAATAGGGTTGAGGGTCGAGGGATCATAGTTAAAGGTTGAGGGGTTAGGGTTTGACATTGAGGGTTGAGGGTTGAGGTTCAAGGGTCAAGGGTTTAGGGATAGGGTTGAGGGTCGAGGGATTAGGGTTAAAGTAGAGTGTGGAGGGTGTAAGGATTCGGGATAGGGTTGGAGGGTTTAGGGATAAGGGATTAGGGTTTAAGGTATAGTATCGAGTCTGTTGAGGGTTTAGGAATAGGGATAGCATTTAGGGTTTAGAGATGAGGGATTAGAGTTGAGGGATGATGGATTAGGGTTGAGGGTTGAGGGATTAGGGTTTAAGGTATAGTGTTGAGGGTTGAGGGTTTAGGGATAGGGTTTAGGGTTGATGGATTAGGGTTTAGGTTTGACGGATTAGCATTTTATGTCGAGGTTAGGGTTAGAGTGTTGAGGGTAGAGGGATTAGGGATAGGGTTTAGGGTTGAAGGTTTAAGGATTGAGGGTTGAGGCTTTAGGGATGAGGGTTTAAGGCTTAAGATATAGTGTCAAGTGTTGAGGGTGTAGGGATAGGGTTTAATTTTTAAGGGTTAAGGGTTGAGGGATAGGGATTAGGGTTTAAGGTATAGTGTTGAGGGTTGATGGTTTAGGGATAGGGTTTAGGTTTGAGGGATTAGGGTTTAGGGTTGATGAATTAGGGTTTAATGTTGAGAGTTGAGGGCTGAGGGTTGAGGGTTGAGGGTTGAGGTTGAGGGATAGGGTTAATGGTCAAGGGATTAGGGTTAAATAAGAGTGTTGAGGGTAGGGGGATTAGGGTTTAAGGTATAGTATCGAGCCTGTTGAGGGTCTAGGAATAGGGATAGCATTTAGGGTTTAGGGATGAGGGATTAGAGTTGAGGGATGACGAATGACGGATTAGGGTTGAGGGTTAAGGGATTAGGGTTTAAGGATAAGGTTTAGGGTTAGGGTTGAGGGATTAGGGTTTAAGGTATAGTGTTGAGGGTTTAGGGATAGGGTTTAGGGTTGATGGATTAGAGTGAAGGGTTGAGGGATTAGGATTTGACGTTGAGGGTTGAGGGTTTAAGGTTTAGGGTTTAGGGATAGGGTTGAGGGTCGAGGGATCAGAGTTAAGGGTTGAGGGATTAGGGTTTGACGCTGAGGGTTGAGGGTTGAGGTTCGAGGGTCAAGGGTTTAGGGATAGGGTTGAGGGTCGAGGGATTAGGGTTAAAGTAGAGTGTGGAGGGTATAAGGATTAGGGATAGGGTTGGAGGGTTTAGGGATAAGGGATTAGGGTTTAAGTTATAGTATCGAGTCTGTTAAGGGTTTAGGAATAGGGATAGAAATTAGGGTTTAGGGATGAGGGATTAGAGTTGAGGGATGAAGGATTAGGGTTGATGGTTGAGGGATTAGGGTTTAGGGATAAGGTTGAGGGTTGAGGGCTGAGGGGTTAGGGTTTAAGGTATAGTGTTGAGGGTTTAGGGATAGGGTTTAGGGTTGAGGGATTAGAGTAAAGGGTTGAGGGATTAGGATTTGATGTTAAGGGTTGAGGGTTTAGGGATAGGGTTGAGGGTCGAGGGATCAGAGTTAAGGGTTGAGGGATTAGGGTTTGACGTTGAGGGTTGAGGGTTGAGGTTTGAGGGTCAAGGGTTTAGGGATAGGGTTGAGGATCGAGGGATTAGGGTTAAAGTAGAGTGTGGAGGGTATAAGGATTAGGGATAGGGTTGGAGGGTTTAGGGATAAGGGATTAGGGTTTCAGGTATAGTATCGAGTCTGTTGAGGGTTTAGGAATAGGGATAGCATTTAGGGTTTAGGGATGAGGGATTAGAGTTGAGGGGTGATGGATTAGGGTTGAGGGTTGAGGGATTAGGGCTTAGGGATAAGGTTTAGGGTTGAGGGTTTAGGGAAAGAGATGTGATCAATGAAAAGGATGTGATCAATCTATAGCAGGACAAAACATGAGCACGTTATAACGTGCTCGCATTTTGTCTTGCTATTGAAACGGTAAAAAAGTGTTGACCCCCATGATCCAGGCCCACATGCTCTGTTTTCTTACTAATTCTGCGCGTGCTCTGACAAAAAAGAAGTGCTTTCATGTTGTTGGGAAGTTCACATGCACATTTGACACATTGTACCACCTTTGCATGATCTTTCCACCACCTTTTCTGCTTTGCCAACTTGAGAAGGAGGAAATAACATAGTTTTCACACCAAGTTTGATATATATCTATTCAAGTTTTAATTTTTGTAGTCTTGCAATGTTAATTGTGATTCAATTTTAGGAATTTAACATTATAGATTGGTTAATAGTATTGTTGTTAGTAATGATATTTGAGTGTTATTCAATTTAACATTGAAAAGGAAGCAAGTGGTGAAAAACTCAAATTGTTGAGGAGTTTGATGCAAGAAGATAAAAACACTACATAATTGGGTACTCTCTCCATTCAAATCTTCATTTTTTAGGTATGTCAAGTCTTTACATGCATGTTCTTTACATTTTCCTTATTTCGGATTGAATTACTTTATCATGCTTTATCATACATGTTTAAAATAGACACATTCCCAATCAAAAAAGTAGCCTACAATCTCACATGATACCATGTATATTTTCTACACTTGGGCTCTTTAATAATTATGTGTAATAAACAAACCTTAACATACCATGATGTCAAACTATACAAGAATAAATCCTCACAACATAAAAAAAAAATACAATCCCACTATTATCTTGTATTCATTTCTTAGGAACTAATATTGGTCTCTTTATCATGCTACAAACAAATTCTCTGTCATGCCGAGGAAACAATCAAGAATTAAACCAACACAGGAAGAGATAGAAGCTAAGAATGCAAAGAAAGCAGTGGCTACGAGGGAACTTCGTGAGAAGAGGAAATTGGACACGATAAATGAAGACATACCAATTGAAGAGGAACCACAACCATCACAAAGAGATATGGTATTGGCGGCACAAAGAGAACGAATGCAAAAACTTCGTGGTACAAGAGATTTGAATACCATAGTTGGAGACACGTCCTCTACCGCAAGTCAACATGTAGGGACACCATCTACCACATCTCAAGTTGAGAGTACATCATCACTCACATGTGATGAAGGAGGTACGCCATCATTCCCATCTCAACCTTAAGGTATGTCATCTATTCCATCTTCGATCGAAGGTATGCCATCTAACCCATCTCATTTAAATATTGATGAAATTCCTAATGTTGAGATGAATTTACCTAACTTAACACCACCTAGAATTTTGCATAGAAAGCCAAAGTATTTGATTGATATTGATGAGAATATTTTGCAGCCAATGGAAGGTCAGATTCCAAAACGCACTTGTAGAAGATATGCTAATAAGATTTGGAGATTGTTCTTTGAAAAGTTAAATGAGACTGCAAGATGTCAACTATTCGTTGAAATGATGCGAAGTATAAAGTATAGGTCTATCATGAAGATTCTTGGGTTGAGAACATTAGAGGCTTCAAGTGAAAACTCTATTGTCAAGAATCTAATGAGTGCATATGAGAGTGTGGGTAACACCTCACGCACAAAAGATAGTAATGCAACACGGCATGTGATTACATCGACTATAGTAAGTAGTCAAACAAGGAAAGCTCGTCTCATTAGAAAGACAAGTCAAGAATTGAGAATTAATAGGAAAACGTTATCAAGAGCCGTTGGAAGACACCAAAGAATTGAAAACACTAATGCCAATGAATTATGGGCGTTCTCAGGGAGACTACCATGAAAAGATAAACCAATTGTTGAAGCATTGAGATCACTAATTGAAGACTTTTGGAAGAATTACACAAGGGTATCTTCGAATCAAAGGGATGTGGTAAGAAGGAGAATCGGTAGTCAGAACTGTGAGCCACATCCAAAGTATTTTTTGGATGAGACTCAAACACAGTTTTATGGTAAATTTCTAGAGAAGTATCCTCAAATTAAAATTTGTCAAAGATATTTTGAATTGCTAAAACCTTTCTATGTTAAGATAAATCACACTTGCACTACTTGTTGTTGTAGATTACATATTGAATTTTCTAACCATTTTGATGCTTATAGGTCTATATGTTTAGATATGCATACTAACAATGATTTGCAGGGTTGTGTCATATGTGCCCCACCAACATCTTCAAGAGACTTCATATCAAGAATTTTATGTGAAAGAGAGGAAGGTCAAATATTCTACAAGAAATTATGCTTGGATGGCACATGTCATCGTTGCGATGGCTTGCAACATTTGCCAATATGTGAACATATGGAAATAACACATGCGATTGGAAATGAACTAGTAGAGTTTGGCAAGTATAAAACAGTGGCATACAATACAAAAGACAGTAAAGAAGCAAACAAGTGTGAATTAGTTATTGAAAAGATTCCAGTGTATCAGTTTATGCCTATATTTTGTGGCAGCATAGTGTATGAGTATGCAAGACATGCCCATAGAGCTCGATGGTTGGACTTACAATTCAAGTTATACAAGGACACATTTCCAGTTGGTAGCATTGTTTCAGTCATCAACTTTGCAGAGAACTATAGTCTACAGCCATAGCGTGAGGTGCAATCACAATATTACAACTCCACACATGTTTCTATATTTGTGCACATCACATTCATTCATGTGAATGATAGTACAGAGGATGACAGAAAGATCATAAGAGAGTATAATTTCTATATTAGTGATGATCGCACGCATTCTATGGAGTTTGTGCAAGGTTGCTTTCAGGTGTTCTACAATGATTTGGCTAGAAGGGGCATATCATTCAATCAACATCATATGGTCAGATAACTGTGCGTCACAATTTAAGAACTCGCAGAATTTCTATTGGTTGAGTAGGAGGCATAATTTTACAGGTATTCAACATATGTGGAACTTTTGTGAGGCCGGGCATGGAAAGGGGGAGCATGATGGTGCAGGAGCATGTATCAAAAGAGCCATAGCACGAGAAGAGTTAAAGTATAAAGACAATGCAAAGTTGACAGATGCAAAATCGATTGTCGAGTGGTGTAATGCTTCCATGGGTCCAGGCAATAAAGGTAAGTCTTCAATTCATAGATTTTTTTGGTTGATAGATGATACTAACATTGCACCATATGAGGACTGTTGTACACTGACAAGATCAAATGAGATGCACTCTTTCAGAAGCTCAATTGCAGGTTCATGGAGTATCCATACACGAAAAATGTCATGCTTTTGTTCTTCCTGTACAATTCAAGTCTGGGATGAGTGCGAGTCGAAGGAGTGGGTTAACGAATGGCAGTTAAGTTATCTTAACCCACTTGACACGTATCGACCCCTGACGGCACTGGAACTAACACAGACAGAATCGTCAGTTGACTTTGACCACATATCAGATTTAGTTCAACCAGGTAATATAGGGCACGTATATGCATCTAATTTCATCTAGTTCAATCAAGTAATGTCATCTTACTTTGTAGTGTTTTTGTAATGTTGACTAATTTCATCTAATTTGCTACACATATCAATGTAGGGCACGTATATGCAGTTATTGCATATGAAGATAATAAAGAGGGAACAGATTATTACTTATGTCATTGTGTTGAGGCCAAAAAGAAATTGGAGGCCCCTGTTACAGATGGAGAAAACATCAAATACCCTATAGGCTTAGTGGTTATTACTGGAACATGGATTAGAAGGTACCCACATAAGAGTGTTAATATTTGGCTATTTCAGGACTTTGACATGCATCAGAAGATTCTTCATTACTCGAACCTTGTCGTGGCATCCAATGTTCATTTGATAAAGTATTGGGGTAGACCTTTGAACAAAATATTATGGAAGGTGCGTGAGTCTGACCATGAAGCAATACTTGACACAATAAAGAGTAGAGCAGACCCAGATGGTTCATTGGATTAATTTGTAAGTATTCACATTGATTTTGTAAAGTCATGTTACATTGAGTTGTAAGTATGCACATTAATTTGTAAGGTTTATCTTTTTTTATTTCCTCCTGCATTTTTACACATATACACATTTTTACATCATCATGTTATGCATTTTTGGTGTCCTGCTCCTATGCGACCAAACTCATAACTCACCCTACTTTCTCTAGACACCATTTGATGATCTCTCCAACACTCTGGATCCAGGGCGCCCAATCATGATGATGACCTATATACCATTCTCCCAAGGCGCTCATAATGAATGAAAAGAAGACCAAGGGCGCCCAAGCTTAATAGACTTATTTCTTTCAATTTTGATGATCCAAACTCTTGCAATACGACATCCACTTTCATGCCTTTAGATCTTCCTTCACATACAGGGTGCCAAATCAAGTCAGAAGGAGGCAGTGTAAAGTTGCAAAGGGGTGTAACTTTCGTCTTGCTCCCGATGCAACCAAACTAACTATTCCAATCCGTCCGGATGGGTACATTTACGTTAGGCATGGTCCTATTTTTCATCCAAACATGTTGAAATAGTCTAAGCTACATTGTACCCACGATATCCCTAAAGAGTCCAAAGTGCAAAAAGGTAGCAATCTTTGACGAGATGTTACTCAAAAACCGTGTCACTTAGAAACATTATGTCTGAGGCAACATGATTATGTAGAGTGCCTCTACAATAACCTCTCTTGGTTTTTTATATCTCTGAGGCATTTACCCGTGGTGAAAAGTTTTTTGCTGCCCAAAAAATCATCAGAATGAGGCAGTGTAAAGTTGCAAAGGGGTGTAACTTTCGTCTTGCTCCCGATGCAACCAAACTAACTATTCCAACGCATCCGGATGGGTACATTTACGCTAGGCAAGGTTCTATTTTTCACCCAAACATGTTGAAATAGTCTGAGCTACATTGTACCCATGATATCCCTAAAGAGTCCAAAGTGCAAAAAGGCAGCAATCTTTGACGAGATGTTACTTGAAAACTGTGTCACTTAGAAACATTCTGTCTGAGGCAACATGATTATGTAGAGTGCCTCTACAATAACCTCTCTTGGTTTTTTATATCTCTGAGGCATTTGCCTGTGGTGAAAGGTTTTCTGCTGCCCCAAAAATTGTCAGAAGGACGCAGTGTAAAGTTGCAAAGGGGTGTAACTTTCGTCATGCTCCTAATGCGATCAAACTAACTGTTCCAATGCATCCGGACGGGTACATTTACGCTAGGCATGGTCTTGTTTTCACTGAAACATGTCGAAACAGTCCGAGCTACATTGTACCCATGATATCCCTAAAGAGTCCAAAGTGCAAAAAGGTAGCAATCTTTGACGAGATGTTACTCAAAAACTGTGTCACTTAGAAACATTTTGTCTGAGGCAACACGATCACGTAGAGTGCCTCTACAATAACCTCTCTCGGTTTTTTATATCTCTGAGGCATTTTCCCATGGTGAAAGGTTTTCTATTGCCCCAAAAATTGTCAGAAGGAGGTAGTGTAAAGTTGCAAAGGGGTGTAACTTTCATCCTACTCCTGATGCGACCAAACTGACTATTCCAACGCATCCGAATGGGTACATTTATGCTAGGCATGGTCCTATTTTTCACCCAAACATGTCGAAACAGTCTGAGCTACATTGTACCGACAATATCCATGAAGAGTCCAAAGTGCAAAACGGCAGCAATCTTTGATGAGATGTTACTCGAAAACTGTGTCACTTAGAAACATTTCATCTAAGGCAACGCAATCACGTAGAGTGCCTCTACAATAACCTCTCTCAGTTTTTTATATCTCTGAGACATTTACCCGTGGTGAAAGGTTTTCTGTTGCCCCAAAAATTGTCAGAAGGAGGCAGTGTATTAAGTCAGGATGAAAGCCTATTCACTCTAGGCGCCTGTTGTGACCAAATCACACATCGCCCCATTGCAAATGGGGACCCCCTTCTTTTTTTGAACTCTAGTGTGTTTGACTAAGCTTAGATGATGTCTTGGGGTTATTGCATGATGAGGTCAGTGGTGTTTGAGTTTTAGAGCTCCTTGATGACCTGATCCTGATAGTGGGTCCCTAGAGGAAGGAATGATTAAGGCGCACTTTGATAATCATTTAACCCTAGGTAAGCGCCTAGGTAGAATTTGGAGTGGAAGCCTCAAATAATACCTTGGATTTTTAGATGCTTATTTTAGCTCAAATCATCATTATCTTGCACTTAGAGTTGGAGTCTAACTGCCTAGGGAGTCAACGAGCATTTCATCATCCAGAGAATCCCAAACATGCACCTTCAACAAGTGATGCTACAAGTGGTGAACAAAATGGGTGCCTTGAAGAATTGAGCCCTCCAAGACATCTTGCAATTGCCTAAAAGTCCAAAATTTACACAAGTGAGTTAAGGCACCATTTTCCATCTCCAGAGCCTCCTTTGAGTGCCTTAACATGGAGTGAATGTTTTAGTCTATGAAAGATTGCACCTAAAGAATATAACAACCCCTTGAGTCACTAGGATGAACTAAGTTAACAAAATGAACTTCATTGAGGGAGGCGCACTTGTGCATCTAGACAACTCCAGTTTAGCACCTGAGAAAAAGCATGTTTAGATCCATAAGTTTGGGGAGTATTGAGTGGGGTAAGTCTTCGTGAGCATATACAATGACTTAAATCCATCAATGATGAAGTAAACGCTTATTTGAACTAAGGCACAATTTCACTCCTCTACAATCATCTTTTGGCGCCTTGAAAGCTAAGTGTTTGAAACTATCATGATTTGCGCCTAGATGAGGAAGTCTCTATAATGAGTTAAAGCCACTTGAACGGCAAGCATGAAGGGAGCGTCTAAACTTACCCAAGGAAGTGCCTAGAGTAATGGAAGTTGAGTTTGAAGATAGATGACCTTTCGAGTGCACTTGCCCTTGAGTGACAATTTGATTTGGCACCCTTATGTAAATTTAGATATGATCTAGCGCTTTGAGGTTGAGTGGAGTAATCTTGGCACCTTTGTGTGTTGTTTTATACCTTGATGAGCGCCTTGGAAGAATGGTCATTTACTCACCCTTGAGCGCCTTAGTTCTAGAGATTGAGTTCAAAGAGTAATACTCCTCAAAACGCCTTTATGAGAGCAATGAAACTAAGTAGCATAAGAGATGATAAGTGTAAGAGCATAGGGACTTAAGGCGCATTGTAGGGTCAAGAACATCAAGTTTGTGCACCTAAGGGGAAAATCAAGCTTCAAACACCTCATCAAATGGTGCCTTGGTAGAGGAGTTGCCAAAAGACCTTAAAATTGAAAATTTGATAAAATAACTCACATTATGAGTTTAGGCGCCTTTCCAAGATCAAGCTTTCATATAGCGCCTTAAGTTGTTACTTTCATATTAGCGCCCTAGCATAAAGAAGTCATCCTCAAATGCGCTTTAAGGAGGAAGATAGGTGATGGGAGTAATTATGAGTGCCCTAGAGTGTTTGAAGTGGGAAGTAGTAAAGGATAGCACCTTGAATGAGTTTGAGCGCCTCGAAGAGGATTGAGCACCTTGATAAATCAGAGGATTGAGCGCTTAAGGGATAATAGGATCTTTTGAGACTATTGGTAAGTGTTTGGAATCATTAGAATTTTGAAAATAAGATAAAGACCCTAGGTGCTATCTCCTACTTGGAACATCACACATGGGAACATGGAAACTAGATTGATTGAAGGAATGATACTTTAGCGCCTTGAGGTTGAATGAGTCAAAATAACACTAAATTGGCGCCTAGTCTAATTGATTGAAATCATCTTGGGCACATTTTCTTGCTTTAGTTGGGTTAAACTTATTTTGGCGCCTTGGTGAGAAGTTCTCTAGGTATGAATTAGAACCATCAAAATAATAAAACTTGCCAAGAAAGAGATAGGCATTTTTATGAAGTTTTTCCTCAATGTTGAGCACCTAGGAGGTAGATTGCTCAAGAGAGGGTTAGATACTCTGTATTTCACTCTATTGTTGACTTGTCTAAAAATAATGGAAGCATAGAATTATCAACTTTTGAACCTTCGAACTCACTATTGGCGAGACAACATACCATCGGTCAGCTTAAAATTTCATCGGCCGATAGGCCGATGCCACCATGACTCCATTTGATTTCACTTCTGACAAACATCCCATCATTGACTCTTATCAGTCAGACAAACCACTATCGATGACTTTATATTCTTTCACACCGATGTCTTTGTCACTCCGATACGAGATTCTAAGTCCCTCACCTATCGATAGGACTTAATACCATCGACACATTCAAAAACTCTTCTACCGACACACCGATCTCACAAATGACAACCTTCAGACCACACCTATCGGTGAGACTCCAAATATCGGTGAACTCTAATCTCGTTGGGCCGATACACCGATGGATTTTGACTATCAGTGTGACCCCCTTCATCGGTGAATCTCTCAACTGCTCTTCCGATGCATAGATGGGATTATCTTCCGATACACTGATGTCTTTGACTTCGAACCACACTCGTCGGCAAGACAGACCACTATCGGTGAAGCCTAACCAAGGTCTGCCGATATGACCAACTTTTGACATCGATACAAGGTTCTTTTGCAGGCAAAGGGTGCCTAGGCTTATGGGGCTCAATTTGATGTATTTATTGAAAGCTCAAGGTGAATTGATGCTTATTGAAAATGCCACTTAGTCCTTCATTTGCATTATAGGTGCCATTTCCTATTGACTTATATACTCCTCCTCATGCTAGGGTGCCATAATGAAGTGGTTTAGACAATAGGTGTGCTTCACTTACCAGAGGCTTGTTCTCCTTCCACCTTAGGCGCACTTTTATGGTGGAATAGGTGTCAATGGGCGCCTTGTCTTAAATGAATGCTCTCTCTAAGTTGGGCACCCTTTTGAGGCTTTATGAGTTGCAAATTGTGCCTTAACCCTTCATGCTTGTTACTCAATGTTTGAATGTTTAAGAAAATCTCCATTATGCGCTCATCTTAATGACTTTTTCTCAAGGCACAATCATCCTAATGACTTGGATATTCATCCGAGTGTTTCAGGATATCAGGCTACTAGACTTAGTCATTTTCAGGATCTCAAACATAAAGAATAACATGATGATTCATTTTTTTGTATTGCATATAGTTGATATTCTATGTTACTCATAAAGAATATTAATATTTTCTATTCAACATGATGATTCATTTTTTTTTTAAATACAACTTTTATCTTTTAGTTCCAAAATGAGGTTTAGGTGATACTTGAATAACAATAGCTAGCTTATTGGATCAACAAACATCCTATGTAATACAATTGGACTTTAAATATTTGAAGTAGCCATCTACAAATATCCATTCAAACGTGGATTTATAATGCAAGTATGGACGCCATCAATAAAAAAGATTTGTATTAACCAAATATCCATATAGGCATACATCAATATATGTCGATATAAGTATAACATATATACAAAATAGCCATATAGGCTTACAAGAATACCATATAGGCATACAATGTCAACTATGTACAATACAAAATATATGTCCACAAATGCCATATAGGCATACAACAAAGGAACACAATAAAAAGTCATTCCCCTCTGGCTGGTGAAGATAATAAATCACGAGCAGCCTTTGATCTTCTAGGGGATGGAGACACACATGTGGGTGGTCTACTACGAACCCGAGGGCTACTCCTCCTATTTAGGTCTTCCTGCATCTTTACCTGTTACAATAAAAAGTATAGACATTAATATATAGAAATTACATGTTATAAAAAATGAAACATTTAACAAAATAATCACTTACCGCTAACATATAATCTATCTCCTCACTTGCCTCAGTAGCAAGAATAGGCCCTGGTGATGTCATGTCCTATAGAAACCATCCAGATAGAAATTAAACTTCAATCAATAATCTTTTAATTTTTCAAAAATAGACAACTATAACAATGAATGTAAATTGAAATTTACTAATCTCCCTCATACCCCTGTCAATGCCATGGAGCTATGAATCGCAGAGGCCACACCCTACTCCATTGCCCTATGAACATGGGGAGGTGTCTCCGCAGCCTGCATCATCTGGAAATAAAACAACATTATTCAATTATGAAAACTATAATAGTGATGCAAATCATGGCTCCTAACATACACACACGTTCATCTAAACATGGAAGTACACATAATAAAGCACACAAGACACATACAAAAATTTAGTAAGTACAATTCATTCATTAAACTATTTATTTTATTACCTCCGTAAAGTTTTGAAGTCCACCACCGCTGGCAGGTGTTGCCGTGAAATCTATAGTATTAACCTATTCAACATCCAAAATCAGATATTAGAATATCATTCATATAACGATGCTATTCACATGTAATATTTATAATTGTTTACTAATTACATATCTCGACAGTAGATGATCTAGTGTAAAATCCAGGTGGAGAACCACTAAAAACTGCATCAACGCTATGACCCTAAAATTTCATTAAAATCATCAATTTAAATTAGTTAATCTTGCATTTCAAAAATGAAATTTAGTAAATTAAATTCAATAAACTTGCTAATATTTACCTAAGTATCAAGGCCGAAAGTCTCACTCAGGAGGGTATCTGTCATCACCATCTACTCAGCTGCAAATGTAGCCTGTGCACCTGCATCCTGACTATCCATGGGGTCATAACCACAGGCTGACCCGCAAGTCTGACAAGTATGGGGTGGGACCCTGCTCCTCGCACTATCTCCCAACCCACTCTGTGTTGCAGGACCGGCATGCTCTATGATGCTCTGGGTCAAGGCACTAATGGACTGAAGTGTATCGACCTCAACACTCTCCTTCACAATGGAAGGGATAGAAACATGCTCGTGGGCTGGTCTACTGATTACTCGTCTCACTACCCTCTGTGGGTCAAGACGTGCCCCTGGTCTATCTTGTGCTGACCCCCCACCTCTACCCTGGAAGTCTCGCATATCAAAATAGTTTGGCACTTTATTGAGGACAAACTCGCAGTAGAGTTTCCTCAAAAAGTATTGCGGGACCTCATTATTATTGCATGGAGGATGGTAAAAAACCATCCACCACCTCTACCCAAAATTGTCCCTTATCACTTGGTTGTTGCACCAATGGATAGGGAACCTCTTGCATGTAATGGGTGGAAGTTGATTTGTTTGTGGGTTTGTGAAAATGGAACACAAGTCTAATTTTGTGATTTGCAATTTTTTCACATCTTGGTATGACAGCTTGTCTGCATAATAATCACCAAACTCTCTCCTCTTATCCGTCCAACTAGTTATTTGCTTGCTAATTGAATCTACATTTGATAACATAGATTCAAGAGATTCAGCAAGCGTGGACCTATGCAAGGTTGAAGTGGAAGGATCTTTCAACCTTGCAATTATATCTTCAATTTCTTTTTTGTTGTTTTCAATTTGCCCCATTATATTTTATTGTGTTCTAGGGGCATGTCGAGGAATGGATGGAGGAGGTTGTTGTTCTGCAGGTATTTCCTCCTTAGGATTTTGTGGATTTTGAGGAGGAGGAGGTGCATTAACATTTCCTGACAATTAACGAAATATACATCAAAAATCAACTAAAACCTACCTATTTAGAAACAAATTCAAATAAAAAAATAAATATAACTCACTCCTTTGGCGTGCTTAATGTCGTGGTGGTATTTTGGCGATGAATCGATAAGGTTTTTGTGTTGAATGGAGTTTTGCAAAACGCGATCGCGCTTTCTAGGGTTTGCAGGCCGCGGGCATAGAGGAGAAGAAAGAAAGAAATGAAATGACATTAGAAACTTTTTTTTTATTTATAGCAAGTCATAATGCTAGCGCGTTATAACATGCTCGCGTTATGACTTAATTTTTTTTTTAAATTAATTTGGCCACTTTTTGGCCCCCCATCTTCTTGCACTTACCCGGTTGTCACCGCAATCTTATAGGTCATCAAAGTCTATCATATCAACAAAAAAGTTTCATAAGCATAAATCAATGGTCAATTGTACATAAACAAAAAGAATTGTCTTGACCACAAAGGTTAGTCATATATCAAGAGTAGGTAGGTCCAATTTTAAAAGGATAGTGAAAAGTCCTTGAAACCACATATCAAAAAAATGCCAATACAAGAAGATTTGTCTTACAAAAGGGGAATATTATCATTAACATGAGGAATAGATTGATTAGGGTTGTCTGATAACAAGTTTTATTAATTTTGCAGTGAGCATTAAAACTATTTAAAATATTTATGATCACTCCCAACAATAAGTTTAATCTTAAGCCTTAGTATTCAAGACACTCAAATAATTTAAACCATTTAAGTCATCAATTTATAGAAAAAATATTTATATATATTGATCTCAATAAAGTCATTAGGGTATACATAATGTCATGAAAATTCCATATAGTGTCATAAGGCCTACAATACCATATAGGCATATGATGAATGTATAAATAAAGCCATATAGGCATACAATGATATACATCATTATTGAACACAAATGTATGCATGCAAATCCATATAGATGTACAATGATATAGATTGAAAAATATAAATCTACAATTACATGTCATGAAGGCATACAACATAATGTTTAAACATAGAAACTATGGAGTGTCATGGAACAATCGACAACTCTTGCTTTGCTGGGAAGATGGAGAACCAATATCATAATTAACATCTCTCCTCCACCAACTGGAGCTCATAGTCTCAAGACTTTTTTGTATCTCCACCTATTAATACAATAAAAGAATATAGACATTAATATAGAAAATATGAAATATACAATGACGTAAGTAAATAATCACTTACCGCAAGCCATTAATCCTCCTCAATTATCCATTGCTTCTCTTCATCCACCTGAGGGGTAGGTGCACAAAGTGGAGTTGTGACCTCCTGTGCCAAGCATAAAGAAGTAAATTAGACTCAAGATGAATATCATTTATTTACACTAAATGATGTTAGATAAAACAATAAATACATAATGACATTTACATTATTAGCTCATACCTATGTTAAAGGCATTGAAGATAAAATTGTTGTAGCAATGCCCATCTTCATTGTTCCATGAATATTAAGAGTCTATACTAATGTCATCCAACTAAAAATAAGACCGTTATTTGACAAAAATCTACATAACATTATTTACATATTGTAAATGATTAAAAATAGTAAGACTTGCCTTAGTGAAAGTTGATATCTGACTACTACTACCAATGTCTCCTAATGTTGGAGGTCCAACATCCATCTATTCATTATCTTGAATTATCATTTTAAGATTACCATTGATATATGACAAAATTTCGTATGTAGTATATTTACTATTTTGTTACAAATTACATACCCATGGACTTGGTATGCCTACTTAGGCATGTGATGAAGGGTCGACAAACATAGGATGCATATTTTGACCCTAAAATTTTATAATACTTACTTATTTTTACATGTTAATTTCAATTCATAGTGGATTAATATAGTTAATTGTATAGGAAATATATTAAATTGCACAACCTTATTGGAAATTACCTATCAGTCAATGTCAAAGGTCACATCCAACATCTCATCGGTCAAGACCATGCTAACTAATATAGATGTATCATGTGCCCCACCCTATGTGGCATACTCCTCAAAGCGTGGAGCATCCTCTACTACATGTGTACTGGCATCATGACCATGTGCATCCTATACTATATATCTCATTGAAAATTTATCAAACCCATAATCACATGTAGATATACAAGTACGACAGATGTGTGGTGAGAGTTGGTGCCTAGAAGGCTTACCCTCATCACCCTATGAAAGAGGCCTATTATGCTGCAACAACAGTTGTGTGAGGGAATTGATGGATTGTAGGTTCTCCACATCAACGCTTTCCTTTACAACAGAAGGGACTATGATATGCTAAACAAATGGGTAGGCAAGGGGTCTCTCTAGTTGGTCTTGGGCATGACATGCCCCGTTTCTATCATGTGTAGAGCCTTTACCTCTACCTTGAAAATCATGCATATCAAAATAATTTAGAATTTCTTTGAGGACAAACTCGCAATAGAGTTTCCTCAAGAAATATTTAGGCACTTCATTGTTGTTACATTAGGGATGATCAAAAACCATCCACCGCCTATTCCAAAAACTATCCTTTATTCCTTGGTGTTGGTACCAATGAATATGAAATATTTTGCAACTTATATGCATGGGATCATTAGTTATAGGGTCTACAAATAATGCACATAAATTAATTTTTATTATTTTCTTGTCTTTCACTTGTTTATATGATAGTTTTGAAGAATAATATTGTCGAGCATTCTCTCTAGGATTTTCCCATCTATTTATTTGGCCATTGACTGAATCTATGTGAGATAGTATAGATTCTAAGGATGTTGCAAGAGCTCTCTGATGTGTGTTTTTTGCATTTTTCTACTCATGTTTGAAGCTCTTTTCTATTTTTATCAATTTGCCCTAATATTTTTTTGGGTATTACGAGAATGCATCGGAATGGATGGACTTTGAGGGGGTTATTTTGTACATGCTCTTTGATAGGAGTTTGATTGCGCATTTCATCAAGTAGATGAGGGTTTGGAGGTGTTGAGGGGTTTCAATTTCCTAAAAAAAAAAGTTTAAAAATGAATCAACACAAATGAAAAACAAAAATATTTCATTTTAATTAAAACTGCTAAAAAATTGAACTTACCTCTTACACGTCCACGCAACATGATTCTTTCAACCAATTTGCTCCAAATAGCTCAAAACGTGCTCGTAAAAAGCACACTCGTGTTTTGGGAAAAATGAGAGAAATGGTCATGACTATGTTTTTTTGTTTTAGACAATTTAAAATGCAAGCACATTATGACTTGGTAGTGACAGAGCCTTAGGCTTGTCACTACCAAACCATAACGTGATCGCATTAATGAGAGTGTGTTATAATTTTTGTAATGCGATCATGTTATAACTTATGTTGACTCAAAAACATTTTTTGGCCACTTTTTGGTCCCCCATCTTTGTGCACATACCCAATGTTACATCCCTCTTTTTGGAATCAATAACACTATTTACTTTTCTTGCAAATTTCAGTTATATAATATGTTGTGGATGACTTGGAAATTAGTGATGTAGATAGACAAAGTTAGTTTTATGAAATCTTGGAATCTGTTGATTATGATCAATGTAACCTAAAATGTCTTTTTGTTAGGAGAAAATGATGTTTGGATATATTATGCCTTGATTTGGAATATAGGTGCTTTGACCACAAAAATTGTATGTGAGACTATCATTGCAGGAATAGGTGGACCATGTTCGACAGGAAGAGAAAGTATCTTTGAGAAAGAGAATAGACTCTGGAAATTAACCATGGGTGTTTGTTACTGAAAATGCCAAGCAGGTAGATAAACCTTGAAGCCTTAAATTTAGTCATGTTTACGACTGAGATAGTTTAAGACTAGATGTCGACGTCTGAAGATAAGGTTTAACACCTTTTCGTAAGTCATCATATAGAATTTTGGAAATCGACATTGTTGTCGCAAGTCCACTAAAGCAAGTCGTCTTATATAGATGACTAATATTTCATTTATAGGTAAATAAAGAAACTTATTTGTGGCAGATTTGTGAGTCACGTCTCGTAGTCGAAAGACGCGAGAAGTCGTAATTATGCATCAAACGATTTAGAAAACTTGTTTTGCGCTACGGCCAATCCATCGTGATTGCCGTAAAAATGCTTTGAACATGTGTTGTGAATTTATTTCTTTTTGAAAATCGACAAAAGTCAAATTTGAAGCCGAGATGAGCTATAAACTGTTTTGGTCATTATTTGGAAGAATATTCCAAAATCGCCTTAGTTATATATCTTGGTTAACGTGAGGTATTTTCTTTAGTTTGTTTGATGTCAGTTTTCTCGTCAAGTCGGGTAGGTTTACGTCCAAGTTCTGTCATCTTTGGACGTCTTCCATTTTGAATGCGTATTTTCCCTTCGAGCTTAAGACTTGAGTTATCATTAATCTAACCTATACTTTCTTTATTAAGTCAGTTTTTACTCTTTCTCTCTTTTCAACCTTGGAGACACATATGCTTTTATTATGCACCACCTTGTAAGAACTTAACTCCACTAATCGGTGTTAGTTGCATATTCAGAGGTTTAAAAGCCATGATGCATCGAGCTAGTGGAAGGAGGTTGTTGTGCCACGTCGCAATATAGGAGTCTCCATCATGTTTAGTGGTCGCTGTTGGATAGGGAATCGAGAGCATGCAGATAAACCAATTCCTTTTCTTTAGGCATGAAACGGCAGAGGTTAAATGCTATTATGCTCCTTCGTTGTAGGGGGTTGGGAGGCATTATGTTTCTATTGTCAAGAATTTGAAACCGGAGAGGGAAGAAAACGGGGAAAACTGGGAGGAAGGACGCCGCTGATAGAACAGTGAGGTCGTGCTTACTGGAGAGAAGTCCTCAGAATAGTGACAGGTTCCCATCTTTCCTCTTTATGCAGACTTTATTTACTGTTTGAGACTTATCTTTTGGCAGTGTATGTGTTGTTTCTTACAACGTAGAGGATAATGATAACTATGTTATTTTACTGTTTATCCGAGTGAAGTTTGTCTTCTAAGAAAATGTTAGTTTATTAGTAAAGAGCTTTCATGTCCTTCGTCACTATGTAGGATTAATGATAGGTGTAAACCTCAGTTTCATTCATGATTTCGACGTAGTTTATGATTGTTAGACAGCCTGTGGTGTTATATTACCGGGCTGTGGTGTCGGAGGATTAAACTAGTGTAGGATCTTACAACATAAAGGATATGCAAATAATTTCATCTTACTGTAAGCTCAGAGTGATGGTTGTTTACAATGAATATCGTCTTCTCAGAAAATGTTATCATTATACATCATGAACGAGACCATGATAATAATAGAACACAGTTTTCAAATATATTTATACACCAATGCTGATAAATGCATGATGCAAGTTGTGAACGATATTCTACCAGGTGTCGGCAATGATGTATGCATTGAGTTGTTCTTATATGACTGTAATACCAGCTCAAACTATCTTTTGTACACTCAAAATGTTAGTTTCATAGTGAGAAGCCACATTGCACCACGTGCTTACTGTGAAGGAGTCTAAACCTCAGATCTAATGCATGTTTTCGACGTAGTTTTTAGATTGTTTTGACAGCTGGATTGTGTAATTTTAACTGGCTGTGGTGTCGGGAGATAAAAACTAGAGTAGGCTAAGGTTACAAAATGTCTCTCTGTCCAAACAGATAAGAATCCCGAAAACAAGACATTGAAAGCTGACAAAAGTATTTAGCTAGTTCTTATTTGGTTTTAGATCTTCAGTTAGAGGTCGACATATGAGTTTGATCATCTCTAGTGTCTTAAGATAGATTCCAAGTCTTTTAATATCTTTATCATTTAACTCTTACCTCATTGAACCATGTAAAACCATTTGTTTTAGAAGGAGGTGTAGAGTTGAAGTATAAGTAATTATCCTTGGTCAAAAATACCGTCATGCATTTAAAGTGAAGAGATAAGGGTGAGAAACCCGCATTTTGTGTTTTAGTTAAGTGAATTGCATGAGTGATCCTTGTGTCGCTATTACCTTGAAGACCTTTATGAGTCTAAAACTTAAAACTCTGGGCTTATGAGTAATTGTATTTTATACTTGGGTGTGTTGTATAAACTTATGGAAACCATATAGCCAAGTTAGAGACCACTTAGGAGTGGATATTTTAAAACAATGTTTTAAACGGTTATGGGATTATTATTGCATTACAAATGCTATCCGTATAAACAAGGAAATAGAAAACCCTTTATGCATCGTGAAAATGGAGATGATCCCATAAGATCAGAAATAGAGTAAAACTATGCGCCATGCGCTATTGCATGAGGAAATTAAAATACCTTGAGGTCATCGAGGTCAACATATCTATATAAGCCTTACAAATAAGAAAACTGTAGGATTGCGATTAATTCAAGTCGAGTAGGGTGGGTGAACTATAATCATGCATTCATACAACGCTATTTAAATACAAATCCTTTGGCCAAGGTGATGCACGATCCTCAAGTGCATTGAATGTTCACTGTGACTGGATGGCATTTCTTGTGGAGGGTCATGCATGACTAGAGGGTATCTAGGGATCTGCATGATAACAAGACACGTAAGTTACAACACCAAAGCTTAGATGGAAAACATCGATGGTTATCCTAAGTCTATCCTCTTGAGTAGGGTAGGGCCACTTTCGGTTAGGAAGGAGTGCGGGAGACTAACGGTCTGTGGTTGGAGGTTAAGCTCCTTGAAGATACTTTCTCTTCCAAATATTGAGGATTTCTGAATCTTGAATGTGATTGGTCGAAAATCGGGATGCAGTGATAATGGTATGTTTCTAATATTGTATTTGTTTTAAGAATATTTCAATTGTGAGAAAAATGTTTATGGTTTATCATTTCTTTCAGCTTTGTGAAAAATGAAATCATGTTTATTGTTAAAGCGAAAAATGTTATACTTGATAGTAGTGAATACTTTTTTATTACAAAGAAAAAATATATATATACCTATGTTAAAACATAGTTTTCAAGTAAAATCAGATATGGATGTTACACCCAATCTCTACAAGTTAAGGCATCATGAGCTCTAAATTTTTGGAAATACATTACTTTACAAGATAATATTCTTGTGGCTTGTGATAAGGGATGAAGCAATTATTTTGGTGTTCAAAGAGTTGATTGTATTGGGGTGAGTTACACTAGGGCTAGATATCTCCTTAGTTCTGACCCATGTGCTAGATGTAGTCAATGTCATTGATGGTAAGTGTTTGATTGTTGTTGGATTTTGTGGAGTGTTATCACTATTGTTGACATTGGAATTATAATTGCTCAAGTAACCATTGTTATTCTTCTTTTAAATTCTAGGGGAATTTGAAACCTCAATTATGGTAGCAACATAGCTATTCTTGAAGTTTTGGGTGAAGAATTATTGTTGTTATTGGCATTGTAGTTGTTGTTCTATCCTATAATGATAATTCAACCATTTGAGCCATAATTTTTCCTCCCAATATCAATTGTAACTCGGTGTATTCTCAAGGAACTATCCAAGGCATCTTCATCTGACCTACAAGGGAACTTATGAACCTCCTTCTAAGTATCCTTGTTAAGGGAATGAAAGAAGAGGTCACATAACTCTTTGTGATCCATATGAGGGCCACTAACCAAGGAGTATAGTACATGTCTCCATATAGTTATGATCATATCTTTCTTTTCCTCTTCAAATTTAATATTAATGGCACTCATTTGATGTATATGATTGAAATGGTTGGCTCATGGTTGTGATGCTTATTTTTGTTCCAAACAAAGCCCCATTTTCATTCCAAATGGAGTTATATTTATGAATCAAACATAATCCTATTATTTCTATTCTAGGTAGAGTCATATTTTGTTTCGAGATAGAGTCCTACTATTTTTATTTCCAAATAGTGTCATACGATTTCTTTTTCCTGATAAAGTCCTTATTTATGTGCCAAGCGAATCCACTATAAGTTTTCTTTTTATTTTGTAAGCACAAAGTTGTGTCACACTTTCACTCAACTTATCAGCACAAGTGAATTTAAGTATTTCTAACTAAAAATCAATATTGGTCAATCGTATGATCTTGTAAGATTCATTCTAGCTAAGTTAGATATGTCCACAACTTTTCCAACTAAAATTGTTGGCTAAATGCATATGTAGCACCACAATGAGGCCAATTTATAAAAAAAATTATTTGAAAAACTTGATATTTCAACAACTTCTACTCGTGTAAATAACTTTTTTTTTAAATATAAAAATACCCTTTTGTAGATCTATAAGTTTAGTTTTCAAAAATATACATATTTTAATAGTTTAATTATTATTTATATTTTCTTTTGTATTTTTCCTAAAAGTAGGTTATCAGCACAAAACATTAGGTCGATTACCATGTCAAGGAAAAATAGTAAAACTTATTTTAAAAAATTAAAAAAAATATGATGCGCTAGATAAAAGAATCTATATCAAGATGGTATAATTTTTTTTCTATTTTAAATAAATAGTTAATATGAAAGTTGACGTCGAATAGAAACAACTACGTTTTAATACACACACATTTTAATATTTTTTAAAAAATATATATTTATCAAAATTAGAAAAAAAAATATCCATGCACTAAAGTTTCAAGTTATAAATGCACACAAAAAAATTGAAGAAAATAAAATAAAATTTACTATATAAAGATTATCATCTCATGTAACTTCATTTTTCAGTATTTTATCAGCAACTAAATTATAGTGTCAATTTATTAAAAACTATATTCAAATAATTTTTTAATTTTTTCAAAAAAATACAAACATAAAATATACTAAAAATAAATATTTTATTAGTTTACATCATTTCAAAATTCAAAACATACATGTCACTTTTTAGTGATTCATTTTCAAAAATTGGATAAGTGTTGGTCGTTTCCTTCATAAAAGTGTGACACAACTTTGTACTTTTACCAACTGTATCAACATCATATGATTTCTTTTTCTTGATAAAATCCTTATTTATGTGCCAAGCGAATCCACTATAAGTTTTCTTTTTACTTTTTTGTTTGTAAAGAGTTTTAGCAACTTTATATTTATGCCTATTTTTAAATGCTTGAAAAAGGCTACTTAATGGAACTTTTTCCTCTGGGATTACAAGATGGGTAGCTCATTATGAGTAAACATGTAGAATTGCCATTTAAATATTTACTTTCATATTCATTACTTATTTTAATTTGACATGCATCTTCATAGAATTTTAAATGCAAGTCGAAGTGGGGGCAAAATGTTTTACTTTTGTGATTGTGGAACTACCCTCCTCAATTTGTGCCTAATGCAATGACTTGTGTGCAAATGACATATTATTGTGTAGAAGTTGGAAAATACCTTGATTCTAACCTAAACTACACATTCAAATGGATTGGTCTACTTTATTCATTCCTTATATCAATCATTTTTACAAGTGTGAAACTGAACCAAGTCAGCTCCACAACATAGATATAACCTTTGAACTTTTAAAATTCAAATTTAAAATTAGGTGGACACACTAACTCACTCCAACTAGCCATTATGAACCATCTGAAGTGTGAAATATTTCAAACTACATGTTAGGGTGTTGTATAAAAGGACAAATCATAATTCATTATGATTATCCATAAATTATCAGAGCTCCATTCTACATTGCATCACCACAAGAGCATGACATCAACACTCTCCAGGCATATTGCATGTCTCTTGTTATCATCAATTATTGTTCTATATTGTTGACTCACTAACAAGGATTTGACCAAGGAGAACAATCCTAGTCTAGCAAACTCCTAAATGGTGTTTATTGACACCACTCCTTTCAAACACAGGTAGCAAACATCAAAGCAAACATGTTCCAAACATCAGAAATAACAAAGTTAAAATTTGGGGTATATGTTTTAGATCTACATGGAGGGTTTAGATAAACAAGTGAGGAGGACAGTTCTGCAGTTACAAAAGTGAACTATAATAGTAAACAAAAAAATCTCAATTCCAAGGAAGTCCCTTGATAGATCCTAATTTTCTAATAAATTGGTGAATCAATTAACAACATCTGTCATTGAAAAATCAAAATCATATATCTAAAACCAAATACCATTATTTTATTTATTTAAATCTCAAATAACATTATAAGTCCTAACAAAAACTTTAAAATGCAACTCCTGCATGCTATCGTAACCCTCCTTCAATAGGTCAACTTTCAATTTCTTAGCAATTGCCTCCACTATCAATTGTAGGCAAATCTACCTCGTTTTGATACAAGTGTGTAGATGCTCCAAATAGCAGTCAAAATGAACTTTGGTTTGATGGACTACATCCCCTATATCGTCATGCAACAGGTATGAGCTTGTAGTGGTAGAAAGCATGGCAGTGTTGGACGATGATTGAGCAGTGTCAAACATATTCCAACGCTTGTGCGTATATCTCAGGTCTAACAACAGTTTTGCCATAACTTCTCAGATATTCACTCTAGGTGCACTATCCATATCCTTTGCCAACTCCCAAATGTGAATCATTAATTGACGAAGCGTTAGATCCTTAATTTCTTGGTCTACAAACCCCATGAAATCCACCACTGCAACTTCTCTCGATACCCTCTTCTTCCTCTGCTTCGCTGTCCCTTCCTCCTTCCTCTCTTTTCCTTGCCTACCATCTAACATCTTCCCTCCCAAGTGGCGAGCACCCATAGCAGAGGCCATCTTCATTTCCTACCCACGATTGCCAGACTCAAAACCTGATTTTAAATTAATATAATGAATAGACATTGTTGCATATGGAAGTTAAAGGCCATAACTCGCACTCATTACTTCGCACACTGCAACCACCTGCCTTATGTCTTGTCCGTTGTTATACTTTCTCATTATCAAGAGTAAAATTATGTATATATAAAATGATAATATAAGACTTAATTTAATATAAAATGTATATATAAAATAAAATTTTTAATTTGTTTATCCCTTGTCACTATTTATAAATTTTAGAAACCAATATATATATATATATATACCTTCAAATTTTAGAAAAGTTTTTCCCTCCAAAAAAAATTATTGAAGAAAGAAAAATTTAAAAAAATAAAAAATATTTATTTACATTTTAAAGAATAAAAATTTTTAAAAAAAACTATAAAATATTCCTTCTTATTTTTTATATACATTTAAAAATAAATGATGAAAAGTGTTTTAAAATTAGAAAGTGTAGCTTTTAAATAAATAATTTTAAGAAGAAATTTTTTAAAGAGAAAATAAATTAAGAAAAAAACTAATAAACGATGAAGAGTGTTTTAAAATTAGAAAGTGTAGCTTTTAAATAAATAATTTTAAGAAAAAAGTCTTTAAAGAGAAAATAAATTAAGAAAAAACTAAAATTTTTAAGGAATTTAATAAATACTTATTTATATTTTAGAGAAAAGAAAATAAAAAAGCTCTTGAAAAATATATTTTTTTATTTTGTACATACACTGAAACAATTAAACTTAAATTACTTTCAACTACATTCTTTAAGTATTGATTTTGTATAGGTTAAAGTATTGATTTTGTATAGGTTAAAGTATTGAAGCACTCTGTGATAAGTTTAAAAAGGATGCTCACAATTAGTGGTACTTTCATGACCCACAATTCCAACACCTACAACCCTTTGCCGTCAAAGTTTTATTGCAACTATGTTTTATTATTTTTTTTACGTAAAATAAAAAGACAAACATTTTTAAGTTTGAAGTTATATATATACCTTCAAATTTTAGAAAAGTTTTTCCCTCCAAAAAAAATTTATTGAAGAAAGAAAATTTTTTTAAAATAAAAAATATTTATTTACATTTTAAAGAATGAAATTAAAAGAAAAAACTATAAAATATTCCCTTTTTTTTATATACATTTAAAACTAAACGATGAAGAGTGTTTTAAAATTAGAAAGTGTAGCTTTTAAATAAATAATTTTAAGAAGAAAGTTTTTAAAGAGAAAATAAATTAAGAAAAAAACTAAAATTTTTAAGGAATTGAATAAATACTTATTTATATTTTAGAGAAAAGAAAATAAAAAAGCTCTTGAAAAATATTTTTTTTATTTTGCATATAGGTTGAAACAATTAAACTTAAATTACTTTCAACTACATTAATGATTTTGTAAAGGTCAAAGTATTGAAGCACTTTGTGATAAGTTTAAAAAGGATACTTACAATTAGTGGTACTTTCATGACCCACAATTCCAACACCTAGAACCTTTTGCCGTCAAAGTTTTATTGCAACTATGTTTTTTTTTTTTTTTTTTTTTTTTTTTTTTTTTTTTTTTTTTTTTTTTTTTTTTTTTATGTAAAATAAAAAGACGAACATTTTTAAGTTTGAAGTTTTTTGTTTTTTAAAATTTGTTTACTCCAACTCTCTAACTTTGTCTCAATAGGTTGCTACTTCATTTACATTTGAGCAGAATTAGAGTATACACTCTTTCATCCACTCACTAAAGCACAACTAATTGCACTCAAAAAAATAGAAGACTTATTGTTGTGCATTCCAACTTGAGCCTTTGCCTTCTTTTGTACAAAGAACATGGTTACAAGGAAGGGGACACAAGGTTGTGGGATATAGAGCCAAAGCATACTAACTTGGATGATTCTACTTTCCAACATGTTGCATTTGAGGAGTCAAATAACGAGAACACTTTTAGTGCCAGTGGCATTGACTTTGCTTGTGGTTCTTCAAATCTTTCTACGTCATCTAATGTCAATGATAATGATGATGGTTTTTTAGACCATGTGATGTTTTTTTAAACATAAAGATTTTTTTATTAAAACAACAACAAATTACAAAGTAGATCTACTAGTCTAAAAAAGATTCATGCCACAACAATTCTAGAAAATCAAGAAAATTTAGATGGACTAAAAAATAAACAATCAATAATAGAGGAGGAAACCTAATTGTTGAACTTGACATTATTATTTTAACATTGGAGTTTGAACAATGAATATTTTTAAATTTATGTTTATCATGACATTTGAGTTTATGATGGTTTTGTTTATTATATGATGCTATGTGGTATTTCAAACTTAATTTCTACTTTATATACATAGAAGCTCTGGTTATTGAAGTTGCATATCCTTCTTTTAGGGTATTAAAAAGTATGAGCATTAAAAAGTGTAAACTTTTAAAGCATGGTATTTTCTTTTATCTTATGAATCTTTTGTTATATATTTTCAACTATTTTTTTTATCTATGAATTTGGTTTTTTTTTTTTGTATAAAAGAACCCAAAATGAGCCCAACCTCCAAATTTTTTTGAACTAAGATTCTAAGGGGAACCAACGTTGTAAGAACCCTGCTGGTTCTAACTCTGACTACTGCTAAAATAGGAATTGTTTTTGTAATTTATTTTTGTTTTATGATTTTTTATTATTATTTTGTGATCTTATAGACTAGACAGAAGATGCAGAAGGGGTTTTAGTTTTCTTGAAATGTGTAGTTTTGCCAAAGATGGCAAAAGATGTACATGCAAATAAGATCCAATACAAAAGGGGGACTGAAAGCAACTAATAAACAGCAAAACACCAACTATGAAATTTAGTCACATACCCATCAGATCTGCACATTATATTCATTGTAGAAACTAGATCTACAAAGCTAATTGCATACAAATGGTGGTGGCCTGGGAGAGGCTCTACATGCAACTGGGTGTGATGGATCTGAAAGATATTACTGATATAGTACTACTGCAAGCTTAGATCTGCAATAGAGTCACCTAAAATTTGTCCAATAATGCCCAAACGAAGACCCAGAGTAGGTCCTCCACAAAGATGAACTGGGTTATTGTCCAATCCACCATAATCCTTGAGAGTTTCCATTCCCAAAGGACTGAATGCTGCTGCAACTCTTCCTCAGAGTTCAAATTTGCAAAGGGTTGAATAACAAAATGTTAAAAATAACCAAAAAGTGAATCCAAATTCACTTTATGAGACTCCCAAGTTGGGCGTCCACTTTTAGGGTTAAAAGGGCATCAAAAATAATAATCTTTGAAAGATTCTTTTATTTCATAAAGTCTCCTAAGTTAGGCGCCCAAGTTGAGGGTCCAACATCATCATTAAAAGGGACACCTTTATAACACAACCTTATGTCAACTAGGTGGGGGTCCTTTTAATACATTATTATTATAAAGTGACATTAATCACCTTATTTTATTCCATTTCCATCACCTGGCCATCTGGAACTGAAACTGATGATGCTCATGCCATATAGGTGAGGTCACCATGTGGCAGGCTAACTGACAGTCCCCTCCTAAAAATAGGGATACCTCCTAAAAAATAGGAAATGTAACCAAAACTCCCAAAAAGCTCTTAGAAGTCCCCAGATGCCTCCTGTGAACTCTCAGTCAAACCCTAAAAAATAGGGACATGTCCTAAAAAATAGGAGACTGCTGCAAACTGTCTGGAATGGCCGGTAAAGCTTCCTGCCAAGCTCCACTGCCTCTGGATATGCCAAGCTCCACTGCCTCTGGATAGGTCCCCAAACCACTATGCTGACCTATGGGAATCCAGATAATAGGCCAACCACTACACATCCATGTGTCACCTAGGAAGGGGACATTACAGTCCACTCTCCCTGAATTTGCATGTCCTCATGCAAACTCAATGCTGGATGCTATAAAATAGTCTCACTCTCCCAAGTAGCATCCTCCACTAGCAAGTCCCTCCACTACCAAATATTCCCTGATAATTCGTCTCCGTAGATGGCACTCTCTGGAATCCAAGATGGCCTCAGGTATTAAAACCAACTTCCCCTCATCATCTAAGGGTGGTAAATCTGTAGAAGGAACTATATGCTGCCCCAGCGCCTTCTTGAGGTGAGACACATGAAACACATTGTGCACCCAGCTATCTGCCGATAGATCCAACTCATAAGCCACTTCGTTGATTCACCTGATAATCCTAAATAGACCATAATATTGTGGTTTGTTTCTCTGCACCCCTCTTCCCAAGAGTGGACTACCTATAGGGTTGCAGCATCAGATACACCATATCCCCAACCTCAAATGATCGCTCCACCCTCCTCTGATCAGCATAAAAATTTTGCTGATTCTGGGCCTTCTGAATATTCTCACGAAGGACTCTCATAATATCCTGGTTCTCCTGTAGCAGATCCCCAGCGCTAGGCACTTTCCAATCACTCATCAATAAATCAAGGAAACTAGGCGCATCATATCCATACAAATCTCTGAAAGGTGTCATCTGAATAGTCATATGGTAAGTGGAATTATAGCAAAACTCACAAAGATGCACCCACTTAACCCAAGCCTTTTGCTGCCCGGAAATGTAGTTCCACAGGTATCCCTCCACCCATTTGTTGATGATCTCAGTCTGTCCATCAGTCTGCGGGTGGTAGCTAGTGCTCGGAGTCAACTTGGTCCCACATAATCAGAAAAGCTCTGCCAGAAATGGCTCATAAACCGACTGTCCCTGTCACTGATAATACTCCGAGGCAAGCCATGTAGTCTGAAAACCTCACGAAAGAATAAATCTACTACCTGTGTAGCTGAGTATGTAGTTGTAATTAGAAAGAAGTGAGCACACTTCGTCAACTGATCCACCACTATAAATAAACAGTCTTTGCCTTGGGCTTTAGGCAAGCCTGTAATAAAGTCCATCAATAAGCATTCCCACTTTCTCTCAGGAATAGGAAGTGGCTGAAGTAATCCTGCAGGATATGTATGCTCT
Organism: Cunninghamia lanceolata; assembly: GCA_027924645.1. NCBI lineage: Eukaryota > Viridiplantae > Streptophyta > Pinopsida > Cupressales > Cupressaceae > Cunninghamia > Cunninghamia lanceolata. The sequence continues at coordinate 12,858,564 of BSBN01000503.1, read as the reverse complement.
TGTTTGTTCTACTGACAAATAGAGCATTCCCTAACATAATGAAGAACATCAGATTTGAGGCCCTTCCAAGTGAATCTATCCCGTATCTGCCTGTAGGTCTTAAAGTATTCGGGATGTCCAGCCATAGGTAAATCATGGAGAGTCCTCAACACCTTGTTCTTCACATCAGAACCTGGGACCAAAAATATTCTCTCTTTGTAAATGATGAGCTCATTCACAAGAGAGTACCTGCTACCCTGTATTGTCCCATCAATAATGCCAGAAGTCCATGGGTTCTTGGTATACTATGTAGTGATCAAATGTCTCCAATCCTCTGAAATCTTTGCCATGGAGCTCAAATGGGGACGACGAGATAAAGAATCAACAACAACATTCTAACTACCTTTGAAATAGGAGATGTCAAAATCATAAGACTGTAACTTGCTGACCCACTTCTGTTGATGTTCATTTAGGTCCTACTGACTAAGGAAATGCCTCAAGTTGTTATGGTCAGTTTTGACACAGAATTGACTACCCACAAGGTACTACCTGAACTTGGCCAACACATGCATGATAGCCAACATTTCCTTGTCATAAATACTATAGCCCCTCTCAGGACCTTGTAGCTTCCTGCTCTCGAAAGTTATCGGATGACGATCCTGCATAATCACAGCACCAATGCCCTCTCCACATGCATCACAATGAAGCTCAAAAGGGTTGGTGAAATTCGGTAGAGCTAGGACTGGGCAAGTAGTCATCAATTGTTTGAACTTCTCGAAATACTCTTATGCCAAAGTGTCCAAACAAAGGCTCCTTTCTTTGTCAAATTTGTAAGTGGTGCAGCATGCCTAGAGAAACCACTGACAAACCGACGATAGAAAGCGCATAAACCAACAAATCCCCTGAGCTGAGTCAGATTCTCAGGAGTAGGCCAATCAATGATAACACGAACCTTATCAGGATCCATGTGAACTCCCTCTGCACTGATAATGTGGCCCAAATATAAAAGCTCTACCATGCCCAATGCACACTTAGACTCCTTGGCATACAAGAACTCCCTATCAAGTATGCCCAAAATAGTATCCAGATGAGCCATGTGTTCCTCCCAAGATCTGTTGTAAACCAATATGTCGTCAAAGAACACCAGAACATATCTCCTCAACTGAGACTGGAAGACCCTATTCATAGTGGACTGGAAAGTAGTTGGTGCGTTGGTTAGGCCAAACGGCATAACCAAAAACTCGTAGTGTCCACAATGACATCTGAAAGCAGTCTTCTTGATATCTTGTTCCCTGACACTGATCTGGTGATATCCAGTCCTCAAATCTATCTTGGAGAAGTAACAAGCTCCATGAAGCTCATCTATCAGCTCGTCGATGTGAGGAATGGGATACCTATTCTTAATTGTCCTTTTCTTCAACATCCTATAATCAATGCACATCCTGAGTGTACCATCTTTCTTCTTCACCAAAACAACTGATGAAGCAAAAGGAGACTTACTCGGCCTTATATGTCCCATAGCTAACAGTTCCTGGATAGTCTTTTCAATTTCATCTTTCAAACACTTTGGGTGCCGGTAAGGTGTAATCATAATGGGCTTGGTGCCCTCCTCCAACTCTATGATGTTCTCTATGCCTCTATCTGGAGGTCTACCAGGTGGTATGTCACTAAATACCTTTGCATGCTTGACTCTGAGCTCTTGAACCTATGGATGGTAGGCTGGTTTTTGTTGCTAAACCTCTAGATGATAGGCTAGTTTTTGCTGCTCATTATGAGAAGGCATCAACCTACATTCTGATGCCCACTCCACCATGTCATTTCTAATGAGTCTCTCCATTCTCCTGAGAGTGATCACCTTCAAATTGCTGTCCTTAATGGCCTTTAACACATGACTAATCCCATCCACCTAGAATTTCATCTCCATGTCTCTGAGATTGAGTGTAAATTCTCCAATGGCATGAAGCCACTTCATGCCAAGTACCAAATCCATGTCTCCCATATTGACCACATAGAAATCAGCCTTAAACTTATAATTATTTAATTTCCTAGGAAGATCAAGAATCATTTTCTCACACTTGAGAGTGTAGCCATCAGCAACCTTCACCCGTATGCCTTCAAACTCTTGGGTTTGAATCCCACGTTGTGCCACTAACCATGCATCTATGAAATTATGAGTTGCACATGTATCAAGCAAGGAGATGACTCTCTGACCAGCCAAGATCCCACGCAACCTAAAAGACCCTTCCTTTTACATGCTAAACATGTGAGCTTCCTGTAAGTGTGCTTCTCCCTCACTTTCAACTTCTTTTCCTAAGTATTCAGCTCCTAACTCCTCTTGATCACCTTGCTGCTTTGTTACATCAGTCATGTCTTCACCCTCATAAAACCACTCCATTTGTCTGTTTCTACCCTTAGGCCGTAGAGGACATTCATGGCGTTCATCATAAGGACCCTTGCAATAAAAACATAGCTTCCTTCTACGCAAATCATTAAGTGTTTCTCTATCCAAGGGGGCTGCAAAATTCTTCTTTTGATCAACATATTATGATTTCCTTGGGGCTAATGTACTATCATTAAATGAAGAGGGTGGTTTTGGAGTAAACTTGGTACGAGGAGCTGAAAGTTCCATACTACGTGCCTTGCTCATAGCCTCCTGTAGTGTAGGGGGATCAAATGCTGGTGTAGGAGCACCTAACACAAGGTGGCCTCTGTGAGGCATTTAAATTCATGTTTTGTTTAGAAAATCATGTTTGAGTTGTAATAAGGTCTATTCGACCAATGCATGTCATTTCTATTTGTATCTAGAACAAACTTTGTAAGTCCCAAGTAAGTAGGTTGCATTTGTCAAATTGTTAATGGTTAGACGGTTGGTCTCCCAGCCGCTTGGAATCGGTCTCCCAGCCGCTTGGAATCGGTCTCCCAACCGCTTGGAATGGGTTAGTGTTCCTCTAGGCAAGTTTATAAAACTAGGGAAATGAACAAGATTAAGGATATATTGTAATCAAATCAAAGAAGAGATCGAATGTAATTGTGCATTGCGTTAAGGAGAAATCAAACTATTCTGTGTCATCAATTTGTTTTCTGTTCTCTGTAATTACAAACTGCATAGCTGTAGATTTCTTTTCCTTTCTGTACTTCCATTGTTGCGATATGCCAATGTGAAGCGTTCCACTGATAAATTTTTGTTGAAATCAGTGGAATGGCTTCGTTGTACAATATGTGTTTTTTGTTTCCTATTTTGTTTTCCTGTTCGACGGGGCAGATGGTCTAGACTGAGGAGTGTGCATAGTAGCATGCCCTAGCATCTCTATGTGCTAGGTGTAGAGTGTAGATCAGACTGTGTGAGAGTTGAAAACCCTAACAGCATATCGCTATGTTGGTTCATCGGCGCATCGGCCAAGGATTGCAAGTGTTCGCCGACAGAACAGGTTACGCCGAAGGTAAAAGCCATTGATAAGAGTTGTGGCATCGGAGGACAAGTTAGGGGTTTTGCCGACGGGAAGAGTCATACTAACGTGGTTATGTTTAATCGACGTGGGAGCCATCATGGTTAAGGAGAGGAGGAACTTAACCACCATCGGGGTATCGGCAGAAAGATGGAAGACTCAGCCGATAGAGGAAGTCTTGCCAATGATGGAGATGTATCGATGGCTATCTAGCCGATGGAAATGTTCAGGCAGTTCATTTGTTAGTTTTTGCCAATTGTGAGGAATTAGGACCCAGTCTGTGGAATCCATTGTGCGCTCCCCATCATATTGGTATCAGAGCCAGCAAAAGCTCTGGGCGGAGGTGTTGTGTATTTGATTTCTGTCATTGAGAAGGCAGATGACGAGTTGCTCATACCATCTAGTTCCGAGAAGGAATAGGATTCCTATAGTGTGTAGGCAGACAATGATGAGGTCTGTCGTGACCATTCACCAATAGAGGTTTGGCTGGAAGAGGGTGCAGAGTGAGGCCACTACGAGAGAGAGTGGTAGTGTATCTCCAAGATCTGTTGTTGGATGAGAGGAATGGGTCTGTGAAGCAGCATGTAGGATGGACAGCTGATTGAGCATTGTGTTGTAGTCGAACTGAGGATTTGCAGAAGTGTTGGCATTGTCTGTGAATGTTTATGTCAGACAGAGAAAGCGAAGGAGAGGCTAGCGATATGCCTCCAAAAGGGATGACAGTAGAGGTGCTTAAGAAATTCAAGGAGATGGAGGAGATGATCAAAACTGAAGTTAGGGAAGCCCTCCAGGAAGAATTGAAGGCAATGAAGATAGGAAAAAGGATAGAGGAAGATTCAGATGAAGAAGAAGAGAAAGAGGAAGAAGCAGAAGAACAAGAAGAAGCAGAGATACCAGCTAAACAAAAGCAATTCTTGGAAGCCATTAAGGCTATTGGCAATGACTCTTCGGAGGCTCAAATAGATGTTCCCATGTTTAGTGGAAAGATGAATGCTAATGAAGTCATGGAATGGATTGAGGCTCTAAACAACTACTTTGAGTACAAAGTTCCTGAAAGTAAGAGAGTTAAGTTTGCAAAAACTAAACTCAAAGGTGCTGCCCTTACATGGTGGAATTACACCCAAGGAGAAAGGGTAAAGAATGGGAAGAGTATGATATCTTCGTGGAGTAGAATCCTGGAGAAGATCAAGTCCCAGTTCCTTCCATCTGACTACGAGGTGCAGATTTACAGGAAAATGCAGAACCTCAAGCAAAAAGATATGGATGTGGCTACTTACACCGAGGAGTTTCACAAATACACTCTTCTTTGTGGGTACATGGAGGATGAAAAAGCCAAGGTAGCAAGGTATCTAAATGGTCTGAGGATCAATATTCAAGATGAGATAAGTTTATTTACACCTGAAACTATGGAAAAATACTTTCAAGTAGCATTAAGAACCGAAGAGAAGCTGCAGAGGAAGGGTGAGCAGCAAAGTAAAGGAAGAGGTGATAGGAATTTTAGAGGCAGTTTTGGAGGCAGAAGTCCTAACCAGAGGCCTAGTGGTGAGTCTAGCCAAGAAGAGCAAGTTGGAAACTCAAGTAACAGAGGAAGCTACCAAGGAAAAAGGCCAAATGAAAGAGGTGGGACAAATGGATCGGGTAGAGAATCCAAGTTCTCCAATATGAGATGTTATAACTGCAATCAGATAGGGCACATGGCTTATAAGTGTCCAGAGAAGGCCTCAACTTCTTATGGCAATGAGAGAAGAACCACATTGACTCAAGAGGATGCAGGGAGTATGACATCTCTTGAAGTGAATTTGACATCAAAAGTGGGAGAAAATTTGATGATCAAGAGGACATTGCTCAAAGAACCAGTGCAAACTGAACCATCACATAAGAGAGCTATTTTCAGGATCAATTGCAAAAGCAAAGGTAAAATATGCAAGGTAGTCATAGATTCTGGTTCAACAGATAATATGGTGTCTAGGGAAATGGTGGATAAATTGAACATAGAAAGGATTCCTCATCAAACTCCTTACAGAGCATCTTGGGTAAGTGATAGTCAATCACTTTTGGTAGATGAGCAAGCATATGTTGATTTTCAGATTGGAGAATATAAGGAGAGAATTTTATATGACATTTTGCCCATGGAGTGTTGTCACCTACTTTTAGGTAGGCCATGGCAATTTGATAGACAAGCATTATATGATGGATATGCTAACACATACACCATCAAGAAGGATGGAAAGACTTTCATGATGACACCATTGCAAGAGGGTGTTGCAACACTGCAGGCAACCAAGATCATTTTGATGGGTAAGAAAGAGTTTGTGAAGATGCATGAAGAAGAGACAAGGAAAGCTGAGGATACCTTAAGGAGTGGGGTTGCCAAAGATCACAGTTTGAAGGTGATTTCAGTTTTGAATGGTGGCGATCAGATGGTAATGTCTGAAATGGATTAGATGAAGGTCAAAGAGCAGGTCTGCAAGTAGCCACAAGTTGATTGGAAAGAAGATGTTGTTATCATAGTAGGGACCATTGTTTGTCCTCTAGAACCAACAAGAGTTGAAGGACAATCATATTCTACCATAGCAGCAGTACCAGTAGCATCGACCAAGATTTTGAATGAAGGTGTTCAGGCAATTCTGACAGTAAGCAATCATGGCATGCAACATCCAAGTTTGGTTGCAAGCACTTACTCATGGCAAGGTGTGAGTAGGGCCTACAGTGCTAGCCATGAGTTTTTGATTCCATGGAAGCAAGTTGCAGTCCAAAGGTCATGGGGAAGGCATGAGGCAGCAAAGGATAAAGGTGGAGCAAGCCAAAGACTCAACTCATGGGACATGAGTTCTTTTCTAGGTGGGGTGTATGGTGTAGGAGCACCTAACACAAGGTGGCCTCCATGAGGCATTTAAATTCATGTTTTGTTTAGAAAATCATGTTTGAGTTGTAATAAGGTCTATTCGACCAATGCATGTCATTTATGTTTGTATCTAGACCTAGAACAAACTTTGTAAGTAGGTTGCATTTGTCAAATTGTTAATGGTTAGACAGTTGGTCTCCCAACCGCTTGGAATCGATCTCCCAACCGCTTGGAATGGGTTGGTGTTCCTCTGGGTGAGTTTATAAAACCAGGGAAATGAACAAGATCAAGCATATATTGTAATCAGATTGAAGAAGAGATCGAATGTAATTGTGCATTGCGTTAAGGAGAAATCAAACTATTTTGTGTCATCAATTTGTTTTTCGTTCTCTGTAATTACCAACTGCATAGTTGTAGATTTCTTTTCCTTTCTGTACTTCTGTTGTTGCGATATGGCAATGTGAAGCATTCCACTGATAAGATTTCTATTGAAATCAGTGGAATGGCTTTGTTGTACAATATGTGTTTTTTGTTTCCTGTTTTGTTTTCCTGTTCGATGGGGCAAATGTCCCAGACTGAGGAGTGTGCACAGTAGCATGCCCTAGCATCTCTATGTGCTAGGCATAGAGTGTAGATCAGACTGTGTGAGAGTTGAAAACCCTAACGACGTATCGCTGTGTTGGTTCATCGGTGCATCAGCCAAGGATTGCAAGTGTTCACCGACAGAACAGGTTACGCCGAAGGTAAAAGCCATCAATAAGAGTTGTGGCATCGGAGGACAAGTTAGGGGTTTTGCCGATGGGAAGAGTCATACCGATGTGGTTATGTTTAATTGACGTGGCAGCCATCATGGTTAAGGAGAGGAGGAACTTAACCACCATCAAGGTATCGGCAGAAAGATGGAAGACTCAGCCGATAGAGGAAGTCTCGCCAACTATGGAGATGTATCGATGGCTGTCCGGCCAATGGAAATGTTCCAGCGGTTCATTTGTTAGTTTTTACCAATTGTGAGGAATTAGGACCCAGTCTGTGGAACCTGTTGTGCGCTCCCCATCAAATGCCTTAATCCATCCTTTCATGGGTTCATAAAGACCCTCAATGAACAATATGAGCAACCTCCTCTCTGAAACACATGTGACCATTACTGAGAGCTTCTAAAATTCACTGATATAAGACTCCAAACTACCCATCTATTTCAGCTGAGCCAGATCTCTGAAATACAATTCTGGATCTTTCTTGTCAAACCGTTCAACCAAACTATCAACAAATTCCTGATATGTGGTGATCAAGTTGTGTTGCAAAGTAATCATTCCATGATGCCACCAATCATAGGCAACCCCATCTAAATGATGTGCTGCAAACTTAATTGCATCTATTTCCGTCATAGGACATAGTGTCAAGAAATTATCCAACTTGTTAATCCATGCTCTTGTTGTTATTTTACCGCTGCCATCAAAAGTAGGAAGTGTAAGTTTGTCGGTTGCACGCTTAAGATCATGATTTTGCTAGCTGGGTGTTCTATCCTGCTGAAGCCTGCCGTGTTCTCTCTTTTGACTCATAAATCGGTTAAAATTTAGATGATCCTTAACAAGCTAGGGTAATAATTCCCACTCATCATGTAGTGTCATGATATTATCAACAAAGGCTACATCTCCTCCTTCCTCAACCATGTCTCCCTCTTCTGGTTCACTCCTCACGAATGTAGGGCGGGTAGGCCTATCATAGGTGCGTGAGGGTATTGCCCTTACCCATGGGGCTCCATCAACACTACCCAATTCCTCCTGTACCTGATTTGGCCTTCTCGGAGGGGTCATATTCTCAATAGTTGTGGTAAGCCGTTGTAACACATCAGCTATCTATTGCTGCCCTGTTGCAAGATCTCTCATAATATTTCTACCTTTTATTTCATCATTGTTAACCTCATTTCTACGTGGACCACCACCTTCCCTGTCACCCATTGTTTCCAATGGTATGTCCTCAAACTGGTTTCCCTGTAATGCAGCTCTTCTGCGTGTGTAAAACCTATGAGGATCACCCTGTCCTGGATGCATAAGACGCTCTAACCCTTCAGGATGGCAGGATCAAAGCTCCGATACCACTGTAAGAACCATGCTAGTTCTAACTCTGACTACTGCTGAAATAGGAATTATTTTTGTAATTTTTGTTTGTTTTATGATTTTTTATTATTTTTTTGTGATATTATAAACTAGACAGAAGATGCAGAAGGGGTTTTAGTTTTCTTGAAATGTGTAGTTTTGCCAAAGATGGCAAAATATGTACATGCAAATAAGATCCAATACAAAAGGGGAACTGAAAGCAACTAATAAACAGCAAAACACCAACTATGAAATTTAGTCACATACCCATCAGATCTGCACATTATATTCATTGTAGAAACTGGATTTACAAAGCTAATTGCATACAAATGGTGGTATTGGCCTGGGAGAGGCTCTACATGCAACTAGGTGTGATGGATCTGAAAGATATTACTGATATAGTATTGTTGCAAGCTCAAATCTGCAATATAGTCACCTAAAACTTGTCCAATAATGCCCAAACGAAGACCCAGAGTAGGTCCTTCACAAAGATGAACTGGGTTGTCGTCCAATCCACCATAATCCTTGAGAGTTTCCATTCCCAAAGGACTGAATGTTGCTGCAACTCTTCCTCAAAGTTCAGATCTGCAAAGGGTTGAATAACAAAATGCTAAAAAGTAACCAAAAAGTGAATCCAAATTCACTTTATGAGACTCCCAAGTTGGGCGTCCACTTTTAGGGTTAAAAGGGCATCAAAATTAAGAATCTTTGAAAGATTCTTTTATTTCATAAAGTCTCCTAAGTTGGGCGCCCAAGTTGAGGGTCCAAAATCATCATTAAAAGGGACACCTTTTTAACACAACCTTATGTCAACTAGGTGGGGTTCCTTTTAATACATTATTATTATAAAGTGACATTATTAATCACCTTATTTTATTCCATCTCCATCACCTGGCCATCTGGAATTGAAATTGATGATGCTCGTGCCATATAGGTGAGGTCGCCATGTGGCAGGCTAACTGACAGTCCCCTCCTAAAAATAGATACCTCCTAAAAAATAGGAAATGTGACCAAAACTCCCAAAAAGCTCTTGGAGGTCCCTTGATGCCTCCTGGTCAACTCTCAGTCAAACCCTAAAAAATAGGGACCCGTCCTAAAAAATAGGAGACTATCGCAAACTATCTAGAATGGCCGGTAAAGCTTCCTGCCAAGCTCCACTGCCTCTAGATAGGTCCCCAAACCACTATGTTGACCTACAAGAACCCAGATAATAGGCTGACCACTGCACATCCATGTGTCGCCTAGGAAGGGGACATTACAAACATAGTGATTAAGTTATCAACTCATGCATCCTTAAGCATGCTTCACATAAAATATACCTTTATAGAAGTAGATATCTTTAAAATATCATGATATTCAATTTATCTTTAAAATTTTCACTGATTGTGATATTCAATTTATCATGATATATAGTGGTAATATCATGATAAATTCATTTTTTTTAGATCATTCTTCTCTCGAACTTTTATAAATGGGTTAGACCTCTTGAATAGTGTAAGTATTTATTGAGATTTGTAGCTACCATTATTGAATAATAGTTAAGTCTGTTGCTAAGGGACCAAGGACAATTATTGTTGTCTAGATTAGTGTTTTTGAGAAAGACTATGTTTTCTATTTCATATGGCATTTTTTTAAATTATGCTGATTGTAATTTATTTTCTAACAAGCCTTAATAACATAACATTGTGTTGATTTTATTATATATTTCTAATTTCTTTATCTCTATTTTAATTTTTTTACTTTGAAGCTTTAGTAAGATAATTTAATCTATAATATTTATTATAATAATGTTGGGTGAATATTTTGTCGTCAACTCACTGACAGCAAAATGGTTATATCAACCGCAGTATGATGAGATAAATCTCTCCTCTCAGCAAGGGGAGGTTCCCTTTTAACTATTACAAACTTATTTACACTAAATACTAGCTTTGGGGGTGTGTTACATTCATCCTTTTCTCTTCTTTCAGAAAAGATGTTTACAATGTTTCACAGTAATATTCAATAATGCTTGTACACTTAAACAATAATCAACAATATTCTTGTAAGTTGAAGCACAAAGTCTTTCAACTTACTTCACAAAAATATTCACGAACCAAGTGAATAATCTCAAGTACAAAGTCTTAAAATTATCCCCAGAAAGATTTTAAAAGTAACCATATCACCAGTTGGAGCACAAAGTCTATCAACTAACAACACCACTAATTCACACGAATGTGATTGAAAATCATAGCACAAAGTCTACAAGTTCTCAACACGATTCATATACAAAGTGAACAACTACAAGCTCAAAGTCTTTATAATCCTTCACCAAGAAACGCTTTCAACACACATAGATTCAAGGCAATAATATAACACAAAGTTTATATAACTTATCTTGAATGTCCTCCAATCATAATGACCAAGCACCACTTTATCCAATCAATCAACAAGAGAAATCAGCAAAAATGCCATATGTACATCCTCACTCATACAAATTCGATTCAACACAAAGTTTGATATCAAAACTCGCCTTCTTTATTGATTGGAATTGATCATACAATTTGAACACAGAGTCTCAAAGTTGAGTCACAATTCGGGCAGCACTTTGTTGCATAAGATTAAAGATATCTATTTACAATAGAGGCCCTCTTTATTTATAGGGAGAGGCCTTGAGAAAATTTAGGAAACCTATAACTACTTTGACTTATTCAACAAAAGAGTCATATTTGACTTGGGACTTCCTTTGTCTCACATGTAATTACATTTTGGAAAAATACATGTGAATATGTCCAAAACAAAATACAAATTGCATATATAAAACTAAAAATAAACTAAGGCACGAAGAAGAATATCAGCTGCCACCATCATTCTTCATTGTAACTGCTATTGAAAGGTAAGACTGCAGATTGCATATCTGATTTCTGTCCATCACCATTATCAACACTCTTCAGAAAATTGTGATACATGGCCTCCACTATCCCCATCTCATAAACGTCTGGTCCAAGTGTATTGTCTGAAACAACATGAGCTTTGATGATGGCATCTTTCACCATCTTTATCGCCTTCTCCGGTGATCAGTCAGTCATTTGAAAAATGAGCACCTTTAGATGATGTGATGACCTCGGCAGTTCGCAGAAGAAACTGCAACAAAAAGTCATGATCTTGCAGTTAGGGAAAAAATGGCAATTTGGGAAACTGCATGTAGATGATCATGATCACGAGGCTGAGCTTGAAAGGGCTAAAGCGTGCGCAAGTCAAAAAATTGGGCGAAAGCGAGCTAAAGGCATCATTTGTAGGAATTTCCAGTGTTAGGAAATTTTGAGAGATACGCACTGACGGCAAAAATAGCCGCTCTTGCAGGTCGGGGATTTTGTTGTGTGCAAGGTCGGCCAAAATGGCCGCCTTTGCATGTCAGAAATTTGCACAAGGTAGATCATGTGTATGGGCAGTTAATTCTGCCGCTATTGCATGTTCAGGAGAATTGCAAGTCATGTATTGGCGGCGAATTTTGCCAACAATACATGGGATGGGAGTATTTCAAGGTTTTCGTGTAAGGGCGGCGAATTTCGCTGCTCGTACACGAGCATTTTGATGTCTTCAATAGCATGAGCGGAAAAAAGCGACAACTTCGCATTCGATCACAAGTTTATCAAAGGAACTCGGGCGGTAAACTTCACCACCACTACATGGACAAACACAATGGACATGTTCGAGCGGTTAGATTCACCATCAACACATATACAACAATGGTTATGAGGGTTTGATCGACCAAAACCGCCGACATCTACATAGGTATAACTTAGGGCACAAAGATTGATCCCTGTCCGAACGGTGAAAAACTCTAAGTTCGTCAATGGCGAATTTGCTAGAATCCTAAAACAACGCGATCAAACGGTGCGAGAGGAGTCCAGTGGATAGCTAGGGAGAATGAAAATGAAATGACCAAAAAGATAATCAAAAGACATTTAAAGGCTTGGCCATTAATGGCACTCAAAGATCAAGATCCTGGAGATCTTGTTCGGGCGGCAATTTCGGGCGTTCCAACACGTTTCACAAAGAATGCAAAAGCGGTGGATTCTGTCGATGCTGCATTCAAAACTTTGGTGAAACATGCTACGACGGCCAAAAGTGCCGCTCAGACACATTGAAAAAGAAACCAAACGTAAGAGCAGCAAAAAGTGCCGCTACCGCACATCAAACCAAAAAGATGTCAAGTCGGCAATTTCTGCCGACACCGCATAAGCAAACACGAAGACATGTAACAGCGGCAATTTTAGCCGACTTTACATGTGAATACTCAAAAACTTACTAACACTTGGAAAATGACCAAAATTGACATTTTTATCAGTTTACGACTAAATCGATTCGCGCAAACATCAAGGAATCAATTCGAGGACATGTCACAAACTAGTTTAGGATGTCAAATGACTTCGCAAAGGATCAAGAGAATTTTGTCTCGATTTGCGAACTAGAATGTAGATCACAAAACAGACAAGTTTTGTGGGGGTTGTCTACAAAAACGAGCGCAGCCGATTTTGAGAACAACAAATAAGCTCTTCTATTTAAACTTATGATAATTTAATTAAGGGAATAAAATGGTACAGCAATTATTATAATATTTAAAAGTAGAATTTCTAATTATAATTTTGCATAACCCTTTTAATATTTTTTTTCATTTGTTTCAATATTAATTTCTCACTACTCTAATCCTTTCAACTCTTAGAATGCTTTTCATAACAAATCTTTTTAAATTAGTTCATTTATCATATGGTACAAAATTTTCGCTTCCTAAAACTATTATAATATTTGTGCTTGATATTTATTTATATGGGGTTTTTTTTCTTTTGTTATTGTTTTGTTGTGATGCGTCCCTTAAGACTTTTGGTTTTGGCACCTTCTTTCCTGGGTCCCTCCTTTTAAAGAACTTGGTTCTGCAATCTAACTAAAAAGTTTTTGCCTCATCTTAATGATGGATCATGGAGTATGATCCAAAATGTTGATTAAAAAATTCTCACATAATTTTTTCCAAGAAACACTTTAATTTAGTTACAATGGACTGTGGAAATCTAATGTCTGTAATTATTGTTGTTATTTCAAAAATGAACATAGTTATTTACATTTATGAAGATGCTTGATATGATCAAATTCAAAAACCTTATTAGTAGGGAACATGACTATTGTTATTGTGATTAGTGATTATGACCATAACAGCAAGCAATGTAGTCATTATTTATAATTCGTGAGCATAGTCATTACTAGACAAAACCATCAAATGATTATGCCGCCCTTTAGACTTGTCATTATTATTGCACCACACATGTTAGTAGTGCTGTTGTCTTGCTGTCATTTCTTTATCAATGGATATTCTTGTCGTTACTTCATTTATAAACATAGCTGAATTATAGAGGTTATTGTTTGTGAAATTTTCGTTGTTACATATCAGCTGTTAATCATCTCTTTTGAAATTGCTGTCATCATTATTGTCTTTTGACATAACTATCCTCTTCCAATTACTAATTTCTTATGATCACTGATCAATAGCAATCTGTGATTGTTGTGATTTGTATGTACCGTGATCAATTAATATGGATGTCATTACTGCTCTCGTAACATTAAAGGAAATATTGCTGATCATAATGATTTATATTAGTAGTAAGACGAGACATTGCTATCCTAAAATGCCAGGCATGATTGTTGCCACTGCTGTAAACTTAAATAGGCATTTGAAAAGGTTAGGGAGATGATTGTTGTCAACTTTAACACTGTAGTTGCTATTTTATGTATAGATTAGTCTCTTGGACTAACAAGAAATGGTAGGGTTAACAGGCCTTATCTACTTTAGTTGTGTTTTATTGCATGAAGGGTTCATTATCATTCAGACAGTTATTTTTTTAACATTGTCAAATAGATCAATATTGGAATCAGCTATCTCAAAATTAATGAGAAAATCTAAATTTCAAATTTCATGGTGTACATTCTCATTTACTTTCACTCTCACTCTATGCAATTACTTTCACTCTCACTCTATGCAATTAGGATGGCTTTAGATGTTAAAAAACATCAGCTATTTCTCCTTTTTATTTGAATTTTTCTGCATTCTTTTTGGTTCCCAAGATGTTCTGGTTTCTTCGCAATAATATCCCTAGAAAGTGAAAACATCTTTATTTTTTGGTATGCCGAGAAATTCATAAAAAAGATATTTGCTTTTAACCACCTGCAAAGGGAGAGTTGTGTGTTGTGACAAATGAGATGTTAATTTTGGACATAAATGCAACCAAAATAATCTAAGCTTTTTCAATAAGGAAAATAAGATTTAGCCTTTTCATTAAAGAAATGAACTACAGACAATACAAATGCCTGAATTTGCTTGCTTTTCCTAAAACAATATAGTTCGTTAGGCAGTTTTTCTAAAAGTGCACAAAGTGTTAAAATGCCAGTTAATAAAAAAAAAGGAACCTACTGATAAATTGCTACAATTATGAGAGATACAATCAAATCAATAATTGGCCTACCAAAATCTCAGACCATTGACCATAATTTTTTTTTAAAGAATGTAAGGAAAAAATTACAGCTGTAAGAGAGACAAAATTAGCTTTAGTTAATGGCTAAGCCATATTTTTTTGGCTAAAAACAAATTTAAATAAAGGTCTCACATCTTACTGTAGGAATACCCATAATAATTCTGATACCATTTTACAAACTTCTTTAGACCGTTTTGTAAGTCTGTGGTCGGCTTGTAGCCTAACTCCAGTTTTGCAAGTGTTATATTGGCGTGAGTAAAGGGCACATCACCATTTCCTGGCATATCAACAATGTTTTTCCGAGCCTTCACCTTCAAATGCCTCTCAAGAATATTCACTAATGTGGGAACAGTCACAGGTGAAGTATTTCCCAAATTGTAGATCCTGTATTGTGCTGGTCCCTTCTTCTTTCCTCCACTCCCAGTACTCTTGGTTGCAGTGTCAAGCGAGGCAACACAGCCTTTGACAATGTCATCTATATAAGTGAAGTCTCGAGCAAGATCTGCTTGATTATGTCCTCTGTATATGGTTATGTGTTTTCCTTGCAATATGTTCCTTGTGAAAGAAAAATAAGCCATATCAGGCCGCCCCCATGGTCCATAAACAGTAAAAAACCTCAACCCTGTAATAGAGAGCCCATATATGTGATTGTATGTGTGAGTGATTTCCTCCCCTGCTTTCTTTGTAGCTGCATAGAGACTGGCTGGCTGATCAGTTCTATCAATTTCTGAAAAGGGCACCTTATCATTGAGGCCATAAACAGAACTAGAAGATGCCCAAACAATAGCTGGCTGTGGATTAGCTGCCTTGCAGGCTTCTAGCAAGGTGACAAGCCCTGCAATATTGCTATGAACATAAGAAGATGGATTTTCCATGGCATATCGAACACCTGCCTGTGCTGCAAGATGCATGACATGGGTAAATGGAACAACATCAAACAACTTATTTAAGAGCATGCTGTCATTTATGTCTCCTTCTATAATGAACACCCCATGCTTCTTCAGCAGGTCTTCTCGAGCTCTTTTGAGAGAAGTGTCATAGTAATCATTAAAATTATCCAGTCCAAGGACTCCATCTCCTCTCTTTTTCAAAGCTAGGGATACATGTGTTCCCACAAACCCAGAAGCCCCTGTAACTAATACCACCATCCCACCAGGTCTCTTTGCTTGACAAGAATGTTGGACCTTCTTCTCCCATTGAGGACCGCCCCATGTTGAAATGCGTTTGGTGCCTATATCCAGAGATGTCTTTAAACACAAGTAGGATGCAGTCAGTGCAATAAGAAAGAGTGCCCAGAAGAAGAATGTGGCTGATGAAGTAAGCCAGCGGTTCAGTTGACGGTTAAAATGGTTACCCCTCTCTATCTTTACTTTGCCTGGAGTTGAGGGAAAATTGTCTTGAATAGAGGTAGGCATTGCAACAGATGCAATACCTGGCCTGGAAAAAGATATGCCCACAAATTAGCTTCTTGCCACCTAGTGTTGATAAAATAACTCAAGTTTTCACACTGCAAAAATTAAAAACAAAACCAAAAAATGTTCTTTCAGATGACAAAGCAATGCTTTCTTTTGCCTCCACCAAGATCCAAATCAAGCAAAGAAATATTAAGAGACAATAAATATTGTAGTCTTTTGACTTATTGAAAATGGACATGTGCCGATAGTAAAAATCCAGGAAAGACCAGAACAAAACCAACCAACGATCTGATTTTCATTTTTCATACAAACATTTCCTACAGTTATGCTTTATCATTTTCCCTCTTAATAAATACCTGCAGTTTAGAAGAGAAACAGCATGCTGCTTGCTTTGGGCAAAAAGAAAGAAATGTACTCATGTCCCCAAATGACCACAGCAGGTCAATGGAACGGGAAAACTACAACTAGCTTAGAACTGACATGAGGAGCCATCTAATCATCTATAGAATAGGTAAGTTGAATAATATAACCTTTGCCCATAACCAGGAGATGGCATCTGAAAAAATCTAGCAGAAAATATATTCACCTTTTAACATCTCGTATTCACATCAGACAATATTTATTGGGCTATCAGTTTGAAAGACATCTTCAAGACAAGATCTAAGAATTGCATTTGAAGAATGGTTTGGACTGAGTGAAGGCAGAGATGTTATCCTTGGAGATGGTATATAACTATGTGCTGTCTTATTTGCTCTCCTAACACCCAGAGTTGAGCCATTAGTACAGAAAATGAAAAGAATGAAAAGAAGAGCCGAGAGGAAAGTTTAAATCAATATGAAAAGCGGCCAAGGATCTGAAAAGCAAACGTTTCATTCTGAAGCCCACATATACCAAAAGAGAGTTATTTTCATGGGTAACCAGAGCACAGCACTAAAACTGGGAATGCCCTAAAACTGATCATCTTATGTAAAGAGAGAGGAGCAGATAAGTACCACCCCCAAACCAATCTGCTCTTAAAAACAACCGATCTGGATCTCTCAAAACAAATCCAACCTCTTCAACAGAAACCGAGCATGATATGTATCTAGGAAAAATCATGACCAAGATTTGGAATTTATGAAGCAAACAAAACAGGCACCAAAAGCTATGGCAGATCTAACCACCCAACTAACACAACTAGCAGTTATCCCTGAATCATCAACAAATGACGAATAAATGCAATCAGTGCATACCCAGGCCCAAAAAAAGGAACCAAATCAAGTACCTTAAAACTCGATTGATCCGTCCCCAAAAATAGGGCAAAGGGCATGTGTGCCATTTTGGATCTCTCTATTGCAGGAAACAAGCATATGGGTAGACATGAGAGGTATTTTAAATCCCCTATACCAATAGATACACAATAAGTATACACACAAACATATATATATGCAGACATCTTACCAGAGAGGTGGGAAGCCACCAGTCAAACTGAAAACATGTGAGTTGAGATTGGATCCACTTCTCTTCACGGATTGATGAAAGGCAACAAACACACCTCCTTTACAATGCAGATATCCTCCTCATAACCAACATCACCACTATAATTTGTCAGCAGATTTTTCACCAAAATCACCTGATAAACCAACATGGGTTGCGTCTTGAGTTTGTCAGCAGATTTTTCACCAAAATCACCTGCTCATTTCCTCTTTTAGAATGGTCAAAGGCTAATTATTAGAATTTATCCTTCCTTGCCTTCTACTCCAGAATCCAGCTCCACGTGCCAACTTCCCACGTCCTCCTGCTCTGTTTTGGGTTCAAACTAGAAAACTCTAGGTAGCGTTGTTGACAAGATTTGTATTATGTTATTCACGATAGGCATCTTTAGCCCTCGTGAATGTTAAAAGTCTTCCATTCATTGAACTTGGTTCTTGTCCTAATTTCGTTTATAACTGGACAGCCTAAGGTTTAGATTCATTCCAGATTGCTTGGAATTCATGTACACCGTTCTGTACAGAAGTTATTTGAGTCCTTTTAGGGATTTTTTTTAAGCTTGACAGATTTCTGTTATCATATCCCCATTTTTTGAGTGGAGGAGAGAATCCCAAGTTGACACTTTTCGTTAAGGCCTTTACACCTAATAAACATATTGTTGTAGCGAAACAGGTGGATAAGCTGGCAAATACACGGTGTACATGTGATGTCACCAAAATAAAAAGCTGCCCACACCGTCCTTTCAAGGATGGTAGGCCCCACCAAAATTGCCTAGATTATCTCGCATGGGAAATGCCTCTTTACCTTTTTGAAAAAAATTGATGACCGTATGGCCGTATTTATAATTTTATTTGGGGTACAATACAATCAACATTTAGGTACGAACATTGTATCACATGAAAGGGGGGAATTTTTTTTCAAGTAGTTATATGATGTAGTGTGAAAGCGAGTTTGCCAAACAATTAGTTGATGGGTGCATAGAGTACCTAATCCACATAAAAAATAAGTAGTTAGTAGTAGTGTGGAGATTTATAAACATACAAACTCTATTAATTAATAGAATTATACAACTATGCTTTTAAAAAATTGGAACCCAACAATTTTAGTTATCTAATTTAATAAGAAATATCTAAACTAAACAAAGATTCTTTGTGTTACAATCTATCTAAATTTCAAATTTGGATATGCTCTCTCTTGTAGAGAAGCTTTATTTATTTTTCAACTTCTTTAAAAATTTAAAACCCGCTTGACTTTAATAGACTAATTGGTTAATCTCTTCCTTTACATATTACATGTATTTTTACATTTCTTTGGTACTTTCACTTGATCTTGCCATTTGGGGGGGGGAAAGGTATTATTTCTTATTGTAGATTTATAGGGGTGGAAAAGTGGGGGCACCTTTCCATCCATATCTGCATTCACATTGATCACACACACAAGTTATTACATCTCGAGTACGCATTCCTCACTTAGCTTTTACTTTTAAAATGTCCTATATTATAGCACACTTTGTTTTTAGTCATGACATTATTTTCCCTCTAAACAAAGATTCTTTGTGTTACAATCTATCTAAATTTCAAATTTGGATATGCTCTCTCTTGTAGAGAAGCTTTATTTATTCTTCAACTTCTTTAAAAATTCAAAACCCGCTCGACTTTAATAGACTAATTGTTTAATCTCTTCCTTTACATATTACATGTATTTTTACATTTCTTTGGTACTTTCACTTGATCTTGCCATTTGGGGGGGAAAGGTATTATTTCTTATTGTAGATTTATAGGGGTGGAAAAGTGGGGGCACCTTTCCATCCATATCTGCATTCACATTGATCACACACACAAGTTATTACATCTCGAGTACGCATTCCTCACTTAGCTTTTACTTTTAAAATGTCCTATATTATAGCACACTTTGTTTTTAGTCATGACATTATTTTCCCTCTTTCTTTCCTTGATTTATATGCTCTCCATTGTAGCACACACAAACTAAGTGGGAATATTATTATTGATTTCATCTTCAATTTTTGCACAAATTTCACAAGTTGAGAATAGGTTGGATCAACGACTCATTCTCCTAAAGACCCACATCCTTTATGGCATTGTCATTTTACTTAATTTTACTTTGGTATGCATGCACACTTAGTTTAGCACACACACCAAAGTAGAGGCAAAATGTAGAGAAAAATAGTGCATACCCTGACACTTTTTCAATCTTGTTTTACACCACTTTTGTGTGGACAAATTTAGTGCATGTTCCTAGCATAATTTTGAGCTCTTTTTGTGCATGCACTAACCCAAAACTAATCCGAACATCTAATATGCTCCATGACTCTACTTAGAACACCTTTGTCTCGTTATCTAGAACATTTCCCCACCTATACAAAACTCCATTTGCAATTTGGTCTTCTGGATAGAATCATATATGTGATCCTATCTACCTTCTTCAAATTCCAAATTTCTCACACTTCACATTTGATAATTTGGATCTGACCATTGCTCATTGGCATGTATCTCAAAAAGTTTAAACTTGTGTCTAGGGTGTGTATTTAATGGAGTAACTCCTAGGTCATTCTAGAAACATGCATTACATCATCAATCACATGAAGAGGATAGCATGTTCATACATCTATTGATGATATTTTGAAGGTTAACAACAACCTCCTCTAGCTACATCAACACTCAACATCCAACTCTATAGTTGTTTTTACTTGAACTACCATTAACTAGGTCTTAGTGCTTGACCAAGGGTTAGTAAACTTCCACTCTTTATCTTAACAAGATCTAGGATGCTCCTTAGCACCACCAAAGTTCTCCTTACTTTAGATAGCATGTCATTGATCATCAGCATGTATGCCAAAAAGTTTAAATTTGTGTCTAGGGTGTGTATTTAATGGAGTCACTCCTAGGTCATTATAGAAACATACATTGCATCATCAATCACATGAAGAGGATAACATGTTCATACATCTACTAGTGATATTTTGTAGGTTCACAACAACCTCCTCTAGCTACAACAACACTGAACACCCAACTCCAGAGGTTTTTTTACTTGAACTACCATTAACTAGGTCTTAGTTCTTGACCAAGGGTTAGTAAACTTCCACTCCCTATCTTAACAAGCTTCAAGATGCTCCTGAGCACCACCAAAGTTTTCCTTACTTTAGATAGCACCAAGTGAACAAATATTATAGGTACTAAAGACTAGTTTCTACTCTAGACAAGATCATAGTTTTCAAACAGGGTCCCAAATTTTGAATATCATCCTTGCTAGTGAAATTATATCCCAAACACTCAACCACTAAGAACTCAGGCATCTTATCTCTCCAATTAGAAATCTAGTCTCATATTTTAATTGTCAAGTCTCTATCATTACACATAACAAGGTGCATTCATATCATAAGTTATTAAACCCTATCATATCTGATTTCAATTTAGCACATGTTAATTTACCATATTATTTCAATTAACATACATTAGTCCATTTATCATACTAAAATCCTTATTTATATAGTGTTTGAACTAAAGCTAATTTATAACCCTAGATATTTTGAAAGGTTCATTTTTATTTCCATATAATTTGATATGTTCTCTAAGGTTTTACTAGTGGGACATGAGTTTCATTTCGTAAAGTTAGTCTCCAAACTCCCATTTATAATATTACTTATGAGCCTCTCTTTTTCATATATTGAGTGCTAACATTGAAGTCATATGGCATAAATTAAAGCTAATTTGTTAACCCTAGATATTTTGAAAGATTCATTTTTATTTCCCTACAATTGGTTATGTTCTCTAAGATTTTACTAGTGGGAGATTCATTTGATTTCTTAAAGTTAGTCTCTGAACTCCCATTCATAACATTACTTATGAGCCTCTCTTTTTCATATATTGAGTGCTACCATTGAAGTCATTTGGCATGATTACAAATATCATGTTTGCCTACTTTTATTAATGATTCACCATCCCACATGTGCCACATGCATTGACAAGGGCTAGTAAAAGGATATTCTACTTTATTATTAACCTTATAAGAACAACACCACTTAGTCGGTAACACGTACTTTTTGTACATAAGTGTTATGGGGTTTAAAGCAACAATTATTTTCTATAGTTATCAAAGTCTAGCAGTACTTATAATCTATCAAAATATCCATAGTTAGTGTATTTGTCATGGATTGCATGAACAAAATATATATTTAGTTTATATTTTATCCACTTGAAATCCTTCATTTTTATTATTGTGGAGACATTCCTCAAGATCACTGTATCTTATTCATTTATCCTTCTTCCACTCCCTCATGCACATATATTGCAATTCTTCCAAACTAATTTAATTTTTACAATATTTCATCTAGTCTATGCACACTTCCATCTTTTCTTTCTTCTATTTGACCATAGTTAATGTCCTTCTTATCAACAAACTATGAGCATATTGTGAGTGAACATAATCGAGACCAATGTCAAAGAGGTGCTTATAGGGATCATAATGAGTGATGATGCAATGAAGGTGTGCTTCAAATGAACTTTTCGTATCCACCAAAGGAGCACCATACCTTTCATCATCTACCAATTGAATTTTGTAGCATTACTACATGAAACTCTTTAGATTAATTATTTAAATTGTACATCACTTTGGTAACTCATGCTCTTTGTACATAAGTATTATGAGATTTAAAGCGACAATTCTTTTTATAGTTATCAAAGTCTAGAACTACTTATAATTCATCACAACCTCCATGTTTAGAGTATACGTCATGGATTGCATG
Source organism: Cunninghamia lanceolata (assembly GCA_027924645.1). Lineage (NCBI taxonomy): Eukaryota > Viridiplantae > Streptophyta > Pinopsida > Cupressales > Cupressaceae > Cunninghamia > Cunninghamia lanceolata. The sequence continues at coordinate 12,836,051 of BSBN01000503.1, read as the reverse complement.
AACAAAATATATATTTAGCTTATGTATTATTTTTCGTGAATTATTGTGGAACCATTCGTCAAACTCACAAATATGTATGTATGTATGTATGTATGTATGTATGTATGCATGTATGCATGTATGTATGTATGTATGTATGTAGCTAATGTTTATAAGCCTCCAACATAAAATCATAACTTTCTTCCAATTGTCATTTACACAAGTTGTCTAAACTCACGATGTCTCCATTCATTTACCCTTATTCCACTCCCCCATGCACATATACTGCAATTCTCACAAATTGTTTACTTACATTTTTATGTTATTTCATCTAGGCTATGCACACTTCCATCATCTCTTTCTTACATGTTACCATAGTTAATTGAACCTCATCAACAAACTATAAGTAGTATGAAATGATCCTCTGTTGTGAGTGCACATAATTCAAGACAACATCAAATAGGCATTCATAGGGAGCATAATGAGTGATGATGTCATGAAGGTGTGTTTTAAATGAACTTTCCTTATCCACCAAAGAAGCATCATATATTTCATCATTTATAAATTGAATTTGGTAGTGTTACTATGTGAAACTCTTAATATTAATTAATGAGAATGTATACCACTTAGGTTGTAACTCATGCTCTTTGTACATAAGTCATGGGATTTAAGGAAACAATTTTTTTTGTAGCTATCAAAATTTGACACTAATTATAATCTATCATAATCCCCATATTTAGTGTATTTCATCAAGGATTGCATATATTTAGCTTATATTTTATCCGCTTGACATCCTTTATTTTATTATTATGGAGCCATTCCTTGAAGTCACGAATATATTTTTGGTATATGTAGCCAATGTTTATTTAAGTCTCCTACATAAACTCAACATTGTCTTCTGTCATTTTACAATTAAGTTATTTCAACTCACCATATCTTGATTCATTTATTCTTCTTCCACTCCCTCATGCACATATATTATACTTCTCCCAAACCATCCACTTTAACTTTTATGCTATTTCATCTAGGTTATGCACACTTCCATCATTTCTTTCTTCCATGTTACCATAGTTAATTTCCTTCTCACTAGTAAACTATAAGCATTATGAAATTCCCCTCTATTGCCAGTGCTCGTAGTTTAGGCCAACATTAACGACGCATTTGTAAAGTGCATAATGAGTGATGATGCAATGAAGGTGTGCTTAAAATGAACTTTCATTATCCACCAAGGGAGCACCATATATTTCATCATTTCCCAATTGAGTTTGGTATCATTACTATATGAAACTATTAAGATTAATTAATGAGAGTTTACATCTAACTAGTACGAGAATGTTAATTTCTATCATTATCTCAACCATTAAATTTGGTGTGCCATGAACAAAATGGATCACTATAAATCCATTCAAGGCCTAAACAGTGATGATTAGTATAACTAAGAATATTGTAACACACAAACATATGACAACCCTTACTAGCATAAGACAACATTGAATACATATTGCTGAAATTGTTTGGTTACATACAACTTAATTATAAAATGGAAGATATGTCTCAACATATACAACCAAAGATTGCCTTTAGGAGAATCATACCTCTTGAAGCTTCCCATAACCAAGCATTTAACTTATAAATAACATAAACTCTAATTCTCCATTATTACTTCACTAAACTAGATCTTCAATCACATCTTGTCAATTATTCAATTTGAGTCCTTATAATCCTGACACCAACCTATCAACAAAAATTAGCAATTCTCCTAACTAGCATACCATTGGGTGCTATGTAGTAGGGAGATGTTTAATGGATACATATAGTCTTGTCACGGCTACTATGCCTCTATTCATTTTACCCTATTTGGGTTATATATTTAGATATTTGGTCGTATAACCATTGTAAGATTTAATCTTGGTTTTGGACACTAATTGTGTTGGAGGAAGTCATCAAGAAAGACTATAAAATATATTTGAATTTTGAGTAGCTAAGTAAATGATCATTTTGGGAGAAATAATTTATTTTTCTAGTTATTCCAATTATTTCTCATTTAAATTTTCATTGTCGATTTCACATATAGCATTTATCAATGCCAATTGCTAATGAGATTTCATTAGCTAACATTCCACATTTTCTTCTAGATTTTCCCACTATTTATAGTTTTACATGTTATAGTGTCATTTCCCTCACCATGGTGTCAACTTATTTTTCCAAGCATAAATATTATAATAGGTTGAGAGAGTGTCATCGTTGGAGTCAAACAAAGTTCTCTAGTCATCATTGATACACATCCTCTTTCAAGGCATGGAGTCTAAGGTTGATAATTGTCATAACATGTTAAACACAAAATATTGTAAACCCTTAAAATTACAAGGTTTTGGTAAATAAAGATCCTTGCAGATGTAAAAGTAAATAGATGTACCTTTAAGCACTAAAAATATGTACAAGCCAACATGGCAATTTGATGATGATTTTAGTAGTCCAGCTCATACCCTTGAAGATGTGAATCATACTTCTCTTAGTAATTTCATGCTTGATAATGCATCCACCAACCTCTTTATCCCCTTAGCCATGTTTTTCAACTCTCAAATTGAGTTCCAAGACTTTGCACTTTCCAAACACCTCTTCACAAATCCTCAATATGAGAGTCACTTGAAAGACCTTAGGGTCACTTAGGCGACCTATCCTCACGCTTCAGGATAACCAAGGCGACCAGCCCTAGAAAAAGGGGCGACCCTATAATCTTTGGATGTGTGTAAAGTCTACTCCTCTCCCTTTTTCTCCAATGCAATCTTTTGTTTAGTCCCACTCTCTTCTAGAAACTTTTCAATACAATCTCTTATTCACTACCAATCTCCTCTAGAAAGTTACCCAAATAGCTTCAATCTTCTTTAGTTTTCTTCTTTTTTCCTTCTTATCTTCCTAACCATTTTAGTAAGTTTCCCAATCAATATTTTGTTGTTTCACCCTTCTGTTCTTATCACTTTAATTTTTCCCTCCCATTGTGACCATTTTCTACCTATAAATAGCCCCCTCCTCTTTTGTTTTAGAGGAGGTTGTTTCTATGTATTCTTGCTTCATCAAGCTTATGCATAGTAGCCCCATTAGCATTCACATGTTCATACACGACTTTGAGAGCCTTTTTGTTTTAGTTTTTCAAAGCTTCAAAGCTTCTTATTTTCAAGTGTCAATTTCCCCTTAGGGGAGGTTATTTCCATGTATTCTTGCTTTGTCAAGCTTATGCATAGAAGCCCCAACATTCATATACTTTGAGAACCTTTTATTTTTAGTGTTTCCCTTTACCTTCTTTCCCTTAGCATTTTTATGCTCTTCACAGGACCCTGTGATCCTTTTTCTTTAGTTTTTCCAAAGCTTCTAAGATTCTTTCTCATTGGAAAATTCCCTCAAATCTCCATGCTTTTCTATCATTAAGCGGAGTACCTAATTGTTGCAAGGAAGGTTACCAATCAAAGCTAGATCATTGAGGACACAAGCCTGGCACTGGCGCTTTTTTCTAGATTACAAGTTCTTTATATAGATTTGAAATAGTAATTAGCAAACATCCTTGCCCTTGAGAAGTAAAACTTGTCTTTTATTTTATATTGGTTTATTGCTTTTCTAGATCTAGTTTCAATTCATTGCCTTGTTAAAATTGTTGGATCAGCCAAGATTAGCAAGCACAAATAGAATAACATTCCATAAGTGAAAAATGAAGCACAATAACATATCTATCATATACAATGAGAGTGTAAATTTACAAAGAGAAGTCTTGCATAAATAGGCAAGGAGGAGGAGGTAGGAAAGTAAGAATCAACTACTGAGTACCCCTACAAGTATGTAACACTTGTCTAACTCACATGACATGTGTGAGGGCAAGTGGCAGGTCAAAATGAAATAGGTGTCTCACATAGCTAGGGACCTATGTCGAAGTGAGACAAAAAGGTAAGAAGCCCAAAGTTGGACTTAAGCTAGTGTGAATAGGTCAAACTAGGAAAGGGTTATTAGCCTTGCTAGTTTGATAATGTCCCTATTTACACTAACACCCCCCCTTGAGTGCAACTTAGGGAGAAACTATACAAAGATGATGATGGGTCTCAGCTACTAGGCCATGTTAGATACCCCATGGACAAATGAATTTCTCATAAAGTGGAGAAAGAAGAAAAACCTGTGGGAAAAAACTTTCCTCCAAAAGGGAAATGCATGAAAGAATTGTACAAGTGACAAAGAAGAAAAGAAGGACTCAACATGATCCCCCAAGGACTATTCGAACACTATAGTACAATATATGTTCCCCCCCATAGGAGAGAAAAAATGAGAAGGTCTATGTGACCCCCTAGAAAATGTGAAGGAATGAACTCCATGCAAAGAGATGGATACTCCCAAAACTGAGATGAGAAGACTAACCATGCAGCCTCCTCTCAAAATACCTCATGTAGTGCTAGTAGAAGCTTGACACTAGATGCTGAAGACAATCCATGAACGTTGAACAACATTTCTCCCCTTAGGAAGAAATCAAACCACAGAAGTGTGCAAATGATCTTCCCATTCCAAATAGGAACATACATGAAGTATGAAGGTCTCTGAATTCTGCACATGATACAAAGAGGCAGATGATGCCCATGATGTCTTTGAAGGATGCTCAAGGATCTCCAAGTTAATGCTATTATGTGACAAATGTTGATAGAATGAATCAGTTGCCATAAAAGATTCAGGAACAGGAACCATGGATGTATGGCAATAACTAGACCTATAAGAATTTGATACTACTGTAGAGGGTGTCAAAATACATGATGACATAGTTGATTATGTGGACTCATAAATATTTGCATAATTTGTCACTATAGAATTTGATGTAGGCATAGAACGAGCAATCATAACCGAAGAGGACAATGGTGATGCAACTTCATCAAAGTTGTCATAAAAAAGAAGACAAATGTCCTCAATGGTGTCTCCCAAATCTACAATGCGGGACTCTACGAAAAGACACGAAATGTCGGGTAGATATGCATCCCAATGTGGTGGATTTGGAAAGACGATATCAATATCCTGGAGCAGAGAATCACTGGAAGCCATGGAGATATCAACTCTGGATTTAGATGTAGCAACAGGTGATGATGGCAGAGATGAGATCTCAATACAAGTTGATGGACTAGATTATTCATCCCCAGATAGTGTCGATTTTTCTGCAAGTGCTTTATAATGATCTATAGAATCTTGATATGCATGAAGAAGTTGTTGTCTTAGTTCATCAATTTTACGATGATGACATTCTTCTATTGTATGTCATTTTAGCCCATAATATCCACATTTGATCTTCCATTTATTACGAGGTTTATTGAGAATACTCAAATAGAAGGGAGTATGTGTGTCATCTATAGCAATATACATGATCAAATTTTAAGCAATACCCAAGCATAAATGAAAGTTTGCCCCCCCAAAATGATTATGACTATTTGTAGAACACCCCCGGAAAAAAATAAAAAATTTTAAAAATTTAAAAAAAAAAAAATTCAAGAAAAATTATAACTTGTTGAAGATTGGATGCGAAATCGACCATTTACAATGTACGGTGATTTTTACAAAATGTGAATCCAAATCTTAATTTTTTTTTACATAGTTGAATTCCTTGCGAAATTATGAGCACTTTCCAAAAAGATCGCTAATTTTTTATATTATGGGCAAAAGTTATGCCTTGTTGAAAATTGCGATTACAATTGGCTTTAGAGGTTAAAAAAACTAGTCAAAAAGCCACCAAAAACAATATTTTGACTTCGTCGAAGCGAAGTGGACGGAAATACCTTTCTGTTGACTATAATTTTGTGAAATTTCGCCTCCATGGGTGAAAGCTGTCACAAAATGGAAAAAAAAGGGCCTACTTGAAGCACATTGAAAGGCACTGGAGGTCTCCGTTTGACATAAAATGTCAAGTCGCAGGTTAAATGGTAACTGCGAAGGGTTTATGTCATTGCTAGGAGTTTACATATTATGCTAACGTTAGAAGGTTAGCATTAAAAGTTACATTTATGGCTTGTAGAAGCCGCGATTGCTTTTAAAAAAACAAGAATTGTAAGTGTTAATAGACTAACACTAAACCACTAACAACTTCGTGTGAACCCAAAACTGTAACACCTATCATGAAAAATGTTTATGATTATGACCTCAATAATGAAATGAGGAGTTGTTTTTGCATGGGAATGGGCCAAGGATGAGTCTGGTGAGGGCGCAACGGGCGCTGACTTGGCCAAAATATGGGCTTGTGGACAGATTTGGAGTCGAGTGGGCTTGTAGAAGAGGCATAGTGGGCGCTCAGAGTCCGAATGAGACTCAAATACGAGAGCTTTATCTGCAAACAAACTCTGAATATCCTTGAAATCAATGATCAAACTTTGAAAGACTGCGGCCTGGCTTGCAGTCATGACTTCAGTTCTTGAAACGGCCTGCAGGGTGTTTAGTCAACAATGAAGACTGATGGCAGCCTTCTCCAAACTGCAACCTAAAGTGTTGAATCTTCAACCTTTGAACAATAACCACCCTCTAAGAAACTTACAAAACAGTGACCAGGTAAATCAACAACATGTGATGCCAATGCACAAAGGTGGGAAGCCGCCTCTCGGTGGATAGACCTGGTGTTTGGCTTGTTGCTGCAGCCTGCAACAAGAAAAACAACGACTTCAACTTCCAAACAACTTTGTAAAGTTTAAAGACTGATAACTGTCGAAACCGTAGGCGTTAGAGAAGCTGAGAAGTCATAACCGTGACCATATAAACCTCTGTGATCAGACTGAGATGGTGACAAGATCATAAAATGCCTGCTACAAAATTTCGACCTTCTGATGGCTACAGGAGACTGGAGATGGCAAGCAAGCTTTAAACAAAAAGATTTGACAAGAATAATAAGGGCGGTCTGCAGATCAAACAACGATCTGAGGAATAATGGCAACCTGATGGTTGTGATGTGCGAAACCATGAACGTAGATCGAACACAAAGGGGTTCAAAGCAGGGCCTCAAATGCCCAAAAACTGGAACGTAGAGGCTAAAGTCATTTGCATATGTGGCTGCGGGGCCTGTAAATGAGTCGAGACGCCAAGGGCACTGCCTGTAGACTGGAGAAACAGGACCGAGGGGGCCTGTGCAGATTCCCAAAACAAGGGTAGAGGGTTTGACAAGGCCAAATAGGCCTGCAAACACAATGAAAAACTTGCACAATCCACAAAAGGACCCAAATTGACAAAATTGTAGGGGGCAAATTTGCCCTATGTAAGAAAAATTTGTAATTTTTGACAAAAATCCTATAGAGTACGGAATTGGAGGCCGAGCAGGTGAGATACCTTCTTTAAAAATTTTCAAGACAAAAATTTTCCACCACACATAACGAAAAAATGGCGGGGGACAATATGGCCCTTTGCTTTAAAAAAATTGTTTTTTTACCAAAAATCATACTATTCAAGCACAAGGGCAAAAATTTGAAAAAAATTGACTTTACCGAAAAATGCCAATTGAAAGGTTATTCTTCGTTTTTTTAGCCTTTTGGACTCAACAGTGAAGTCCGTTTGGCTCTGCGACACTCTAATGATATGGCTAAATATTGGAATCACCGATTCGGGAAAGAATGTGCATGCATGGCTCTGATACCATGTTGGAGCAGCCAAGATCAGCAAGCAGAAATAGCATAACCTTCCACAAGTAAAAAATAGAGCACAATAACATATCTATCAAATACAGTGAGAGTAAATTTACAAAGAGAAGCCTTACATAAATAGGCAAGGAGGAGGAGGTAGAAACGTAGGAATCAACTACTAACTACCCCTACAAGTATGCAACACTTGTCTAACTCACATGACATGTGAGGGCAAGTGGTAAGTCAAAATTAAATAGGTGTCTCACATAGCTAAGGACACATGTTTAAGTGAGACAAAAAGGTAAGAAGCCCAAAGTTGGAATTAAGATAGTGTGAATAGGTCAAACTAGGAAAAGGTTATTAGCCAACTAGTTTGATAATGTCCCTATTTACACTAACAAAAATAGCTACAAGTTTCATTTATTAGAATATCTTCATCTCATAAATTGATCTCAAAAATACCAAAAACATAGATAAATTACATGAGGGAAGAGCCATTTAGATTTTCATTGTATATAGAAAGTAGTAATTAAATCACATTTAAAAGCTATAAATTTTTAAAAAAGATAATTGCATGCATTTAAAAGCAAATTGCATTAGAGACTCATTCAAAACACAAAAACAATAATAGAAAAAACCTTGATTCCATCATGAGATACACAACTTTTAACATTCAAACAACCCCTTGATTTCATCACGAGCTACAAAACCTTCAATAGAACAAGCAAAAACAGAACATCCCTCTTCCTTCACTCAGTGCACATACTCAATGTGCTTGGGTGTGAAATAAGATTGGATTAAATCAATCTTAGAGGAAATTGAGGAGAATTTCCCTATCCAAGAAAACTCCATTGAGGAATAAGCCCAAGAATAAGTAGAAATATTGAGACAAATAGAACAATAGAATGAACAAAGACACTGAAAGGAGATTTGAGCTAGAGAACTTAGATTCTTTGAATAATTAAACAACTTAGAACAAAGAAGACTAGATGCATTTCGTTGCTTTGTGACAAATGAACTAAGCAAAACTAGAGAAAACAACCCTCCATGTCATGTCAGAATAACAACTCCCATTCAATGTTTTCATTAACATCAAAATAATAACAATCACAACAACCAAAAACAACACACTCAATACAACAACATGATCAATCCAACCACAATCCATGACATTATGCTTCTTCAAGAACAAAACACCCCCTTGATTCCACCACCACTCGACTGGCTTTTACCACGAGAGCAGGAATGATTGGGATAGGCACCTTTAGCAAGGACATGGTTCATGTGTTGTGTCAAGGTCTAACTCAAACACAAATTATCTATCAATTTTGAACAACACATATTTTGGTGAACGTGATGTGAAGAGCAAATCCTTCTGCGTGAGTTTCTTGCATTTTCATTACTCCTCTTCCATTTAATCTTCATCCTTATGTTCCATTCCATTTATACTTTGTTGTTTCTTACACCCCCAGAATATGACAGAATCAGATAAAGTTTAGGGGAAAGTCCTCACAAATGAGCCTCTCACCCTACCTTTGAAAGATACGTTATGCTAGATCCATTGGCACTAGTCTCAAACTGTTTCAATTATGAAGACTTTGACTATGAGTATGCCTAATAGGAGCCCTCTAGATCCTTAACTTTCAACAATCCATCTTGGGATCAAGACTGTCATACAACCAAATTATCCCAACCAAAAGAAGAGCACACTAGGTGCTCATTCAATTGAACAAGATTCATCAACATGGCCATCATATTACAAGCTATAGAGAAATGTCCACCTAAATGGACAACAAAGTGGGCCATCTAGAGAATAACTTACAAGAAGCTTGAGAGACATGAGAATCCCTCCACATAGCATATCAAGTTAAAAGATCTATGACACATCAGGAGTCATCAAAAAATATTCATGAAGAAAGAACGAATGGGGCCACTCAAACCCCAAAGAAAAACAATCCATCACAAGGTGGTGAAACTCAAAGAATGGAGGAAGCCACACCCTTGGACCTTATAGAAACTTTAGTCCAACAGATTAGGATGCTTGAGGTTGGAGGTACTGAGCAGCCTTGCTAAGACAAAATTGAAGAAAAACCAAGGTTGTAAGCAAATCATTTTAACAGAGTTGAATCAAACCAGGGGGAACTTAATTACCCCCTACTTAAGTTTTTACTCTTGAAACACTGGCAATGAGGTTCTCCTCAACAAAATCATAATTATAACATGCAATTGAGTGGAACTAACACAACACAAAACTATATGATGTCACCCACATACAAGAAAATGAGCAATCAACAATCCTATCTAGTCATACCTAAATACCAACAAACTTTCAAAATCAAGGTAGAGCACAAGTCTTGACCATAGGGCTTATGTTCGCATGTGCAATGTTTGCTCCCCAAAATACCTTCTTAGAAACCTAATTGGAATATTTAAAGGAACCTTTGGGTCTCAACATTCAGTCAATCTCTTGTTGCCACATCCTCTCCTTGATTTGCCAAAATTCAAAGGGGAGGGAGACCCAAATTCACACATTAAAGCATATACAACAGCAATGAGAGAACTCCTCCCCTGGGATGGAGTTGTCGCCAACATATTTCCCAAAATTCTTAAAGAAATCATTGTTGACTGATATTAACGCCTTCTTGAGGCCTTGATACATTCCTTTAGACAACTTACTGGTGAATTTGTCACAACTTTTGACATGAACAAGTTAGTAAAAGTACAAATCAGTGAGTTCCTAAGCATGAAACAAGATGCTAATGAGTTAGTAGCACATTTTATCATGCATTGAAGACAAGTCCTTTATTCATCTACAAGTGCTTCGAATAGGGATCATAGGGAGCTTTGTAATATTTTCCTACACACCCTCAATAAAGAAACAAGAAAAGAGGTCCAAGTTGAAGTGTTAGGGTCATCCTTGGCAAAAGGGGAGACCCAGGGCCACACCCTAGCATGCCTCAATGGACCTAGAAATTGCAAAAGTTGACCAAAATAAAAAAACAAAGCAACAGAAACAATAGAAACCTAAAACCAAAATAAATGCAACAATAAAGTTTAAGATCAACAATCATTTTAGGAAAAATCTACGGTTATGAAGAAGGTTTTTCTCATTTCTCATACCTGGGGATCTATGGGAGGATGAATAGCAACCACAATATCAATCTCCTCATCATTAGCTTTATGTTGAATATCCCTTTGTGTCATTTCATCCTCATTTGCTCACTTTCTCTCATTTTCTCCCTTTCTTCTTCTCTCTCTTCTCTAGCTTAGCTTGTTTGTGATCTTTTGTTTCCTTAGTTTGGCTTTTATAGTTTAGGCTTTTGTCGTCATATTGTGTGTCTTCTATCATCATGGCAGGTTGTTGTGAAGGCAAGAAAACACAAATAAACATCAAACATCTATGGTATGTTCTCTTGTGTTCCTTTTAGTACTTACTTTGATTTGATCATATATCATACTTGAACTATCTTGTTGATTCAAGTCCAGATGTGGGACAACAATAAAGGTAAGAGTCGTGCTTCGGGAACAGTAGCTACCTTGCATGTAGACTACCATACTTGAGGGGGCAAATATGTAAGCACTTAGAAGATCCACAAGCCAACATAGTAGTCTAATGATGATGTGGTAGTCTAACTCATGACCCTTGAAGGCATGAATCATACTTCTCTTAGTAATTTCATGTTGATGACGATCCACCAACCTCTTTAGCCCCCTAGCCATCTTTTTCGACCTTTGAACTGATTTCCAGGACTTTGTGCTTTCTAGACACCCCTTCATAGATCCTTGGCAAGAGGGTCAGCTAAGAGATCTTAGGTTCGCCTAGGTGACCTATCCTTAAGCTACAAGGTCACCCAACTTACTAACCCTAGCAAAAGGCGCAACCCTATAATCTTTGTATGTGTGTAAAGTCTATCAATTCCAACCTTTTTCCTTGATTTTTAGCTCATGTTTGAGTCTTTTTCCATTCTAACTAACCCTCCTCTCCCTTTGTTTCCAATGCAATCTTTTGTTCACTCCCACTCTCTTCCAAAAGCTTTCTAATGCAATCTCTTATTCACTACTAGTCTCCTCTGGAAATAGCTTCAGTCTTCTTCATTCTTCTTATTTCCTTCTTATCTTCCCAACCATTCTTAGTAAGTTTCCCAATCAATATTTTGTTATCTCACCCTTCTATACTTATCTCTTCAAATTTTCCCTCCCATTGTGACCATTTTCAACCTATAAATAACCCCTCCTCTCTTATTTTAGAGGAGGTCATTTTCATCTATTCTTGCTTCGTCAAGCTTATGCATAGCAATCCCATTAGCATTCATATGCTCATTTAGGACTTTGAGATGCACTTTGTTGCTCCAATTTTGTTTCAAAATGCACCTTCTCCCTCTCGTTCTCCTTTGACTATTCTTCTATAGATAAGACTCTAAATTCTTTGAATGTAACATCCCTCTAGTAGAGAACCTTTAGAGATTCTAGATTCTAGAGCTTGTAGCATTTAATATTCTCGTTATAAGCAATGAAAATATAGCTTTTCGCCTTGAAATCCAACTTAGACCACCTCTCTTTTGGCTCCTTAACAAATGCCTCATAGCCAAAGAATCTCAAATGTGTCACAACTAGTTTTTTGACAATCCACATTTCACACGGCATCTTGTTTTTAGCATAGAAGTAGGAGACATGTTCTTCAAGTAGCATGCAGTGCTAACTACCCAACCTAGAATTTGTATCCTTGACTAGCACTACTTAACATACTTCTGGCCTAATCTAGCAAGGTTCTATTAAATCTCACAACCACTCTATTCTGTTGTAGTGTGTATGGAGTTATCCTTTGCTTAACAATTCCAACATGCTTATAGAATATGTCAAACTCCTTAGAGAAGAATTCACTGCCAATATCTATCTTTAGTACCTCAATTTTCTTATTGGTCAGATTCTCAACAAGAGCCCTAAACTCCTTAAACTTGAGAATCACCTCAGACTTTTCCTAAGAAAATATACATAAGAATACTTAGAATAATCATTAGAAAATGATACATAGTATAGAAACTTACCAATGGATTGGATATCCACAAGACCAAACACATCATTGTGTATCACCTCCAAAATCTCCTTTGCTCTAGTGCTTCCATAGTTGAACCATACTTTATTCTATTTTCCCAACACACAATGCTCACAAAAGTTAATACCATCAAAATAATGAACAAGACCATCTACCATATCTTTGCTTACCAAGGTTTTTAGACTATTATCACTCAGGTTACCCAACCTAGGATGCTAGAATAAACCTAATGAAGATGTAGTTATATTAACACACCCGAATAAAGTTGACGCATCTAGGTTATAACCATACTTTATGAAAGTAATTTAAGTTACCTGAAGTCTATTCTAGCACTACTTGCCTACTTTTTGAGGCAAGACATATAGTAATATGAATTCTAAATCAATCTAATTATTGCAATTCTCGCTATCATTAATTTTAAAGGTCAAGAATGCTAGAAAAGTAAAAGGAGAAAATTAAAAAAAAAGTTAAACTGGTTGTTTCACCCTTGATTTAACATTCTATTTGTGCAATATTAATGCCTATTTTTGTTTAATAGGTTGATGATGAAACTAGTGTATAGGGTTCGAAAGCCAGGCATTTATGTGTCTACTATGAACCATGCTAAAATAAAATTTGATTTAAGTGCATTTATTAGTTGGCCTTCTTATGGTTCCCATAAGAAACACTCTTTATTGAGAAGACCAAACAATAGTACATATAAATAACCCCATTTTCCTGAAGGGTGAGGTTCATATCAATTCCTTTAAATGTGATTGTTAATCTTGAATAGATTAAAACAAGCAAAAGAAAAAGTATAAGAAATATTGATGTAGTCCATGAGACGAACTTCAAAGCACCAAATAAGATCTTGAAAAGTGAATATTTTACCTATCTAGAACTAGCACAAATACTAAAGACCAAACCATGAATGAGTGTTGAGTGTGAAATTGTTGTCAGGAATAGGCATGTACTAATGTGACATTACTTTGGAATGGTAAGTCAATTCATAATGTATGAACATGGCCATACTTTATGAAACTAATTTAAATTATGTGAAGTCTATTCTAGTACTCCTAGTCTACTTTTTGAGGAAAAACATAGTGATACAAATTATGAACCAATCTAATTATTGCAATTATGCCCAATTAAGATTAGAGGTCAAGGATGCTAGAAAAAGAAATAGAGGAAATTAAAAAGATTTTGAACTGACTTGTTTTACCCTTGATTTAACATTTCATTTGTACAATCCTAACAACTTTTTTTTGTAATAGGTCGATGGTGAAATTGGTGTACATGGTTCTAAAGCTAAGCCTTTGTGTGTTTGCTATGAATCACACTAAAATAAACTTTGATTTAAGTACATTTATCAATTGGTCTTCTTATGAGTCTCATATGAAATACTATTTAATCAGAAGACCAAATCATAGTACATAAATAGAACCCTGTGTTCTCAAAGGATGAGATTCATATCAATTCCTTTGAATGCAATTGCCAATCTTGAATAGATTAAAACAAGCAAAGAAAAAATATCAGAATTATTGATATAGTTCATGAGATGAACTCTGAAGCACCAAATAAGAGCTTGAAAAGTTAACTTATTGGCTATATGGAACTAGCATGAATACTAGAGAATACTAGAGATGAACCATGAATAGTATTGAATGTGAAAATGTTTTAGGGGATAAGCATATACTAATGTGACATTACTTTGGAATGACAAGTCAATTCATAATGTATGAACATAACAATACTTTATTAAAGTAATTTAATTTACATGAAGTATATTCTAACACTACTAGCTTACTTTTTGATGAAAAATAAATAGTGATATAAATTTTGAATCAATTTAAAAATCATTAGACATTTGAGGGTAATATTGGGTTTAATAAATATGATGGTTATATGTTAAGATCCAAAGGCTATGGAATGCCAATGTGGGCAATAACTATAAAAGTGAAATCAACAATGACTAAGGTAAAAAAGGAAACCATAGAAATCTATTGATATTGGGAAAATAAACTTTCTAAATATAATTTGCAAGATAGAACCAAACTTGGTTTGATTAAGATATAGTATTATAATAGAAGCAACATTTAAATGAACTAAAATCATTATGGGGATAGAGTGAGTAAATTTAGTTGTCTCAACTTATGGGTAAAGTTGATAGAGATGATGCACCATTAGTATTTTTAGGATAAGATTACTAAGTAAATTAGCTTAGATTGCACAAGTTTAGTGGCTAACACTCTGCAAACACTGGGAATTCGATGATTTTCAATAATCATTTATCATTTTGAAATGTATAATGGGTAACATTTAAAGTATGACATGACTCCTCTCACTCTCATTTATCATTTCTATTTATTTGTCTCAATGCCTCATCTCAAGAAACACAAGTATAGTGGGTAAGACTATGCACCTCAATTTAAAATATATAATGGTAAAGGTAATAGAACAAAACATTTGAGGTCCTTTACTAGTGTACATGTTTGGAATTTGTATATGAAAATAAATTTTGGCCAAGTTGTTTCGACACAGACCAGTAGACTTTACTATTAAATGGTTGTTTTCTCTTCTAAATGGTTTTATTCTACTTATTATGAGTTGCCCAAAGGGTCTGTGTGTCTCTTTTATGTGAATATGGGGTTGAAAACTACACTTTTAGATATATTTGCTTGTGAATAAGGACCTAGTGAGCACATTAATGATTATGTCATAAGATTTATGTCCTTATATTCTAACATGCAATAACAACTCCCTAATGATAAGCTCGAAAGCATCTTATTAAGGGATTGTTTTCTCCTACCCAACGAAATGTGTATCTTAAAAGTTATACTTCATATGTGTATCTTAAGAGATTAGTTAAAATAATGAGATAATTAACTTGGTATCTTACACCCTTATGCGGAATATGTCATTTGAACTCATATTTAATTGGTTAAATGATGGAGGTGTATTCAATTTACTTTTGAAAATAGGTCAAAAGTTGGGGGTCTCATTAATTTTACTAATAAGAATCAATATGCATTATAAATTAAATTCATATTTTTACATAAAAATATTTAAGGTATTTTCAACTTGCTTTTGAGAATAGGTCAAAAACTATAGGTTTCATTAATTTTACTAATGAGAGTTGGTATTTATTATAAATTAAATTCATATGTGCACCTAAAAAGATTTATTTACTTATTCATGCAATTACAATCCTTTTCGTAAAACCATATAACCAAATTATAGCTTTATAGATCTAAAATTAGAAATGAGGGGTATGGATAGCATACAGGTTTATGGGCCTATTTTGAATAGGAAAGAAAAAGGCAAATGCAAGTCATCTAAAAAGGGATCCAACTTATTGTAATATGGTAATAATTGCATAGAAATATTAAACCAATTTTGAATGGACATGAATTTCTTTGCTAACAACTGCTAGGGTTGGAATATTTACAAACCATCTAACTCCCATTTTTCATCAAAAAAGAATATTTACAAACTTGAAGTATGTTCTAGTTTCTGTGAATTTATCAACATATAATAGTTCAAGGGCATATTATGCGGTGTCTTATAGGGTAAGAGAAAGGCAATGGGTCAATGCCCTTGAGAAGAGAAACATAGATATCTATGCAAAGAAATAAAGAGTATTTTGAATAGTAGAGAATCTCCCCCGTTTTGAAAATCAATAACAGGTCTAACTCATGAGACTTAAACCCTAGTGGTATGCATGCAAGATCTCCTTCAAATGTGTTCACTTCTGGCATTGGCAATAGATGAGATTGGCAACTATAATTTTTATTCTTGTGTCCCTTAGCCTTAGTGCCTCTGGCTCTTCTCCCAAGCGACCCATTGGATCCCATGCCACACCACACCTCTCTTTTTATTCAGTCTTAGTCTGCAATTGATCATTTTCATTCTCTTCTCTGGCTATCTTTCTCCTGATGATGGATCACGGAGTGTGATCCGAAACGTTGAGGGAAAAATCTTAAACACAGTCAAATCCAGAAGCACTCATCACAACTATAATTTTAAAATTCTTGGGTCAAAACAATGTGACAATTATGCTTTATACAAGCATCTTTTATTATTAGTGTTGTGGTATTTTAAGGCACTAATCGAGGGAATTTGATGTTGTTAAAAGCATGGACATGTTTTTATTGTTATGGTAACAGTCACTCCACAAAGAAATTATAGTATGAAAAAGGTAGCATGCGTTGGGAAGGTCTAACAACCAAGGAAATGGGGAGATGGGTGGGATCCACATGCCGCCTAGATGGTGGTACTTAGAGTGTGCACAATAAGCCAAGCCCACTATAGTTGCACCCATAACTAAAATAGGTGGAAAGCTAGGTCAAGCTCTATCAAGTATTTTCCATGGAAATTGTGATTCTCTACTCTATTTTGAATATGGATTTTATGATTTGAATAATATAGTTGTGAAATTACAACAATAAGGATTGATTATTACAATCAAAATTAATCATCAATTGATTATAGTAAACTCTTGAAGCTTTGGATTAAGAAAGGTTGATTGTGGCACTCCTCAAAAAATTACAACATTGGAAGAGAAAATGGGATTACAATGGTATTGGTGAGCATAAGTTAGAAATTAATTCACTCTCACTCTTTTAGACTAAGCCTACTACCAAGCAAACAATCACAATATTTTACATCCTTGCAAAACCAAACTCATCCTTAACTTATTCTTATTCCTTCGATTGAGATTTGACTCCCTATAGTTGTAATTGAAATCTTTACTTTTAGTTAGAAAGGGAGGAAAAGAGACCACAAATCTAATCAACTACATCTAAAAGAAAAGTACTTTGTGAACACAACCACAGAGAAGGCTTGAAGCACATAACTAAAATTAATTCCCCTTTGATATGTTATTGAGGATAATTGGATAGTGCAGAAAATGCAAGCAAAAAGCTATCTCATTATGCTTTCTTTTTTGTCTAACCAAAGGTGTGTGCTTTGTGGGAAACTTAACTTTCTACATGCTCTACCCACCATAAAGACAAATTATTAAGCAAATTTGTTCCTCTCATTTGACCTCTCTCACACATAGCAGAATGCAATAGAAAATACACCCATACTTAGCATCACTTGTCACATCATAATTTCTTCATTTTCAAAAGTAGACCTATTTATAGCATTGTGAGTGTACAATTAAACTTTTTTTTTCTAGCATTGTACTACCATATTCTCCGTTATTTTCCTTTTCCATTTTGTTTTCTCCCTTTACCTTTCTATTCCTCCTACATTTTGTATTTTGTTAAAAGAGTACATGTAGATAAATATTTCTTTTTACTCTATATATCATGCATGAGCTTTACTTCTTAATATTCTTTTGAAAATGATACATCAAACCCTAACAAACTAGTGGGCATACCTATATACATACATGTAGATATATACACATACACATTTGGATCTCATATTGATGGCATGAATTGCAATGTTAGTAAGTATACATTTCTCTTGATTGTGACTGAAGAAACTTACAAATGTTATTATTGTCACTAAGATTCACTACTATAAATTTTCTTGGATGGTGAGAGTTCAATATTTGAAAAGGTACTTAGTTTAGAAATTTAGATAGTTCAATGAAGTAAATTGCATGTCATTGAGTAGTCCTAGAAATGTTGTCTCACATCAGAAAAGTGATCTCTTGCTAGAAAATTATGTGGGCTTTCAAGCCTATAAAAATTTTGTTTTGAAAATGTTGTATCACACCCAAAAAAAGTGGTCTCACGCAAGAAAAATAAAAATGGTAAAAAAAAATGGTGAGAATGTTGCATTACGTCGCCCATATGATATGTCTATGTTTTTAATAAAGATAAGCAGCTTAACAAGGGGTTGAACCCTTTACAAATGGGGCAACAATGGCAGAAAAACAGGAGATAGAACATAACAACTACAGCCAAGTAGCAGGAAACCAACAACCAAAAGAACCTAATCCCAGAAACAGCAAACCAGCGGCACAAGCACAACAGACCGATAGCACAAGCACAGCAGCCCAACTGGAGAACAAAAATAAGGATCTACACCACACTAAATCCCATCCTAGCAAATCTAACTCCCTTGCCACCAGATAGCAAAGGACCTCTCTTCCTATGTTGAACCACTATCTAGGAGGGCTCAGAACTAGGGTCAACAGCACCATGAGA
Source organism: Cunninghamia lanceolata (assembly GCA_027924645.1). Taxonomy (NCBI): domain Eukaryota; kingdom Viridiplantae; phylum Streptophyta; class Pinopsida; order Cupressales; family Cupressaceae; genus Cunninghamia; species Cunninghamia lanceolata. Next base: position 12,817,263 of record BSBN01000503.1, on the reverse strand, counting down.
GAGGGAAACCTCTCCCGAAGGCACGAACAAAGAGGGCTCATGGAGAACCCCAACAGACACCAAAGAATCCGCATATAGGGACATCGAACTCGAGGAAGGCAAAACTGAAGAAGAGGAAGCCGAAATGGAAGCAATGGGCCTATTCGAAAAAGGAGTCATCAAATGAGCAGATAAGTGTTCAGGAGGGTCTAGAGAATGTGAGGGATCTGCAGCAGCAGCAGCCGTCACCACCCCCTCGGTAGCAGTCCTAGAAGGGACCTCAGCCTTCTCAGAGGAATCAACCCCCCCAAGATGAACCATCCTCCTGAGAAGCACTGATCGTCAGGTGATCCAGGAGAGCATCCTTCCACCAAGTTGCAGCTCCCTTGTGACGCGAGAGAGGGCAACCAGAGGCCAAATGACTGGTAGCAAAACACCTTTTACATCTAAATGGGATACCCTCATAATTGATTAATTGTTTCCATGGCCTTTCCCCAACCATCAAGACCACATCCCCATGAAGAGGTCTAGACAAGTCAACGTCCACAAGGATGTGGGCTACTGTGGAATGCCCTATGATATGTCTATGTTAATAATACTCATTTTTCTATCAATAAAGACATTATACCTCCTAACAAGGATGCGGGCTACTATGGAATGCCCTATGATATGTCTATGTTAATAATACTCATTTTTCTATCAATAAAGACATTACATCTCCTAACAGTATAAGTGCTAGTCTTTTATTTATATCATTCTTGTACAAAAGTGTCAAAAATAGTTATGGTGGTCATTTGGATAAAGGCATCAAATTTTATGTGAGATGAAAAATAAACTATATTACACCAAGTTTCTGAGATGGGGCTGGTAGGGGACAAGGGACACATTTCTAGAATGGATTTTTGGTAGGCCATTTTTTAGGGGATGACTTAAAAAATAGAGAAATTTCAAAAATATAGGAAATTTCAATTTTTCATATGAAACATTGATAAGGCATTCATCATATACATTATATAACTTTAATATATAACATTCCAATTGAATTAAGATTTCACATGAGGGTCAACAAACAAATTAACAAAATTTAATTGTTTTCATTGTCAATGTGCATATATATTGTATAAAAATTAGAACAAAATACCCAAAGGTTGTAAGTTTCAACTACAAAATGACAAAAACATAGAAAACTTGTCGCTACTCCTAATGATCATTTGCTAACATTGCATCAAAGTCTAAGTCTAAGTTTGAGTCACTACCACTATGAGGGGCCACCTCATCCAATGGAACCCCCACTAGTCCCTCATGTGCCTCCTCATTAACTTGTGTGGCATCTTCAAGATTATCCTAGTATGCGATTGGAGTCTAAAAAAACTCAGGAGTATGCATGGCCACCAATTTCTCCACTCATTGAGAGGTAGGCTTATTGCTCTTGATTGACTGGGAAGTGACAAGCATCCTCAACTCCAGTGCATCCTTGCCATGCCATATCTATCATCTAATAGAGTTAGTTTGAGTTAATGTAGCTCTATTTGTCATCGTCTCTAGTTCATTGGATGTTGGACCACAAAGATTGACAAAGGCTAGCCATTTTATTTGATGTAAAGTAGACTCCTCTTCAATATACATTTTTTGAAGGGCCTTCATAAACCTTTCTTTCACATCTTCATCATTAGATGGAGGCACTCTCCTAGGCCTTGGTACATACCATTTGAGATTTAGAGCATAGTCTACCATATGAATTGGGGTGTTGATAGTGTTCCACTACTGCATCACAATGGGCCTAATATGCTCCTCAAATCCCAAATTAGGATCCCAACTATGAATAGTTTGTTTCATCTACCCAAGCATGCGGTCAAATGTCTCATAAATCTCTCCAAAGCTAGGAGAGTCTGTATAATTATAAGCATATCTTATGCACAACAAGTGAGATGAAGGGGCAAACATATTTGCAAACAAATTACAAAAATTAAAATTTCAAAAAATATTAACACTTAAATGACAAAGAGTGAAAAGTAGTACAAAGAATTAAACTAATTTACAAATTAGAAACATTAATAAATTAACAATTTAATAATAGAATCGATAATTTATTACCTCACTATGGCCCACCGATCATCATCAAGGATGTTTTGTTTCACACTTTTTCCTTCAATCGTGTTTGCCTCTAGCCATTTACCCCACTCGAGATTAGCCATCATTAATTATGGAGGCCTGTGCACTTCAAGCATCCTCTCTAACAAAATCAAGTAGTTAGCATATCTAGTATCCAAGTGCTTGACGAATTCCTTCCTCGAAAGAGTCTTCAACAAAGCAAGGTGTGATGGTTGCAAATGAACATTTGTATATCTCTAGCTTCACCGCCATTGTATTCACCCAATCTATCTTTCCAATGTCTTTCAATGTGTTGTTCAATGCATGAACACAACATAAGATCCAAAAAATATGCTTGTAAGCACCCTCCACCATCAAGCCAGCTAACTTACATACATGGGCTAAATTAGTCACTACTTGTATAACATTAAACAACCCAACCTCTACTATGGCATCTTTCAAAAGTTGAAATTAGAAATTTGCATCCTTCCTCTCCCCTAAACAATCAATAGCTTTAAAAAGAAGAGTCAACTGAACATGTGGCAATGAAATTGATGAGTGGTTGATAACTAATATTAGTCCACCCATCCATGATGTAGAGTAACCCTCCCTTATCCAAGTTTGCCTCATTTCCTCAATCACCAAGCTCACTTTACAAACTATCTATAGAGGAGGGTGGTACATAGCTTATGTTCTCCAAGGGGGGCAAATGAGAGACCAACAAGAATTACATCTTTGAACATTTGTTTGGAGTAGGGAGAACATGCCACATAAAATGGTATGGCATGGGCAATGAAAAATTTGCCAATAGAGACTCAACGACTTCCCATAATTGCATATGGAATAACTACAACAATAGTAACCCTTCTCTTTCCCTTAGCATAACCCTCTCCCCTTTAACTCTCAACATCCATGGTTTAGGTAGGCAATGGCACACTATGTTGTGTAATCCCTACCGGCATTTTATTATTTCTTACCTCAGCCTCCACACATAAGCTAGTCACCTCGACCTTCTCAACTCAGGGTTTTTTTTCAAACATTTTACTCCATGTCCACTTATGCACAAAAGATGAGAGTACACCCTTATGTAGCTACCCATATAGTCCCCATTGCACAAAAGATATAGCCATACTCTATTCCCCCCTAAAAAAATTTATTCTTTATCTATGGCTGTTGCAAATTGTAAAAGGATTTTTTTTTAATTAAATGGACCCTTTGCATAAGTTTTGAGGAGTTCAAAAGGGCGTTCAAATGGGTTATTTGAACTCATAGTCCCTACAACAGTCCCACTCCTAGAAGGACATAAAACAAAACAAAAAAATCCTTCTTGAGTGTTTGAAACTTAAGAAAAAATGCAAAAGAATGTGTGCAAATGAACAATGGATAGTAAACTTACCTTAAATAGTGTAGTTTTGATGTTCTCTTGTCTTCTTATTACTATTGTTCTTTTCTCTTCTCACGATTGTTCTCTTCCTTTGTCTTCTTCTTCACAATATAAAAAATGGCAAAATGAGTTTTTTTTGTTTTTAGTTGTTAGTGTGGTTGTTTTAGGTTTAGAGTTGGTGTAAAGGGGTATGGGGTTCCTTGCGGGCCCCCATCCCTTTTTTTAATTTTGTGTTTTTTTTAAATGTTTTTATGTTGACTAGGTCATAAGGGATGGCTAGTTGTCCCCTAAGCAAAATTTGACATTTTAGAAACATTTTCAAAAAAAATTGAAAATTGGATGAATAGGGGGAACAATTCCAACCTATCCCCACATCAATAAAACATCCCCTATAAGGTATGGAACAAAAAAGTAGGGGACACATCCCCAATATACATAAAAAATAAGCAATAAGAAAAAAAAAAATCATGCGATCACCTAAAAAATACTTCTAAATTTTCTAGATCTATATGGCATGATTAGTGTGATTAGTGTGCACTCAAGTGGTTTTTGTGTTTTTATTGCATTTTTCTATTGGTGCAAAGTTGTCTTATAGCTCCATAATGTGCACTTGTTCTTCATTAATTAGCCGATAGGCTTTTAGTTGTGAGCATCATAGTGCTCGGAATTGCCTCACGCCGTAATAAATTAGCCGATAGGCTTTTATATGTGAGCATTTGTGCTTGGAAAATTGTCTCATGTCATAAATGCAGTAAATCAGGTTCGCAGTAAATATGCCTTGGTAGATAGGATTCGTAGTAAATGCGGCAAATCTTCCCTATATGATCTGATCTGATTCTGAAAAATATCTTTTATCAAAATCTATAAATTCTATCAAAAACTAAAACATTTTTCTACCTGCACTTTCTAGAATTCGAAAGGAGTACAAGAGGTCCCTGAAAGCTATGGCTTGCCCATCACTGGAGCCATTGAGGATCGCTTCGACTACTTCATTGTATTGGCAGTAATCTTGGTGAAGGTGCTCAATAGGCAGGTAGAGAGGAAGTTGAAGGGGAAGGAGAAAGAAACAAGAATAGAGCGCAAGGCCAAGATTAAGGATTTCGGAGGCAATGTGATATCTGGCATGATGGAAGGCAGTGGGGAATACTTTACCCGCATAGGCGTCAAAACACCGGCAAGGGAGCAATACCTCGTGTTGGACATGGGCAGCGATGTGGTGTGGGTGCAGTGCCAGCCATGCAAAGATTGCTACGACTAGACTGATCCAGTCTTCGATCCCTCCTCGGCTTCCTTCACCTCCATTTTGTGTGGTTCCGCTGTGTGCAGTGAGCTAGAGGAGTTCGGCTGCAACAGCTGCAGGTGTGTATGAGGTAGCTTATGGAGACGGGTCTCATTCCACTGGGAGCTTTGTTACAGAGATGCTCACATTCGGCAACACAATAGTTCAAAATGTGGCAATCGAGTGTGGCCATGATAACAGCGTGTTCGTGGGCGCCCCCAGTTTGCTTGATCTCGGGGCTGACGCCTTGTCGTTCCCTTCCCAGCCCAGGTCATATGGGACCAAGTTTTCCTATTGCCTCGTCGACCGGTCGTCCAAATCCTCGGGCGCACTCGACTTCAATCCCGACTCGGTATTGGCAGCTCTGTTGCTTTTTATATTCCTATGTAAAAAAAACACTAACAACTTTATAGTCACAACTACTAGTGCTAAGCTTTTAAAACTATTAGGCCTTAAATACACAAATATTATCTCGGTCATTGGAAAACTATCTCAAGTATTGGGTCTTTTCCCCACTTTTTAGGTCATGGTAGTTTGATTGTGTGGCAAATTTCCACTTCTCTCTTCCCTTCTACACTCAAAACATACAAGATCAAATTTTAGGATGTTATTTTAAAAAAATTGAAAATCCTTTTTGCTTTCTGTTATGTAAATCAAGAGATTGAACTCGTTTGGTGATTCAAGCGGTGGTAGGACACTTTGAGGGGCCAAAAGGTCATATCTTGGTACTTAGAAGTTAATGGTTAGATTTACCTTCCCTATTGAAAGTTGTGTACTTTTGACTGATTTATATGTTATGTTAAATCATTGACCACAAGAGTTTTTCATAGTAGCAATGTTCTACTCTTATCATTTTAAATATTAGCATGAAGGATCCAATAATTGATCCCAATCTCCTTAGCATTCTTTTGAACTTCCTATCGGCGAATCCCTTGCAGCCCTGAAGTTGCAAGTGCTAGTACTAACACTCTACAGAAGGGGAAAATCAGTTGTGCAAACTTCCAATAGAGCAAACTTCCAGTTGACCAATCAACTTATGCCCAGTAGAGCAAACTATGCGACTTCCCCACAACATATGCGGACTTATCGGGCAGGGAACTGATTGCCAAGACTGTCGCAAGTTACTTTCTACAAGATGTTTGGGTGAAGAAGACCCAAGAGGCCATAGCAAACTATGATAGAAAAAATACAACTCTTGCGTTGGCGTATTTGAACGCGCAGAAGTGAAGACTAATGCGGCCCTTTGGGAGTCCCTCGACCTATCTACAAAGAGTCTTCTGCGACACAATTTTGAGGCCTTCCAAAAGTTTATTATGGAGCATACGAATGGTGCACCAACAATTAAGATAAAAATAAGATGGTAGAGAACATGACTGCTCTTTAAAACTTGTATAAAATGATGTACAAAAAATATCTTGTTAAAAACATTACAAGGTCTAGATCAATCAAGTGGTGTGTTCTAATTAAACTATGTAAGAAGTTAACATGAGCAATAATAATGATGATGATGATGGTGTGTTCTAATTAAACTATGGAAGAAGTTAACATGAACAATAATAATAACGATGATAACGATAATGATGATGATGATAACGATAACGATGATGATGAGGATGAGGATGAGAATGATGATGATGAGGACAAGGACGATGACGATGACGAGGACGATGACGACGATGACGAGGACGACAACGATGACAAGGTTGATGATGACAATGGCAATGACGATGACGATGAGGATGACGAGGACGACGACGACGACGAGGAAGATGATGATGATGACGACGACGACGAGGATGATGATGAAGACAACGACGACGACGAGGATGATGAGGGCGACGATGATGAGGATGATGACCATGGCCATGACGATGACGACGATGACGACGACGACGACGACGACGAGAAGGATGACGAGGATGATGACGATGAGGATGATGACGATGACGATGAGGACGATGAGGATGAGGACGATGAGGAGGATGATGATGATGATGAGGACGATGATGATGACGATGATGATGACGATGAGGATGACGATGATGATGACGATGACGATGATGATGATGATGATGATGATGATGATGATGACGACGACAACGATTACTTCTAGCACCTTAAACCTGAAAATATTAACCTTAACCTCTCATCTTCTTAATACGTCAAATCATAGAAGCAATTATATCTCTTGAGAATTTTTTATATTTTCAAATTTTGGGGAATCAAGAACCCCAAAAATGCAAGATTTTATTCTTTTTTCTTTTAAGAGAGAAATAACTGATGTTTTTTAATATTTGAAGCCATTCTAATTGTATACAGAGTGAGAATGTGAAAGCAAAGAAGGGCGTACATTGTGAATTTTGAAATATGAATTTTTCTCATTAATTTTGAGATCAATGATTATCATTATAATATACTCTGCATAGTGCATTACTACATAGTTCTGAAGTACTCTGCATAGTGCATTACTACATAGTTCAACTTCAGAGTTCAAACCTTAAAATCAATTACAAGCTACAAAATACAAATGTCAACTTATAAAGTACAACTTTACAATTGGATTTCAAGAAAAGTTGAATTTTGCCTCCATGTCAATTGAGGCCCTTTATATGGAGCAATATGGGATTAACAAAAGAAAAGAGACTCCAATAAGACATGTGTTCAAAGATTATTCATTTTAAAATGATTATATGTAAGGCTTCCACAAAGCTTCCAAATGTTCCTTTGGATAATTACTAAAAATGAGGGTGCTTATAAATTTTTAAAAATCAATTGCCTTCAGAAGTTACAAAAATCAACAGCTTGGCAAGAAGTTATATTGGAAATTTTCTCCATGAATAAATGTCATAGCCCATTGGTGGAAGGTGAACAAGAACTGGGGCTACATGTCTAGTGACTATGCCTAATTCGGAAAGAGCAGCTCTGCGCAAGGAATATGACAATTAACCCCAGAGATTTTGAACTAATAAATATACTTTCTATATGCTCCTCACTACCTATGGTTGTATCTGCTAATCCGAAGACTGGCCATTTTTTGTGGGGGCAACTGATTAGAGTGATAAAGGTGCTCAACCATCACAACTCTTTATACCTGTGACAACTTGGTGTTTAAGTATATTCAAGTTGTATTTTGGAGTCAGATCCACACAGAATCCTATATATCGAACTGCTTCTACTTCTTTTGAAACTACTAGTTTGGTCGTGTATGCGTCTGTTTTACACTTAGGCAACACCTAAAGTAGCTAGTAAAGACCATGATGTTGTGCCATGCATTCAAATTAATTCTTACAGATTTTTGTGCAATAGCCATGTATTTAACAAAGTAACATATCTTTACATTGAATACATATATGATTATATCCATAAGCCCTACATGGCTAACGATGATGCATAAACTCTGTGCTAGTAATGCATTTTTATGGTAAGGAGCAAATATCTTTCTCTGGAATTCTCGGCAAACCAAAAGATGAAAAATATTTGCCAATTTCAAAAGTGGTGTTGTGGATCTGATCAATGTGCCCTCAAATTGCAATGAAATCCTTTAAGCTTTGCTGAAACTGCACCCTAAAATCCTAATATTCAGTCAAAACTCGCAGAAAAAATCGCATAGCAGAATGAGTTAAAAATTGCAATCCACAGGCATGTATAGGGTTAAAAACGAAATATCGCCCGAATATTGGAATTTATCGAAATCCATTGGAAATTGTCAGAATATCTCGGGAATTTCTCCATCAAAATATCATTGACCAGTGTTTTATCAAGATATCACAATATTTTCACGAATTTCTCGGCACCTGCAGCAAGAAATGATAGCTGGCGATATTTTGGCGAGAACTGCTTCTATGTGTCAGATTACACACCTGATGGAGGTGTTTGAGCACCTTATGACTTGGGATGGCAAGCATCTAGGTCTGAAGGCTAACCATATAGAAGGTCAAATGGCAGAGTATCCCTAGTTGGGAAGATATTTTTGTCTCCAAAGCCTGAAATTTTTTCACATATTTTGCATATATTGATAGACAAATCTTCTAGTCCATGCCAAGATAGCATCAGATAAAAATTCCAGAATTCTTTTCAGGCTAAAATTCTAAGTCATACAAACTGTCAGCTTAAAATGGTGATCATTCATTTAGGTAAGAGATTATGATCATTCTTTACTTATCTAACTCAACGAAAGCAAGGTATACCTCACCTATGACACAGAAAAGTGAGGACGACATTTTTTCCAGAATCCTAGAACATTCCTTCATTGAATGATAGCGATGATTATTGAAGGCACTAGCAGAGAGGATTTCCCTTTGCTGAGATAAGAGAAGCATTCAGTCTTCTTCGAGATCATGGATTACATTTCCTAACCATCCATAGAAGCTCGATGCTTGTGGAAACCCATATGAAGTGATAGACAAACCTTCTATTGTTACATAGAGAAAATGTTAGTCTTCAACCACCATAATGTTCTGGTTTACCTTGATGGTAAGTGATGGTATTTCCCTAAAAACAACTTTGAGAACGCGCATAAAGCTTCCAAATCACCTCTCACAGGTTTTTGGCAGCTTTTCATTTTGACACACACACACACATACATATATTTGAATACTACTGAAGCCATGAGAACTTACATCATGAACAAAAAAGGGAGGGGCTCCATATCTAATCATAATGCTAAGCTGCAGTTCATTCATTTCATCAAACTACATCTCTATCTCAGTGAGAAGGGTGGATTTTGCTTTGAAATTTTCACCATTGTTCATGGTAGTAACTAGTAAGCATTGTAGAGGCTTGGGTTCTCCTGGTGGCAATTGTTTGACTTGGATGTTAGGGAATCTGGCAAGGAAGAATGGAGGAATTACCCTTGTAGGCTTTTGTTCTACCCATATACGTAAGTGGAATTTTAGCAAAAAACAAAATAGATGGGTCAGGTGGAGTGTCATAGAATTTGTGAGAGTTATATGCCCTCTCTTGGATAACACATAAGTCAGCATTCAAGTACAGCTCCAGCACCAAGCAGGGGAATATGGAAGTTTCTTTAAGCATTCTGTCACTCCAAATTGCACTCAAGCACAGTTTCAGTGATAATCAAGGAAGAAACGGAAGCTAGTCTTTAAGCATAGTGTTGCACTTGCCCCAAATTAGGAGAATATGAATCACCTTTATACATAGTTTGAGTGCCAAATCCAGGATTATAGGAGTCTGCTTGTTAATAGTGTTTCAGCACTAAATGTAATCATCTAATTGCCATATAAAGAAAGCCTATATTAGCTTCCTACAGTTGTAACAGTAAGATCATGTTTGTAGTATGAAGAAACCAAAAAGTTCTGTGGGAAGCCTACATCAATTTTTTGGCCTCGATGGCATTGCATTAAGATTGGGCACTTCTAGAAACATATCAATTTCCTTAACAGACATTTGAGAGCATACTGAAGTTGACAAATGTATTTGGACACTTCAAATATGTATTTCAAATGCAGTAATTTTTATTTAGATTTGGCTCAACCATATATTCCCCTTGGCATAAAAGTTGGTAATTGCAAGATTATGTTTTAAGTGAACTCTGGACTTTCACTGTAACTGTAAATCTGAAAGTTTCACATTCATCCTGACTAAAAAATTCCCCTGATAATCACAAGCTACTTCTTTTCATTCAATATGGAAAAGGGTGCTACGTGGCAAACACTGTGCCAATATAATTCGCATCTAGTGGCTATAGCTACAATGCACAGTTAACAAGAAACATAGCCGATGAGGATGATCCACCGTTGCAATAATGTTTTTGATGAGTTTTTACTTCAATCAGAAAAAATGTGTTTAGCAAATAATCAATTCTGGCAAGTAGTAGATGCATGATATGGTGAGCACCTACATTTAGAGGCGTGCAGCTTTATGTGCTGTGAAAGTGAAAAACATCCATCAATGCGACATTGCTCACTTTGAAAAACATAAATACCAAATGATTTATGCATTGTAAGGTATCATTAATTGGTATTGGAGCCCAGTTCATCTCCTTCCTTTTGGGATACAATTCTGGCATCGGATATTTTTACCTCCCATGTTTGACACTGAAATCTCGACTGATATAACTGACAATTCAGGGCAGCTAACATTATTTAGCAGATCCTATTTGACTGAAGACCATGTTTGCAGCTGATGCATTGCCTTGAATAGAATATTGCCTCGTAGAGATCATTGCCTCCTGCAAATTGCAGATAGCTCTCGCACAGTCATCTCCATGTTCAGCCCTGCAGACAGTCCATTTCCAGGCTTCTGTAATACAGCTAATGCATATTCCAAATTTCGTTTTCTGTACAGTAGCGGATCCATATTCTAGACCTTCTTTCTGTGCTGCAGCTTATCCATATTCCAGAAGATTATGTCCTTGCACCAGCAATATTATTTGACTTTTTCCTCCTGATCGAAGATTGCACCTGCTCAACCCTGTAGATCTGCATCTTGCCTATCACATTTATGACATCTTCTGCATGCACCTAAGGATTTCATTTATTCATCTATTTCTCCAAATTCTTCAGGTTAATCGAATTCACAACCTTCTTTCAGAATAGTCCTCCTCTTCTATATTTGAGGAAAAAAATTGTATTTTCATTTATTTAGAAGTCCTCATGGGTGGGGTAGTTGTTTTGAAGACTTTAGTATTACAGTTTACACATCACTTAGGGTCCTTTTTAAGTCTGTTAAATAAGGGTCTCTTATAAGGGGTTTTCCTCTTTACCCCCCTTCATATCAGTGTGCCATTGTTATTGTATGCAAAACTAAATATGAAGGGACAACAGTGTTGTCTCTCTTTTTGTAGTTTAAAAAAATTATAATAGTAGGCATGAGTTTTCTTAGTTCTACAGTCCGTGAAGTTGATTGCAAATGCTTTTATATACAAAAAAAAATTATAATAGCTTTTTTTTTTGACAGTCCCGACGATCTCTCTGAAGAAACCCACAACCCAAACCGGGTCTGGCTCCTTATAATGGAACTCCATAACCAACAACAATAAAATGAATTTCAACTTCAACTTAAATTTCCATTTGTCTAGAGGACTCTGGTAGTATAAGTCACTTAGGGTTCTTTTCAATCCTGTTAGTTAACGGTGTCTCATGAGGTCTTTTCCTCGTTATGCCCTTCCTTATTGCTGTGCCTGTTTTTGTCTATAAAACAAAAATTCAAGGCACAACAGAAGCAAAACAGAAAAAGATAACTGCCTTTTGTTTGTTTGTTTTATTAAGGTAAATTTCCCGTTAGGGGCATCATTTGGCTTATATGCCACAACCAAGGGCTATCTTTTTTTGTCAAATTCACCCATGACTTGCCCCTAGCTTTGTTCATTGGGGGTATGCTGCATCCAGAATAGGATGCGGTAGTTTACCCAATTAAACATTCAACACTTGTGCCTGTAAGCATGGACCTAGCCTTGTCTATTGGGGTGCCACACCCAAAATGGGATTTGGTAGTTTACCAATTAAACATTCCAACACTTGTGCCTATAAGCTTGTAGCATGTCTCTTGGAATTTGAACACAGGTCTCCACTATGAAAACCCCAACAATTTACCACCTAAGCTGATCCCATAAGTTTAAAAGAGAGGTGCCTTTTGTTTTAACTTTTATCCCCCTATTTGTATTTGAGAAAATGTTCTCATCGATCTTTTTTAGCAGTCCTAAGTTCTAACCATAGTTGAAAAATGCGGACTCGGCAATTACTCGGCAGACCCAAAAATTTTAAAAACTTGGGACTCGGCAAAAACTCGGGGAAAAACTCGGCAAATTTATCAAACATTTAAAAATACATAAATATTTTAAAATATTCTTCGAAAACCCGTATTTCTAAATTTGTAGAATGTATTATTGGTTTCTTTCATATATAAATCAAAATTAGAGTTTAATACATATCAAAATTGTAATGTACTTAAATCCCTTTGCATTTTCTAGATTAAATTTATTTAATAATTACAAAAATCATAAATATAAATAAACAAAATAAAGAAAACTAACAATAAATAACAATATCAATGTTAGTTTAGGTTTAGTTAGTAATTTGAGTTTTTTATTTTTTTAATTGATCTTTTAATTTTTTAATCTAGATAATAAAACTACGGTCTACCTAACACAAACACCAATTTATAAAATTTAAATAGTTTAAAACTTTAAAGTATATATATATATCGGTGTAATATAACTGTAGCATATGGTTTGCTAACAGAACTTTTGTTTATCAGAAAATAAAGCTAAAAAAATCAGTGAAAAGTTTAGAGAGCAAAAACAAAAAACAAACCTATGTATTTTGGAAATTCCGACCCGTGCCCTAAATCGTGAATAAATATTTAATAGAACCGTGCCCTAAATCACGAAGAAATATTTAATACACCCGTGTCGTTGCCGTTTTCTCTGTTTCACGAAATTGTTTAACTTTAAACTTTAGGGTAAAAGAAATGTTGGTTTAATACTGGATTGGGCGAGTTTTTTACCCTGTCGGCACGAGCTTGGACGAGTTTTTGACGAATTTTAGGCGATTTTCATGATAAAAATCGCGGCGAGTTTAGGAAAAAATCGGCCACAAGTTTTTCTGTGAGTAACTCGCAGCCAGTTTTGCGAGTTTATGGCCATTTTTTCAACTATGGTCCCAACATTCTTTCTAGAGTGACCCATAAGACTAACTTGCTCCATTAGAACTCCATAACCATTAACAATAAAAAAATGAATTTCAACTTCAACTTATGCAGCAGACAACAAGCATGTTCCAACAACTCATGAAATCACATGCACAACGACCAACATTTCCACAATGATTCCTCTTGCAACAATACAACTTGATTTCAATGGACTTTCCAATTCCAAGGCAATTGCAGATCTGCCAAGAAACTTGGGTCTATACAGTTAAGCAGGTTGTCATATGCAAATCCACCTAGCAACATGGGTCTATACAGCTGAGCATATGTCATCTTCACTTCCCATAGTCCTCAAGGAAATTGATGGTTCTCCTTACCTACTATCTCTATAGAATCCTTGGCATTCTAGCCATGAGAAATCAAGCATTTCACAGATGGTTAGCGACACAACCCACAGTGAAGAATTTTTCCAGCGATTACTATTCATTTACAGCAGGCTCCAGTAAATCTTTTGACTAACACCTGGCGACTCCTCCAGTGGTCACATTCATAGGAAAAGACCGTCTACACTACATCAAGCCATTACCTATGTCCCAACTTTGGTTGACTCTCCATCCACAAGGAAATCAGTAATCAATAAAATTGGCAATGACCTCCACGTGTCTAATTGCTCAACACCTTCCTCAACTAAATTAACAGTAGATCATGATCCTGAGTGATTAATGAACTTCCTCAGATCTCTATGGTCGAACAAATTCAAAGTTGGCATCTCCTCCTACTTCACAACTTCGCATCAGTTTCATTCTTAGAATCTTAAGCAAAAATGGCACCCAGTGGCTTTGCCTTCAAGGTTGACTACACATATGACAGAGCTCTACACCCTCGATACAACCGTCATGTATTCCAATAAAATCTCCTCACTATTTCTTTCATATGAGGGTCCTTTTGGCATCGAGAATGCATTTCAATCTCCAAGATGTCCTCTCTTTTAACATTTAGATTTTCTTTCTTGGGACTCCATCATCACGGTTTGTGTTCTGCATCCATTCCATATTCCATCAAATTCCATTTCTCCTAGCCCATCTTGGCAGCAATTAGATGCCTCTGACTAACTTATCAAAATTGGGGACAAGCTCCCCAAAGTAGGGTGGAAATGATGAAATCAGTCTTAGTGATCTCCTTTCTTGTAATTACCTACATCATTGTAAATACTCTACATGTACAGTTGGCCCTATTCAATGAAGCTTTACTGACTGCATGTAAGTTAGACAGGAGAATTTCAATTTATTGGAGTCTCACTACCAACCACATTGATTTTGCATGCCCAGTTTTCAGACAGCTTGCATGTGCTTGACTTTAGTCAGCCAGCACTCATATTTGTCCTCATAATTCTATTAAACCTATGTAATGAAGACTGTTTAGATTCAGTATTGGAAGGTCTACTTTGTTCTGCTAGCTGTTCTGTCTCGTTTCTTTACTTTACAGCACTAGGAATACAGAGGATATATAAGTTCCTTGCTGTTGTTGGGGAATTTAACCCCTGTTGCAGACAACCGATAGACTGATATGATGAAAAACTTCAGATTATGTATTCAGTTAACAGTCAACAGCACTTGCAAAATCTATTTAACATGTACAGAAGTAAATGGAATAGTATACATCCACAAGATTATACAAGACAGATTTTTATGTGGGAAACCCTTATGGGAGAAAACCCACCAACAAAAGACATTCACAGTTATATTATTCAAAATCAACACTGACTCAATACAACAAGGTATTTGGAAACATTTTACAAAGTCTCAATCTACAACATACCCTTCTTCTACAATCGCTCTAATGTTTACATACCAACAATGTACAAATGTCTTCAATGTCTAACAAGTGAGTTCGTTACCATGGCACTTTCACACAAGTGACAAATTGATATATATAGATGCATTCGTGGGAGTCCCAACCCTCCAACCGTCCAATCAAACCTATGGAATACCAAGAGTCATGTAATATAGTCCAACCATACATGACATCAGCATATTGCATAAATCACCAAGTATGATCGTGGATAATCACCTTGTACACTCTACCACTGCAACACACTAGGGACAGATAGTTGAAACCTTTACATTAATGGTACACATGTATGTTGCCAATATAGCGGTAGCTCACACCAACATAACATTACTCCTGACTACTAGCGGTACCTTGTGTCATCTTCCAAAACATCATCCTACTCTCAGATTGTGCCAGGCATGATTTCCAATTCTGCTGCAACTACCCCTGCATCACTGATCATTCTCCAGCAAACACTTAACTCATATGCTGTTATGAGTTCTTCTTCAAATGTCCTGTGGTTACTACCATAGCATCACCACATGTGAAACAACATATATGATGTACCGCAACACCTACAACATCATTCTCATATGTAAATTACTATGCCTATTGTATCGCAACATCTATAACTACACCGCATATTACACAAAGAAGTATGTAGACAAACTCTTCCTACAAGGACTTGCTACATGTGAATATCACCCAAGTCCTAACATTCTCCCACTTGATATTTACCGCAAGAGAAAGTGCAGTAATCCAATCCCAAGAAATTAACCTTGTGCTCAAGAATGGGACAACCCCATCTCATCCCTACACCACATAACTTTTATCAAAGAATCTATAACATTTACCTAAGTATCAATTTTATCCATCTGAACTTTCTTTCCCTCAACCGTCTCCCTCACAAAATGATACTGCAAATCAATATGTTTGGTTCTAGCATGGTAAACATGATTCTTAGCTAGATAAATTGCATTTTGTGAATCACACTTGACCACTATTTGACTCTTAAAACCAATACTACTACTCAATATCTTTAGCCATACCGCTTCCTTACAAGCATGTGTTGCAGCCATATAATCTATTTCAATAGTTGATACGTCTACTACCTCTTGCTCATCCAACTCACTATTCACTAAACACAATAAACATTTATCCACTTGTAAACCTCCGATTGTCAAGATCTCCAGCCCGATCTGAATTAACAAAACCCTGTACACTTGACACTCTGCCCACATCATTAGAACCATGATAAGTTAAGCAATAATCCAAAATTCCCTTCAAGTACCTGAACACTCTCTTCACATGTGTCCAATATTCGTACCTGGCTTCACCATGAACTTACTTAGAACTCCCACTGCTTGGGAAATGTTTGGCCTTGTGCAAACCGTAGCATACATGAGTCTACCTATCGCACTTGCATATGGAACCCTCCTCATATCCCTCAAATCCCCTGCAGATTGAAAGACATTGTTCCATACTCAGCTTTGTGCCAACTGGTAGGGATGAACTTACAAGTTTACTGTCCTGCATTCCAAACCTCCACAAGATTGTTTCAAGGTACTTCCTCTAGTTTAGCCATAGTTTTCTATTGGCCCTATCCCTATATATCTCCATACCAAAAATATATCAAGTAGCTCCTAAGTCCCTCATGTCAAACTTACTAGACAATTGAGTTTAAGTTCCTGAATTAATGCTTTGTTGTCTCAATGATAAGCATGTCAACATATAAAACAATAATTAGAATGTGACCATTTACTTGTTTGTAGTGTACACAATGCTTAGCATCACTTCTTCCAAAACTCAATTCTAGCACGTGTGTCAAACTTTTGGTTCCACATCTGTGGGGACTACCTTAACCCATACAAAGGCCTATTCAACGTACAAACCAATTTCTCCTTACCTTTCACCTCGTATCCTTCAGCTTCTTCCATGAATATTTCCTCCTCTAAGTCTCCATGCAAGAATGTTGTCTTAACATCCATCTACTCAATTTCCAAATCAAGTGTCGCAACAATAACAACATTCTAATAGAACTCAACGTAGCAATAGGGGAAAAAATCTCACCGAATTCTATTCCCTCAACCTAGGAATAACCCTTTGCCACCAATCGCGCTTTGTACCACTCAAGTGATCCATCTGCTCCGAACTTCTTCTTGAACACCCACTTGCAGCCAATAGGTTTCCTATCCTTGGGCAGATCAATCAAATTCCAAGTCTTACACTGCTTCAATGTCGACATCTTCTCATCCATAGCATTCTTCCAAGACTTTTTCTCTTTGGAAGTGAGAGCCTCTTCCACATAACTCGGTTCACTATCAGTACAAGAGAAAATACACAACAAAAATATAGACTATACCTTTCATGTGATCTTTGCTACCTTGAAGACCTTCTCACAACTACTAGTGAAAAATTCCCTACTGCATCTGCACTCTATTCTTCTTCATAGCACCGCTAGATGAGCTTTTCTCTTCTTCTTCCAAACAGTCTTGTCCACTTTGTTGTTCAGGCACCTTGTTGCTCCAATTTTATTTCAAAATACACCTTCTCCCTCTCATTTTCCTTTGGTTGTTTTGCCTTGGACAGGACTCCAAATTCCCTAAATGTAACATCCCTTGAGTAGAGAACTTTCAAGGTTTTTGGATTCCAAAGCTTGTAGCCTTTAACATTCTTATAGTAACCGATGAAAATACAAATTTTGGCCTTGAAATCCAACTTGGACTGCCGCTCCTTAGGCACCTAAACAAATGCCTCACAACCAATGATCCGCTAGTGTGTCACCAATGGCCTTTTCCCAGTCCACACTTCATATGTCGTCTTGTTTCTCAACATAGAAGTAGGAGACTTGTTCTTCAAGTAGCGTGCAGTGTTAACCACCTTTGCCCAAAACAACTGTCCTAGGCCTGCACTACACAACATACTCCTGGCCTAATCAAGCAAGGTTCTATTTAACCTTTTTGCCACTCCGTTCTGTTGCAATGTGTATGGGCTAGTCCGTTGCTTCACAATCCCAACATGCTTACAGAATACATCAAACTATTTAAAGCAGAATTCACCGCCATTATCTGCCCTAAGCACCTTTATTTTCTTATTAGTCTAATTCTCAACAATAGCTTTGAACTCCTTAAACTTGAGAAACACCACAAACTTGTTCTTAAAAAAAATATCCAAGAATACCTAGAATAATCATCAGTGAATGACAAATAGTACAGAGACTTACCAATAGATGGGATATCCACAAGACCAAACATATCACTATGTACAACCTCCAAAATCTCTTCTGCTCTAGTACTTCCAAAGTTGAACCGCACTCAATTTTGTTTACGCAATGCACAATTCTCACAAGAGTCAATACCAACAAAACAATCAACAAGACCTTCCACCATATCTTTACTCACCAAGGTTTTTAAGTCTTTTTCATTCAAATGACCCAGCAGCAAATGCCACAATAACCCTAATTCAGATGTAGTAACATTAGCACAACCAGATAATGTTAATGCATCCAACTTATAGAGAGTACCATGTCGTACTCCTTTTGCAAGCACCAAATTGCCTCTCGCTAATCTACACCCTTTCCCATCAAATGTGACATGAATCCCTAAGTCAACTCTTTTAGATATAGACATCAATACATCTGAGAGTGTTCGTACTACACCATCCATGAAAGCAACTTTCATCTTTCTCCAACCATCTTCAATGAGCTATTATCACTGAGGAACAACTACCCTTCATCATTCTTGGCATACTCTAAGTACCACTCCCAGTGAGGTGTCATACGAAAAGAAACACCTGAGTCAATCAACCAAGAATCATCACCAACAATGTTAGCAAAGATAAATGCATCACTACTATACTCATCAATATCAGAGAAATTGTCCTTCTTCTTGGACTTACATTCCTTCTTTATGTGACCCTTCTTGCCACAACTCCAGCATTTTACTTTAGACTTACCTAGAAATTTAGACTTGTCCTTACCCTTAGACTTCTTATCTCCTGCCTTCTTCTCACCTTTCTTCTCCTTAGACTTGCCTCTTACCATAAGGGCATCAAAAGATTTATCATCCATGGACCATTTCCTAGTTTCCTCATTTAACAAAATGCCAATGACAATTTCCAGTCAAGTGAGGTAGCATTACTACTTATAGACCATATAAGGTTATCCCATGAATTTGGTAAGGAACAAAGTAAAACAATGCATTTGTCCTCTTCATCCATCTTGACTCCTATTCACTTAAATCCATATTAAAGCTATTCAAGTGACTAGTTACATGGTCTCCTTCCCTCATTTTCAAAGAATATAACTTCTTTTTCAAAACAAGTTTGTTAACCAAACTATTGGGCTGATATAGCGTACCTATCTTCTTCCACAATGAATTTGTTTTTTGTTCCTCAAACACATTCATTAGCATAGAATCTAATAGACATAACCAGATTGTACTTCTTGCTTTCTTATCCAATTTTACCCACTCTTCATCAAACATACCTGAGGGTTTGGCTGAAGAAGATACTGCAGTCCACTGATCTCTCTTCACCAAAAGATCCTCCATCTTCAACTTCCACAACTCGAAGTTTTGCTCATTGAATTTCTCAATCTCAAACATCAACATGCTAGCCATAGATTTCATACTATTATGTCTTCTCACAAAATCTCTCAAAGTCCTCCTTCCTTTCCAGTTATACACGAACTGCAACAAACCAACCTCTATTAGGGTTTACCACCACACATGCTAGGGTTTGCACTCCAACAAAGTAGTAACCACCCAAATAACAACCTTACACTCTGATACCAAATGTTGGGGATTTAACTCCTATTGTAGAAGACCAGTAGATTGAGATGATGAAAAACTTAAGATTATATATTCAGTTAATAGTCAACGGCACTTGCAAAATCTAACATGTACATAAGTAAATGGAATAGTATGCATCCACAAGATTATACAAGACACAAAGATTTTGTGCAAAACCCTTACAGGAGAAAACCCACCACCAAAAGACATTCACAGTTATATTATTCAGAATCAACACCGATTCAATACAACAAGGTCTTTGGAAACCTTTTACAAAGTCTCAACCTACAACATACCCTTCTTCTGCAATCACTCTAATGTTTACACACCAACAATGTAGAATGTCTTCAATGTCTAACAAGTGTGTTCATAACTTCGGCACTTTCACACAAACTGATATATATATAGACGCATTCATGGAAATCCCAATCGTCAAATCAAATTTGTGGGATACCAAGAGTCATGTAACTATAATCTGATCATACATGACGTCAGCATACCGCATAGATCACCAAGTCTGATGGCTCCACATGGATAATCACCTTATACACTCTGTCGCTGCTGCACATTATGGACCAATAGTTACAACTTTTACAATATCAATACACATGTATGTTTTCGATATAGACACCACTACAAGCTCCTCACTTGCAATAGCTCACACCAACATAACATTACTCCTAACTACTTGCGGTACCTTGTGTCATCTTCTAGAACATTATCTTGCTCTCAAATTATGCTGCACGATTTCCACTTCTGCCACAAGTACCCCTGCATCACTAATCATGCTTCAGCAAATACTTGACTCATATGCAGTTGTGAGTTCTTCAAATGTCCTACTGCTACTGCAACATCATCACCACATGTGAAAATATGATGTACTGCAACACCTGCAACATCATTCTCATATGTAAACCACTATGCCTACTGTACCACAACATCTATAACTTCACCAGATATTACCACAAAGAAGTAGGTAGATAAACTCTTCCTACAAGGACTTTCTGCAAGTGAATATCACCCAAGTCCCAATAGCTACAATGTTGCTTGAATCAATTCAAGTCTAAGGAAACGAGCATACCAAAAAAGAGGAAAGCCATGGACTGGCAGCAAATTATAGCAATTTTTGTATAAGAACAGGGTTCATGCAAAACTGCTAACTTGATTGACAAACAGAGAATGTTGGTTTCTTGAAATAGATAATATATATATAAAATAAACCATGGACTGTGTATGTGAAAATGTCACAACAATCTGAACTGAATTGTGATCAACCCCAATAGGTAGCTCTGCATTAACTATTACGCAAAAGCATTAGGTAGAAACTTGGACAAACTTACATTGTCTGAAATCTAAATCCAGTCTGTGGCCAGTTAAAGTCAAACCTTGATACTTCTGAATGAAGCTGTGTTCTTTAAAAGTAACACTAGATCAAGAAAAAGTGAACTTCTAAAGTCAAAATATCCATCCAAATTGCCTCACTCAAGACAAGCACTGCTAGGTTATTAAATGATCTCAAGATGCTTGCAAGCAGTTAATTCAAGTGCTAAGCTCTCATCAATTGCTTTACCTCCTTAAAATAATTAAAATACATTTCAGAAGTGACTCAAATTTAAGGGCAGTCTGCAAATATCCATTTTGGATTGTACAATAATCTGGTTTTGTTAAAGGAGGTGAGCCAGGAACTGTAATCCAGCACTCAAATTATACCATACCACAGACTTTGGATAAAGAATACAGTAGCATGTACTTGTACCTGTATGTCAGCACATATATATAACCACAACAAAAGGCACATGGTACATTTCGTTTATCTGAACAAATATTGAGATGGTAAAATCAAAAGTAACCATGCAGTCTGATTACATGTGATGTATATTGGTGAGACCTGTGATTTTCAAGTTGGGTACCCAGCAGAGTTAAAATCTTGTGGCTATTCATGTATGCAGTGGTACATTTTTCTGTAGCAGTTTGTAATAAAAATAGGTAACAGAATTGTGGTCAAAAATATTATACATTCTTCTTTACAAAAAAAGTAAATGGAAGGAAGATCAGAGGCGTGCTAACTTTGCCAATATTGACTTAGTCATAAATGTGCTGGTCCTTTCAGCTACTCGTTGGAGAAAACCCTTGTGATGTTTCAGCAGGGAAGCATACTTGTTCACAAGACAAAGCAAAAAATTGCTAAACTTTAAGGACTTGGAAAATTCTTCAGCCACATCATCCAATGAAAGAACCAGTAGGTCAATGACTTCCTGTGTTAATGACATTGGATAATTCAATATATTCTGAAAGAAGGTAAATACAGGTTCAGTCCATACCAAGCATTGGGATAGCTCAATTTGATGACAGGGCAAGCATATGACAGACTGCTGCTGAATTTCTTCACAAAGTAGCTTTTGAAAGAATGACGACACATGTTCTGCTTGTAAACAATCTTTAGTGAGCCTGTGGAGGACTTCACAAACTGCAACATTTAGCCCTTCCTTGTACAGCATTAATGGGAGCAACAGTGCATCAACAGTTGCCCTCTGATGCACTTTACCTGCCTGCAACATTGCTGTTACCAAAATGCGGGATGCCGGTTGTCTCAATGACAGAAGCTTTGGAAGAATTAGTGAGCACAACATATCAGTCGACCAAGTATAACCTTCTTGTCCTTTTAGGAGACTCTCAACCAATTGCAATGTAACTTCATCGTCAACTTCCCAAGGCTTGATGAAACTAAGTACTTCTCTTGAATCTGCAATTGTACAGAGCGTATATATTTTCTCTGAAATGATAGAAACACTACTGTAACTGTTTGAATCAAAGCTTAGTAATGCTTCTCTTAGAGATATTGCCTGGGCATAAACCTGAGGATCAAGAGCTAATTTAGAATCAGTCCTTCCTTGGTCCACAATATCTACATCTTTTGATGTCACTGCCTCTGAACCTGCAGCTTCAACTGATATACAGCTTGTCGCATGTTGAATTTCTGAAGCATAATCAGCAGTGTGTTTTGACTCTTCATTTCTCTCTCCTACAGGTTCTCTGACCTCAGGAACACATAAATTTCTTTCTAAGACTGCATTCCTACTATATTCAGTTTCCTCGTCTGGCACTTCTTTACTTTGCAATACATCCCACTCCTTTGATTCCCGGGCATCACTTGCTGAGATTTGGGCATTCTTGAAAGTCATTGGAATCCAAGGAAATAGTGAGTTTGAAACTCTTTGACAATCATCCAGGAATTTGGGCAAAGCATTGTATTCTTCCATCTCTGGGCCTCTATCCACTGGACTAGAGTGATTAAACATTAATTAGTACAATCTTCTCTGAGTGCAACAAGCAGAAGACCTGTGAACAAATACACCAACTACAATCTCCTCCTGAAACCCTGAATCCTACACCCACTGTTGCAGTTATATATATGTGACATTTATTAATTTAAACAAAATCAAAGACAATGTCAAACAATTACCCGTCGAAAATGCAGACGCATCGTGTCCGACAACTGTGTAAAATAAATTTTCCGCAGCTCGCCTCACCCAGAAGTCGAGATCAGGTTTTGCCACCAGAGTTTGGGCCAAAACTTGAAGATCTTTAGTACGAAAGCGACCATGTTCTAAAGAGAGAAATGTCAAGATACTAGACTG
This sequence comes from Cunninghamia lanceolata, assembly GCA_027924645.1. Taxonomy (NCBI): domain Eukaryota; kingdom Viridiplantae; phylum Streptophyta; class Pinopsida; order Cupressales; family Cupressaceae; genus Cunninghamia; species Cunninghamia lanceolata. The sequence continues at coordinate 12,793,665 of BSBN01000503.1, read as the reverse complement.
CATAGCACTTGGCAAAGTCTCAATCCACATACACCTGCATAGGCATCCACAACTAAACGGTCTAGCATTCGTGCTTGTAAATTCCACAACCGCTAACAGCATTTACCCATATTTAGATAAACTAAACCTACTCTAGCAATCCACTAATCATGCAAAGAAACTCATCTACGCCTTAATGAAAACCCGGAGAAAAATGAAAACTTCAATTGATTTTAATTTTATTATTTGCGCAGAAATGCTTGGCAGAATCCAATTGAAAGCAAGAAAGCATTAATCAAGCGTTATCTTAATTTAAAGAAGCATAAGGTCGGAAAGCTCGTTTATGCTTCTAAATTTTCACCCACCGGAATGCTCAAAAACAAATTTATACAATCGCATAAAGAGATCAGCAGAATCAACCCATCATTTTATTTTCCGGGATTGACCATTACTACAAAGATATACAGAGAAACTGCACTGCCGTTTCCAGTGCAGAAAAATCCATTAAACATATGGGCAATCATAATTTTAAAAAGATATATATGTACCCAATGTTGTAAAGGGAATAAGAACGGACTTGCCTATACTGGAACTGGAAGTGCAGGCAGGCTGGTCCTTTCCTTCTTCTTCGTCATAAAAAACCACATTCTTTGAAAGGAGATGAGGGACAAATTTCCAAAGGCCGCTTGCAAGAGGGCCTCCTTTACGATGGTGCGTCTGAATACAGTGGGAGGCCTCTCCGACTGGAGATGCAGACTTGAGAAATATCTCCAGCAGAGGAACCCATTGCTCCATCCTTTTCTTTGTTGATCTCTCCCGTCTATGCCAAGAAAAAATACCACGGCCATACAATTTTCAGAGAAATTTTTCCTCGTCCTTTCATATACGAAGAATTTGTAAGCCGATTCCCTCAAGTATTTAGAATTTCCGCGGTGTAAACATGTTGAGATATTTAATTATCCAGCCATTTATTGGCCTACGCATCCCTGCATTTTAATAGGGCTAGCTCTGCACTTTGAACTTTTAAATGGGAAGTTGAATGAGGTTAAATTTTCATACCAAGTTAACTGATTAAGATTATTGTTTAGGGTTTATTTTCTTAAAACTAAAGATATATTATTATGTTTTTAAGGAGTGTTTTAAAGTGGATTTGAAGATTCATTTAAAATAGTGTTAGGAGGATCAAAACTTAAATTTAAACTCGTTAATATTAGACTAGACTATCTGATTAGTAGAGCTCCCTTTTTTTTTTTGTCTTTAGGTGACTAAACCATATTAAAGTTACCACATATCAATTAATTAGAAAGAGGTATGTGGTTAATTAAACATCTCCATAATGTCAATATTTTCAAGGTATCATTAGGTGCATAAATATTGATATCTTTAACAAAGCAACCATCAATGTAAAGCATAATCCACATTAAAGAATGCTTAGGATTCTTCCCCCATAGAAATGAAGGAAACATTAAATAAGGGATAAACAAAATACATGCTCCATTGTGGCCATCCTCATGCAAGGTGGTGAACTATAATGCTTAAGACCATATTGTCCTCAAAGTCATATGTAACCAAAAACTATTAATTTGACATGTGACAATCTTTGGTTTACATTATATAACTTCTGCATGAGTCCCAACAAGGTCCTGAAGTGACTTGATCACGTCATGATATTTGAGAAGCATGTTTCCACCTTCTCTCTTATGGCAAGCAATTGGTGAAAGTCCGCTAAAAAATTAGCCTTTCTAACCATTATCCAATCACTTTTCATTTTGTTTGGGATATTAGGCCTAGAAAATCCATAGCATGAACTTGTATCTTAATGCATCCCTCCTCTCGAGAGAGAGTATGCTCCATCTCATCACACGGGTTTGGAACCTTGTGCCACATTTACCTCTCTTTGCTAGCTAGATTGGGTGGTGAAATGATGGAATTGCTTACATTGCCACATTTTTTAAGGGCTATGAAAAATAAGTAGTGAATACCCACAAGCACATTGAAAGTGCCATCACTAAAGAGTTTTTGCAAATCTCTTCTGAACTTGAGAACAACCCCTTTGATAATCAAATGCAAGCCCTTAGTACTCGGCTCAAGCACAAACTCAAGCTTATCAAGAGCCATCATGCTAAGGGTACTCAAATTAAAGCTTGCATGCATTGGCTCAAAGTTAATGACAAAGATGCTAAGGAATTTTTTAAGAATCTACACCTCAAGCACACCAAATAACATATCAAATACATCCACTCCTCCCATGGGCATCTTACTAGACCACTATAAAGTGGTGTTTCAATCCTAGGAGGACTCTAAAGAGTGTGTTTGTGCTTTATAGGAATGCCTTGATGTCATTCCTTATAAGTTTGGTTGCTTTACTCAAAGTTGTGTGATGCACCACTCACTCTTAAGTGTCTCTATTCAACAATTTTGTAAATGACCAATAATAAAGCACATAGTCTGGATGGCTTCGTATGCAAGTTTTTCAAACCCACTTGGCAATTTGTCGGCCTAGAGCTTCTTCAAGTGCATAAGGAAGCTCTTCAAAATAAATCCCTGGGAAATATAATATTTAGAAGCAATATCAAGTTCACTCCCAAAGTTAGGGATCCTAGGCTCATTTCCCATTGGAGACTTGTAACTTTATTATTTTTTTGTTATAAGATTCTAGCCAAGGTTCGTGCTTTTCTCTTCAACCATCTTCAAAAAATTGTGGGACTTGAGTAAATCAAATTTATCAAAAGTCATTATATTATGGACAATTTCATAGTCATCTAGGAGGGTATGGAATGGGTGAGGGCCTCTTGACAAGATATCCTAATTCTTAAGCTTGATTTTGAGAAAGCATACAATCATGCTTAGGATTTACAAGAACGCCTTGGTGTCATTTCTTGTAAGCTTAGTTGCTCCACTCAGAAAAACTGTAATGCATTGATCACTATCGAGGAGCTCCATTCGACATTAATGCAAATGGCCAATGACAATGCCCTTGTCATTGATGGCTTCCCTTATTCAAAACCACCTAGCAGTTTGTGGGCCCTAATATTTTTAGGTCTACAAGGAAGTGCTCCAAACAAAAATTTTAGGCAATATCATCAATAGAATCAATATCAAATTCATTCCCAAGGTTAGAGATCCTGAGCTCATTTCCAATTTGAGGTCCATAATGAAAGGAAGCTAAGATACAAAAACACTTCCTACGTTAATCTATGAGGAGAGAAGTGTGTAGAAAATACGATCTAAACAATTTGTAGGAAAGAATAAGAACACAACAAAACCATTACACAATAATGTATCCTAGGAAAACCCTTTTGAGAAAAAACCCATTCTCCAAAAATCCAAATCAATGTATTGATCTACAACAATATTAATTATAATACAATCAAGTAAGGAGCCTTCCCAAGCAACATCATCAACAACAAATCTAGAGTAATTCTGACATGATAATTGTACCTACAAACTCACTTTGAAACCTCCATCTCTAACATCCAATATAAATAGGCAAACTCAAACCAAAAACCAAGTATGGTTCACCAAAACCATGTGCTTTAACTATGATCCAAAAGCGACATCATACTTTGGGCCAAATTCCAATGCCATTCTTCATGAAGTGGTCATGAGCTATATTTAGCAAATGTAATAGTAAACCTTGTCATAACATGTCATAAGTTGTCATAGCCTCCTCCCAAAAATAGGTGCTCAATTTTGGCATATTCAAACCCATTCAAATATTCCTTATGACACATCATAGGATGCGCCATAAGTTAGTCAACATGTCAAGTCAACAATGTAACTCCCCTCTTACATGCTCTTACACGAGTCATACATTCTTTTACACCACTTACATTATCATGAATGATCTTACAAATCTTACATGACAAGATATCCTCTTACACACATCTACACATGTCATGACAAAGTATACACGTGACAATAATGGTCAATTCATAGTGGGACACCCTTTTCCATGAGGGCTCACAAGTAATTAAAAAATAAGAAATAAATGTGAGCATTAGGATGCAAGGTTTATGATACCTTTCCCAATAATATCCCACTTGTCATAGACCTTGCAAGAGCAAAAGGGAATCACCAACATTGTCAACTAACTACTAGGGGCCAAGAGGCCCATGGTCTCATGGAACCATCTAAACGTATCTATGCTCACCAACTTTGTTAATGCATCTATAACATTCTTCAAAGTGTCAACTTTCTCCAACATCACCCTTCCATCCTCTACTAGTCTCAAACAAAATGGTACTAGACATTAATATGCTTTGTCCATGCATGAAAGGTTAGGTTCTTTATCAAATAGATGGCACTCTGACTATTACAATGAACATTGGCTGCTCTTTGACTTAGCCCCACATCTAAAGATAGTATTAGAAGCCAAATGGCCTCCTTACATGCACGATTAGTTGCCATGTACTTTTTCTTTGTCATGGATAAAGTAATCACAACCTGCCACTTGCTCATCCAACTCACTATATATCACTTAAGGCTAAACACATAGCCACTGGTAGACCTTCTACTATCAACCTACCCTACCTAATCATAATTCACATATCCCCTAAATATCCACTAAGTGCTAGTTCTCTATAATATCATTTTAATAACATATGGAGTACTTCATACCCCACAAATATCTAAAGACCATCTTCATTACAACCCAATGTTCTCATCCAAGATTAGCCATGTAACGAATCAAGACTCCTGCTACTTGGGTGAAGTTTGGTCTAGTGTAGATCATAGCATACATAAGGCTCCCCACTACACTGGCATGGTACACTAAATGCATCTCCTCCATCTCTAGGGGTGTCAAAAGACACTACTCAGCTAAAATCCGTGTTCCCACATAAACAGGAACAGTCATTGGTTGTTATCAACCATGTTGAAATATTGTATAATATACTTCTTATGACCAATCCAAAGTTTTATGTTAGTTCTATCCCATCTAATTTCCATCCATGGGATGAACTTAGTAGCCCCTAAGTCTTTCATTTTAAAATGTAAATAAAGCTAAGACTTCAAGTCCCCAATCATTTCCTTGCCATTACCAAATATAGCATATCATCAATAAAAAAAAGTGACAATGATAAAATGATCACCACTATGTTTACGACAATCATAATGGTCTAACTTAGATTTGATAAACCTTGACTCTAAAACATATGAATCAATCTTTTTATACTGTTATTATCACCTGGAATTGCACACTACTTGAAGCACGTTCAAGCATCCCAATGACACAATGGGACTAATCTCAAGGTGTGGGACCTTGCAAATGAGATCAGACCTCCAAAGAAGGCTGGTTCCTCTTTCTGAACTTAAGGTTTAGAGAAATCAACTAAACCTATGCTACCGATCACCAAGGAAAAGGAGAAGAAGGAAACTGAAGTTAAAAGGGAGGTGATACACCAAGATTTAGCATGTTTAGCCAGAGTTGACATAACAGAGTGATGACTACAAAGGCTGAATAAACGAACACAAACTCATTCGTTCTCTAACAGAGGTCAAAATAGAATACTAAAACCTATAAAGGGACTGTTTTATCCACAAGATAAGTGGGTAGCATTCAAGTAGACATGGTGAAAAAGATAATGAGAAAGGTAGAATTAGTTGCTTATATTAATCAAAGAGGCTAAATAGCCATTACAAAGAGAAAATCTAAATACATATCAGAAAGACACATAATGATAGCTTTCACTTCATGGTTGAACTAAAAATAAAGACAAAGAGGTCTAGAAGAGGACACAGTCAATCAGATCCATATAGTTCTAAGAAATATCATAAGGTCATGATCAAGCATCAAGAGCTTCAATCTGAATAAAGACCCAGTGACCAACCAATAGAAATACATCTCAAATACATGCATTTATAGATTTTACAAATCAATGTAGCAGCCATGGATGTGGGAAAGAGTGGTCAACAAAGAAAACTTGTCGTCCATGTCGCAATAACTTCACTTTTGTGTCCTTGGAATGCGCCCAAATGGCTTTGCCCTTGAAATCTGCTAAAGAGATCATCCACCCATGCCTTGGGTACCAGAAATTCAATGCAAAGGAGCTATAGTGGCATAGGGATGTGATAAATTCATTTTCCACAAGTAATCAGGCTTTGAAGAAGCATTAATGGCAGCCAAGAAGGTCATTGAGTAGTCCTATCGCATACCAAATAGTAGAAATGGCCTTGAAGGCAAATAGGTTAGGCCCCAACTAATTGGGCTTCCTTCAATCAGTCTTCCACCAATCGAGCCTTTGAAAGGTGAAGGAAGAAACCCCAATCTCCAAAGTTTAAAAGGGATAATAGAGAAACCATTGGGCTTCAGAGATTGGGCCTTCACTATGTATCGTGCTTTTGAAAAGAAGAACCACCTAATCCCTGACTCCGCAATACTTAGAAGGAATTATGAAGATTAGCGGGGATTGGGCCTCAGACCTTCCACCTTTCGCCTTTTGCAAGAAAAGAGGAAGAAGGAGACTCCTGCTTGCCAAAGTCTGAAACACTTAGGCAAACTTGAGGAACTCGACAGACTTCAACAATTGGGCCTTCCACCTACCGTTTGTCAAATGGAAGGAAAAAGACTACAACCCCAACCTCTGAGCTCCATAGCACTTAGAACTTTTGAAACCAATGGACCTCATCCATTGGGTCTTCCATCTTTTGCCTTTAAAAAAGAGGAAGGAGGGAGAGAGAACTCTCACCTACCACCGACCCCAACAATTAGAAATATTGTAGCTCATCCGGCTTCGACAAGCGAACCTTCTGCCTTCTACTTTCCAAAAGAAAGAAGAAGGAAGAGAGAACTCCCGATCTCTGACGCCTAAAACACTTAGGTGAATTTACAAGTAACCAAGGCAAAGTTCTGAGCCAACAAGAATGGCATAGCGAAGGGGAGAACCCTAAACTTTGATTCTCCAGAAAGATAGAAAATATAGCGAGAACACTTAGGATTTTGGAATTAGCCATTTGGAGGCTTTTTCCTTGCACTTCAAAAGGGAAAACACTTGGAAATCTAATGGATCTTTGGGATATTTGGCCTGAAGAAAAAACAGGACAACAACTACATTCTAGGAAACTATTTTAAACCATAGAGGGATTTATTCAACCAACAAACCAAGTTTTCCTTACCCTTCATAGTGTAGTGCTCTGGCTATGACATGTAGATCTCCTCCTCCGAATCATCGTGCAAGAAAGTTGTCTCCACATCCACCTTCTCAACCCCAAGATCAAAAGCATTAACATAAGCTACAATACATCCATTAGAATATTATTAGAATACATCCACCTTCTCAACCTCTATCTCAAGAGTTCTAGTGTTTGAGACTATGATAGATGTTGAGTTGCCTCTAGATCTCTTGTTGGTGATAATCCTATGGAATCTTTCTTTGCAAGCATATTGTATTTTTTTTTAAATTTATGAATAATATATTGAGTTGTTTCTTTGAGTGTGGAGTTTTTTTTTCTCGAAAGGGTTTTCCCCACATAAATCACTGTGGTTTCCCCATGAGTTCATGTTCTCTTTGGTTTGAAGTTTATAATTTGTTATTGTGAGTGTGTTGGGTGGAGTACACTCTCATTAAGTCGTATCAAAGTGAGGTTATCATGAGTGCGCAAATAGATCGCCAAATAGTGAGGCAGTTTATGCCAAGACCTTGAGATCGTGTGTTTGAAGGTGGAAGCAGAACCACTGATTTGAGGTAGCTTCACACTGAGGAATTTTTACATTAAGTGTATGAGAAGAAAGAATAAAATCAAGATGCTTCCACAAAGAAACCGTAGTGGTAGAAATGTTGTGATAGAAGAAGGGCTTAGAGCTTTGTAGAGGCAAATTAATGCGATCCAAGAGAAATTGAGAAGAGGGTTTGAACTGAGAATAAGAGATGAAATTGAAGATGAAGATGATGCAGCCCAAGATGATGCACAATCTGAACAAAATGAGGGAGAAGTGGAACCTAAACAAGTTAGACTATTAAAGATCATAACAAAAATTAGGAAAAGGCCAAAGATAGATATCTCTACATATTCTGGTACCCTCAATCTAGAAGAATTGATAGATTGGATCAATGATATGGATGAATATCTTGAATATGAAGAAATAGAAGATCCTGAGAGGGTCAAGTTTGCCAAGACCAAGATCAAAAGTCATGCTGGAATTTTGTGGAAGGAGGTGTAGTCAGAAAGAAACCGAAGAGGAAAAGAGAAAATCACCAAATGTGATAGAATGGTGGATAAATTGAAGAGACGATTTATTCATGTGGGTTATGAATTGGAACTTTTGAAGAAAATGCAAGATCTAAGACAATTGAACAAGATAGTAAAAGAATAAACTAAAGAGTTTTACAAAGTTATCATCGGGGCAGGTCACACAAAGGCTAATAAAGATAAGGTAGCTAGGTATATCAATGGATTAAAATCCAGTATCCAAGAGGAATTAACCCTAGTTAGATTAACAAATTGAAGATGCATATCAGTTTTCAATGAAGGTAAAAGAAAAGTTGAACATAAAATTTGAGAACAAACAAAGAGGAAGAGGTCGCAGTGGAAGATCATATGGGGGTTGTGGAGAACAAGATGAGAAAAAGAAAAATGAAGATGTAGGCACCAGTCAAAATAACAAAGGTGAAAATGTATACTGCCCTCAAGAGTAGAATGATGGGTACCATAGAGGAAGAGGTAGATTTGGGAGAGGACCTGGAAGAGGAGGATTTAGAGGAACCTGTTTCAGATGCAGTGAAGAAGGGCATAGAGCATATGACTGTTAACAAAATTAGGGAGGAACCAACAGAAGACCAGAGGGTAATGCTAGAGTTGCCCATGTTGATGAGGAGACTAGATCTAAACATTTAGAAGATGCAAAAAGAGGAGAAGCTCTTGTTATCAAAAGAGCCTTGCTAAAAGGAGAAGGAAAAGAAGAACCAATACAAAGAAAGAGCCTATTCCAAACAAGGTGTAAATCAAGAGGTAAGAGCTGTGATGTGATTATTAATAGTCGAAGTACAGATAATCTAGTCTCTAAAGAGATAGTTAGAAAGTTGAATTTGAAGAGAATAGAGCATCCACATCCCTAGAGGATTGCTAGGTTACAGAAAGATCATAAGGCCTTGGTTAATGAACAATGTTTGGTAAAGTTTAAGATTGGAGATTATCAAGATGAAGTGTTATGTTGCATTATACCAATGGATGTATGCCACTTGTTATTGGGAAGACCATGACAGTATGATAGGTGTGCTATCCATGATGGTCATGCTAACGCCTATTTTTTGACAAAAGATGGAGTAAGACATAAGCTGAAACCTGTGAAAGAAGTAGAGGAAAAGGTATGTAGTAATCCTAGGATTTGTTTGGTAGATGGTAGAGAATTTTTGTCTAGAATGAAGAATGAACATATGTGCTTTTCCTTGATTCCTAAAATTATTAAAGAGGGAGGAGAAGATGCACCTATAGAAATTGTAGATCTGTTGGATGAATTCAAAGATATTGTTTCAGATAATGTACCTAAAGGTTTGCCATTGGTGAGAAGCAGAAGTCATCAGATGGATTTGATACCATGAGCTAGTTTGCCTAACAAGGTAGCCCATAGAATGACTCCTGCAGAAAATGAGAAGCTGAACAGATAAGTTCAAAATTATTGAAAAAGAGATTAATTAGAGAGAGTTTGAGTCCTTGTGTAGTACTTTTAGTACTAACACCTAAGAAGGATGGAGAATGAAGGATGTGTATCGATTCCAGGGTAATCAACAAAATCACAATCAAGTACAGATTTCCTTTGTCAAGGATGGATGATATCATGGACTTCCTAAGTGGAGAAAAGTACTTCAAAAAGATATATTTGAAGAGAGGTATCACCAGATCAGGATACAGGAAGGAGATGAATGGAAGACAACATTCAATACAAAAGAAGGATTGTATGAGTGGTTAGTGACGTCATTCAGACTAACCAATGCACCAGGCACTTTCATGAGGCTCATGAACAAGTTGCTCAAATAATTTTTGGGTAAGTTTATTATTGTTTATTTGGATGATATTCTAATTTTTAGCAAAACCTTGAAGGAACATTTGATGCATGTTCACAAAGTTTTTGAGAGGTTGAGGGAGGATATATTGTTGATAAATTTGAAGAAGTACAGCTTTGTGAAGTAAGAGTTAGTGTACCTATAATTTTTTTATCTCAGTTGATGGTCTTAAGATTGATGGACAGAGAAAGTAAGGGCTATCATAAAATGGCCTACATCGAGAAGTATCACCGTGGTAAGATCATTTCATGGATTGGCTAGTTTTTATAGAAAGTTCATTCGAAAATTTATTAGCATATGTGCACCTTTAACTGAACAAAGAGAGGAGATAGAAAAGAATTTAAATGGACTATAGGGGTAGCCAAGAGTTTTGATTTGTTTAAGAAAAAGGTTACAGAGCAACCTGTTTTAACACTTCTAGATTTTAAAAAGGTATTTCAAGTAGATTGTGATGCTAGTGGCAATGTCATAGGAGTTGTATTAAGTCAAGATTGAAGACCCATTGCATATTTTAGTGAAAAACTCAATGATTCTAGGACAAAGTATTATGTTTATGATCAAGAATTTTATGCTATTGTTCAATCATTAAAGAAATGGAGACATTATCTTTTGCCTAAGGAATTTGTCTTGTGCACTGATCATCAAGCCTTACAATATTTGAATAGCCAAGTGAAGTTGAATCAAAGACATTTGAAATGGGTCAAGTTTTTACAAAGCTATACATTCATGTTGATGCATAGAAGCAAGAAGTCTAATAGAGTTATGAATGCCTTGAGTAGGAGGCAAAATTTGTTGGTGTATATGAGAATTGAAGTTTTTGGGTATGAAGAACTCAAGAATTTGTATCTAGAAGATCTAGATTTTTTAGAGGTATGGAAAGCTTGCTTAGAACCTATCACAATGGATAGAACAATGATGGTTGGATTAAATAATCCAAGATGGCATGTTATTTAAAGGAAATCAGTTATGCATTCCAAGCAGTTCCATGAGGGAGAACTTGATAAAATAAAAGCATAGTGGGGGATTAGCATGACATTTTGGGAGAGATAAGACAGTTGCATTAGTAAGTGAGGACTATTATTGGCCATAGTTGTATCAAGATGTGAAAAAGTTTGTACAGAGTTGTAGGGTATGTTAGATGGCTTAGGGAGTGAGTCAAAATATTGGTTTGTATTAGTCTTTACCTATACTTGAAAGACCATGGGAAGACATTAGCATGGATTTTGTACTTGGTTTACCAAGGACTCAAAGAGGTCATGATTCCATTTTTGTGGTGGTTGATAGATTTTCCAAGATGACACATTTCATTCCTTGCCAAAAGACAAATGATGCACTTCATATTGTAGAGATATTTTTCAAGGAAGTGGTTAGACTGCATGGTATATCAAAGAGTATAGTTTCAGACAGAGATACAAAATTTGGATATTTTTGGAGGACATTGTGGAAGAATCTGAAGACAAATTTGAAGTTTAGTTCTACACATCATCCACAAACTAATTGTTAGATAGAAGTGGTAAATAGAAGTTTGGGCAACCTTTTGAGATGTTTCGTAGGAGAAAACCCTAAGGGATGGGACTTGATTTTGCCACGGGCTGAGTTTGAATACAACAACTTAGTTAACAAGAGTACAGGAAAATCACCAGTCTAGATTGTATTTGGAAGTAGTCCTAGAAATGTTTCAGAGTTAAGGAAGATGGATCATGAGGAGAAGAGGGGTGCAAATACAGAAGATTTTACAGAACGCATGAAGAATCTACATGAGGAGGTAAGGAAGCATATCCATAAAATGAATAATCAATATAAGGAGAAGGCATATCAGAAAAGAAGATTCAAAGAATTCGATGTTGGAGAAGAGGTTATGGTCCATCTTAGAAAAGAGAGATTTACCATAGAAACATATAATAAACTGAGGATGAAGAAATTTGGACCTTGTAAGATTTTGAAGAAGCATGAATCAGGGAATGCATATATGAAGTTGAGTTGTCGAGTGGGATCAGTATTTCACATGTGTTTAATATTGCTAATTTGACAAAATATCATGAAGTATAGAAGATGGACAAGCAGAAGGATGGTGGCATATCCCAGTACCTATTTCAGAGAGGGAAGAACTTAAAGAAATCTTAGATAGTTGTGTGTGAAGGAGCACAAGAAACATGCAGTATGAAGAATACTTGGTCAAATGTAGAGGAAGGCTAGTTGATTCATCATGGTTATCTAAAGCAAAGGTTGAACACATTGGTTTTCCTCAAATATTGGAGATGTGACAAAGTCACTTCTCAAACAACCTTGGGTGTCTAATGCAGGAGCATCCAAAGGTGTAAGAGCAATCTTAAATCACCCTAAAATTTTCAATTTTAGTTTTTGCAAATACCCATTATCTTGAAGAATGATTTAGAACATTCAAAGGTTCCAAAAAAGGTTAAAAATGGCAAGGCTTTCTATTTTTAGTATGTTTTCATTTAAGCATGTATGAGCCTGAAATTTTCCCCAAAGTTGTGAAATGGCCAAATGAACATTTTGGGTGAGTTTTGACCCAAGTTCATGTCTAGATGTCAAGTTATTCAAGTTTCAAATTTTTAGGTTCTCGAAAAAGTTTTAAAGTCAATATCGAGGCATTTAGAGGCCCCATTTGGCCCTAAAATTTATTGTAACAAAAAAATCAAGTTATAATTTGATAGATCTATTCATGAGCTTTCCAATGCATCAAACGGTTCATCAATCAGCCTCCTGGATCAAAAGTTATGGCCTTCAAAAGTTGTGCCTTCCATTTTGGTAAATGTGAAAATGTGTTGGACACTTAAAAGAGTTGTAAAGGGGGAAGTTACACGTGTTGGTGTGTGATTTGACACATCATAAGGCATATTTGATTAGAATATAATTTGAGTGCCACTTTTGGGTGGTTTTAGCTCATGGTTTTGTAATTACCGTTTGATAATTTTATTTATTATAGCTCCTATATATCAAGTGCTTGAGATAGAGGTTGTGTGTGAGAGTATGATAGATGTTGAGTTGCCTCTAGATCTCTAGTTGTTGATAATCTTGTGGAACCTTGCTCTATAAGTATATTGTAATCTTGTTGAGGTTTCTAAATAATGTATTGAGTTATTTTTTTGAGTGTGGGTTTTTTTTTTCTCCTAAAAAGGTTTTCTAATGTAGCCTAGCTTGGGAGTCTTACCAAACAACCAAGGATAGCATCATACCCACAAAGGAACCACAAACAAAACCAAATTCATTATTTTACACTTCAGTGAGTAGCTACAGGAATATAAATTTGATAATTTCATTTGTCATTTATCAGAAACTCCAATAGTTTTATTGCTAGCAACATTCAATGATTTATTTGTAAGTTTATATATTGACGTACAAGGAATTTCTATTCAAATGAACTTATCTTTTTTCACATACAAACATTCTATGATAGGAAAATGAGTTCTTACATCTTCAAGGTGACCTTGACTCTCCTCTGCAACCTGGATTGTTGCTACATTGATTTCCTATGTTCATGATTGATTATTGTCTTTCATTACCCTATTGTTTCTACCCAAATTTGATATAGATGGTGTTGTTCCTATAAATACTTTAGCAACCAATTCAATCTCTAATGGATTTAACCAAAACCAACTCTAATCGACCCCTCTCTACAAATAATTGTTTGTTTACCCCTTGATTTCTGGAAACGACCTGACTTTTCCCTCACTCTCTCTTTTTTTTCTTCCTTCTGACCGCCAACCCCAGTCTCTCTTCTTGTTGATCTTTTATATGCCATGAATGTGTGGAAGTGAAAAATTAGAAAAAAAAAATGGATCTCCCTCAACAGTTGAAGTGGCACCCAGAAGTATTTTCTTTGATAATTTATTATTCCCATCAGGCTCCTCAAATTGCATCCAACGATATAGTTTACTTCCATGAATTGCAAGGGTCTTTTAATCTTATAAGAAAATTAGTTGTGAATACCACAATTTGCAATTCAACCCTAAGGAATGTGGTCTCACGACATTTGTATTTTGTACACTCTAAGCCGCAACCTATCAAAATCAATACAAATGGAAATTTATATCAATTTTTAAACTGTAGCAATTGATTGAAGTTAACTCTTCCCACACATTCCATCGAACACGAATCATTGCCATTGACTCGTCACATCACAATATACCAAACTCTTGGTAGATGAAAAGAAATGTAGAAGAGAAAATCATCGGCAAGTAAAAACCCCAAAATGCAATACTCGATGCGTACACCACTGGCATGATATTTCATCAAATGAATGACAAAGGATGCCTTGCCTCTACTAAAATGATCATGACTAATCATTTGTACCCAAATTACGCTATCAAATTAAAAAGAGTTTAGTCACGATAATCTATCAATGAAGTTGTCGCTCAATCATGGCAAAACTGACAAAACATCAAAATAACCAAACCAAAACAACAAACATGGTAAAACCAAACAACACTATTTTTTTTGTACGATGTAGGATTGCGCGTGCACTTGGGTGCTCCTACATCAAACATGCTAGGCGAAAGAAATATTTCATGAGGTTGCAACTCATGAACATTTGTGTGAGCTTGGGATGGTAATCCCATGCTTGTTTTTAATCCAAGTCTCCTTGTCATCCACTGGTTCTTTCTTCTGTGCTTCATACAAAACCTCCTTACTTCTTCCCTCTTTCACACTTCCTCATTGCTTATGTTGCAACCTGCACTCGCCTCAGAGATTGTCTTCACTTGATTCTTCCCCATCATGAAGATTTATTTCAGACCTATCATACAAACATGTCATTGTTTTCATTTGCAATTTTTGTTTTTCTTTCTGAATCTCTCCACTTCCCTTATGATTATTTGGTTGTACTCTATTCTTTTTTTCTTCTTTGTGCATCTACTACACCAATGCTTCATTTATTCCTTCAACTTTATTCAATTTTTTCTCCTCAAGAACTATTGTTGGGCTACCCTCAACCTCACTTGTCATTGTCATAACCTATTCACCAGCATGAAGACAAACCAAAGAACTATCTCTCACTTGTATCTTCTTGTCCTTCAATGGACTCAAATGATACTTCCTTCCATCCTTTGTGATGGTATACATATTTATCCAACCATCATACACAACATGTCTATCATATTGCCACAGTCTGCCCAAAAGGACATGACAAGTGTCCATGGGCATCACATCACACAACACCACATCAACATAATTACCAATCTAAAAATGGACCAAGCATTGTTCACTTACCAAAATTTGATGATCCTTTTGCAACCAAGTGACTCGATAAGGATTTGGATGCTTTGTCTTCTTCAACTGTAACTTCTCTACCATCTTGTGGGACACCAAATCATCGATGCTTCCGCTGTCCACAACTACCTTACAACACTTGCCTCTTGATTTACACACTATTCAGAATAAACTTTGCCTTTGTGTCAGCTTCAATTGTTCTTTTTTTGGTTTTAAGAGAACTCTTTTCAAGATCAATGACTCTCCTTCTTCTGGCTCTTCTGTTTGTTTTGAGGAACCCACACTTTCTACATCCGCTTGTGTTGCATAACTTCTTGTTGCACCCTTTCTACTAGATTTTAATTGTATTTGAGGACACTCAAAGGCCATATGCCTAGTCTCTCCGCATTGGTAACATGTCCCATTAAGTCCTCTTCCCCTACCTCTTTCGGAATAGCCTCTTCCTCTGCTAGTTTGTTTTGATTCCTCCTTGTGTGAAGTATTATTTTCCTCTTCATGGACTTGCTTTCCTTTACCATTACTTTCTAGTTCGCTTCTCATGATAGACCTTCCTCTTCCCCTTATATTACCTTGGTGTCTCTGTGATAATTTTCTTCATTCTTCAAGGCAAATCGATATGCCTCTTCCATCGTATGAACTTGCAGCATAGTCATTTCATCTTGAATATTATACCTCAATCCCTCAATATACATTGAGACTTTTTTTGCATCATCCTCCACACGTCCAACCTAGATATTCAACTTATAAAACTCCTCGGTATAAGCTTGTACACTTAACTCTTTTTGCCTCAAATTTTCCAATTTTTGAAATAAACTTACTTGGTAATCTTTCGACAAAAATTGAGCTTTCATCTTTGATATCATTCGGTCCCAAGTTCTTATTTTCTCCTTGCCTCTTCACTGTCTATCAATCTGCATGTATCCCACCATAATGACACTTGTCCCTTCAACTTCATGCAAGCAAACTTCACTCTTTTCGGGTCCTCAATCAACTCATATTCGAAATACTTCTCCATTTTTGATATCCGATCAATCAATTCTTCTGGATTTAGGTTTCCATTATAACTAGGGGTTTCTAGTGTTGGTTTGTTGTCGATATTCACCATATCTCTCAAAAATATGCCTTCCACTCCATCTCCAACATCCTCATCAAAATCATTTTTTGGTGCTTCAATCTCATCTTCATCATCGCTAACATCTACCACATGTATCCCTCTTCATTGTGCTACTTCCATCGCATCCAATTTTGCTGAGATACCTCTCAGCATCTCCATGACTACCATATTGTTAGTATTTCATGGTCCTCTTAACCCACCACATCTTTGTGCCATGTCGACGAGCTCCCTGCAATCGTGGGTCTCCTTGTCCTCACACTCACCCACAACAATCTCTTCCAGGGTTCCTATCTTCAACACAACATCAAACTCTGGCTCTGATACCAATTAATGCAGCCTAGCTTGGAAGTCTTACCAGACAGCCAAGCCTAGCAGCATACCCACAAATCAACCACAAACAAAACCAAATTCATTATTTTACACTTTAGTGAGTAGCTACAAGAATATCAAATTGACTATTTCACTATTCATTTATCAAAAACTCTAATAGTTTTATTGTTGGTAGCATTCAATGATTTATTTGTAAGTTTATATATAGGCATACAAGGAATTTGTATTCAAATGAACTTATCTCTATTCACATACAAACATTCTATGATAGGAAAATGAGTTCCTACAGCTTCAAGGTGACCTCAACTCTCCTCTGCCACCCGGATTGTAGCTACATCGATTTCCTCTGTTTGTTATTGATTATTGTCTTTCATTACCTTGTTGTTTCTACCCAAATCTGATATAGATGGTGTTGTTCCTGTAAATACTTCAGCAACCAATTCAATCTTTGATGGATTTAACCAATTCCAACTCTAATCGACCCCTCTCTACAAACAATTGTTTGTTTACCCCTTGATTTCTAGCAGTGACTTAACTTTTCCCTCACTCTCTCTTTTTTTCTTCCTTTTGGCTGCCAACCTAAGTCTCTCTTCTTGTTGATCTTTTATATGCCAAGAATGTGTGGAAGTGAAAACTAGAAAAAAATGAATTTCCCTTGGTAGTTGAAGTGACACTCAGAAGTGTTTCCTTTGATAAGTTATTATTCCCATCAAGCTCCTCAAATCGCATCCAGCAATATAGTTGACTTCCACTAATTGTAAGGGCCTTTTAATTTTATAAGAAAATTAGTTGTGAATACCATGATTTGCAAGTCAACCCTCAAGGAATGTGGTCTTACGACATTTGTATTTTGATTACACCCATACAGTCTGAACCACAACATATCAAAATCAATACAAATGGAAATATATATCAATTTTAAACTGCAACAATTGATTGAAGTCGACTCTGCCCACACATTCCATCAAACATGAATCATTGCCATTGACTCATCACATCACAATATACCAAACTTCTGACAGATGAAAAGAAATGTAGAAGTGAAAATCATTGGCGAGCAAAAACCCCAAAATGCAATACTTGGTGCCTACGCCACTGGCATGGTATTTCATCAAACAAATGACAAAGGATACCCTGCCTCTACCAAAATGATCACAACTTATCATTTGTGCCCAAATTGCACCATCAAACTGAAAAGAGTTTAGTCACAACAATCAATCAATGAAGCTACCGATTGATTGCGTCAAAACTGCTAAAACATCAAAACAACCAAATTGAAACAACAAACATGGTGAAACCAAACAAGACTAATTTTTCTGTGTGTGATGCAAGATTGTGCGTGCGCCTAGGTGCTCCTACATCATTTTCCCCATGTAAATCACTGTGTTTTCCCCGTGAGTTCATGTTCTCTTTGGTTTGAAGTTTATAATTTGTTGTTATGAGTGTGTTGGGTGGAGTACACCCTCATCAACCATAATCAAATATCCCACCTGCTAAGAATTGTCATCATAATTCACATGTGATGTGAAGCATTACTAGCAAGAGATCATCCACAATAGGTGAATTCGAGAAGATGTGATATTCATCACAGATAATGTGTGTCATCATAATTGGATTTAATGTCCTTGGGGGAGATATTTGAGAAAGTGTTGAGTCAGCACTAATGTGATATATAGAGTTAATTGATGCCTTCATAGGATAGACAAATTTTTGTAGCTAGCCTTTATGTCTAATGTATTAACTTCTCTCTTTTCATGTTTAGCACTAGAAGACCTCTATAAATGTTTCTCTTGATGAACTATTTTCTATCATTGTGATATTAAACAATGCTATCATAATCATCAATTTATGAGACTATTATTCCAAAAAAATGACTTATCATTGTTGTGAATGAAATATTATGATTATTGTGATGTTTTATATTTTATCACTATTGATTATTTTATTGTGAGTCATTGATTCTTGTCTAAACATGTGAAGAAATATCCTTTGGCTTATGGCCCTTTTCAATTTGGTAATTTTCTTTAAGTAACCTCTCTCCATTTTCCTTTTAAAATTGTTGTAAGCTAGACAAGAAGGGAGTTGGCCCATAAATTGAAGATTGATTTGTTGGTCTTGCCTTAGTCTAGCTTATCTTTCCATTATTGATAGTTTTGAGTGACATATTTGTTGGTGTAAACATCCAAAACGAAAAGAACTGTCAACACTATTCTAAGCCCCTCCATTTTCAAGACTCACAATCATACATTTCCTTTACCAATTGGACCTCCTTGCAAGATAATATGGAGGTTCTACTCCTTCTAAACTATCTAAGCTCTCCTCCCCATGAATCCAATCATGAAGCTTTGGTTCATTGTCTGGTGCAACCCTCTCAGTCTTTGGTTGTAGCTACATAACTAATTTATCTTCCTCCCTTGGTTTCCAAACTATAGAAGAAGACTCCATCTCCCCAAACTTCCAAATATCACATTTCGAATGTATAAAATTTTCTTAGCCACAAGATCCCAAATTTTGTACCCTTTCACACTAAAAACATAGCCAATGAAGATACATTTAACAACCTTATTATCCAACTTTGACCACTTCTCCTAGGCACATGTGTCTTGCAACAAAAAACATGAAGATGTTGAAGTGAGGGATTTTTCCCATCCACTCCATTGGTAGATGAGGTTGAGAAAAATACCACTTCTAAGGCCTCTCTTATACACTCTACATCCCCTATTTCTATCGTAGTTGACACACCTCTCTATTCTTGTGATGAGAAGTTGTTTCGATCCATTACTAATGCTCCTCCTATAACTTTTGTATTCACTCATGCTAGAGCTCTAAGTCTAGATAACTCTCTTCTTCATTTTCATTGTGAGGTGGACTTGGTTGAGTTATCCAATAACTTCACCTTTATCATTGGTTAATTCTACTATCATTCTATTGTGCTAGTACCTATTATGTGGCACACATAGCTTTCTTCCTTTGCTTGTTTCCATTCTATGGTGCTACAATTTAAGGCGCAACCACCTTCTCTTTTCTTGCATAAAAATACAACATTATTTATCTTTATTGTCCTCTCCTATATTCAAGGGGACATGGAAAACTTATACTGGGGGCAAATTCCCTACATGTGTCCTTCGTAAGGACCTTTTCCTATCTCTACCCCCTTTCATCTACCTTAAAATCAATTACATACACTTCTTCTATGTAATTATTTTAAGGGGATGCATACTTCACACTTTCACATGTGCATCCACACATATGCACACACACATTATTGGCACACCCTTGTAGCATTAGTAGCTTGTGGTCCCAAGTATAGAGAATTGCTTGGATTGACCGCCCTTATCAAGATTACTTAGCCATAAAACATGCTATTCCATGCAATCCTTGATATTGTACTTGCTTATGATCCACCTAGCGATATAATATGCTAGCAAGTGTGCTTCATATGAGCTACTCTTCATACTTTTTGTGGGTTACCTACCAATGTAGTTTGCTAGTGCTTGTAATTCCTGAAAGGATTGTATGGTTCCTAGCCACACAACACACTGAACCTTGAACCATACCTTGCATCCTTCCTAGACACTAGTACAAGTGATTTTCTGTTTCTCATGACTCCTAGTGACAAAGCAAGCTAGAGCCTAAGTCATGTATTATCTTTCATATTGATTGCTTCCCTTTTTATTTATATGTATCAGTTTATTCCCTCTCTGAAGCAATCAATCGGCTCATTACATTCTTCGTTCTATATCATAATTCCTCTATTTGTCATCTCTTTATTTTTATTGCATTTTGGGGATGGATCAAAGTATTGAGCCAACTTTCACATCTAGGTCTCTTTCATGTTGACCCAATTTTTTTATTTGTTTGTTTGCTTCGTGCCTTCTTCCTTTGTGCACGTATTTTTCATGTATTATGTTTTGCTTTCTAACATATATGATGCAGATTTATGTGCTTTTGATGCATCTATGTTACAAGTTTTGTGTTGTCCGTGCTTCCATATATATGTTTGTGATGATCTGACATAGTGGTTTTACGAATTTAATGCTTTCTAACATTGTTGTCTTTCAAGTTTTTGTTGTCTAACATACTTATTTTGTAGGTTCCTAGTCTAGGGGCATGATTCTCCTACTTGAAGAGCTCTCTACATCCTTTACAGTGTCTTTTTTAGAGTATCCTTTTATGATGTTATTTCATTTTTGTACTTTAGCATAGCTTATCACCTAATGTCATTATCTCTCTAAAGTGGGGGCAAAATGTAGCATAGAAAAATTGCATACCTTTACAATTTCACACTATATTTTGGGATTGCTTTCGTGTCCATTTCTTTAGCATGTTTTAGGGATCATTTTAGCCTATCATTGGTCTTTTATTTCGCCAAATTACCAAATTTCTTTGTCACATTTTAATTGTTCTTATTGACCTCAAATCACAACTAAATTTTGAGTGATTTCTCTAGGACACTAGTGTGATGGGTAGACGTCTCTGTGATGCACTAGCATCCCACGAGTTTCTAAAATTTAAACATTGGCTATTCCTACCCAACTACTTATTGTCACCTATTGTAGTGCTTGTCTATCAAAAAATGCCTTTCTACTATGAATTTAACCCTTCAAATTCCTTATAAGATTCATGCAAAAGCAACCTTTGAATCTAACTCATACAATCTCTTTTCCTCCTTCTCTTAGCTATGCTTGGATGAACATACCTCCATTGTTGAAGCTACATGCTACTAGATTTTTTTGACAACTACACGTGCTCACTTCTCTCTTCTACAACATGTTGATAATATTGTTTCAATAATCTTTTATTCTTGTTTGAATAATATTGCATCTCTTCTTTATCATTTCCTTCTACATTTACATTGGCAAATCTGTTAGTTACCATCACCACCCTTTATCCAATCAAATACACACACTAAGGTATTCTTTCCCATAGACCAAGGATTAATGCTTACATATTTACTTTATTATTGTTTTTCTGAGTCCTATATGCGCATAGGATAAAAGCACATACGTTATCCATTGCTTCTCTATCATTGGATGTCCGTGGAGGTTGAAAGCCCAAAATAGGGCCTTGACTATTTGTGGCTAGCTCCTAAGTAACCCCAACCTTTTTTCTTGTCTAGCTACAGGGTTCTTGAGGATCATCTCGCACAGTGGTTTTCATACTCTCATCTCTCCCTTGTCATTTCTATTTTTATTTCAAAATACATAGATTATATCACTTTTCTTCAAATTTTTATCATCTAGTATCCCTTGGTTTGTTGCTTTTGTTGTCCTTGTTTCTTGTTGTGTAGTTGGGTTCACAATTTGGTGAAGACTTTGAGCTTTGTAACTTTTTGGATGATAGCATGAGATTGGGATGACAACATGTGAGTTGGACAATAGTGCATTGTATGGATGTTTGCACATGACGATAGTATCCGAGACAATGAGCTTCATCCTCTAGTGTTAGTATCTTTACTTTCTACAATTTTATTTCTATATCCAATTTATCATTTCAACACTTCTTTCAGTCTCATTCATTATTTCTTTAATGTAATATAAAATTTAGTGTAGCATAAATTTTCACGTCAAGTTCACCAAAATGTAATATAAAATGCATGCTACACTAAATTTAATGTTACATTAAATAAATAATGAATGAGATTGAAAAAAGTGTTGAAATGATAAACTAGATATAGAAATGGAAATTGTAGAAAGTAAAAAACCTAGCACTAGAGGATGAAGCTCACTGTCTCGGACACTATCGTAATGCATATACATTTGCATAATGCATTGTCATCTAACTCATGTGCTGCCATCCCAATTTCTCATTGTTATCCAGAAAAGTTACAAAACTCAAAGTTTACACCAAATTTTGAATCCACTTGCACAATAGGAAATAGAGACAACAAAAGCAACAAACCAGGGATACCAAATGACATATGAATGAAGAAAAGTGATCTAATATATGTATTTTGAAATAAAAAGGGAGAGATGGAGGATACAAATCATTGCGAGTTGATCCTCGAGAAACCTGTAGCTAGGACAGGAAAAATGGTTGGGGTTACTTAGGAGCTTGCCACAAATGGTCAAGCCCCTACTTTGGTATTTTAACCTCTATGTGTAACCAATGATAGAGAAGTAATGGAAAATGTGTGTGCTCTTATCTTATGTGCATCTAGGACTAAAAAAAACAATAATAAAATAAATTTGTAAGCATTAATCTCTAGTCTAGGGGAAGAATACCCTAATGTGTATGTGATTAGATAAAGGGTGTTGATGGTCACCAAGAGATTTGCCAATGTAAATGTAGAAGGAAATGATAAAGAAGAACTACAATATTATTCAAACAAGAATAAAAACTTATTGAAACAATATTATCATCATGTTGTAGAAGGGAGAGGTGAGCACATGCAATTGTCAACAAATATCTGGTAGCATGCAACTTCAATAATATCCAACAATGGAGATATGTTTAGCCAAGCATAGCTAAGAGAAAGAGGAAAAGAGACTACATGTGTTAGATTCAAAGGTTGCTTTTACATGAAGCTTATGAGGAAGTTGAAGGGTCAAATTTGGAGTAGAAAGACATTTTTTGACAAATGAGCATTACAATAGGTGACAATAGGTAGTTGGTGGGAATAAGCAATGTTTAAATTTTAGAAACTTGTGGGATGTTAGCATATTGTGCAGACATTCGTGCGTCATGCTAGTGTTCTAGAGAAATTACTCAAAATTTAGCACATGGTCTGAGATTAGCGAGAAGAATTAGAATGTGACAAAGAAATTTGGCAAATTAGTGAAGGAAAAGGCCAAAGATAGACTAAAATGATCCATAAAACATGCCAAGGGAATGGAAACTAAAGCAAGCCCAAAACATGGTGTGAAATTGTAAGGGTATGCAATTTTTTATGTTACAAGAAGGTGACAGAACAAATAGTGCTAGCTTTACCAAACTTTAATAAAAATATTTCAAGTTTACTATGATGCAATTGGAGTAGTACTAAGCTAGGAAGGGAGACCAACAACCTACTTAAGTGATAAGTTGAATGATTCTAGAAGGAGATATTCAGTTTATGACCAGGAGTTCTATGCTATATTTCAAGTGCCAAAGAAATGGGGGCATTACTTGTTACCCAAGGAGTTTGTGTTGTACATCCATCACCATGCACTACAATAATTGAACAACCAAGGTAAGTTGAACAAAAGACATATGTAGTGGGTTGAATTCATGTAGAGTTACACCTTTACATTGAAACATAGGAGCAAGAAATCAAACAAGGTTGCTAATGCATTGAGTAGAAGATATAATTTGCTAACAAAGATGAGAGTAGAGGTAGTTGGTTTTGAAGAGCTAAAACATTTGTATGAAGATGATGTACTAATTTTATGGAGGCATGGAAAGGATGTAAATAATTAGGAAACATGAATAGGAGCAGATGGTTGAATTGTTTGATTCAAAATGAGATGTTATTTAAAGGTATCTAATTGTGTATATTGTTGTCACTTGGATTTGCACCCTATGTTGGAGAGGTTTAACGGTCTTCAACAATCGAGTGAAACATTGAGATGGCCTCTAGGTGTGGGACCCTGCAAGGAGGCCAAATCTCCAGAGAGAGGTTGGTTCCTTTGCTGAATGTGAGATTCAGCTATTCCTAAGACGAAACCTAATCTATCCACTGTTGAAGAAAAGAGGAAGAGGGATAAAATTATAAATTAAAGGAGTGATACACCAAGTTTGAATGTAAAATCTCTCGTAGAAATGGAAATGCACAAAATAACTAGATACAACTGATAAACTTACACAGATCTAGTTGATTCTAACAGAGGTAAGAAGTAGAACAGAATTGTAAGGAACAAAACATTCAATGCAAATTGATCCTAATTTACACAGTGATAAAAACAACATGAAGAGGTAAAACACAATATTTATTTCATCAAGAAGGCACGGCTACAATAGAGGAGGGCTCTGTTTGGAGTACAAAAAAGTCTCTGTATCCAACCCTCAATAAATCTTTTTTACATGCATATATAGCAATTCATTACATTGACCTAAGTCACTTCATCAATAAATTCTCTCCCATGGGTTGTCATAAAATATCCCTACAAAAGGAATGTTTGTCTGCTAAACTTCAATGCAGAAAAATATCTTGGATCATGGAGCAACTAGGAGATATTTTGCCTCTTTAATGCACCAGCTGATTCATCAACTTGCAATCATAAATGCAAAAATATCTACATATGGGTAGTTGAGTAGATCAAATCTACATTAATGGCAAATGAAGAAAACAAAAAGATTTTCTCTCCAAGAATCCATTTTCACAGAGCTTTTACAACACTACAAGTATTTACATTTGGATATTTAAAGTTTACAATACATTATGAACTCTATTTTTTACATATTCTGTCTATTTCTGCATGTTTTAGCCTAAATTCTACCCTATAAGCCAAATATGCATTTATAGACTATTTTGTTCTTGATTTCTGAATCTTTTCATCTTTAGTCAGCAACTCTGTCATTTTCTGAATTGTGGCCTGTTATTTCTTCTATTTTGCCCTTATCGGCAAAATGCCATTTCTCTAAACTCTTCTTGCTTACTCCTTTTCATCTCTATTTTTGCCTTATCAGCAAAAATCATTCTTTTGAACCATTCTTGACTATATTCTACCTTAAACCATTCCTGACTATATTTTGCCTTATCGGCAAAATGCTCAAACTTCAAACTTTGCTTTGTCTGCTCCCTTTATTGGCAATTTTGCAATTTTATGAACCTAAGCCTTTGGCCACTTTTACCTTTATTAGAAAAAGTTTCTTATCACGAACTTTGCCTTTTAGCCTTGCTTTTCTCTCTATCGGCAAAACTCACCTTTTGCCAAACCTTTCTTTATTGTCCGTGAAGAAGTTCTTTTTCAAACCATTGGCTTTGTGTCTTCTTGCCTTATCAGCAAATCCTTATGTCAGCGAACTAAAGCAACTTTGAACTTTTGAGAAGTTTGGCATTATGCCAATTCGCTGATAAAGCCTTCCTTTTTCCATCTTTACTTAGCCATTTTTTCATGTTTCCATTTTGCCTTATCGGCAAAAGTGGTCTTTACGAACCGAGCCTTTGTTGTCAGTGATTTTACAATTTCTTGAACTTTGGACTTTGCCTCCTTATTCATCTTTATCAGCAAAGTGCCATGTCAGTGAACTTGAGTAATTTTGAACTTTCCTTGAGTTCACAATTTTTGAACTTTGTCGACAAGCCCTTGTCTTTCTTATTTTAACTTAGTCGATTCTCACAAACCTTCCCTTTGCCTTCCCTTTATTGAGAAATCACCCAAGGGATGAACCAAAGAATTCTTGAACTTTTGGAAAGTTCATGACTAGGCAATATCGCCGATAAAGGCATCCTTTTCTTTGTTTTTGCCTTAGCCGCATTTCGAAGAAGCCCGCCCTTTTATCACTTTATCGGCAAAATGTCGAGTCGGCGAACCTTGAGAAAGAGTGAACTTTCCTTGAGTTCATAAAACTTGTATTTTGCTGACAAATGGAGAAAGAGTCTTCCATGCCTTAGTCATTTTTGCACTGGTTCAGGAAATTGAAAGTTTGTCGATAAAGGCCAAAAGGGGGGCAAAACCTAAGGCAAAAGCCTCAAATTTTCTAGGTTTTTCTGGGTTTTTGCAAGGATTCCCTAGATGAATTTTTAAGATATTTTGACAAGGAAAAACACTAGAATGTGAAATATTTTAGGATTTCATCTAGTTAGACTTCAAGGGATTTCAACGAGATTTTTAGGTCGGGCTCTTTGACTCTAAGAAGAGGAAAATAGGTCAACATTTTGGCGACCTCTCAGGGATGTTTTCATGCTAAACAAATAGATCAGTGGCCTTAAGAATCCATTGGGCATGGAGTCCAAAAGGGGGACTGCAATAGGTCAAAACAATTGAAACCCTACCTTATGAAACAATACCAAAAAGGAACAAGACCTACATTCTCCTAATGACAATGCAGCCCGTGCAAAAGCACTTAGGGAAGGTAAGATTAAAATTGAAATAAAACCTACCCTAATCCTAAGCTAACAATGAAATGACTTCAAACAAAGCCATTAACAAGTTTATGAAAGTAACTACCCTTTCTTAATAATTTACAATGTTTCTCATACATGTGGGCAATTAAAAAGAGTTGGGGAAGGGATGGGCATACAAAAAGATAATGAAATACTTCCCCAAGGACAATTAAAAACTCACCTGTCCACTTGTACTGATTAGAAATGTAGTTGCCTGGAAGTGGATAAATGGGTTGATCTAGCCCTTTTTTATGGTCAACCTCATGCTTTGAAGCAAGCATGACAGGTACGGACTCCTAATATATCTCCAGCTGGGCTAGATGCCTGATAGGGCATCCCCTTGAAATGACATGCAGATCAACATAGTTGATCTCATGCCTCTACTCTGTTACTAGCTCATCATGATGCTGGTGGTCTGAATGCTCTGGATGTTGTAAAATAATTTGAGGAATGACTGCCTCCTCAATCTGCTCAAACAACTTAGGATTTACCTCATCTATAGGCACTAATTTACTATCTAGGTTTGATCAGAAGACATCAAGCTCATCCCAAAAAAGAGCCTCCTCTAAGTCCTTTGCACTCTTTAGTATAGGGGGCTCATACACTCTTCTTCATGAACTGGGAACTCACTGCCATGTTGGGCCTTATGTGCCAGCGACAACCCATCATTTTCAATGTCCCCACGCTACTCTAGGACGATTGTTAATATTGGCATCTTTATGCCTTCTTCATCTTCAATGTCTCTAGGAAGTTCATGAAACAGAGGGGCATCACCAACTTTTTCTAGAACAATCTTCATAACAACCTCATCCCAAATGCCCTTATCATTTGACAGCAACTCCATAGGATTTTGTTGTTTAGGTTGTCTTCGTAACTAGACCTTTTCACCATGCTCCCTTTGCATTTTTCTTTCAACCCACTTGTTCGAAGCATGGGAAAACTCCTTAAATGAGCCAAAATCTGGAGGACTCAACTCTGCCTTTGAATCAGTAATAACCCTAATAGGCTCAATGCATTGCTACTCCATCACACTGGGCTTAACTTCATCTTGCAGTAGGTCTGAATTTTTAGTTTTAATGGTGCACAAGGGTTCATTATTTGCAAGTGGCTCCTCCCTAGTTGCATGTATCTCCCTCCTTAGCTCATCTTTCTAATTAGCTCGGTAGACAATGTTGTACCCATATGAAATTTTTCGTCTATGCATACAAACACCCTAAAAAGTGATGGGTTCAAATGTTGACTTCTTTTATGCTATTTCTTATGCTTCTAGACTTTATACCTATGCTATTTCAGATACTTCTCTAAGGCATTACTACCATAATATGCTATCTTTTATATATATTCTGCAAACCTTGAACTTAATCTGCCAATATAAAACATGGTGATAATATTTGTCAATTGCATGAGTTAGACATAAGTATGTATGTATATAAATGGGATTTTGTGGATTAATTGTGAAGGCTATTTTGTATGCATATGTTTTATGGATTAACCCTGTGCAACAGCAAGTTGGTAGCATTAAGAAAGGGAGGATTACAACACATTGCAAGATAGAGCATTGAAGGAAGTCACAGTTAGGCACCAACTGAAGCTGAACGTGATCATCATGAAGGAATAAATACAAGTGAAGAAGAAGACTTGCTCTAGGATTCTAATCGCAGCTTATGTGTTTTCATTCATAAGCCATTGAGTAGAAATTTTTGTTAGAGCAGGACTATGCTTCCTTTGTTTTAGTTAGGATAATAAATTGATCTCAAACCTGTACCCTGATATCTAGGGATGAATTGATGATCAAGTTAGTTGGTAGTTACATCGTACTCTCCTATTTC
The DNA here is from genome assembly GCA_027924645.1 of Cunninghamia lanceolata. Classification (NCBI taxonomy): domain Eukaryota; kingdom Viridiplantae; phylum Streptophyta; class Pinopsida; order Cupressales; family Cupressaceae; genus Cunninghamia; species Cunninghamia lanceolata. Next base: position 12,765,153 of record BSBN01000503.1, on the reverse strand, counting down.
TATATAAGTTAGGAGGGATGAGTTCGATGGGAAGTTAGTTCCTTTTCCAAGATACTTCATTTTTTACAATTGCTCAACAGTTACTCTGTTTTTATGTTGAACGATCTAGACATGCTTTATTGAATAAAATCTGAAAAGATCTTGTTTCGGATATGAAGTGAATGCAACTATGTGTTATGAGAATCTAAAGTAGATTTAGTTTCCAGATTAAGTGAGATAGTTCCCTGAGCTAGCCACGCAAGGTATTAACTCACTTTGTATCTTCCTTATTTATTTATTTATGCATTTCTAGTTAAAATTGTTTCATGTTATTTTATAAAAGTTACATTGTGGAATGAGTAAGATATCTTAATTGCTATTTCTAGTAGTCATGATCCATGAATAGAATACATATTTGAAGTCCTTCGGAGGTTAGTGTCGATTCTTTTATCATTCTGTGTATTCTGAGTTAATTCTGTAATTCTCTGTTGAATATAGTTATCTTCAGCTTATGCTGAAGGTACCCGTAGCAATTGGGTTTTTAACTGTTTATGTTGTTCTTTCATTTCTGTGAACTTTAGTAAATTAAGTTGATTAGAATAAGTCTATATGAGTTAGTTTAGGATAGAAATGAGTCTTGAAGGCATATATAGTGCGGGCATCATCATAAGCTTATGCTCCTTGGTCGATAATTCAATGCAGAAATGCAATGATAGAGTGGACTATTCAGATAGCTTTACCCCTGAATTTTGTTTAAGTCTACAATGCATTAGTTTTCCTCTACAAAAAGATGCCTAAACACACCTCCCAAGCACTGTGTTGCCTTGTCATTATTTGCTAACCCCACACGTAAAAGATACATCAAAGGAAATTGATACAAGGCTCGAAGAGAGAAGGATTCAGAGAAGCCAAATTGGCTATGTTGTGCCAAATCAAATTTTTTGCTTCTTTAAGGCATTTTTGTGATAATCTAAAAATAATTGGTCGTCAAAAGTCAAAAAGTCAAAATTTTTAAAAATAGAAATTTTCTTAAAATAGATGTCAATTTTAGGTTTCTATGTTTCTTGAGATACAGATGTTGGAAATTTTTTCTAAAAATAGAAACTTTGATTCAGGAGTCCTGTTTGATTCTAATTGGCTGATATTGCTCCATGATCAAGGTGGTCCATACAGAATCTACAAAAGGTCAAGTTTTCTCTACTGGGTCAATTCTACTTTTTTAGAAGGCGAAACATGAACTCCGAGGCCATTAATGGAAGTTCACCTACTAGGGGTCAGATTCAAGTTTCTAGTGTTGTTCAAAGGACGTAGAACTATTGAACGATGCAACCTCCATCAAAGAGCAAAATCTGAAAAAGTTACTAAGGCAAAGTGTCTTGGCAAAAGGAACCCAAATTGGGCATTTTGCACTCCTTTTACAAAACCTCAAAAGGTGATCCTTTTTGCCAAAATGCACTCCTTTTTGAAAAACCTCAAAAAGGAGCCCCTTTTGGGTGATTTGCACTCCTTTTTCAACCTTCCAAAAAATTCCTAGGAGAGAGAAATATGAACACCTAGGAGAGAGAAATACAACGGCTATAAATAGGCTCCTCTTCTATTCTTATTTCACTTATTCTTTTTTGCATGGAGGAGAATTAAAAAAAAACACTATTTTTAGAGTAAAGCACATTGTAAACACTAAGGAGGTGGTGTTCACTATAAAGGAGGTACCTTATGCATTCTAGTTGTCATTTCCAAGGCTACAAGAAGGGATTAAAGGCAACGTTCAAAGCTAGGCAACCATTGTTGAGGGTTCATGAAGCTTCAAAGGCAGATTGCAGGGGTTTTAAGGAGTGGATCTTCATATACAAAGCCAAGTTGACACATTCTTGCATCATTCCATACCTCTATCTTGCATTCCAAGGCATGTCTACATGAGAGGAGGTCATTTCTTCACATTGGCGACCATTGTTGAGGGTTTCAAAGCTTTTTATGACACGTTGGAGGCAACTTTTGGGCCAGCAATGCATCCAAGAGATGGATTGGTAACTCTAAGGCACCATTTTCTTCATGCTTCATCATCCCGGGGCCTATTTTCACACTCAAAGGATGGTACCCAAGTCTAGGAGACCATTTTTGGAGGTTTTTCAAGCTTTTTCCTTGCTGGTTATGACTGTTCCAGCCAAAAATCACCACCTACAGCCAAAGGAAAAGTGATTTTTAAGGCCTTTATGTTCAAATTTTCTCATTTCTACTGCATACTCACCTCAGGAAACAACATTTCTCATCATCCTTGACTATCTAGAGCTCAGATCTGACATTTTTTTAAGATTCAGCCTTGTATTTTCACTTTCCAAGGGCAAAAAATATATTTTTTCACAAAAATTAGAGTTGGACAGTGAAAAGAAAAGCTTGACTTTTTTAGGACAGTGATCCCAAAAAGGTCTGATTTTGCCTTTTTTAAGGTAGGTCAATGAAGAAGAAAACTCCTCCAAGCCACAAAGCAACCATGCATACTCTTCTATCACCATGGAAGCCAAATTGACACTCATTCGTGACTATCTGAAGGTCAAGGAGTATTTGGATCTTGCGAAGACAGTGGAGGATGCAAACACCATCCTGCAGATGAAGATCATGCATCTGGATCCTATCATTATCCCAGAAGAGGCTAAGGTTGATGAATTCAAGCAAAATTTCAATTCTCAGACTTGGCCATTTTTACTATCTGCAGGAGAATTCTATTTTGGGCAGTTGGAGGGATTTCCAAAGCAGTTTCTATTTTGAGAACTGACTTTGCTTTTTAAAGATAAACTTATTTTTGGGATTTGTTTTGGAAATCGTGCAAAATATCTTTAAGTGGAACTCAATGTGTAATAACATGCAAGTTTAGTTAACTAAATTGCATGAGATATATTTTTATTATTTTAAATGCTAATAAGCTTGCATGCTTTCCATGCAACATTAGGGTTAGGTTGGAGAGTATTAGTTAGCTCTTCCTTTTATTTCCTTGCACCTTTGGTTTTTAGGATATAAATAAGTGTATTCTACACACTTAAGGGAATGATGATAATGGTAAATGCTGAAGCTTTTATTGCTCACATATTATTGTTCAATAATCTGGCGTGTCTTTATTACTTTGAGTTTGAATATATGTGTTGTCTTTCTGGAAGCTTTTTGTGTTGTTGAGATTAAGATAAGTGTTTAGGACTTTGTGCTTAGACATTTGTTTCACATCTTCTTTGTTCTTAAGTGTTTTCATGTAAAATCGGCTCACCTATGTTCATTTGTTTCCTTTGATCTCTAGATTTAATCAAAGGAATCAAAAGTATTCAATGTCTAGTATCCAGTATTGTATTCAATTAGTGAATAAAAGCAAGGACAATTCTCATGCCTCATTTGCTTAGATTGTCACTCTCATATATTCACCTGATCGTGTTATTGTTTGTTCATTTGTTGGATTCCAATATGCCTATTTTGCTTCTAAGTATCCATTAAAATGTGTTATTTGTGCTGAAGGTTAGGTTGATTCAACAAATCTACAAACTTTGTGTCGCAGGTGGAATAGAAGGAACAAGTCATATATTTGCATTGCCTTATAGTTGGTCTGGTCTTGGCATTCATAATTGTGTGATGTTAGATTGTCCAATCAATCCAAAATTGTGTACTTGCTTCATTCAGCCTCTGTATTTAGCTAAATAGTGTAAGCATTTAGCCTAGGTTTTGTTTTCAGTCAAAAAGCATAAAAATCTTTGCTTCATTGTTGAATGTGCGTCTTTGCCTTTCCGCACGTTGTAAAAACCCAAAAAGATTGTAAAGTTTTTAGTTAAGTTTTATTTTACAGGGAGCTTCCCCTTCCAATTCAAAGAGCGGTTCTACTGCACATCTATCCATTTCTCTTTCTCACTGAAAGGTGGGAAATTAAATACTAATAGACAACAAGTCCACCCTTTAAAATTGAAATAGTATCAGGGAAAGATGCCTGAATATTTTCTTGAATTTCTTAGAGGTGAGAGGGTTCTGGGCAAATTTGTTCCTAGGGAGTGATAAACTAGGTATGCACGGGAATAGGGGCTTGTGGAGGAAGAGAGGCTTTGAAACCTTGGAATTTGTGAAGCTGAGGTTGCTCTTCAATGGGCTAAAGTTGGGTAGAAGAAAGGGGCTGCCTGAAGCTGGGAGAGGATGGAACCTATTGGGTTACTTGCCTCATAGCAAGGTTTTCTTGAAAAAACCCTTTCTTGTGCCTCCTGTCGTCAGTCACGCTCCTTAATTTCTTCATACTTCCTCAGCAAGTCCAACACCTCCTTCAGATCACTAATGTTTCTAATGTTGAGATCATAATTCCGCTAAGGCTAGTTATACTCTCTTTCTCTTTTTTATCATCCAAAAGTCTATCAAGCTCTAAGAACATGCCCATGAGATTATCAAACGCATCATCATTCATATAGTCAACATCTTGGAATTGATTAGAAGGGTAGTTGCACTGGCTAGGATCAAAATAGTCTTCTTGGGATTGATAATAAACATTATTAGGCTACCAAGAAGACATAGTATGGGCATGTGGGAGGTAAGCATTGTAAGGATGCTGATATTTTGATGAAACAAGACAATACGACGTGAAACCAAAGGTATCTTGGGCCTAAAATGGCTGGTATGGAGGCATAAAATTTGCATTTAGCTGGGTGGAGGGGAGTAACTATAACTCCCATAAAAATTTGACATTTTAAAGCATCAAAATGCCAAATAATCATAGAAAATATCTAAACAGAGCAAAATAGGTCTGCAACCAAAGAAAACTGGATACATACCCAAAGGAGTCGTCAAGTGATTTAAGATGCTTATGAAAGCAGGACCGACCAGGAGAACCACCAAAATCTTGATTGTTGGAGTTCTTTAAGTGCTTGAACTGGTTGTACCAGTAGATTTGATTAGTAGAGTTGCCATGGTGTTGGAGAGACTGCCCTGAACGACAAGATGGAATCACCATAACTCTTCAATGGATGATAAGGATCGTCAAAGGTCCCACTAGGCGTGCCAAAAACTATTGTCACTTGGATTTGCACCCCGTATTGGAGAGGTTTAACGATCTTCAACAATCAAGTGAAACATCGAGATGGCCTCCACATGTGGGACCCTGTAGGGAGGCCAAATCTCCATAGAGAGGTTGGTTCCTTCACTGAATGTGAGATTCAGCTATTCTGAAGACTAAACCTAATCCATCCACCATTGATAAAAAGAGGAAGAGGGATAAAACTATAAATTAAAGGGGTGATACACTATGTTTGAATATAAAAGCTCTCATAGAACTAGAAATGCACAAAATAACAAGATATAGTTGATAAACTTACACAGATCTAGCTGATTCTAACAAAGGTAAGAAGCAGAACAAAATTGTAAGGACCAAAACATTCACATACAAATTGATCCTAATTTACACAGTGATAAAAAAACATGAAGAGGTAAAACACATTCATCAAGAAGGCACAACTAAAATAGAGGAGGGCTCTGTTTGGAGTACAAACATGTCTTTGTATCCAACCCTCAATACATATTTTTTACATGCATATATAGCAATTCATTCCATTGACCTAAGTCACTTCATCAATAAATTCAGCCCCATGGGCTGTCAGAAAATATCCCTACAAAAGGAATGTTTGTCTGCTAAAATTCAATGCAAAAAAATATCTTTGATCATGGAGTAGCTGGGAGATATTTTGCCTCTTTAATGCACCAGCTAATTCATCAACTTGCAATCATAAATGTAAAAATATCTACAGATGGGTAGTTGAGTAGATCATATCTGCATTAATGGTAGATGATGAAAACAAAAAGATTTTCCTCCAAAAATCCCTTTTACAGAGCTTTTACAACACTTCAAATAGTTACATTTAGATATTTAAAGTTTACAATACATTATGAACTCTGGTTTTTTACTTATTCTGTCAATTTCTGCATATTTTAGGCTAAATTCTGCCCTGTCAGCCAAATATGCATTTATAGACTATTTTGTTCTTGAGTTCTAAATATTTTCATCTTTAGTTGGCAACTTTGTCATTTTCTGAACTGTGGCCTATTATTTCTTCTATTTTGCCCTTATCAGCTGAATGTCATTTCTCTAAACTCTTCTTGCTTGCTCCTTTTCATCTCTATTTTTGCCTTATCGACAAAAATCATTCTTTTGAACCATTCCTGACTATATTCTGCCTTATCAGCAAAATGCTCAAACTTTGAACTTTGCTTTGTTTGCCCCCTTTGTTGGCAATTTTGCAATTTTATGAACCTAAGTTTTGGGCCACTTTTACCTTTATCAGCAAAAGTTCCTTATCGTGAACTTTGCCTTTTAGCCTTGCTTTTCTCTTTGTCGGCAGAAATCACCTTTTGTCGAACCCTTCTTTATTGTTGGCAAAGTTCTTCTTTTTCGAACCATTGGCTTTGTGTCTTCTTGCCTTATCGGCAAATCCTTTTGTTGACAAACTAAAGCAACTTTGAACTTTTGAGAATTTCAGCCTTATGCCAATTTGCCAATAAGGCCTTTCTTTTTCCATCTTTACTTAGTCATTTTTTTCATGTTTCCATTTTGCCTTATCAACAAAAGTGGCCTCTGCGAATCAAGCCTTTGTTGTCGGCGATTTTACAATTTCTTGAACTTTGGAGTTTGCCTCCTTCGCCTTTATTGGCGAAGTGCCATGTTGACGAACTTGAGGAATTTTGAACTTTCTTTGAGTTTGCGATTTTTGAACTTTGCCAACAAGCCCTTATCTTTCCTCTTTTAACTTAGTTGATTCTCACAAACCTTCCCTTTATCAGGAAATCGCCTAGTCGACAAGCCAAAGAATTTTCAAACTTTAAGAAAGTTTGTGAATGGGCAATATCGCCAATAAAGGCATCCTTTTCTTTGCTTTTGCCTTAGTTGCATTTCGAAGAAGCCCGCCCTTTATTGCTTTATCAACAAAATGTCGAGCCGATGAACCTTGAGAAAGAGTGAACTTTACTTGAGTTCATAAAACCTTAATTTTGCCGACAAAGGGAGAAAGAGTCTTGCATGCCTTAGTCATTTTTGTACTAGTTCATGAAACTGAAAGTTTGCTGATAAAGGCCAAAAGAGAGACAAAAACTAAGGCAAAAGCCTCAAATTTTCTAGGTTTTTTGCAAGGATTCCCCATGAATTTTCATAGATTTTTACAAGGCAGAACACTAGAATTTGAAGGATTTTAGGCTTGCAAAGTTAGACTCCAAGGGATTTCAACAAGATTTTTAGGTTGGGCTCTTTGACTCTAAGCAGAGGAAAATAGGTCAATGTATACCAAGGATCTCTATGAGGGAAAATCTGACCAAGGAAAATCGTTGCGGAGGTTTAGTTGGATATTTTAGGGTGGATAAGATAATTACCTCAATTAGTGGGAACTATTTTTTGCTACAAATAGACAAGGGTGTAAGGAAATTTGTTTAGGGTTGCATAATTTGCTAAGTTGCCAAAGAAAACAGTCAGAATGTAGGATTGTATCAACGATTAATAGTACTAGAAAAGCCTTGGGTGGACATAAGTATGGATTTTGTATTGGGATTGCCAAGGACAAAAAGGGGAATGATTCAATACTAGTAGTGGTTAAAAGGTTTTCTAAGATGTCACATTTCATCCCATTAAGAAGAGTAATGATGTTTTACACATAGTTGATCTATTTTTTTAGGGAGTGTAGACACCTAAAATTGACTTGCTTCGCAAAACCAATTTTTCGTATCTCTACACCACCAATTATCCATCCTATTAATTAAATAAATTCATTTTATTTAATTAATTTATCCCTAATCATCTAACCTTAACTATTTTTATCCATCCTTTGTGATCTATTAATTCATTTAATTTATCACTATACCTTACAACACTATCCTCTTTGATTAAATAAATATTTCCAATATTTATTTAGTTAATTTTCCTATTTTCGTAATCCTTATTAATTAGATAAATCATGCTTATCTAATTGATCTACCCTACTAATCAGCCTAAACCTAACTTAGTTGATTAAATAACAATTATTTAATTAGCTACCCTAGCATACCTATCCCTTAGACCTAAATTAATTAAAATTAACACTTAATTAACCTTGCTTATCCCATCCTCCCACTCACTTTTGAATAAAAATTAATTTTTTATTCAAAGGGTCAAATCCTCCTTACAACTCATTTATCACCCTCTTACACATGTAAGTGTACATGTGTCCTTCAAACTTCACATCTACACATAAAAGTGAATTTTTAATTCACACTCCCCCATGAGTTGAATTTTTAATTCACTTGTCATATCCACTCTTCCCAAAAATAAATTTTTAATTCATTTCTATCCTCCACACCTCTTCCCAATGTGAATTTAAAATTCACAAATAATCCTCACCCTCCAAATCCATTGACTTAATCTCAACCCTTGATCTCTCTCATTCACTCTCCTTGTGACACTTGTCACAAGGCTATGACTTCAATCCAAACCCTAACTCTCAACCATTTCTAGCCTTTGATCTCATCTTTTAATCCTCACCCTCCATCCATTTTCTAAAAATCTATAAATGAGACCCTTCTCTAAGCCATTTGAAACAACTTCTTCTTGCATCGTTACCATGCCCAAATTTCTCTCAAATCTCTTTATCATACTATCATAATGCCAAAATCATTCCTCATCCTCATCTCAATCTCCATCTAAATCCAAATCTCTCATCCTATTGTGTTGAATCTCAGAGAGCAATCCACATTCATCACTTGGGTAAATCTAAGGAGTTTGGATGCAACTCCTTCCACCCTATCTTAGATTTATGAGTCACATGTGAAGGTATATCATTTGTTGTACTTGATTTGTGTTTTTGGCTTTCATTTTGACTTCATAGATTACATTGGCACACCCGGTGGGACCCACAAGGTCCCAATCTAACAATCTTGTGATTTTTGTTGTTGTTTAAGACATGTTTTTTTGCATATTAGTGCTATCTCTCTGCGTAGTGGCACCATTTTACCTGCATTTTGGTGCTATTTTCAGACTGTAGTGGCGCCTTCTTACCATGACATTGCTTGATCATTTGGACTCACATATTTTGTGTTCTTTCACCTTTTCAACATCTTTTGTGTTTTTTGCTCTCTGTTTTGCAAGAGTTTATGCAAGGACAGGGGGAGACTATGTCAATTTTTCCTAAAATTAGACCCTTGACCATCTCTACGTTGTTTTAGCGCTAAACACACCCAGTTCGGCGCAACTTTCTCACTGCAGAAGATAAACTAAGGCAAAAACATAGTTTGGCACTATCTTGTATTTGTATTGGCGCCATCTTGTATATTGGCGCTATCTTGTATATTGGCACTATCTCGTATTTGTATTGGTGCTATCTTTCATATTGGTGCTATCTTGCCTCTGTATTGGCGCTATATTGTACATTAGCGCTATCTTGCCTCTGGATTGTCGCTATTTTCTGTACTAGCTTAGGGATTTGTGCAGGGTTGAGTCTCTATTCTGTAGGATATTTCAAATCATCCTAGGGCACAATCTAGAAGTTACTAACATCTTTTTGCAGGGATTTCTTAGCATAGAAAACATTTCATTTGGTGCACCTAAAAAGAACCTTTATTTTTTTAGCTTAGAAAACACTTGAATTTGGTGCATAAAATCAAGCTTGCTTGCAAAACAATCTACAATCAAACATTTCATCTTGGTGCATCTAAAAAAGAATCTTTGTGTGCCTTAGTGTAAAGAACATTTGATTTTGGTGCTACTAAAATTAATCATTGCTTGCAACAAACAACTTTAGGCACATTTTTTATTTGGGCTTAAAACGAACATTAGCTCTTGTTTGTCATGTCTTGTGCACTTACACGTTTGTGTTATCCCATAGGGTAGAATCAAAGTATCCTCTCTCCTTGCCTTCAAAAGGATCTTGGGTGAAGGGAAATGGTTCTATTCTATTTTTCTTTTTAGGACGTGGGCTTGCCCTTGAGACACATCCATTCAGAGAACTCATTGGCGACCCCAAGCGATACTTTCATTTGGTCTGCTATACAAAAAAGGATAAGACGAAAGCCAAGTTTGAATCGGTATGAGTGCTTACCATTCGATGCTAGCTTGAAAGGGAGTAGTACCTTGTGTATATGAAACCCCTAGTAGAGCTAGTCAAAACCTTAAGTGGTTTATTGGATGCTCGTAAGGTGCCGACCCCCCGGATGTTCCCCCACTACGAACCTTTGTTTTAGTGGCCCAAATCCCTCTACTTGTCCCACAAGTATTGTCCTTGCCTTGCCTTAGGTTCTACATGCTTGATTATCACATTTTTCATAAAACAAAACCTTTGGCCATTGTGTTTTCTTTCTTGATTGTTTGTCTACTTGCCAAAAAAAAATCAAATTCATCCATCAATCCAACCATTCGCATCCTTTAGCGCCATTCCTCTTTGTTTCAACGCCTTATTCATCCATGTCCAAAAATCAAATTTTCCCATCAAAAACATCAATTTTATAAGCCCATTTTTCAAAATAAATTCCAGTCGGGGGCTACGCCCTCAAACCCCTGTCAGCGGGGGGTCGCGTCTGGCCCCCCATACCCCCCCTCATGTCAGGCCAGGTTTTCCTCCCAACACTGCTAAACCATCCCCCCATTTATCAAACCCCATAAGTTGAGCTTATCCAATCCCTTTATTTGAGCTTGATCAAATTCTAATCCACTTCCTCTCTAGTCATAATCTATCTTCATCATCCTAATCATTCTTATCCACTTCATCCTAATCCAATCACCCATCTATCCTAATCATCCTAACCACCTATCTTATCCACATCATCACCCAAATCATTCAATCCAATCTTATCCTAATCACCCTCATCATCCTTAATCCAATTCATCAACATCATTCTAATCCCATCTCATCCAAATCAAATTCAAAATCCAACCAACATCAATCCATAATCTTCGAAACCATATTCTAAATCCAATCCAAAATCAACATAAATCCCAATCATTATCCAAATCCCCCAACATCATTATCAAACTCCAAATCCAAATCAACCCAACCAAAAATCAAGACCTTAATTGATCATCCAATCAAATCAACCAAATCAATTCTATTACTTAAGTGTCATTAGTCCACCTTAAGTATAGAGAATCATCCATCCTTTGAAGCAAATCAAATCATCCTAAGGTCTTGAATTTTGATCCCCAACATCGCAATCATTTATTTCACCCCATACCTCGCCAACAACATGGATCCTTATGTAGCAATGCAACAATTACAAAGACTTAGAAAAATCTATGAGAACATGGATCCTAATGCTAAGGAAAAATGCAAAAATGACATTATAGATATCCCCTTAGCACACCTCATCATTGGAGAATCCCAAGCCCTTACCCAACCTCCATCATATCAACAAACATCCTACATATCCACACCATCAACCTCATACCAACTTCCATCATATCAACCTTCATCATATCAACCTTTACCCTCATATCAATCTCCATCCCCTTACACATCCATGCCATCGTACCTATCCAACCAATCAATACCTCCAACTTATCTATCCCCCAACCTTTGTCATGCTAACTTTTATCAAGGGAACACCAATCTATCACACCTTATATCTAAAATCCAAAGCTTATATCAACAACCATCTCCCCATGCAAATCCCCAATTCCCCAATCCCCATCCTCCAATCTTCCCATCACAATATCCCCCCAACCTTACCAACCTTAATCCTGTTGGTGCTTGCACATGGAGCCTGGTTCTCAAAGCAAAAGGTTGTGTTAAGTCAGGGTTTCTATCTATGCAGCATCATTTAGTGTGCATGTGCATCATGTCAGGTATGTTTGTGATCTTGAGGCCTGAAACCTAAAAACTCAGAGTCTGAATCTTGCCTTGTGAAGCCTGCCATGTGGAAGAGTGTAAAATTCTAAGCAAGTTGGCCTTTTGTATCACCCTAAAATTCAGTCAAGTGAGGAAGTTATAGCCTGTCAGAGTTCTGGTCTAACCTCATATTTCTTGCGGGGGGTCATATTTTTAATATCAGTCATCTTTGGTAAGATCACCCCGATATTGCGTCAAAGCAATAGTCAGACCTGATATTCTTCTGAGGGGGGTGATATTTCAAAATATCACCCTTGTCGCTGAATATCACCCTTGTCAGAGTTTCAGTTAGACTTCATATTTCTTGTGGGGGGTGATATTCCAAATATCAGTCATCTTACAAATATCACTCTATTTTGTCAATATGATGGTGACGTCATTAGGATTCAGTGGGATGCATCATGTGGTCTTCGACATGATATTATCAGTAGCTATGATGGGGGTCCCACTGATCATCGATGAGGATGGTCATCAGGGTGATATTCCTTATCGAGGTGATATTTCTGATAAAGGTGATATTTCACATCAGGGTAAGGTGGCGACTCCAAACAATCTCCTAATCGGTAAGGTAAAAATTTGTATGCAAGGGAAAAGATCCCTACGTAATCCTTTATTTGAAAAGTTACCCATAAAAATGATGTACAAGAGAAAAGGGACTGTCTCAACCAGTCATGATGGCTCTCCTAGAAAAAATGATAGTATCCAAGATCATCCTAGGTCTTTAGAGCAATAGGCGCCCTATTTTTCGAATGTAGAGGCTGATATTCAAGATGCATATGAGAGACAACAAGGTGGATTGAGAATGAGGTCAAAAGTGTTCCAAGAATGCCCTTTCTTAGACCCCTCAGACAAATTTAAAGAAGCTGAATCTCCAAGGGATGATCATGATGATGACCAGAATGGAATGAGACCATCCTCTTCTATGCCCAAAGATGAACAACTAGCTGAAGAAATCAAAAGCTTAAGAGCTGAATTAGAATATTTACAAGATGTAAAGATTAGAGATGATATAAGAAAAAAAGTGCAAGCTCTGAGAACTGCTTAGCATGATGCAGTCCCCACCCTTGATAATGCAAATGTCTTGAGAAACCAGCACAGAGATGAAACCCATCATCAGCAAAATGATCAAAGACAGAATGTAAACATTCCTAGAGTACCAATAAATAATGTGAGAAACCAGAATGCTGATAGAAATGTCAATATTAATCAATTTGGTAGACAATCTATGCAGCTGGACAGATTCAAACAGTTAGTTTTTTATGGCATTCCTAGTTACCCTAATCCCATTGAAACATGTAAGGTCACAGGTGCCAAATTTTCAGGAAATAATGTTATATCAGGTGAATACCACTTCAAATCTTTTCAGAATGTCATGGACAACTTTGAGGTTGAGCATGAAGATGTTTTTATGAAGTTGTTTATGCAATCCTTAGTTGATGAAGCTAGGGAATGGTATAAAGGTCTACCTGATCGAAGTATCTCATCATGGGATGATTTCAGAAGGATTTTCAAGGAACAGTATGGTGACAAGACTGACCCAAGCTTTTTTGTAAATGAATTCACTAGTATCACTAAGGGGTCAAATGAGCAAGTTGCAGATTTCAATGCTAGATTCACTAAAGTGCTGAACAAATTGCCACCTCACATGAGACCTAATAAGCCAATGTGCATGGTGCTCTATATAAATGCTTTTGATGCCAAAACAACATATGGATTAAAAGATAAGGGTCCAAATAGCCTCAGGGATGCTTTCAGGATTGCAACAAATATTGAAAATAATAGGAAAGCATCTGGTAAGACAAATAGAAGGGATGATGTGAAGATTTTGCAAAATCCAAATAAGCCTCAGAATACTCAAGGTAATGCATCTAATTTTGAGGATAAATTAGATAAATTGACTATTGTTGTTAGGGATTTAAGTTATAGACTTTCTAAAAATGAAAAAGGAATAGGTCTTGACAGGCAAGTTTACTAGAGACAAGAAAAGAGGCCATCATTGCATGACATGCCATATAACACTAATTGGCAAAATGGTAAACCCATGTTTCCACATAATAGCATAAACCAAAGGACTCAAAATGTTAAGGAAACTCCTAATCCTTTGAAAAAGGATGTTAATATTGTTGATGACACCCCATGGTGCATAATATGTCAGATGCCTCACTCATAGTCGCGATGTATGATTGCTCAGTCTCTGTATAATAATGTTTTTGCTTGTGATGAGTGTAATGAGACACACTGTGTGGAGGATGATAATGTAAATATGTTGTCCACAAATAGGGAGTATTCTTCCTATGATGCAGATGAAAGTACAAGTTATGGAACTCAGGTTTGCCAGCAATTTCCATGTGATGATGATGATGAAGATAACTATGCATTTGCTCAGGACTCACGTATATTTCTGAATAACCTAAGGAGACCTTCTGATGAAGAAATTAGAGCTCTCACAACCGCAGCAGTAGCTCAGGTTAAGAGCAATTATAACCTCAGAGGTAGAGCTCAGGTGAGTGATCCACGTCATCCAGAAAGCACCTTTGTGAATTAGCCAGTGCATAATCATAAGAAGGTTGAACTACAAAAGACACAATGGAACAACAATAAGAAAAACTTTAAGCAAAAAGCGGGTCATGATTTTCAAAGGTTAGAAAATGAGGTCCCTCAGGATGAGGATCAAGGCAAGGATCCTCGGGTTATAGATAACAGTCAGCACACTGCTAAGATTGAAGTTGGATCGGCTCAGGATAGGAGCAGAACCCTGGAACAAGCTACAACTGTCATACAAAATCATGTTCCTTTTGATATAACCCAAGTCCTGTCCCAGGTAAAGGTCTCTGTTCCATTGATGGAACTCATGAAGGTTGAAGAAATCAGGAATAAGGCAGTGTCCTTAATTTCAGGGGTAGCTTGTTAGGCTGAGAAAAATGTTGAGGTTCAAGGTAAGAAACAAGCCTTATGTATTGAAGAGGATGAGGTTCCTGAAGTTTATCTTGGGGTGACCATGACAAAATGTCCATCACAGGTCGAGCCCTTTTATGTCTCCCTTGTTATTAATGGACAAATAATCAGGCATTGTATGCTTGATTCAGGAGCATCAACAAATATTATGCCTTTGGCTATCATGCAACAAGCTGGATTGGAAATAGACAAGGCATGTGGAAAATGCTATGCAATGGATGCCAGGGAGGTACCAGTTATTGGAATTATGAAGGATGTGGATTTCAGGTTAGCAGCATATCTAGGAAAAACATATAGAATGAATATAACAGTGGTTGACATAAAGCCACAATATGGTATGCTATTGTCAAGAAGATGGGCAACACTGATTGGTGGAAGTATGCAATTAGACCTATCATATGCCATGATTCCAATGAATGGCAAAGATGTCAAACTAGTTAGAGAAGAAAGATCACAAGAGACAGTTGAAGGTCAGGATTCATAGGAGCACATCTGTTTTGTGGACACTGATTGTGAAAATTTCAGAGTTGTCTCAGATGATCAAAAGGATAAGGAGAGAGATACTTACGTTCAAGAGATGGACCAACAGGGTCTTTGGACCATGTATTTTGATGGAGCATGTGTAAAGGAAGGCTCAGGTGCTAGAGTTGTGTTTTTGTCTCCAGCTGGTAAGCTTCTAAAGTTTTCTTTCTTGTTGAAGTTTGCCTATACAAATAATATTACAGAATATGAGGCTCTGTTGCTAGGATTGAATGTTGCTCTGAAACATGGAATTAAGATGATAAATGTGTTTGGAGATTCTGAATTAATTATTTCCCAGGTAAGAGATAAGTATGCTTAAAAAAATAAGAGGTTAAAACAATATAAGCATGTTGTGTGGGATACAATTGAATTGTTTGATGTGTTTTCAATAAACTGGATAGAGAGGTCCAAAAATGTCATGGCAGATTTTTTAGCTAATGTGGCTATAAGGCCAGATGATATAACTCTGTCTGATGTCACAAATGTTGAGGTTAAAATTAGATCTGCAGTACTAGAAAATATATGCAGTTGACAAGTATTTGATGATGATAAAGGTTTGTTAAGGTTCCTACACTGCATAGATGAGTATGAGAACCAAGAGATTGACTTTCAGAATTTTGTGGAGGTTGTAGATGGAAAAGAAACTCTTTTGGGGAAAGAAGTGATTCAACTCAAGACAAATAAAATCCCCAGAGGGTTAGTTGCTTTGGAAAGAACATTTGACAATAGAGATCAATTTGTTTCAAAGGCATCTCCCACAAACAAAGATGACTTGGAGGAGATAAACTTGGGGACATCTCATGCCCCAAAAGGGTATATATTGGCAAACAACTCAAACCACACATCAGGAACATGCTGATTGCATTGCTGAAGAAATATAAGCATGTCTTTGCCTGGTCATATGAGGACCTGAAGCTTATAGAGAAGACCTATTCCAGCATGAGATCCCTTTGAAGCCTGGGGCTAAACTATTTAGACAAAAACAACGACCTATCAAACCAACTCTAGCTCCAAAAATGCAAGAAGATCTCAAGAGGCTTAAGGAGGCTGAAATAATTGTGTCTATCAAACATTCAACTTGGGTGTCTAATCTTGTCCCAGTTAGAAAAATGAATGGTGATATAAGACTTTGTGTTGATTTCAGAAATCTGAATGTATCCTCTTTAAATTACAATTATCCACTGCCTAACATGGAGGCTATGCTGCAGAAGGTAACTGGTTGTGAGATTTTATCCATGATGGACGAATTTTCAGGATACAATTAGGTGAAGGTAAAAGAGTCTGAACAATTCAAAACTGCCTTCACCACTCCATGGGGGACATATGTATATGTGAGAATGCCATTTGGATTGACAAATGCAGGTGCTACATTTCAGAGGGCTATGGATTTTGCTTTTGTAGGATTGATTGATTCAATCTTGGCTGTATATCAGGATGATCTGATTGCCTATTCAAAAAAGGAAGAGCAACATTGCATGCACTTAGAACAGATTTTTATTAGAGCACTAGAATATGGCATTTCACTCAACCCAAAGAAATGTGCTTTTGGGGTAGTGGAAGGAAAACTTTTGGGACACATTGTTTCCAAGGATGGAGTTAGGATTGATCCTGAAAGGGTTGCTGCAATTGATAAAATTCAGATGCCTAAAACAATGAAAGGCATTCAGTCCTTCTTTGGATAGATTAATTTTGTGAGGAGGTTTGTTCCCAACTTTGCAGAGACTACAAAAGATATCTCCAAGATGTTGAAGAAGGGTGCAACTGTCAATTGGGAAGGTGAAGCAATTAAATCATTTCAGAACATTAAAGAGGCTATAAAGATGGCTCCTGTGTTAAAATCTTCTAATTTTTCTAAGCCATTTCAGTTGT
The DNA here is from genome assembly GCA_027924645.1 of Cunninghamia lanceolata. NCBI lineage: Eukaryota > Viridiplantae > Streptophyta > Pinopsida > Cupressales > Cupressaceae > Cunninghamia > Cunninghamia lanceolata. Next base: position 12,747,988 of record BSBN01000503.1, on the reverse strand, counting down.
TTTCATTTGCTTCTTTTCATACTGTTGTTGCATGCTTATTACAAAAAAATGAAGATAGTTTTGAACAACCTATTGCCTTCTTTAGCGTGCCATTGTAGGCAACTGAGTTAAAATATGATGTCGTGGAGAAGCAGGCATATGCATTGGTTAAAGCAGTCAAAAGCTTTAGGCCATATCTAGTAGGATCTCAAACAGTTGCATATGTGCCTCATGCAGCAGTCAAGGATATTTTTACTCAGTAGGAGGTAACAGGAAGAAGATGCAGGTGGATAAATAAAATACAAGAATTCAGCATAGAAATACAGATCACCAAACTGGTAAGGGGACAAGGTTTGGCTAAAATAATGACACAGTCCAATTTGGAAGCATGCCAAGTGAATATAGTTCAGAATGAAATTGTAAATGTGTCAGAGTCTGAATGGTACAAGTACATTATTTATTACTTGCATAATCTAAATTGTCCTTCCCATCTCAGTGATAGTCAGAAAAGGACCTTAAAGTTGCATGCAATCAAGTACATCATTATTCGAGGACAGTTGTATTGGAAGAATCCTGATGGTGTATTACTTAGGTGTGTAGATGAAAATGAAGCTAAGAATGTTTTAAATGACATGCACAAGGGAGTGTGTGGTGGGCACTATACTGCCCAGACAACAACCCACAAGATTCTTAGAGCAGGCTATTGGTGGCCAACTCTTTTCTCAGATGCACAGAAGTTGGTGAGGAGATGTGATTCTTGCCAAAGGTTCTCAGGAAAACTGAGGTATGAAGGTGCATTACCCCTTAGAACTATAACTGTGGAGGCTCCATTTCAGCAGTGGGGAATTGATTTTATAGGGGAGATTTTAGAGAAATCAAGTGGAGGACATAGTTGGATTTTGGTTGCTACTGATTATTTCACCAAATGGATTGAAGCCATTCCAACTAAGAAAGCTACAAGCAGGGTGGTGATGGATTTTATTCTAGAAAACATTGTTATCAGATTTGGAGTGCCATTCAAACTGGTCACAGATAATGTCATGTGCTTTAGATCTGGTGAGTTTGTTGATTTTTGCAACAAATATGGGATTAATTTGTCATATGCATCACCATATCATCCACAGGGAAATGGTCAAGCAGAGTCAAGTAACAAAAGCCTCATGAAAATTATCAAAAGGATGGTGGACAAGAACAAAAGAGCATGGGATTAAAAGTTGAAGATGGCACTATGGGCTGACCAGATAACAGTGAAGAAGTCAATTGGGACGTCACCTTTTGAGCTAGTATATGGCACAACAGCTAGGTTGCCTATAAGTAATCTCTTACCAATTTATAGATTCATACCAGAGAATGATGAAGAGATTGAAGATTCAATGACTGAAAGGATAAATCAACTGGTTGCACTGGATGAAATCAGAAGGGAGGCACACAAGACAAACATCAAGAAACAACAAAGTGTAAAATATCTGTTTGATAAGAGGACTACAGAGAGGAAATTTCAACTAGGTGATTTAGCCCTTGTTTGGAATGCAAGGAATCAGGATAAAGGCAAGCATGGTAAATTTGAGCCCTTATGGATGGGCCCATACCAAATCAACAATATTCATGGAGAGGACTCTTACTTTCTCCAGGCCCTAGATGGTGAGAGGATGGAATTCCCTGTGCATGGTCAATTCCTTAAGCTTTATATTTCATAAGTGATCATTTTCTGTGCACAATTGTAAATTATGTAAATTGTCTGTAAATGCTCTGTGTAGTCGGTGTTTTGTCTTTTTTGTGTTTTGCCTGGTCTACCCCTGCCCGGAGGTGGTCTGGTTCTCGCTGCAGCCTTGTGCATGCACGTCCCCAGTCGGAGCCAATGTTGGTGCTTGCACATGGAGCCTGGTTCTCAAAGCAAAAGGTTGTGTTAAGTCAGGGTTTCTGTCTATGCAGCATCATTTAGTGTGCATGTGCATCATGTCAGGTATGTTTGTGATCTTGAGGCCTGAAACCTAAAAACTTTGAGTCTAAATCTTGCCTTATGAAGCCTACCATGTGGAAGAGTGTAAAATTCTAAGCAGGTTGGCCTTTTGTATCACCCTAAAATTCAATCAAGTGAGGAAGTTATAGCCTGTCAGAGTTCTAGTCTAACCTCATATTTCTTGCGGGGGGTCATATTTTTAATATCAGTCATCTTTGGTAAGATCACCCCGATATTGTGTCAAATCTACAGTCAGACCTGATATTCTTCTGAGGGGGGTGATATGTTGAAATATCACCCTTGTCAGAGTTTCAGTTAGACTTCATATTTCTTGCGGGGGGTGATATTCCAAATATCAGTCATCTTACGAATATCACCCTTTTTTGTCAATATGACGGTGACGTCATTAGGATCCGGTGGGATGCATCATGTGGTCTTTGGCATGATATTATCAGTAGCTATGATGGGGGTCCCACTAATCACCGATGAGGATGGTCATCAGGGTGATATTCCTTATCGGGGTGATATTTCTGATAAGGGTGATATTGCATATCAAGATATCATGCAGGAGGTTTGTCGATGGCGCAGGTCATGACGATGAGGTCTTGGCGGATGGTTCGTTGGTTGCGCAAGGTAAAATTATGCAACATCATATGTGCTCATGACCTACTTTATAAAGTGTTGAGGAAGTCGCTGCGGGGTGAATGTGGGATAATTAGTTCCCACATGATTTGAAAAGTTAGGTCATCTTTCTTGGCGGGAAAGTTTTAAAGGCGCACAGTCCACTACATTTCCCAAGGCCGTTGGTATGCATTTAATGGCGGATGTTACAGGGGTATGGGCGAAGGCATGGATGGATCAACCACTTGATTGAAGATGTGAATCCCTAGACGACGGTGCAGGGCTTGAGTTCAACCACCCTGTCTCCTCCTCTACCTGCTGCATTCAATGTGTTGAGCGCCATTTTTCATGATGCACTGTATCTGGTGAATTTTGAATTGCCATGTGATTAATGCTGAGTATACTTTCCTGTAGTATATAGCAGATGGTGTTACTCATTTGTGTTTGTTGAAAACTAGACAAATTTTGGTGCTGTGATAAGATACAACTTCATTGGTGGCTATGTCTTGGCCATCTTGTGAGTTTATGAGTCTCATGTTGTATGTTTTTCTGCATAAATCTACTGATATCATGCTGATTTAAATGAGTAATGCTATATTGCATGTGTTCTGTTATCTGTCTCCAAATTGAGTGTGTTCTTCTTCTGAATCTAAGCATCTAAGGGGTTTATGATTCTAGAATGTAGATTTACTGTGTTGAATGCTTGATTTCTTACTTCTGCTCAAGGAGTAGATTAAATATTTTAGATCAAGTGTTGGGAAGAATGTATTGCAGTGAGGATGTTGTAAGCAGAGATAACTGAATACTAAATTTTGGGAGGCATCTGTAAGGCAGATCCTAAAAACCCCCTTGATATCCAGTCTTTAATATATGTTTATGCTGATCATTCACATGTGTATGTCTAATTGACTCCAAGCCCTGGATAGGCACCGATTTAGTCTTGTATTGAGGTTACACCCAAGGTCCTAGTTTTGCATCTAAAACACCAAAATCAATCTTAAACTTCAAAACCAAACCATTATGACCTTAGAAGTAGTTTTAGGATCAAAATCCTCTGTCTCACAACTGAACATAGGCCCAAAGCTAGCCCCTTTGCACTTATCTCACAATTTCTCTTTTGGCCTTTATCGGCAAACTTTTAGTTTCCTGAACCAGTGCAAAAATGACTAAGGCAAAAGCCTCAATTTTTTTGGGTTTTTTTGGGTTTTTTGCAAGGATTCCCCAGATGAATTTTCATAGATTTTTACAAGGCAAAACACTAGAATTTGAAGGATTTTAGGTTTGCAAAGTTAGACTCCAAGGGATTTCAACAAGATTTTTAGGTTGGGCTCTTTGACTCTAAGCAGAGGAAAATAGGTCAACGTATACCAAGGATCTTTATGAGGGAAAATCTGACCAAGGAAAATCGTTGTAGAGGTTTAGTTGGATATTTTAGGGTGGATAAGATAATTACCTCAATTAGTGGGAACTATTTTTTGCTGCAAATAGACAAGGATGTAAGGGAATTTGTTTAGGGTTGCATAATTTGCTAAGTTGCCAAAGAAAATAGTCAGAATGTAGGATTGTATCAACGATTAATAGTACTAGAAAAGCCTTGGGTGGACATAAGTATGGATTTTGTATTGGGATTGCCAAGGACACAAAGGGGAATGATTCAATACTAGTAGTGGTTAAAAGGTTTTCTAAGATGTCACATTTCATCCCATTAAGAAGAGTAATGATGTTGTACACATAGTTGATCTATTTTTTTAGGGAGGTTGTAAGATTGCATGGTTTACCAAGAAGCATAGTTTCAAATAGGGATACTAAGTTTGTTGGATGCTTTTGGAGGACCTTGTGGAAAAATATGAAGACAAATTTGAAGTTCAGTTCAACATATCTCCCTTAGACTGATCGACAAACAAAAGTTGTGAATAAGAGCTTAGGAAACTTACTTAGATGTCTAGTTGGAGAGAAGGCAAGAAATTGGGACATGATTTTTATCTTAGGTAAATTTTGCATATAAAAATTTAGTAAATAGAAGTATCTGAAAAACACCATTTCAGATTGTGAGTAGTAGTAGTCTAAAGAATGTATCAGAGTTGAGGGACATCAATAAGTAAGATAAAAGGAGTACAAAGGTAGAAGAATTTACTGAACACATGAAGAATGTGCATGCAGAAATGAGAATTCACTAAGAGCTTGACAGGGCAAGAAGACACAAATATTTTGTAGTTGGAGATGAAGATATGGTATACCTCAGAAAGGAAATATTTCTGGTTGGAACATAAAGAAGTATAAGAAGATTTGATTTAGGAAATACCTATGAAGTAGAGCTACTAGAAGAATTGGGCATATCTCCAATTTTCAACAATGTAGACCTATACTAGTATCATGAGGGAGACTCAATGAACATCAACATAGAAGAGAAATGGAAAAACCCCATACTACCATAGCCAAAAGAAAAGATTGAAGAGATATTAGATAGAAAAATTGGTAGAAGCATTAGGACTAGGCAATATGAGGAATATTTGGTGAAATGGAGAGAAAGGTTGGAAGAAAACTCAAGCTAGATTTTGAGGGTTGAGGTAGACCGTCTCAATTTCCCTCTAGTTATTGGAAAGTGAGGAACTCACTTTTCAAATAACCCTAGGTGTTTGATACAAGAGCATCCTAGGGAACAAGAGTAATCTCACATCAACCAAAAATATTTTCTTTCACTTTATAAATGTTTGTTTGCAAGTTTTCATTTACCAATTAGTTACAAAAGAAGCCACCACACTTTATCTTAAGTTTACATCTAGTCTTGCAATTTTGAGGTTGTGTTTTATGGAGATACATCCATGTCATATTCATGTTTTAATTGAATTAGATCACTGGACGGGCATAACTTGGATTGTGAACATCTACCAAGCTAATAGACTTGCACAATTTTATCTATTCCCTCTTGCGCTAGGTTTTTAGAGTTTACCTAAACAATGGAATACATATGAAGATTCATTGGACCTAGTATGGTGTACATTGAGCATTGCATCAAGATTCCCCATTCTATTATTACTGCATTGATCAAAGGACTTGTTTACACTAGCTAACTACATGTTTCATGAAGCATACCTTGGAGATGACATGGATCATTTTGGAGGTTTGAGATTGTTATATATGTCACTCACAATCATTTGAAATCATAAAGGGGAGTTAGGAAGAATTTAGCAGAGAGTTGGAGGTTCGAGTGTGAACATTAGGATGAAGGTTCAAGATAGAGTTTGATAATGAGGATGCAGATGTGACATAATGTATTGAATTTCTTTTGAATGTAGTAATTTCTATATTATAAATCAATTAGATGTGACCTAGCATGTAGGAAGTCCATTGCAATAGATTGTAATCATTTTTAGTTTATGAATTTAATAAAGATCATGTTTCTATTTCATTAAATTTTATTGTGAGTGTTGTGTGTTTTGAATTTACTACATGGTTGGACAGTTCTTCATTAGATCCTCTACCCATAATTGCATCAACAAGAAACCATCAAGTGATATAAAAAATCATGAAACATAGCAAAATTTAATGCCCCTATAGTCATGGTCAAGCATCTTAGAATAATATATAACTCCTCTTACACCCATTACACCCTCTTATGCATCATAGATGTCATAAATTCTATCATAACGGTCAAAATGACCAAGATCCTAATCCTAGGTGCTCCATCCACCAAATTGGGAAGATGCTTTGTAACTCTTGATTTCAACCTTTTCAATGTCTTCTTACACAATATCCCAAGTATCTCAGAGAATAATAATAAATAAATAAAGTCCCCACTCATGCATGGGCATCCCATTTAGCTCACTCCAACATGTTTGGCGATCATACATTATTTATCATCTACATAATTAAATTAGAATTTACAAGACTTAGGACTTACAAGATGAATGACACACCTAGTCCTAACAAAAACTCCATATAGGAAGTAGGTATAGTGGGAGGGACAAAATCAAGAGATATGCCATACTTCTAGGAACAAAGCTAGAGGGAAATTGGGAAGATAATAAACAATTCAAATAAATAGGAGTCACTTTAGCACCAATGTCTTGAAGTACTTTCCACACAAATGGTTTAGTAAGTAATAAATCATGAAAAACTTGAATAATTTTTTTAAAACTACCCACCTTAGCTAAGTTAGCAATCTCACATGCAAATTATTGTTGTTCTAAATGTGCTTCATGATCACAATTTTTAGCTTCATTTTCAACAATATGAGTGATAAAATGCTTAGAGACATCATTAGGAGCACCATTCTCAATAGATTAAGCAATGCAAGGATTCAAATGAGGACTTCTTCATAAAGGAATGTGAGGATGAGAATGAGATTTTGGTATGCAAACAACAAAAAAAATCCTAAAGACCAAAAGATAAGAGAAAGTTTGATGTAAGATTAGAAGAATCAACAAGCACTCAAATATTAAAATGAATCAACAAACAAAACCTTAAAGGAAAAAACAAGGATGAGTAGGGTGGGTGAAAACAAAATCACACAATAAAGTGCAAAACCTCGAAGGAAAGTATAGCTACAAAGAACAAATAAAAGGAAATCCAAATGAAATTTGAAATAAGATTATGTAATTAGAAAAATTAGATATGAAAACCTTAATGGAAGAAGGAAAAACCCTAATGTCAAACCTTAGGAGTTGTAAGAGCATATGGGTTCATTAAAATGTAAAGGAGAAAATATCTCTACTTAAAATTATCTAGGCTAATTAAATAAATGTAATCAATTAGCATCCATTAACCTAGATAAAACGAGTACCGATCGAAAACAATTAATGCTAAATTAAATACACAAAATAAATAAATAAAATGTGATACTTAGCTCAAAATTTGATGATAGATATGTATTATGACATACATCAAGAAATGATTGGTCAATATTATGTAATTTTAGGGTTGATAGAAACTTGAAGCTATCAAATTCTATAAACTAATAGTTTTTCACTTTGGATCACCTATGTAGGTGTGGACCTAATCTCTGTGAGTGTGGGTTTGAACCTATGAGTGGCCCTGAATTAAAACTTGCAAATCTGATCTAGTAGAAACTAGATTATTAGAATTCACTTTGCCTCAATTTTTGTTGTCTAAATGTGCACAAGGACAAGTGGCGTTTACAAACACCTTTGGGGAATTTGTCGAATCACTTAACATACTGGCCTACATTATTTTCAAATGAATGAGTGAATGTCCTTAAATACAACTAAGCACACAAATCGACACAATGTGTGCTAAATCAGCTCACAATGACTAGTGAAGGGTTGGTGAAGTGTAAATTTGAATTTTAAATTTTAACAAGGGATGCATTGTGTCAGGTTCTTGCTGTTAGATGTGTGATTTGTTAGTTGATGTTGAAACTAATATTGGTAGCAATTTAAGTTTGCTAAAGTATTAACACAATAAGGATTTATTGAACTAATGTACAAATTCAACATGGAATTGTAAAATTAAAAATAGTAATATTACTATTTCTAAAAGATTTCCAACTACATTTGGAAGAAAATAATGAGGGAAAATTTGTAAATGCCAAATATTGAATACAAATAGTGTTTTTTCACTTCTTCAAAATAGGTGATAGTTTGTTATATAGAATTCCTTTGAAACAAATATGACAAATCATACGTAAGTTTCTTTATGCAAAAGCTTGTTAAACAACATAGAGCTTCATCGGTATGTGATTTTATGCTCCATTTGCATCCTACAAGATATGTATAAAGATGGTTGTCAATAGATTATTATAGTAAATAAGCTATTTTAATGAACAATTATATCTAAATAATAGATTGTCTAAATATTTTATTGGTGACAAACGAACTAATTTCTTTGAGATATTTTTTTAAATAAGGCACTAGCAAGTGAAGTATAAGTATACATTTCCATACTCATTAGACTTCCTTATAGTTGGCACTGATAGTAACATTGTTTTGGTTAAGTGTAAATTCTCCTTTTGCTAAGAAGTCTCTTAGCATGAAGACAATTGTTGATTTGTCTTCAATGTACTGTTCATAAGTGATGTTCTAGAGTTCCGGGAGCAATACTTGAATGATGGACTTGTCAAAATAATAGTTAATAGTTTGTTTATTATCAGTTGTCAACATTGTTTTAAGATACAGGGAGTGTATGTATGTAACTTCTTGATTGCATATAATGCAATGGGCAATGTGGTCTTCTAGTGTTCCATATGCATCAAATTTGTAATTACAATTTGGACAAAATGCATGGAATGGACTGGAGAAGGCATTGGCTATTCTTAATATTTCATGGACCTGCAAGACATGTTTAAGTATTATTATCTTTGGGCTCAGATTTTAAAAATTGTAAGTAAAGAAATTCAAGAGTTTGAAATTAGTTACCTCAAATGTTGATTGTAGTAATGTGTTTAATCTATCCAAGGTCCTTTTACTATTTAGTTTAATAATATATGTTGACTGACATGTACAAAGTATGTTGTCCCTTGCATCTATCTGTTTAACAATATTATTGAAAAGCATAGCTGGGAATTCATTTCTTCAGACTTGGTCTTGCATTGCAAGGAAGTGGTGTTCCAAACTCGGATGCATTTGTAGCTATTTTTTATCAAGAGAGTAAGTATTTATTTTCATATGTATATAAGGAATATATGAGAAAATGAAAGAGGTACAATACAATGAATCGATGAGTTGAGAGCATTATTGACCTAGGCTTTGTCGAGTTTAGAATCTCCATCTTTAAGATCAACTAGATATTGGAACGCTGCCTGTTTGTGGCCACTACCAGTGCACCTATAGTTCCTGTAGGATAGTCATATGTGCTTTTGAGTAATTGTTTTATTGTGGCACTTGGTATGAAGTTGTATTCTTGACAAATTAGTGGTATGACTTCCATTGTGCTAGAGTTGTTTAAGATAAGGATACAATCACAATCACCATAATCATAATTTGTTTTTCAAGCAATCTGGAAGCCTGAAATATGGATGGTTGATCCTAGAAATATCTTGTCTTCATATTGGTTGACAAGGTCACCGGTTACATTTAGGGTGACTATCATCTCAACTTTTGCATCTGTTAACTTAGCCTGAAGCACTTCACGTGTTCTATTGCTTTTATCTAATGTCATTTTATAAACAACAATGACATCTCCTTCAAATGTGTGTCCATCTTTCTGGGCATTCAGATCTTCAATAGACATTGAGTTTGGATTTTTTGTTCTTGATCTGCAAGGATTAGAAGAAAAATATTTGAATACTAGAAATTTGAATCAGTATGATATAATTGTGAATTAAAGGTGTTATTTACCTTTTGGATGATTGTTGTTGTCTCGCATGCATTTGTTTCTCTTGTCTTTTGTTGCTTTCCATGATTAGCTGCAATAAATTTGTCAAATGTTAACATATGTGCTATGGAATGTTAATATAGTAATTGTGCTTTGTAATAACAAGGAGTTATAATTTTGTTATAAATGAACAATGGAATTTTGTAATAAATAGTGATCAAATCTTACCTTTAGATATGTTCAATAACATGCTAAAGTTTATTTATTGTCATGATTTGCTCAAGAGGCTTCTAATTTATTTTGCATCATTGATTTCAAGCTTTGTAAAAATTGCATGATGATCACTCCAATATGCTTCTAATTTGTAAATACAATATGTTTCTCTATGTACATTACACCAAACATGGTCAATGAGTGGTCTAGATAGGGATTGTATGTTGTATAATAGAAAGTTCATTGTGTGGTTTTGCATATGACTTGAGAATTGTTTTGTTTTGTTGTTATCTATAGACATGTCGATGTTGAAGTCGCCTACAATGTATAGAGTAGCACTTGTATTTGAATACTGGAAAAGTTTGTAAAAGAAAAGTACAACCATTTATCTTCGACGAACACCCCTTTTGTGAGCTTGATTTGCATGCTAAAACAAGATAGCTCTAAAAAAGGGCATTGGTCTTGGCAGAAAACTAGACCTTTTTTGGTCAGATGTCTGGATTCTTGTTATTTGTAATAATAGGTCACCTTGTTTCACCAACGTAAGGGACCTCATATGAGCACTCAATATGATAAACCACACTCTTGAGTCTTGGTTTCAATCAATCTTGAGATGATTGCAGGGATTTTAAATTAACTTATTGTGAGGGGGAATGTAGCCTTGATGTTTTGGCACCGCAATAGTTTGAAAATTTGTTGGAGATCCCATCCACATATACCAAAAGCCTTGAAGAATCATTCAAATTTTGATGCCCCGTTTGATTGTTTCTAGCTTGTCTGAAAAGTTCTAGAAGTCTGCCCGCCTTAATATCTATTTTTCTTAAAGACCTCAAATAGGTGTCTAATTTCTTATTCCAAGTGTTTATCATCTCAAATCCTGAAGGCCCTTATGGTGAGGGTCTTGAGGATACTGCCTTTTGTGTTGGGTTGTGCTGCGACATAACATAAAAATAGGGATATGTATGTATACTTTTCCTATATGCTTCTCGAGTAAAGGAGCTATCATCTTTCTATGGTCCTCGGGCTTCTAGGGAGATGGCAACAGGGATGACACCTCACCCAAACAGTTCATTCTGTATTCCCATGATGTGTCTAAGGAGAAGACTGAAACTAAAACAATCGATTGGCATCTATAATTTAATGTAATGAATCCATAGTTGATCGATCAAGAATCTATAGTGTGGATGTATAGGTCAATCGTCCCCAAATTTTAAAAACCCACTTCCCTAGCATTAAATCAACTCTATATGCATCAAGTTTTGAAACTTATCTCTCTTCTTTCTAGAGAAAAAGATTTGAAACACAGTGGAAATACAATTAGAAATTTCATCTTAGTTGTAGAGAAATCCGAATCACACAAGTCAAAGCCATCGACCACAATTCCAATCTTGGAAGGTTATTCCACCCCAGCAATATCTATAAATTTGGTATAGGTTACAAGTCCTAAATAGATGACAACCATTTGAGGCTATTCAGATAAGTCAAGTGTGATCCTTGCAAGTGTACACAATGAGGAAACGCCTAGAAGTACCCCCAGATCATGGGAACAAAATTAGAATAGGATAACACAAATGGAGGCGGGAGTTCAGTGAGAATTGAAATCTTTGTGTCTTAATATTGTATCTTCACCTCTTCAAGCTGTCACCCAATTATTTCGCTGAAGCGGAGCTCCATAGTTAAACGTTGAAAATAAATGTATATCAGTATATTTTCAGAAAAATTCATAGAAGAGTGTTTGGTGCTATATCAGTATATTCTATATATACATTAAACAAGTAAATAGTAAATACAAAAGAAAAATACATGAAACAGATCACAGGCTATACAATGACAATGTAACGTATAAAAAATATAGTCTGCATTAGACGAAGTTTAACTGAAATTTACATTTGACACAGAATTTTATTCCAAAATTACTCCAATAAATGAGAGCTTTTAGGTTGTCATCTATTGACATAAAGAAAGGATCAGAGAAAAAAGGCATTTACAAAACCAATCTGTTTATGCTAAACAAGATATCAAGAGAGATGAGGATATCACGGTTAAAGAAAATGCAAGCTTGAAGGAGGTCATTGTACCTAGGATTGATTCCACAGTTCACAACGATGGTGAGAAGCAACATAAAACAAAAGAAAGTGTTGCCTCTTATAGAAAGAAACTGGATTTGAGTATCTCAGTTGATTGACACAATAGATGATACTGGTTCAAAGCATTCAAACAAAGATTTAATAACGAAGATTTGGTTTTTTGAACAAAAATATTCTGTAAGGGAGAGGGGCCAGTAGTTGCACACCCAAACTTAGCGCATGTCAAGCACATAGCTAGACATATTGAATTTCGACGATTTGTTTTTGGGTTTTTTCGTATGCGAGTGAAAAGCTTAAAGCTATTCTTTCAGCTTCTGGGCATTTATATATTTCCTTGTAGGATGCGTTATGTGCACATGGGTCGAAAAATGGTCATTGCAACATGTCGCCCCATACATGCGCACCGATGTGCCGGTAACCGCTCGCCATGGCCCCCAAAAAAATTTGCCCCTTCACTAAAAAGGCAACACACTTGATCACTTTTATAGTTAGAGTAGGTTACAAATATGTTTATTAACACCCCACCATAAATCACGTTGGTGGGGCCATCAAACTTACCCGCCCCCTTCCTAAACATCCCCACACCCATCGTAAGGGACAACATGCATGGTAACATGTTTACTTAGGCACGGATGGGAAACAACATTAAATCCATTCAATGTTTATTCGGGGCCGAATACATATTCCACTTTCCACTGAAAAGTTAATCATTTTACCGAGTGTTTTCCTTGTTCTCCACGGTGCGATGGAAATGCGAGGGTTTCACCGTGTCCGCCGACTGTCACTCTCCATACAGATCCGTCTCCGTGCAGGGAACAAGTAAACATCATCTCTCCATGTGATTTCAGCTTTGCTTTCACTCCATTGCGGTGTTTACACAATCGTTTATCTTCATTTTTCTCTCATGCTACCCGTGATTTGGGTACTGCTATGTAATTTACTTTCAATTTTTTATTATTTTGTCTGAGGCAACCCTTGTCTTGTGATAATTTCACTGTACAGAAGAATATATTGGTATATAATGATAGTTTTTTGTTATACATACAAATGGGGTTGTATATTTTTATGGGTATATACTTTTTAGTGTTCATTGTCAACAGTTAAGGGTTTCATTATTTTGTCTTGTGATAATTTCACTGTACAGAAGAATATACTATTATATAATGAGGGTTTTTGGTTATACATACAAATGGGTTCTTATATTTTTATGGGTATATATTTTTTAGGGTTCATTGTCTACGATTAAGGGTTTCATTATTTTGTCTTGTGATAATTTCACTGTACAGAAGAATATACTATTATACAATGAGGGTTTTTTGTTATACATACAAATGGGTTCTTATATTTTTATGGGTATATATTTTTTAGGGTTCATTGTCCACGGTTAAGGGTTTCATTATTTTGTCTTGTGATAATTTCACTGTATAGAAGAATAGACTGTTATATAATGAGGGTGTTTTTTTTATACATACAAATGGGTTCGTATATTTTAATGGGTATATATTTTTTAGGGTTCATTGTCAACGATTAGGGGTGTCATTATTTTTGAGGGTTCATTGTCAATGGTTAAGGGTTTCATCATATCATTGTCAACCGTTAAGGGTTTCATTATATCAGGGTTTCAAAAGTTTTGAATCATACGGCTTTCTCTCTGCAATAATTTTACAGTCAGATTGTTGCTAGTTTTGACTGAATAGCCTCGCCTTTCCATCGCATCATTGAGAATAGGGAAAATAGTCGGTAAAATGATTAACTTTTCGGTGGAAAGTGGAATATGTATTCGGACCCGAACGAACTGAATGGATCTAATGTTGTTTCCCATTTGTGCCTAAGCAAACATGTTGCAATGCATGATGTCCCGTAAATCATGTCTATTAAATCATTCAATAGATTAAATCATGTATGTTAATGTAATATATATATTCGAAGGTTCATTGACAATGGTTAAGGGTTTCATTATATCAGGGTTTCGAATGTTTAGAACCCTACAACTTTATCTCATTAATAATTTTATAGTTAGATTCTTCCTAGTTTTGTCCGAATAATATTTATTAATTATTGTTACATTAAATATTTACAATTGTTCTACTATGTTGTAATATAATACATTGAGGGTTTCATTTTATATAATCTATCCAGGGTTTATATGAAAAATTTCTAGATATATTCGGATTAGACTATTAATGTACTGTATATATACATGTCTATCTATATACATGTGTTTATAGATAGACATATGTATATCTGTATACATATCTCTATACATATCTACATATCTATATACATATCTGTATATCTATAGACATATGTATATTGATATACATATGTATATGTATCAACATATGTAGTGTAGACAATAGAAACATTTCAAGTTGGTACTTAACATTTCAACATTTTACAATTTTAGATATATATGTTCGAAAGATTAGTCTAATTTGTTTACTGAAATTTACTACATCTTTTCCAGTTGTTTGCTGCATGGGTAAGTTCATTGAATGGATTAAATCGTGTCTATTACTGTAGTCATTATTTTGTTTGATGCAACCCTTGTCTTGTGATAATTTCACTTTACAGAATAATATACTGTTATATAATGATGGTCTTTATTTTACACATATAGATGGGTTCGTATAATTTTAAGGGTGTATATTTTGCAGTGGCATTCTTACCTATTATGTCTAAGACAACCATTTCAGGTTGGCACTTAGCATATAATGGGTAGCTTCATTCAATAGATTAAATCATGTTATATATATATATGGGTATATATTTTTGAAGGTTCATTGTCAATGATTAAGAGTTTCATCATATCATTGTCAACGGTTAAGGGTTTCATTATATCAGAGTTTTGAATGCTTTGAATCCTACAGCTTTGTCTCTATAATAATTTTACAGTCAGATTCTTCCCAATTTTGACCGAATATATATCTAGATATCTCTATACATATCAGTATATTTGTATATCTATAGACATATGTATATTGATATACAAATGTATATGTATAGACATATGCAACGTAGACAATAGAAACATTTCAAGCTGGTACTTAACATTTCAACATTTTACAATTCTAGATATACATGTTCGAAACACATAATGCTAAAACCCTCAACCGTTGATAACAAGTCTAAAATGAAACAACACAATGGAACATTACAAAATGGAACACGTTATGTTTGTCATCCATGCCAATGCAATAATGATGTCTCAATCTATTTTCAGTCATTGCACTAAGGATGCCATTTTTTCTACAAATCACTTCTGGTACTGATTATACATATAGACATATGTATATTGATAGACATGTATATAGATAGACATATGTGTATCTATAGACATATGCAGCCTAGACAATGTTAACATTTCAGTCTGGTACTTAAGATTTCAACATTCAAACTGAACAATCAAATTCAATTCTTCTTATCATATCATCGAATACAATAGCTTCTATGCATTTAATCAAATTCAAACTCAACATCTAATTTCAATGCATTCCTTTTTCAAATTTAGATCCATTATAAGAGGAACATTATGCAGCGTCGACATTGTTTTCAGCATAAATTTCCTGAAGGATCACTGCAAACCTGTCTAGTACTTAACATTTGAGAATTTTACAATTGCAGCACATCTATATGCTAGAAATTGTTGAAACCCTCAAATGTTTATAATGCACCCTAAAAAATAAATAAATATATCATAATATTTAATATATATATATACATACAAATATATGAATACATGTATATATTATACATGTATTTCTATATGTGTGCATAAATTATATAAATTCGAACATGTTATGTTTGTAGTCCATATGTCCACAACATTCACCTTAACATGGATGAACAAAACCAAAGGTGTTGGCATAATTTGCAAATATGTTATTAAATGCATGAAAGGGGTGTCAACAGGTTTAGGAAATGGGTGGGTAAGTTCCAAGGCTCCACCAACTTGATTTATGGTGGGGTGTTAATAAACATATTTTTAACCTACTTTAACTATAAAAATGATCAAGTGTGTTGCCTTTTTGGTGGAGGGTAAGTGCAAGAAGATGGAGGGCCAAAAAGTGGCCAAATTAATTTTAAAAAAAATTAAGTCATAACGTGAGCACGTTATAACGTGCTCATGTTATGACTTCCTATAAATTAAAAAAAAAGTTTCCAATTTCATTTCTTTCAATTTTCTCCTCTCTACCCGCGGCTTGCAAACCCTAGAAAGCGTGCTCGCGTTTTGCAAAACACCATTCAACATAAAAAGCTTATCGATTCGTCGCTAAAATGCCGCCACGACGTCGAGCACGCCAAAGAGGTGAGTTATATTTGTTTTTTGGTTTGAATTTGTTTCTAAATAGGTAGGTTTTTGTTAATTTTTGATGTATATTTCGTTAATTGTCAGGAAATGTTAATGCACCTCCTCCTCCTCCTCAAAATCCACAAAATCCTGAGGAGGAAATACCTGCAGAATAACAACCTCCTCCATTCATTCCTCGACATGCCCCTGGAACACAAGAAAATATAATGGGGCAAATTGAAAACAACAAAAAGGAAATTGAAAATATAATTGCAAGGTTGAAAGATCCTTCCACTTCAACCTTGCATAGGTCCACGCTTGCCGAATCTCTTGAGTCTATGTTATCAAATGTAGATTCAATTAGCAAGCAAATAACTAGTTGGACGGATAAGAAGAGAGAGTTTAGAGATTACTATGCAGACAAGTTGTCATACCAAGATGTGAAAAAATTACAAATTACAAAATTAGACTTGTATTCAATTTTCACAAACCCACAAACAAATCAACCTCCACCCATTACATGCAAGAAGTTCCCTATCCATTGGTGCAACAACCAAGTGATAAGGGACAATTTTGGGTAGAGGTGGTGGATGGTTTTTGACCATCCTCCATGCAATAATAATGAGGTCCCGCAATACTTTTTAAGGAAACTCTACTATGAGTTTGTCCTCAATAAAGTGCCAAACTATTTTGATATGTGGGACTTCCAGGGTAGAGGTGGGGGGTCAGCACAAGATAGACCAGGGGCATGTCTTGACCCACAGCGGGTAGTGAGACGAGTAATCAACAGACCAGCCCACGAGCATGTTTCTATCCCTTCCATTGTGAAGGAGAGTGTTGAGGTCGATACACTTCAGTCGATTAGTGCCTTGACCCAAAGCATCATAGAGCATGCCAGTCCTGCAACACAAAGTGGGTTGGGAGATAGTGCGAGGAGTAGGGTCCCACCCCATACTTGTCAGGCTTGCGAGTCAGCCTGTGGTTATGACCCCATGGACAGTCAGGATGCAAGTGCACAGGCTACATCTGCAGCTGAGCAGATGGTGATGACAGATACCCTCCTGAGTGAGACTTTCAGCCTTGATACTCAGGTAAATATTAGCAAGTTTATTGAATTTAATTTATTAAATTTCATTTTTGAAATACAAGATTAACAAATTTAAATTGATGATTTTAATGAAATTTCAGGGTCATAGCGTTGGTGCAGTTTTTAGTGGTTCTCCACCTGCATTTTTCACTAGATCATCTACTGTTGAGGTATGTAACTAGTAAACAATTATAAATATTACATGTGAATAGCATCGTTATATGAATGGTATTCTAATATCTGATTTTGGATGTTAAATAGGTTAATATTGTAGATTTCACGGCAACACCTGCTAGCGGTGGTGGACTTCAAAGCTTTACAGAGGTAATAAAATAAATAGTTTAATGAATGAATTGTACTTACTAAATTTTTGTAAGTGATTTGTGTGCTTTATTGTGTGTACTTCCATGTTTAGATGAACGTGTGTGTATGTTAGGAGCCATGATTTGCATCACTATTATAGTTTTCGTAATTGAATAATGTTGTTTTATTTCCAGATGATGCAGGCTGCGGAGACACCTCCCCATGTTCATAGGGCAATGGAGTAGGGTGTGGCCTCTGCGATTCATAGCTCCATGGCATTGACAGGGGTATAAAGCAGATTAGTAAATTTCAATTTACATTCATTGTTATAGTTGTCTATTTTTGAAAAATCAAAAGATTATTGATTTGAAGTTTAATTTCTATCTGGATGGTTTCTATAGGACATGACATCACCAGGGCCTATTCCTGCTACTAAGGCAAGCGAGGAGACAGATTATATGTTAGTGGTAAGTGATTATTTTGTTAAATGTTTCATTTTTTATAACATGTAATTTCTATATATTAATGTCTATACTTTTTATTTTAACAAGCAAAGATGCAGGAAGACCTAAATAGGAGGAGTAGCCCTCGGGTTCATAGTAGACCACCCACATGCGTGTCTCCATCCCCTAGAAGATCAAAGACTGCTTGTGATTTATTCTCTTCACCAGCCCGAGGGGAATGACTTTTTATTGTGTTCCTTTGTTGTATGCCTATATGGCATTTGTGGACATATATTTTGTATTGTACATAGTTGACATTGTATGCCTATATGGCATTCTTGTAAGCCTATATGGCTATTTTGTATATATGTTATACTTATATCGACAGATATTGATGTATGCCTATATGGATATTTGGTTAATACAAATCTTTTTTATTGATGGCGTCCATACTTACATTATAAATCCACGTTTGAATAGATATTTGTAGATGTATCGAAATAACTTGGATAATTTGATCTTAAGTAACTTGGATAATTTGATATTGATTTGGGTGAGTGCACATTTGATCCTACTTTAGATTTGATTCTTGACATAGATCTTGAGTTTGGATGAAAATAAAGGTTTCCTAGATGGGATTGATAGGTTTTGCATAATTAACATGGTTGCATGATAGATTTTGACTTGAAATTCTAGTAAGAGACTCTTTGATAGGCTTGATAGGCCATGGATTACATGATGGTGTTGATAGAAAAGTATGGTACTAGAAGACTCTAGTTCATTCTTAATAGGCTTGTGATTGATAATATCTTTGCATGATTGCACTTGATCTTTTATCATGGGCATGTTGTTAAGATTTTGATTGCATAGTGGTGTTTGATGGATAGGCATGGTACTATGTGACTTTTGGATAGGCTTGGGAGAGGTACACTAATTGAATTTGTGATTTCTAGTTTGAGATTTTTCCTCCACTAGAAGTCCTTGGAGGAAATCTAAAAAGGATGATTTGGATGTAGTGGGTTTGGATTGATGGGATAAGTTGGAATGCAAGGATTATGAGATGGAGGATTTGAATAGGATACATAGGATAAACAGTTCTCACATGTGGTTGGGATTGGAGATATGAATTGAATATGAGGACCTTGGTCTAAAGTGGTTCTTCCCTTACCAAAGGTATCATAAGGATGACCATTAGATGTGTATTTAGGATTGGCATGATAGCTAGTGCTAGTCATTTCTTGTTTGAAATATTCTTGCATGTTCATGAGTGGGAGATGAAGGTTTATGGAAAGTTTGCATGTAATGATCTCATAGTTATTGCTATTGTCATCTTGATCTAGAAGACTATCATCATCATCATTGTCAAAGGGATTTTTTGATTGATTTGGATAAAAGATCTCATTTAAAGGATGCATGGTTTGAGGACCTATTTTGATTGTGATTTTGGGTTTTGCATGAGCCTAGCACAAGGTAATAGGCATAGGGTTTTTATCTTGCATAATGATTTTTTCAAACCAAGGGTCCATGATGGAAATGATTAAGGATGATAGAATGTTTGGATTTTGGACTTTGAGATGTTTATTGTTTGGACTCAAATTTTGTTAAATGGTTATTTGAAAGAGGACACATCAAACACAACAATAAGATTGGTTTAAGTATGGATGCAAATGATGTTTACTAGTTTATGAAATGAAGACACATCAGGTACATTAATTGCCTATTCTATTGAAGTGGGTGTATCAATCTCCATGGGCTCAACAATATTCTGGTTTGAGGACATGGTTGATACATGGTGAGACTAGGAGTCTTGTTTCAGTGGGATTTGAACATAGGTATAGCAATGATGATAATTATGGTGTCATGGATATGTAGGTACATTTGAGCATTGGCAAGACTTGACCATGTTTGTAGTTGATAGGTATGGGTTATGATGTTTGATTCATGATTAGAGGTGGTGTTGTGGTTTACTTTTAGCACATTGTTCTTATCTCTTAGATGCTTGATTAGTTCCTTGACTATGGTTACTCATTTGTAAACTTGTTTGGAAAGTTGAATCTATGATCGATTTGGTGAAGTCTATAAGTTATATTATTTGATATCTCAGTTTGGAAGTTACTAATGTGATGATGATTTTGCATGTTTTCAATGGTTGGGATCTACAAGTTATGCATTTTTTTGGGATGCACACCTCATTGATTGTAGTGGGATGACTTGAATGCATATTGCCTATATCCACGGGATTGATTCAGTGTTGATGTAGACTTTGTTATTTTTCCTTGTCTATGCTCATTTGCACATTGGTATGTTGCATTGGGATGAGAGGATGGATGATGAGAATGATTGGATAGTTGGTTATTGGGACTTGTAGCATGTTTATCATGATGTCATGGATATCTTAGTTGCATAGTTTAGTGTGAGCTTTTGACAGTAATGATGGTTTATCTTCTTAGATTGGAGATCTTGGTTCTACTTTGGAGTTATTAGTATTATAGTTGAGTGTGTGTGGACCATGGTGATCTTCATTTAGGAGATGGTTATCACAATGCCATGTGTAGTTCATATCATGGTTCAGTGGGAGCTTTGATAGTGATGTGTATTCATCACCTAGTGATGGATGATCTTATATAGTGGTTGGGTGTAATGGACAAACTCTTGGATTATGATTATTATTTGTAGTGAGAGTGCTTTGACATCTTGGCTACTATTTTTAGGAGATGGTTATCTTCATGTGGTTGTAGATGTTGATCCTTGGTTTAGAGGTGTTTGGTAGTGTGTCTTGGTGGAAACTTGATTCTAGATTAGAGTATTAGCATGATACAAGTTCTCTTGAGACTAGGATGTCTGTATTGGTGCATGTGATCTTCTAGGAGGAGATGTTAGATCATGATGTCATGTTTGGATACCTAATTTTGTAGTTGGAGTTTTGACAGTGGTCTTGTTAGTTCTCTTGGTATTGAGTACATTGGTCATGTGCTTGGGAGCTTCATGATAATGTGGTGTTGCATTTGTAGCTTAACATGGATTGATTGGTTGTAGGTTCTCATACATACTTCGAGACTTGGGTGAGGCTAGAGTTCTCTTGGGATTAGAGACACTTGTTGAGATGGTTACCCTTTAGAGGTTTTAGTAGGAAGACCAAGGAAACTTTCACTTGGATATGGGTGTGAGTTAATTATGGACCTAGAAAAGATTCTTATTGGACAGAGTCATTGTGGCTTGGTGTATCTTCAAGGAGCATTCTCATTCCCCACTCTTGGTCTACTCGACAGACTATCATCTAAGAGGTATTTCCCATCCTTTAGATGAATTTTTTTAATGCTTTATCTTCTCATGGTTATGGATCTTGAGCTATGGTTATTGGTTCTAGAGGGTTCATTCGAGGGGTGTCTCTAAACGTGCTTTTTCTCAGGTGCTAAACTGGAGTTGTCTAGATGCACAAGTGCACCTCCCTCAATGAAGTTCATTTTGTTAACTTAGTTCATCCTAGTGACTCAAGGGGTTGTTATATTCTTTAGGTGCAATCTTTCATAGACTAAAACATTCACTCCATGTTAAGGCGCTCAAAGGAGGCTCTGGAGATGGAAAATGGCACCTTAACTCACTTATGTAAATTTTGGACTTTTAGGCAATTGCAAGATGTCTTGGAGGGCTCAATTCTTCAAGGCGCCCATTTTGTTCACCACTTGTAGCATCACTTGTTCAAGGCGCATGTTTGGGATTCTCCAGATGATGAAATGCTCCTTGACTCGCTAGGCAGTTAGACTCCAACTCTAGGTGCAAGATAATGATGATTTGAGCTAAAATAAGCATCTAAAAATCTAAGGTATTATTTGAGGCTTCCGCTCCAAATTCTACCTAGGCGCTCACCTAGGGTGAAATGATTATCAAAGTGCGCCTTAATCATTCCTTCCTCTACGCGCCCACTATTAGGATCAGGTCATCAAGGAGCTCTAAAACTCAAACACCACTGACCTCATCATGTAATAACCCCAAGACATCATCTAAGCTTAGTCAAACACACTGGAGTTCAAAAAAAGTAGGGGGTCCCCATTTGCAATGGGGCGATGTGTGATTTGGTCACAACAGGCACCTAGAGTGAATAGGCTTTCATCCTGACTTAATACACTGCCTCCTTTTGATGATTTTTGGGGCAACAGAAAACCTTTCACCACGGGCAAATGTCTCAGAGATATAAAAATTGAGAGAGGTTATTGTAGAGGCACTCTACATGATCACGTTGCCTCAGATGGAATGTTTGTAAGTGACACGGTTTTCAAGTAACATCTTGTCAAAGATTGTTGCCTTTTTGCACTTTAGACTCTTCAGGGATATCGTCGGTACAATGTAGCTCAAATTGTTTCGACATGTTTGGGTGAAAAATAGGACCATGCTTAGCGTAAATGTACCCATTCAGACGCATTGGAATAGTCAGTTTGGTCGCATTAGGAGTAGGACGAAAGTTACACCCCTTTGCAACTTTACACTGCCTCCTTCTGACGATTTTTGGGGCAACAGAAAACCTTTCACCATGGGCAAATGCCTCAGAGATATAAAAAATTGAAAGAGGTTATTGTAGAGGCACTCTACGTGATCATGTTGCCTCAGACAGAATGTTTCTAAGTGACGGTTTTCGAGTAACATTTCGTCAAAGATTGCTGCCTTTTTACACTTTGGACTCTTTAGGGATATCGTGGGTACAATGTAGCTCGGACTGTTTCGACATGTTTGGGTTGAAAAAAAAGATAATGCCTAGCGTAAATGTACCCATCTGGACATGTTGGAATAGTCAGTTTGGTCACATCAGGAGCAGGACAAAAGTTACACCCCTTTGCAACTTTACACTGCCTCCTTCTGACAATTTTTGGGGCAGCAGAAAACCTTTCACCACGGGCAAATGTCTCAAAGATATAAAAAACTGAGAGAGGTTATTGTAGAGGCACTCTACGTGATCGCGTTGCCTTGGACAGAATGTTTGTAAGTGACACGGTTTTTGAGTAACATCTCGTCAAAGATTACTGCCTTTTTGCACTTTGGACTCTTCAGGGATATCGTCAATACAATGTAGCTCAGACTGTTTCGACATGTTTGGGTGAAAAACAAGACCATGCCTAGTGTAAATGTCCCCATTCAGACACGTTGGAACAGTCAGTTTGGTCGCATCAGGAGTAGGACGAAAGTTACACCCCTTTGCAACTTTACACTGCCTCCTTCTTGTTGACTTTTTCCCAGACTGGATGCTTATTCCCAGATTTCCCTACAAGGTAGCCATCAGTGATCAACAGGATCTCTGGGCCAGGGGGCCAACAGTGTAGGAGATAGACTCTATATTTTATTTCCTCTTCTTCTTCAGGCTCTGCAAGACCTAGGGGGTATTCCCTACTCAACATCCATGAGGATATGCATGCAAGGCTGGGATGTTGACAGAAAGTAGATGAGTCCTCCTGTAAGTAGACCAAAACTGAAAGATAAGGGCAAAGGGGCTAGCTTTGGGCCTATTTGCAGTTGTAGACAGAGGACTGAGGTTCCTAAAACTAACTCTAATGTCCTAATGTTGGTTTTAGATTTTGCTTTGGAGTTTAAGTGTGGATGCAAAGCTGGATATGGTTATAACACAAAACAAAGCATGATTGGTGCCTATCCAGGGCCTGGAGTCAGTAGACATACACTTGTGAATGATCAGCATGAACAACTAAAACTGGATTTCAAGGGGATATGTGTGATATCTGCCTTACAGACATCTCCCAATACAAAGTGTTAGGTTATCTCTACTTATGGTATCCCTACTGCAGTATACCCTTCCCAATGTTCAACCTGAAAACAGTTTAATCTACCCCTTGAGTAGAAGTTAAAAGGTCAGACAGTCAACATAGGAATTCTATGCTCTAGAATCTAAACATTACCAAACATCCAGATTCAGAAGAAGAATACATGCAATACTGGAGACAGAATTAACACAACACATGCCAAACAGCATTTCTCATATAAGTTTAATCATGAAATCAGTGGGTTCATGCCAAAAACAAACAACAAGAGATACATAAACTCACAGGTAAGCTGTACAAAGCAACCAGATCAGCTTGTTATGCATTACAGAGCCAAAATCATCAACTTTCAACAACCTTTCAAATGAGCAAGACCACCTGCTTATAACAGCCAGGTAGGTGCTCAGCAATTAATTACAATGTTGACCAAAATTCCCGCCAGATACACAGTATCATGGAAATGGCGCTCAAACACAACTAGATTGGCGCCCAAACTTGAATGCAGCAGGTAGGGGAGGAGACAGGAAGATTTCTCAAGCCCTGCGCCCCTGTCCGCTGATGTACACCCTCAGTCGGGTACAAGATCGACCCACGCCATCGCCCATACCTCTGCAACAATCGCCATTAATGGCGCACCAACCCGCGGCCTTGGGAAGAACATCATACAGACTATCGCAAGCATTTCCCGCCGAGATTCATCATCATGATGTTTGAAAATGCAGGATAACAATATCCCACATGCACCCCGCGATGACCTCAATAACACTTTATATACTAGGTCATGAGCATATATCATGTCGGTGCTTTTGCTCCTGACGACACTAGTATAGACTTCATCATCATCATCTTCCAGCAGCATGATATCCTGTTGTTCGAAATATCACCCTGACGTCATCATGATATTTGAAATATACCCTTCATGATAATCGGCACAACCTGATCCATCGGAGGAACATCCTCCTGCTGAGTTTATTCCAAAAGTCTGGCCGATGGACATCCTGATGACGTCATCATCATATCTGCCTACTGCGCACCAACCCGCATATCCGGATGACGTCATCATCATGCTTGCAAATATCAGGAGGTCTCTTTAAGATGATCAGTGTTAGAAATATGACCCCCGGATCTTGATGACGTCATCATCATATTAACATCATCATGATATTCGGAAGACAACCGGATATTTGGAAATATCCTCCTGACGTTCAAACATCAGGTTGCACTGTAACTCCTCTGTAAGATCGGGGCGATAGCTGAATATGATGATGATGATGCTTGAAAAGATCACCCCCCGGAGATAATGCGCGAAGCCAGCAGGCGGATATCTCCTTGATATCAACATCATCATGATGTTCGAACAAACATATATCCGGGTGATATGAAAATATCACCCCTTCCTTCGAGAATATCATGATGCTGATAGGCAGAAAGAAAAATATCACCCTGATATACGGATGACGTCAGCATCATCAGGATGTCAAAACAACGAACAAGAAGTGATACAACATCATCAGGATGATATTAACCAAGATCACCCGATGATAAAATATCACCCCGGCGAAATATCATGAAGGCAGAAAATATGATGACCTCCGCAAGCAGCAGGATGATAACTGGAAATATCATGATGATGACGACCCTTAAGAAAAAACAAGTTAGGTCGAACACTTAGAGAATAACCCCTTCAAGATATCGGAGCAACATCGTCATCATGTTTGAGCAAGGTGATATTCGGAAGATCACCGGATACTTGAAAAATCACCCCCGCAAGCAACTGAGGGCGCACTGTAGCTCACCAGTATCATCAGGATAATAAGCAAACATCACCCGACAGTTGAAATATGATGATGACGATGAGAAAAACAAGTCGACGAAGAACATGCTGATGAAGATCATCATCGAAGACAAGATGATGATGACGACTTCCTCCTCAGAAAAATATGATGCTGCAGCTGAAAAACGCTGAGGAGGTCCAACACTTAGAAAAAATTGGGCAAGAAGATGAAGGCTTCAGATGAAGAAACCTCCTGATCATGACAAATCAACCCCAGGTCAAAATAAGTGCTAACACTTCTGACGATTTTTGGGGCAGCAGAAAACCTTTCACCACGGGTAAATGCCCCAGAGATATAAAAAACTGAGAGAGGTTATTGTAGAGGCACTCTACATGATCGTGTTGCCTTAGACAAAATGTTTCTAAGTGACATGGTTTTCGAGTAACATATCGTCAAAGATTGCTACCTTTTTGCAATTTGGACTCTTTAGGGATATTGTCGGTACAATGTAGCTCGGATTGTTTCGACATGTTTGGGTGAAAAATAGGACCATGCCTAGCGTAAATGTACCCATCCGGATGCGTTGAAACAGTCAGTTTGGTCACATCACGAGCTGGACACCAAAAATACAAAAGTTGTTTTGTGCAACTTGACAACATTGACATTTTTTTGCAACATGACTCAAAGACTCAAACTGACCCCAAATGACTCAAAGTGACTTAAAATCACCTTGATTTTGGTGCCCAATGTACATTATAGAGGTCAAGGCGCTCCTTATCATTCAAACATCTTAGATGAGCACATAGGAAAGGAAAAAGCTCTAAGTTTCATCATCATGAGTGCCTAATATCAAGAGACTTTAATGGCTCAAACCTTAGCGTGGAGTCCTAAGGTGCATTTCATGTCTCCTTTCATCCAGTTTGGTGCCCTTATGTAGATTTTTCAACTTGATTTGGTGCCCTATATGTGAAGGAAGATCTAAAGGCATGAAAGTGGATGTCATATTGCAAGAGTTTGGATCATCAAAATTGAAAGAAATAAGTCTATTAAGCTTGGGCGCCCTTGGTCTTCTTTTCATTCATTATGAGCGCCTTGGGAGAATGGTATATAGGTCATCATCATGATTGGGCGCCCTAGATCCAGAGTGTTGGAGAGATCATCAAATGGTGTCTAGAGGAAGTAGGGTGAGTTATGAGTTTGGTCGCATCAGGAGCAGGACACCAAAAATGCATAACATGATGATGTAAAAATGTGTACATATGTATAAAAATGCAGGAGGAAATAAAAAAAAGACAAACCTTACAAATTAATGTGCATACTTACAACTCAATGTAACATGAATTTACAAAATCAATGTGAATACTTACAAATTAATCTAATGAACCATCCGGGTCTGCTCTACTCTTTATTGTGTCAAGTATTGCTTCATGGTCAGACTCACGCACCTTCCACAATATTTTGTTCAAAGGTCTACCTCGATACTTTATCAAATCAACATTGGATGCCACGACAAGGTTCGAGTAATGAAGAATCTTCCGATGCGTGTCAAAGTCCTGAAATAGCCAAATATTAACACTCTTATGTGGGTACCTTCTAGGCCATGTTCCAGTAATAACCACTGAGCCTATAGGGTATTCGATATTTTCTCCATCTATAATAGGGGCCTCCAATTTATTTTTGGCCTCAACACAATGATATAAGTAATAATCTGTTCCCTCTTCATTATCTTCATCTGCAATAACTGCATATACGTGCCCTACATTGATATGTGTAGCAAATTAGATGAAATTAGTCAACATTACAAAAACACTACAAAGTAAGATGACATTACTTGGTTGAACTAGATGAAATTAGATGCATATACGTGCCCTATATTACCTGGTTGAACTAAATCTAATATGTGGTCAAAGTCAACTGACGATTCCATCTGTGTTAGTTCCAGTGTCGTCGGGGGTCGATACATGTCAAGTGGGCTAAGATAACTTAACTGCCATTCGTCAACCCGCTCCTTTGACTCGTACTGATCCCAGACTTGAATTGTACAGGAAGAACAAAAGCATGACATCTTTCGTGTATGGATACTCCATGAACCTGCAATTGAGCTTCTGAAAGAGTGCATCTCATTTGATCCTGTCAGTGTACAACAATCCTCATATGGTGCAATGTTAGTATCATCTATCAACCAAAAAAATCTATGAACTAAAGACTTACCTTCATTACCTGGACCCATGGAAGTATTACACCACTCGACAATCAATTTTGCATCTGTCAACTTTGCATTGTCTTTATACTTTAACTCTTCTCGTGCTATGGCTCTTTTGATACATGCTCCTGCACCATCATGCTCCCCCTTTCCATGCTCAGCCTCACAAAAGTTCCACATATGTTGAATACCTGTAAAATTATGCCTCCTACTCAGCCAATACGAAGTTTTTGCATTCATTCTCTTTGTGCCGCCAATACCATATCTCTTTGTGATGGTTGTGGTTCCTCTTCAATTGGTATGTCTTCATTTATCATGTCCAATTTCCTCTTCTCATGAAGTTCCCTCATAGCCACTGCTTTCTTTGCATTCTTAGCTTCTATCTCTTCGTGTGTTGGTTTAATTCTTAATCGTTTCCTCGGCATGACGGAGAATTTGTCTGTAGCATGATAAAGAGACCAATATTAGTTCCTAAGAAATGAATACAAGATAATAGTGGGATTGTATTTTTTTTATGTTGTAAGGATTTATTCTTGTATAGTTTGACATCATGGTATGTTAAGGTTTGTTTATTACACATAATTATTAAAGAGCCCAAGTGTAGAAAATATACATGGCATCATGTGAGATTGTAGGCTGCTTTCTTGATTGGGAATGTGTCTATTTTAAACATGTATGATAAAGCATGATAAAGTAATTCAATTCGAAATAAGGAAAATGTAAAGAACATGCATGTAAAGACTTGACATACCTAAAAAATGAAGATTTGAATGGAGAGAGTACCCAATTATGTAGTGTTTTTATCTTCTTGCATCAAACTCCTCAACAATTTGAGTTTTTCACCACTTGCTTCCTCTTCAATGTTAAATTGAATAACACTCAAATATCATTACTAACAACAATACTATTAACCAATCTATAATGTTAAATTCCTAAAATTGAATTACAATTAACATTGCAACACTACAAAAATTAAAACTTGAATAGATATATATCAAACTTGGTGTGAAAACTATGTTATTTCCTCCTTCTCAAGTTGGCAAAGCAGAAAAGTGGTGGAAAGATCATGCAAAGGTGGTACAATGTGTCAAATGTGCATGTGAACTTCCCAACAGCATGAAAGAACTTCTTTTTTTAGAGCACGTGCGGAATCAGTAAGAAAACAGAGCATGTGGGCCTGGATCACGGGGGTAACCACTTTTTTACTGTTTCAATAGCAAGACAAAAGGCGAGCGCGTTATAACGTGCTCGCGTTTTGTCCTGCTATACATTGATCACATCCTTTGCATTGATCACATCTCTTTCCTGCAAGAGCTTGCCAGATGCTCCGCCATATGATAGGCATAACAATGAAGGGGCAAGCCCTCATAATCAAGTTCTTGATAGAAAATGCCCTCAACCCTTAACTCTGATCCCTCAACCCTCAACCCTATCCCTAAACCCTCAACCCTCAACGTCAAATCCTAATCCCTCAACCCTTCACTCTAATCCCTCAACCCTAAACCCTATCCCTAAACCCTCAACACTATACCTTAAACCCTAATCCCTCAACCTTAACCCTAAACCTTGTCCCTAAACCCTAATCCCTCAACCCTCAACCCTAATCCATCATCTGTCATCCCTCAACTCTAATCCCTCATCCCTAAACCCTAAACGCTATCCCTATTCCTAGACCCTCAACAGGCTCGATACTACACCTTAAACCCTAATCCCTCTACCCTCAACCCTCTTATTTAACCCTAATCCCTTGGCCATTAACCCTATCCCTCAACCTCAACCCTCAACCCTCAACCCTCAACTCTCAACATTAAACCCTAATTCATCAACCCTAAACCCTAATCCCTCAAACCTAAACCCTATCCTTAAACCATCAACCCTCAACACTATACCTTAAACCCTAATCCCTATCCCTCAACCCTTAACCCTTAAAACTTAAACCCTATCCCTACACTCTCAACACTTGACACTATATCTTAAGCCTTAAATCCTCATCCCTAAAGCCTCAACCCTCAACCCTCAATCCTTAAACCTTCAACCCTAAACCTTATTCCTAATCCCTCTACCCTCGACACTCTAACCCTAACCTCGACATTAAATGCTAATCCATCAACCCTTAACCCTAATCCTAAACCCTCAACCCTCAACACTATACCTTAAACCCTAATCCCTCAACTCTCAACCCTAAACCTTATCCCTAAACCCTAATCCCTCAAACCTCAACCCTAATCCAGCATCCCTCAACTGTAATCCCTCATCCCTAAACCCTAAATGCTATCCCTATTCCTAAACCCTCAACAGACTTGATAATATACCTTAAACCCTAATCCCTTATCCCTAACCCCTCCAACCCTATCCCTAATCCTTACACCCTCCACACTCTACTTTAACCCTAATCCCTCGAACCTCAACCCTATCCCTAAACCCTTGACCCTCGAACCTCAACCCTCAACCCTTGACGTCAAACCCTAATCCCTCAACCCTTAACTCTGATCCCTCAACCCTATCCCTAAACCCTAAACCCTCAACCCTCAACGTCAAATCCTAATCCCTCAACCCTTTACTCTAATCCCTCAACCCTAAACCCTACCCCTAAACCCTCAACACTATACCTTAAACCCTAATCCCTCAACCCTCAACCCTAATCCATCATCCGTCATCCCTCAACTCTAATCCCTCATCCCTAAACCCTAAACGCTATCCCTATTCCTAGACCCTCAATAGGCCTGATACTATACCTTAAACCCTAATCCCTCTACCCTTGACACTCTTATTTAACCCTAATCCCTTGACCATTAACCCTATCCCTCAACCTCAACCCTCAACCCTCAACTCTCAACATTAAACCCTAATTCATCAACCCTAAACCCTAATCCCTCAAACCTAAACCCTATCCCTAAACCATCAACCCTCAACACTATACCTTAAACCCTAATCCCTATCCCTTAACCCTTAAAACTTAAACCCTATCCCTATACCCTCAACACTTGACACTATATCTTAAGCCTTAAACCCTCATCCCTAAAGCCTCAACCTTCAATCCTTAAACCTTCAACCCTAAACCCTATCCCTAATCCCTCTACCCTTGACACTCTAACCCTAACCTTGACATTAAACACTAATCCGTCAACCCTAAACCCTAATCTGTCAACCCTAAACCCTTAACCCTCAACACTATACCTTAAACCCTAATCCATCAACCCTAAAACCTAATCCATCAACCCTCAACCCTAAACACTATTAATAAACCCTCAACCCTTGACACTATACCTTAAACCCTAATCCCTCAACCCTCAACCCTAATCCCTCATCCCTAAACCCTAAACTCTATCCCTATTCCTAAACCCTCAACGCTCGACACTATACCTTAAACCCTAATCCCTTATCCCTAAACCCTAAACACTATCCCTCAACCCTTAACCCTTTAAAATTAAACCCTGAAACCTATCCATAAACCCTCGACGCTCAACACTATATTTTAAACCCCAATCCCTTAACCCTCAGCCCTAAAGCCTCAACCCTCAATCGTTATACCTTCAACCCTAAACCATATCCCTAATCCCTCTACCCTTAACACTCTACTTTAACCCTAATCCCTTGACCATCAACCCTATCCCTAAACCCTTAACCCTCAACCCTCAACTCTCAACATTAAACCCTAATCTGTCAACCCTAAACCCTAATCCATCAACCCTAAACCCTAATCCATCAACACTATACCTTAAACCATAATCCCTCAACCCTAAACCCTAATCCCTCAACCCTAAACCCTAAACCCTATCGCTAAACCCTATCCCTAAACCCAACAAAACTACTTTGCTTTATGTTAGGTTGTTAAACCCATCATTTTTGAAACTCTTCTCTTAAAGATATTTGAGTTGCAAGAATATGTCAGAAAAATGGCTATGAACTTTTTTAATGTTAGTAATGTTATATGGCATGTTTTGTTTGGCCCATCTGGGGTTCATTATGCCAATAGGTGTACACACTATGAGAAAAGCTTTGCATATGGTACATCCACAGTGAGTAATTAATAGTTGAAATCAGAAGGATGATCATTATGAGAAAAGCTTTGCATTGGGGTACATCTATGTTTCTTGCTGTCCACCCCGCACTTAGGGGAGGTATATTGTTATGAAACAGGCAAATAATCTCCCATTATTTACTGGCTCTATCCACAAGAACTACTAAACTATACCTTAAACCCTAATCTCTCAACCCTAAACTTTCAACCCTAAACCCTATCCCTAATTCCTCTACCCTCAACACTCTACCTTAACCCTAATCCCTCGACCCTTAACCCTAAACGCTATCCCTAAAGCCTCAACCCTAAACCCTAATCCCTCAAGGTCCTAAACTCTAATCCCTTATCCCTAAACTCTAAATCCTATCCCTAAGTGCTCAACCCTTAACCTTAAACCTTAATCACTCAATCCTTATCCACCCCTCTCCTCCCCTATCTGGCTCACTCCTATCTCTACCCTCCTCTACCCTCGACACTATACATACATACATATAGGCATACATACATACATGATTAATAGCCTTAAACATAAAAAAATTTAAGTTGAACATAACGCGCTCGCGTTATATAAAACATGAAAAACAACACAAACTTTTGTGGAGAAAGAAAAATGCAAAGAAAAGAATAACGCGAGCGCATTATAATGCGAGCGCATTATAACGCGCTCACATTATGTCTTGCTTTGAGAATCCCAAGCCTTGGGCTTGGGATTTGCTTTGGATTTCCAACCCAAAGGCTTGGAGTGCCTTTTGAATAGTAACAGACGTGTTTTTCCATATTCTTCAAGATTTTACATAATTTCGTTCGTGCTAACCCTCAGATTTGCACGTGTTTCAAGGTCAAACAAATCAAACACCTGGGTAATGTTAGGCTTTCTCTCAGCTATCTGACGATGTAATTTTTTTCACATTTTAACAATGTTAAGCCTTTCATCTTTAATTTCTTTTGTTTGTGTGTCCGTTTTTGGGCAAAAACCATTGTTTGATTTTTTTTTCATTGTAAATTAACTATTCATTTAAATTTCAAAAAAACTACATATTTAGAAACTAGACTCCATTCTACAAATATTAAAAAAAGAAAAAAATAATTTTCGATTAGTTTTCAAAATTTATAGGGGTAGCACGACCAAAATTTTGTTTTTTAGGATGTGTCCATTTTAAAAATTAGTAAAAATTCAAATATTCATCAAACAATTATCAGAAAAATCGGGCATAAACTACATGCTATTAGCTAATTTCTTACTGAAGCGATTTTAAAAATACAAAAAAAAAGTTGACCTTTTGAGGGAGCCACAAAACATGCTATGTTATTTTTTTGACAGAAACAACACCAATTTCTGTGGCTCCCTCTTTCGAACCCTTTAATCTATTACATTTTAAAAAAATAGTAGTTTAGAAAGTAGACTCGGAGCACTATGAACATTGTTTTGGTTGCATCTCCAAATTTTGAGTGTAACTATGCTCAATTTCTCATCCAAGGCCAGTATTTCCTGATTTTAGAAAAAAAGTGGCCACTTAAGACCCCTTTTTGGCCCCCCATCTTCCTGCACTTACCCTGGAGTGGATATAAATGATATATACACATATATGGATACATGTAAATTTTTATTATGTATACATATATGTATATATATCACTATATATGTTTGCAATATATAGTTGTATCATTGCACTACTTGAATTTATTTGAATGATTTGATGTTTGTTCGTTACTACCCAGATGACTACCCGACATATAATTTCTATGATTGCAGGCATGTGAGAGGTTTGCAGAGCACCTTGCATTATGAACGCTCGATGAAGGTAAAGTCTTATAAGGCTTTACTTACATCACTGGTTGACGAATTGTACTATACATTTGTATTTGTTAACACACCACTATTCATGGAATATTTTTCCCTGATGGCGCTGATGGAATATTTGGCTCTGCTACAATATTATAGTCTTCTTTTGCAATTGTATGTGATTATTTAAAATAGTATGCCTGAATGCAGTTCATATTTTCTTTTGCAAATGCGTGAGATTATTTGGATGATTTGATGTTTGTTCGTTACTACCCGGATGACTACCCGACTTCTGATTTTTATGATTGCAGGCATGTGAGAGGTTTGTAGAGCACCTTGCAAGGCGAGCACTCGATGAAGGTAAAGTCGTATAAGACTTTACTTAAAACACTGGTTGACGAATTGTACTATGCAATTGTGTTTGTTAACACACCACTACTCATGGAATATATTGCTCTGATGGCTCCGATGAAATATTTTGCTCTCATGCCTTATTATATACAGTCTTCTTTTTCAATTATTATATTTTGGTTAGATTAATAAATGGAACAATGCAATATGTAATAATGGAAAAATGCATTTACCTTTTTCTGTTTATTACATCTTATGGAACAATGTGTTTAGATAGATGCACTTTCAGTTCAATTTAATGATTTTGTTTATGACGTATGTTCATTACTGCCTCAATTATCATTTATATGTTTGCAGGCATACAACCATGGTCAATGCTTTCTAAAACACCTTCAATTGGGTTTAATTAATTCAGGTAAAGTCTTATAAGACTTTACTCGGGCAATGACCCACTTGGCTTTATGTTTTTCTTCATAGTGGTTTTATGTTCTTTTCAATCATTTTCCTTTACTAAACTTTAATTTACAATACTTTAATATAGGTTCCTTTCAATAGTTTAAATTTCCTTGTTGCTTCAATGGAACTACATTTACTTGGATGCTTTAATGATTTCAATTAAGGTAGAATTATGTGAACAGAATGCTAAAACAACATGCTACTACAAACCAATTATGTAGACAACTTGTAGTACCATTCAAGTCTTATTTTTTTTCTTCCAAAAACAGTTACAGTCATACAAACATACAAACATAGAAACATGAGATCAACACATAGATATTTTAGAAATAACCATTTAACTCTTGTTTTTTTTCCAAAACAGTTACAAACATATAAACATGACATCGATCTGTTCCTTTTTCACAAAATATTACAAAAGATCAATAGATAGACATGACATCGATCTATTGCTTTATTTCTAAAACAGTTACAAACATACAAACACATAAACATTAAATCAATCTGTTCCTTTTTTCACAAAATACTACATAACGATATGACTAAATTAGATGTACGCATAGAAATTTACTAATGTCAACTATCTCCATTAAAAAAAAAAATCTTCTTTAATTCTCCATAAATCTAGGAAAATGAATAGGCTGTTCAAGTTTTGTAGCAGCACATTCATTTGCAGTCTGAGTTAAACTGAGTGGCTAAGTTATAGTCTATAGTGATGCAGTAATCTGGACAAGCAAAGCCTGATTAGAATCTCCATATACAAGCAACTCATTTGAGCTTCCTGGGCTAGACCCTGCCTGCATATTGCTTAGAGCTACAAAGGCTGGGCTCAAGATGACAAACATGTCCATTAGAATGGGATGTTGCCCAGGTAGAGGAGAATTCAGGGTACTCAATGGTCTCTCATTTGCTGATTTTTTTCCTTTCTTTTTTGTTGTCTTTGTCCCCGGAGCACTCATTGCCTGCTCAGGCCAAATTTTCTTCTCCCGTTTTTCCTCCGCTGCTCTTTGTTTTTTAACACTCTATCCAATTTTTTTCTCTTTCTCTTATTGTTGGGCTTCTTTTTCAGATTTCCTCTCCAACATCTGTTCCTTTTTTCCTCAGCTGCAACTCTTCCTGACGAGCTTTCTCCCTCTCTTGTTCGTTGAGCATTTCAATGTATGCATCGGATGTTAAGATCTAGGACTGCCTACTTAAACGTAGTACCCTAGTCTTATTCTTACCACCCCTTGCCTGTACCCTTCGAACCGGGAGCTTGAGAAATTGACTAACTGGCTGTGTCTAAAACTCACTATCTTGGGTGCAAGACACATAATCTGGTTCCAAATCACCTATGCATTCTTCTTCTTCTGCAATGTCCTCATTTTGTGGATCCCAATTTGATGCAGCTGTGAAGACTATGATGTCAAATGGATCATGATTTGGTGGTGAAGGCATTGAAAGGCCGACATCGACCTGACTAAAATTTGTTTGTATCCCCATGTTTCTAGCAGCTTCAACCATCCATTCTAGTTGACCAACTTGACTTGGCAAACTAAGACCTTCCATATTACAAATTGTATCAACAACATTAGGAACTCTATTAGCAGCATTAGACATTGTATCAGCAGCATTGGAAACAATATCACCAGCATTAGGAACTATAATAGTAGCATTAAAAATAGTTTCAGCAGCATTAAGAACTGTAACAACAACATTAGAAATAGTTTTAGCAGCATTAGGAAGTGGCTGTAAAAGATCAGCAGCATTAGAAACTGTTTGACTTCTTGGCATTTCAGTGCATTATTCTTGTACTTCCATTGGATTCTGTACACTTCCACTTTTATTGTATGTTTTGATGAATTCCTCAACTTGTGCATTTGAATATCTAGCAAATTGTAAGAAGGTTTCAACTGCAATTATCTCGGGATCCTCATCCACTGCGAAGCCCTGATTCTTTGGTGCAGTGGCCATAGAATTTTGACCATCTTCATTTGATACTTGGAAGCCATCACTTGGCCTCATGTCTTCTTGAAGCGCAGACCTATTTAGTGGCCAAATGCTTGTCCTTTTGAACCCACTAATTATATTAGCAGGGGTCAAGGCCTTCTTGAATGCCTTGTTAGCAAGAGTGGCCAACTCTTCTCTCCAAATTTCTATTTACGGGTGGCTTGCCATTCATGCAGACCTTTGCTTTTTGAAATAGTTTTTGAATGGTGAAAAAATACTCACATCTAGTGGCTGCAATCTATGGCTTGTATGTGCTGGGAGGGTGATGAGGTCAATCCCTAAATGATGTACTTCCTCTATGGTCTTGAAGGCAACATGGTTGCCATGACCATAAAAAATTAGAAGAGCTCTATTGGTTGGTGAAATCCCTCCAGGGATAGATGCAACAAAATGTTGCAGCTAATTCAGAAATAGTTCTTTCGTCATCCACGCATGTTCTTGAGCTGCCATGCATGCACCCAACTCGCAGTTGGCTATATAGTTTCTGATATGCCTTTTGGATTTAAATAGATAAAAACCAGGTATACTGCAACTTGATGCACTAACACATGCCAAAATAGTAATCCACTCCCTACTTTTTGAGATGAGGTGGGGCACACAACGGGATCCCAATTTTGCTATTACCCGCATTCCACAGTTCCTGCCTGTTGATGATTACAATATACAGCCTTCTAGCCCTCCTTCTAGCGCCAGAAAACTGTTGATGATTACAATATACAGCCTTCTAGCCCTCCTTCTAGCGCCAGAAAACTGTTGATGACTATTTTGATGCAATCATAACAATAAGTTAAAATTCACATATAATGAACTGAAACTATACTTGAAAGACAAGAAGGAATCATTTGAGATTCAACTAATCCCAAGTCTACAATGGTTCGGTTGGTCAAGTTCAGTTGGTCAATGTGAAGCTGTAATGTTCAAGGGGCCTTACGTAGTTTAGGTTTGTTTGGTGGCTTACTGGACTAAGAATATGCAAAAAAGGTCATAGATTTCAACAAGTATCCTGTTCCTTTGCATACAAGTGTTACCGGGCTGCAAGTTTTAGATGGTTTTCTTGAATTTTTTACAGCTTTCTTCTTTATCTATTTATGAAAAACTGTCTACTTATAGCTCTGTTATGCATGCTTCTTCAAATTTGAGACAATTTCCTTTAGATTTCTACGTTTTCAGCTAAATATTTCAGATGGGTTGGGAAAAGTTAGAAAGATCTAATCTATACCTCATTTAATCTACCGAAGGATCTAATTGTTTCTGTTATGCACTATGTAAATTCTACAGTAATTTGATCAAATCCACAGTAAAAACCCTAAATGTAAGTTCTGAGCATTTTCACAAACATACATTTAAAATTGCAAGCTCTCAAAGAAGATATTTCAAAACACAAAGAAGAGCAGGAGAACACTCAGAAGATAGATGCAGAACTCCAGATTCTATTGTATCCGAAACGAATAGTCATACATGATTTACAATGTAAGAATGACTCTTAGTTTCATTGATCATACTACAGAGAACTTACAAGCTTTACAGATACAGTAAGGCAGCCAGACATTCCACGCGCACCTTACTGCAGACAAACAGGCGACCTCCTTCTTCTACTTCTAAACTATGCTAACTTGCTGTATGTTCCTAAAAGAAAATATCTGTTGTAACCCTTGTTGCTTTCCTAAAATCCCTGTTGTAAAGTATTACAGTGTAGGGAGGCACAATATAAAGACATTCTGATGGTCCTCACTACAGCAAAAACCTAACTGAACCCCTGGTTCAAACCCTTGGTTACAGCAATAAATACAGGTGAACCAGTTCTCAAAAAATATCTCTGAGCAGTGTCAAATCTGGGCGAAATATTGCCCCTTCTGAGAAGTTCCGGCAGCTGGGTAATAACTTCTATTTGTCTGTTGTGATAATACTCTCAGCTGCAACCTTCTTCTTTACTTGAATGGCCTTGACTTTTCGCACTTCATCCTTATCTTCTTGCTCCTGAGATCAGATTTCCTTCCTCCATGAGGTCACTGTGTTGACTTTCCAGCTGCTTCCTCAACCGCAAGCCTGCAAGACAAGACAAGCAATAAGTATTTCATTTATCACATAAACAACATGAAATTAAAATAAGCGTTTAAACCCAGGTGACAGCGCAAGATTGTGGAAATCAGATCCAGAACACCCTCAAAATGCGTCCAAAATGCACTCAGACTGCTCAAAATTCATCGGGTCAACCATCGCTGATCGGGAAAATGCCAGAGGCGCCAAAAAAAACACTTTAAAATTCCACCGCCTCATTTCCTGCCCATCCGCATGACCATCACCATCGGCGTGTCAAAAAACATGTTAGTCGATATTCACTTCATCATCATGATATTCTGGAAATATGATGCTCTCCCTTCTGAAGGTCCAGATGACGTCATCATGATATTCCGCTTCTGCATATTGGAGAAAAGAACAACATCATCATCATCATCATGTTGAAGAAGAATAGGAGGATGTGAAATATGATCCTGCTGCTGAGGAAAGGAAAAATGATGGTGACGTCATCGTCATATTCGGGCTTCATTAAAATGCAAAAAATGATGCCATCATCATTTTTGGTTAAGATCAGGGGATAATTGTGATATCGGGTCACCTAAGGAGCATGATCAGGATGATGAATGTAATATGACCCTTTTTGCGGCCAAGGTAAACCTCTCGAAAGATCAGGATGATGATGATCATCAGGATATTTGCTTTTGTCGAACTTAGAATAAGACGTCATCATGATATTTCGGGAACCGGATCGTGCTTTGGAAAATATCCTGCCGAAGGGAAAATGTGATGATGATGATCATCATCATCAGGATATTAGCTTCTTCGTTTATCAAATCGGGATGACGTCATCATGATATCCGGAGCCTTCGTTAAACTTAGAACATGACGTCATCATGATATTTCGCTAACCGGATCATGTTTGGAAAATATCCTGCCGAAGGGAAAATGTGATGATGATGATCATCAGGATATTTGTAAAAGGTCTTACTTCATCGGCAGGAGGACTTCACGAAATGTTGGGTGAACAATCAAGATCATGATGATCTTGACAACAGGACAGGATAAAAATATGATGATGATGATCCTCATCGATTTATCATGATGACGTAATCATCATATTTCGTTTTCGGAGCACAAGGATGAGTTGAGGTCATCATGATATTCGGGCTAGGGTGATATTGTAAAATATGATCATGCTGTTGAGAAATGCAATATCGCCTTCTTCTGAATAGATAGGGTGATCATCATGATATTGCAAAAAAGGCGATCAGGAGGATATGAACATGATGATCCTCTTTATCGAATTATGATGATGATGTCTCCATTACTTAGCGAATTTCAGCGAATGACCCGTGAAAGATCAGGATGATGATCATGATTATGCAAAAAGGAGATCAGGAGGATATGAAGTCGTCATCATCATCCTAGCGAGGTTCGGCAAATATCATGATGACGAGCTTCCGATAGGATTTGAACGTGCGCATGCAAATATGCCGAAGGTGGATTTTCTAAGTCAGGGTGATCTTATATTATCAGCATGATATTATAATATTAGGCGATGCAAAAATATCATGATGATGCTCGCGATACAAAGACCGCTCGACGGGGAACTTACCTTGACTTACAGTTGATGTCATCATGATATTTGAACCTCAGGATATTATTGGGGGGGTTCAAATATCATGATGATGATGTTCTTTATGTAACCAAAACCGAGTTTATAACATATGACCCTCCTAAAAAATATCATGATGCTGCATAATGCGCATAAGGCCATTTGACGGGTAAAGGGCACTCCCACCTAAGATTGACGTCCGGATATTGCGACTGCATGATTTTTATCGGGTGATAGACCAAGATCATGATGACCTTGACAACATGACTTAGGATATAAAAATATGATGATCCTCCTGCGAATATTAGGTTTGACCAAAACTTTGACCGTGCATAACTTTCACATATGGACGAATTTTCAAGTGAAGTAAAAGGCAAACCTGCATGGAATTTCAAGCTCTTTTTAAATATGAGGTCACAGAAACAAAATATGAACTTTGACAAACTGACCTCATGATGATGACCAACCTCATGCAATATCATGATGATGATGCACCTGACCTTCATTTTTACCAAACCGCCAGAAAGCAGAAAAACACAAGCAGAAGCAAAAAGTAAAACATCAGCAGGGGTCCCCATTTTGCTAAGGAGCATAATGGGGCGTGTTGTGAACATCACAACACTGCCAGCTTGTACCCCATTTTCGTCGCAGTTCCATATTCTGCTAGACCCATACTTATGTGTCTTGTAAAGATTTTCTAGATTGTCGTAGAATGAATTTACTATGCTTGGCCTTAGCATAATAGCTCTATTGGTGTCCACACCCTGTGCAGTGTGAATAGTTAGATTTGGATGCCTTTTCCTAAATCCCTCCCACCATGACCTCCTTGGCATCCCATCTGTGAAAGGATTTGGCCTAGACTGAATGACCTCTGCCACAATAGATTTCAACTGTGAAACTTCAAGCCCATGGCCTATGTCAGCCATGTCCTTGCACCATTGAACTATTTCTACCTCCTCCTCATCAGTCAGGATGGTTGGTGGCCCCCTACGTTTGGTGCTCGTGAGACTTAGTAACCAAGCCCTCAAACTGCTAGCAGACACTCTCCACTTCTTTGCAGCTGCTTTGATTAACATATTTTTATCTTCGACATCAGCCATAGCACTTTGGATGTCATTGTGTCCATATACTTCTGTTTAACCTTGAAGATCCTATTTCCACAACAGTAGTTTGAAGGCAATTTGTATTAGTTTCCAAATCCTCTATATGTGCGGAGAGAAATATACATTCCACTGCAACATGATCTGGTTCTGTAGTATGTGTATCTTTGCCCCTCGACACCACATTAGGAAACTTGCACCCCCCAGGTTTTTTGATAGTCCTCCTTCCAGAAGTTTTCCTCCCCTTTTTACCTTGAGCCATAAGTATCTATACACCTGCAAGAAATGCAAACATCATCAATACCAGAAGTGATTTGTAGAAAAAATGGCATCCTTAGTGCAATGACTGAAAACAGATTGAGGCATCATTATTGCAGTGGCATGGACGACAACCATCACGTGTTCCATTTTGTAGTGTTTCATTGTGTTGTTCCATTTTAGACTGTGTTATCACTTCAATTTGGTTTCATCATTATGTACAGATATGTATAGATATACACGTGTATACAGATATGTAGATATGTATAGAAATGTGTATAGATATACAGATATGTATATAGATATGTAAACAGATATGTAGATATGTATACATTTGTCTATCTATGTATATATATATATATATATATATATATATATATATATATATATATATATATATATATATATAAATATGAGAGATTAACAGACATGATTTAATCTATTGAATGATTTAACAGACAACATGCACGGTAATGTGTTTGCTTAGGCGCAGACGTGAAACAACATTAAATCCATTCAATGTTCGTTGGGGTCCGAATACATATTCCACTTTCCATCGAAAAGTTAATCATTTTACCGACTGTTTTCCTTGTTCTCAACGGTGTGATGGAAAGTGTTTCTAGAAATGTAAATAGATATGTATACATATATGTAGATATGTATACATATGTATAATCAGTACCAGAAGTGATTTGTAGAAAAAATGGCATCCTTAGTGCAATGACTGAAAATAGATTGAGGCATCATTATTGCAGTGGCATTGATGGTAGACATGTGAGAGGTTTGGCAGCAGACAGGGTTTGCAGCGCTCCTTCAGGAAATTTATGCTTAAAACAATCTCTACGCTACATAATGTTCATCTTATAATGGATTGATATTTGAAAAAGAAATGCATTGAATTTGGTTGGTGAGTTTAAATTTGAATAAGTGCGTAGAAGCTATTGTATTCGATGTTATGATACACAGAATTGAACTCAGTTGTTGATATTTGAATTTGATTAAATGCATATAAGCTATTGTATTCGATTGATGTGATTTACAAATCTCACTTTTTTTATTTAAACTGGTTTAATTTTATTTTTTATTAAATAATCTCACTTTTTTTATGTAAACTGGTTTAATTTTTTTTTTATTAAATAATTGTTTGGATGGGGAGCTTGATACCATTATGTGTTTGTGCAGGTGCAAGTGGATGTGATAGCAAGTATGGGAAAATGTGACAACAAGTGGGGGGATGTTATAGCAAGTATGGGAGAATGTGTGATTAACAACCCTTTGGGATTGGGGTGTTGTGTGTTTATGGTAGCTTAGGTACCAATAGTTGTGCACAAAAGTATGTGAATGTGACCAGTTTGACTTTATTTAATGTCCAAATGGGTGGTTTTTTATAAACATGACCTATAGTAATAAAAACAATAAAGTGTATATTTAAATTGGAAGTTCTCATATTTGCATCAAGTTGGCTTGAATATGTAGGTGGAAGAGCATGTGTATTAGTTTTTTGCAATGGTAAACTACACATGGAGTTGTGAACATGTATTGGTGCATATGTGGTAATTTACTAGGTATTCTTTTTACATGTAATGGTTCTTTTCAAAAATTTATTGGGGGGTAGGGTGCACAAAAACATAGCGGTTATTGGGGCGTGGGCGGCTACTGGCCCCTCTCCCTTACCGTACAATATGACAAGAGAAGACTGCACAACAATTTAGAATTTAACTTGTAGTTTAAAAAACGTTAAAGGGAAGGCCCCACATGGAAACAAATTCGGAAAATAGAATGTTTGAGAAAGTTTGTTCACAGTAACTAACGACATCAGTAAAGTTTGTGCATAGTAACTCATGTCAATAAAATTTGTAAATGAATAAAGTTTGTTCAGAGATGAATAAAGTAACATGAAACAAATTACATTTGAGCAATTCCGCCATTATCACCTTCCTTGAATAATGTAATTGACTTTTAGAATGCGGTTGCACATCTACTGACCTTTTCACATGTCATTTACACATAAATTTGATATCTGTATCATGAAGAACCTATTGATGAGTGGAGTACTTGTATGACAAGTGTATTGCTATACTTGACAATGATTGCCCCCACACTTCACCGAAATAATTGACAAAATGTAGGGGCAACAAGCATACGCTCATAGGGAAGGCTCCAGAAACCCATGCGTAGAGCAATTCATAGACATAGGTAATTATTGCATACTAATAATTTATATTCTTGCATTGAATAATTGTGGATGATAAACCAAAAAGTGTCTTGTACCCACAATGAAATATATTATTGCATTGAATAATTGTGGATGTAGACAAAAAGTTCCCTGTACCCTCTTTTGATTGTATTTATTTGCATTAAATGTATTCAAATGAAAAAAAATATATATATATATCTATGTGAATCTATATGAGACCAAAGCCATGAATATAAAAAAAATTAAAAATTCTATCATTTTGGCAATAGAGGAAAGAATTATAAGTCCAATTACTTGCATCACTCTAATAAGACTATTACACACTGTGCTCCAATAAAATATTAAATAAAAAACTTTAATATATTGAAAAATATTGTGAAAAATAATATACATTAAAAACTTAGTGAAATAATTTTAATTCTGCTTTTTCATGGTCCATTAAATAAAAAAAATAAAAGTGAGATGGATGCATTAATATTCCTGCCTACCCCCACGAATTAATAATGTAAGGTTTAAATCCAGGAGTGCACAAATAACTCGAGTCAAATCTGTGAGTACAAAATTAAATATAAAAAATCAACATTGTTCTTAATTTCCACTCATTTACGGTCAACATTTCAAAACTCCTTAAAGTCGTGCAATTTTTCAAATGTGAAAGGTGTAGATTCAATCCAAAGAGCTTGGATTTATTCCATAGATTTCGGAGTGCACGTACACTGTCCCGATTTATAAGCCACGATAGAAATTTACACGTTTGGAAATTTGCACAACTTTACTGAACGGCCACGGTGGGAATCTCTCCACACAAACACCACGGATTCAGATTCCTTAAATAGTGACGGAGCACCAATTGGGGAAAAACCAAGAAGAATAACATGGAGAGAGG
The DNA here is from genome assembly GCA_027924645.1 of Cunninghamia lanceolata. Lineage (NCBI taxonomy): Eukaryota > Viridiplantae > Streptophyta > Pinopsida > Cupressales > Cupressaceae > Cunninghamia > Cunninghamia lanceolata. Next base: position 12,703,317 of record BSBN01000503.1, on the reverse strand, counting down.
CAAAGTTTATGTGGGGTGTGTTGTGTTTCTGGTGTTGATGCACATCACAATATCTGTTTCAGCAGAAGAAGAGGTGTACTGGAAAAATGAACAAATCAAGGATAGAATAAAGGAGCTACCTGGGCAGCCTTCAAATGTGAACTTTGATCAATATTCAGGATATGTAACTGTGGACAAGAAGGCTGGCAGAGCTCTCTTCTACTGGCTTATTGAAGCGACTGATGATGCCCAATCTAAGCCCCTCGTCTTGTGGTTGAATGGAGGTATGTATTAATGATTCAATACTCTTTTTCCTTTTTCTTTTTATTCTGAAGTTCTAAATTATTTGGGTTTGTTTGGAAAAACTTATTAACATCCAGGATCATTCTAAAATGTTTTTGTCTCAAAATGAATGTTACCGATCATTCTAGTGATATATCATTATTTTGGTGCAGGCCCTGGATGTTCCTCTGTGGCATATGGAGAAGCTGAAGAGCTTGGGCCTTTTCATGTCAATTCTGACGGGAAAACAATCTTTCTCAATCCATATTCATGGAATAAATGTAAGAGATCTGTGAAACTGGTCAGATTTAAAGTTGGGTTTTGTACTGCACTCTCTTTTTTAAATTAAAAAAGAATCTGGAATGCATGCTTCAACAAGAGTAGATTTTATTTATCTGACATTTGGGCTATCATGTCAGTGGCCAATATCCTGTTCTTGGATTCCCCTGCTGGAGTTGGCTTTTCTTACACCAACACTACTTCAGACATTAAGAAATCTGGAGACAGACGAACGGGTACTATGTTTTGTACTGCCTTTTTTAATTTTGATTTTGTGCCTCTTTTTATTTTTATTTTCTTTTCCAGAAATACGAATACACCCATATAAATAAATTGGCTCCTGGAATTGCAGCTGAAGATTCATTCATTTTCCTGACAAACTGGTTGGAAAAGTTTCCTCAGTATAAGAATAGAGACTTCTACATCTCCGGAGAGAGTTATGGAGGTATCAGCACGCACTGAACTTGCATATTGACTTTAGCAGTCTCTGACTTGTGAACTTGGTTGTATCTTAAAACTTTTTATCATTGTTAATGTGCACAGAATCAGATACACTTGTATGGTGGCATAAATCTCTTTGAAACGTAGGGTTGTATGAATATGCTTATATGAATATTTATAGAGAGAGCACTCAACATTAGTGAGCACAGATGTACAAAGGCACCAACTTTGTGCAGATTTGCATCATATGAAAATAAATAGACATGAACAAGATTGTTTTTTAGCCCCCTTTTAACCATACATGTAAAGTTTCAGTCCTGATATCTTTTTTCTCATTTGTGCTACATTCCAAATTTCTAAGACATTTAAGGGTATGTTCTGATTCTGATATGGTTGAGCTTGATTTCCACTCACAAATTTTGCAGCCTTTGATTCTACTATTCTGAGATTTAGTGAAAAGATATATGCACTTAAGAATGTGAAGTCTCTCTTGACTTGAATGTGGAATTTAGACGAGTTATCTTTTTTTGGAAGCCGTATCATGGATATTTTTATAAGCAGAGATATAAACAGAACCTGACATATTCTTTTTAATGCTATTTTCTTCAGGGCATTATGTTCCTCAACTAGCTCAAGTTATCTACAGACGCAACAAGGTCCTGGCAAATCCAGTTATTAACCTGAAGGGGTACATGGTAAGGTCCTAAGTTGAGTCATCAACCATATATGTGCATTTGCATCAAAATAAAATGAGCTCTTTGGAATAGACAACTGACATCTATAATTATATAACAGCAAAAGGGTCGTGGGACATTAGAATTACATTTTTTCTTTAAACAGAAAATGCATGACTATTGCAGGTTGGGAACGCACTCACGGACGATTTCCATGACCGTGTAGGGATTTTTGAGTATATGTGGTCTCATGGGATGATATCTGACAACACCTACCGAAAGCTTAACTTGTTCTGTGACTTTTCGTCTCTTGTGCATCCGTCACATCTTTGTGATAAGGCATTAGATTATGCTGATGCAGAAATGGGACAAATAGACCCGTACAGCATCTACACCCCTCCTTGCTTAAACGTTACTGGAAGTTCTGGAAAGCAACATATAAAGAGGAATGTAAGTTTCATGGTTACATTGGGAATTCATGTATGCTAACAGATTAGGTTAAGTGTAGTCTAAAATGCAATGTTGCCCTTATTTCCGTTTGGCATCATCTAGTCCACTTCTCAAATTGAGCACATTTATAAATAGCTCTGGATTGCAATTTTATGATAATTGAACTAGTAATTTCTGGAAATAGAAAAACCAGGAGAAAGACTAGCTTAAAGCCTTAAACCATTTCTTTAACAGCCATTTTGTTGGCAGCCACGGAGGCACCTGTCTGGGGAGTATGATCCTTGCACTGAAAAATATTCTGAAATTTACTTCAATCTGCCTGAGGTGCAGAAGGCTCTTCATGCCAATGTTACAGGAATTCCTTATAGGTGGACAACTTGTAGGTTTGTATCAATCAAATGATTGCTCTGGCAGAACCTTTCATTTCTTGAGATCTGTCAGTGAAATATGGTTTATGACCATTTCCATAATACCTGGTTTTCTGCTTTTCCATTATTTGTGGAATAGTGTTTATTTACTAATCTGGTCTTTTTTGGCTGCAATATACAGTGATGCAGTTGCTGAACACTGGAGAGACTCTCCTAGGACTGTGCTACCAATTTACCGGGAACTTATAAAAGCTGATCTACGCATTTGGATGTTCAGGTGACCATACAAATTATTCCTTTCCATCTAGAAAAATAAAAGTACTCATCTTATCCCCACTTTTGTGTGTCTTTGTAATTGCAATGGGCTAAAGCTGTTTTGGGGGTTTTCAATGTTCAGTGGAGATACAGATGCAGTAATTCCGGTAACATCAACCAGATATTCTGTAAATGCACTTAAGCTTCGTACTGTTACTCACTGGCATCCTTGGTATGACAATGGACAGGTGGGTCTCATCTTTCTCTTAATTTTATTTCCACAAAATTTCCATGGGTGGGTTAACAGGTTGTAGACAAATAAATTACCCATGGCACTTGACACTGACAATCATAAATGGTAAACTACTAAACTGTATTTCTTACTGTGCACTTATGACAAGGAACATTTACTTCTTGAGTTTCAAATTTTCATTGGAAATTCTAATAGCATCTATATAAATGACGGTAATTGTTTTTAATTTTCCAGGTAGGAGGATGGACTCAAGAGTATGAAGGGTTAACATTTGTAACAATCAGAGGGGCAGGTCATGAGGTACCTCTGCATAAACCTAGAAAAGCCTTTATACTCTTCAAATCCTTCTTAGAGGGTAAGTCAATGCCAGCCTCTACAGAGCCTGTAGCTACTTTGTAACCCTCATCGAAGCAAGATGCGACAGTAATGGGCAGGTCATGAGGTACACTGCATAAACTTGGAAAAGCCTTTATACTCTTCAAATCCTTCTTAGAGGTTAAGTCAATGTCTGCCTCCCCAGAGCTGTGGCTACTTTGTAACCCTCATCGAAGCAAGATGCGACAGTAGCATCACTTGGAATAATGAATAAATAGAAAATTTGATTGGTCTCTTCACTTATCTGAAGGTTACTGTAGCTAAGAGACATGTAGAACACATTTTATTACTAGGTTTGCATTATGCAAATTCAGACTCTCTGCGAGCAAGAAATCCTTGAAAGGATTTGCGTATTGATATGTTTCTTTCTTGGAAATATCATGAATTTTTATTTAAGACATTTGAATATTTAAATATATAAAATCTTGTACCAATACACAGATCTTAAACTAGAAGGAATAATCCATTTTAGCGAACTGCAGATTCAGTACACTTTCAGTAATTTTTATGATGATGTGCCCTTAGTTGTTAATTGTTTTCTGCTTTTCCTGACTATACATCACTACGCTTCTATCGAATTTTAAGTTTTATGCTTATGTGTTCTTTGTTCTCATTTTTTAGAGTGGATCGCCTGGTACTTTTTGGTTAAAAATTTGTCTGACTTGCTAGTTTTGACCCCTCAAGCAAAGCATGCAGCAAGTTTACTTTAAGAGTGGCTGAATACTTCTCTTGGATGTCACTCTATGCAATGCACTTCATAATATAGTGCTATTCAGTCTCAACTTCCCCTGAGGTGCAGATGTTTCCTTTTTCCCCATTGTTTCTCAGGCCTTCCCATTTACCATTTTCACAGAATCCGGCTGTAAGATGTCAGTTATCCATTTAATTTTGGGTTGGCCTATGTAGCAGTCTGTTTTCTTCCAAGTTACTTTGTTCGCATGGCTAACTTGAATTTTCCTCACTTAACTTTTTTATTTCTAAATTTTTATTTGAACATTCTTGAATACTGATGCCCCACCTATTCATCTATTTCTTGTTTTGTTTCATCCAAATATTATTTCTTTTGTTCAACTCTTTCCTACTACCATAAGAGGCCATCAATTATCTTCTATGCCTACATTCTCTTCAGGTACCATAGGAGCTTAATCACAGCTGCTGCCTCTATTGGATATGTGCCTATTTATCTTAATAGGATCTTTTAGAGGACCGAAACTTTGACCATGAAAATGGAAGTGTTGATGATAAGAAGCTTCTCGCTTCTTTCAATTTGTAAACTCTACACCCACAACACTATGGGTATCACTTAAACAGAGCTGCAATATAATTTAGCAAACCCTTAATTCTGCATCCTCGCACCTGTTTTTCAATGATTACAGTGCTTTCCACCCCTTGCATTCTCCTCAACCTACATGACTCCAGCTGACCTATTCCTTGAAAATCAAGGCCTAGATATTTGTTTTCAGCCACTAATTTTAAGGGTTTTTATTTGAAGAGGCAGGTTACGTGCCTCATCTTTCTTTTCTTTTTTTGGCCGAGGAGAGAAAATTGTGATCTTTGTTTTTGTTTATTTTATATCCCTGCCCACCTCATCACAAAAAAGCTCTAGGACCCGTTGCTCCTAATTTTTTATTGTTTTTGCAATTAAAGATGAGATCAGTATTTTAACCACACTGCCAGCTGAGTGGCGTTACCATCTAATCTGACTGTCCACTCTTATATCCTCTCAATATAGAGCAAATAAAGTGGGAAGCAAGCAGCAGCCCTGCTTGCCCCAGATGCCACTGTTAGAAATGCGACAACCCTGCATGTGTTTTGATTTTGGCTCAGGACCCACCTATAAAAACGGTGGACTGCTGTTCTATATTTGTTCTTCCATTCTGCTTCAGAGTTTTACTTCTTCGAGAAATATCAAAGGCTGTTTTAAGTTTGATAAAATAAGAACAAGCTTCTTCTCTGACGTTGTTGTAGAGAAAAAGAAGTTCAATAAACCTGTATGATAGAAGTAATATATACACAATTTGAAACAAAAAAAAATAGCATAATAGAAAGTAAAGACAATATATAGAATTTTCACCTACGAAAACCCTTTTGGATATTAGAGAGAAGCAGAGGTGAAGATCTTAGGCATTTTTCCAAAAGAGAGCTCGCTGGCCATTTTTGACAATCCAAAAGAGACCATCCTTGATCAGCGAAGCCCCAACCTTAATTGTATTCTTAACAAACAAGCCTCTTCCAATCAAATCCATTATCGGGAGCTCGAAATCAACAACCCCACCCAAGTATTTGATATTGAGAGTTTCAGCCCATGGTTGATTTGAATGGCTTATACCATCTCTAATAAAGTTTAGCTACCAAGGCTTGGCTATTGAGCACATTCCATCTAAGACCTAGGCCACCATTCTGCTAAGGCCTGCACACTTGATCTCAACTAATAAGATTCCATTTTTGAGAATACAGGTTCCTTGCCCATAAACATTTCCTAGAGAGGGCATTAAAATAATTAAGGATGCTTTTGGGTGATGACAAAACAAGGAACTTGTAAATGGGTAGAGCTTGCAAAACATATTTTAGCAAAGTCAGTCCACCAACAAAGGACAACCACTAGAAGGTCTAGTGAAAAACCTTCATTCTAAGTCTGTCAATGATCTTCTTCCACTAATCCCTCTTGGGATTAACAATAGATAAGGGGATGCTCGATAATCAAAAGGAAGCTACCCTATTTTGAAATGGAGAATAAGAGAAATTCACCGCTAGATGCTCAAGGGAGTATTAAAGAAGAAATTATTGGACTTATCTTCATTAAATGTTGACCAGAGGTAGCAAAATAAATATCCAGATCTTTCCTAAGATTAATAGCTTCTTTAATATTAGTGACATGCTACAAAGCGATATCATCAACAAGTTAGAGATGAGTTTGAGGCTCCAAGATTTGAGCAATGATCCAACCATGAAAGCAACCATTAATGCTCTGGTTCTTAAGCAATATGACCAAACCATTACCCATGAGGATGAAGAGGTAAGGGAAAAAGGGATCACCTTGTCGTAGCCCCTTGGATGCCGAGAAGAGGGGGGATAGGATATTATTAATTAAGACTAAAAAGGAAAGAGATCCCACACAACTCGTCACTGATTCAATCTATTCCAAGTAGAAACCAAAGGCCAAAAGAGTTCCTAAGAAAAGACCATTTGACCCTATCATAAGCCTTGGACATATCTAACTTGCTAAACATAGCTTTATCTTTGGAGCGGGACACAAAGTGAATGGAATCAACAAATATAACAATGACGTCAAGGATTTGACGCCCCTTCACAAACCCACCCTACTCAAGAGAAATGAGAGAAGCTATAATTCACTTCAGATGATCCACAATAAGTTTGGTGATGATCTTGCAAGTGACATTGCAAAGACTAATAGGATGAAACAAATAAAAAGAACCAACACCCTCCATTTTAGGAATCGATCTAGGAAGGTGGTATTAAGTGCTTTGAGCATCTACTTATTGGCCTGAGAGTCTCGAACCACTACCAAAAGATCAAGCTTCAATATGTTCCAAAATTCTTGAAATAATTCAATGGGAAAATTATCTAGTCTAGGAGTTTTCCCTTTCTTCATCTAAAACATCACATGCTCAAGCTCCTCAAGAGAAATGGGACTTGTTGGATCTCAAACATGTATTCCCACAAATCCGAAGAGCTTGCACTAATACCTAAAGCAAAGGGTATTGTCAACAAAGGTAATGGGCAAGACTTATGATTAGACAGTGGCATAGATGGACCAAAGCATGAAAGTGAGTAATCTATCCTTCACTTTGGGCTCAACTAGACCTAGGAAGGTGTTCTTAAAGGTATCCTTAATAGGACAAGTAAAGTATGATGATGGTACAATTACAAAAACATTCAACAACTATACCTAGTATGTGATGGGCCTCAAAACATTTCATTGAGCCTATTGCACATTAGTTGCTTGTAAGACCTCTTGTTTAGATAATAATGATATTTTTATACATGTGCCTAAAGATAACAATAGCATGTATGCTCTTATGAATAATCTTCCCTTAAGCCAAACATACACATGTAAAAGAATAATGACTTGCTCACAAGTTCCTCCAATAGTCTGTCAGTCTTAGCTTGCACAAAATATGACAACAAATACATCAATGGAACATGTGAGCAAAATGAATTCTAATCCTAAACTTGAACTTAATGAGGGCAAATGATATTACAGTGAGGATGTGTTTGATCATTCACCATTCAGGACCGGTGCCTACTCCCATGGGTAATAGAGTTACAACTTGCAAGGAAGAAAATAACATACCTGCATATCACACCTAGAAAAATACTTGCATGCACAAATCACTAATAAATCTTTATGCAACCAAGCATTCTTAATAATCCATCTCAAAACTACAATGACCCATATGAAATGAAAGGAAGACCATTATAAAGGCTTGCAATGCTTCAAAATGTTGTCACACATTCATCTAACTTGCATTATATTCATACCAACAAATGTGGCAAGAGAAAACCCATAACTAGGATCAAAGATTTCCCTAAATCCTTACAATTTGCCATGGAGACATTTAGTTACATACATAACTTTTATTAAACCCTTCCCATGATTTACAACATATGATTTTATCACTTGCAAACTAGACTCGCAAAGATTGAAATCCTAGAACAACTTGAGACACTTGCAATCAAGAAGACAGTAGAAATGACCAACCCTTGTTAAGTAATGCTACTTTTCCCTAGAGTTATTTCATTATTTTGTAGTGGATTTAAATATAATTATTACTAGAGTTAAAAAAATTAAAGTATGCAAGACTATTAAAGTTAATATAAATTGCAAGATGTGATAATTTAATAGGAACTCTAAAGTAAATAATTAACATATCCAATTGAATAGCACAATCCATAATCAGATTAACATCAAAAACCATATATATAATTTTTTCAATATCTTTTATTAACAATAAGTTCAATACTTATCTGAATTCAAGCTCTTAGAAAGGCCACTCTCACTCTAGGAAGATTTCATTGGCCCTCAGCTATGGCGCATTCAAGAAAACCTATATAAAAACACAGGATGTGCCTACTCGCACCATGCTTATGCACCAAAGCCCTAACCAGGACAATCCTAAGTGTAATTTATACCCTGAGTTGGACACACTCGAAGTGCCCCCTTCTCTAATGCCCATAGCCCACCAAACCACCTTCTTCCTTGAGTGATCTCCATGATCTTTCCAAGTCTCACACAGATGCTTTATATAAGCCTTAAGGGGTGGTTTTCAAACCATCACACCCTTTCACAAAAGTTGTCTTTAATAATTATTTAATAAACACAATTACTCCTCCCCTTTAAAAAGTTTTCTTAATAAATATTCTCTATCTCCCTTTTAATTATAAAGGATTAAATAAACTTCATCCTCTTATAACTTTAAAGGGTTATTCATAAAATAGATTTCTTTTCCATTTGGGGAAAAAGTCCCATAACATGTTACATCTTTCATTCTTGTACTTATAACATTCAATTACATTGCAACTGGTTACCTCATCAAGGTTTTCATGGGTCTCATGCTAGTTAGAGCAGTAAATGCAGTAGCACATCCAACAATAACAGAATCCTCCTTGGGTTTTATGTTGATCAACCTAGGTTAGCAAAAACATTCTTCTTGTGTTGAGAGAAGTAGCCCCATACCTATTTATAGACATGGAAATGCTAGGATTTCATTTATGGTGTTAAAGTGCCCATACTTGTTTTCATCATCTTCACGTGGATTTGCATTGCAACCATGCATTTGAGGGGAACAAAAGTGTTTTTGAGGTATTTGAGGGGATGTATAACTCTATCGTATTCAAATCTAAGCATTAATGACATCCTTGGAAATGTAGGGGAGGTAGGAAGGGTTTCTTGTTTGAACAACAGGGGTCCAAGAAATCGCATGCCAAAGGGAGTGGATAGGGAAAAAGCATTCCATAGGTTTGATGTTGGGGATTCAAGGATTTAAATGTTGGGAGGAATGCAATATCACTAGAGGGGATCAAGGAATTGGGAGTTGGGATGCAATGATACCAGGGGCATGGGCAAAGAAAAGTCCATGGGCTTGGGGAAATGGAAGGAACAACAAGATTCCAGGATTTGGGATGCCACATGATTAAGTTTGCAAAGATATGCCGACATTAAAAGTTTTGGAGGTTTGAAAGAGGAAGGTGTGACGGGAAGCGGGGAACAAGGATATGGGATATTAGATGTCATGGGAGGAAGGAATGAAAAGATCTGGGGGTCAGGATACAAGAATTTGAGGTAGAAGAAAGTCTAAAAACCTGCAATGATTTTATATTAAGGGATGCTGGGAATCACAGTTTTGGCATACTCAATACTAGCAAGGATCAAGGATCAGGGATTCTGCATACTCGATACTAGTGTAATGAGGGAAGAGGAAAAACCTGAAATCCCATTGGAGTAGCAGGGTTCGTGGTTTCGAGACCTAGATACCCTTTAGGTATTACAATAAGGAAAAGTCGAGGAGTTCACCATATAGTAAGGATCAAGACTTGGGAATAATGATACCATACGGATTGGGGATCAATGCGATCAAATCCTTAGGGACTGTAGTTTGAGGGAAACGAAGACCCCAAATGCTACGAAAAAAAGGGATCAAGAAGTGGGGGTGCAAGGAACTGAGGAAAGGGATGCCAGTAAAGGAAAGTCCAAAATCTTGAATAAGGCAAGGGAGTTGGAACATGGAGAATTAGGGGTCAAAGGAAAGGTGCAAACAAATAAGGAAAACCTAAAAAACTCACATGAGATTAAGAAGAAGCATAGAGGCATGGGAAACTAAGGAAGTAGGGAATGAAAAAAAGGATGTCAGCAAGAAAAAACTTGAAATCTTGTCCAAAGCTAGAAATTGACCCAAACACCCTTATACATGGAATTTTTATAAAATTTTAAAACTTAGGCACATGACAAAGACATGGGGGGAGACAAAGTGCAACATTTAGGCACAAATTGACTAAGGGGGCCCATTGAAGGAATTCTCTAATAGAATGTTAATGATGGGCAAAATAAGGCCAAGGAAACGTAGAGAGGGAACCATACTCAGACTTTTTTTGCATTTTAGGGCATATAAGAAATAGTGCTAACATGACTCATAAGAAAGTTTTTCATATTTATAAAAACAAGAGGAGGGATGCAATCCAGAATGAACTTCTCATCCTCTATGGCCAGAGGGATTCTTTCTTGGAATATAGAAGAAAAATATTGAACCACTTCCCCACTTACATCATGAAAGGAGGATAGATGGTTTCCTTGGGCTGAGATGGAATTAGAAATAATGTTCCTACTTCTTGTTTCTTTGATTGAATTATGAAAAAAGTTATTCCTATCTCCCTCACACAACTAATCAATTCTTGATTTTTGTTTCCAGAAGATCTCCTCCCTTAATAGCCATTCATTCAACTCTTTAGAAAGGAAAGATTCCATGAGAAAATGATCTCTTGTCATGCCCTCTTCCTTGATTTAAAAGGTGATGGTATTTGACTCCTCTTGCACTTGTTTCTTTTTCTCAAAAATGTTTCCAAAATACAATCTGTTAGTGGAAATATTGTCAATAGTATTAAACTACTAATAATCCAATAATCTCAATGAAATATGATGCAAATCAAATAAGCAAAGCAATATTACCTTGAAGACCGATTTACCTCGAACCTTCCATTGTTCACCTAGTATTGATCCTGTTGATGAATAGAGCTCTCAGAAGCGTGCTTCCTCACTGTTTAAAGATGACAATACTTGAATGGCTGCATGTTGGATAAAATGCAATGAAGATTACCTACAATGCATCTATTGTGAGGATGAGGGATGGATGATTGAAGCCATGGTTGTATGGATATGAAGATAATGGCTATAAAATGCAATAAGCACTATGGATGTTTTTGCCAAAGGCACGCTGGAATTTTTGCAGAGTAACTTTGCTATAGCTTGTGTGTTGTAGAATGAGGGAATGAGCTTCCTTTTATAGGCCAAGGAAGGGGCAAATCCATGTGTCAAGATCTCAACGGTGGAGACTTGGTCTTGTGAGGTGTACGGTGAGGATTGAATTGGTTGATATGAGGGAGAGAAAGAGAGAAGATGTTCCTCTCACCTTGACATGGTGGAGAGAAAGGTGTGACATGAGTCCACATGTCATAAGGCTCACAATGACCCAAGAGAGAAGGTCAAACAAGGAGATCATGTTTGTAGGGAGGGTGGAAAGATTCTTGGGACTATGGAGCAAGTGTCACAAAGTGTCCCTTTGACCATGATGACATGGAGAGACCATGCCCTTGTGAATAGGGATGGTTGGAGGAATAATAGGCCCATGTGGGTGAGAGGAAAATAGATTAATTAAATATTAAAATATTTAATTACATGTGCAACAAGGTGAGGTGGATGTGTGAGGTGGAAGAATGATGACATGGACTAGAGGACTTTTGACTTTGAAATAGGATGATTTGTGATTAAATAATTTGATTATTATTTAATTAGGGAATGACATTAGAAGAATAGCTTTAATTGACTTAATTAAATAAATTGATATTTATTTAATATTTAGACTATTGATGATGAACGTGAATCAAATAGATAAATTGATGAATTTATTAAATGATAGAAGAATGGGAATTAAATAAATAATAAATATTTATTTAATTTCTTGTTGCCATTTTTAGGTGTATACATTTTGCCCCTCTTTGAGATAATGTGTTTTAACACGTTGTTTCAAAGAATAAATTTTTTTTGCGATTGATACATGCCCCAGTTTGCCCTTGGTACAGGTTTATGACGCTAGGATGTCCCATCGGGAGATTGGACAGGAAGAAATGACGACAGGATGACGGACAATCTCACGATGAGAAAGGTTAAATGACAGGTTGAATGGATAGACGAGTGAAGAAATTGGTTGACCTAGAAGAAAAATCAGGTGAAAAATCATGCCCCAGCATGGAGAAGGTCAAGCACCTCCCGTTAGGGTTACATTCGCTATATATAGGAGTGTGGGGTCACATTCCTAATCATTTGCACACTTGCTTTTGAGAGAGCTTTTAGGAGATCAGAGCCTTTTGAGCACAGAGCAGCCAACGAAGATACAACAGTTTCCTATTGAGCTTCATCGATTTGAGCAGATTTGACGGTTCAACCGTCCAACAGACTACGGGTCGCCGGTAAGTACCCCTTCGTTTCTAGGCTAGGTACATTTATGATAGCATTAATGTAGGTCAAAGTTTTAGGATTTGAATGCGCCGAAAGGCAGAATAACGCATATGACGAGCGATACCACGCATATGACGCGATACCGTGCATATGACTCCAGAATCGGTGCATATGCATAATTTTTGCATTTGAAGTGTTTTTCGGTGCAAACCAATTATTGCTACACAAAGGAAGAGGGATGACGTGCATTCAATGTTCTACTATGCTTTTGAATTTTGTCGGCACAAACAAGATAATGCCGCGCAAAGGAAGAACAACCCTGTGCTTTTAAAGTAAAGCCGCACATTCAAAATTCTCCTGCGCATGTGATCTAAGTCAGTGCTTATGAGATAATGTTGCGCATCTGATGGGCAGAACTGTGCAAATAAGTTTAGTTGATCAAATCACTTAGAAATTTGATGAAGTTGACTGTGCGATGGATGCTGGTCAACTGATAGGTCATCTCTGAGATTGATAGAATCTTTGGAGAGATGATAGGATTGTTTTCCTGTTGAAATAACTAAGTTTTTGATGCTGGATAAATAGACCTGCAGTTTAGTCGATTTTGATTGATTAACACGCGCTTGTTTGATTGCAGGAGGAGTTAGATGATGTCCTCATGTCGAGGGAACGGTTTCTAGTGACGCATATGTTGAGGCCTTATCTCATGGAGACTAATCAACTTATTATTGGATCGACTGGATTATTATTTGTGCTCTTCATGCCTGAGATTAGAGCTAATCTCAGCATCCTAACTGCTTTGGCTGAGAGATTCCATAGTGAGGATGGGACCTTTCACCTTCCCACTGGGGAGATTACAATGACCCTAGAGGATGTTCACAGGATTTTGCATATTCCTATTGACGGAGAGCTCGTTGAGTATGAGCTGCAGACTGGGGTAGGGTTAGACGAGTGTAGACATGTTTTTGATGATGACGAGATCGAGGGTACTGAGATTAGCTGGGTTGACATAGCGGCTTATTATGAGCCCCTCCCTTTAGTTGTGGCAGGGTTGATTAGAGGTATTGTGTGCCCTGACAGACAGTCGTGTGGTTTTGCAGTTGGGTGGGGGTGGGTACTAGAGTGGATCACTACAGAGGGTACCAGATATGGTTGGGGAGTTTGCATCCTCACTCACTTATACCATGATTTACACTGGTTTGTCTATGATGGTTCTTCCAGTTTGGCTTGTGGAGTTTCACTTCTACAGATATGGGCATGGACACACAACCATTAATCGTCCTGTTAGTATTGGCACTCGGGGCAGGGATCAGCTCTACTCCTACATGTTTCAAGATAGTCTTTCCCAGCCCAAGCTGGGAAAATTGGAGTATTGGAGACATACTTTTGACAATGTAGACAGAGTTGAGTGGCGACCATATCTAGACTTTGAGGTATGGGACGATGATGCTTCTAAGCTTCCCTTCTATTTTCAGACTAGATGGATTATAAGGAGGACACCCTATATACTGGAGAGACATGTTATATCACGTGTGTTCAGGCTGTTTGGCAAAATCCAGGGGATGCCCTAGGGTAATGCCATATTTGCCTGTACGCACAAGGAGCAGGGACAATGGGGACCCAACCCATCCTATCAGACGGCTCGTGATGAGTATCTTCATATTCCATATCAGCCACAGGCGATGCATAGGGCAGTGGCAAACACATGCATGACATAAGATTTCTTTGATTGGTTTGCTGCACATCCATTTCCACGCTACTCTGGACCAGGAGAGCAAGTCTCGATTCTAGATGATTGGGAGGATGAGGACGAGGGGCCATGGAGGTGACACATGAGGAGACGAGGACAGGGAGGCAGAGATGGCTGAGGTGGGGATGATGGCGGTGGCAGAGGAGGAGGAGGCCATGATGGCGGTGGTGGTAGCGAAGGATTTGGTCATGATAGTGGATACGATGGCAGCGATGGGGATGATGGCAGATATGGAGATGGGAGGAGGGTTTGTCGGCGGATTGATCCTGCCCAGCATGCTTAGTTAGCCTTACAGGCACAGGTGCAACCTCCAGTGCAACCATAGGGCCACGGGCCAGATGATGGGGTTATAGCAGGGTTACGAGCCTAGTTGGCTCAGGCTCAGTCTATGCTACAGCAACAACAAGGACAAATAGGGCAGATGCAGACCCAGATTACACAACTGTAGGGTCACCTCTAGACTATGCGGTTAGAGAGAGACACATCCATCTAGAGATATGGTAGGGTAGAGGCACTCTTGGAGCAAGTGTAGCAGACTGCGGAACAAGGTGGCACTAGCTAGATGGTTGTAGAGATGGTCAGGGCAGGTCAGGAGATCTTCTACTGGCAGTCCCTATATGAGCAGGCAGTGCCACCAGAGCACAGGGCAAACAACTATAGATCCAACTACCATAGTAGTTCGTAGAGGGGACCAGTAGAGAGTGGCGGGGTGATGGGACCTATGGGGCCACCTCGCGGACCATGAAGAGGAGGTGCATCAGGTACAGGGACAGCAGGTGGGGGAGGAGGAGGAGGTATCTCTCCGCCATAGCCAGCACCATCATGGGGAGCCATTCTTAGTTGCTCTTTGACATGCATTTGCTTCTAGTACTTTTATTTGGACATGTATACACCATTTTGGTTTAGACACTTCGAGGTGTATTATTATTTTGACATCATTGTATACTTGGACACTCTTATTGTTTTTGATGATGATGATATGATACCATGATTGGACATACTATGCTATGATTTACTGTGATGAACATGACTTACATTATAATGTTTATGATGCGTTATGTTTATAGATGACTTATATGGTTATGACTTTTGATGCATATGTTTATGTTATGCGATGGATGTGATGCTCTATATGATGACTTGTATGATGTCACACTATGATGATTATGTTGATGCTTCTATAGATTTTGATACTAGACATGATGCCTCTACTTGCTTATGATGTTTAACCTAATACTAGATGCAAGATGTACCTATATGTTATGATTTCTACATGTGTTGATGTGCACACTGCTAAATTTAATGATATGAATCATCTATGCATGCACTAAGATGGTTTAATTTGATGATCATGCTATCTATGTTTTTGTATTTTTTTTTGTTTTCTATCATGATATACAGATGAAACTAAAATGGGTGATTGATTTGAGTATATGACTCTTGCTATGGCGATTTATGATTTACTTGTGTGTATGCATCCTAATGGACAAAATGATATCCATCTATGATGATGGACTTGACTATGACACGCAATGATTTACTTTTGTTAATGCCAAGTATACTCAATCTTAATAACAATACACTTTTTAGAAGAAAAAAATTAATGATAATGAAAGATAATAAATATGATAATGAATGATTTGGTTATAAGAAATTGGATAATGATAGATAAGAAATTGGACAATGAAAGATCACAAAGGCACATGGATTTTGATAAAATGATAACATGCTTATAATGCAATGGAATGCAACGGGATAAGTATGGATATGGATTCTTGTCATCTTCGATTGTGTGGGTTTTTGAAGTACTTTGTTTCATCATTGAGCTTTTAAAATGTTGTAAGAAAATACAAGCATCTAGTTATAATTAAACCATGATGACCTGAGTATTTTTGTCATGGATTTTGATTTAGCAAGTTAGTATAAGCATCCAAGTATAATTGAACCAAGATGACCTAAGTATTGCTTGCGTATCAATAGATAAGGATTAAACCTGTTTCATGTTAGGCCCTTTGATGTCCTCGATGATCATTGTGTTGATCATGTCTTTAGACAGGGCTCTCACATTACTAAAGATAAATTCACAAACAACATACAAATAAAATAATTATGCCCCCATCATAGCTTCTCTAGTTTGATACATCCTTGAGTAGCGTAGAAAGACATAATAACAAAAATCATGATATAAGACTTATAAAACAACCATTGAAAAACTTTCTTGCCCAAAACATGTTTTCTTGCAATCACTTGATAGAATCAGTTTGATGTCTTAGGTTAGAAGGGACTTGTCAAGTGTAGTTTTTGTTGTCTTTTGTACCAAGATGATGTTGAAAGCTTGCTTGCCATGCTGCTTATTGTCTAGTGATAAAACCATGAGTCGATTGTTTACCCTCTGAATTTATAACATTCAAGAATCCTATTCCCTGACTAGGTCGAGGATTTTCCCCCAGTCAAGTAGAGGATTTATTTATTATGGATGAACTGACGATGAACAATGTGATGGGCCCTAATGGACTGACCTAGTGCCTCGGGGGCTCATTGCTAAATGGCCTTGCCTACGTGAGGATGCAGAGGCAACATAGTTCAGGGTGGACCTATGTGGACCTAAAGACCTAGGCGATGGGAAATTGTTATAGATTCGGATAGACCAAAGGATGGATGACATGAGATGGAATGGATGGAAAAGGAGCCTCAGGGGCACATCAATGATGGCCTTGCCTATGTGATAACTTAGAGGTGACATAGTTCAGAGTGGACCTATGTGGACCTAAAGACCTAGGCGATGGGAAAATGTTGCAGATTTAGATAGACCAAAGGATGGATGACATTAGATGGAATGGATGGAAAAGGAGCCTCGGGGGCGCATCGATGATGGCCTTGCCTACATGATAATGCAGAGGCAATGTCGTTCAGAAATGACTGACTATTGACAATAGACATGTGATAGGATGAACGATAGGATAATGTGATTGGATGACCCTACTAGATAAGGTGACAGGGATGACAAGGCACCAAGCTATGGTAGGTCATTGCTAGGTAGATATGAAATGGATGCAGTTACTGGATGAATATGATAGGAAATATGGATACGGGTTGGGTTGTACTAACAGATGGAGGTAGTAGTTAGTCACCGACATTGCTATTGATTCCCTTGCATTGGAGTTTGTAGGATTTGACGATTGGATAAAAGGATGGGCGATAAGGATGGAATGGATGCATGTGTAAGAAAACAAGGATGTGATCTCAAAGGACTATGTCGCATAGGAATAACTCAAGATTTTACATGACAATGCTTATGACAAGAGGGTACTAGGATTGGATTGATTTGAAAAATATAAGGTACATCAAGAGTTTAAAGCACGTTTCAACATTTTGTCCCCATATCTTTATCAAGATCAAAAGATGAATGGAGGATGAACAGACTCAATATGATAGGTATATGTAGGATAAGGATGATAGGATGGTATCATAAGATAGGATGGAAAAAGATAAGGTCGATGAGACAATGTGCTCCCAAGGGTACGTGACATAAAAGATCAACCTACACATGACGCCTGTTTGCCAGGTTTTCATCATGGTACTTATCCAAGGTGCCTGTTTGCCAAGTTTTCACCATTGGGCGAAGGATTTTTTGTTTTGTTTTTGTTTTGAGGATAGGATAGGTGGATACACGGATGAAAGGGGCTCAAGTGTCTAGTTCCATGAAAGGTGATAGTCCTGCTAGATAGATGTCGTTGCAAAATGGGCCATGTCAAATGCTCATAGATGTTGGTAAGGAGATTGTATGGAAGGAAAATGGATTAGGTAGATAGTGAATTGTGAGAGGAAGATAGTGAATTATGATGTGGATTATGTAGGACTTATGCAAGGAAGATGGATGAAAAATTTATGCAAAAGCATAGACCATAGGATGATGATAGGGTAGATAAGTAGGATAATGGTTGAATGATGGGGTGATGGAGGTGTGAAAAGGAATCATGACCAATGGTTGCACACACTGTGACAAACATGGAAGATTGTGATTAGAAGGTGGTGTAGGAAGCAATGGCGATGTTTGCTTGGTGGATGGTTGATGGAGTGATTTAGGGACCCACATGGATTTAGTATTTTTTATGATTTTTGCTTGATTTGTGGGTTGGTAGAATTTGATATTTTGAAATGGAATGGATGGAAAAGGATGATTGGGATTTTTGAGAGGTGAATGCCTCATTTGACTTGCTTGATTTTTGCTTAGGAACCCAAACTACTTTAGTTTTTGCCTTTTCTTTTGAAGGTATGGGATTGGAAGCATGAGGATTTTTAGGATATTTTCTTTATAGGAGGTATCCACATATTTATTTTTATATCCCTTGGGGTTGGTGGAATGAGCGGAAGCCTCATGTTTAGACCATGTGTGCGTTTGTTGGTCATGAATAGGAATGTTAGGGAATGTATAGATGGATGGATTTGGTGTTGGAAGAGTTGATGGTAAAATGAATGGAGGGATGTTAGGAGTTGGAAGTAGTAGAGGTAGATTGGACAGTGGAAGGTGTATGGTCACATGCTTTTGACATGTAGGATGATGGGGGTGGAATGGCAACATATGTTTTGGGGATATGGTAGGATGTGTGATGAGAATGAGTGGATTTAGAAGGCATGGAGGAAGTATCATCATGGAATTCCTTTTCTTGGGGAGTATAACCAAGGCCGTAAGAAGGTGGAGGGACTTCGAAATGGACGGGCTCCAAAATACCTTGTTCGTGAAGGCCTAAGCCTTTACCTTGATAGTTTACCTTGATAGTTCATATTTTGGAGCATGTAATGCACTATGGGACTAGGTGTAGTTTGAGAACCAGTCTTGAGTTCTTTATTGGATGGAGAAGTGGTGGACAATGTGTTGATAACTGAGAGGGGGGGGGGGGGTGAATCAGTTATCCTAATTATTTCTGCTTTCTGAACTTTATTAATAATCACTGTAACATTAATTCAAATAAGCAAACATAACCATGAAATAGAAATACACATGACACAATATTTTTGACGTGGAAACCCTGTTAAGGGAGAAAACCACGGGGTGATTAACCCAAGATTGTATTCTCTGTTAGAAGAATGGAAATACAAAATGGCACTTGCCAATTAGGGCTCACTACCCGAGCACACTGCTCACAAGAGGCACACTGCCTACAAGAGACTCACTATCTACAAAAAGAGTGTTATACAATACTTGAACTGATTGGGAGCATCTACATATGTTGGAGTTCAGTTCCGGTTAGGCTTAGTATACTGATCTGTTGCACTTCATCTTTTCTCTTCTTTTATGCTGCTTTCCTTTCACATACCGAACCTTTCTTACTACTTCTGCTCTGCTCGTTTGCTTTTATTCGCACATCACAATCAACGGCAACACTTCTCACAACTAAATCCATCGTGTATATATATCCGCACAAGTGATTTCATCACCTTTCAAGTCGGCATCCGGAATAGTCAATCTTTTCATAAACTCTGATTTGTCGGCTGAATCCTTATATACCAAGTAATGCGGATCAAGCGTATACTTTTGGAAGTCATCAATCACATCGGCCAAACATAACGTATGCCTTAAGAACCTTTTCCATCATCAGCAACACATTTGGAATAATGTCTGATATTCTGCCAGTCAGTTCTTCCTCTGTTCACACTGTCACTTGAGAACCCGACACTCAAGCATTCATATCTCTTTATCCTTTCCACACCGGAGGCTCAAACCTTGGAATCTATCAGTCAAGATACTCCTCTTGACTTTCCCAAATCCGCACTTCACCAAGCTACTTCCTCTGAAAGATCCGGACCTATCTGTCGAACCTCACCACATGCTCTGTTCTTGTTTACCGGACCACAACATTCTTCACTCTGACTTCCGGTAGAGACATACCATGTCCTGCGGATGTGTGGGTTGAACTTTGTTGCCATCAATGACAACAATCATGAATCCATATAGTGTCTCTTGCTAACAATCTCCCCCTTTGGCATTGATGGCAACACTTAGTGAAAAATGGCTAAGTGTTTACGCTATGCTCCCCCTTGGCTGATGCTCTGTTTTTATATACATTTTCCGGAGCTCCCCCTTAGTTGGGTTCCTCATTTTTCACTGCTCCTCACTCGCCCTTTGACATCAATGGCAAAGGGTAGGGTCTGCACATCAAAATTTTCAAAAATTTAACTATACTTAGCCGTATATAGCATACTCACATAAACTGAAGAATGTCTGCAAAAGATGTCTTCAATTGGACGAATTTTGCAGCCCAACTTTGCTTCCTTCTATCCAAAATTGAGATGTGGCCACTCAACAGGAACGCAAAAGCTTCTGCCCTCTTAAGATCTGTTGGATCATTGGTTCAGGCAGTAGTCTGAGCATCACTTATGGCCTCATGCATGGCCTCTAACTTAGGGATAATGATCCTTCTAAGTTCACCCATCCGGCTAATTATGTTCTTCCTTTCCTTCTCAAAATTCTTTATTGCATTTGTGATTGCAATAGTCTGACACTCTTGATTTACTATGGAGGATGAGAGAGGATCAAAACTTTGAGACAAACTTAGTAGTTTATCCTCTTGCTCTTTTACTTTCTTCTCAATATCTTTGGTCATTGTGGGCCAAGATAAGCAAAATTTGTACATATTTCTGCCATCTTTAAGAGCATTTTCCAAGCTCTTTATCCCAATGTTCATATTTCTCCTATCATTAATTATCAAACTCTGTACTTCAGAGATTTTTTTATCCAAAAATTCCTTCCAGACCTTTTCTTCAGCTGACTTCTCTAGAGAATCAAAATGTATACTAACACTGCTGACTAGAGTTTTGAGATTACCGGAAGAGGAGGTTGTGGGATCCTTTTGAAAAGATGGCATGATCTTTTCTAAAATTCCAGATGCTACCTCTATAAGCTCATAGTCTTCCATGTGAGATTTCAGTAGTTTCTCTTTGGCCTTCGCATTGGCAAATGAGGCTATCTTCATTGTTTGCACCAGAGATAGAGAGTTAAAGTCTAGTGGCCCTTTTAATAGATCCGGTTCATCAATCTCCATAGTTGCTTTTGGCAAAAAGTCCTTGACTGATTCTGCAGTGTCTCTTGCAGGAGATAGATTTTTCTTTTCGTCTGCAGTCACAGAACTGTCTTTGGGAGCTTTCTCCCCTTCCACAATTTTCGCACTGATATCTTCTTTTCCCTTCACTTCTGCTTCTTTCTTCTTTACTCTTTCTTCTCCTTTGGATCCAGACTCAGCAGGGGAAACCGGAGGAGTGATGTTAGTCTGTTCATGGGCCACCTCTTCCGGAGCAGAGGATTCCAAGTCCTTAGCTGTTTTTGCACTGGTATCCATAACTTCTTCTGTTATTTTCTCAGAAGACTCTCCTGCAACACTTGTGGTCGAGGGGTCAGTACCCAAGTCCTCTATAATAGGAAGATTAAATCTTTTGAAGGCTTTCTAGAGAATCTCTTCTGTGTCCTTGGCTACCTTGTTGGTCTCACCAAGCATAAGTTGATTCATCCTTGCTTTGCTCTTGAACTCATCCTTGCAATCTTTGAATACCATATTCATTGTCTTGGGATCGATTGAAGGATATAGCTGAATAGCTATCTGTTCTCGGATCTCAAGGTCTTTTGCCATGGCATTAGTCTTTCTCATTTCTAACTCCTTTTCTAGGCTCTTGGGAATAAGAGATACAATTTCAATAAAAGCCTTATTATATATGTTCAGATACTTAACTGTAGCTTCCTGCAAGATCTTTTGGTCAGCCTCATTATAATCATCATAGAATTCGGCCATTGGTTGAAGGTTTCCATCCACAGTGACTGATTTGATTACACTTTCTAAAGACAGGGTGGGTTTTTCAACAAATTCCTCTGCCATTTCTTCCTTGTCTTGACCTGTGGAAGGTTTACCGGATCCTTTCTTGTTTTGCTTCTTTATTTCCTTTATCCCCTCATCAGATTCAGTCTCTTCTTCATCCTTTTGACTCGCATAATACCTTGTGGCCTTAGTCTTGGTTCTTTTCTCTGTTTTATCGGATGATCTTGCTTCCGGTTTAGATGCCCTTGAGCTTTTGGCAGTGGCAGGTGCAGATCTCTTTGATGATCTAGTCCAGGTGGAGGTTTCTACCGGAGCACTTTCCTTGCTTCCCTTTTCTGCCTCTTTCTTTTCTTCCTCAGCCCTTTGCCTCTTTTCCCTGTTGGCATCAAGTGCCTCCTTTGAGATGCTTAAGCCTTTGGCAATTTCTTCAACTTCTTTTCTTACTTTCCTCTTCATTTCCAGTTGTCTAAGTTCCACATGAACTTTTACACTTAGCTCTTCAAAGGTTCCAAACCTTTCTGCTTTTGGATCCTTTGGCTGACTTAGCATGTGTTGAACATGCAGCTCCACAATTTGTTCATCAACTTCATACCCCATAGGCATGATCCACACAGTTCTTGGTTCTACTACCTCCATTAGGCACTGATCAGTGTCTACCATGAAGCACACTGTATCCTTGTATTTCTCAACTACTGATTTGGGGATTCTTTCTCTGATTTGCATTGTATTTTGAAAGTGCTTGAAGTAACCCCACAGAGCTGTATTCCTTGCCTTGGCATCCCCAAGTTCATGTAAGTAATCTCTGATCTGAATTGCTACCAGTTTGTCATTTTGCCATACCCATCCATTTGATTGGGGCAGCTCATTCATGAAGTAGAAGAATAGACATAATATTAGTCCACCATATTTAAAAGAGTTCTTCTTGTCCTTCTTAATCTTTTGTAAGTTTTCCATCAGTTGGCTTAGAAGGAGTTCACAGAGGTCATAATCTGTATTTTTCCTCAGCATTTCATAAGCAGTGTACATAGCTGTTCCAGGTACTAAATTCTCCCTACTGGAGTGATATAACTTATAACCAATTATCGTAGATGCAAACTTGATATCCGGATTAGAGATATCTTCTATGGTCATTGCTCTCTTATCAAATTTTGATCCGGTGGCCTCACTCACAGTTTGGTTTTTGACAGATTTGAGAACTGGTATTCCTCCGGATGAATGTAAGCCAGTTACTGCCCTAATTGCCTCCTTGGTAATTTTGCAAGGTCTGTTCAGCCATAGAAAGTTGTCATGTACCCTACTCAACACATACCGAACCCATTCATCTTCTTCAAAGCAAGGGAAATGAATGAACTGATCAAAATGTTTCTCCTAGATGCCCTTATATTCTGGTTTGAGCTCAAAAGCATCATCTATCAATTGTTTGTGATAGATGTCTCTTAGTTTGAATTCCCCAAACTCTTCAATATTTGCATGTATGTAAACCCTAATGTCTTCTGTGTGCAAAATGCCATGCGGAACACTAGAGAATGCTCCTAGGCGATCTACCTCCAATGATTTGTAAGGACGTTTCTTAAACTCAGGGCGAGGCCTATCAGAGATTTTTACAATATTTGGAGTACCCATCATTCAAGGATTTAGAGAGATATTTGATAACGAAGAATACCTTTTGCGCCTTTTAGTTTCACGGATTTGGCTAGATCAATTTCTGGATGAATTGACTTCTGCAAATGATCTTTGATGAACTTGAGGAGTTTTGTTGCAGAGCTTCACTTTTCATTTCTTATTGAATGCAGAATGAACAAGTGATTAATGAGAAAACCCTTATATTGCTCTGTAAACCCTAATGTTAGTTTGTAATAAATGCTCGACCTAAGTTATTCTGGTTTGCCTTATTCGGATGATTTGCAGAACCGGATCAATCTTGATCTTTAAACATCATGCAGATTTTCCAAATCTTAACCATAGTTTGTTTGGATGTTTCCCTTATGAACCCTTCAATCTGCAACTCTTCTTGTGCCAGTTCCGGCACCAATTGATTGGCTGGGGGAACAAGGTTTTCTTTGTGTCTCCCCCTAAGCCAGAGCTCACCTTTTAATTTCTGGAAGAAATATCAGCACCAGAGTCTGGTGTGGATCCATCCTCTACATTCTCTGTACTTTTCTTCACCCAAATCATGTTCATCTCACTTTTAACTTCATCTGCATTCACTTTTTGTTTACCCTTATCTTGATTCTGATTATGATATACCGGACCTCTTTTGTCCTGATTTTTGCTTCTACAAAATTTTGCACTATGACCGGATCTATTATAGATTTGGCAAACAACATTTCTTTGTATATTTGACTGATATCCTCTTGATCTGCATTGATTAGCCATATGACCTATTCTATTGCATGCAAACCATCTACCATTGAATGATTTGTTCATTTGCATATTTTTGCATTCATGAGATTTGTGACCATACCTTTGCAGTTAAAACACTGTCCAGAGAAGGATGAATTAGTCTGATTCATTCTCTTTCTGCACTGATTAGCTTTATGACCAAAGTTATTGCAGTTGTGGCAGTATCCATTGAAGGATGGATATCTTTGAGCATTAGGCTATCTTACCGGAGGTCTTCTAGGCCTATTCCTTGGATTTTCTGATCTAAAATTCTTCTGACCGGATCCAGAGCTTTCTCCTTTCTCATATCCCAAACCACACTTGTCATCTACCTTCTTTTGACTTCCAAGAAGAACTTCAAGTTGAGCAGAACTTATCTTGAATTTCTCTTTATATTCATTTGTTGTTTGAAGATCCCTTTTGAGAGAGACAATTTGATCCTCAAGTTTTTCTTCATTATCTTTAGCATCTTCAAGATCAGATTCAAGATGTCTGATAATTCTATCTATCTGGTGGCAATCTTCTGATTTCTCCTTGAGAGATTGTCTTAGATTATCTTCAGTTTTTCTTTTCTCTTCAATTTCTTGGGTAAACGTCATAACTCCTGATTCCATTTCATGTCTTACCATAATGATTTCTTTTGATAACTTTTCACATAACTTGGTTTTCTCCTTCAGCGCTTCATTTGCATTATTTGTTTTATCTTGACTTGCCAATTGCTGAAGTAGCTCCTTTCTCTTTTTCATAGAGAGACTTAATTTGTCTTTTAGTTCTCTCATGAAATCATTAGCCTGTTTGAGTCTTTCCTTTAATTCATTAACTTTAGAGTTTGATTGTTCAAGATCATCAAGGGCAGTCTTGAGTTGCTCCCTTAAACCATATGCATCCATTTGGATTCCCAGATCTTCCTCAAGCTGTTAGACTCTGTTAGGAGGAACTTGGCTCTGATACCAATTGTTGATAATTGAGAGGGGGGGTGAATCAGTTATCCTAATTATTTATGCTTTCTGAACTTTATTAATAATCACTGTAACATTAATTCAAATAAGCAAACATAACCATGAAATGGAAATACACATGACACAATATTTTTGACGTGGAAACCCTATTATGGGAGAAAACCACGGGGTGATTAACCCAAGATTGTATTCTCTGTTAGAAGAATGGAAATACAAAATGGCACTTGCCAATTAGGGCTCACTACCCGAGCACACTGCTCACAAGAGGCACACTGCCTACAAGAGACTCACTGTCTACAAAAAGAGTGTTATACAATACTTGAACTGATTGGGAGCATCTACATATGCTGGAGTTTAGTTCCGGTTAGGCTTAGTATACTGGTCTGCTGCACTTCATCTTTTCTCTTCTTTTATGCTGCTTTCCTTTCACATACCGGACCTTTCTTACTGCTTCTACTCTGCTCTTCTACTTTTATTCGCACATCACAATCAACGACAACACTTCTCACAACTAAATCCATCTTGTATATATATCTGCACAAGTGATTTCATCACCTTTCAAGTCGGCATCCGGAATAGTCAATCTTTTCATAAACTCTGATCTGTCAACCGAATCCTTGCATACCAAGTAATGCGGATCAAGCATATACTTGTGGAAGTCATCAATCACGTCGGCCAAACATAGCTTATGCCTTAAGAACCTTTTCCATCATCAGCAACACATCTGGAATAATGTCTGATGTTCTGCCAATCAGTTCTTCCTCTGTTCACACTGTCACTTGAGAACCCGACACTCAAGCATTCATATCTCTTTATCCTTTCCACACTGGAGGCTCAAATGTTGGAATCTATCAATCAAGATACTCCTCTTGACTTTCCCAAATCCGCACTTCACCAAGATACTTCCTCTGAAAGATCTGGACCTGTTTGTAGGACCTCACCACATGCTCTGTTCTTGTTTACCAGACCACAACATTCTTCACTTTGACTTCTAGTAGAGACATACCATGTCCTGTGGATGTGTGGGTTGAACTTTGTTGCCATCAATGACAACAATTATGAATCCATATAGTGTCTCTTGCCAACATAATGGTTGTTATTGTTTCAAGGAGGAACATTCATAAATGAAGGTAGATAGACCAAGTGGATATGTGGGAATTGGAATGGAGTTAATAGTGGATGATGTGGAAGGATCATTAGGATCTCGATTGTGCTCATTAGGGTCCAAATTATTCATTTGATCTTCTATGCTTGCTTGGGAGGCAAGTGTCTCATCATGACAAGTGGATGGTATAGGATCATGGATAGGTGGAGAAGTTTCTAGTAAGGCCATGAAATGGGTTGAATGTTCAAGTAGGTCAACAAGACTTGCATTAGATGGAGCATGTAGGTCTTGGGTATCTTGCTCACGAATGGTTGTGGAGGTATGAATAGGATCAAGGTTTTTATGGATAAGTTCTTCATCATGGATATCATCTTGATCATGGAAAAGATATATGTTATGGATGGGTTGAATTTGGATTTCTTTCTCATAGATAGGCATAGGATCAAGTTGCTCATGGATAGCTTCTTCATAAGTAATATCTTGATCATGGAAAAGATAAATGTTATGGATGAGTGGAGTGAAAATGATTTGATATTGACTAGAATGAGGGCTAGGTGTTTCCACTTTCTTTAGATTATGTTCTTGACATACCTCTTGAATTGTTAGAATGGAGGTGGAAGGAGATGACTCATGGAGAGGCTCTTGAATAGGCTCAAGGGGTTGTGGATGACATGGTTGGTTTGAAGGACTTGGCATGGTATTTGAAGGTTCTTGGATAATTTCAAGGACGGGGATTTGATGGCATGAGGGTGGTTTACTCCTTGCTAGTAGTCTTTTGATCACATCCTTTGTAGGTGTATTGGTAGATGAATGAGGTAATAGATGGGTGGATTTGGGTGTGAGACAAAAGGTTTGCTCAATGGAATATTCTCCTACACCTTTATCCTTGATTTTGAATCTTTGTTTTGTGGATTTTGATGTAGAAGGTATGGAGCTTGGGTCAACATTGGCTACAAAGGGTGAAACTACACAGTTGGTGGGTATCACAACATCTGGTTTAGACTGTATGGTATTGCATTACTAAAAAGGATTGGGGTCCCCTTGTATGTCATTGCTTGACCATTATGCAGGAACTTGATACATTGGTGATACGTTGATGGGACAACCTTCATTGCATGGATCCAAGGTCTGCCTAGAAGAATGTTATACACAAGCTCCATGTCAAGAACTTTCCACACTACATCTTTTTCTACTGGTCTAACTCGTATTGGCAAAACTACCATTCCTTTGGAGGTTCTTTCTTCCTCATCATATGCCTTGATGGTTATCTTTTTCTTGGGATCAATGACATTGTTAGAAAACCCCAATGCAAGGATTAACTTTAGTGTACAAATGTTCAAACCAGCCCCTCCATCTATTCGGACCCTTTTTATTCTATGCTTATGTATTAGGGCCTCAATGACATGTCATCCTTCTCAGTGAAGGATAGGAAATCCAGTGTGGTGAGATGGCCTACCATAGCCTAGAATTGATCTTGGGCAAGGTTTGTAGGAACCGTTGTCTCCAAGAGAGATTTTTCTAAAATGGCTTTATGGGAAGCTGATAAACGCAATAACTCCAAGATGGATATATGCGCGGGTGTTTTGTGAAGTTGGTCAATGATGCTATATTGATTTGATGTGGAGGGTGACTTGGATGTGGAAGATGGTTTCATTGAGCTCCTTGTAGAGTTATGTTTCCATGATGTGTGGTCACATTGCAGTCAAGTTGATTATTAATGGTGATCACATTGGTGTGTGAATCACATTGGGAGATATGATTGATGGTGTAATCAAAAGAAGCTTTGTTATAGCTTACTTTGTCAGCCCCTTTGTTGTTTTGGTTTGAAGAACCTCCTTTTTCATATTGAGGAAGAGGATTCTTGAATGCTAAATGTTCATCATTAGTAGTATGTCCTTCATTGATGGATATGTGCTTTTGGTCAAGGTCCTGAATGACATGCTTGAGTTTCATACAATCATTGGTTTTATGACCTTTGCTTTATGGTATTCGCAAAAGTCATTTTCATTCCACCAAGGAGATTTGAACTTGGGTTCGTATTTATGCACCAGTGGAAGTGTGATCATGTTGCCCCCAATTAGCTTTCTAAGTGCAGATTCAAGTGATTCACCAAGTTGTGTGAACTTTCTTCTTGGAGGGAAGTTGTTTTGCTTTTGTTCAGTGCCTTGAGGCTTGGTAGATGGTGCGTTATTCTGCAGGTTGGATAGGTTGAAAATATGTTGCTTTAGTGCCGCATGTTTTGCATCTACCACACCATCATTCACTATGGGTTTGTTTTTAGTCCAAAACTTTGACTTATCCACATTGTTGTTAGATCTTGGGGTGTCTTTGTATATCTTTACTTGCCCCTTTGCTATCAAGGCCTTCTCAATGAGAAGCCCTATCTCGATGACCTTACTAATAGTTGATGGACATTAGATTTGTATTTGATAGCTTAGCTTAGTGGACAAATTAAGCACGAACATTTCTATCATCTATTTTTTAGGTATGTGATAGGGACACTTGCTTGCAAGTTGCCTCCACCTTTGTAGGAAAGATGCAAATGATTCTCCTCCTTTTTGTTTATTATTGCAAAGGTCTAGCATGGAGATTTCATATTCTATGTTATAAGAGAAATATGTGAGGAATTTGTCCACTAATTCATTAAAGGTGTGGATGCCGGGAGGTAGACGTGAAAACCACTCCATATCTTGTCCTCCTATGCTTCTAGGGAATAGTCGCATTAGATAAGTTTCATTGTGGGTGACTTCAAGACAAGCGACACTGAATTCCTTGATATGATCTCTAAGATCTCCTTTTCCTCTATACTTGTCAAATTTGGGCACTTCAAATCTTATAGGAAAAGGTATCATGTTCAAGGATCTGTCGAATGGGTAAGGTGAGATATCTTCAAGCGAATAATGTTTTGTTGAGGTTCTTCTTTGGATATCTACCAATTGCTGTTGTAAGGCTTGGATTTGGGTCATCAATGCATCCAAAGGATTAAGTGTATCCTTAGCCTTTTCTATTTTTGGAGTCTCTTTATCAGTTTTGGAGCCATCTTTCTATTGGATTTCTCCCGAATCAGCAGAGGGTTTGCCAGTTCCAATGCACAGGCAGATTCGGTCAACAGATATGGGAGGTTGTGTGAGCTACCTCCCCTTCACTACTGGTTCTATCGCACCAAGGGGGGTATCCCTATAGCTAAAGATTTAACCTTGACTCGCCCAATGAAAGAAGATTTAGCTCTATAACAACAGGCATAATACTCTCATGTGTGGACCAAGACATGCATGATACATCACAAGTTTGGCAACAATCTTGGACATAACTAACTGGTTGAGGATGAGAGTATGCAGGGGTCTTATTCCTACTCCTACAAACTAACAGGTTGGAATTATGAAATGATTTGTTTTTTATGTTTGGAGTTATGGGATTTTCTTAGACCCTTTGAACAGTAGATTCCCAGACTAGTGCCTTATCTGGGCAGCAGAGTCAAGTCTATGAATGTAAATGTTTCCTTATGACAACATGACTTCATATCTAGAGGATTGAGGTAAAATATCATTGCCTAACAACAATATATCCAAGAAAGAGTATTGCCCATGATCATACTCTGCAAATCCCATGATGTAATCCATTTTCCTTTGTATCTGATCAAAAGCCTATTTAACCACTCCTTAAGCAGACGCAAGAAATCAGACACACAGTACAACAAGTAAATACTGAAAAACTTGGAAGCCCTTGACAACCTTGTTTGAAAGGAAAACAAGTAACATACAGGAGACAATCATAAACAACACACGCACCAAGTGTTTTTCATTTAGATTCAATCTGCATAGAAAATCATCATAGAGGAATTTATCACTTACAAAAAATAAAGACTAATACACCAGACCAAGGACCAAATCTGCAATAAGAAATGCCTTTCAAAATGTGAACACTTTGTGTTCAAAGTCAGAGCAGAAAACCTCAAAAACATCCAACCCCTGTAGAATGGCCAAGGATTCCTTTTTCAAGGAGCACACAAGCTTCTAGCCACCTACACACTGATAAACTTCATAAATGCAAAGATCATTCCCTCCAAATTTTCAATGAAACAATCAGATCCTCATAAATTTGTCGCTGAAGCCATCAGATCCTTCATAAAAACCAGCGGCGCAAGTAACCTGGACCTCGATCAAACTAGTAGATGTGACATTTTTCATGGCGCCATGCAGTAAGGTAGTTGACTGTGGAATGAGCATGCATAAATGGCGCCAACAGACAATCATTTCATCCTTCAAACTCAGCCACAGGATCAGGCACCAGATATGCAAGATCAACGTTCCAAATCTGCCTATACAGATTGAAAATTCATGTTAGCACTTTGAAAGGTCCACCGCCAAAGAGATCTCGCCACGTATGCAGTCATTTTTTCCATCGCTGACCTTTCATATTTGTGAGATGTAATATCCCACATTCGCCCTATAGTAACTCTCTGATGGCTATATATAGCAGGTCGTGAGCATACTCAATGTCATGCACCTTTCCTTGTCGCGGCCCATGAACCAATCGCTAACGGCCTGTCGCTCCAACTCCTACCGACGTCAAGACCCTATCGGTGTAACCCCAAGTTGTCGGAGCAACATCTTCCACATGTGTCGATATCACCTGTCACACCGACCATCAAACCCTTCGGCAAGACCCCAACCCGTCGGCGCATCCTAAAACTCCTCTGCCGATACACTGGTCTCACCGAAGACCATCCTCAAACCACTTCGTCGGCCAAACCCCTCTCATCGGCAAACTCCCTACCAATTCTCTCGATATGCAATGTCACCCCGATAGCCACCTCCATCGGTACAACCTGAAGTGTCGGAGCAATACCATCCTACCCCACCGATGTTACATATCTCGCTGATCATCCCTCGTCGGGATGACCCCAACCTGTCGGCACACCCATTACAAAGCATGCTGATACCGCTAGTTTGGCCGAAACCAAACCTCCATCGCTGTGATGCAGACTGTCAAAATGAGACCTCCATAGAAAGCCAATGTCTACCATCACACTAACAGCAACCCTTCATCGGTATAACCCCGACCGTCAGGGCAACCTCTCCACAACATGATGATGAAGAGAGTTACGCCGACGACCACACTACATATATCCCTACGTTCATCGACCCATTGGAGGGATGTTACACCTGGCTGCCGATAGGCAAGGTCTCTCCGACATCCCACCCTCATCGGCACGATCCCAACCCATCGGCACAACATATCCATGGGCCGCCAATGAAGACTTTCATGCTGATGCAAGGAACAAACCCATGTGAACAACGTGATCGCTGAGACAAAGTGAAGGTCTTGTCAATGGACTTAGAAATTTTAGGGTTCGAATGAAAAGGCCTGCAGATGCAAATGCTCAAAACCCTAACCCTAGGTACAAGCACCAACACTGGCTCTGTCTAGGGATGCATGCCTCTTGCAGGCATGGCAAGAACTCCAGGTCTCTGGGATGTAGATCGGGCCTTATCATTTAGCAACAAAGTTGAAAGCCACAGCAACCTGCATCATAGATCATATTTTCAAACATTATTTTGGCGGCCCCGGGCAGCCAAAAATGAAAAACCATGATCCTCCTCTGTCAAATGCCCAATTTTGATCTGAATGATCCCAACCACAACTGAAATTACTAAGATAAATTGCCTATATGTTGATCTTATCAATTACATACTTCAACATTTTTGAAAGCTTGTCATTATCAGTATTGCCACTGTCATTCTGCACCTCACAATCAGACATATAACCATACATACTAGAATATTTTTCGGCATTAGGCAACATGTGTATGTTATATTCCTCTAATAGTATATCATATTGCACTTGGCATTCCTCACTGTCTACCTAGTTGTTGGATATTACCAGGCACTCATCCAGCTAATCAAAAAATTGAAGACATTCAAAATATATGAGACCATCAATATCATTTATATCACTTATTGGCACTGGAAACAAAACCTGATCCACACACCCATTGTCACACACATCTGGAGCAGCTGATACACAAGAACTGAAGATCTTTGCCTCTGATTTATACATCCCCTCTTCACACATTGATGCATCACTCAAGTCAGCTGTCTCCTCATATTCATCATCATATTCAAAAAGAGGGTAAATTCTGTACCCATGAAGGTCATGACTCAAAACATCAAATGCATCTAGAAGCTCAACATAGAGGGGGTTCACATTCATTGCAAAAGTCTCTATTTCTTCTTCATGACAATCTAACTCCTCTTCAGCATTACCAAATCTAGAGTCATAAGAAGAACAAACTTGATCCATGAACTGATCATGGATATCATCTTTATCATTTGATTGCCCCACATATAAGATTTCTGCTACTTCAATGCAATATGAAGCTAAACTATCCACATCACTTTCCAGCTCTCTAATACTTCCTGATGAAACTAGAATTGACTCTTGATCCATATGATCATAACTATGCATAACTGGATTATTTAAACATGAAATCTCTTTGCTTAGGACTGGCATATAAATATCACTTGAAAAATCATTATTTTCAACTTCATTTGTTGGGCAAATCAAGACATCCTCCTCCATGACAGAGTCATTATTACCTTTAGCTGATGCATAAACTGGGACAATAGGGGTGCAAATTTTTTTAGAGAAATAACCCTTTTGAATTCCATATCTCTAATTGTTTTCAATGTCCATTGCAAACTGATGTGCCTGATGCAATGTGGTGGGCTCCTTATCTCTTAATCTATAACTCATTTTCTTATCAAATGCTCCCAGATATACCACTAGGCACAATGCATCATTAGGTCTCATGCATTCTAGAATTCTTTTCAATGCCTTCATAAATCTGAGGTTAAAGACTGGAATCAACTCATCTTTTCTTATATGGATGTACATGAAATCACTGATGACTGCATATTCAGATATTTTTTCACCATACTGTTCTAGAAATGCAGATTTAAAATCCTGCCAAGAGCTGACAGAGTATGCTAGGAGATAAGAGAACCAGTCCCTTGCATCTTCATCTAGAGATTGAACAAATAATCTCATAACCACATCTTCATGGTCAACCTCAAAGTCATCTATAACATTTCTAAACTATTGCAAGTGTCTCTCAGCTAATTCATCCTTTGCACCACTGAATTTAGGCAAGTACTTTCTAATTTTGGATGGAAAAGCATTTGGATAACCAGAAATGCCATTGAAATTGATGGGCTTATATCTGTCAATGCTGAAACTCCTATTACATGGTTGGGACTGATCATTAAACATTGTTGCATTTGACACCTCATAAGGGTGCATGGGTTGATAATGCATCTTATATGTGTTTTTTCAACCCTCTTCTCAACTCAGATTTTCAATCAATGACCTTAGGCCTTTACAATATAAACTGCTATTTCAGATTTCCTAAAGTCCTCTAAGTGAGTCTGTTCAACAATATTGCATGCTTCACTTGAAAATATAAACTATATGCTCAACAAATACAAAAACATGCAATCTCTGACCAACATTTCCCTTTTAACCAGTGCTATTTCACCAAATAGGGAATCCTTTAAAACTTATAAAAATACCTGGATATATTGCAGCTGCTGCAAATTCCTTTTCCTAACTGAAAGTATGAAAATCTAATACATCTTGTACTCCTTTTCAGGTTCTTTTTGTGCAGAGTCGCCACCTCCTTGGCAAAGGAATGAGCTTCAAACAACATGAAGTTGAAAATTCATTTCTTTCCTTTCTGGGTTCACCAACAGCAGAGCCACACATACAACTTTTCAAGCTTGCTGCAACAAAAGCACTTCTAGGTCTGATTCTTCAATCTTTTAGACTCACACCTTTATGGATATGACACTACGTCCCTAGTAGAGTTGCCATTTTTGTTGGATTTCTCCCGAATCAGCAGACGGTTTGCCAATTCCAATGCACAGCCAGATTCAGCCAACAAATATGGGAGGTTGCGTGAGCTACCTCCCCTTCACTTCTGGTTCTGCTGCACCAAGGGGGGTATCCCTATAGCTAAAGATTTAACCTTGACTCACCCAATGACAAAAGATTTAGCTCTAT
Source organism: Cunninghamia lanceolata (assembly GCA_027924645.1). NCBI lineage: Eukaryota > Viridiplantae > Streptophyta > Pinopsida > Cupressales > Cupressaceae > Cunninghamia > Cunninghamia lanceolata. The sequence goes on along the minus strand of BSBN01000503.1, from coordinate 12,668,706 downwards.
AACAATAGGCAGAATACTCTCATGTGTGGACCAAGACATGCATGATACATCACAAGTTTGGCAACAGCCTTGGACATAACTAACTAGTTGAGGATGAGAGTATGCAGGGGTCCTAAACCTACTCCTACAAACTAACAGGTTGGAATTGTGAAATGATTTGTTTTTTTATGTTTGGAGTTATGGGATTTTCTTAGACCCTTTGAACAGACAGATTCCTAGACTAGTGCCTTATCTGGGCAGCAGAGTCAAGTCTATGAATGTAAATGTTTCCCTATGACAACATGACTTCATATCCAGAGGACTGAGGTAAAATATCATTGCCTAACAACAATATATCCAAGAAAGAGTATTGCCTATGATCATACTATGCAAATCCCATGATGCAATCCATTTTCCTTTATATCTGATCAAAAGCCTATTTAACCACTCCTTGAGCAGACGCAAGAAATAAGACACACAGTACAACAAGAATATATTGAAAAACTTGGAAGCCCTTGACAACCTTGTTTGAAAGGAAAACAAGTAACATACAGGAGACAATCATAAACAACCCACACACCAGGTGTTTTTCATTTAGATTCAATTTGCATAGAAAATCATCATAGAGGAATTTATCACTTACAAAAAAGAAAGACTGATACACCAGACCAAGGACCAAATCTGCAACAAGAAATGCCTTTCAAAATGTGAACACCTTGTGTTCAGAGTCAGAGCAGAAAACCTCAAAAACATCCAACCCCTGTAGAATGGCCAAGGATTCCTTTTTCAAGGAGCACACAAGCTTCTAGCCACCTACACACTGACAAACTTCATAAATGCAAAGATCACTCCCTCCAAATTTTTAATGAAATAATCAAATCCTCATAAAATTGTCGTTGAAGCCATCAGATCCTTCATAAAAACCTACGGCGCAAGTAACCTGGACCTCGATCAAACTAGTAGATGTGACATTTTTCATGGCGTCGTGCAGCAAGGTAGTTGACTATGGAATGAGCATGTGGAAATGGCGCCAACAAACAATCATTTCATCCTTCAAACTCATCCACAGGATCGGGTGCCAGATATGCAAGATCGACGTTCCAAATCTGCCTATACAGATTGAAAATTCATGTTAGCACTTTGAAAGGTCCACCGCCATAGAGATCTCGCCACGTATGAAGTCATTTTTTCCATCGCTGACCTTTCATATTTGTGAGATGTAATATCCCACATTCGCCCTGCAGTGGCTCTCTGATGGCTATATATATCAAGCCGTGAGCATACTCAATGTCGTGCACCTTTCCCTGTCGCGGCCCATGAACCAACCGCTAACGGCCTGTTGCTCCAACTCCTGCCGACGTTAAGACCCTATCGATGTAACCCCAAGTTGTTGGAGTGACATCTTCCACCTACGTCGATATCACGCCAACCGTCAAACCCTTCAGCAAGACCCCAACCTGTCAGCGCATCCTAAAACTCCTTTGTCGATACACCGTCTCACCGAAGACCATCCTCGAACCACTTCATCGGCTAGACCCCTCTCATTGGCAAACTCCCTGCCAATTCTCCCGATATGCAATGTCACCTCGATAGCCACCTCCATCGGTACAACCTGAAGTGTCGGAACAATACCATCCTGCCCCACCAATGTCACATATCTCACCGATCAGCCCTCGTCAGGATGACCCCAACCTGTCAGCACACCCATTGCAAAGCACGCCGATACCGCTAGTCTGGCTGAAACCAAACCTCCATCGCTGTGACGCAGACCGTCGGAAAGAGAGCTCCATAGAAAGCTGATGTCTACCATCACACCGACAGCGACCCTTCATTGGTATAACCCCGATCGTCAGGGTAACCTCTCCACAACATGTCAACGAAGAGAGTTACGCCGATGACCACATTGCATATATCCCTATGTTCATCGGCCCATCAAAGGGACGTCAGACCCAGCTGTCGATAGGCAAGGTATCTCCGATAGCTCACCCTCATCGATGCGACCCCAACCCGTCGGCACAACATATCCATGGGCTGCCGATGAAGACTTTCATGCCGATGCAAGGAACAAACCCATGTAAACAACATGATTGTTGAGACAAAGTGAAGGTCCTACCGATGGACTTAGAAATTTTAGGGTTCGAATGAAAAGGCCTACAGATGCAAATGCTCAAAACCCTAACCCTAGGTGTAGGCACCAACACTTTCGACGATTCAACTTCATTTGAGTCATTATTCTCTCATAAATTAGAGATATCAAAGTCTGTGGGCAATTTTGCTCCTTGTTGAGCAAGCATGAGGAAATACTTTTGAGGGTCCGTAGCAACAACTCTATCCATTATCTTTTGGAACTTAGGATCTTGGAGTTGTTGGAGGATTTCCTCTTGAGAGACTTTCTCATCATCCGGATTGGGTATATTATTGTTAAGGTCGTCCATGTTTTGCTTTTGTTTTGATTGAGATCTAGTTTGCACCATGCAAGATTTTGGGATGGGATGAACTTGGATTATGCGATTTGTTGGATTTTGATTTTTTGATTGGAGGAGTGATATAGTAGAAGGTGAGTTTGATTGGAATAAATTTTGCTAAGGTTTTTGTTGATTCTATGTTTGTCTCAAACAAGGTAAATCTTGAGCTATAATGTCTAATAGCTATCTAAGTGTCAATACAAGTGGTAGTCCAAATAGGGATAGATTGACACCACTATTTGATGAGGACTATTTTCTTGTTAAGGTTACATTAGTATAGTTTTGTTGAGAAGGATGATTTGAAATCCTGTTATAAAACTACCTAGCTCTCTTTTGGGTTGGTAGAGTATCAACTAGGTCCTAGAAGCAAGTTGTGGTTTGATTTTGAGGTGTTTTGATAGCAAGACAATGATGTGAAAAGAAGATGTTTCTGAAAATGATATGGAAAGGTGTTTGCACGGTATAATTGATTTTACAGGGTTAAACTATAGCAAAAAGGGTACCTAAAATTGATAATGTTTTTATCCCAAAATGTATGAAATATGCCTCTATTTTGGATGTGTAGCTTCAAAAGCATAGGATAACGGGTCAAATGTGTAGCTTTGTGGGTTAAATGTGTAGATTTGGTTGAGTTTATATGCACGACACTGTGTGTTATATGCGCCATTCTGTGCATCAAGTGCGCTGAAAGATTATATGCGTTGCAAAATAGTTTAGATGCACAACATAATAGGTTAAATGCGCAGTAATGTCAAATGCGCAGCAAAACTAGTTATATGCGCAGTAAAATGTTTTAAATGCATAGAACTGCATGTACGTGGTTTTCTGTTTCAGTTTGACAATTTGATTTGCTTGGAACATTTTCCTAAGTTAATCTAAAGTTTGTAATGCTGACCTTGGTTCAAGTTATTGCAAGAAAACACAGAGAACAAAAGGTTTCCATGATTGACTTAACAAAATTAAAAACAAACAATTACAACCCTAGGATGGCAAGGACAGTATTTGATGAGTTCCAACTTGGTTTTTACACCAACCACTTGCATAAAGGTAGACAACTAATAAATTGGTGGCACCGGCTCCCCTCCACGACACTCACTTCTCACGCATACCAAGTTATAGTTCCTCCAAAGAGTTGAACTTTTCTGTGTCTACACTAAATGAGTGTATGACGTTGGACGGATTTAGAGGTTCATCCTCCTGTGTCACCAAATAGGGGATTTTGGCTTACTAGAACAAAAGGATTTTAGTCAAGATATCTATTCGAGTGGTTACACATGCGGCCATTCGCTTGGATAAGAAGGCTTCCCAGCTTGTAGAGGTTACGCTCCACAGGGTTTTGGGGGAAACATTGGTCGGTGTAACACATCACCCGTCACTTGCAACTTTCTTCACAAACACAATTTATTTATAGTGACTTGGAGGAGCTTGGATTTAGCCCGTTATCACTTAAGGTCGTCCCACTTGGAAGGAAGGAATTCCAAGGGCAGGCCTCTCTAAAGGAAAAACATGCAAATGATAAGTTTGGCATTTTGGTCACCCAATTAAGGGGAGAGCATAGTCCTATTATCATTCTAAAAACACGGAGAACACTGGTTCTTTAACTCCCTAGTTAAAAGAAAAATAACTAAATGTGTTAACTCTACCAAGCACAGAAATTTGTAACAAGATAGCAATAACTTGGAAAAGATTTTGTTAATTTTATCCCTCTAACAAATCTAGGTGTAGATTGTTGTTTGCAGAAATAAAACAAGTGTTACTTTCCCCTATTAAGCTATGTGATAGATTGTAGTGCAAGATAGTAAAAACATAAATAAATTGTTCAGTTTTAACCCCTAGGTTGGGACTAGATGAAAGTTCTGATGCAACAAAATGATTTACTTTCCTCCTAGTTAAGTCTACGTGAAGATTTGCATGAACATATTAAGTTACTCCTTCCTAATTAGTTCTAGGTGGCTTAATAATGCAACTAAAATGACTAATTCCAGCTCCTAACACCTGTAAATGAAAGTCAATATGGAAAACCTTATAAAACTTGTACAACTCTTTGTTACAATTTGAAAGTGCAAGACTACAACTCATATGTGCAACACTGCATAGTATATGTGCTGATTTGCAAATGCGTGGCAATAATAGTCAAAAGTGTAGGACTGCACTGTATATGCACAGGAATATCAGAAGCACAACAAGACTCCTCAAATGTGCAGCATAACAGTTTGGATGCACTGAAAGGTAAAAGCGTAGTAGGAAATGTTGTATGCGCAGAACTAGAAGTTGTATGCGTGGAAACAACCTGTCGTGACAGAACCTTGACAAAACACTCAGATGGAAGTTAAAAATGGGGCAAGGCCCCACTATGGGCACCAAAAATGTTAGTGAAAATATTGTCAACAATATTAAACTACTAATAATCTAATAATCTCAATGAAATATGATGCAAATCAAATAAACAAAGCAATATTACCTTGAAGACCAATTTACCTCAAACCTTCCATTGTTCACCTATCTTGTATTGATCTTGTTAATGAATAGAGCTCTTAGAAGCATGCTTCCTCGCTATTTAAAGATAACAATACTTGAATGGATGTATGTTGGATAAAATGCAATGAAGATTACCTACAATGCATCTATTGTGAGGATGAGGGATGGATGATTGAAGCCATGGTGGTATGGATATGAAGATAATGGATATAAAATGCAATGACCAATATGGATGTTTTTACCAAAGGCACATTGGAATTTCTACATAGTAACTTTGCTATAGCTTGTGTGTTGTAGAATGAGGGAATGAGCTTCCTTTTATAGGCCAAGGAAGGGGCAAATCCATGTGTTAAGATCTCAACGGTGGAGACTTGGTCTTGTGAGGTGTACGGTGAGGATTGAATTGGTTGAGACGAGGGGGAGAAAGAGGGAAGATGTTCCTCTCACCTTGACATGGTGGAGAGAAAGGTGTGACATGAGTCCACATGTCACAAGGCTCACAATGACCCAAGAGAGAAGGTCAAACAAGGAGATCATGTTTGTAGGGAGGTTGGAAAAATTCTAGGGACTATGGAACAAGTGTCACAAAGTGTCCCTTTGACCATGATGACATAGAGAGACCATGCCCTTATGAATAGGGATGGTTGGAGGAATAATAGGCCCATGTGGGTGAGGGGAAAATAGATTAATTAAATATTAAAATATTTAATTAGATGTGCAACAAGGTGAGGTGGAAGAATGATGACATGGATTAGAGGACTTTTGACTTTGGAATAGGATGATTTGTGATTAAATAATTTGATTATTATTTAATTGAGGAATGACATTAGAAGAATAGGTTTAATTGACTTAATTAAATAAATTGATATTTATTTAATATTTGGACTAATGATGATGAACGTGAATCAAATAGATAAATTGATGAATTTATTAAATGATAGAAGAATGGGAATTAAATAAATAATAAATATTTATATTTAATTTGTCTTTGCCATTTTTAGGTGTATACACTATCTATTCCATTGTTTGAGTTTGAATTTCAAATTGAAGTCTTTTGAAAAAATAATACATTGTAATACCAAAAAGAGGCTTCCCTTCCAACTACTAGGAAGCAATGTAGTCATGAACCTTTAATCTTTGAGTCACATTAGTTGAACTTGACGGGTGGCTTTTTCAATTGGGAGAAGAGGGAGGAAGAAAACTTGATAGGCCAATGATCCAACCTTTTTCAATACAAAATATTTGAGGAAGACATCGGGGAATCACCAAACCAACAATTTAAATTCAAGAATCTGTCAAGGCGTTTCCAGATAGAATCTAGCCCACACCTTCTATTATTCAAAGTAAAAAGACAAAATTTGGTTTTAATATCAAGAAGATTAAGAAATGACAAATTTTATTTAAGCAAGGAGGAAGAAGGGTCTAGCCAATTAGAACCACCTAACTTTTCATCTAGGATGAGGATGACATTAAAATCTCCTGTCATGGTCCAGGGAAAGGAAGAAAACAAAGAATGAACAAATTTGATATGAGTACAAAGGAGTTTCTTTCCTTGAAAGTTTGTAGGAGTATACATTCATGAGGAAGATGCATTTACTAGATTTAAAGCAAAATCGAGCCATGGAAATGGAATGTTTGTTAGCAAGCCAAGTAGAAGAAGTAAGATGACGAGGGTTCCATAGACAAGTAGATTTCCTAGAGATTCCTAAGCCCCATTATATTGGAACTTGTTATGTCTCTAAAGCTTGAAGGATATAGAAATCATTACCTCTATTGATAGCTTCATTTCTTGAAGAAAGATAATGTTAGGATTATGCTCCCAAATAAGATCCCAGACAAGTTTTTGATAAGGGGAGTTTCCCAAACCCATAATGTTCCAAGAAATAACAATCATTTATGGGGATTATAGTAGTGAGCATCTAGTGTGCAAATAACACCATATTCCACCAAGGTTTCCACAATCATTTCCCCCTTTTCCTAATCCTACTTCCTTCCAGCTTTGGAGTTCTTCTCTACGGAGCTCTTTTTGAGATTCTTTTGATGAAGGCCTAAAAGAAGAGGAGTTTTCTTCCTAGACTCATCTTTTGAGTTGTGGGACAAGGATCCTTTTGACATGACCAAATTAGAGGAGTCTTCAATGAGATCCTTTATATAGAAGGGAGAGGTAGTGATTATAGTGGTGTCCACATTATCAACATGTTGATGCATGGAAAAATCCTCCATGTAGCAAGGGGAGGTAGGTGGACCCATTATTGGGTGCACCTGCAATTTAGGAACATCATGAATGTCTATCGAGCGGGAAGATACAACAGGGTTACCAAGATATGATTCTTGAATCACTGGGAGCTTCTTAGGCATAGAAGGCTCTGGATCCTCAAAATTTTCTAGGACCTCATATCTATTATTAGGCCTTCCTATTGATAAATTTCCTTTCTACCAATTCTGTTACTTTCCTCTATTTCTAGTTTTCACATGCATGAATCCATTTAGATCTAACCCATCTGCATGGTTTGGTGCTTTCCCTTTTGCTTTAATTTTTGCTATAGAATTAGTTGGAAGAGGATGGGAGGAAATTGTAACCCTTTGAGGGCAATCCCTCTATATGTGCCCATAGGCATGACAGACACAACAATGAAAGGGGAGGGGTTCATAATTTATGTGTTGAATCCATTGCATGTTTCCCAATTTGATCTTGAGAGAATCAGGAATAGTCTTATTCAAATCAATTTCAACACAAATACAAGCATAAGTAGTTACCTTCCTTTCCATCATGAGATATGAGGAACCCATGGGTTTCCCAAGAACCACAACAATGGATTGAAGAATATCAAGTCTCTAAAACTTCATGGGCAACTAAAAAAGATAGATCCATGTAGGAAAGCATGAGGGAAGCTCTTCGACATGATCAAAACCCACATGTTAGGGTTTGATGAATAAACCCACTTGATTACAAAAATATGGGCCTCCTTAAAAGGCCATGTTTTGATCAACTATTCTAGAAAAAAACACAAAAAAATCTATTCATAGCTAGAATAACCTCCATGTCCCCCTTGGGTTGCCAGGTTTGATGGGTTGAGTTCTCTAGGAAGGGTAATGAGACTTTGATATCCATAAACTTGTAGATCAAGGCATTCTTAGATAGATATAGCACATTGTCTACAATCAAGTTTGGATTAATAACAAGAATGGGGTGGTCCTCACTCTTCTACAAATAACCATTAGATCAAGGGCATTTTTCCATCAATGGATATGATTTGAAATCATTTATTGCTTACAATAGGTAATTTATGACATTCTCATGACTAGAGATTAAGAGCTCCTTGGCTTGGATGACATCTTTAAATGAGAACGTAAGGGTGCCCTTTGGCCCCCCTTTGGACATATCCATGGGCATTTTAAACCTAAAGGCAACAACCGTACTGAACAACATAGTCTAGCCACAAGAAACCCAAAAGACACCATGTAGCAGTAGTGGTTGTGGCCACCAAAACCCTAAGTACAAGTCTAATTTGGATTCACTGGGCTCAAAAATCTCCTATTTAAGAGTTTTTTAATTTTACTTTAGAACTAAATTTAAGAATTATTTTATTTTATTTATATTGTTTACTTTTTTTCTTGATTGGTAAATGTAGACAAGGGGACCACTCTTGTATATATTAACCATGAATAAAATTTACATGTACCAGCTTGGTAATTAACAAAATTTACCAAGACTATGGCATAGAGGGGTATAAAACAAAACCCCATGTGCCTAAAATTGCTTGTTTACGTTGAGATTTATATGTTTTCATCATACTGCACGCTACTATAGTTGTAAGACATGCACTATATTTGTCATATTAACATATACTATTTGAGAAGTCACCTATATAGCAATATTGATATAGTTAACCTTTGTCCTCATTTGAACTATCAATGAACATTGCGATCATCCACTCAATACCCATTGCCCCCATTATTCTCATGGCCTATTTTAGAAATTCAGCCGCTCGTCTTGCTTTGTGATGAGTCAAATATATGACTCACAAATTTCTATATAATTGTTGTTCTAAAAGACTAATAAAACTTTATGGCATATATATATATATATATATATATATATATATATATATATATATATATATATATATATATATATATATATTACTATAATTATATTTGTCTTTTGGTTGGATTATACACATGTTTAGTCCTTATTTCCTTTTGATGAAATCTCTGAGCTTAATTACTTGAATTATATTTTCAAAATGCATATCTTATGAATTTGTGGTATAAGTTGTGTATGATTGCATAAGGACTACAACAGTGAGACTCCCAGTGGTCTCCGGATCCCTTCGGAGCCCCCTTTCTTATGAAGAGCTTGAACTCTGGACGGCTCCAAATATTGTTACCCACCAAGAGAGCCATCCTCCCCTTGAGTCGATGTCTACTACAAGCCAATCCTAGGGCTACTTAAGAAGTCCAACAACACAAATATAACCCACGCCTCAATAAATAGAGTTGTTAAGATTCAAGTCCGCACGTCACTTTGTTTAAGTGACAACTAAAGTAGCTGTCAATCGATATTTGTTCCAACTGAAGCAATTGCCCATCAGCGTCGCGCCATTCCAAGAAATCATTCAGTCCGTCAATAACTAAGTCAATACAAATCTCTAATCTGTAGTAACCCACAGAGGAACTGTTAATGTAATAAATGAGTAACTGGTTTTAATCCCAGTTCGCTGCAATTAGGATTGCTGATAGTTATTCCTTTCAATAAAGCTCAAATGTATAAATAGGAGTAGTTAGTCTCTCTTAGTTAGTTCCAGTTTTCATAGTCAAGTTGTTAGTTAGATTGTATTTTTAGCTGGAGGAAAACTCCTTGTTTTCAGTCATGTATCCATGTCCATTTTTGGATTGTGTTGAATACAAATGAAGGGGAATTCTTTTGAAAGATAGTTTGAGTTCAAGAGGATCATCTCCAACTAGGAAAGTAGGGCCTACTTCCCCAACTTGGAGGAGATCTCTCAATATTACATTTCTATGCAATTCTGTTGTGTCTTTCTGTTCATTGTTGCTATTCTTGCATGTTAATCTTATGATGTGTCTTACCTTCTCTGTATGATCGTTTAGCTGATTGTCACATGTAGATTTGTCTTCTAAAATTCTGAAAACACCAAAAATAGATTTGTTATTCCAACAACATTGTTATATTCAGAGTGTCTCATTGCTGTAGTCTAACAATAGATGCAATTACCTTTGAGTTTTATTTTCGCAGTTAGAAGAGCTTCCTTTAAATCACGTGTGTTTCCTTCCAAGCAAATAGATAATTTCTATTTTCTGCATGCATGTTTATTTCAGCAAGTAAAGTAGACCTTACCCACAAACCATCCATTCACCTGATTCAGATTCCACTCCAAAATCCCCCTACACTAAGAGTCTTGTCGTAGATCACTCCAGACACCTCCAGATTGATAATTAAATGATGATGAATTAACAAACACTATAATGACCTCATCATTTTTGGCGATGTTGCTAGGGAAATAATCTACAAATTATTGTAGGTTAAGGTGTTGATAAGACTTTTTGAATGAGCGTATTCTGGATCCATTAGTTTATGAGTAGGCCTAGGGACACCTTAGGTTGATTCATCAAGTGAACCATAGTTAGTACACCTCTGGAACCTAGTTTAGTAGAACTTCCAGACCATCTAATCAATCAAGGATCCCTGTACCACCAAAATCTCTCATTTTATCTAAAACACTTTTTACAATGGGTGATAATCTTTTTGGAGATGGTGAGCATGATGAAGCAGCTAATAATAGAACATTCTCTTATCCAATCTCCATCACTCCTGAGAGGAATGAACCTCCCATGAAAAATATATCTCCTGCATTCCTACCAAATTTTTGAGGAAGAACTTCTAAAGTCCCAGACCAATTCTTGTTTGAATTTAAGGTCCTCTACCGAACCTATGATTATGCCATAGACAACTAGAAATTAAAACTTTTCCCTTCCACTCTCAAGGAATTAGCTTTGTGATGGTTCGTAGGCCTAACAATAGATTCCATAACTACATGGGATCACATGGAAACTTCCTTGATAAATATCAAGATTATTGTAGAGTCAGGGATTGGAAAGATGAACTCTTCTGAATGAAACAAATGGAAGATGAAAATTTGGAGGATTATGTGGATAGATTCCTATTTGTCCATAGGAGATGTGAAAATAATCTAGACAAAGAACTAAGTAAAACCATTTTTCTAAGAGGAATTGACAATGAGATTAGAGAAGCCTTAAGCCTAATGGGAAAGGGAGATATTAACAAACAAAGTTTTGCAGAAATCGTGGAGGTTAGTAGAAACTATTCTTGCACTTGAGCAGGTAAAAGAATACTGAAGAAAGGCAAAGGTGGTACCAGTGATGTCACACAAGTGATGGAAGAACTAGCAAATCTAAAAACTGACATCCTACTTCATTTGAATACCACCCCGGATGGTATGCAAGCTAGTAAAAAGAACACTGAACCCTTAGCCATCTATTGTCCTCATTTTAGAGAAAAACATTTGCTTAGGGAATGTCCCTTAACCAAACTGAGATATGTAGGATCTGTGAGAAAAACCATTCCACGAATGAGTGTAGTCTGCTTCCTCAAATCAAAAATAGATTGAAAAAGGCACCAGTAGAGGAGGAAGAGTTAAATTTTATTGGCCAGAAACAATCAAACTATGGATTTAACCAGTTTCCAAACCAATATGCTCCAAGAGGCCCATCAAATTAGGGCACAACCTCTTGGAATGGACCTTGGGGAGGTCCACTCCCTCCAATGCAAATGCCACCCTAGTGGGGACCAGCATGGCCTCAGTCAAACTAGATGAATCAATCTTGGACTAATCCCCAGTGGCCAAATCAACAACAATATCAATAGTAGTGGGCACCTCAATATAACCAAGGAATGAGGCGATTTGGAAATCAACCTCAAGCCTTACTTCTTGGACCCTCACAACTTGCAAACCCAAACCCAAACGATCACGTAAACCAACCACATATGCCTGTTCAGTCAATTCCTAATCCTAAAAACAATAGACAACCACAACAAGTATATAACATTGATCCCAATACAACTACACCCTGAATGTAGTGGAAATTAATGACATCCAACTTTGATCCCGAAACATTCTTGTAAACATTCCTATTGAGGAAGTCACTAAAGAGGAGGAAGTGATACCTAGCATTGAGAAACAACAAAAGGATAAGAAGGCTGAAACCAAAAAACAAGAAATTCTGAAGGACGCCTCTGTTCCATTTCCAGAGCAATTAAAACAGGCTCCTCCAAAATCTAGGGAAAGCTAGATTTCTCATGATGACTCTCAATTAATCAAGGAACTTAGGAAGAAACATATTGAAGTTCCTTTGTTACAGGTAATAAAGGATATCCTTGAAATAAATCAAACCATCAAGAGCTTATGTTTGAAACTTCCAGGTAGAAAACAAAAATTACCCAACACTATTCAAGTAGAAGGGAAAATTGCTGATGTCCTATCAGGCAAGTTGATTCCTCAAAAATATGGGGATCCTGGGAGTCCTGTTATTTCGGTGGAAATAAAAGGAATATCAGTCTTGAATGTACTGATTGATTTGGGGGTTACTATCAATGTGATGACATCAGATACTGCAGAAGCTTTGACATTAACACATATTCAACCAACATCAACTGTGTTACAACTAGCAGATCTATCCATCACCAAACCAGAAGGGATTCTAGAAGATGTTAGTCACTATTGATACTTGGGATTATTCAGTAGATTTCCTCATCCTTTAGACCAAAAGGAAACACTTAGGGTATCCAATAATATTGGGTAGACCTTGGCTGGCTACAACAACAACCCTTATTGACTGTAGATCAGGAAACATGACTATTTCCAATGGGAAAAGATTGAAGGAACTCTCCATCTATCCTCTTGCTAAACCATTCCTACAATATGAGAATAAACCGTGGATAGATGATCTGATGGATTCGGATGAGGAAGATGCCTCCTCATTGGCAATGGTAATAATTACAGAACATTTTGAAGAATGCAATGAGGAGTATAAAGAATTGGAATCAAATAGCGAAACCTCCTTACATAGTGTTGCACAATAAGAGGTCTCCGGATGGCTTTGGATACATTCGAAGGGATCTTTAAGGGCATTTAACTGTCCATATTTTGAAAAGGTTGCTTCTCACCTAAGTTACTAGCAAGCGAAAACCCTACATCAGATTATGCCTCACCGCTGTCCATTAAATACTTTGATCAGTCCCTACAAAGACATTCATTCTATTCATTGTGGCACAAAGCAAATAACTGTTCAAGCCAATAAACAACTCTCCATAAGCAGTTGGTTAACATAAATAGAGGAAATTTGATTGACAAAACTGTTGCAAAATCATACCCAAGCATTTGCATGGGAATACAAAGATATGAGAGGAATCCACCCTAGTGTATGTACACATCATATCTACATGGAAGATGTCCGTCCTGTGAGGTAACCACAAAGGAGGATCAATCTAGCTTTGAGAGAAATTGTGAAGGAGGAAATAGAAAAACTATTACAAGCAGGATTCATCTATCCTATTTCTGACAGTCAGTGGGTATCGCCATTAGTAATAGTACCAAAGAAAAATGGCAAATGGCAAGTCTGCATTGACTATAGAGAATTGAACAAAGCTACCAAGAAAGACTATTTCCCCCTTCCCTTTATCGACCAAGTGTTGGATAATTTGGTTGGTAGTCACTACTTCTCCTTTTTGGATGGATTTAGTGGCTACAACCAGATCTAGGTAACTCTAGAGGATCAGGACAAGACTACCTTTACATGCCCATGGGGGACATTTACCTACAGAGTTTTGCCATTTGGATTATGTAATGCACTAGCCACATTTCAAAGAGCTATGTTGGCAATTTTTGCCGATTTTGCCAACACATGTGTGGAGGTCTATATGGATGATTTCACGGTGCATGGGAAAACTTTTGATGAAGCCTTGAATAGTCTGAACAAGGTGCTTGAAAGGTTCAAGGAACATCAGTTGTCCTTAAAACATGAGAAGTGTCTTCTTATGATGACTGAAGGAATAGTCCTATGTCACCACATCTCACGGGAGGGTATGGAAGTTGATCCCAAAAATATTGAAATTATAGTACACATACCTCCTCCTCAAACTCAAATGGAAGTAAGGAGTTTTCTAGGACATGCTGCGTATTATCAAAGGTTTATTGAAAACTTTAGTCGGAATGCTGACCCTTTGTTTACCCTGCTAATTTTTTTTTTGAATTTAATTGGACACCATAATATCAGGAGTCATTCGAGGCCCTCATCAAGAGCACCCTCATGACAACACCAATAATCAAAGGACCAAATTGGAGTGAACCATTCCATATTCACACGGATGCTTTCAATCAGACCATTGAAGTAATTTTAGGGCAGACTAATGAATTTGGAGGTATGCACGCAATATATTATGTTAACAAAAACTTAAACCCTGCAGAGAAAAAATATTTCACCACAGAAAAATAATTTTTGGTAGTAGTTTATTCAACTAATAAGTTTTGCCACTATATCACAGGTTATAAAGTCTTTATACACACTGATTATGCAACTATTAGGTGTCTGATGAATAAAGTTGTGGTAGGAGGTAGAATTATTAGATGGTTGCTATTGTTACAAGAATTTGATATAACCATTGTTGATAAGCCTAGGAAAGATAATGTTGTTGTTGATTTCTTATCCAGATTGACTGTGCATGAAAGCAATGAACCAGTGGATGATGCATTTCTAGATGAACATCTTTTTGCCATTTCCATACAATCTCTATGGTTTGCAGATTTAGATAATTATTTGGTTTCAGGAAAATGCCCACCACATTTCAATCAGAAGGAAACCAAACAAATGATTCAAGATAGCTCCAAATACAAATGGGTAAATGGTATCTTGTTTAAAATTGTCCTGACCATGTGTTTAGAAGATGTGTGCAAGAAACAAAAGTTTATGATATAATCCAAGCATGCCATGACGAACCTTCTGGATGACATCTTTTAGCCCTTCGAACTAGACACAAGATTCTGGGAGCTAGATATTTCTGGCCAACAATGACCAAGGATATTTAGCAGTATGTTAAACAGTGTGATCAATGCTAGAGAATGGGACATCCAATTCCTAGTACAGAGATGCCGCTCCATCCTCAAGTGGTCTTAGAAACATCTGAGAAATGGGGAATAGATTTTGTGGGACCAATAGATCCACCACCTAGGGGAAATCATTTCATTCTGGTCTGTACTGATTATGCCACCAAATGGGTTGAAACAAAAGCACTACCTAAAACAAAGGAGGAGAAGGTTGTAGATTTTCTATACAAGCACATTTTGCAAAGATTTAGAGCTCCAAGGGTCCTTATTTTTGATCAGAGACCACAGTTCATGTCTGCTATGATCAAAGCATTTCTAGAGAGATATCAAATCAGTCACAAGAAGTCTTCTCCCTATAACCCTCAGAGAAATGGTCAAGTAGAAGTGACGAATAGGGAATTGGAAAACATCCTCACAAAAACCATTTTAGGCAAAAGAATAGATTGGGATGAGAGAATGACAAAAGTTGTTTGGTCCTACAACACCACCTGGAGGACCACCACTAATTTCACACCATACAAATTAGTTTATGGGAAGCACCCAGTGCTTCCTATAGAATATGAAGTCGAAACATTAAGAACAGCACTTGGAGTTGGTATTGATTTAACTGAGGCACAACAACACAGAATAATGCGGCTGAATATGTTAGAAGAAATGTAGATGGAAGCACTTCATCACACAGAGTTAATTCAATAGCAAAGGAAAGAATGACACGATAGGCACATCATCAACAAGCAATTCAAAAAAGGACATTGGGCCCTACTGTATGACTCAAAGTATCAAGATCTCAAAGGAGAACTACACACAAGATGGTTGGGGCCCTATGAAATCCAAGAAACTTTCAGCAATGGTGTCGTTTAGCTATTACCCATTGATGGGGATCAAAGAATTCTTCTGGTAAATGGACACAGACTGAAGCTGTATCACAAACCAACTTCCAAAGAAGAATTCTCTACAGAAATTCAATCTCGGATAGAACATTTTACCATGGAGGATCTCTTTTCCATGTGGCTTATGCTCTAAAAGATTATTGTGGAATGAATAAAGTAGTAAAGGTTGAAAACTAGAAATGGCGGCCTTTTCTATCAAAAAAAATTAGGCAAAGTTGAAAACCAGAAATGGCGGCTTTGTCTAAAGGAAAGATTGAAAACCAGCAATGACGGTCTTTTCTTTGAAATTCCCATTTCCTTCAATAAAATTCTTTTTTTGTAGTTTTTGTAAGTCTTTGTGTTGAGAAATATCAAAAGCTCTAGATAGCTACTGATAGCTCCAGATGGCTACAGATGGATCCAGATGAATACAGGAGGATGTTACTATCCAAAGTATTATTGGGCACTAAGTTATGTTTCGGTAAAAGTTAAGGCAAAATTATCTTAGGGATGAGTACTTTACAAAGGTATATTCTTTCCTTAACACTTGTATAGTTATTTTAATATACATATATATGCCACGTGTCCCCCCAAATGACCTGCATGGAGTCCTTGATTTTTCACACGCACCAAGGCAGTTGCATGAATGATGGCAGTCAGACAGGTGGCAGTAGTAGGATTGTCCTCAAATCTTGTGTACTTTTTAATGAAGCACAAGTACTTCATCATAATGATAATGACATTTACAATAAATGCCATAAAAAAAATTGTACTTGGTTGAAAAGTAATGATGACCAATAATCATGATCATAAATGGAAATTCGTTTGCAAGAGTGTGGAGTGACTATTTCTGTCGTCAGCACTAGATTTGAAAGAAAAGGTAATTAAGGAGGCGGCTGAGAATGGCCACTCCACATGCTACCACTCTATGTTGCAGCTCTGAAGTACACGCCATCAGTGCTAAAAAGATGGATGGGATGGCTACCAACATGTCCACATTGCATGGATTTATTTCCTCGACCAAGCTGCAATTGACAACACAACTTCACATTTCCATCTACAAAGAAAAAACCCAGACCCCTGTTTGTGGTGTTTTCCTGCATTCTACAAAGAAAATCAACCTACAAATATGGGGAACAAGGGAAAGATGAACTAGAAAATGCCCTCTTTGATGAAGCAAGTGCACAAATTTTTTCAACAGGTTGGATGGTTAGATTTTCTACAGAAATTTGAAGGATTTGAAGTAGAGTTGGTCGAAGAATTCATCACAAATTTCCACTGCACCTTCTCTACCGTTAAAGGGGTAAGAATTTAGATTAACCCTACTGTTATTAGTCAAATTTTTGGAATTCCTGAAGTAGGTGTTGATTTGTTGCAAAGCAAACCATCCTATGAAGAGTTGGTGTAGAATTTCCATGTTGCCCCAGAGCCTTTACCAAGATATGTTATGAGTAAAGGGACAACCAAGGGGATTGAGAGGAGCCTTCCAGACCCATGGAAGACAATGATCCTGTGGATAATGAAAATTTTCACTTGTGATGGGCAGTATGGTGTCGTGTTAGGACCACAAATGAGGTTGATTACCCACCCCAGGCATGTGGCAAACCATCTAGAGTATCTGATAAATCTGCCAGCCTTCTTGCATTCAAGCTTGGTTAATATGAATACCAAAAGAAAGAAAAATGAGGGTTAGATTAGCCACCCTAGCTTAATCCACTTGATAATGAAATACCACTTCTTGCAGTAAGAGGATGGCCAACAAAAATGGGAAGATTTTCTTTAACTTCAGCCTAAGAGGAAGAAGAAGCACCAGGTTTTTGTTGTATCTGTTTCAGTTGAACTAGTCATAGTCTCCTCTAGATCCCCAGAATTGAGATTCTGATGGCTCCGGAGGGGGGCAGAGCAACAAAGTCAAGTAGGGGAAGTAATAGCCTCCACCCCTGCTAGAATACACCACCCCTGAATGCTTGACATTTTATCAGATGAGAAGGACATGGAAGAGGCAGAACTAGACCCTGCAACCATTTAAAGGCAACATTCCTCCCATGTTGAACAATAATGTGAAGAAACCCCTACTGACAAGGAAACAAAGGAGGCTGGAGAAGAAGAAAATCTTGAAGAAACAAAGGAAGAAACTTTGAAACACAACCACAGAGAGGGGAAATAACCCTTTATGGAAAGCTCAAAGGACACCACTACCAAGGCAACTCGACATGCTCTCACTTTGTCAAAAGTAGAGTATGAATTAAGACAATGCAAAGCACAGTTGGAGGCCATGGCTTAACAATTGAGAGCCAAGGATGAAGAGCTTGAGCAATAGAAGGAAAAGGCTACTTTGGAGAAAGAGGAGAGAGAGATAACAATTTCCACTTTTCAAAAGGAGATAGATAAACACAAGGCTATCATCGCTCAAAAGGATATTCAAATTACTCAAATTCAGCAAAAGACTGCTCGGTGAACTCCTGCACCAGCATCCTTGAATGTCTATGGTCTAAATTTTCAGCTGACACATGAGAACAGACAACTCAGGAGAGAGGTCATAAAGCTTTGGAGAGACCTCGAGGGCCTCAAAGAAGAGAAGGTGGTGGTAGAGAAAAAATTGTCTTTGGCATATGAAATAGGGGAGACCCTGTTAGCACAAAGACCACCATCAGGTGTGTATGCTCTATTTCTTAGAGAGCAATTTTTACGGTGGAAATTATTAAGAATTAGCTGTAATCTCCCCTTTGATTTTGACAATTATAAAGAGTTTGTAGAGTGTCAGGTGCAAAACCCTGAGGATCAATAAAATCTCCTTTGTGAATTCTTTCAACATGGCCATTTGATGGGGCATGTTAACACTTCTATGCTAAATTTATATGTGGGAGAGCTCCAAATCTAGAGCTATCTATCTCTGATGAAAAATAATAGATTGTGGGAGGAATGCATGGATGAATACAATGCATCAACAACAACCATATTGTTGCTAATTAGACATGAATGCCCCAAATCCACATGGTTCACCAACACTTTCAAAGCACAGGTTTACAGGAAGGGAATCACATATGTGTATGTGAGAAATTTGAATTCTTGCATCACTAATTTCTTTGATATAGCAAGATATCTCCCAAGTGCAGCTGTCACAAGCTGCCTGTTTAGGTATGAAGACCTGCCTGACAGCTTCAAGAGAAGGGAGTCTGTCTCTCCAGCAAACATAAGATGGATGACTACCAGGGTGTGGAAATTCATAACCCTGATTCAATAAAAACAATAGAACTGGGTTGGGATGCGGTTCAAGTCACCTCTGATTCTCATGCTAGCACCTTGCCTCAGCCACCCTCCAGGGCAACCTATGAGGGAGGGTAAATTCAACAAATGGTTCAGCAAGCTGCTGGAAAATGATGGGTTTGCACCAAAAGGCAAGAAACTCTTTCAGTACAAGGATGAGGATTATAATTGCACTGTCATCATTGAGGAGAAGAATGTCACGTATGAAGCAGACATGATACATCTTTAGCCATGAGGACATGACACAATCTAAGTTGGGGGGAGATGATGAGTCAAATATATGACTCACAAATTTCTATATATTTGTTGTTCTAAAAGACTGATAAAACTTTATGGAATATATATATTATTATAATTATATTTGTCTTTTGGTTGGATTATACACATGTTTAGTCCCTATTTCCTTTTGATGAAATCTCTTAGCTTAATTACTTGAATTATATTTTCAAAATACATATCTTATGAATTTGTGGTATAAGTTGTGTATGATTGCATAAGGATTATAGAATTGAGACTCCCAGTGGTCTTTGGGTCCCTCTGGAGCCCCCTTTCTTGTGAAGAGCTTGAACTCCGGATGACTCCAGATACCATTACCCACCAAGAGAGCCATCCTCCCCTTGAGTCGATGGCTACTACAAGCCAATCCTAGGGCTACTGAAGAAGTCCAACAATGCAAATATAACCCATGCCTCAATAAATGCAGTTGTTAAGATCCAAGTCCGCACTTCACTTTGTTTAAGTGACAACTAAAGTAGCTGTCAACTGACGTCCATTCTAGTTGAAGTAATTTCCCATCAGTGCTGCGCCATTCTAGGAAATCATTCAGTCCACCAATAACTAAGTTGATACACATCTCTGATCTATAGTAACCCACAAAGGAACTGTTAATGTAATAAATGAGCAGTTGGTTTTAATCCCAGTTCACTGCAGTTAGGATCACTGATAGTTATTCCTTTTAATAAAGCTCAAATGTATAAATAGGAGCAGTTAGTCTCTCTTAGTTAGTTCCAATTTTCATAGTCAAGTTGTTAGTTAGATTGTATTTTTAGCTAGAGGAAAACTCCTTATTTTCAGTCATGTATCCATGTCCATTTTTGAATTGTGTTGCATGTAAATGAAGGGGAATTTCTTCTGAAAGATAGTTTACATTCAAGAGGATCATCTCCAACTGAGAAAGTAGGGCCCGCTTCCCCAACTTGGAGGAGATCTATCAGTATTTCATTTATATGCAATTTTGTTGTGTATTTCTGTTCATTGTTGTTATTCTTGCTTGTTAATCTTATGTTGTGTCTTTCCTTCTTTGTATGATCATTTAGCTAATTGTCACCTGCAGGTTTGTCTTCTAAAATTTTGAAAACACCAAAAATAGATTTGTTATTCTAACAACATTGTTATATTCGGAGTGTCTCATTGATGTAGTTTAACAATGGATACAATTACCTTTGAGTTCTATTTCAGTAGTTAGAATAGTTTCTTTCAAAGCATGTGTGTTTATTTCCAAGCAATCAGAATAGTTTCCTTTAAAGCATGTGTGTTTATTCCCAAGCAACTAGAATAGATTCCTTCAAAACACACGTGTTTCCTTCCAAGAAAATAGGTAGTTTCTATTTTTTGCATGCATGTTTATTTCAACAAGTTAAGTAAATTGGACCTTACCCACAAACCATCCATTCACTCGATTCAGATTCCACTCCAAAACCTCCACACACTATGAGTCTTGTTGTAGATTGCTCCAGACACCTCCGAATTGATAATTAAATGATGATGAATTAACAAACACTACAATGACCTCATCACTTTGCACCTCCGCCATTCCTCACATGTTGAGAATTCCATGTAGACAAAAGGTTTCCATGTCGGTGAGTGCAAGCTAGAGACTGAAGAAGCCCCACACAGCATAGGGACACCCATACCAAGGATAGCCACCGAGAGAATGTTGTCCAAACCTCCAAGGATGCTTCACTTCACCATTATTTTAGTCAGCTCCTGAATGATATTTGTATATTCTCCTAGGTACAATAATACCACCACAAACATTGAAGTAATGTGGGAGTTGACCCTATAGCGGTGTTCTGCGCTCATAAACTCATCACCCAGAATACATTGTATCCCATAGAACATTAATCTCGACTTAGTTTTAAAACTTTTTTCAAGTGTAGCTCTGATATGTTTCCAAGGAAGGCCATAATTTGTCTTCTTGAGCACAACAACCTTACACATGTATCCATTATGGGATGCATATTTCTAATGCAAAAATGGGCAATGAGTATGTGCTTCCTTGGTGGTGTATAAATACCAAAATACCATCCATTCTCATAATGACAATTGAGATGATCATCCTTTGGCTTGTGCCAAATCTTTCTTCTCAATTATTCCTCTATTGAGCACTTTGAGATATAAATGTGTATACTTTGAACTCATGGTGGATTGTGTGAAATGTTTCCTTCATTGTCACCAATGTTGATGTTTAGATATGTGGTTAGATTATCAAATTCTTCATGTTTGAAACCAATATTTTTGTCCTTGCCGATATCTATTGCATAGTTAGCAAGGTAATTGACCTCATTATTGGTAATCCCTATAAACATTAATTATGGAATATGAATGCAATGCATCCAATATCGGCCATGCTTGCAACAATTGTTGTTGATTTTCCAGTTCACTGTACCCTATTTATGGACTGCATTAACCATTATCATTGAATCTCCTTCAACCTCTACAGTCTGAGCTCCACATTCAAGACATAATTATAAACCAAAGAGCATCATTTGTGCTTCCGCTTTGTTATTCCTGCATCTTTCAGTTTCATTGATCCTGCCACCACCAAGTCACCCATTGAATATCTAATTATGCATCTAGCTCCAAATATGCCAAGGTTCCCTTTGGCTACTCCATCAAAATTTAGTTTTACCCATCCTTTAGATAGTGTCATCCATTTGGCCTCCTTACTTTTTGTGGCATTTACATCACACTCCCCATGAACAGGGGGATTTATATTGTTTACTTTATTTTTATTTCAAAAGTTATTTTATTTACTTTAGAGTTATTTTTTTAATAGGTAAATTGTGGGGTTAGGGCCCACTCCTGATATAAAAGACATAGAAAATGAGGAAAACAACTTCAAACCCACGAATGGAGAGTACAAAGAATAAATAAAATAGCTTAGAGGAAAATAATATGTCTAAAAATCCAGCGAGAAACTAGGATCTAAGAGATAAGACTTCTAATAAGAATATTTGTAAGAAGCTCGTAAAGACAAGATGTTAAACAAATCCATCATCCTTAAACAATAGGAACAATCCTTCAAACCTGAATGGATGCACCCTTCCTTCTACTCCTAGTAAGAAGAGCATCCATTGTCCACTGAGAGCCCTCATCAACAACATCCCTACCTTCCATCTGAAGTTTCTTTGCTTCATATTTTCTACCTTTCTTCTTCCCCGAAGTAGGAATGTTTAGTTTTGTGATGCAGCTCACAAACTGAGTAATGGAGCATTTCTTTATAGGAATAACCACTTCATAATGGTAAAAAAAATCAAGAATCACATCATTAAGATCTTCCATAAAAGTAAAAGTGCCCTTAGTATTAGAATCATCTCCCTCCCACTCGCCATCCCTAGGAGGACATTAAGACGGTGTGAGATCCATACAATTTGTGGCATCCACCAAAGGTACAGGATCAAATCTTGTCTCTTGTTGGAGTTCCAAGAACTTACCATGATTGCACCAAATGTACTCTACATCAAGAGAACCTATCTTCCTAATCCACTTCCTGAGTTTGATTGCCTTGGAGCCTGATGAATTTTTTGTAGTACACCTAGCAATTTTGTGGCCTATCAAGTTGCAGTGGAAGCACCTGAATGGTAAGCCTTCATAGTTTAAGTATTGAGTCCAAACTCCAAAAGAGGAGTGAATTCTGACAGAATTTTGAAATATCAATCATGGCACAAACTCTTGTAAATCTATTTGTAGCCACATAATTAGAGTCCCACTTCACAAAGGAGCCCACCTGCTCAATCATTTTCCTAATCAGACCTGCATCTCGCATGATCAACGGTAGGTTGTACAAACAGATTCAAATTGGGATGGAGGTAATTTTTGTAGCTGTTGGATCGAAGAATGGAGACCATGGGGAAAAGAAAAGGCCTGATTGCCCATATAACCAAGGGCCATTTTGTTTCACAAAGTTACAATCATCTACTGAGATAAAGCGAAGAAGAAAGAAACCAAAATCTAATATTTCAATCTCGGATGTGGCCAAGCCGCTCCAAGTTATCTTTACCCACTCCACTAAATGATTATAAGGAAAGCATTTCTTCAGGAAATTGAGGATGAGGCATTGACTCCCAATATCGCTTGACATTGTGTTAACATAGGCATCATAAATATGAAAATCAATGGGCTCCTCTACTAGCACCACCTTAGAGTTACCCAAAACATAGTTATCAGGTAGAGAAATGGATGGATCTGAACCCATGTTTGATCTTGGGACCTGAATATGCTCATCAACCAAAGATTACACCATTTTTTTGGGTGAAAGATTAGGGTTTGCCAACACAATCTTCTCCCTGCAAAACACACCACATTCATGGAAAGATTTGCTCTATTCTTGCATACCTCATAAATTTGAGGATCTAGATGGGGTTTGTTCGTCATAGGGTCGACAGTCCCAGATTTGTGTAGAAGAGGATCATTTCCAACCGCTAACGATCCTAGAGTATAGAAACCCAATCCTCACTCCTTTGTCTCCAACAGCCTATTCAAAAACTTTTTTTCTTCATTTTGACTTCCATTGTGCCTCCTGCCACCATTTTTATGCTCCTCTGCATTGCGTGCCTGCTACTTCTTGCACTTCTATTAAAAGTGTTGTCATTGATGTCAAAGGTGCATACACATGTTGTCATTGATGTCAAGGTGTGTGAACAAGAATGTTATCCTTAATGTTAAAGACCAAGATTGTTGGCAAGATTGATGTCTAAGACTTCATTGTGGAGTTTGTTGGAATATGTTATCATTGAAGTCAAAGGCATGGAGTCATAATTTGAGTCACTGATGCCAAGGAAGAATGGCCTGGTACAATAAGAGTTAGCTATTACACTGTCTCGTTGAAGAGCAAAGCGAACAAGGATGTACCCATTACACGTTACTGTTGGAGAGTTGTATGTTTAAATTAAAGATTTAAACATTGGAGAAATGGTTTTTATGGGCTGACTCATATGACACTCTTGGCACTAAAGAAACATGAGATTTAGATTTGAATTTATATCTCCAAGAGGCCAACTCCTTTGAAGACAAGACAAGACATGTAGACAAGCAAGACTTGTTTCATTTCAAATATACTATTGTATGATACTAAGTGCAACAATCAAGTTTGTATGGTACGATTTCCTTGTGAAGAACAATGATATTCTAAGTGTTATGTTTTGCATGAAGGAACAATAGTTTAAGTGGTGATAGATCAACAACTTCAAGGAATATGTATTGCATAGTTAAGGCAGTTCCTTTATCAAAGAAGGAATAATAATAAGTAACTTGTAAATGGTGCAATTTCCTTAAGATTAAATTAACAATTTGCTAGAGGACGAATTGTAAGTAAAGACAAAAGCATATAAGACAAGTCACAAAGGAGGAATTGTGAGTAAAGACAAATCAGCTAGAGACATATTATAAAGAGATATATATTCATCCACAAAAGACATATCTATTGAAAAGGTATAAGAGGTAAATGATAGGAACATTTGAAGGTAAGTGTGTAATAAATATTATGAGAATAAGAGCAGATTGAAAAGAAAGTAAAGAGTAGAAATATGAAATGTAACTCAGATTTTATTTTGAGTGTATATGTAGCTTATGTATGAATGATAAATGCAAATATATATGATGAATATATGTGAAGATTAGAAGCAGAAATCTATGTGAAAATATTGGCATGATAATGATTAGTTTTTGTGAAATGAATTAGTGCATGATTAGATCATATTTATGAAAGAGAAGTGTGTATGGTTTATAGTAGATTTGTGAAGGAGTGGAAGTATATTCAAGTGTGAACTTGATTTGAAAAGGAAAGACTTACATCATACATAATCAGAGATATTTGTGATTGGATCAAAATTGTGTTTGGATTAGATTTGAGATTGGATCAAATTTTTGATTGGATCAAAATTGTGTTTGGATCAGATTTGAGAAGGAAGGATATTGTATGAGTTGTGATAATATTTAGAAGGATAGTCTGTGGGTTAAGATTGAACTTAAGAAGGAAGGGAAGTTGTGATTGGATCAGATTTGGGAGGAGTTAATCATATCATCCATATAAGAATTAATAGGTTGAAGCCTATCAAATAGAGGTTGGAGCCTCTTGCTGGGTTGGAGCTCAGTTTGTGTGGAGATTGGAGTCTCCAATAGGTTGGTGCCTTTGATTCTGTAAGTGGGGATTGATGTCTCCTGTGGGTTGGTGTTCATGATAAAAGATTCGTATGTAAAGTAGGTTGGAGCCTACAAAGCAATATTTTTCCATGGTTTTCTTCCGCAAGGGTTTCCAGATAAAATCATGTGTTGTCTCTTTGTGTTCTTAATTGCTAGATCTTGTATATGTGTAGTTGATGTGATTGATTAAGTTTAGAAAGTAAAAGTTTGTTTGATACTGATTCACCCCCCTCTCTAATGTCCCCTTCTAGTAAGCTCAAATTGTTTTCAACCTTGCACAATTTTAACTCACAAAAGGGAAACATTAGTACTCCACATTTTTCTCTTTTCATATCATAACTAATATAGATCCATATTCTTTCCATATTTATCCTAGAACTTATAATTCCATAATCACATAATTCATATCCATAGTCATATTCATACTCATATTCATATTCATGTTCATGTTTATATTCATATTCATAGTCATAGTCATATTCATTCTCATACTCATATTCATATTCATATTCATATTCGTATTCATATTCATATTCATAGGCCTTATGTTCTATTCTCGAGAGGATCATGTGATGCCCTATCATTAATCCATCTCTTAACTCCATATGCATGGTTCGTTAAGGAGACACTAACCATCCCATATGGAGGCCTGATGGTTTCCCCACCTCACCAATCAACTCCAAAGACTTCCCACCTCATATATTGGAGAGCCACCTACCGTAGGGCACAAATCACATTGATGAGCTCATCATACCATAGGCCCAAAGCTTCACCTCACACCCGGAGGTACTTTGACACTTGGCCCAAGAGACTTTGCCTCACACCCAGAGTTACTTCATCTTCTTGGGGTTACCTAGGTCCAATAACATTCTCCTAACTTACCCATACACCTTGGACGGTGAGATGATTAATGATGAGGCTAATTCTTCTTTCAGATATGGCACAATCCTATGATTTCTAAGCCCTTATTAACATTTTGCACATGATGCCTTATAAGTAGGACATCTTGGCCTTATATCATAATTGGCCAATCATATATCACATGATCATATTCCATTATCATCATCATTGATTCCTTATGCATAACCATTAATGATCACTATCATTCATATTTACTTTCAAGCATGAGACAATTAACTAATGTTTTATTTCATTTCTAATCATAATTCATTTATTCCTACCATAACTATATTGTTCTAGTATTATACTTCTTATTCATAACCATGTAATCAGTTCATGCTATTT
Source organism: Cunninghamia lanceolata (assembly GCA_027924645.1). NCBI lineage: Eukaryota > Viridiplantae > Streptophyta > Pinopsida > Cupressales > Cupressaceae > Cunninghamia > Cunninghamia lanceolata. Next base: position 12,641,838 of record BSBN01000503.1, on the reverse strand, counting down.
ACCTATACATTGACATATCTTAATTTATTTATTTTCATTCATTTCTGAATTCATCATATAGCTTACACAATATACACTAAAATATTACTGATATGTACTATACTGCATATTCAAATACTTTATAAGCAGCATACCTATAGCAGACTTACCTTGGTTGCCTCTGTGTATTCCCTTAGTGATGCGTCTAGGTCTTTTTTTACTCTCTTTCCCTTGTCTGCTAGCTGAAGTTTCGATGCTTTTTTGACTGGGATTAACGAGTCATAAATCAGATCGATGCCTTCTCTTCTAATTCAATATTTTTCCCCTGAGATGCCACTTTCAAGAACATGATCGACACTTCTTGTGTTTGAATCAGGAGCCAATAATTATTAATATAATCGCCTTAATTTGTCTTTTGTGGCGCTTGTCATTATTCATGTTTATTTTATCGTGGATTACTACTTATGTCTCTTAGTTGATCCTTTGAATTGATATTAAACTTAATTCCTTATTGTTTCTCCTTCTCTTAGTCGATGGTGGGCATGAGGAGTTAGTCTTATATTTCTTGCACTCTTGATCCACAAGGGATGCCTATGTTCAGTTGACTTCATTCTAATCATCTTTGTTCTTGGCATCGATCTTGGTCATTCCAATCTTTAATTGGAATGTGCTCATCAAGAGACATGACACCCTCTCAATATCACTGTGTGCTCATTAGCTTCGTGCTCAATTCCCTATCATCGCACATTCCTCGCTCCATCACTTTAGAGTTATTTTATACTATTTATAGTTTTAATTTTTTTAAAATATAAGTCAGTTGTATTTTAATTTTTGTGTACACAGTGAGGGCAACATTACACTTCATACCTACATAATTAACATCATCACAAAACAAATTATAATACAAAACGTTTAAAAAACATTTGATCTTACAATATAAAAACACATTTATATGATAATTTTTATTAAAAAAAATTTTAATTCTATAAAATTTAAAATATATATTTAAAACAAAAATATATTTTTTAAAATTATTGTTCATAAATAATTAAAATTTTGTAAAATAATTAAAAAACTCTACAAAATATTGTTGTTTTACTTTATAGTTTTTTTAAATTATTATAAAGTAGTATATCTTCCGTATAACCCATGCTCTCGCTAAGCATGGAGTTTAAATCCACATAAACTTCCTTGAAATCAACACTATTTTTTTGGCTTTATTTCGTGGATGGTGTTTACCATTCATTACATCAAATCACAATCAAGACAACTTTGGAAGACAAATTGTTTTAGCATTATTGACCACCCAAAGCTCAACAATGTGGGAAATATTTGACTATTGATAAGGCAAATTGGCAATTTAAATTAGGAAAAATCAATAAAATTTAGTCCAACAAATCACATGCCTTTAATTACGTCAAAGGCATTCCCTCAGCGAAGTGGATGGGTTGGTGCAATGGATTGATGGTCTACATTGCTCCAGAGGCATGCAAGATAATCACAAGGTTTTTAGCCATTCAGTTTCATTGGATTTTTTGTTTGCCATTTTTATTTTCTCTAGCAATTTCTTTCCGCGCGTTCATTTCATGTGGTCATTGATAAAATAGGTAGAATTATGAAACTAGGGAAAGGGTAAAAGATGAACCCGTTGGCTAATGTACCATAGTATTAGGGACAGTGTGATAGTTTTGACGTATAATAGATTCTTCAGATGTTAGTTTGTGGTTACACAATGTTCCTCATTTGATTAATAATAAATGCTTTGATCACAAGTGAATAATGCGTGATAGTTTTGATGTATGACTGATGCTTTACTTCGCTGGTTTAAATCCTGGTGGTGGTGTCTAGACTCTACTATCTTCCCTGCCCTTTATTTAAATCAAAAGAAGGAAATCAAAATATCCTATTAAATAAGGTTTTCTTATAAAATACATTTGAGAATAATAATTTTTATGGGTTACACGAGTGCCCTTTTTATATTCTTTTACAACTTAGGCACATATCAATTCAAGAACCCAAACATAAGATCATAATTTTGTAGCTAAGTGCATTTATGAAGGTGTTAATATTTCATATGGGAAGATCCATTATGCACAAGTGCTGCTTACAATGGTTATGGGATCAATATGCTTAGCTTTGGCTATTTTGTCAAAATAATTTTCCTAACCCAAACATTAAAGAAGGAAAAAACATCAATAGTTGTATGTTTCCATTTCAAAACTTTGGATATAATGTTACTCTTCTTGCAAGCTATGTTTTATTGGAGTTCCAAAAATATTAAGTTTATTCAAGAGATATTTTTTCTAAACTTGATCATGTGGGCAAACAGTTGGCTGATTTATTCTTGCATGCAAATTGCACATACATGAACTATAAGGATCAGATTTTGAAACTTGACTCAGACAGAATCATAGGTGTTGGGTCCTACACGTGATATAGGCTTTTGAAAATATGGAAGATCATACTTGTGTAAAGAAATCAAATCCTCCTTTCACTTTTGGATATTTGATTTTAATTTATCTTTTTGGGACATAGAAGATAGTTTTTTTAATTGAAAGTAAAGTGTTGATAAAGGTGCATAGCTGGCTAGATGTAGAGTGGAAATATATATAAGTTTGAAACTCTTATTTAGATTGTGGTTATTGTTATCACTAGGAATTGCACCCATATGCAAGGCTGGTGAAGCACTGCAATTCTGTGTAACATGGGACTAATTTCAGGTTGTGGGTGCCCTATAATGAAATTAGACCTCCAGATTATGGGTTGGTTCCCTTCGAATGTTCTATTGAGATGTATGTTTTTTACTATTTTGGAAAAGGGAAGAAATAAATTAAATGAATGCTAAAGGTAAAAAATGGTGATGCACCTGATTTGGATAAAAATATGCAATCTGATCCACAATGTTTACTCAGAAATCTAGCTTTTACACAATCCAGACATGGCATAAATATCACAAAAAGTGATTCTAAGGAAGGTTTGAAAATAGGGTTTTATGAAGGAAATGGTTTTTTCACAACACAAAAAGACTATTTATGGTTAACACAACCTAAGACCTATGATGACTATATGCTGAATGCTGCAATCAAGGAAGTGAGACAATAATTTTAAAGGTTTTAATAATAAAACACAACAAAATTTCATCAACATCACTTCACTAATATCACTAAAAGGAAAGGTAATTTAACTGATTTCAAAGAAACGAAGGAAAGTTCTGCAAAGAAGACAAAAGTATAACCTGTAACCTATCGATCTCTCAATAAAACTGTAAAAATGAGCTACAAGAATTCTCCAATCTGTCTGAATCAGAATGAGAATCAAGAACTAGCAAAAACAAACTTTTGCTTTACAATATATAGGTTTGCTCTCTCCAAGAGGCATGCAAAAATATGGACTTGCAGATAACTACCTCTAAAAATAATCATTCCCAAGCAACCTCCAAAATCCTCAAAATTAGGGTCTAAAACTGCCACAAATTGAGCAAAAATAGCTTCAATTTGGGCCTCTCTATATGCTTGACCAAAACTTGACTAAGAACCCTAAAAATACTCCTAAAAATCATGCAAAACCCCCTGGGTGGCCTAGTTAACTCAACTAATCAATTTGCATGATTTTGCATGAGCAAAATTGATTGTGAGTAAATAATAAAGTAATAGAATAATTACTTTATTATTGGTTACAATTTGTTTCTAAATTTGACTTTACAATTTGTGGAAAATAATAAAGTAATTTGGAAAATATTACTTTATTATTTATTTACAATTAATAACTTTGTAAAATCATGCATGATTAGAAGAAAAAATATCACTCCTTATTACTCCAATTACACTTGCCTAATTTGCATGATGTGAGCACAAATAGGACTTAGAAGAAAAAGAAAACTCTTTATACCTCCATGTTAGAAAAAATCCCTAGTTTGCATGATGCAAATACACATTAAGGCAAAAATTTTTACCCTTATCTCTCCATGCACCAAGGAGAAAATATTATCCTCTCTCTGTAAAAATCCATGAGTCATTCTATGCATGCTAATATCTCCATGCACAAAAATAGTATGCATAAAAACCTTATGACTCCCTTTGATGCCTTAGTGCATATATATATCATTATATTTTTAGGCCACCTTATATCTCCTTATGCAACTTAAAATCAAGAAAAAAACCTACAACTCCATGCATCAAAATGCACCATCATATTTGTTTACCTTGTCTGCCACCATGCTCTATCCTCATGCATGCCATGTCTAAAATCATACTCCTCTTGGCTTTGTTGGCCACCATGCATAATCAAGAAGGATCCTTACCTTTGGATGTTTGCAAAAAGATAAGGAACTTTGACTAGCATGTGTATCATATAATGCCTCTTTGACCATGCTATCTATTCGACCACCAAGGAATTTTAAATAGTTTATAAGGCATGAAGCCTTTCTTTCTCATCATATGACCCTTCTTGACTTAATAAAAATCAAATCATAATCAATGTCAGTTGGCCACTCCATGTTATGATGGTTAGGATCTTCAAGAACAAAGTCTTGACCACGGGCACTTCTTGGATAAGGTAATTATTTATTTTTTGTGAAGTCAAAACACACTTGAGAGAAATAACCTTCAAAAATAACAAAGAGACAACCCTAAAAGTTGCTCATTCTTCATTTGGCATATCTCTTCGATGCTCTGCAACTGCATTATGTCGGCTTAGGTTTTGAATGTCTGCATCATGTCTCTGGGCTTTACTCCCTTCAATGGATTTTCTTGGTTGAATCTTTGGAACTCTACATCATAAGGAAGAAGGTAATACTTCTTTGAGTTTCATATGAGGCATTTTATTGATATATGTAGCTTTATTTCTCTTTAATGGCTGCAACCTCCTTCTTCTTTCATGGCTATCTCCATCATTGTGTATTCTTTAACATAGTCCTTCCTGTTTCTGCATCTTTCTTCCTGCAACTATAACTTGTTCTTGAGAACTTGATGCTATTGTGAGGCCGTGGATAGATGTCTCCTTCTGTCAACAAAATAAGGTAAGAATTTTCCATTCTTCCTCTTTTGTAGCTTCATTTGTCTTTTTTTACAGTTGAAGAATGACAAGGGTTGTATGTAGACATGGGTATTACATTTTTTAGCAAAAAATGTCTTATCTCTGTTGGCTATGCCTGTATATATCTCCTTTCATCTTTTGCTTGACTGTAGGTGCAAAAAACCTTGAGGGTTTCAATCTTTCTGATAAGGGTTTGTTTCTTTTGCACATTCAAGGCCTCCATTTGCTACGACTATGCTTCTTGTGTATGTAGACACCAAAATGTGGTGGACTGTTGAGGGTTTGTAAGTTTTGAAACTAGGGTTTTAACCTTCCTTGCACAAAAACTCCTTCATTGTTACGGCCATCCTCCTGTGGTATTCACTATTCTTCTTTTTTGGCTTGTAAGTGCAAAGGAAACAAGGGTTTGAAATCTTCTGTAAAGGGTTTGTTCTTTATTGCACAACAAAACCCTCCTCTGGCACAGCTATTCTCTTAGCTCTATTTAATGGTACTCATTTCAACTGTATGAAGAAATAGGGGCTTTAGCTTTTTTGTAGATGGGTATACAATTTTAGCATGAAAAATCTTGTTTCTGGCATGGCTATGATATCTTCTTCTCTATCTGAATCTTCTTGACTATGGGTGCAAAAATGACACTAGGGTTTGAATTTTAAATAAGTGAAAGATCACTTTGCATCATACAGAACTTTCTCCCCCTACTCCTTGTGACTGTCATAGATGATGATACACTACCTTATCTGCTTTTCATTGTAGCTACTGGGTATGACAACAAGTCTTTTGATATTAAAAAAGAATGACTGTTATTCATTTATCTCCATCTTGTAACTGTACTTTGATATTTCTGTAGCACACATTCTGAAGTTTCAAAAGGCTCTTTTAGACCATTCATCCTGTATGTCATGTGTCTTCCTTGCCTGCTACTATGTAGGATGATAGATTGTTTGTCATGTGTGATGATGGAATCATCTCCTGAAATGTGTAACTATCTTTGATGCATTTGGATTCAACTAGACATACCATGCTATGATTTCTCCTTGGCTATCTATGACATTCTTTATATACTCCTGTAGCTGACATTATGCATACCTACTACTTATCTCATGATTTGGATGTCATAGTATCATATATATCATGCATTTCTCTTCAGTCTTTATCATGGCAACTGTTTACTATGACTGTATCACTCAGAACAATGGCATAAAAGAAAGAGGATTGTTTACCTTGTGAATTGTCAATCACCATCTGTAGCATTTGGCATATGTCATGTTCTTCTTTTGTTGTTTCTCATTCATCATTGATCTACTCCTATAGATGGATATGGCAACTGTAATATACTCTGACTGTTTTTGCTTGCAAAAACTACTTCATGATCACTGTCCTAATTGTTCATAGTGGAGATGACTATACTTGTCTTTGTTTTTCATGGTATCTCTCTTTATGGCATTTGTTGACTGTATCATGGTATCATGTAGTTCCAAGGTGTATGAGATAAGGCTTGTTTGATCAATACAGTGATGAGATACATGGAAACCACCTTATTATCTTTAGACTGTGGCATTCCTGTCACTCCATTGAGCTTAATGTATTTGGATCCTTCTTTGCTCTAGACATGACTGTCTCTTGCTCTTGACTTTATACCTGACTGTCATGTCAGTGATGACCCTACATTGTATATTCTAGTTATTGCTTATGCATCATGTGCTTCATCTTTGGATGCTTGAATGTTAGAACATCTGACTACATTTGGACTGTAGCAGTCATTTGGGAAAATAGGCTCTCCTTGATGCTTGAATCACATGAGATTCTTGGCTTGGTTGTTTTATCTTTGAACACTAAGACCTATCTCCTCCACTTGAACTATTTCATCTGTACCTCCTTGTATCTTGATGGTTTGAAGTTTTAAGGCATCGATGACTGCCTAGTTATTGGTCCATGACAATGATAAATTCATGACTGTATTTTCACATTGCCATATATCAGCTAGAGCTAATGATGCCTTATTGTTTTGTCTTGTACTTTTAAAAGGTATAACTTGTATCTTTCAGCTGACTTGATCACTTTGAATACCTGTATCATGTCATTTACTTCTTACCCTTTTGTCATAATGAGATGATACCTTCATATGATTTATCCTGTACTTGTTCAAATGATATACAAGTTCTTGTATCTTGGAAGATTTATTCTATCTCTCTTCTCTTTATCAGGCACATTAATCTCAAAACCTGTATCATCTCCTTGCACTCAGATGGCTCCTATAGCCTAGATGACTGTAATCTAATTTCTGGATTTTGTTTTTGTCAATCTTGACTCAGTCATGTTAATCTAATCTGCTCCAATCAATTGTAATAATGTCATGATGACATATCTCTTCTGTAAGTTGATTAGATGATGCATTATATAGCTTAGAATGATGCATCCTGTCTTTTCTGATACTCTTTTCAAAAATAAAAAGAAACATGCTGGGCTCAAACCCTTGTGGGAGCCACATTTAATCCACATGCTTATTTGTCTTCAAATCAGCAACAAAACTTGTCCTATACCTGCACAGTGAACAAACAAGTTAGCATAAAAATGTACATGATAGTGTTGATTGATCTTCTTCATGGTTTCTTCTTGATTTGTGTCATATATTTGATCTGATCTCTTATTTGGATGCATGATGTGATAAGTAGATGTCTCTATTTGATAAAAGCATGTGATAACTTTAAACATCTGGAGTACTAACAAGGTTGTCCCCAAAATTTTGCAGGTTCAACTGATGATGGATTGGAGTAAAAATTGAAGACTGAAGACTTGAAGGCTAGCATCAACAACAATCTCCATCATCAGGCAATGATGGATGCTTAAATTTATCATGTGTTCATTTCTTTTTCTTTTATCAAACAGATGCATAGCTTGTATGTCTGCAATTGCTCAGTCTAATTACTCCCATGGCTTGTGTAGGACACATTTGAACACTTCTTTTAAACATGATTAGTTAATTTCTCTTATTCATATGATGTATATGTATTTTATTTTTCAATCAATGCATGAGATAAAGTAACAAATACTTGAATGTATGTTCAAAACATGACATGAAATAATAGTGCAATACAAAATATCTTTCTTTCTTTATTCAAAACTGATTAACTGAATAATCAATTTAACTTATAACTCCTAAAAGATCAAACTGTGTAGAACAACTGCATTTCTTGAATCTTTGATTTCTTGACAATAAATTCTCTTGTCATGATAACTTATCAGTCCTGATTGGACTGATGGGTTATCTTGACAACTGGATATCATTCTTTGCTCTGTCAAGGCATCAACTATTCAATGAATGCAATAAATTAAAGTTTTCTTTTATTCCTTCTGAACAATTACACTTAGGTCCAACTAATTTTAAGTGTGAACAAAAAATTAGTAACAATTATATTTGAATAATAATGTGAACCACTGAATTGCATTGCATATAGTTACACTTACATGATAAAATTTAAAGTGAAGTTTTGATAAAACTTCCTTTGTTTTAGGGGTATTTATGAAAATCTTAATTAAAATCAACTTTGATAACATTTTCCTTGTCTTTTTCAAAGTTATAGAAAAAGTTTCTTGGATAACATTGTGTTTGTCATGATTATAGTTACACAATCTCAAGGCAAACCGATGATATCCTACACTCTTAACACATAGGGACAATTCAAGGAAGAATAGGTATATTTAATTATTCTCTGACACCTTCTCTATGATCGCTTCTCTACTTCTCTTCTTTGCTTGCATCGAATAACATGAAGGGCTTGAAGACATGTTTCCATTGGAAGAAAAAATAGAGCGACTCCTGCCCTCTCCTCTAAATTAGGAATAGAGCTAAAATAGCTAGGGTAAATGTGGAAAGCACTATTATTAGTTGTATTGCAGTGTGTGTGTGTGTGTGTGTGTGTGTGTGTGTGTGTGTGTGAGAGAGAGAGAGAGAGAGAGAGAGAGAGAGAGCCTTCCTATGAATAATTATTTCTAAATTTTACTTTTACCACCCATGAAAATTGAAGAGACATTCCCTAAAACACATAATCATTACCCATCATGGGATTACAAAACTAAGCTTAACTACATAAACATAGTGGAAAAAGTGTTCCATTGTGTGATAGACTTGAGGTTACAGTCTAGCATTCTAATGGAAAACCCTACATTAAAGATCAAGCTATGGTACTTTTACAATGTAAAAAGTGGAGTTTGGTATGTGTTGGTCTAGATCATCTAGCTCCATTGGAGCCTCATGAAATGGTACTTTCATTCCAACGATCCAATGATAAAGGAAAGAGAGAGTGACCTTCAATTGGTCATTTCATGGTAGCAATCCAAAGATGAAATGTGTCCATTGGGAACTGCACTTATGTTTCTTAAGGACCTTAGAATTCACCTTGAAGATCTCTTTAGTGTACCCATTGCACACTGAAGTGTAGCTATCTCTAACAATAGCAACATCTTGTCTCCAAGCTTCACTGATTCATACATGACACGACCAATACAATTGGAAACAATACTGGCACTTATTGAAGTGGCTAAAGAAAGGACATTTGCAATGCCTTGAAAGTGAAACAAATGGAAATAACGCTTAACATTGGCTATTGTTCAATTCTCCCCTCGTTTCACCACCATCCCAGTAGTAGATGATCAATATTTTTTAACATTCTGTTGGAGTGAATTATTGCTATACTAGCCATTCCATAATATTCATAATGATATTGGTTCATTAGAACAAGATATTGTAGTCCATTAGAAACCAATTTCAAACAACTACCATCCATAGAATTTGCACCGTACTAAAACAAGAAAAGTTTTACTTGCATACCCGCTTTTACCCACTACTATTAAAAAATAACTTTACCTGCATGTATGTCAACATATTTAATTTCCTTCATTTCTTTTCTAATGCAGGACAACAACACATATCACTACATTCTTTCAATGTTCAAATGATGGATGAACAACAACCATTCACCAACAACAAAAGTGTATGCTCTCTTCTCAAGAAATTTCAATGTTCAATGTGCAATTATAAAGAAACCACTAATTACTTTTATCTACATGCTATCTCAGCGTACCCATTGCACACTAACATGCAATTGCTAGTTTAGTTACATATACTATGCATAAAAAATTGTAATTCATTACATATCAAGTTAAAAATAAATGTTTTGAATATCTTTTTATATAGATTTATTTAAGATAAACATGTTAGTATTTTAATTATTTCTTATTAAAATATACATATATTATTGTATCAACACTTAAAAAATATTTTAAAAAACAAATTGGTTAAGAATTACCATAATAATAATTAATTAGAAATTATACTATCACAAAAATTACCTCAAAGGCAAACCACTAATAATAAATAAAACACATATATTAAACAAGTGCCACGTAGTGGCTAGTACCTGCCTTTTGATTGTGTTTGTACATGTATTGCAGTAAGATTGGGAGATATGAATGTATTGAAACAAGACATCGTAATAGTATATAGTTTACAAACATTAAACACTGATTGGTATTAAAACATCACGCTAAAAAATATCATGTAATTGTGCTTCTAAGATAGAAATATCAAAAAATAAAATTGAAGTAGATGGGAACTGATTCTCATTGAATGTGAGATAAATATTTTGAAGTTCCTTCTATTTTACCAAATGAACTTGAACATTGATGTTGAGCAACATGCATGGTTTTTTTCTTCAGTTGTAGTTGTTCCTATTGAGGAAGGAACTTATGGATAACCTGATCCAACAACCCTAATTCTAAATTAGCATTATCACTGGTGTGAAAAGGAGATGGAATAATTGAGATGGAGGAGGTCTCTGGACATGAAAATGATAATTCATCAATTTGACTACAACTGGTCAATGGATCTTTTTGGAAATGCCTTTCAATAGCATTGTTGATTGTACTGTTGGCAGCACCTCTAGGAAGAGAGACAAATAGTTTCAAATTGCTTGAAGAATCTCCAAGAAATTGATGATTATTCTCTATCATTGTTGTCAAAGAGTGCATAGAATTATTTGTGAGTAGTTCAGCAGAGGTGTACATTTTTGCATCTAGTGCGAAATGTTTGATGTTCGAATTACTGCATGTATAATCAAAGAAAGCATCTTACAAGATATTGACAGGGTCAATATAATTTGTATTGAATTTGGAGTGAGAAATGAAAGTAGGGAAAGGAAGAATGAAATGATTAGAAATTAACTTACTTGGATTTGAAGCCATGTGAAAATGAAATTTGTAGTTGCTTTGATGCCTCTCATCGAAATGGCTACAATATCATAGGCATGTACAACCTCTTCTATTGTATCAAATGTTCCAAGCCAATGACATTGCTTGGAGTTTGGGTCCAATATTTCTACGCCATAACGACCCCATGGGTGTTTTCTTACACCTCTATATTTAGGCATATTGATGGAATGTTTGAGTTGGTTAAAAATGTGCTTGCGTGTCTCTAAATTTTTGTATGAGAAATTGGTCGTGGCATTAATGCCTCTGATGGATATAGCCGCCTTATCGTAAGCATAGGAACCATATTCTGTTGTATCAAAGGTACCAAGCCATTTTCATTGGTTATAAATGTAGCTATAGATTTCTACTCCATAACGACCATTTGCACATTTTCTAACTCCTATATATTTATTTTCCTTTCTTAAATTTTTTAAGTTCATAGGACTAATAGTGCAATCTATAGTAGCTTGATTATTTCTACTATCGTCTTGGTAGTTTGGTTACTGTAGAAATTTCTCTGTCATCTTCTAACCCAATTTTGTTGTTGCTAGTTGTAATAAATCTATGCAACTACTATTGCATATGCAATTAATTCATTACTTTGATATCCTGCAAAAGATATGTGGCAACAAATAAGCCCTCCTAGCACTTTTCCAAAAGGCAGAGAGACCTAAAGATATTCTTATCATATATTAAGAAATTTTTACAAGCTGGAGGAAAGAAAAATAGAGTGGAGGAAATATATATTCCACCCATTTACAAAATAGTGCATACCATGACCCATAATAGAAGATAAGTCCAATTACATGTATATTGTGAATAACAAATATAAAAATTAGGAAACTATATAGTAATTGTAGCAAAAATATACTGAAATTTATGTCAAGAAGATTATAATATTTGACAAATGCTACTTTGCAAGGGCAACATCATCATTAACATGAGCATCTGGAACCAAAAACGTAGGTTACTTGGCATCTTCTCTATCAATTGCATGTGGTTGAATTGTTGCATCGTCTGCAAGCTTTGACCACTGTGTAACGTGATTGAGGAAAATATACAATCCATGGTAAGTGCCATCCATTTTATCAACAAGTTCAAGGGCAAGCTCATGGTTGTGGGAACAGAGGGAATGTTTCACTGTGATTGAATAGGTGATATTTAATTAGATCAGTATTTAAGTTTTCTTCAGACATCAGGTAGTCTTGTATGTAATCAAAAGAAAGCTTTCTTAGGATAGTAGATTCTTGCAAGAGGTGCATGGCATTGGATAAAGAAGAATGTAACTACTTTAGAGAAGTATAGCTTCTTGGAGGAGTTCTAAATAATTTTATGATGATTGAATACTTTAACATCATCTTCCATTGCTTGGCAAGAAACAAGCAAGGAAGGAGAGATGATATACAATTCATTGTTACTCAAATGTGGAGCAATAGAGAAAGATGATTAAGATGCAGATGGAAAAGATTACAAAATGGCTAGTATTATCAATGAAATAGATAGCTACAAGCAATATGGGCAGGTCAATTATTACACTTACAAAGCTCCAAAACAAAGTTTTATTGTAAAGAGGGTGAGCCATCATAGCCATCATATTATCTATTGCAAATGTCAATTACAAATGCATAAGTATGATGATGAATAGAAAGAGCATATATCAAAATAAGTTTGAAAATAGTACAATGGACATAAAAAACAACTACCTATGCTCACCTCGTTCAGTATAACTACATGAAGATATTGCTTTGTTCTAGAGATCTGGACACTTCTAGAAACCAAGAACAATAAGAAAGACACAACTTTAAAGGATTCTCATCCAATTTTCAATGCTAACAGGCTCCAAACTTATCAATTTGACACTTTCGTTGATTTTCTAAAGCTAGAAAATCAAATACCTATAATTGTTTTGATAAAGCTATTGGACACAAAAGCAAAAGCCAAAGCAAAACTGCTTAGAATCATTTGTGATGGTATCATTCCCCAAATTCACCCTTTGCAACAAAATTAGTTGGACAAGTTATTTCAAACACTGAAAAATAGAAATCATAAAGAGGATAAGAGATATAAAAACCTTGAAAAGTATAAACATATTTTATGAATCAGTGTTTCAGTACATTGACAATGCTTAGATGCCTGAGTTCATTTACAAATTCATAAGTACAATGATGAATAGAAAGAGCATATATCAAAATAAGTTTGAAAATAGTGCAATGAACATAAAAAACAACTACCTATACTCACCTCTTTAAGTATAACTATGTGAAGATATTGCTTTGTTCTAGAGATTTGGAGACTTCTAGAAACTAGCAACAATAAGAAAGATGCAGCTTTAAGGGATTCTCATCCAATTTTAAATGCTAATAGGCTCCAATCTTGTGAATTTGACATTTTCATTAATTTGCTAAAGCTAGAAAATCAAGATGGTCGAGTTCAAAGACTTCATAATTAGTCCTTTTTTATGTCAAAGTTTTTTGCTTCTTCATAAATTTCAAATTGTAACATCCTGCCCTACAACCCCAAAGGGTAAGGGCCAAAAGAGGGCAAGAATATTTTTTTGACATAAATAGATAGCATACACATAATACGATTGTCGACTCAATAGATCGACAACATTCATGGCCAAGTATGGCCGAAAGTACAACCCAAAGAAGAGGACTAAATCACCCTCCAGTGAAACATTGCTAAAGCTACATTCATTTTAAACACCAATTCAAATGTTCCTAATACCCAATTCCACTTTTAAACATAAAGCCCTAATGATCATCAAAGTACAAGCAGGTTTGATACCAACTCCAGAAAACTGTAAGCCAAATATAAAACATCTCATTTCTTCTCATTAATATAATTTACACCACCTCCCTCAAGAGAGTGCAATTTACATAAAAGAATACACATAAGTACAATGGCATAGCCATGGATAGGATACACTAATAGATAAAATAAGTACAAGAGAGAACATCTCCAACTGGTGCTCTAATAACCTGTACACCGGTCCCCAATGGCAGTGGAAATGCCTCCCAACCATGTGGACTCAAAAGAGACCACCCCACTGTGCTCAAAGGTAGTCACAAGGCCCAAAAAGAAGAATAAAAGCAAGGAATACAATGGCCAACTCTCACATCAGTCATGGAGAAGACATGACACACAAAGCATAGTGCAAACACGATAAACAACCCCACAAGCACAGTGACCCGAGGGGACTCTAACCACTCCTCAGATACTACTCAAGGTACTGCACCAGAGACTAGGCATTAAGAAATCAAGGACATGTCAAGCTGAGAATAGCACACATCCAAAAGTCTCAATAATGGCACACACAAGTCAAGGGACAGCCTAGATAATAAGTATGTCAAAGTCGACGAACTAGCTATTTACTATAGATAATGTGAAAAATAGCCAACTACAACACAGAGAATGGGCATCTGTTAAAGCATATCAACAGTGAAATTAAAGACCAATGAAATAGCTGCCAGAACAAAAATGCAGAACATCGGCAAGCAAGCACAAATAGACAAATTGCCTCAAGAGAAGTCCACTCATGCAAAATAGCAACATGATGCATATACCACACGTGGACTAAATGATAAATTGCCTCAAGAATGTGATCTCATAACAGTTAAAATAGTATCACATACTCACCATTGAAGTTGACAAGTATAAGCAACTATAGTGTACAAGAATCAGGCTTCACAACATTAACTGGAAGCTCCCAGCCAACTAGGACAGCAAGGATAGGCATGAGAACAATAGGACAGAGTGCCTCAAAACATGTTAATTCTCATGGACAACATGCAGATTTGGAAAGCATTAACTAGGCAATCAATCTGTTTGACAACATATCCCACATCGACTTCCTTCTCATAGAATATACTAATTGTAGTTTTGCACATAGAATAGATTTGTTTAAAGGCTTTAGAAAATTTTAAGCAAATGCCCTTTGGCAGGCATAAAGCCAAATTCCTAAACCTTTGACAGTAACCTTGCTGCCTGCGCTAGAATGGGAGCTTCGAAACATGGGAATTTTTGTCAGATATTTTCATTGGAAATGCTCTAATAAACATTTATGCAACAGTGGAGCACAGACAAGGCACGTGAACTGTTTCACAAAATGCCTAAAAGAAAAGAGGGCTCTTGGATTGCAATGGTCGCAAGATAGGCACAAAGTGGATTAGTTATAAAGGCTTTAGAATTTTTAAGCAAATGCGACAGGCGGGTGTAAACCCCGACTCCCAAAACCTTTAGCAACATCCTCCTTGCCCATGCCAAAAGGAAACACAGAGAAGGCACACACCTTGTTTGACAGAATGCTTCAAAGAGATGTTTCTCATGGACTGCAACGATTGCAAGTTATGCACAAAACGGATTTGATGAAATGGCTTTAGAAACTTTTAAACAAATGCTATTGGCAGGTGTAAAACCAAATTCCTAGACCTTTGCCAACACCCTCTCTGACTGAGCAACGATGGAAGTATAGGCAAGGCACGTAACTATTTGGCTGAATGCCTTAGAGCGACGTTCTCTCATGAAATGTAATGATTGTAGGATATTTACAAAATGGATCTTTCAAAAAGGCTTTAAAAAATTTATAGCAAATGCAATTAGTAGGCGTAATGCCAGACTTCATAACCGCTGTCGCATCCTCATGACCTATGCTAAAATGGGCATCCCTCACATAGGGTATGGACATGCATTGAAACATGAAGGATAGAGGAATTTCATCTGATATTGTAGTTAAAAAGACTAAGGTAGACATGTATGCAAAATCTGGAAGCAAAGAGAGGGCACGCAAACTATTTGCCAAAATGCCTCAAAGAGAAGTCATCTCATGGAATGTAATGATTCTAGGATACGCGCACAATGGGTTAAATTAAAAACTTTAGAATCCTTCAAGCAAATGCGAAAATGTGTAACATAGACAAGGCAAGTAACTATTTGGCATGATGCCTGAAAGCGATGTCATCTAATGGGCAGAAATGATTATGGGATATGCACAGAAGATATTTGTTGAGAAGGCATTAGAACTTACATGCAGTGCAATATGCAGTAGATGGAAAAATCCACTCCACATTTGTGCCTCTACCCTTTTCAGCTCCATGCATGCCCTCCTTTCTCCTTGACCAAACCCTCGTGGCTTCTCCTTCCTTCCCCCAATTTCTCAGCACAAGCATTCGTGTGTAAATGATAATCCTCGGTCAAAAGCCACCTCTCCCTTTTTCTTCCTTTTCATTACTTATATTTTATTTCCTTCTACTCCCAAGGTCAACGAGGAATGTCATGAATATATCTCAAGATTATAGTTTAAAAGACCAATTAATATACCTAAACTAACCCATCACCAGAGATCATGAGGAAATACAATACCATGACCACATCTTGAACACATATCACCATGAAATAGAAAATACACGAATATGCACCCAAACAACCACAAGGAATTGACTTCGATACTATGCCCACTCGTTATGGACTAAAAAAGGACGAGGCAATTGGACGATGACTAGGTGGTGTCTGAGGGAAAAACACACATCCTGAACTCATCCTCGAACGGAGACGATGATGAGGATCGGGTGGTTTAGGCCAGTGTGACTATCTCCAGTAACCACCATCGAGGAATAAGAGTATGCTCAGGCTTGTGAATCTAGGCAGAGTCGATACCCAGTACCTGTATCACTCTGATCACACGTCAAAGCACATGTGTATATAACATACATCATAGCCGAAGCATCAATGGACATCAGGAAGAGGGTCATGACATTGTAAGCCTCTCAGATACGAGTGTTACGACATCATCCCTTTCCTGTCCATAATCATACAAAGGAAATGATCATAGTATATAACCATATAAGCATGTAATCCAACATAATAACTAATCATGTCAACATCATAATAATATTAGAATCCATCAAGGAAAAACAACAATAAAATACAAACACAGGGGTTGTTACACAAATGGCAATCCTTAACATCAATACGATTTGAATTCCCAAATGCCTAGGTATGCGATCATCTTTAATGCTTACTATAGTCATCTTTTGTCTGTAGAATTTTGGGATTCTCGACCAGAATTATGAGACTCACTAAGGTGGTCATAGAACTTCTATGTTTGAGTTATAAGTGGCCCAAAACTAGCTTTAATCAATATTCTCTAGGTCTAAGCATCAGATTTGGCCACTTTAACCATCCTTTGTTTGCTAGAAGCAGTCTTTGTCATGGTAGAGAAACATTAGACATGTAATATGTATGCATGGAACATGTCATGAAACTAAATCTCTAAGCACGAAGGCTCTGAAACCTCAATTGATTTTGCATCCAAGGCTTTTAAAATTTTAGAATGCATTAATTTATTTCTTTAATGCACCATTGTGCTATGATCTATTGATAATACTAACACTAATTAGCCGACAGGTTTTTATATGTGAGCATTATAGCACTCAGAATTGTCTCATGCCGTAAGTCTGCAAAGGAGAAAGCCCTATTTTAGAAGAATATCAAACCTAACAATGAGAAATAAGATATTGGTTAAGGTGAGTTTATTGCCAAGAGAGTCCCTAGGGAACCTAGATTTTGTCCTTGGTATCATCTGCCATCAACATTGGGGTTTTGACTGCAAAGTGTGTATTTGCATTTTGAGTTCCAAAAGATTGACCTTGTGATTATATGTCTGTGAATGCCAACACTGGTTATTTTGTATGTTCTAAGCTAGATTGCAATCTTGTAGTGGTTAGGTTTTGAATATCTCGAAAGCCCTGGACCTATTACTCACATGATCATATTTGTATGAAAAGTATCCATAGGTGCTTTTGCAATCATTTCTTTGATTTTGAACTAGTGAGGTTCAGGGCTTGAACACAAACCCATGGTTGGGAGAACACCTTACAACAATGTTTTGGGTTAAGCATGAGATTATTTGACTACAATACCCCAAGGAAATTACTTGCAACAATACTTACCAGTGTTGGGTTATTCCTTTTGGAAAGCAAAAATGGGCCAAATATTTGAGGATCCTTATAA
Organism: Cunninghamia lanceolata; assembly: GCA_027924645.1. Taxonomy (NCBI): domain Eukaryota; kingdom Viridiplantae; phylum Streptophyta; class Pinopsida; order Cupressales; family Cupressaceae; genus Cunninghamia; species Cunninghamia lanceolata. The sequence goes on along the minus strand of BSBN01000503.1, from coordinate 12,623,565 downwards.
AATTCTAGGAAAAAAATCAATGAATAGTTGCTACAAAAATAAAAGAGATTTGAATGAATGAATGAAAGATTTTAATGATGTCCACGAGGCCAAGCAGCCTAAGGGACCTGGGAAGAAACCCTCAAGATATTTTCAACCTCCTTTCAAGATCAGAACTTCTGCTGTGTATTTCGACCAATAAACTAGTTGTATTGAGGAACTGAGGCTCCTCGAATAACTCACTAAGGTTGTTCACATTCTAGCTATTATCAAACTAACCACGAATATCTGTATATGTAGCACACTCAGTGAGGAAATTCCATTCTGTTTCAACCACCCCTTTGTCGTAAAAAATGCATGATCTTTCGGCCCACTCTTCCTTGGGGATCGTCCACCTGCCCGCTTCACATCTAAGATGATGGGACCCAGTCCTCAGCTGAGCCACTAAAATCCTCGCCTTTCCCTTGAGTGCAACCCACATATATTCTTTTTCACCATGCTCCCTCGAGGGATTGAACTCTCTAATATAAAGCTCTTTTTTTCTGCTAATTTGATTTGACCACATGGCAGTTCTAAATTTATCTAGCACAAACTTTTTTATTTCTTCCTTATTGTTAGGACAATTAAGCAAGCTAATGTCCCACTTATCCATCTATTTCTTGTTTTTCTCCATCCACGTCTTTTTCCTACGGTCAAGTTTCTCCCCCAATACCATTTTGGGCTAGCAATGCCCGTCCATGTTTTCCACCTTTTTTAAGTAACTTAAAAGTCTTATAATTGTCGAGGCCTCTAACGGGAACAAACTCGCTTCTGCTAAAAGAATCTCATAGGGAACTGTCGATTTGACTTTAAAATTGCTGGTAATAAGGTGTTTTTGAATTCTTTCAAGTTGTTTCCATTTGTGGTTTGACATGCTATTCCCCCAAACCTCACACCCATAAAGGACGACCGACGTGACCAGCAGCCCGAAAAGGGTTTTCTTGGTTTTCCAATCCCAAAGTTCAGCTTTCCTACACCTGTTCTGGAGCAAGTAGGATGCTCTCCACCCACCTAGAATCCTGCTCGCCCTACAAGACTCCCAACTGAGCCTATTGTGAAAAATAATTCCCAGGTACTTGTACTCTTCCACTATTTCCAACATGTTCCCTTCAAAAATGAAATTGAACTGCTGCTTTTTTCGATTCAATGAAAAAGTCACGATCTTGGTTTTGCTAGTATTCACCTACATCCCGACCTCTTAGCAAAATAGCTCAAGAGCCTTCAAATGAGTGATCAAACCATTGGCAGATTTTGCCATTAGAATAAGATCATCTGCATACAAAAGGAGCTTCACCACGTAACAAGACAAATGAATGCCTTCACCGCCAGTTTTGTTTAACCACTCTTCAAGTTTTTCGATATATAAGCCAAATAAGGTGGGGGATAGAGGACACCCTTGCTTGACCCTAATGTCGCTGCCAAAGCATTCAGACAAACCCTCTCTAGTTCTAATTTTAGCCCTGACCTACTCATAAAGCTTATGCACTATTGCCTGATACTCCTCTGGAATCCCAAGTTCATCCATCCTACACCAAATTTTGTCCCTAGGTACTGTATCAAAGGCTTTCTTAAAATCAACAAAGTAGCAGAAAGCTTCCCCACCTTGGGTGTCCCAAACCTTCTCGATGAGGTGCTTAAGAGTCATGCAATGATCGATAGTCGAGTGTTTAGGCCTGAAACCTACCTACCCTTTAGCTTTCTTTCCCTCTTTTTCAGCCCAATCACTGATTCTGCGCTCTAACATGCTCCTGAACAACTTGCCTAGAATAGGGTTGATCATAATAGTGCTGTAATTAGAGGGGTTATGGATGTCACCACTCTCAAAAAGAGGGATAATGACACTAGTTGTCCAATCTCCAGGAAAACCAACATGTGTGACGCTGTTAAAGATAATCTTGATGTGAGGAGCGAGAAGATCAACCCCCCACTTTAGAAATTCAGCTTGGAGCCCATCAATGTCTTTATCTCTACCACTCGCTAATTTCTTTATTCCTTGCTTGATATCTTCTACTGAGAAGAGCTCAGTAGAAGTGATAATAACGAGTGGGTTAACATTCAACTGTGACAACTCATACAAGATCTTGGCATATTCCAGCCATTGGTCCCTTGAGATATTATTTTCAACCTATTTTAGCTTTTGTTGCAACTCTCTCCAAAAACCTTTCAGGTTGTGCTTACCCAACAAAAGTAATTCTTTTCTTCTTGCTTTCATATATCTCTCTTTTTTTACTCTTATCAGCTGCTCATACTTTTTCTTACTGTCCTTGTTAGTTTTATTCTCTTTGAGGGATCATTTAGTAGCCTTGCACTCTTCATCATACCAGGAATTAGTTGGGAAAGTATTTGTAATCCCCTTTTTAGGTTGAGATCTCTTGCAAACCTTTAAGGCTTTGTGGATTATCGGAATCAACATATTGCTGTCAATAAACCCCCTAGTTTCACTGTTTTCTTTCCCACTGTGTTGCTTTTCTCCACCTGAAGGTGCTGTTCAAGGGCAACAACAAAGAGCTCTTGATTCTCTTGGCTCACAATGATTGTACCTTCCACGTGTGCCTCCTTGTGCAAGTTTTGGTCTTGCCCTCTTTGCTAGTTGTTTTCGAGAAGGCCAAATTTAACAAATAGAGGCAAATGATCAGACTTTAATTCCAAGGGGCAACCCCCAATTTTGAACTCCAACAGCCTGAATAAAGAACTTTGGGAGTAGATAACGCAGTCAATCACACTCTACCCATCGTAAGTTTTACAAGTGACACCACCAGATCTCGACCAAGCCCGCATAGCATTGCAAATAACCAAGTTATACAGGCTGCAAAGAACAAGAAGTTCAGCCCTAAAATGAGTCACACTCTCATTGCCATCACTAGAGGTTCTAACCCAACTCAAATCTCCGTTCTCCTCAAGCCACAAGGGGTTGTTATCCTCTCCCTCTTTGCTGCCCAGATGCAGGCATTGATTGTTTGCCATCCTAGCATTGAAGTCCCCAACTAACATTATGTCCCCTAAGGTGGTGAAGACAACAATGTCTTTCATTAATGTCATAAAAGGATCCTCGCTATCGAGATTTCTCTTCTTATAGAACTTTGAATTCTTTAGGGCAAAGCAACACGCAGCCACCCTCATTATGGTTTTTATATCTATTATTTTCAGCCATATGAACTATTTATTTGGGTCTTCTTTTACCATTTCTATGATACCATTCCAAGCTTCCTGAATTAGCACCGTAACCCTTTCGTTCCCTTTGCCAGTTTCAGTTCCTTTGTTCCAAATTGAAAATTTGTTGTACCCTTCAAAATCAGGGACCTTGCAACCATCATGCTCATGTGTTTCCGTAAGAATAATGATGTCCTTCCCTTCTGCAATGGGCCCCAACCCCAGACCTCTCCTCCAAGGGAAGCCTCTACAATTCCAACTTACCAATTATAGAAGCTCATTTGGGGCTCCGCATCCCTATTTTTTGTGTGGGAACTGCTTGCTGATTTGAGCTTTCCCACTTTTCAGCCAATCCCATTTTCCTGCCTCTCTTGTTGTTTTCACTTTCTCCCATTCCTTCCTTCACTCATCCTGTTGGGCTAGTGTCAAATCTTCATCTAAGAAGATACAAGATCCCCTAAGCATCCCTTTATTTTTAAGGATTGCATGTTTGTCTTCCATGTTCCTCAAGACAATCCTAACATGTCTATCTTTTCCTTCTTCTGTTTTCCTTCCGATCCTGCTCGCATGTTGAATAACACCTGACCATTTCAGTTGGTCCTTAAAGAAGTCTCTTGCGAGGATGTCTGTTCTCTCCTTTAGCCCAAAGTCTTTCAGACCTTTAATGATGAGATTAATAGCCTTATCATGTTTGTCCTTTTCTTCTTTCATCTGCCTCTTAATATATTTTTCTATGATTTCTTCACTTGCTGATCCATTTAAAATGTGAGCCCAATATTTGGTCTTTTCTAACTGTTCTTTCAGCTGGTTTTCTTGGATCTCCATGTTTGCCAACGATTGAATTTCTTCCAGCTGAGATGACTCCCCTAAAAGCCTTGTCTCAGCACTCTTATTGTCTGTTGTTTTTAATTGTTTTAGCTCCTGTTTTAAATTGAACAGCTCCTGCTGTCCTCTTTCAACGTTGTCTTGAAGGTTTAGGACTTGTCTTTGAGCCACTTGTTTTCCCTCTCTAAGTTCTAACTAGCTTCTAACACCTCCCTAAGCTCAATCTCTTTCTACAGCTCATTAGATTCGATATTTTCCATTCTTCTTTTCATGATCATGAGCTCGATTTCGTATAGTTTTGATGACCACAACAAAGGAGTGGATGTGGGGCTGCATTGGTCTTTGTTTTTTGGAATCAATCCAGTCCCCTCATCTTGCTTCCCTCTGTTTGCAAGTTTGTTTGCTAATATAGCTCAGAGTTTGCTTTGGTTTGTAGCAAATTCCCCTTGATTTCCTAAGAACCCATTCTCATTACTTTTATCAACTTTTATCTTTGTCTTTGCCTGTTCACCTACTAGACTTTGCGTTTTAACTGTGACTAGAGCACAGTCTCTTGAGGTTTTTAGCAGGATCGTGATGAGCTTCTTGTGCCTCACCCTCTGAATCTGCCTACGTCTTACGATTGCCCTATACTACTTTGGGTTTACAAAAACCAACTTTTCATTGGTTACCCCTAGCTCTTCATGGCAGTACTTTGGTAAGAGCGCACCTTATGCTCCCCCCACGCTTTCAACCTCAGGTTAAGGTCTTGTCTCTCAAGTGTACAAGAGAGTTGGATATGCTGGTCAAGGGGGATGCCCTTCTCCTGAGAGCAAACCTTGACCGAAAGCCTAGACTCCTATGCCCCGAGCCCACATGTTGCCCCAGTAACCAACCATTGAGTCTAACTTCCCAGGACCTAGGGTTTTCGAAGGTTTGTGTGCTTTTGGAACAAGAGTCTTCGCTGAATCAAACACCTGACAACCCTTGTCGAGAAAGTGACGGTTTCTAGCCCTTTGCTTAAATGAGGTTTTTGGGTCCCCACCCTGTTTTACCATTTTCGAAGACTCTTGAATGATTGCTTTGTCGGTTTGGAATTTTTTCTGTTAGGGGTTGAGGTTTTAACTTGCTTTGTTTTGTCTTATTTTGTCACTTGCAGATTAGAGAAAGAATGCACACATCGCCAGAAAAAAAAAAGAGAAATTTTAAATTTGTTGAGGGACCCAATTCAAACCTGGTAAAGGTCTGGTAAGCAGAAGTTGCACTGATAATGGCTGACCAAATCTCTGCCGCCCTCGGAACTACCCAAAAAAAGCTTTGAAGGCCACTTTCTACCTTGAATGGACCCACTATTCATCACGTCACCCGCTACCCGACACAGCAAATCCCGTTCGAAACTGCAGGAAGAAAACGGTCGCAGAGACACTGTCACCGTCGCCAGGAAGAATCCTTGTTCGCCATTTTAGAAACCCTGTTTCTTGAAACCCCGTTTTAAAGAACCAGAAATTTAGAGTGCAGAAGAAAAGACAAATAAGTGGTGGAGTAAAAGACATGGATTGTAAAAAGTAATTACACAAATCTTGCTCAGTTTAATGAAATCCTTGTTGAGTTTGAAGAACAAAAAACTTTCGAACCATGGTTACAAATTTCAGTCTTAAAACTTGATTCTTTTTTGTTATTTTAATGGAATTTTTTTTGGGTCTTGTTTTAGGTTTCATAGCTAACCGCAAGTATAGATTTTGGGTACACCTGTGTGTTGCGTATAACTGCAAATTTCTGACAAAAATATGTGTGCAATCTTTAAAGGAATTTTTTCACATACAAACATGTGTTGTCTTTAACAGTAAACTCTCACATTAATAGATGTGGCAAAGTCTAATAATAAAAGTGAAAACAAAAAACCTCACAAACACTACCTCAAGAAATCAAAATGTCATCATCACCACACTTAATGGGTTTCTGAAAAGAGAAATCATCAAATGCCATAGTTTCATACTCACCATAGCCATTGACATCATTGAAAGAATTTTCTGGTGCAACTTTTCCGTTGATATAGTCTGATAATTTATCGATATTGGGCCATAAGTCCTTGACCTTGCAAGCATCCTCTCTACCTTTTTGAAGTTTCAAATGCCCTCATAAATAGCTCAGAAAAATGTATTAAGTTGCAGAAGGACCAGTTCTAGCGAGCAACGAAATAGGAGTCATTTTCAGTCTAAAAGATGGATGAACAGCCTAAGGTTTGTAGGAGGTTCTATTTGAAAAGAGGAAGGAAATAAATGAAAATCTAATTTTCTGAAGGCAGACTTTTGTGATAATCTTTCTATTGTGTGTCATAAATATTTTTTTGACTTTGTATTTCATTTCATTCCGTGTATCATGGTACTGATTTTTTTCATTTCATCATTCACTATGAGAATTCAATCTTTTAGAGATTGTTTGGACCACTTTTTAATTATTTGATTGGACATATAGACAATTGATGTATTTTTTATATGGTAGTTGTCCATACTTGAAATTAATAGAATTTGACTTTTACAAGTTACAATTCATTTTATTTGATTTTGGCTACCCAATATTAGATTGATTTGATCTTTTCCTGTGGAGAAATCCAATTGATTGGATCTTAGGTATGGCCAAAAGTCCGCATTCATTGCTTGCATCGTGAACGCTACAACAAGTGGCAAAAGTCTCATAGCCAATCAATTTTTTTCCCACACTACAAACTATAATGCTAACAAAAATTAAAGAATATGATTCGTCCACAGTTCACAAGACTAATGCACAAGGTTTGCATATCCAATGCATTAATACCATACCAAAACACTACTAACTAGCACTTGCACCTGTAGGAGGTTCAAGGAATACGCCGATAGGAACAACCGATGAGTTTAAGAAAATTTCCTATCGGTTAATTAAAGGAAACCCTAATTAGAGTTTTTTTATATTTAATTAGGATTTAAGATTTAGGAAGGTTTCTTTTTATGACATCTTATATCTCATATTTGGCAATCTCAGTATTCTGTTAATCACATATCCATCCATAGCAGGTGGGGTGATAAAAGAACATTTGAAAAATCATTATTTTATTGATTTGATTAATTAAATAAATGATGATTGTTTTACATGTGCAACATTATTAACGAATAATGATTGTTTTATATGTGCAACATTATTAACCAACTTTGAAATTCTTGTTCTAACACAGATGAAATTCTTGTTCTAATCTGCTAAACTTTCCAATATTCAAATAAACTCAACTTTTATTTACTTGATAATAATTGGTGATCTCAATTAACTAATGAAGTTCGTTGATACTGTTTTTGAGCCACGTCCGATTCCACAGCCTCTGATTTCCACAGTTCTGAACAACCTGGGGTAAAAAAATGACTACAACCTAGCTTAAAGTAAATAGGAACAAGCAGTGATACAAAAGATAATGGTTTCAAAAAGACCTCTTTCAAGAAATTTCTCCATTACTAAAGCTTCTTAATGTCATTTAAAAAACACCCCTGCCTATAAAGAAGTTGACATCCATCATATAGATTACACACAGAGCAATTACGTTACTACCATATAGTTAACCGTCTGAATCTTTTCTCAGCGAATTTGCTACCACATAGTACCATTTTAATCATTTCTCAATCCAATTGGAGGGACTAATTAAAAAGCAACAAAACTTATGCCAGCAAGTTACTTACATGTGCATAAAAATTGATTCACTTCCACAAAAACCCTATCAAGCCATGGAAAATAAATATTTGAAATTACCTTCCGCGAAGTCAGATTTTATGTTAATTAGTATCAATCCGCCAAAAAATTATAACTCAGCTTGCTTCTCGCGAAAAAATTACAACTCAGTTTGCTTCTCATCAATGATCATGATGGAGCCCTTCAATCCCATAAAACAAAACTAACCAATTTTGGTTCTATACAAAAACCACTGCAATAAAATGATCGCTGCAAATCGGCCAAGCCAATTGTATAGGGGATTAAAGAAACAGAGGTTGAGGGAGAGATGGGACTCATCTTACAGTTGTCTTCGAAAGACTTAAAACTTGATGATTCTAGTTGGCCTCTTCATCTCCTCCCTTGAGGAGGGTTCACCTCCGCCTTGGATCAAGCTATAAATGAACAACATAACCTCCCTTGCATTTAGTCAGGCTTACTCCTCCATGGGATGAAGGCCACAAGCCCTTGGTTAGAGGAGATCTCCTAAAGACCAAAATCTTTCCCAAACAGAAGTTAAGATAGAATAAAAACTCAGGCCACGCTTCCTCCCTAACATTCATAAAATGAAATACTTACAACTCAGTTTACTTGACATCAATGGTCGTGGTGATACCCTTGAATGCCATAAAACAAAACTATCTAATTTTGGTTCCATTCAATCTTCCATACAACAAAAACCTGCAATATATGATCACTGCACATCCACCAATCGTATAGGAGAGAGAAAAAACATAGGGTGAGGGAGAGATAAGACTCATCTGAAAGTATCTTCGAAGCATTTAAAACCTATTAATTCTGTTTGGCCTCTCCCTCAGATAAGCATCACGTCCTCTACCGTTGGTCGGGCTAGCCTCTCTCCTGTGTGGGCTATAATTGCCTTTCATCACCTCTCCCTAGAGAGATGAACAACAATATCACCTCCCCTGCAGCTGGTCAGGCTCACTCCTTCATGGGATGAAGCCCATAAGCCCTTAGTTAGGGTAAATCTACTAAAGACTAAAATCTTTCCTAGACAAAAATTAAGATAGAATAAATACTAGAAATACATAAATGACGAAATACGTAAACAACAATTGCATAAAAATTGAGGCTGAGGAAGAAATCTAGTTCACGGTGCTCTTTCATAAGATTTCTCTATTGCCCTATTTGTCACCCCTGCTTGTTCTTTCCATCAGCATACACATAGAAAGAACATAATGCGCTAGATCAATGGTTGCACAGAACTAAATAATTCCCCACACTCTTAACCAAGAAAAGGGATAGATCTAGCAATATGTCCTCCCTTCAACATTCATGAATGACCTGTTAACTCCAGTCAATCTTTCATTAAATTGTAATTAAAATATTCACCACAGTGATGCAATGAAAAAACATTAGGGGGAGAGACACATGATCTCCCTGACCTCCGTGAAGCTTACAGAACATTGTTGTCAGGACCAGAGAAAAGCTTAGGGTTTAAACATATTTATGTTGAATGACAAAATAAAAAAATTAAAAAACAAAAAATCATTGTCTGAGAGAGATGATAAAGCCTAAATCGTAATAAGATCTCTCATAAAATAAATAAATAAAACAATTAAAATGAAAAATTTATTTTCCAAAATACAACCCATCAATATCAACTAAACTATTAATCATCCGAGCATCAGAAGCAAGCGAGCCCTGCTGAAAAAATTGCAGAAATGGCCATCCATACAACCACCAGATTGTAGAAAAGACCGATATATGCACACACAGATGATTCAGCTGCAAAATTATCTTCTTATCTGCCAGATGTCAAGTGACCTCCGCCAGCTCTCCGGATTCGTTGAATTTTCAGCGATTCCATTCAAACGGTGTGCTGTTTTTAGATCTTCTAGATATTTTTTAAATAGTGTTCTACAAGTGGGCACTCAATGCACATTTGATCGTTGAAATTTTTTCAGCGCCACTTTTACGGCATGAGACAATTCCGAGCATTATAATGCTCACAACTAAAAGCCTATCGGCTAATAAATAAAAACCTAAAGAGTATGCTATGTGAAACTTTGACTTGTAGACCCAAATATTTGGGAATAAAAAACGGAAGAAAAGTTTGGGATTGATGCGGAATATTAAAAGAAATGCGTTTTAGCTTATAACACCAGGAAAGTCTAGAGTCTAACCCCATGTCCCCATGCGGCTGCTTAAGTAGGTTTTCTGCTTAAATTTAAGCAGTTGAGTGGCCCCATGTGAATGTAAAATAAGGGAAAAAGGATAAATTAGAATCTTTACCTATTTTAGTGGAGCAGCCACTGCTTAACAATTAAAAATAAGGAGGGTAAAAAAAGGAGGCGCTGGAAATATGCAGCAACTGCATATTGAAAAAATTGCCATGTGGCATCATATAATTGGTTCCTTCCTTTTTCACAATCCCCCCCAATTTTCCCCTCCATATTTTATTTGCACAGTTCCCCTAATTTTTTCCTCCATATTTCTTCCTCAATTTTATTTTCCTTTTACTGCTCTGTTCTACATGTGATTATATTTGCTATCTCCGTTTAACACATATTTTGCAAGTATTTTGCCTGTGAAGACTGAGCTTTGCGAAAGAATCTGCCTGTGAAGACTGAGTGCAAGTATTTTACGGAAGAATCTGCTTGTGAAGACGGTGAGTGACAGTTCGGCTGTGAAGACGGTGAGTGAAGAATCTGCCGTGCTGCTCTTCAAATTCCCTACCACTTCTAATCCGCACACCAGAACCTCCACAACCATCATTCATGGAACTTATTTTCGATACATTATAGACCCCACATTTGCTTCGTTCAGTGAATAATATGTGGGTCATAAAATTACGATCGGGAAGGCCAGGTCGGAACCATTTCCGACGCGCTCATAAGCGCCATCCTGCATCGGAGTCCTCATATGCTGCTGCAGGAGAATGGTACCTCTGTGACTGTCAGAAAAAAAAAAAAAAAAAAAAATAGAATCACTACTTAAAAATAAGCAGAAAAAATAAATATACATGGGCCCAGTAGCTCCACAAATAGCTCCTAAAAATGTTGAGCAGTGGCTGCTAGCCAAAATAAGCTAAGCAGCCGCATGGGGACATGCCCTAATATTTCTTTTGTTGCCCCGCTTTCACACACCAAATCTAGAGTCTGCTCGGTCCGCCGACGTCATTAAAAACTTTCTTTTCTTCACGTGGGCAACTGGTTTAAAAATTCAAGATCGCCGTTTGGAGAAATAAATTGGGCATACCATCGTATAAATTAATTGCATGTATGAAGCCATTCAATTCGGCTCGTAACGGAGAAGTCCCCCTGCATTCACTAGTAAAATTTGCTCATTGCATGTGAATATTGAATTGTGTTTTGGGCTTGTTCAAAGAATTTAGATTTTTATTTACCACTGGGTGTCTCTAATTTTGTTGAAATTGTTGAGTCTGTTAAAAACTTGTTTAGCCTTTTGGTGGGCATTTGTTTTTCTTTTCCAATTCCGTAAATTTCGATCAGTGCAAAGACTGCTCTAAATCTTGAGGTAGTTCTAACTATGGGGGAAGGCAAGGGAGTAGCTGGAGGAAGGAAGCCAAGGGTATTGTGTCTGCATGGGTTCAGGACAAGTGGAAGCATTCTGGAAAAACAGATTGGGAAGTGGGATAGATCAGTGCTTAAAAGGATGGATCTCCGCTTTCCTGATGCCCCTTTTCCAGCTGAAGGGAAGTCAGACGTGGAAGGATATTTCTCCCCTCCCTACTATGAATGGTTTCAGTCTAACCCTGTGAGTTTTCTTTCTCTGGCAGTTATCTCAAATCAGAAAAGATTTAAGACTCCTTGCCATCTCATATAGTGGGTGTACTTGTATTTTGCAGCTCTTTACAGAACACCGAAACATGGATAAATGCTTGTCTTACATAGAAGAATATATGATAGAACATGGCTCCTTTGATGGCCTACTTGGGTTTTCTCAGGTATTTCATTTAATGTCCCCTGCAGGCAAACGTGTTAAATTGTGCTCTTTATTTTGCATATTGGAGTTAACTTGTTTTCAATTTTTTTGGTCTTTATTCAGGGTGCGATTCTGTCAGCTGCTCTTATAGGCCTCCAATCAAAGGTGAACTGTGATGTCTAGTATTTGTTTGAGACATTGAAGTTTTGTTTATAAGAAAGACAGCATCAGTTGATCCTCAATTTTGCATTTTCTTTGGCAGGGATTGGCTCTAACCAAAGTTCCGCCGCTTCAATTTGTGATAATTGTTAGCGGAGCTAAGTTCAAAGCACCGCATATTTCAGAACCTGCTTATTCTTCGGCTATCAAATGTCCATACATTCATTTTCTTGGTATGCGTTTGGACTCAAATTCATGATGAGAGCAATGGATTTCGGTTTTTAGGGCTTAGTCCCAATATAAGCATAGGAGGAATTTTGACATTAATATATCTATTTCAAGGTTATAATAATGATGATGCTGGAATATATAACAAGCTAAACAGTGAAGGAACAGGAAACGTAGGATGGCCTCACTTATAAGAAATGGTTGATACTCTTATATTGTGAACAGTTCAACTATATGATGCAGTCAAGGCAAGGGTTCCAATTAAGGACCACCTAATCCTTGCAGCCTTTAGTAAGTAAACAGGGCAAGTTCAATTCCACAAAACTCCAAAATATCTAGTAGAGAAAAGATTCAGTCATTGCTTTATAAGGTGTGAAAATACAGATACAGCCTCACAGTTACAGTTCACAACCAATATCATGGTATTCAATAAATAAGATCAATAAACAGTTTAACGGACAGACCATTCTCAAAGCTTGAACTAGATTCTCAAAATAATTACTGTTACAATGGTAAGACCTGCAAGCTTTGCACAGAAGTCAACAAAATCTTTTACAGTGGCTTCACCCACAATATAGCCTGCAATTCTTTCTTAGCACACCGATGAAGTCATTTCAAACCAGGCTCAGCTTCACCTTTGAGCTTCCTAATTCCTTTCACAGTCTTGAAATTAAAGGCGCCAAATCTTCTTTCATAAGTCTTATCAACTTCTCTTGGCAGCGATCCCCATTCTGAATGCTGAGTGAGCTTCCTTCTAAAACTCCCCCTTTTTTTCTGTTTCCCAGGTCCTGTTTTGATATTTATGATGAGCACATGATTATATTGAGGGGGAGGGGGGGTGAATCAGTATAATACAATCTTGTACCTTTTCCGAATCTTAACAACCATAGCAATATCAATCACACAAGATCTATCAATTATGCAACACAAGGAGAACACAAGATTTATGTGGAAACCCTTACGGGAGAAAACCCCGGCAAAATATTGCTTATATTTATAATTCTCTTACAAGTTTTGTAGGCACCAACCTACATGAGACTCCAATCTGCTCTTGTACAATCTGTGAGCAACCCACTAGAGACACCAATCCATGTTTGTAGGATTCGCGAGCACCAACCCACTGGAGACACCAATCCCCGCAACTGAGCACCAACCCAGCAAGGCACCAACCTACGAACTCTTCAATGGATGATATGTCTTCACAAGATTTGAATGTCGATGCACTTCCTCTCACAAATCTGATCACAATCATACACAATCTCTTTTCACAAAACTGATCATAAGTATGGCAATGTCTTAACATAAATTTCTGCCTTGAGGTCTGCTCTAATTTTCTTAATAATCTGCTCATATATTCTTCATATATATATCTGCACTTATCCTTTCTTACAAATCTGCCTGATCTTCTTCTCTATCTTTGCAAGATCTTCTTCTTTATATTAGCATAGATTTCTCTTTTATTTCTGCCTCTAATTCTCTTCTATATTTGCATAATCTTCCTCTATATTTCTGCAGATCTGAGTGTGTCTTCTTTATTATACACTTTATATTTCACACTCACCACACTCTACTTTCTCCACAAAATCTTATTTCTTTTATATCCTTATGCCTCTATGAAAAGGGATGACCTCTCCAAGCAAGGTGATTTCTCAAGGAAGACGTCTCTTGATTATTGTTACTTGTTCTAAATTAGTTTATCCTCTGGTGTTTGAATATGGGATGTTAAGCATTATTAGCACCGACAGCTCTTAACAAAACATCTAAACCTTGAAGGTTAGCATCGACATTTGTTAACTTTTCTTAGCACAAACGTCAAACAGCAACCGGGACATTTTAAACTCTTAACCCCGGGATATCATTCAGACTTCATTATACTATACATTTCTTTATTGTATTTCGGCCTTAGTGCTCCCCTACTCTGCACATCATCCCCTATTGCATCATTATTTATTTCTTCATTTGAAGACACCCCATGCCCTTGTCGATCAGTAACATCTTAAATCTTACGAGTCAATAATGGAATGGTATGAACCAAAGTTGGAAAACTCGGACTTGGCACAGACTTGGCAGCCCAAAATAGGACTCAGACTCGGGACTTAGCACGGACTCGGGAAAAAACTTGGCTAGGACTCGGCAAAAAAAAAACCATAGTTTAAAAAAAAAGAAAAGAAATTAATGCATTTAGAGAACATAAGAGCCTAATTTGATTATCAATTTGTCATAATTCAAAGATTACACATGTCATATTATCATCAAACACTCAATAATTGAAATTTCATCATTCATACTCATAGTTTCAAACTATCAAAATGTATAACAGCATCATAAGTTTATAAATGTTTACATATAATCATATGTCAAAATGAGGAAAACATTAACAACCAAATATAATCTACATCTTCCTCTTCCACCTCCTAATGAAAGTCAATTTTGAAGACCTAGAACTAGTAGGTGCTGCTACAGTATCCAAATGAGGAGATTGAGGACTAGGAGTGGTTTCTTGATCTTCAAAAGTGTCTTCGTCCTCTACCATTGCTTTCAATCCTGCTGCTTCTTCTTCTTCTGCTGTTGCTCTCTCCAATTCAACAAGATTCTCATCAGTAAGGAAGACATCAGCATCATCATTTTGTTCATCAACAGTCCATTCACCATATGGATCAATATCATCCAAGTTGATGGACTCATGTGAAACACTCTCCACCTTTCTAGTTCGAAAGCGAAGGTTGTACCGAACAAAAACTAAATCATTTAGGCGCTACTGGGTCAACCTGTTTCTCTTCTTTGTGCGAATGTTCTCAAATAAACTCCAATTACGTTCACACCCAGAAGCATTACATGGCTGTGACAAGACATAGATGGCTAGCTTTTGAAGATTTGGTGTGCTAGCACCATAGTTCTCCCACCATAAATCTACAAAAACACATTTAAAATATAAGTATTAAGAATAAAGTAAAAAATGTAAGAATCAAGTTTCTAATTTCATCTTGTAGTATAGTATTGAACAAATTTTTTTCCCTGGTTGTTGTTTTCCTCTCCTTTCAATTGCTTGGAGTGAGGAAAAGAG
This sequence comes from Cunninghamia lanceolata, assembly GCA_027924645.1. NCBI lineage: Eukaryota > Viridiplantae > Streptophyta > Pinopsida > Cupressales > Cupressaceae > Cunninghamia > Cunninghamia lanceolata. Next base: position 12,608,504 of record BSBN01000503.1, on the reverse strand, counting down.
TCTCCCCTCTACACCCTTGTAGACCTTGAATAGATAAAATTTAAAAATAAAATTAAATAAAAAATAGAAAATTCATAGATCGTCAACAATGAACATTGCAAATTCATAAATAAGATGTAACAAATCTCACCTCCAACTCATCAAGCACCTTGTCTCTCATCTCAGGATCAGGCACCATTCTATCGATGCATCTGACAACACCTGCCATGACCTCCTCATCAGCCTTAAATGTGTCTGAGAAGTAAAACTTTGGGTTCAAGAAGTAGGCAAAGGCATGTATCGGCTAGTGGAGTTGGTTTGTCCATCTCCGATCAATCATGTGTCAAATGATTTCATATTTTCGTTTGTTGCCGCCATAGTAATGTGAAATGGCCTCTTTGGCCCTATCCATGGCCTTATATATGAAACCCATTGGCATGCCCTCTCCATCCACCATACGAAGAACCCTCACCAAAGGTTCTATCACCTAAAAAAAATCAAAACAAATGTTAAATTATTAAAAAATTAACCCCTAAAAAAACAGCAAATAAATTATCATGTATAAGGTTTATTTTTGTGTTTGTTACTTACCTCGATCAACTCCTCTGCATTTTTGATGAATGTCTGATCAAAAACTATGCTTACAATGCTCTTCCCTTCATGTTTAGCGGCAAATGGGGATTGCTTCCAATCATCGGACACAAACATTTGCATGAGATGAGCATTGGCACCAAGAATGCTTTGCAATGTGAGGAAGTGGCTAGCAAATCGTGTCACTCCTGGTCGCACAAGGTCCTTGCCATTTGTGAATCTCCTCATCAAGGAAAGCACCCGCATATGGTTGTAGATAAATTTTGTAACATTTTTGGCATCTTCAACAACGCTTTTGACCCATCCAATCTTCCCCATGTCCTCTAGCAACAAGTCCAGGCTATGTGCAGCACAAGGAGACCATGCAATTGTGGGATGCCTCTCCATAAGTAGTCTACCTGCAGCTACATATGCAGCTGCGTTGTCCGTGATAATTTGGACAACATTATCAACCCCAACCTCCTGGATCACCCCATCTAATAAATTGCATAAAGTCTCAGCATTTTTGACTTCATTGGAGGCATCTATTGACTTTAGGAACACCAATCCACCATCAGAGGCCACTAAAAGTTTAGGAGAGTCCTATTCCGTCCATCTGTCCACCCATCAGATAAAATGCTGCAGCCTTTTCTTCGCCAAAATTTCTTTTGCTCGTCAACCACAACCTGTGTATTCTTTACGGCTTGCTCTAGCAATGGCCCACTCAAATCTTTGGCTATTGGAGTCTTAAACCCCTTACCTACAACTGTAAGGGCATTCACCAAACCTTCCCAATATGGGCTGTTCACTACATTGAAAGGTAAATTATTGTAGTACCAAAAGTTTGCTGCTGCCATCTTAGCTTCATGATGCTTTTCCTTATTTCAATCGGTACCTTCAAGTGAAGGTTGTGCTCCTGGAACATTGCGTGGAATAAAGTAATTTGGTCCTGATAAAGGACCCTGGCTAGCACTAGCAGTAGCTGTAGGAGTAGAGAAAGAACCCTCAAGACTCTCACCAAAAGATGAATGTGGCTGACGGATACTTGGGGTAGAAGTGGATCCACTCATCATCGCTGCTAGTGCATCTTTTGTTTTTTGTCTTTCATCTTTTTTCATCTCATACTTAGCAAGGAGGGCCTTCATCTCTCTAACAATCTCAGGAGTCGATTTAGGGCAACAATCCACATTTTGCTCAGGTATTCTTGCAAGGTAGTATATTAATCTGTTTACTCCTCCTGTCATCCATCTCTTGCATTCAGTACATGTCACCTCACCCTTTTTATTTCCTGGTATCCCATACTTCCATGTAGGGTCTTTTCTCATTCCCCTTGGGTTTGAAGATGATATTGCTATTTCAAGTTCAACATGAAAAAAAAATAGCAAATAAATGGGATTCAAACATTTGCAAAAAAATAGAATGCAAAACCAAGCTAGAAATAGTAGGAATTAGGTTATTAAGGGAAATAGAAAAAAATTGGCAGCATTTCCCTTTATTTTTCTTTATTTTTGTGATTTTGAATTGAAGAAAAAAAAAAGAGAAGTTAAATCACTTACTTGGCTCTATGATGATCTCCTTAGCTCGTCTTCTCGGCTTCTTTCAAGCTCACTTAAGTGCAGACCTGTGTTTTGCAAAGCAAAGTTGTCAAATGAGCCAAACAACAAAAAAATGAGGGTTTTATTGTGTTTTTTTGACGTCCTAGCGTAGGTGCGAGACCCATCCGACCTCAGGACTTGCAAGTCCCATCCAGAGACTCGCCTGGACTCGGTTTGCGAGTTCGTGTCGAGTCGACTCGGCAGGCTCAGGGACTCGCAAATCGCGGCGAGTCTACAAAGTCTTCAAACTATGGTATGAACACTATGTCCGGCTAGTTTTCAAGTGGTTGAAGCTTCTTAGTTTCGGCTCCACGTCGTTGTTTCTCCCCTGTTGTATATGTTAGGGATTGCATGCAGAAGATATCAATTAAATGCAAATAAAGATTAAACAGAAGAATGAAAATACACAGAAATAATAACAAGGATAGACAAGATTTAACGTGGTTCACCCAAACTCGGGCTACATCCACCAACAGAGAGTCCAATATTATTATCCAGTAAATCAAACTGATTACAATCAGTAATCCTTGCAACTCAATATCGCTACAAAATGCTACAATACATCAATGGAAACCCTAACCCTTAGCCGCTTTTTTCAAGCCTTATGTCGGTTACAAAAATAGGTTTTTTTTTTTTTTTTTTTTTTTAATTTTATTTATTTATGTCGGCCAATAGAAAAATAACTCCCGACGCCTTTATAAAATAATAAAAAATCGTTGGAGGTTTCAGGGGCGCTGCCCCTCAACCCTGCCTTGTATCGCGACAAGGAGCGTGCTAGGGGCGCTACCCCTCGACCCTGCCCTGTATCGCAATAGGGAGCGTGCTAGGGGCGCTGCCCCTTGACCCCGTTAAATAATTTGGGGGAAATTGCACCAATAAAAGTGGGGTAAATTTAACCTCCGAGTCTAATTAGGCTCCATATAGCAACAGTATACCTAGTTGCCTCTGTCTAGAACTACTGATACCTCGACCACGTCCTTGAGATTGACCTCCTCTTCGACCATATAGACATTGATTCTACTTTCCTTCACACGTGACTCAAGTTAAATCTCTTCCAGTTTTGACCTCAGCCAAACTTCTTCGTAATACCTCAATCTAGATCAACCTCTGGTTGGTAGCGTATTCCACCCTTCATGGGTCCTCGAGCATTGTCATGTCCAATCACAACTACAAGTGATTCATCTTAAAGAATAGTGTCTGCAGATAACATCCACAAAACACAACAAACATTAAGTCATTAATAACGAGCATCATAAGATGATGCTTCTTGGAGTACTTGTAACCCGAAATCTTTGCAACAATGCAACTTCAGCATATAGTCTTTTCTGCACACGTAAAGCTTCAAACTTATCAACCATATCAATGTCAACCTTATGCTTTGTCTTTGGCTTTTGGTGGCTCAAAAGGACATGTCAAGATAGCTATCTTTGCACCCTCAATTCTTTTAGGCATTTGTGGATGACTCATATCTTTGTCAATAATGATGCAACCAGCTCTGTATCTTCCAACCTTGCACCGATTGCTCATGATCCTCTTTAAACTGCTCCAAACCTTGGATGCCTACACCATACTTGAATGTACATTTTTCTTTCTGAATCATCAAGATCATTATCTCTCCTTTGACATCAATGACAATATTTCCAAGTATTTAGTCATTTCTTTCTTTATGCATTTGGGCGTTGATTTCTACAATGGTGCAGTCCCATCAAAATTGCAGGGGAACTGGACTGTTCTCCCAAAAGATTCCTAGATTCTGGAAACCATTCACATATTAAAGCTGGCACATAAGAAAAGGTTGGTCTTAATAGTCCATTGAATGAATTACCCCTTTTACTATTATTGCAATCGAGTATAACAGGCCCAGTGGTAAGTTGCAGAGTTGACAAACTCTGCTTCATCATTGTCTAAATGTTTTTTGATTGCGATCAAACTGTACCTGAAATGCATGTGCAGCTAAATGCTTGTTGTGATTGAACAAAATGACAGATTGCTTTGACTGTGTTCTTATTTAGAAGACTAGAAGAACTCAGCAATATGCAAAATAGCGAAGGGAACATAGAATATGGGAAAACAGAGCACAAGGTTGCAAAGGCAAGCATTAGAGAAATTGTAATTTAGGAACTGGGGAAGATTTGAAATGGGTGAAACTCAAATAAAAGAAGCCTAGTAAACATTATTTCAGTCAGAAAGACTGTACAATAAACTAACCTCAGTAGAATATATTTTTTTATATAATTCAGTTAGGAGGGCTAACTTCTCAATTTCAAACAGGACAATCTATAATAATTTACCCTAAAAATTTTAAAACTTTTTATTCTTGCAATGCCAGAACAATCTGAGATTGGATTAATTAAGTTAATCAAGTGGGATAACTTAGTCACTTAATGTTCTCATTGAAACCAACCCCTCATTCCCAACACAACTTGAAGGCTCTTTCTTGAAAAATGACCCATAAGCTGAGTTGTAGAAGTTGTTTGTTGATAAAAACAGAGAAAGAAATAACTTAAGGAGCTGACTGCCTAGAGGGACTAGACCTGACAGAAGAAAAGACAGAGGTGACAGGTTTGACTGTGGTTGAACATGTTTCACTAGTTCAACTGCAGCTGAAACTGTCCTTGTCAGAACTGGATGAGCAAAGCAGGTGTGACCACAGTAGAACACATCCTCACTAATTTGACTGTGGTCAAAAGTATCTTTGTCAGAACTGGACAAGCAAAGCAGATTCGACTGCAGTCAAACATGTCTCAAAAACAACAGAGATAGGGTCTGCAGGGTCCAAAATTTGGCAAAAGATTCCTTTCAGTTCAGTGATGCTTGAGCTTCCTTCTTAGGATCATTTGTAACTCACCTTGTTTTAAAAACTCTAAGAGAGGTCGTTGTAGACGATTCCTTAGTGTTGATAGGAAAAATGGTTGTAAAAGCTTGTTCTTGGAAGCCTATGAGTCTTTGAGAGTTGTATCAGAGGTTGGTGTAAGACATTGCTATGTAGGTGAGAGGAAGTTCTTATAAGCCTTGTTTTTCCCCTTTTGGTTTTTTCCAGCTCATTTTCTGGTATTTCTCATTCTTAGTGCTGTTTTATGCTTTTTGCTTGTAGATACACACTTCATTACCTTGTTCTATGCTCTAAGATGCAAGTGTAGGGACTGTTTTTCCATGCTTATGTGTTAGGGGCAGCAACTTCTACAATCGAGTTACATAAGTGAATTATACAATCTGTTGCGAGGAGTTATGCAGTAGAATACCAATATTAGTTTATGGATCACTTAGATGCTTGACTTTCTGTTGGATTTGAATCTTGATTTTACATTTGGAGGTTCCTAAGAGTCCAAGATGCCACCAAGCAAAATGAAAAATTAAAGACGAAACATGATATAGAAATGCAAAAAAAAATTGAATTTCAGTTCTGAAGAAAAAAGCAGTTATGTAAGCTATATGAGAAACCTGTGATAGAGAAAAATATGACAAAAGAATTGCAGAATGAAATACCTAAAAACAAATTAAGATCTAGAGATCAGGAGAATGAATAGATTGAGGATTTTAATATAATGGCCACTCAGTTAATATAATGTCATGTCACTCAACATGTAGACTATGAAGTGGTAGGTTTTGCAGGGTCAGGTAACACATTTAACACATTAGACAACTATTCAAGAACTTAATAGAGTGGTGACTCTTGAACCAGGTAGTGATTTAAGACAACTGTTTGTGGGGGCAGAATTTGCAAGGCAGATTAATATGGAGGGGTCATTTGACACAAGAAACATTTTTGATAGTAATGTAGGTGGCAGAAATGCATGAATTCTGTTGCTATTGCTCAAGGAGAAGGCCTTCAAGAATATCTGTAAAGTGCATTGCAAAAACTCAGGTAAAGGTTGAAGATAACTAGACCAAAAAGGGGAGGTTGTCTTATTCTTGCAACAACAATTGTATGACCAAAGAAGGTTTGTGAAGACTAATGCTGATCAATGTGGAGGTTCAATTGAGAGCCTAACCTGTAGCTATGGACTATGCTTGCTGGTGTTTTGGGAGTTCGAAAATGAAACCTGCTCTGTGTGGCCTAGCATGAATCTGCAGACTTATTTCAGGCACTATTCCAGATTTAGGTCTGATCAGTTTTAAGGGTAACTGGATTTGGCACTACTGCATTAAGGTATCAAATGGGATATTGATAAGGCTTTGTCTGCCCTGTGTGGACAATCAGTGGATCTGGTGTAGAGGCCAGGTTTGATAGTTCTGTCTCTGCATCGTGTTCGGAGCAGGTAAAACCAGTTCTATAAATTTCCATCAAAGTAATTGAAGCATTTATTGAGAGTGAATCTCTTATTCAGACAGCTCTTAAATAGTTTGAACGATAGTTTTCTGGCAAATTCAGTTACAACATTTTTTAAAAACGTAAAATTTGTGGCAAAAGACACTTCAAGAATCACTCTAAAAACTATTCAAGACATTAGATAACTATTCGAGAACTTGATAGACCAGTGATGCCGAGTTAGGCAGAGATTTAAGACAAGTGTTTGTGGGGACAGACATTGCAAGTCAGATTAATAAGGATTGGTCATTTGATACAGAAACATTTTTTATGGTAATGTAAGTGGCAGAAATGCATGGAGTCTGTTGGTATTGCTCAAGAAGAAGTCCTTTGAGGATATCTAAAACATATTACAACAACTCAGGTAAGATTTGAATATTATTAGACCAACAGGGGGAGACTGTCTTATTCTTGGGACACCAATTGTCTGACTAAATAAAGTGTGTGGAGTCTAATGTTGATCGATGTGGGGGTTCAATTGAAAACCTAGCCCATAGTTATATGGACTAATGCTTTTTGGTATTTTGGCAATTTGAGAAGTGAGATTTTCTCTATGCAGCTGAGCATGATTCTACAGGCTTTTTTTAGGTACTATTGCAAATTTGAGTTCTGATCACTTTTAAGGAGAAATGGAATCACTTGTACACTATAGCATTAAGGTATCAAAATAGCATAGTGATAAGGCTTAGTCTTCCCTTTGTGGACAATCAATGGGTCTTGTGTAGATGCTAGGTGTGATACTTGTTTCTGCATTGTGCTTGGAGCAGTTAAAACCAATTCTGTAAATTTACATTGAATTAATTGAAGCTTGTTTTAAACTGCAACTCTTATTCAGACATGCCTTAAATAGTTTGAATGCTCATTTTTTGGAAAATTTAGGTAAGAACATTCTACAAGAACTTGAAGCAGGTGGCAAAAGGCACTTCAAGAATCATTCTAAAAACATAAAACGTACCTGAAGTTGATGGTAATAACAAAGTTCTGTCTGCAGATAAGAAAACTGATAGATTTGTTGTCTTCATCTATTAACCAGCACAACGTTACATTACTTACATAAGTCATTTTGAAAGCACGTTGAGACTTGTTCAAAAAAACAATTGAAGTACCTGGTTTTAATGGTTTCCGCAACAATTTTTTTTCTGAAAATGGGAAAATTAGTTGATGAAATTTTAATGTTTATAACACATGGTTTCTGGGAACACTGCGTTGAGTTTGCATGTAAAATTATTTTTTTGGAAAATAACTCCCATCTCTCAAAGAACCTTACCTCAGCAAACGAAATCCTTGAATAGAGTGATATAATTCTGCACTTCATCCTTCCACAGTTAAAACAATTATTATACAAAATTTCTGCTAAAATTGCATTCTCATTATTTCTTCTCATCTTTTTCAGTTTTCATGTTGAATCCATCATCAGTGAAGTACAACTTTAATCTCGAGCACTTAAAGAGTCTACATAAGCAAACAAGACCCTTCCATAAAGGAATATGAATTCAAGGCTCTAATTAAAAAAAAATTAAATAGAATAGATTTCACTGTCTTATTGGCCAGTGACAAATATCCCTTGTATATTTAGTTTAATTACTTTTTTTCGGCTAGGATATGTACATCATTAATCATTTTATATGGCATCTTAATAGGATTTGGAATCGGTACTAGAGGCTTTTCTGTTCAAGTACTCTCCTGCATCTGCATTCCTAGCTCCTACTGATTACTTGATTACACTCTCCCTAGCTTTCTTGTCCCCGAGCCTGTACTTTTAGCTGGTTTGTATGGGTGCTTGAAATTGGGTGCCATAATTTTATGCTAGTAATATACATACTGGAATACTGGCAATAATATTCTGTTTGCTTTCTGTGATACTGGTTCTTTTATGACCTTCACTCAAAGAACACACAATTTACTTAATAGAGGATCTTTCTATTAGCTATTTCTAATGAATGATAATCATATATGATCTAATTACCAGTTTGGCTCTTATTTCAGGTGAAAAGGATTTTCTCAAGCCCTTTGGAGAGGATCTGCTGGGATCATTTGTTGATCCGGTTATCATCCGGCATCCAAGGGCACATACAGTGCCTAGATTAGGTATGAATACAGATCACAATTTTTTTACCATAATTTGTCAAAAAAAAAATCTTCATTATCAGTAGCTATAAGGTTTTGGTGTTGAAAGACATTTTGTTAAATTGAATCACATACACTTCGTGCATCTGGAACTAGTCAGAATGATGGGTACAAGTGACTATTAGATGTGTTGCTTTATCTTTAAGGTAGTTTGTGGTCTTTCACTGCTGGCAGATGAGGAGGGACAGAAGACGATGACATTCTTTTTGGATAGAGTAGAAGAGCATGTTCACATGAATGTTGATTATGCAATCAAGACTGAAAAGTCAAGTGAGCAAAGTCAGGATTCACAACTTGAAGAAGAATTCATTGATGGAAGTTCTTTCTGAACTTGCGTAGGAAATTTTGTTAACTGGTCCCAAATTAAATGTTGACAGGTATTTGTAAACCAGGGTATATTCATTATAAATTTCTCATTCATGCCTCCCACGGACATAGAGGCAGTTCAGTTGGCATCGCCATATTTACATGTATATAAATTATCAAATCATTTATTTGTAGACATTTGTTTCTGGTAAGTATCAATGTCTGTTCAAATGCTGACGATTTTTAGCTTCAGTTATGGGGCATGAGATGGAATTATTTTTTGTCTTTCCACAACTTGCTATTTCATTAGTTTCTATGACACCATATTGATACAATTTATTCACTACAGACTATAAGTATATCTGAAGGGCCATCTTGAGGAGTTGATTTGTATGGCTTATTATTATATACAATTGCTTTACTGAAAACAAGTAATCTATGAAACTCTAGAATAAACATTGAATGTCTAAAGACTAATATTTAGACATTATAACTATTGTGTAAATCAATTGTTGAAAATGTAGTCGTATTCTCAGCCATTCAAACACGAGATTTTTTTTACTTATCCCATTCTAAGAGATGATTGTGAAACATGTAGACATGTTTAGAAATTGTTATTATCAGTTTTGTTTTGTGTTCTTGTCATAAATGCTGATGCACAATAAGACACCTAATAAAAGAACTTTACTGATGAATATCGGGAATATGGAGCACACCTGGAAATTTCACCCCAAATGAAGTTGTGTATGTGGAAAAAGGTGTAGATTTCTTCTTGTTGCTCAGGTTGAAACCTGTCTAACTGGAAAGAGAAAAATTATGCTCGTGATGTCATAACTTCAACTATTAAGGTGTATTTAGTTACAATTCTATTGGTTGGATTAATGAAAGGAGAATGATAAAGTTGTGAGGAAGTTATATGTTGGAAAAGATATGATTGGCTCATATCCTCACAAACAAAGATGCATAATGTTTTCTATATAAATGAAAGAGATCTGCCGTTGGGGCTATGACAACACATTTCTGTCAAGCTTGTTCTATGTATTTGTATTCCATATAAACCAATTTAAACACTTTTGTTTCTTGTACTTATAGAAATGTAATTTATATTTCAAAAGTGTTTTGTTACCATGTCTACCGTTCAGTTTAAATGATAGGCTGACAGTTTGGATGGGTAGTAAGTCAGGCTCGAAAGCTGAAGTTCTTAATTGGTCTGGATGTTTATATTGTTAATCTTTACAATTTTACATTGCATCTTTCAGCTTGCTTCTATCTAGACGTCTCACATCAGTTGCTCCATTTTCAAATCAATATAAACCAGACAATCAACATACCATCATGCTTGGGCATGCTCTAACTAAGCTTTGCAAAACTCTAGATGATTAATCTCCTAAACTGATAGACTCAAGAGATGAGTAGTTTGGATGAATGCAACGTTTCCCCCCCTCGAATGAATGTACAATAAAATGCTAACTTCATAAATTGTAAGCTTACTTGTCAGATTGAAGTTGCTGGTAATAGCTGTGTCAATGATCATTATTTTATAGGTGCAATTGCCAAGAAATTGATCACAAAGTTCTTGGTGCAAGCTATCAGAGCATATAGTCAAATCTCAAATGTATATCTATACAGGACCATTGTGATTATGAATATTCATCTTGACCTTTTTTTGTATGTAAAGTTGAAGAGCTTATTATAAGATTTGAAAAGTGTAATGCCCTCTTTTGGGATTGCCCTAAATTTTGCCCTAGAATCACAAATTTAACATAGTTAGGGTTGTAACCTACCAATTGAATGCTTGAAGCAAGACAAACCTGATTTAGGTCCTTCAATCATGCTAGTTATCAATAGATAAGTAAACATATAATCCAATGATGTTACAGATAGGATTCCAATCCTTATTATAATATTCAGCATGTACATATGGGATTCCTTTTAAGGTTCTATCCAATCAGCCCATCGTCATTATGGAGCACTATATACAAGGTGCCTTGAGCCATTCCATCTAGCCCATGGTGTACGGAATGGCACCCACCATTCGGCCTCCCAACCCCACTCGGGGTGTCCTTATCAAAATGGAGTCCTAGCTACTTGCATTCCTTATATGCAGTATCCTCCAGTATGGATTGACAAATGGATGAGAGCCTTAAGGGAATCATTACATTGGTTCTATTGTGCATAGGCTAAATCATAGCAAGAATAATATACAATAGTAGCAATGTGTATTTGTCTAATATACTACTTCCTATCAATTTAGTTAATAAAAATGCCATGTATTATACTTCATACCAAATACTGATCAATTTATTCAATGCTTAACAGTGGGACGAAAGATCCTTGTTTTATCGTTACTTTCTCTGCAGACTTATCTTAGTTATGTACTTCTTTTTCCTTCTATTTATTTCTAAGTATCTATTCCTCCCCTTCACATGTTGTGGCGATTCCCTTTTTTTATATCACTGCTTCTCCCAAGAGTGCGATTTATCCACCAGACAACCTTTTGTTAACAGATCACTGTCTTTTCATAAGAAATCATTGTTCTTTATACACTCACACCTCTTCACTATAATGTTGTTATTTTTTCATTAAAGTCGCACTATTAAGAATGGTACTCGTTGTCTTTACTATCACTAAATTGTTATCTTTGTATCTTATAAAATCACTCCATACAAATTGCATCAATAAGAGTGTTGATTGCTGCACTTGTATATGCAAATTGTATCATCTGATTGTGTTTATCATTACTAAGACTTCTGTCTTATTAGATGTGGTGCTCATTTAAAAGGAGGTTGGCCATATAACATAAATTTATGTTAAGTTCAAACTCCAAGCAAGTGCCAACATGGAATTGGTCCATATTAAAAATATTCCACCTTTCTCCAACATCTTTATATTATGTTTTAAATCTTTAATTTAAACATTGACGACTTCAAAATGATGATAGTTGGCTTATAGGAGAGGGGATATGACAGTTCACCATGCCCAAGGTTGCTTGTCCTCAAGCAATCGCAAGCTAAGAAATTCTTGAAATTACCAAGATTCTAAATTGACCTTGTAGATTTGTATCCTTGTGAAGTCATTAATTTTTATTGTGATGCTTTGATGTGAATTGGAAATTTTAAACCAAGTGACGATTATTTTTGGTTTTGTTTGACTCTGTCTTTGTAGAGTAACTGTTAGTATACTTGCTTCAACTTGACTACCAATAAGATCAATACTATCCTCTAACGTATGAGGACAATTTATTGTCCAATAGTCTTCTTACTATTTCCCAACAACTCTCAATAGCAAAACCAAGAGTTGGAAATTGGCAAGACTTATTACTTATGAGAAGTTTTCTCTCATTTCCTCACCCCAAGGATCCTAGGCAAAGATACAGACTCTTCATTACCCCTTGTTGAAATTTGAAATTTAAGATCAGGATGGATTGCGGGAATGTTGTGAATATCAAGATCCCACTCCTTTGTGTAAAATTACTTCTACTTTCGTGTAAAGAATCTAGATGTTTGAATGACAACTTCCCTAAGATAACGTATATTTCATTTTGTGTAAACATTCAAACAAGTTTACGATAAGTTTGTTTCTAATGAGGAACTTATAGGGTTTTTGTATTACTTAACCTAGTCAAACATCTGTTATACCCATAGGTAATTAATATTTAAGTACAAATAGTTTAGCATTCCTAGCAATCAATAGGAGGACTTAAATTTATAGGTTAACCCTAATATCCAATTCTTGTTCCCTCTTCTAATTCAATTGGAGGTTATCACTCCTCTTTGACATATCTCCATGTTTGATACTAAATTTATTTTCATATCTTGGGAAAGTACTCAATTTATTTAAACAATATCAATTTATCCCAAGGTTGATAGGTGAAATGATCTTGGGATATGTGGGTTATGGGCCCATACTATAACTTAACATAGGCTTATGTAACAACTTTGTTGTAACTTCATGTGTATCAAATTTATGTAAGTTACTCTAATAAAGAAAAAAGAACTTAGACCCTTGGATGAAATGATCTACTCTAGATATTACATATGGAAATGAATTTGGTCCCAAGACAAAGTTCACTAAATTAAGTTATAGGTTACAAGGTAGATCATATGGGGTATTGTTGATGATGATTTTATTCAAAACAACAATAGATAAAATTCACAAAGAATCTTGTCTTATCTTGAAGAATATGGAGAATTATTAAAATAATTTTCAATTCCAAGTCTACGGTAACCAGGCCATGGTTGTGTTGGATTTACTCAATGTTCGATGTGAAGCTATTTGTTCAAGGGGCCTTACATGATTTAAATTTTCATAACTGGCAATTGTCATTCATTTCATGCAAATAAACTCAAAATACTTCTAAAGAAATGAATCCTTTGCAAATATTTATACCTTTCAAGACAAACTTTGCATAAACTTTATAGAAACAAACTTTATACTTCAAACTTTATGAAATCATTAAAGAGCTTTGACATGCCCATGTATTTATTAGAATCTCTAACAATTTCCTTTGGATAACTGTGTTTTGGCTATTTATTTATACTACTGGTAAAAGAAAGATAAAAGATAAGGTTTAGAAACATGATCTCAGACAAATATGATGCTCTGTTACTCACGTGGACAAATTCAGATAACTTTGGACAATTCAGAAACACAAACTCTTTTATGCTAATCCCGATCATTTCATAAATCAACATACAGAATTGCAATCTTCAAGGAAATACATCAAAGAACACATAATTGAGTGACACTTTGGAAAAGATGCAAAAATTCAATATCTGTATTCACTAATATATGATTGTCATTTCACATTTACAATATTTCATGACTCAAACTTTCTGAATATATCAACCAAATCACCAGAACTTACAAACAATTTTACAGATATAGCAAAGAAACTGGATGTTCCACATACTCTTCACTATAGACATAGGCAAAATGCTAATTTGACTTCCTATGCTCAAAGTATTTTCCACAAATCACTTCTATTGCAATTCTCCAGTGTTTTTCTACGTCAGCCTTGTGTGTTCAAATATACATATCAAAGCCCCTTATATAGACTCAAAATCTCCTTCCCAAGCACAAAACCATCAATAGTCTAAATTCAAATTCTCATGCCAGCTATCACTTCAAAATATTTTAAAAGAATATTCTCTCAGACGCAAAGATGCCTTTAGAATCTTTTTGAATTATTTTGACTTTACTTTGACCATTTACCAATACAAAATCATAACAAAGTACAACATAAAACAAATAATGAACAAGCAGCCTAATCACTATCACTGTCGTCTTCTATCTGCATATCCTTGTTTTTATCGCTCATGTATTTTGTGAACCTTTCAGTTAGGGTGGATATGGAGGCATGACTGGTTCTCTGAGAAGCATCCCAGGTATATTGCTGCATTTCAATACTTGTCTTTAATGCTCGTGCTTTGTTCTCTCTATCTTCTCTCCTCTTATGATATTTGATAATCTTAGCACTCAATTGCATCATATTTTCCATTACCTCCTCATCTAGTTCACAGCCTCACTAGCTAACAAGCTCTTGATATCAATCAGTACCACTTGGATTGTTGTGTCTTGTCTTACTTCAGACTCTAACCACGCTGGTACCTCCTTATTTAGATCTGTATCTATAGCTTCCTCATTGACCACCTCCTCCTGAGCTCCTTCTATGAGTACTTCTTATTCTTGCTCTTGTTGTTGCTGCTCATGCTGTTGTTGTGGGGGAACTTGCTGAGGAGGTTGTTGTTGCTCCTATTGGACATTTTCTGCATTTTGCTGCTCCTTACCATGGGGTACCTCAGGATTAGGAACCTCCTACAGTATATCTTGTTCTTCATCCTTTCCTTGTTCCTCCATCCTATCTGTAGGCATATTTTATTGATTAACCCCTTCTTGAACATCTTGTGCCTTTCCCATGTTTACATTTTCTTCTTCTTTGGCCTGATTTCTTAGTATTTCCTTGGTCGCTTCCTTAACCTCTTCCATGATATTCCTTGGCACCAAGTTCTCAAAAGGATCAATTATCTTAATATTTTGAAGTGATGGTTTGGCGGCCTGTCGTGATCCCCCTGCACCAAACGCTCCAAGCATAAGAGATGATTTTGGTACTTGTCTATCTTCTTCTTCCTCACTACTAATTTCCAGATTGTCATCACTACCCTCATCTTCACCTTCTTCTTCATCATTTCCAACATCTTCAATTTTATCTATATCCACCACTTCTATATTTTCTTTAGTGGATGGTTGGATAGTAGATGCCTTTGTTATCATTTCTTTGGTCATTTCTTGTTTGACCTTGATAAACCCTTGTGTACTCTAAGCTCATGGTGGATTGTGTGAAATGTTTCCTTCATTGCCACCAATGTTGATGTTTAGCTATGTGCCTAGATTATCCCATTCTTCATGTTTAAAACTAATCTTTTGTCCCTCGCCATGTTTATTGCATAGTTAGCAAGGTAATCAACTACATTACCGGCCTTCCTATAAACATGTCTTATGGAATATGAATGCAATGCATCCAATATTGGCCATGCCTGCAACAATATGTTGCTTTTCCAGTTCATTGTACCTCGTTTACTATCACACCCCATTTTTAAACTAACATACTTATCATTTTATTTCAAGAAGACAGATGGATAGTTAGTGAAATTAATAAGGAAAGTAATGTTATGTTAGAATCTAAAATTGATTTGAATTATGTTATTTTTATGAGAATGATTGTTGATAACATCATTCGTCCACATGATTAAATAATGTGATGGACTAACTACCTGTATGTGACTAAGGTGGATGCAGGAACAATGTTTTTGCCCTCCACGAAGAGGAGAGTGAGTATCACCATTTGTTGTTAAGGTCTATGTTGACTTTGTAAGATTCTATTATCGATAATTGTGCTCATGAATAAGCATAATTAAAGCATTTGAAAGAATGCATTAGTGACATCTATAAAGTAGGTGTACTATTATTTATTTTAAATTATTATTTTAATCTTAGTTATGGTTAAAAATAATGTCTAGTTTGAGAAAAAGTAAAGTCTATGGTAGATAGACTTCCATCATATTTCTCCGTAGATGCTTGGATGAGTGGGGAGGAGCAGTAGCTCCATACTCCCCTTTTTCAGCATGTGAGGCCGTGGATGGACGAGGGAATAGAGGGACGATATTAATTATGCAGTTGCATAACTGATGGTAGTGGGGAGAGAAGATAAAATAGTATTCTCTCTTGCATATAGTAAGGGGAGGAAAGTAAAGAAGTGTGGTGGATCTTTGTATTGGAGAAGCAAAAAGAAGGAAACAAAAGCCGAGTATCGGTTCTTCTTGTTTAGCATTACAGGTAAGCTCACCATCCATAATATACTGCATAAATACTTTGATAACGCAATATTATATCAGTGAGAAGCAAATAGATTAAGATTTATAGATAAAAGCTATTGTGTGTGCCATAAGAGGCTGAAGTTTTAGCATGTTATCAAAGTAGACTGTATTAAGATTTACATTACTATTGATATACCTTCGACAAAGACTTATGTTTGCATATTTATACCATATATTGAATGTCAAACAAGATTTGTGTTATCTATGAATATTGCTTAGAAGTGGAGGGTATTGTATATAAAGATTATGATAAATATATGTTATCCTTTGCTGCGAATAACAAACAATTCTACAGTCTGTGACATAGTCATATGACTATGATTGTCATGCTGAATGACTATTATGTATATATAAACCATTTAAGGTTATTCTCAAACAAACTCTATAGAAAACATAAAGGCCGACTGTATGTATTGGTCAAACAATATTTACTAGCTATGCTTTGATTTAGTCGACCTGAGTAAGGCTGAATGCTAGTATGCTTAGTTGACCTGAGTAAAGGTCAGTATAAGTCATTCAATTTTGTCTTTTCTAGTGATAAGAGTTCTTTAATAAACTATAGCAGACTGAGAGACTTATTTCTTTTGGGTGAAACCGAAGTAACAACACTATGTTATCATAGTATCCTATCTAAGAGTCGTAGCTAACTAAAAAGGTAGGTATCATTACCTCGAATGTTATTAAAAGCTTAAAGCTATATATTAGTCGATGCCTATGTTTAAAAGCACTTGATATTTAGACTTCTTATTTTGTTAATATGCTAAATAATTTAGTTTTCTATAGATGTTATCTTTTTAGGTAACTAAGAGTTATCTCTGTAGACACCTAAAAATGTCTTCATCATCAAATCGACTCCCGACCTCCCTAAACATACCTATTTCCCTTCTAAACAATTAATTGAATTTTTATTTAATTAATTATCCTTTCATCACCTAATTTTTCATCATTTTATCCTCTACAATTGGATTAATTTTATTAATTCAGTAGTTCAACCTTAGCCAATTAATTAAATAAATATGTATTTGGTTAATTTTCCCCTTCTCATTAAACCTAATTTATTATTTAAATCATGTTTAACTAATTAATTCAGCCTATTAATTAACCTATCCCTACCCTAGGTAATTAAATAGTCATTATTTAATTGCCTACCCTAGCCTATATCATCCTAGCCTTAGGATTGATTAAATAAATCCTTATTTAATCAATCTTAACTTCTCACTAATCCATCTACTAATTTATTCCAGGCATATTAATTAGGTTAATCACCCCGATTAATTTGGTCGAACCCTCATTAACACTTCTCCCCACATCCCATGACTAAAAAATTGATTTCCATGCCACATAAATCAATTCTTAATACACATTTGTTATAATCCTCATTAAATACCTTTTTCACCCCTTACACATGTCATAACTCATTAATATCCACTCTTCCCCATTTTATCCTTCCCCAAGTGAATTTTTAATTCACAAATAATCCATTACACTCCACCTCATTTATGAACCCCTCTTCCCAAAATGAATTAAAAATTCATCTTTATTCCTAACCCTCCATTTTCTAAGATGAAATCTAGGCCCTCCACATCATCTTCATCCTCCACCATTGATCTCTCAAATCAATCTCAACCATTAGATCAAAATCTCTCCAAAATGCTTATAAATACAACATCCTCCAAGCCATTTAATCATCCAATTTCTAAGTAATGTTATCATGCCAAAAATTCTCTTGAGCTAGTTTGTAAGTTGCATTTAGATTGAGCATTGCATTTAGATTAGGGTATATTTAGGAGCTCTTGGGTGCATGCTTCTACCACCCTATCTTGGATTGGTGAATCTTAGTGAGGTATAAGGCTTGTTTTATGCTTTTATTTTGTGTTTTTCATCTCATTTTGTTTTCGCTAATCACATTTGGCACCCCCGCCCCTTCCAATACTATAGTTTCTTGGAAGGCCATGACCACACTTTTTGCCCATAAAAAAAGGCTATCACAAAAACCATTCCCACAACATCCACCTCATACATCAACCCCGCCAACATTGCTACCACTTCATCCCAAACACCTCCATCCCCTGAGGTCAAGATCAAGCTTAGTGACATGGGATGTGGGGAATATGACCTACACGGTACCTTTTGTGTGGGGACACTACCCAACCCTAAAATATTTGGCACCCCAAAAGAAGAAGATGCCAATATAGTTGTCATCAAACGTAAACCATCACCTACCTTTGAGAAGAAGCACCTCCTTGATCAAGATGTGCTTGAAGACATATCATGATGGATGTATAAAGACAAAGAAACAGAGCAAGAAGCCCCTACCATACCAACATAAATCTATGGCAAAGGGTCAGAGATCGTAAAAAACATGGGCTACAAAGGACAAGGTGGCATTGGCCTTCATGAACAAGGGATCATAGAACTAGTTCAAGTGACAAGAAATCCTTACACTCAAGGGTTAGGGTATGGTCAACGACAACGTATCCTCACTATTGGCGAATGTATCTTAGCCGAGGTCACTACGGTTTCCCTTGAAGTCGATAATGTCAACAAAGTAGGCCATCAAGACTCCTTTAGTGACTTCACCAAATTCTTTGAATCATCCATATGCACCATATACACAGTCACCACCCTAGCATCTTCATCCAATGACCTACCCCTTGTATACCCGGACCTCATAGATTGGGACCAATAGGGACCTCCCGTCTTTGACGTAGCACAAAATGATGAAGCATTCGTTGAAATGATGGGGGTTAGAGATCACTTCCTCCAAAGAGATCATAGAGATGGATACATTACGAAACTTGATATGGCTGCCTATTTCAGGGAGACAACCCATGCTTCTAGTCACAAAAATATAAAAATCAAACACAGGTTTGATGGTGAAAACCACTCCGCGACAGTGTTAGATCTTAAAAAAGTAAAAATAAAGGTGTTAGAAAAGAAAGCAACACTACTTCAATGGAAATTTGATTCAAGATAAATTTCAGCAAACTTTAACTGTGTTATTAATGGAGATTGTAACAAAACATAAACCCACAATACAAAAATATACCAGAAGCAAAATGAAGCACATAACACAAGTGTTTAATGTGGAGAAAACCCTTTCGGGTAAAAAACTCCACCAAGAAAAGAGGCCAAGTTGTATTATCTTCACAAAAGGAGATTACAAATACATTAACTTCCTCTGTCCTCCAACCTTCACTCCGGAAGAACCTGGGTACCTGTAAACTGTTATATACATCTCATATACTATGCTATGGTTTTTATAGAATTTACACAACCTCAAGATATTAAATGACTTCTTACAAGCCCATAACACTTGTCAAGAGTCAATAATACAACCTTGGGCGTCCATGACCAAGAATAGGCTCTTACGAGGTAATAAATGCTGTCATACACACATCCTACACTTAGAAAAATGTTCCCATGCAAGCTTGAATGACTTGGGGCCAAAAATAGCCACTTACAACATCTTATGACACGTCATATGCTATTATGAGTGTCATAGATTCTTATGACAACTTACAGTTGTCATAGAATCTCTCACACCTTCTTACAACATCTATGGCATGCATCATAACACTAAAAATAGATTATTCCTCCACATGTGCACCCCACTCTGACCAATTACCATTTGCCATAGTAAATGACATCTCGTAATTACCGCCGGCAACTCTGGGACTTATCATGCAGTAACTCCATAATTACCGTTGATAGTAAATAATTTTTACCACTGCTGGTGAAACTTGTACATCTCTTATGGGTAATTACAAATTACAAATTACAAATAATAAATGGAATAAATACAATATTGAGATTTACAAGGTTAATGGCACCTTATCCCAACATTCTCTCACTTGACATTATACATTGTAAATCAACCCATAGGAAATCAAATGAAAAATAATTAGGCACTAGAACAAGGCCTATGGCCTCTCTGCACCACACAAACTTTTCTGTGCTCACAAGTTTGGTCATTGAATCTGCAACATTCTCCTGAGTGTCTATCTTCTTTAGCTCAATCTCTTCATTTGTAACCAACTCTCGAACAAAGTGATACTGAACATCAACATGCTTAGTCCGAGTATGATACATGGGATTCTTGGCCAAACAGATAGCACTCTGGCTATCACAACCAATTTAAATATTCCTGCAATCAAAACCAATACCTGTACACAGTCTCCTCAACCAAACTGCCTCCTTAGAGACATGAGTTGTAGCCATATACTCTGCTTCTATGGTGGAAAAAGCAACTGTGGGCTACCTCTTACTCATCCAACTCATTGCACTTCCAAACAGAGTAAACACATAGCCACTAGTGGACCTTCGACTATCCAAGTCACCTGCCCAATCTGCATCAACAAAACCCTGTATGTCCAAAGATTTATCAGCACTATCAGTACCAAAATAAACCAAACAATAATCAGGAGTACCTGCAAGATATTTAAACACTCTCTTTGCATAGTTCCAATGCTGTCTACCAGGGTTAGACATAAATTTGCTCAAAACTCCCACTACTTGGGCAATATCTAGTCTAGTGCAAACCATTGCATACATCAAACTCCCTACAACACTAGCTTATGGCACATTAGACATATCCTCAAGATCATCCTTAGTCTTTGGATACATATCTAATGAAAGCTTAGTACCAATGGGTAAAGGAACTCTAACTGGGTTACAGTCATGTAAACTATAACTCTGCAAAATAGTATTCACATACTTTGTGACAACCAAAGCTTTCTGTTAACTCTGTCCCTCCTAATCTCCATTCCCAAAATATACCTTGTAGCACCATGATCCTTCATCTCAAATGCACCTAAAAGTTGGGCTTTAAGCTCATTGACCATACCCTTAGTATTGCTGAAAAACATGTCATCAACATACAAAGCAATAACCAGTATAGAATCATCAACACAATGGATGTAAACACAATGATCCTCCTCGCTTCTAACAAAACCCAATTTCAAAATAAATAAATCAAACTTTTGATACCACATTCTGGGGGACTATTTCAAACCATAAAGAGACCTCTTTAACCTGCAAACCTAATGTTCTTTTTCTTTTACCTCAAAACTTGTAGGCTATTGCATATAAATTTCATCTTCAAGACCTCGATGCAAGAATGCAGTCTTAACATCCATTTGCTCAATCTCCCAATCATAAGCGGCAGGAATGGATAAGAGAAATCTAATAGAAGTCAATTTAGCAACAGGAGAGAATATCTCACCAAAATCAACTCCCTCTCTCTAGGAATAGCCCTTGGCTACCAGTCTAGCCTTGTACTTCTCCAATGACCCGTCTGCTCCAAACTTCTTCTTGAAGACCCACTTACATCCTATGGCCTTTCTTCCTTTGGGAAAACGAATAAGATCCCAAGTGTTATTAGAGTCCAAAGCCATCATCTCCTCCTGCATGGCTAGCTGCCAAGACTCACTATCATCTGCAGAAATAGCTTCCCTGTAGGATATAGGTTCATCATTAGTACTCAATAAAGCATATACACAACAAAAATCTAGTGGGCTATACCTGTCAACTGTATTCCATTGTCTTGTGAATCTCCTCAAGGGTGGAGTAAAAGACTCTACTTGTTCTTCTGCATGATCACCTGCACTAACTTCTTCTGTCACCACAGATTCATCTTCATCAGAACTACTTGAATCTTCTTCGTCTTCACCCCCCAATCCATCATTCTGTTCTTCCTAAGGTGCATCTTGCTACTTTAAATCAAAGTGCACTTTCTTTTCCTTTTCTTCTTTTTTCTTTTGGCTGCTCAGGTTTAGAAACAGCTCTAAGTTCCCTCAAAATAACATCTCTAGAAAAGATAATCTTGCAGGTTAGTGGATTCCAAAGCTTATAACCTTTCACATTATCACCATATCGAATGAATGTACACTTTTCAGCTTTTGGATCCAACTTAGATCGCTTTTCCTTAAGCACATGAACAAAAGCCTGACAACCAAAAACCATTAAATGTGAAATAGAAGGTTTCTTACCTGACCACACTTCATAAGGTGTCGAATCAAGAGCCTTACAAGGAGATCTATTTATCAAGTAGCAAGCAGTACACACAGCCTCTGCCCAAAAGCATTTATCCAACTATGCATCACTAAGCATACTTCTGGCCCTTTCCATAATTGTTCAGTTCATCCTTTTTGCAATACCATTCTGCTGTGGTGTATACGAAGTTGTCTTTTGTCTGATTATACCTGCATGCTTGCAAAACTCATCATACTACTTAGAGCAATATTCCTCTCCATTGTTAGATCTTAATATTTTTATCTTTAAACCTGATTGGTTCTCTACTAAGACTTTGAATTCTTTAAACTTAGTGAAAACTTCAGATTTATGCTTCATAAAACAAATCCATGTAAATCTGGATACATCATCAATGAAGGTTACAAAATAATGAGATTTTTTGATAGATTCATTATTCACAGGTCCAAACACATCCGTATGAATAATTTGTAACTTCTTTTTTGCTCTATTGCTTCCCGAAGGAAATGATTTTCTGTTTTGTTTACCAAACATACAATGCTCACAAAAATCAAAGTGCTAATTAGAATAGGAGAAACCATCCAACAAATTTTTATTCTTAATAGTTTTTAATACATTATTGTTTGTGTGGCCCAATCTACGGTGCCACAACATACATGTATTTTTAGTAGTGGCCTCAGATACATAGGAGGCATTACAAACTGTAGTGGCTTTAAGCTTAAACAAGTTCCCAAATCTCTTCCCTTTCGCTACCACCAAGTTCCCTCTCACCAATCTACAACCATGCTTGTCAAATGTCACATACATTCCCAAATCATTCAACTTCGAAACTGAAATTAGATTTCTAGCTAATCTAGGAACACGCAAAACACCAGGGAGGGTTTTAATCCTCCCATCACTGAAACACAACAATACCTTTCCTTTCTTGACAATCAGATATGTAGAGTTGTCACCAAGGTAGATATTACCTCCATCATATTCTTCATATGAGGAGAACCATTCCTTATGCGGGGTCATATGAAATGAGCATCCCGAGTCAATCAATCAGTAATCATTAGAAACAAGATTACATGTAGAAAGTAAAACTTCTTCACCTGCATTTGAGGACTTATCCGAAGCACTCTCCCACTGTTTCTTGGGGTTTTTGCACTCCTTCACATGTCCCCTTTTATCGCAGTTCCAACACTTAACTCTATTCTTTTTACCAGGAGTCTTAGACCAGCCCTTGGACTTGTTCTTAGCCCCTTTTTGATCTCCTTTAGGTCCCCTTTCCTTAGACCTTCCCCTGATACTAAGAGCATCCCCTGAACTATCTGAACTCTTCTTCCTCAGTTCCTATGACAGTAGCACTGAAACAAGAGCATCCAACTTTGGATCTGCAAGGTTAGTAGTGATAGCAAGGATAACATTCTCCCAAGACTCAGGTAAAGAACATAGAAGTAAAATACATTTATCTTCCTCACTAACCTCAACATCTACTGAATCAAGCTGATTCACCAATAAATTAAAAGAATTTAAATGCTTTGCAACTGACTCACCCTCTTTCATTTTCATGGAAAACAATTTTCTTTTTAAATAAAGTTTATTTACCATACTCTTGGCTTGATAGATCTCACCCAACTGTTTCCACAACTTGTATGTAGTCTCTTCCTTTGCGACATTCAACAGGACAGAGTCTGAAAGACACAAGTGTATGGTTCCACGTGCCTTCTTATCAAGTCTATCCCACTCATCTTGAGAGACATCATCAGGTTTCTTCTCTTTTTGGATAGCCAACCATTGGTTTCTTTCTTCCAACAAATCTTCCATTTTCAGCTTTCACAACTCATACCCCATTCCGTTGAACTTATCAATGTCCAATCAAGAGATTGATGCAATGGTGGATGCAGCCATAATAACAACACAAGATATGTAAAACAAACACAACCAAATCTCCCACTGCAGCTACAGCTTCCACACTACCACCCAAGAGTTAAAGCTGGCCAGGCTTTGATACCAAATGTTAGAAATGAAAGCAACACTACTTTAATGGAAATCTAATTCGAGATAAATTTCAGCAAACTTTAACTGTGTTATTAATGGAGATTGTAACAAAACATAAACCCACAATATAGAAACATACTAGAAGCAAAATGAAGCACATAACACAAGTGTTTAACGTGGAGAAAACCCTTTCGGGTAAAAAACTCCACCAGGAAAAGAGGCCAAGTTGTATTATCTTCACAAAAGGAGATTACAAATACATTCACTTCCTCTGTCCTCCAACCTTCACTCTGGCAAAACCTGGGTACTTGTAAACTGTTATATGCATCTCATCTACTATGCTATGGTTTTTATATAATTTACACAACCTCAAGACATTAAATGACTTCTTACAAGCCCATAACACTTGTCAAGAGTCAACAATACAACCTTGGGTGTCCATGGCCAAGAATAGGCTCTTACGGGGTCATAAATGCTGTCATACACGCATCCTACACTTGGAAAAATGTTCCCATGCAAGCTTGAATGACTTGGGGCCAAAAATAGCTACTTACAACATCTTATGACGCATCATATGCTATTATTAGTGTCATAGATTCTTATGACAACTTATAGTTGTCATAGAATCTCTTACAGTTGTTATAGAATCTCTTACACCTTACAACATCTATGGTGTGCGTCATAACACTAAAAATAGATTATTTCTCCATGTGTGCACCCCACTTTGACCAATTACCATTTACCATAGTAAATGACATCCCGTAACTACCGCCGGTAACTCTAGGACTTACCATGTAGTAACTCCGTAATTACTGTTGACAGTAAATAATTTTTACTACTACCGGTGAAACTTGTACATCCCTTATGGGTAATTACAAATTACAAATAATAAATGGAATAAATACAATATTAAGATTTACAAGGTTAATGGCACCTTATCCCAACAAAAGGACGTATCTCCTAGTGAAAACTTCCACGAGGTGCTAGGAGATGGAAGCATGGGCCTTCCCGAGATAGAGAAGGTATAGCCTGATAGATCATCCATCCTTGTGGAGCCATCTCAAGAAATGAATCTTGGGATGGAAGAAGAGCCAAAAATCACCTTCAGGGCAGAATCTCTCAACACAACAGAGTAGGTAAACTTCTTAGTATTCTTCAAATGTAGAAATTGCAACTTTGTAAGGACCTATGCAAATATGCTGGGGCTAGATCCTGCCTTGGTCGTCCATCACCTCGTAGTGAGACCTAATGCAAAACCTGTGAAACAGAAGCTAAGAAAGATGAACCCTCAGGTTGCACTCCTAGTCAAAGTAGAATTGAATAAACTACTAGATGTGAGGTTCATCAGACCAATTGACTATCCTGAGTGGGTTTCTAATCTAGTGCCGGTGGCAAAACCTGACGGTCGCATCTGATGTTGCACTGACTTCCAAGATCTCAACAAGGCATGTCCCAAGGATGACTTCCCTCTACTAAACATTAATATGATAGTGGACCTCATCGCAGGACATGAGATGCTATCATTAATGGATGGATTTTTAGGGTACAATCAGATTAGAATTATGGAAGACCAGCATAAGATGTCCTTCATCTGCCCATGGGGGACATATTGTTGGGTAGTGATGCCATTCGGCCTAAAAAATGCAGGGGCTACTTATCAGCGAGCTATTTATCTTCTACGATCTTTTCCACCACATCATGGAAGATTATGTGGACGATTTGCTAGGAAAATCAAAGACAAGATAGGAACACCTGGACGTGTTAGCAAAGACCTTCGACTGACTGGAGCAATATAATGTGCACCTGAATCCAAAGAAATATGTTTTTGGGGTTACCTCAGGAAAGCTTTTGGGATACATAGTCTCTAGAAGAGGAATTGAGGTGGATCCTGCTAAAGTCAAAGATATCACAGAAATGCCTCCTCCTAAGACACTGAAATAACTATGAAGTCTACAAGGGAAACTCCAGTCCATCTGATGGTTTATTGCTCAACTTGCCGATAAGTGTCAACCTTTTCAACACCTGCTTAGAAAGGATACAACTTTTATCTGGGGCAATCAATGTCAGGATGCTTTCGACCAATTAAAAGAGTATTTGGCTAATCCCCCTATTCTCACTCCACCAAGGCAAGGAGAGCCTCTCCTTTTATACATCTCAGCAACTGAAACTGTAATAGGGGCCTTATTGGCACAACATGATGAACAAGGGAAGGAAAGATATATATATTATATTAGCCGCACCTTGGTAACCTACGAGCTAAACTACACATCCATTGAATGAGCGTGCCTAGCCATGGTCTTTACTTCCCAAAAGTTAAGACACTACATGCTCAATCACAAAACTAAGCTCATCACCAAGATCGATCCACTAAAATATCTACTAAACAAAGCTGCTCTTACTGGAAGAATGGCAAAATGGGTCATGATCCTCAATGAATTTGACATTGAATACATAGAGAGAAAGGCTAGAAAAGGACAGGTCATTGCCAATCAATTGGCTGAAGTACCTATCCCTGTATAACATCCTACACTCACAGAGTTCCTTGATGAAGCCATATTGACAATAGCACTAGCAACAGAAACATGGAAAAGGTACTTTGATGGGTCATATACACCTAGAGGCTCAGGGGCAGGCATCTTGTTTGTTACCCCTCAAGGTGACACCATCCCTAAGTCATTCAAAATTACATTTCCGTGTACCAACAACGTGGCAGAGTATGAGGCCCTCATCACAGGTCTCCGAATGGCAATCAAATGGAAAATCAAGAAGCTAATAGTATATGGTGACTCCCAACTGGTCATCCAGCAAGTAAACAATGAGTACAAGACTAAGGATAATAAACTCCTACCTTATAAAAAGATGGTCGATGAATTTAAAGACTATTTTGACCAAGGCTAAACAACAAAGCTGTAGACGCCATGGCAACAATCGGATCCCTGGTTGATATGAAGAAAGACAGCAAGAAGTGCGAGTTCCTGATCGAAGAGCTCCCCATTCCAGTATATGATGTTCCCCAATCAGAGCTAGTGTGTGAAATCGTTGGTCCTTTATCCCTATGGTAGAAATACTTATATGTACCTCCACGATAACATCATCCCTCCTAACCTATCTGCTTCACAACGAAAAACTTTCATCCGTTGAGCCTCTCGCTTCACCATTGTAGGAGATACCCTATACAAAAGGAGTCTTGATGGCGCGCTTTTACGATGTTTAGACTCTAGGGAAGCTGAAGTGGCCTTGCAAGAGGTACATGAAGGCATCTGTGGGGCATATTCAAGTGAATCGACTCTAACTAAGAAGATCCTGAGGACTGGGTACTATTGGCCAACCATGGAGCGAGACGCCTACAAGTTTGTAAAGAAGTGCTTGCCATGTCAACAGCATGGAAATCTCATTCATGCACCAGCACAAGAATTGCAGCCAATCATGACGCCATGGCCTTTCTCACAGTGGGGACTCAACCTCGTAGGGAAAATCCATCCACCATCATCCAATGGCCATAAATTCATAATCACTGCTGCTGAAAACTTCACTAAGTGGGTGGAAGCAATACCACTCACCTTCACCACATGAACATAGATATCCAAGTTCATACTCCATTACATCATATGTCATTACGGCATCCCCCATTCCATCATCACCGACAATGGAAAACCATTCAAGAACCAGGAAGTTTGCACCTTGTGCGAGAAATTCCAAATCCAACACCATTTCTCCACTCCATATTACCCTCAAGGTAATGGTCAAGCAAAAGCTTCAAATAAAACCATCCTTCGCATTCTAAAGAAAATAGTTAATGAAGTTGGTCGTGACAGGCACCTCCAGCTCAATCTCACCCTATGGGCCTATCGCACAAGCATTCGTACACCCACAAGAGCCACTCTGTATTCCCTTGTATTCAGATCCGAAGCCATTTTACCTATTGAGGTCGAGCTCCCATCCCTAAGAGTATCTCTGCAAAATATAATCATTGATGAGAAGTATCGAGTCGCAAGGTTGCATGAGATAGAATTACTGGATGAGAAATGTCTGGATGCATTGAACCATCTGCAGGCCTATCAAAATCACCTCAGAAGAAGCTATCACAAGAAAATCAAGAACCAAAAATTTGAAGTAGGCGACCTTGTCCTTATGGAAAACCAGAAAAATTTGCAGGAGTGCCCTAAGAAAGGAAAATTTGAACCCAATTGGTTAGGGCCTTATGTCATCACATCTAGCTACGGGTCAGGGGCATACTAGCTGGCAACACCTAAGGGGTAGCCTCTAGATGAGCCTACGAACATTCTGCATCTAAAGAAATTCTATGCATAACCTGAGTATCAAAAGAAGAAAAAACAAAAAAAAATAAAAAAAATAAAAAAAAATCAAGAAAAACCTAAGTGCAATAAAGACTTCCAATGGTGAAAATCACTTTGGTGACACCTTGGATTGGTACCATGGTGAAAACCTATTTCAGGCACCATGTGTAGTGGCTGGTTCTACCATCTTGTAAGTCCTCTTTCCATCACAAACACTCCACGCCAAAATCACCTTCTATGGCCTGGAATTTGGAAACATCATTCACCCAACCCGCATCTCCCCACCCAAGGCTATCATCATGGTATAAAGATCCTTGTAAGCTTCCTTTTGACATTGAATACATAGAGAGAAAGGCTAGCAAAGGACAGGTTATTGCCGATCAATTGGCTGAAGTACCTATCCCTACAAAACATCCTACACTCACAGAGTTCCCTGATGAAGCCATATTGACAATAGCACTAGCAACAGAAACATGGAAAATGTACTTCGATGGGTCATATACACCTAGAGGCTTAGGGGCAGGCATCTTGTTTGTTACCCCTCAAGGTGACACCATCCCTAAGTCATTCAAAATTACATTTCTGTGTACCAACAACGTGGCAGAGTATGAGGCCCTCATCACAGGTCTCCGAATGGCAATCAAATGGAAAATCAAGAAGCTGATAGTATATGGTGACTCCCAAATGGTCATCCAACAAGTTAACAATGAGTACAAGACTAAGGATGATAAACTCCTGCCTTATAAAAAGATGGTCGATGACTTTAAAGACTATTTTGATACAAGGCTAAACAACAATGCTGTAGATGCCATGGCAACAATCGGATCCCTGGTTGATATGAAGAAAGACAGCAAGAAGTGCGAGTTCTTGATCGAAGAGCTCCCCATTCCAGTATATGATGTTCCCCAATTAGAGCTAGTGTGTGAAATCGTTGGTCCTTTATCCCTGTGGTAGAAAGATTTATCTGTACCTCCACGATAACATCATCCCTCTTATCCTATCTGCTTCACAACAAAAAACTTTCATCCGCTGAGCCTCTCACTTCACCATTGTAGGAGATACCCTATACAAAAGGAGTCTTGATGGCACGCTTTTACGATGTTTAGACTCTAGGGAAGCTGAAGTGGCCTTGCAAGAGGTACATGAAGGCATTTGTGGGGCATATTCAAGTGAATTGACTCTATCTAAGAAGATCCTGAGGACTGGGTACTATTGGCCAACCATGGAGCGAGACGCCTACAAGTTTGTAAAGAAGTGCTTGCCATGTCAACATCATAGAAATCTCATTCATGCACCAGCACAAGAATTGCAGCCAATCACAACGCCATGGCCTTTCTCACAGTGGGGACTTGACCTCGTAGGGAAAATCCATCCACCATCATCCAATGGCCATAAATTCATAATCACTGCTACTGAATACTTCACTAAGTGGGTGGAAGCAATACCACTCACCTTCACCACATGAACATAGATATCCAAGTTCATACTCCTTTACATCATATGTCGTTACGGCATCCCCCATTCCATCATCACCGACAATGGAAAACCATTCAAGAACCAGGAAGTTTGCACCTTGTGCGAGAAATTCCAAATCCAACACCATTTCTCCACTCCATATTACCCTCAAGGTAATGGTCAAGCAAAAGCTTCAAATAAAACCATCCTCCACATTCTAAAGAAAATAGTTAATGAAGTTGGCCGTGACTGGCACCTCCAGCTCAATCCCGCCCTCTGGGCCTATTGCACAAGCATCCATACACCCACAGGAGCCACTCTGTATTCCCTTGTATTTAGATCCGAAGCCATTTTACCTATTGAGGTCGAGCTCCCATCCCTAAGAGTATCTCTGCAAAATATAATCATTGATGAGAAGTATCGAGTCGCAAGGCTGCATGAGATAGAATTACTGGATGAGAAATGTCTGGATGCATTGAACCATCTGCAGGCCTATCAAAATCACCTCAGAAGAAGCTATCACAAGAAAATCAAGAACCAAAAATTTGAAGTAGGTGACCTTGTCCTTATGGAAAACTAGAAAAATTTACAGGAGCGCCCTAAGAAAGGAAAATTTGAACCCAATTGGTTAGGGCCTTATGTCATCATATCTAGCTACGGGTCAGGGGCATACTAGCTGGCAACACCTAAGGGACAGCCTCTAGATGAGCCTATGAACATTCTGCATCTGAAGAAATTCTATGCATAACCTGAGTATCCAAAGAAGAAAAAACAAAAAAAAATCAAAAAAATAAAAAAAAACAAAAAAAAATCAAGAAAAACCTGAGTGCAATAAAGACTTCCAATGGTGAAAATCACTTTGATGACGCCTTGGATTGGTACCATGGTGAAAACCTATTTCAGGCACCATGTGTAGTCGCTGGTTCTACCATCTTGTAAGTCCTCTTTCCATCACAAACACTCCACGCCAAAATCACCTTCTATGGCTTGGAATTTGGAAACATCATTCACCCAACTCGCATCTCCCCACCCAAGGCTATCATCATGGTATAAAGATCCTTGTAAGCTTCCTTTTGTATAACTAAAATCAAAAAATCCAAAAAATTAGAAAAAAAAAAAAATCCAAAAACATTAGAAAATAAAAAATCCAAAAACATTAGAAAATCAAAAAATCCAAAAACACCCCAAAACAGATCGATCGTATAAATACCTGAGAAAGATACAGTACTGAATAAACACCTTCTGGAACCAAATTAATAAGAATCTGAACCTATGCCACCGACTCGTTGCAAATCAACCATCCCCACGCAATTCCCACCTCATCACCCAAGTTCATTAAATATTTCTTTTAGATTTTGTTAATGATTCGCTGCAAATCACCCCCCCATACACCAATCCATAACAGTACTCTTTGCAACTCACGAGCATCAACATCCATCAACCCTCAGCATCACACCCATCCTAAACCATTCCCACATCATCAAGTCTTGCCAGAACTACATATTCATCTTGCTTGCATCTTGAAAGTACCTTGATCCCGTAGACACAGGGTATGTAGGCAATCTGAAATATGAAGGAAGTATCTAGTACTCAGGTACATAAGATGCACCCATCCAACCGGTTTGGATGGTCCCTATTTACCGAGCTTGCTAGACCCAACAAATGATACACATGCTAGGTATACGCTTGAAAAATGGTGCCTAACGCAAAAATCATCAATCAACATACCAACTATAAGTCAACACATGGCCTAACTATACTTTTGCCCATCTTCCAAAAATTATTCAACAAACATCCAACTGATTCACATCCTAGGATATATCGTTCCTACCATGGACAAAAAATTGTCATCTTATCAACACTTATCTTGGCTAGAGAACACATTGGCTGTCTGTATCTTTTTGTTGGTCTTTTTTATTATTGATTTTTATTTTTTGTCTTACTCCTAGTCACTTCCAAAGCTACCTTGATCTCATTATATCATAGTACATGGTAGATAGCACTTGGAGTGGACATATTATTGTTTCTGTATGCTATGCTTGTGGGTTGGTTTCATTAGTCCAAGAATAGTATTCATATCTTGAAGCTTGGGTCGGTTCTAGCATGATGTGCCTCATTTGCATATACAGGCATTAATACCTTATATGTACTATGGGCACTCACGGCTATGAGTCCCCCTTCCTTGGCTAGGCAAGGTTATACTACCTTGGGCATCCATGACATCAACCTATTGATCGTGGGTCTAGTCCATGCAATCGTGGGATATACATCAACACTTAGGTCATCTCATACTTTTGTGGAATGTATCCTATATTGCTATAATAAACTAAGAAATGCTCTCAATTAACTATATGCAACTACTATTACTAGCTCGAATCATCTTCCTATCACTCATCCAGCCATACTATCTAGGCCAAGATCTTTTATCTCCCACCATCCAATTCAACTCCCCAATCTTCTCACTAACCCCACCTATCCCGCTTATTCCCACCTAACACATCCTGAACCAAAATAAATCCCCCCTCAATGACGTGGTGTCTCATGACCTAACAATTTCCTCATCCCCCATTCCACTCCCTCCCCCAATCTAGCCAAAACCAATCCTACCCTTACCCAGTCCATAAACCCTTATCCTCTCCCCACCTATTCCCCTACGACTAAGCCCCACCACCCAGGGTTGAACAAAAAAAACTTCATGTATATCATGACTTGATCATCACATATATCATTTCATTATCATAATCATTTAGTTGCATAATCATAATCATTTAGTTGCATAATTACAATCATTTAGTTGCATAATCATAATAATTTAGTTACATTATCATAATCATTTAGTGGAATTTTCACAATCATTTAGTTGCATAATCAGAATCATTTAGTTACATTTTCACAATCATTTAGTGGCATTTTCACAATCATTTAGTTGCATTTTCATAATCATTTAGATGCATGTTCATATTTTCATTTGCATATATAATATGTGTTTATTAAGATAAGCATATATTTCCATTTCATTACATTTTACATCCATAATAAATGTTTATTAATCTGAGCATTTATTTACATTTTACATCCATATCATAATCCATAATAAAAAACATGCATATATAAACATAAGTAAACCATCATACATCATAAACATATAAAAACATGCATCCATCAACATAAGCATCATCATAATCATATAAAAGCATCACAAACAAACATGTAGGACATAACAAATCATCATCTCATATAACATCATTGCAAAAAATGTACATCGCTCATATATATACATAAAAAAATATGTTATGATACAATGACTCCAAGGGCCAAAATGATACAACTGTCAACCCTGGATAGAGGAGCCTCTGCCTGACTCAGTAGGGGATCTTAGTCATGGCTGTGGTCCTATCTGTGGCTGTGGCTGAGGCTATACCTGTATCACCTGCTGTGGCACCTGTGACGGAGGACCCATTAGCTGCTGAACTGACTGAACTAATCTAGATATGTGTGACCTAGACATTTGGGACTCGCTGCACTGATTGTAGCTCAGCATGCGTTGCTCTGCAGGCACTGCCGCCTGATATACAGCCTGATAATAATCAGTCCGTCCTCTAGCCTCTAGCAGCTGTCCCTATACCTAAGATAACTGTGTCTGCATCAGTGTCAAAATTGGTCCCATACCGGCACCTGAGACCATCCCCTATAAATTGGCCACCATCCCCTCTGCATGCTAAGCCCTCTAGAGTGTAGCATCTCACTCATCCGTTAGAGTGGCTATCTGACCCTGTGCCTGGGCGAACTGCGCCTGCAGCGCACCCACCTATCCATTTGCCCCATCCAGTAGTGCAGCCATGTCCTGCAACTGCACTAGCTCAACATCATGACTCTGTAAAGCCTCCTGCAGGTTGGCAACCTGTCCCTTTAAGGTCTCGATCTCCTCTGTCTCTGCACTTTGAAACCGCCGACGAGATGAATGCTCTCAAGGCCTCGAAACTCCACCTGCCGCTGAAGTACCTGCCTCTGAGCCAGGAACCTACTATCCGGTTGTAACTACTGGTTGCTGCTGTGGCACTTGTGGTGGGGGTAAAAGCATCTGTCCTCTACCATCCCCCTCACTGCCGAGGTGCCCTTTGTCTCGGCACCTCTCCTATCTAAACTTGCTGTACAGGTACCTATTGCTGCACCTACTGCTCGGGCAACTACGAACCACCACCTGCCTGCCCTTCTCCTCTGAGCCCGACCTACCTAGCTGCTGCTGCTAACACATCCATCGGCTCCCCATCAAATCCAACCTCCACAAGGTAATCTGCAATAATCTCCTCCCCCTCCTCTAAGAAATCATCATCTCCATCAGAATCCTCATCCCCATCCTCCTCTGACTCCTCATCCCCTGATGCTGCCGCCTCCTCTGGGAGGACTACCTCCTCTATAGGATTTGTGAACCACGTAGGCCACCACATCTGCCACCACGTATCATAGGCAGGAGTAGTACCTGCATCCCTAACCTCACTTTGCCAATCCCATATCAACAACTCCAAAGCCGCGAAATCCTCTAAAGCAACCCGGGGCTGTATGGCCGGGGGCCAAAAATGTGCATCTTGAGGGGTCCGTGCAAAAATCACCATCGACTGCTGAAGATCCTACCATAGCCCAAACTGCCGCATAACTCATGACGACAGATACATATCAATAGTACGGTCACCTCGACCTATTAGATAGCGATGCTGGAATGTGTAGGGCATGTTGTTAGATGGAGCCTAATCAAACTTGGAGGTTAAATTAACCCCACTTTTATTGGCGCAGTTTCCCCCCAAATTCCTACGGGGTCAAGGGAGAGCACCCCTTGCGGGGTCCAGGGGCAATGCTCCCGTGGGGGCTCGGGGACAACGCCCTCGAAACCTCACACAGTTTTTTATTATTTTATTAAGGTGTTGGGAGTTATTTTTCATTGGCCGACATAAAAAACCCTATTTTGTAACCGACAAAAGTCGTGATAAAAATGGCTAAGGGTTAGGGTTTCCATTGATGTATTGTAACATTTGCAACGATATTGAGTTGTAGGGATAGCTGGTTGTAATCAGTTTGATTTACTGGATAAAAATATTAGACTCTCTGTTTGGTGGATGTAGCCCAAGTTTGGGTGAACCACGTTAAAACTTGTCTCTCTCTGTTATTATTTCTATGTATCTCCATTCCTCTGTTTAATCTTTATTTGCATTTAATTGATATCTTTTGTCGGCTAACCCTAACAAGTGGTATCAGAGCGGGTTGTGTTCAATTATCATCTGCAGGAAAGTCTCACAGATGAGTGGGAGCAATGGCGGATGAGGGTAAATTGAAGGTCAATAAATTTAATGGGCAGAGCTATCAGTTATGGAAGATGCAGATGGAGGATTACCTCTATCAGAAGGATTTATGGAGGCCGTTGGAAGGAGTATCCAAGAAACCGGTAGGAATGACGGATGAGGATTGGGAACTTCTGGATAGAAAGGCATTGTGAACCATTTGGTTGTGCCTGGCACCATATGTGGCATTCAATATAACAGAAGCGAAGACAAGTAAACTGATGAAAGCTTTGGCTAAATTGTATGAAAAACCCTCAGCCTCAAATAAGGTATTTCTCATGAAGTGTTTGTTTAATCTGAAAATGATTGAAAGTGGATTTGTGACAGATCATTTAAATAAGTTTAATATGATTGTCAGTTAGTTAACTTCTGTAAAAGTGAAATTTGATGAAGAGGTGAGGACTCTCTTGGTTTTATGTTCTTTGCCAGAAAGCTGGAATAGCTTGGTAATGGCGGTAAGTAACTCTATCTCTAGTTCAAACACTTTGAAATTTGATGATGTTGTTGGTGTTATCCTTAGCGAGGAAATACGACGAAAAAGCTCAGGGGGGTCCACATCAGGTAGTGCTTTGAATGCAAAAAGCAGGGGCAGATCAAAGGAGAGAGGAAAAGGTTCTAGAGGTCATGTGAAGTCACAAGGAAAATCAAAGGACAAGAGATCCCAATCCATAGGATAGAAGGATTGCTGGTACTGTGGGAAACTAGGTCATCTAAAGAAAGATTGTTGGTCTCGAAAGAATAAAGGAGACAAACAAGAAGGCAATAAGGAGACAAATGTGGTAAGTAATAAATCTGAAGATAATGCTTTGATTCTTTCCCTAGATAATGCTAATGATTCATGGGTTTTAGATTCAAGGGCCTCATTTCATGCTACGCCCCATAGAAGTTATTTTCTTGATTATGTCCAAGGGGATTTTGGACTAGTTTATTTGGGAGATAATGAACCCTGTCAGATTGTTGGAAAGGGAAGAATTGAGATTAAGTTGTAGAATGGGAATCATTGGCTACTACAAGAGGTAAGGCATGTTCCAAGGCTCAGTATGAATTTAATTTCAGTAGGGCAGCTAGCTGAAGAAGGTTGCATTGTTACATTTACTGATAAAAATTGGAAAGTTTCAAAAAGTGCCTTAATAGTAGCAAAAGGTGTGAAAGTAGGCACCTTATATCTTTGTACAGGTCATACTGATCCATCTACTTTAGTTGTTGCAGAGAAAAAATAAATAGGTTCAGGAACAATTGCTGCAAGTTCGCAGGAAGAGATTGAAACCGTTGCTGTAGGTTCTAAGACAACACTATGGCATAACAGACTTGGGCATATGAGTAAAAATGTATGAATGTACTTCATTCTAAGAAAGTTTTACCAGGTCTGAAATGTACTAATATGGATTTCTGTGAAAGTTGTGTGTATGGAAAATAAAAGAGAGTTAGTTTTCTCAAGGATGGGAAGCAAAATAAAGATGAAAAGTTGGAGCTTGTGCATACAGATGTATGGGGACCAGCTCAGGTATCTTTTCTTGGTGGCTCTCGGTATTATGTTACATTCATAGATGATGCAACTAGGAAGGTATGGATTTATTTCCTTAGGTAGAAATCTGATGTATTTGAAACATTTAAGAAATGGAGAAGCTTGGTTGAAAATGAGACGGGTAAAAGATTAAAATGTCTCAGATCTGATAATGGTGGTGAGTATTGTAGCAAAGAATTTGAGGATTATTGTTCCTTTAATAGAATTCGTAGGCAGAAAATGGTTCCAGGGACTCCACAGAAAAATGGAGTGGCTGAACGCATGAATAGGACAATAATGGAGCGTGCAAGGACCATGAGATTGCATGTTGGGCTGCCTTTAAACATGTGGGCAGAGGCTATCAACATTGTTGTATATTTAATTAATAGAGGTCCTTCAGTTCCTTTGGGTTGTGTTATTCCAGAGGAAGCATGGACAGGTAAGAAGGTGAGTTATTCTTTTCTCAAAACCTTCATATGTGAAACATTTGTACATGTAGATTCTGAAAATAGAACCAAGCTGGATGCAAAATTAAAAAAATGTACCTTCGTTGGATATGGCATTGATGAATTTAGTTATAGGCTTTGGGATTTTGAAAATCAGAAAATTGTGAGAAGCAGGGATGTTGTATTCAATGAGAAGGTGTTGTACAAAGATCAGTTGCAGCAGGATGAGAAGAAAGAAACAGATTATGTGGTGCTGGATGATACTCCAAATAATGATCTTCTAGTGGTTCCTCATGCTCCGCAACAACAACCAGAAATACCACAAACTCCAGTGAATGTTAGACGGTCAACAAGGCTAAGTAGACCTCCTGAAAGGTTTTCTCCCTCTCTGTATTCCATTTTGTTAACAAATGTTGGTGAACCAGAAGGGTATGATGAAGCTATGCAGGTGGATACAGAGGTTCAGTGGGAGCTTGCAATGAAAAAAGAAATGGACTCCTTGCTAAAAAATCAGACTTGGGAATTATGTAAGTTGCCTGCAGGTAAAAAGGTTTTACCAAACAAATAGGTTTATTAGTTGAAAGAGGAAGATGGAGGTAAGAAAAGATTTAAAGCCAGGTTAGTTGTAAAAGGATTTGCACAGAAAAAGGGCATTGATTTTGATGAGATATTTTCTCCGGTTGTCAAGATAACTTCTATTCGTACTGTTTTAAGTATTGTGGCTGCTGAAGATTTGCATTTAGAACAACTAAATGTGAAAACTACCTTTCTCCATGGTGATTTGGAGGAGGAGATATATGGAACAACCTCAAGGATTTGAGGTCAAAGGTAAGAAGAAATTGGTGTGCAAATTGAAGAAGAGTTTGTATGGCCTGAAACAAGCACCTCAGCAATGGTATTTGAAATTTTGACCATTGTGTTTATTTTAAGAGGTTGGATAATGACAACTACATTATTTTATGTTTATATGTTGATGACATGCTCGTAGCGGGGTCTAACATGGATCACATAAGAGAGTTAAAACAACAGTTAGCATAGTCATTTGCTATGAAGGATTTGGGGGCAGCAAAACAAATCCTTGGTATGAAAATTTACAGAGATAGGAAGAACATAAAATTGACTCTATCTCAGGCTAATTATGTTGAAAAGGTGTTGTAGAGATTCCATATGGAGAATGTAAAAGTTGTCAGCACATCTTTGCCTAGTCATTTGAAATTGACTAAGAAGACGTGTCCTAAGACACCAGAGGAGGAAGAAAAAATGTCTAAGGTACCATATGCTTTAGCTGTAGGAAGTTTAATGTATGCCATGGTATGCATGAGACCACATATTGCACATGTTGTAGGAGTCATAAGCAGGTATATGAGTCATCCTGGATTGGAGCATTGGAATGAAGTGAAATAGATTCTCAGATATTTGAGAGGTACATCCAATTAATAGTTATGTTTTGGGGGCTCTAATACTGATTTAGTAGGTTATGTAGACTCAGATTTGGCAAGGGATATTGATACTAGGTGGAGTACTACAGGTTATGTCTTTACTGTAGGTGGGACATCGGTGAGTTGGATTTCCAAGTTGCAAAAGGTGGTTGCTTTATCCACCACAGAGGCAAAATATGTAGTTGTAACAGAGGCAAGCAAGGAGATGATATGGTTGCAATCTTTCATGAAAGAATTGGGCAAACAATAGGTTAACAATTATTTGTTTAGAGATAGCCAGAGTGCCATACATCTTGCAAAGAATTTTGCCTTGCATTCAAAGACCAAACACATACAGTTGAGGTATCACTTTATTCGGTCAGTGTTGGATGATGGACAGTTAAGGCTGGAAAAGATACATACAGATGAAAATCCAACGGATATGTTTACAAAGGCAGTGATAAGGGAAAAGATGAGCTCCTCTTCAGCTTCAGTTGGTCTTCAATACTGAAAACAAAATCAGAACAACAGAGTTTAGGGTGCTTATTTCCAGTGGGAGCTATAGGGTTAGCGATGTTATGATCAGTCTCCAAGTGGGAGATTGTTGTTATATGGAGCCTAATCAGACTTGGAGGTTAAATTAACCCCACTTTTATTGGCACGGTTTCCCCCCAAATTCCTACGGGGTCAAGGGGCAGTGCCCCTTGCGGGGGTTTGGGGGAAATGGCCCAAGACAGGGTCCAGGGGCAGTGCCCCTAGCGCGCTCCCTATCGCGATACGGGGTGGGGTCGAGGGGCAACGCCCTTGAAACCTCACTTAGTTTTTTATTATTTTATTAAGGCATCGGGAGTTATTTTTCATTGGCTGACATAGAAAACCCTATTTTGTAACTAAAAAAAGTTGTGATAAAAATGGCTAAGGGTTAGGGTTTCCA
Organism: Cunninghamia lanceolata; assembly: GCA_027924645.1. NCBI lineage: Eukaryota > Viridiplantae > Streptophyta > Pinopsida > Cupressales > Cupressaceae > Cunninghamia > Cunninghamia lanceolata. The sequence goes on along the minus strand of BSBN01000503.1, from coordinate 12,568,880 downwards.
TTGATGTATTGTAGCATTTCCAGTAGTATTGAGTTGCAGGGATTGTTGGTTGTAATTGGTTTGATTTACTGGATAATAATATTAGACTCTCTGTTTGGTGGATGTAGCCCGAGTCTGGGTGAACCTCGTTAAAACTTGTCTCTCTCTGTTATTATTTATGTGTATTTCTATTCCTCTGTTTAATCTTTATTTGCATTTAATTGATATCTTCTATTGGCTAACCCTAACAGGGCATATGAACATCATCATCTTGCCAGGGCTCCACTCTGATGTAGGGTTGCCAGGTAACCTGAATCACATCATCCAAAACTCGTCTCCAATATCGAACCTACCCGGTGTGTGTATACTTTGTATCCCGATACAAAAAAACATAGGCCTCAAAACGATAGCGATAGTACCTACATCTCGGCCGAGTGATCAGAATATGCTCCCAAATCCATACATGAAGCAAAGTAAATCTAGCTGATAGAGTTGAATCACAATGATAAACAACTGTATGCATCTCATGATAAAGTTGCACTAACATCACTGGTCCCAAAGCATACACTGTCTCATGTCGGACCATCCCCTCAATGACCTCCCCCAATCCAACTAGAAATCCCCTACCTCTCCTATCTGGCATCACTACGCCCCTGATCAATACACACATGAATAAAGCAAAGTGATCTACACCTGCTGCCAGTGTCCCCTCATAGCTCATCTCCCTCCTGTACGTTGATAAAATAATGTGATCGCGGCCAAATACTCTAAGGCCCTCCATCCTCTCCTCATGTCATATGTCACCCGCTGACCATGAATTGGTATCTTGAGGATGCGATAAACATCCTCAAGAGTGATGGTGATCTCGCCAGTAGGAAGCAAAAATGAGTAAGTCTCTGGGCAATATCACTCTACGATAGCCGTAATCAGAGCTCTATGAGATCGCAACACTGGCATAGATGCAGGTGTCAAAAGCCCTAACCTTGCTAATCGAGCCTGGGTGGCATCATCAAAGTGATCAAATAACTCCATCACAACCGGCACGCGTTGCTCCCATGAGGACACTATAAATGACCTTGTATCTTGCATCCACAAATTTCTTGTCAAAACCTACCTATTCTTCCAAAATCCACCCTCTTATTCTACTGTTCAAAGCCAAAACATTTTTGGTGCCACAACATGCAACCTTTTGCACCAATCCTAAAATTGGCGCCACTCTTCCCCTGCATGGCGCTAATCCAGAAGATAGTGCCACTGCACAACCTTTTTGAACCATTCCAGAGACCACAATACTGTTTGGCACCAATTTGGGAGACGATGCCACCATTCCAAAAAGCGCTGATGAAGAAGATCGTGCTAATAACCAACAAAGCACCAATCCTAAGGATGGCGCCACTTAGCAACATAGCGCCAACTCATAAAATATCGCTATCCCCAGACCCATTTGGCACCAATGCACGAAATTCCTACCCCTGTGCAACATTGCGCTAAAACAGAGGATGGCGCCAATGTGCGAAATTCCTACCCCTGCGCAACATCGTGCTAAAACAGAGGATGGTGCCAAAACATTAAGCATTTGGCATCATTCTGTCCCTTTTTCACCCTAACAGATAGCGCCAATCTAGAGGATAGCGCTAATCCGCTCCTCTTTTTGCACTGCGTGATTTTGTGATAGCGCCAAAACCCCAAAATCCCAATTCTTGAAATAAAAAATGTGATAAAATAAAAAAAATGACAAAGCTAGGGTTAAGGCCTACCTAGGGTCCAGCCTCTGGTGCCCGATCATATGCTCAGAAATGCTCATAAATGTGTGTGTATCGTGGGAACATGGGATTGCGGTTCGCCATCTTCTCTTCACTCCTTCTCAATGACTCAATGTGTGCAAATGTGGCACTCTTAGGGCCCACTATTCTAAATATAGTAGGCCATGTCATCCCTCCACGTAGTTTTTTCTCCCCCATGGTGCAGATCACAACCATTTTATCCCGTTCTTCTTCCTAACAACCCGATTTCCTATCCACTATCCAAATTTCACTCCTGTTGCGTCCTTTCGAGAGATCACCTGAATTTTTTAATTTTTCACTGACCTCTCGAGGGGGCATCCCTCACTCATTCCATTCCTTCCCAGTAGCTGGGACATATTTTTTTCTTTTACCTGATGCCACTTCCTGCTAGGTCTTGATGCCGCGTCAAAGAGGGCAAATGTAGACACCTAAAAATGTCTTCATCATCAAATCAACTCCTGACCTCCCTAAACATACCTATTTATTTTCTAAACAATTAATTAAATTTTTATTTAATTAATTATCCTTTCATCACCTAATTTTTCATCATTTTATCCCCTACAATTGGATTAATTTTATTAATTCAATAGTTCAACCTTAGCCAATTAATTAAATAAATATGCAATATTTATTTGGTTAATTTCCCCCTTCTCACTAAACCTAATTAATTATTTAAATCATGTTTACCTTATTAATTCAGCCTATTAATTAATCTATCCCCACACTAGGTAATTAAATAGTCATTATTTAATTGCCTACCCTAGCCTATATCATCCTAGCCTTAGGATTGATTAAATAAATCTTTATTTAATCAATCTTAACTTCTCACTAATCCATCTACTAATTTATTCCAACCGTATTAATTAGGTTAATCACCCCGATTAGTTTGGTCAAACCCTCATTAACACTTCTCCCCACATCCCATGAATAAAAAATTGATTTCCATGCCACATAAATCAATTTTTAATACACATTTGTCATAATCCTCATTAAATATCTCTTACACCCCTTACACATGTCATAACTTGTTAATATCCACTCTCCCCCAAATGAATTTTAAATTCATTTTACCCTTCCCCATGTGAATTTTTAATTCACAAATAATCCATTACACTTTACCTCATTTATAAACCCCTCTTCCCAAGATGAATTAAAAATTCATCTTTATTCCTAACCCTCCATTTTCTAAGATGAAATCTAGGCCCTCCACATCATCTTCATCCTCCACCATTGATCTCTCAAATCAATCTCAACCATTGGATCAAAATCTCTCCAAAATGCTTATAAATACAACATCCTCCAAGCCATTTGATCATCCAATTTCTAAGTAATGTTATCATGCCAAAACTTTTCTTGAGCTAGTTTGTAAGTTGCATTTAGATTGAGCATTTCACATAGAATTTATTATCTAGGGTATATCTAGGAGCTCTTGGGTGCATGCTTCTACCACCCTACCTTGGATTGGTGAATCTTAATGAGGTATAAGGCTTGTTTTATGCTTTTATTTTGTGTTTTTCATCTCATTTTGTTTTCGCTAATCACAATCTCAAACTATCTTTATCCTAGTTTTAAAAAGGATTATTATTTATCCAAATCTAGGCTAAGAATAGCCACAAGATTGTCGTGTAATACACTCACTATGGCAATGAAAGGTCAATTTTCTATAGTTATTCATTGAGAATGAAACTATTTATTATTTGGAATTCTCTTTTGGATTATAAGAGAAAATGTATCTAATATGAAGTGTTACCAAAATTTCACCTACAGCTCAAATTGGTAGAGCTAAAACAGTTTTATGATATTAAAGGTGAAAGGTATTTCATACATTTCCATTAAACTTAACCATTGAATAATTCAAGTGATTGAAAAAGGATTGAATTCAATTTTTTTGTTCAAGAGTTTTACAACATAAAGGAAAGTACTTATAGAACATAAGACATTGCTTTCATTCACTTCACAATGTTTCTTTCATTTTGCAAATGAAGTATACACAAAATTGCACAAGTGTTACATTTATATTCATTGGAAAGAAAAGAGTAATGAAATGTCTCACACAAGCTGTGGGAGTAGCTGAACCAATGTAACTTAAAAAGTGTTATACACCTGAAGATGAAAGAAATGCAAAAGAAGCATAAAGGAAAAGGCATATCCATCACTGCTTGATAGAGTCTTGGGTGGATCTTCATTGTCTCTTCCTCCTCTCTCCTAATCTTCAAGTGAACCTGCATCATGGTAAAGAATTGGTTAGAGCTCTGGATATGAATCTTCCTTCTAGCCCTACCAACAAGAATATAGCACATGTCATGAAGTATTGGATCAACAAATAGCAGATGTGTACAAGAGAGCCAGAAAGATCAAATCATCACATGAGCATTGAATTTCATTGTTTTATCTAACTTGTTTATGCAATGTGCAAATAAATGTACATTCATAATTATGCATGACATTTCAGCATGTGGTAAAAAAGGGCTCCCACAAGGGTTGAGCCCAGCATGCTGCCCCCTTAATCTTAAGGTGAATATATGATAAGCAAATAAACTTTTAGATCAATAAATAAAAAAACATATTCTAATTGAAAGTCAATACAACACTAATACATCATGCTCGACAGTCTCCAAGGCAGGACAGTCACCATTAGCGCAATATCAACTAAAGAATAGTCCCATCAAGAGCATTACAGCCAAAGAAGCATCATGGAGCAACAATAGAACATGTATTTACCACTTTTTTGTTGTGAATGAGGTGTAAGATTGCTATTGAATGCATTAAACAACCATAAAGGACAAAAATTAGTCATTAAGGTGATTGTCCCATCAACCAAGAAACATATTATTAGCTATAGGATAGTCATATAATGAGAAACAATCCTATATCTATGTGTCATGCCATGTCAATTGTCTTGTATGCAAGAGAGATCATAAGTAAAGTGCATAGGATTGCCAGACAAGAGCTTACAATGCCATCCGTACATCTACATAATGGAACAGTCAAAAGAGGGATAGTGCATTCATCATATGATCACTATATCCTTCTACATTATGAAGAGAAAATCATAAGCTACAGGTGCAACTACAGGAATCAAGAGCAGCCCGCAATCATGGTATTTTGTGCTAACTCCATTTTTCATATACTTCATTATTTTTAAACTATGGTTACTTGCATCCTATATATGATTGTTCCACATTTTAGAGAAAAGAGGTTTTATGAAGTCTCAAATATATTTTATACCAAGCCACTGTCATGAGAGTGTTATCACTCCAGATAGCATATACAAGATAAAGCCATAGCAAGGAAGGAGGGATAATCATATACAAGATGTTGGCAACACCTTACACAGCTAATGAAGAGGATGGGTGATAGTCATCAATGCAAATGAAGATAGAAGAGTGGGTGAAGTGCAAGTCAAGGACAATAAATCATGAAGAGAACTCATAATGCCATCAGTGAGAAGGTACAATACACATAATATAATTCTATGCTACAGGAGTCGTGAAAAGAGAGCTATAGGTCCAGTGATCATTTAGAAGGTACAGTGAGCTTGAGAGACTATTTATAGACCACTGTCATAGTCATCAATGAAGAATATAAACTTTTAGATGCATACACAGTCATAGGAACATCAGAGGATAAGAGTAAAGCCAAGGTCATTTGATAAGAATGAACAACTTATAATGAAGAAGACATCCTTTGCTAAGGTGAAAAGACAGTCAACATGCCTTGGAGCAGTAGATATATATATATATATATTCCTTTTGTTTATCTATAAGAGATACAAAGAAGAAAACATATATTTTAACTCATTCTATAGCTTTCATCACAAAGTGCAGAGTCTACAATATAATGTGAGTCCATATGGAGTAGCAGAGGAAAAGTAGAGCCAACGTCTTTCTTTTATGGTGACTGTCACCACAGCCAATGAACAACACTGTTTGAAGGATGAAGGAGTAGGTGAAACCCTAGTAGGGTTTGTATCAAATAAGAGAGAAAACCTATTTTATCATTTCATTACAATGAAAGCCCAAACCAAGACAACATAGAGAGGTAAACAAAATGCTAAGAAACAATGATGTCTTTTGTGATAGAGAAAAGCAAAGATGGAGTATATTGTTCACCAAACCATACTAAGGTTTACCTGTGCCATACAACATATAGGGTTTCTTTTACCACTTCATTTCAATGGCCAAACAAATACATACTTGTTCCTATAGCAGTCATTATGCTGTGAGTAAAAGAGCAAAGCACATAAGAAGATATGAGTTACAGGTCCTTTTTTCCAAGAGTTCAAACTCAAAATGCTAACTGTGAAGGCCAAGCAAGAAGAGGAAGTGTATACAGAAGCAAGATATAGTGAGTTATATGGAAAACCAGTGTAAAAAACTATTTTTATTCCCTTGTTCTTTGTGACAAAACAAAGTAAATATGGAGCAAACACAAAAGCAAAAAAGAGGCTATCTTTTCATCATTATGTTACTATACCAAAACTAGAAAGGAAATAGCTATAGGAGTCGCAAATAATATGATTTCACCACCATTTCTTGCAGGAATACAAAAATATATAGAAAAGGAGACTTACTTGAACAAAGATGGAGTTGAAGATAGCTCAGAAATAATAGTTTAAACCTCCACAATGCCTCCAAAAATAGCAGTGAAACCCTAGCATGTCAGCAAGCAGAGCACAAGGGAGAAGAAAAAAAGTGCAAAATGAAGACTTTTTAGGTTTCATCTTCTTTTTTGGTCGAATGCCCTAGCCCGACTGTGGGCTTTTCTTTGATTTTGACTTCTTTTTATGTTATCATTGTTATCCAAAAAGTGCCCGAGGTCAACACTTTTAAGTGTTAGAAACCTAATAATGCCTTTTGTTGATGCCTTTGTTTGAAGGTCTTTTGACCTTAGCAATATGATCAAGTATCACATGTTTATGCATGGAAATGCAATGATATAGCACTATGGCATGGGAGTCATAAGGGTGTAGGTGATCATGGATATGACATGGGAGTCATAAGGATGCAATGATGAGTATAACAATGATATAGAATGATGTATTTTTGACTTATGCATGGATGAGGTCCTATGTTGATGCATGGTGGCATGGGAGATATAAGGGATTAATTCATGATTTTTGATCATATCTCACATATGAGAATGCATTTTTGACTTTTACATGTAAGGAGGGTGCTTTTATTTGGCATCATTATAGGATGCATGAAGTGATTATGCAAATCAAAGGGGAGTTATAAGGAGAGTTATTATTTTTAAACCTTTTTTGAAAAATAATTATCCTTAGTTTGGATGACTTGGAAATTATTAAACCAATGTAAACAAATAATAAAGTAATAAATTTTAAATTACTTTATTATTTGTCATAAAGTTGTAAAAGTCAACGATAGACAAATTCATAACGAATAGTAAAGTAAGTCATTTTGATTACTTTATTATTTGTTCACATTGTTTCCTCATCTCAAAATCATGCAAAATCAGGAGATGGAGTTAACTGAGTTATTTTGGGAGCTTTTGCATGATTTTTGGTCAAACTAGGAGGGGTTTGGAGTTCCACATAGTTAAATTAGGTGTGAGGGGCAGTTTGGAGCTATTTTTGTTCATTTTGTATCAGTTATGAGGCCTTTTTTCTAGGCTTTTCTCTTTTTCTCGTGAATCAACTTGGAGGATTTTTTTTAGAGTGCAGTTCAATTGCAATGCTTTTTCATGCACTTGAGAGTTTATTTTTGATATATTGGAGAAAAACTTATGTTTTTCTCAGTTCTTGACTTCTTTTCTCTCTTACACATTTTAGGGAGGCACAAGAGTTTGTAACTCATTTTTTCAGATCTATATAGTACAACAAGTTACAAGTTCATATTTTTTGTCTTATGCAGTGCTTTTCCTTCTATTTTTCATTTAGAATACACCAAATTTGCCTTCTCAGAAATATGCAAGTGCATTTATGAATGATTTGATGAAATTATTGTGTTTTAGCCATTAAAGCCTTTAAGTTTGTCTCATTTATTATTGTGCATCCATCACAGGTCTCAAGTTGTGCTTATTTTATTTTTTCCTTAAAACTATGAAAATTTATTTTGCTCTTGAAAGGATAAACTAGTTGGCCTTCTTTAGAAACATTTTTGTGATCAAGTCATCATTTCTGAATTGTGTAACTAGTGTCTTTGAGAATAGCTGTGAATTATTCTGCAAGATTTATCATCATATAGGTGCATCACCACATTTTTAGTTTTAGTTTATTATTTCACTGCAATTACTCCTATCCTTTTTCCTGCAAAGTCAGTTTTTCATTAGAAAATAATAAGGGGACCAACTCACAATCTGGAGGTCTACCTTCACCATAGGGCACCCACAACCTGAAAGTATTCCCATGTTACACAAGATTGCTGAGCCTCACAACTTTGCATCATGGGTGCAATCCTAGTTGATAACATGAAGGATTATGAACCCTATACTTGTCTAGTTGACTAATAGAAAAGGGTATATTTTATGTCTTTAAGACTGTTATTAATTAACAAGTCAAAGTGTGTTGATATATAATATTATTTACTGAATTATAGGAATATTGTCTCCAAGTCGAGAAAAGAGTGAGTGAACATTTGACTTTATTTATATGAAACTTTGGCCAAAGTAATGCAAAAGTCATTGATTGTATTGTCGGTTCACTGTGTACCAGATAGTTGAATAGTAAGAGTGGGTTATACATAGCTAGAGCTAGACTAGAGTTGCAAGCTTGATTGTTATTAGCTAGGACATTTCACTAGTTCTCAAATAGCATAATGAATCGGTTGATTCACATTATCTACACCCTTGCAAAGGGAAGGACCATTTATAGAAGGAAGGTGTGCGGGGGATCACTAGTCTGTGGTTGGAGGAAAGGCACCAGGGTGATGCTCTCTCTCTCTCATGCAGTTGACTACTGAAGACTTGTGAACATGAAACATTACTTATTATGTAAAAAATAGAAATTGAAACATGTTGTAGTCTCAAGGAAAGCAACCATTTGTATTTATACTTGACAAATATGTAAAATTTGTAAGTCGCATGTAAAGCGACCATAAATTGAATTATCTATTGAATGTTGGAAATTGCAAATATATTATTGTTGGATTTATGCTCTTAAAAAAAAGAGAAATGGGTTTTTTGTATTATTTGTATTTTTTTATTTAATATTCTAGTTGGGATGTTACACATTGTATCAAAGCTACTAGATTCAACACTTGGACCTAAGATCTCATTGCGAGGTTTCACAAGATTGGCAAGATATGCTAATGATAAAACATTTGTTCTTGTGCAGAATGGGAGGAAAGAGAAGGACAAGAAAATGAGCCAAGAAAACAAAACCTAGTGATATGCCTAAGATCACTATTAAGAAAGAGCCATCTCTTGAACCAAAGATAAAAGAAACAGTAAGCTATGCAAAGGGAGCTTGGATCACTAATTTTAAAACACTACCTGATGCACTCAAACGTGTCCACCTAGAAAGAAGGAAACATATTGAGGAGGTAAAAAGGTTGCCAACCCCTACTATTGTTAAGATTAGTAAACCATCCGCCCACCGTGACATGCCTTTTGGGTGTGGTCGGGTTGCACTTGTTATGGGAAAAAGGTGTTGATTGAGTGCTCATGAGTACATCCACCCACTAAGTTTGTGTTACTCAATTTTGATGGGGAGGAGGAACTTGAGGAAATTCTTCTGTCAGAAAGTGATATATAGACATTTCTTATACGTGAAAAGTAGAAAAGTTTTGTATTTGAATAAGGATGTAAAAATCTAGAAAATGAATAAAGTAAAATTTTGGCTTTTAGAATAAGCAAATGTTTATGTGATGAATCTGTGAGTTTCTGTATTTATGAACTTGTAATTTTATGATAGTATATCAAAAAGTTCCATGTTTTGATAGATTTCTATGCAAATGTTAGGTGTGGATAAGTAATCTTATGGAACATTGTAGAAACCAACCAGGAGGGAACTTAGATGGCCCAGATCATGAAAATATTCCTATGATAAAATTAGATCAAATTTTGTCAGTTTTAAATGAAATAAAAGAAAGATTGGAAACCTTGGAACATGAAGTTAGAGGGGAGAAACCAATCAAGAACACCACTTTGAAGGAAGAGAAGAATTCAATTTTCATGGTGAACCGAGAGTAAATAATCAAGACTCACTAGTTCAAAATGAGGCAAAAACTTGTCTTACTAGCGAGCTAGCCCAAGATATGAAGAAATTTATACCTCGTAAGTTTGATGGAATAGTGAGTGGAGATGCAGTTGAGGCTTGGCTGAGAGAGATGGAAAAATATTTTGAGATTAGAAATTAATCTGAGATAACCAAAGCTATATGGGGAGCATACCAATTAGCAGGAGAAGCATCCATGTGGTGGATGAACAAGAAAATGGAATTAGGATTGAGTTCCTTGAGTCTAACTTGGGATCAATTTGTGGTCATATTCAGGAAAAGGTGGTTGCCCCAACTTTACTTTGACCAGAAATTAATAGATTTCCAAAATCCATGTCAGTGAGATATGACTATCACTGAATACTGGGAAAAATTTACCAGGTTGTTGAAGTATGTGCCACAATATCAGAAGGATGAGAGATTTAGAATAAGAAAGTTTATTATGGGCTTGAATTCTTTGATTGGCAGAGAAGTAGACATCCATGGACCTACGACCATGGATCAAGTCTTTGAGAAAGCCATTAAACAAGAGAAAAAGCTCAAATCCATCTCAACATATCAAGAAAAATCTTGAAAGAAAATTAACTGGAGTTGTCCTTCGACATCCTTCAAAAAGAGAAACAGAAGTCAGGAAACCGAAGAGAGAAATCATGGTAAAAGTTCTAGATATAACAAAAATGGATCTAGGGATGAAAATAGGGATTTTAATCCTAAAAAGAATATGATAATTCCAGCTGATCTTCAGGAAAGAGAGGTCCTCCTAGAAGGTGTTTTACATGTGGAGGTGATCCCTATGCTAGCCAGTGCCCCACAAAGAGCCAAGGAAATTCATATCATGGCAATCCTTTACCTTCACAAAAAACAACTTTTCAACAAAGGATTCATGCTGCTTTACATAGTCATTAGGATGAGTATCCGGTTACTCCTATTGAAACCACAGTACTCTTTTTGGAACCCCAATTTCTATTCTTATAGATACAGGAGTAACTAAAAATTTTATGAACCTTAAAATACTTGATAAGATGTCTAGGAAAGCTAGTTTCATGGCTAATTCATCGATAGTAGAGTTTGTAAACTAGTCAAGAGCTCAGGTACAGAGCAATGTTTGTTTGAAGCCAGATTAACCCTACCCACTTTTTCCACATAGGTCAATCTATATATAGCACCTCTAGGGTCTTATGATGTCATTTTAGGGATGAAATGGCTATCGCAACATAGGGCAAAAGTAGATTGTCTTTACAAAATAGTAGAATGCCTAGATGACGATGGAAATGTTCTCCTTATCCAAGGTTTTCAGTGAGAAATGAAAATCAGGCAAATTTCTGTGATGTAATTGAAAAGAGCAAAACATAAAGGTTGCCAGATATTTGTAGTTAAGATGGATGAGGTAAAAGAAGAAGGGAAGGATAAATCTAAGGAAAATTCTATAGAAGCATACTCTTATCTTCATGATTTTTGGGATGTATTTCCTGAAGACATTCTAGGTTTGTCCTTGAAAAAGGTTTTTGATTTTGCAATAGATATTATTCCTGGTTTTGAACCGGTGTTCAAAGCACCCTACCGAATGACTACTACTGAGTTGATGGAGCTGAAGGATCAACTCTAGGAACTGTTGTCAAAAGGACTTATTAGACCTAGTGTGTTACCTTGGGGAGTGCCAATGATCTTTGTTAAGAAGAAAGATGGCACTCTACACCTTTGTATAGATTATAGTATGCTTAACAAAGCAATGATTAAGAACAAGTATCCTCTACAACACATAGATGATCTCTTTGACCAAATGTGTGACGCAACTGTATTTTCACAGATTGACCTAAGGTCAGGTTATCATCAATTAAGACTGAACAAGACAACCTTTTGAACAAGGTATGGGCATTATGAGTTCACAGTCTTACCTTTTGGTTTGACCAACGCCCAAATAACATTTATGAATTTGATGAACAATGTTTGTAGAGACTGTCTAGATAAATTTGTTTTGGTGTTTTTAGATGATATTCTAATTTACTCTCGCAATGAGGAGGAACACAATAAGCACTTGCAAATAGTTCTGCAATGACTCAAGGAGCACAAACTAAGTTATGGAAAGCTATCCAGTTGTACCTTATTTCAAAAAGAGGTGCAATGCTTTGGCCATATCATATTAGCTAAAAGAATTATTGTAGATCCTTCAAAGATAAAGGCTATTTTGGAATGGCCTACACCTAAAAATGTGCATGAAATGCGTAGTTTTATGGGATTAGTAGGGTTACTATAGAAAGTTCATTTTGAAATTCTCCAAAATTGCGCATAAAGGAAATTGACTTCAACACCAATTCATAGAGTGCCAGACCCAGAGGGTCATTTTGTTGTTGTGACTGATGTTTCAGGAGAAGGGTTAGGTGGAGTTGTCATGCAAGAAGACCAAGTTGTGGCCTATGAGTCTAGGAAGTTGAGACCTTATGAACTGAATTATACCCCTCATGATTTGGAATTTGCGGCAATTGTGCATGCTCTCTAAGTATGGAGGCATATTTGTTGGGAAAACAATTTGAATTAAAATCTGACAATCAAGGTTTGAAGTATATCTTCACACAACCTAACCTTAATGCTCGACAAAGAAGATGGTTAGAGCTCATCTTTGATTATGATTTTGAGATTAAATACATTAAGGGTAAAGAAAATCAAGTGGTTGATGCCTTGAGTCGTAGAAGGCACATAATGGCAATAGTGTCAGTGCACTCTAATTTTAGAGCTCAAGTATTGAAGAATTTGACCGGAGATGAATATTATGAGCAGATTCTGAAAGCTCTAATAGAAAATCCTCAGGATATGAGGTATGATGGATTCTATTTTGAATCCAATGGGTTATTGAGATTCAACAACTGAATTTATGTTCCAAATTGGGGAGATTTAAGAGGAAATGTGTGGAAAGAAGTGCATTTTGCGCCATATTTAGGTCATCCTGGAGCGACAAAGTTGTTAGCTGATGTGAGACCCTTATATTTTTGGAAGGGAATGAAGAATGATGCCACGAGTTTTGTGGTAGGATGTCTATAGTATTAGTGAGTTAAGGCTGAACACTAGCACCCGACATGACTTTTGATCCTCATGATATTCCTAAATCGAAATGGTAGGTGATCAGTATGGATTTTGTCCATGGATTGCCTATGTCACACTATAAGCATGATGTTATTCATGTAGTGGTGGATAAAATTTCTAAGGTAGCTCATTTTATACCCAATAATCATATAGATGAAGCACCTATTTTAGCCAAGAAATTCATGCAAGAAGTTTTCAGATTGCATGGAATTCTAGAAAAGATAATTTTGGATAGAGATGCTTAGATAACTTTAAGGTTTTGGCAAACATTGTTCTCAGCTTTGGGAACACAATTGAATATAAGCTCATCCTATCATCTAGAGACGAATGGTCAAACTAAGAGAGTTAATCAAATATTAGAGAATTTGTTGAGGATGTATTGCATGGATCAACATTATAAGTGGGAAGAGTATCTTCCACTAGTTGAATTTGCATATAATAACTCATACCATTTTGCAATTAAAATGGCTCCCTTCGAAGCATTATATGACAGGAAGTGCCAAACTCCTATAAGCTGGGATAAGCTAGAAGATAGGATTTGCCTTGGGCCAAAAATGCTTTCAAATATGGAAGAGCACATAAAGTTGATCATGAAAATATTGGTAGAAGCAAATGATCGATAGAAAAGCTATGTTGATGCCAAGCGAACAACCCAACAATTTTCAGTAGGAGATAAAGTTCTCTTAAGATTCAAAACACATAAGAGCCCAATTAAGTTTGGAAAGTATTCCAAGCTAGCACCTAGATATGTTGGACCTTTTGAAGTCCTAGAAGTGGTTAATCCAGTTTCTTACAAGATAGCTCTACCACCAGCTCTTGCAAGAATGCATGATGTTTTCCATGTGTCATATTTAAAGAAATATATATCAGGATCTAATCATATAGTTGATTGGAATTCTCTCCAGGTACAGGACCCAAGGGTGGTCATGATCGAGCCTCTCAAAGTGCTTGAGGTATGCAAGCTTTGCTTGCGTAACAGAGAGGTTACTTAGTGTAAGGTCCAGTGGGACTAGTATTCAGAGGAAAATGCTACCTAGGAGGATTACAATGATATTTATCAAAAGTCCCCACATCTTTTTATATAAATATGTAATGTTCCCTTCTCGCAAGTCCATATTTTCACAATCTTGTACATAATTTCAACTTGCAAAAAGAGAACATTAGTACACTAATCTATCTTTGATTTCCAACTTATTGCAATATACACAAGAAATATCCAATTTACATAATCACATTGCCTCTATAGGTTATAATCTTATGATCAACATTAGTATACATTTCACATTTTCCATCATTATCCATCATATTTGGATCCATGCATTAATCATTAATTCTATGTGAGAGGAGGTGATAGGATGCCTTATGCCACTTACCATCATGGGTCCACTATTTTATCCTTTGACTTGAGGGGTGTATACTCACCAGCTGAGTCAAGGCCACTATGATATTCCTTAGTACGAGGGGTGACTTCTTCACCAGCTATAACCAAGGCCACTATATACTAATCCTTTGGCACGAGGGGTGACTTCTTCACCAACTGTGACCAAAGGCCAAATCCATTGGCCTCGAGGGGTGGCATTGCACCAGATGAGACAAGGGCCAAAACATACCCATGGTTGGCTAATCATTCATCCTCATGATCACACCTCTCCTGTGGAGTTAATGGATTAATTCCATCATTCTAATTGCTCACATGATTCACAAGTAATATATCTTTTCATATAATCACTAACATAATATCATCATTATGAGAATTTCATTCCTTTCATGCTCATCATAGACATTTGACAATTACATATTGCTGCAAAAGATACATATTAAATATAAATCTCATACCTTGTTTCTTATCAGCTGGGGCTGATATAATTAATTGTTTTTAGATCCCGATCATGAAATATGTTGGGAAGATGCTGCTTAGCTTGCAATTTAATGATAATAGATGTGCTATGAATGGATTACAATGTATAATGGATTGCAATGTATAATTGTGGCATCCTCTAATATCTTTTAATTCACTGTTATCTGTTGGAAGCATATATGTTTGCTATTGTATAGTATGATTTAATATTGATTGGCGATTGATCACAATGATGTTGGAGAGTCGATATCTACTGCTCTTCTTATTTTATGATTCGAATTCTATTTGTTCGATGCCTTCCCATCCGCTTGACCTCCACACTTATACTTGGATCCATTTTAAAGAGGTGTGTTGTTTAATGATGGTCGCCACCTTTCATTGGAGTTATCTTTGTTAATTGATCATTAGTTAGGATCTTACATAATATGATCGATTCTCCTATTTGTTGCTTATTATTGTATTAGTTATTCTTAACCATTCGTGGTCATTTATGATGCTATATTACTTGGTTCATTGCTGATACCACTATCGGCCTTTTGCTTATGATGTTATATTATGTGGTTTATTGCTGATACCACTATCTTATTACCATGTCACCACTCCAATCTCACTCTTGTCTTCATTATACTGGCATAATGGAATATTGAGATGTCTTTAATCTTTGGAGAGCAATTGGGTTATGACAAATTATGATGTAAAAGAACATATTTGTTATATTTATTTTGTTATGGACATAATCATCGAGGACGATGATCTCTAAGGGGGGAGATATGTCACACCTCATTTTTAAACTAACATACTTATCATTTTATTTCAAGAAGACAGATGGATAGTCAGTGAAAATAATGAGGAAAGTAATGTTATGTTAGAATATAAAATTACATTTAAATTATGTTATTTGTATAAGAATGATTATTTATGACGTCATTAATGTCCATGTGATTAAATAATGTGATGGACTAACTACCATTGTGTGACTGAGGTGGATGCAGGAACAATGTTTTCCCCCTCCAAGAAGAGGAGAGAGAGTATCACTATGGAGAGGGTGCAAGATCGTGTGAATACAATGATCCTTGTGCTATCTAGGAATACATACACACACTAACATTAGAAGTTAAGTCAGTTTTGGAGTAAGTCTTATCCTTTATAGGGTTGGTTGCCTTAGTAATATTTTAAATGTTGTGATCATTCCATACTTGATTTAAATTGTTGTCACCATGTCGATGGCTTAATCTTCTACATTGATAGTTAGTAAGGTAGTGTATACCTTTGAATGCCGAGTCGACATGAGTAATCAACTAGACAAGTCCAATTTTGTTGTTAAGGTCTAAGTTGACTTTGTAAGATTCCATCATCAATAATTGTGCTCGTGAATAAGCATAATTAAAGCATTCAAAATAATGCATTAGTGACATCTATAAATTAGGTATACTATTGTTCATTTTAAATTATTATTTTAAGCTTAGTTATGGTTAAAAATAATGTCTAGTTTGAGAAAGAGTAAAGTCTATGGTAGATAGACTTCCATCATATTTCTCCCTAGATGCTTGGAGTAGGGAGGAGCAGTAGCTCCACACTCTTTTTTTTTAGCATGTGAGGTTGTGGATGGTTGAGGGAATAGAGGGAAGATATTAATTATGCAGTTGCATAACCAATGGTAATGGGGAGAGAAGATAAAATAGTATTCTCTCTTGCATATAGTAAGGGGAAGAAAGTAAAGAAGCATGGTGGATCTCTATATTGGAGAAGCAAGAAGAAGGAAACAAAAGTTGAGTATCAATTCTTCTTGTTTAGCATTACAAGTAAGCTCAGCATCCATAATATATTGCATAAATACTTTGATAACGCAAGCTTATATTAGTGAGAAGCAAATAGATAAAGGTTTATAGAAAAAATCTATTGTGTGTGCCATAAGAGGCCGAATGTTTTGCACTTTATCATAGTAGACTGTATTAAGATTTACATTACTATTGATATACCTTCGACAGAGACTTCTGTCGGCATATTTATATTGTATATTGAATGTCAAACAAGATTTGTGTTATCTATGAATACCTCTTAGAAGTGGAGAGTATCGTAAATAAAGATTATGATAAATATATGTTATCCTTTGCCACGAATAACAAACAAGTCTCCAATATGTGACATAGTCGTATGACTGTGATTGTCAAGGTGAATGGCTATTATGTATATATAAACCATTTAAGGTTATTCTTGTTAACATATTTCATTTACTCGGCCAAAATATGTTTTTACAAAGTGGAATTGAAGTGTTAAAAGTCTTCAGTCTTAGTCTTAGGTCTTTAAAAATATCTTAAAAGTCTATAATGTTTTCATCATACAAATATAGCAAATTTACTTTGTTTTGGTGTTGCCAAAGTGAATAAATGTCATAAGAACCTTTCAAAAGTGTTTTAGAAACCTTAAATAGTCCAAAAGTCCCGTACATCCTTTGGAGGGAGTTCTAATTTAAATGAAAACCTTAGTCTTGCCAAAAGAATCCACGTACACACCTAAATGAGGGAGTTTCCTTTTGAAAGAGGTCAATGCCTTTAAAATTTTCAATTGTTTTTAGGCTCTTTTAGGGATGAAATGGCATTGTTAGGGTTTTCTTTTCTTCGAGTATCTATATGTGTCTTAATGCAAGGAAGAGTTTGTACCAAGTTTACAAGCCCTTGAAGGCCATGAAGGTTTGTTTGAAAGCCACGTAGACACCATGCTCTAAAAGAACTTCATGCATGATCTAGAGAGTTACAAGGTTGTGAAAAGATGTAAGGGTTTCATGCAGTGTAGCAGTGTGAAAATAGAGGTTGAATAGTACATAGAGGTCTGCTCCAGTGAAGGAGGACTGTCAACAATTTGTGGAACTTAACATACCTTAATAAAGTCACAAGCCTCATTAGATTGGTAGCAAAATCAAAGATAGACAGAGAGCATCAAAAGAAGGTATACATGGCAGTAAATTCATAGGCAAGTAGATAGTTTAAATAGAAGAACAATAATGGAGGAGTAGTCAATGGAATGACTGTCAAAAGTAGTTCATTAGTAAGATGAAGGAACAACCAGCATACTGAGACTGCCTCAAACCATTCAAGGTAGGAGCAAGAATAAAGTCAAACAGAGAGATGGTGCAATAGATATAAACAACATCATACATGTATAAAGCACAATATCCTAATAAGGCAAAGAGGAGAATAATGCAAATAGAGGGAGATTCAGAGAAAAGACTGAGACAACGTGTTAACCTTCAAAGAAGTCAGTAAACGTTGAAGGCTCAAGAGTCATTTTAGTTGCATTCCTAACTGAGGTTGAAGACACAAGATGAAGGTAAGTATAGACAGCATAATGATAATGAATAGTCAAGAACCTATGACGTATTACAAAACTTGTAAAGTATATAGAGGATGTAACAAGCATCATATGAAATATGTCATATTAATCATAATCTCTATGGATTTTATCATTTTAAGACATACACTATCACCATGGATGTATTACCTATGGTAGTGCTTGTGAAGTCTAATAGAGGTAGAGAGACATACATAACAATTTTCTGGTTTGCAAAGTTATGAATGGACCCTGTATAACCACCTGCAGACTTGTCAAGCCATCTTAGGGTCTGCATGGCCATGGAAAGGTATCTCAAAGCATTGCAGGTATAGAAGGTAATATGAGAGGATGGAGGAAAGGGAAGAATGGGTTTGTCAGTCCTAACCTACATAAAACCCTACTATCATTTGTCAAACAGTAAATGCAATGTCACAATAAGTTTAGATCACTAAGATATGTCAGAGCCTTTGATGATATGTCTTTCAAGGGTTTTAGTGTTTTGTTAAGTTTGTTGGTAGTAGTCATGAGGTTTTATCTAAGGGCAAACAGAGACATCTCAAGAATTTTATGTTTGTGATAGAGATGAGCACCCAAAGCTCAAGAACAACTAAACAATAAAAGGACAAAAGAGTAGTCATAGGAAGAATAGTCTTGATGAATAACAGTCACAAGGAGATGCCATGAAGAAGTATGGACAGTGACAACAATACATAGTGTTGCAAGATAGTATAGAGACAACCGGACATAGTAATATGATGCATGGGCAGAGATACACTGTTTTGCATAATGAAAGAGCCTGCATGCAAACACAAACATAAAGAGAGAGAAGTATGGATATGTCACAAAGAATGAAGATAGTGGTTTTTAATAGTGATAACAGGGGGCTTGCAGAACAACTCTTGTCTTGTTTTTATCCTTGTATAATGCCTTGATAATTACTGCAGGCATAATGTATCTTCACAGAGAAGAGAGATTATGTTGAACAGTCTTTAGAAGACAGTGAGAAGGAGGTTTGGATATAGTCATAAAAGGATGATTGTAATAGTCACATAGACTGTTGTTAATAGTCATAGAATGACTGTGTTCACAGTCATACGAAGGCTGTAAGACTGTAATAGCTAGAGCATGGTGATATTGAAAATAGTTAAGAAAATCAGTATAAGGTCTGGCACAGTCTTTTGCAAATGGATATAGGGACAATCACACCTCAGGTACAGTCACAATAGCACAACAGAAATTACTCACAAAGGAACGGTCTATACAATAAGAAGGCAGTGCATGAAATCAAACTTGATAAGCATTATAGGATAGAGGAGGAGTGTTAATGGAAGGAGAGTGGAGTCACAATGTGGAGGCAGAACAGGGATTGAGAAAGACAATCATGAAGAGTAGAAAGACAGTCATGAAAGACAATCATTAAGGCATGTAGAACAATCATGAAGAGACTGAGAAAGACAGTCAAAATGGCCTTGTAACAATGATTAGAGATAGTTGCAAAGACTAGTGTCAAAAGAAGTTTTTCATGCATATAAAGGTATGTCAAACTTGGACAGTGAGTAGGTATCAAGAAGACATAAAAGGTATTAAGCCTTGATCACAGTTGCAAAAGCATTCAAGAGTTGTGAGAGTTCCCTGTGGTTGTGACAAGGTCTATAAACCCTAGAGATTATTGATCTAGCTAGAAAGGGATATCTGAGGTAGATAATTATGATGATTGTAAAGGAGAAGAGATACAATGAACATTGAGTAGTATTCTAGAAAGAACAAGGCATATGGAGGTAAAGTATATTTTAACAGAGAAAGAGCCAAGGATAGTGAAGTTTAGAGCTACTGATTGGTTTGAGACAACAAGAAGTATGCTAAGTGAATAAGTCTACTACACCCTCTAGAGGACTCCTTATCCACTTCAAACTCTAAAGACACATGTCTATTCCCATGCAAAAGGCAGTTGGGATGAACATGAGCAATTATAGCAGCATTATGGGTAGTTTGAACAACATCCAAGCATCTAGGAGGTAGTTTGGAGGAAAAGGCAACGTTGGAGCCTTTCAAGGGTGTAGTTCCACTTCTCAAGGATGCACATCCTAACTAACCCCTATCTTCATGCCATAGTGGAGTTCTTCAAGGAGAGAAATCAGCTAGGTGTTTCCACAACAACAACAAGAGAGGTTCGACCAAATCTCTTCAAGGACAAGTGTCCTTTTCTCATAAAAAGCATGCCCTATTCCTTCTCTAGTTGTTGGAGTTCAAAAGGAAGCCTAGGATCAGTTTTAAGTTAGTTCAAGTACTAGTTTTAGAGTATAGTTCTCTCATTTTTGGGCTAGTATTGTAGCTTTTGAGTTCTTTCTAGTGAATAAACTATGTATTGTAACTCAAGGCAACTATGTAATCTCATATTTTTGAAGAACATATAGTTTCAGACTTGTACAGTAGTTGTAAGTACCTTTTGAGCAATAAAAACAAGCATTTTCCTTCTCAGTATCTCTATTTTTGTGTGTTGATCAAATGATTGATATGGTTATGTGATTTATTGTTCAAATCCTTGATTTCATGTCTCATTGCAAACACCTTTATAGAGCAACTATGTGTAGATGTAGGTCATAACTTATGTGTATGTCAAAATAGTCTTCAAAGTTGTGAAAACAAACCTCTTCCTTCAAAAAGATTGTTGTAGCATAAACTTTGTTATGAAATACTTATCCATTACATGCCAAAATTGAGTTGTGAGTGGTTCAACCTTGTTTCCAAACTCATATGTACATAAACCAGTAAGTACAAGTTACCAATATCTGGTGTATCACCTCTTTTTCAGTTTTAGCTCAATTATGTCACTTTCCTTCTCTCTTTTCCCAACAAACAACAGTAGAGTAGATTAGTTTTAGGTGATCCATCAAGGGAACCAGCCCTATCGAGAGGTTGATCTCAACCTATCTGAGCCCACACTCAGTGAGATCAACCCATGTTGCACAAAGTAGTTGAGTTTTCTCAAGATCAACAAGGCACATACTTTAGTGACAACAATTCTCAAACAAACCTTGTAGAAAACATAAAGGCCGACTCTATGTATTGGACGAACAATATTTACTACCTATGCTTTGATTTAGTCGACCTAAGTAAGGCTGAATGCTAGTATGCTTAGTTGACTTGAGTAAAGGTCAGTATAAGTCATTCAATTTTGTCTTTTCTAGTGATAAGAGTTCTTTAGTAAACTGTAGCAAACTGAAAGACTTATTTCTTTTGTGTAAAATCAAAGTAACAACACTATGTTATCATAGTATCCTATCTAAGAGCCATAGCTAACTGAAAAGGTAGGTATCATTACCTCAAATGTTATTAAAAGCTTAAAGCTAGATATTAATCAATGCCTATGTTTAAAAGCACTTGATATTTAGACTTCTTATTCTATTAATATGCTAAAGAATTTAGTTTGCTATAGATGTTATCCTTTTAGGTAACTAAGAGTTATCACAAACTATCTTTATCCTAGTTTTAAAAAATATTAGTATTTATCCAAATCTAGGCTAAGAATAGCCACAAGATTATCGTGTAATACACTCACTATGGAAATGAAAGGTCAATTTTCTATAGTTATTCATTGAGAATGAGACTATTTATTATTTGGAATTCTCTTTTGGATTACAAGAGAAAATGTATCTAATATGAAGGATTATGAAGTTATTGTTTTTATTCGACAAGTTAGAAGTCGAATATATTCCTAGACTAAGACATATAGAGTCTTTAATTGTCAAACCAATGACATAATGTCAGAATTTTGCATAACATTATGAAAGAATACTAAATTTACTGATGAGCACGGAAATGGGTTGGCAAGCCATTGAGTAGATGACAGGTCGTCATAGACCCGTGATTACAAGGATGCAAAAAGGGGCTCAATATATGATTCTTAAGTCACTTAAGCTCTCACCCTATACTTGTCTAGTTGAGTAATAGGAAAGGGTATAATTTATGTCTTTAAAACTGATATTGAATAAACAATTCAAAGTGTGTTGATACATAATATTATTTATTGAATTATAAGAATGTTGTCTCCAAGTCAATAAAAGAGTGTGTGAACATACAACTTTATTTATATGAAACTTTTGCCAAAGTAATGCAAAAGTCACTGCTTGCATTGTCGGTTCACTGTGTACCAGATAGTTGAACAGTTAGAGTGGGTTATACATAGCTAGAGCTAGACTAGAGTTGTAAGGCCGATTGTTATTAGCTAGGACACTTCACTAGTTCTCAGATGGTATAAAGAATTAGTTGATTCTCATTATCTACACCTTCGCGGATGGAAGGGCCACTTCTAGAAGGAAGCTGTGCGAGGGACTATTGGTATGTGGTTGGAGGAAAAGCACCAAGGTGATGCTCTCTCTCTCATGCAGTTGACTGCCGAAGACTTGTGAACATGAATCATTACTTATTATGTAAATAGAAATTGAAACATGTTGTAGTCGCAAGGAAAGCGACCATTTGTATTTATAGTTGACAAATATGTAAATTTGTAAGTCGCAAGTGACCATAAATTGAAATTATCTATTGAACTTTGGAAATTGCAAAGATATTATTGTTGGATTTATGTTCTTAAAAAAAATGAAATGGTATTATTTGTATTATTTGTATTTATTTAATTAATATTTAGTTGGGATGTTACATTTACGGACCGCATTAACCATATCATTGAATCTCTTTCAAACTCTACATTTTGAGCTCCACATTCGAGACATAATTCATTTTCATTATTCATGCCATCTTTCATTTCACTGATCCTACCACCACCAAGTCGTGCATTGAATATCTAATTATGCATCTAGCTCCAGATATGCCAAGGTTCCCTCTGGCTACTCCATTGAAATTTAGTTTTGTCCATCCTTTAAATGGTCTCATCCATTTGGCTTCCTTACTCCAATTTTTGGTGGCATTTACATCTCACTCCCCATGAATGAGGGATTTATATTGTTTACTTTATTTTATTTGAAAAGTTTTTTTTTATTTACTTTAGAGTTATATTTTAATTTACTTACTATTTATAATTTTTTTTATTTTTAACTATAAATTGGCTATAATTTAATTTTTGTGTATAAATGACACTTGGTAAGAATTAACATCATCACAAAACAAATTATAATACAAAATATTTAAAAACAATTAATCTTACTATAAAAACATATTTATATGAAATTTTTTATTAAAATAATTTGTAATTCTATAAAATTTAAAATATACATTTAAAAAATAATATATTTTATTAAATTATTGTAGATAAATAATTAAATTTTTTTAAAATAATAAAAAACTTTACAAAATATTATTATTTTCCTTTATAATTTTGTAAAATTATTATAAATCAGTATATTTTCCCTATAACCCACGCTCTCCCCTACTCCCCAGGGACGGAGTTTAAATCCATATAAACTTCCTCGAAATCAACACTGTTTTTTTGGCTTTATTTCGAGGATGGTGTTTCCCATTCATTACGTCAAGTCGCAATTAACACAACCTTGGAAGACAAGTGGTTTTGACATTATTGACCACCAAAAGCTCAAGAATGTGGGAAATATTTGACTACCTATTGACAAGGCAAATAGGCAATTTTAAATTAGGAAAAATACAATGGCTAAACAATGAAACTTATTCCAACGAATCAAACGAATCACATGCATTTAGTTACATATACTATGGATAAAAGTTTGTAATTTATTACGAGTTAGTTTAAAAATAAATGTCTCATAAATAATATTTTAAGTATAGATTTATTTAAAATAAATATATTAATATTTTAATTATTTTTTATTAAAAAAAATTATATTTTATATTTTATTCACAATTAAAAATATATTTTTTAATTTAATTAGAAATTGCCATAATAACAACTAATTAATAATTAAAAATTATACTATCACAAAATTATTTCATGAAGAGAGTGTTAATTATGTGTAATTTTGAGTTGCACCTCCAAATATTTAGGGATAAAAAGTTAAGAAAAGTTTGGGATTGATGTGGATTCTCGAATATTAAAAGAAACGCATTTTAGTTTGAATGAATGAATGAAGGTTTTTAATAAGTCCACGAGGCCAGACAGCCTAGGGGATCACAGAAACCAAAACACTATACAAAAAGAACCAAAACCCCGGCGACAATAGGCAGATCGCCCACACAGAACCTAATTGAACTCCCTTACTTTTTGGATCTTAGATCTTCTGCTATCTTACATCTTATGATACGAACTTGTAAGCGAAAAAGGAAGATCTAGAGGCTAATATTAGATTTTCTATGTTTATTTCTTTTGCGGCTCCGCTTCCTTCACGTGGGCAACTGCTTTAAAAATTCACGGTCGCCGTTGAGCGTTGGGAGAAATAAATTGGGCATGCGAATCTTTACCTATATATAAATTGCATGTTTGAAGCCATGCAATTCGGCTCTAACGGAGAAGTCCCCTGCATTCACTTGTAATATTTGCTCATTGCATGTGAATATTGAATTGTGTTTCTGGGCTTGTTAAGAGAATTTAGATTTTTCTTTACCACCGGGCATCTCTAATTTCTGTTGAAATTGTTGAGTCTGTTACAGACTTTTTAGCCTTTTAGTGAGCATTTGTTTTTCTTTTCCAATTCCGTAAGTTTGGATCAGTACAAAGACTGCTCTAAATCTTGAGGTATAGTTTGGTAACAATGGGGGAAAGCAAGGGAGTAGCTGGGAGGAGGAAGCCAAGGGTACTGTGTCTGCATGGGTTCAGGACAAGTGGAAGCATTCTGGAAAACCAGATTGGGAAGTGGGATATATCAGTGCTTGAAAGGCTGGATCTCCGCTTTCCTGATGCCCCTTTTCCAGCTGAAGGGAAGTCAGACGTGGAAGGACATTTCCCCCCTCCTTACTATGAATGGTTTCAGTTTAATCCTGTGAGTTTTCTTTCTCTGGCACTTATCTCAAATCAGAAAAGATTAAGACTCCTTGCCATCTCATGTAGTGGGTGTACTTGTATTTTGCAGCTCTTTACAGAATACCGAAACATGGATAAATGTTTGTCTTACATAGAAGAATATATGATAGAACATGGCCCCTTTGATGGCCTACTTGGGTTTTCTCAGGTATTTCATTTAATGTCCTCTGCAGGCAAACGTGCTAAATTGTGCTCTATATTTTGCATATTGGAGTTCACTGATTTTCAATTTTTTTTGTCTTTATTCAGGGTGCGATTCTGTCAGCTGGTCTTGTAGGCCTCCAATCAAAGGTGAACTATGATGTTTAGTAATTTGTTTGAGACCTTGAATATTTGTTTATAAGAAAGACAGTATCACTTGATCCTCAATTTTGCATTTTCTTTGGCAGGGATTGGCTCTAACCAAAGTTCCGCCAATTCAATTTGTGATAATTGTTAGCGGAGCTAAGTTCAGAGCACCGAGTATTTCAGAACCTGCTTATTCTTCGGCTATCAAATGTCCATCCATTCATTTTCTTGGTATGCATTTGGACTCAGATTCATGATGAGAGCAATGGATTTCGGTTTTTAGGACTTAGTCCCAATAGAGGCCTTTGCTTTGAAGCATATGAGGAATTTTGACATTAATAAATCTATTTCAAGGTTATAATAATGATGATGCTGGAATATATAACAAGCTAAACAGTGAAGGAACAGGAAACGTAGGATGGCCTCACTTATAAGAAATGGTTGATACTCTTACAATGTGAACAGTTCAACTATATGATGCAGTCAAGGCAGGGGTTCCAATTAAGGACTACCTAATCCTTGCAGCTTTTAGTAAGTAAACAGGGCAAGTTCAATTTCACAAAACTCCAAAATATCTAGTAAAGAAAAGATTCAGTCATTGCTTTATAAGGTGTGAAAATACAGATACAGCCTCACAGTTACAATTCACAACCAATATCATGGTATTCAATAAATAAGACCAATAAACAGACAGACCATTCTCCAAAGCTTGAACTAGGTTCTCAAAATAATTACGGTTAGACTGGTAAGACCTGCAAGCTTTGCATGGAAGTCAACAAAATCTTTTACAGTGGCTTCACCCACAATATAGCCCTTCAATTCTTTCTTAGCGCATTGCTGAAGTCATTTCAAACCAGACTCAGCTTCACCTTTGAGTTTTTTGATTCCTTTCACAGTCTGGAAATTGGCGCCAAATTATCTTTCATAAGTCCTATCAACTTCTCTTGGCAGCGATCCCCTTTCTGGCTGCTGAGTGAACTTTCTTTTAAATCTGCCCCTTTTTTCTGTTTCCCAGGTCCCCTTTTGATATTTAGTCATTTCTTTCTTTATGCATTTGGGCGTTGATTTCTACAATGGTGCAGTCCCATCAAAATTGCAGGGGAACTGGACTGTTCTCCCAAAAGATTCCTAGATTCTGGAAACCATTCACATATTAAAACTGGCACATAAGAAAAGGTTGATCTTAATAGTCCATTGAATGTATTACCCCTTTTACTACTATTGCAATCAAGTATAACAGGCCCAGTGTTAAGTTGGAGAATTGACAAACACTGCTTCATCATTGTCTAAATGTTTTTTGATCGCAATCAAACTGTGCCTGAAATGCATGTGCAGCTAAATGCTTGTTGTGATTGAACAGAATGACATATTACTTTGACTGTGTTCTTAATTAGAAGACTAGAAGAACTGAGTGATATGCAAAATAGTGAAGGGAACATAGAATATGGAAAAATATAGCACAAGGTTGCAAAGGCAAGCATTAGATAAATTGTAATTTAGGAACTGGGGAAGATTTGAAATGTGTGAAACTCACATAAAAGAATCCTAGTAAACATTTTTTCAGTCAGAAGGGCCGTACAATAAACTAACCTCAACAGAATATATATTTTTTATATAAATTCAGTCAGGAGGGCTAACCTCTCAATTTCAAACGGGACAATCAATAATAACTTACCCTAAATTATAGGTATTTCAAAACTTTTTATTCTTGCAATGCCAGAGTGATCCGAGATTGGATCAATTAAGTTAATCAAGTGGGATAAGTTAGTCACTTAATGTTCTCATTGAAACTAATCCCTCATTCCCAACACAACTTGAAGGCACTTTCTTGAAAAATGACACATAAGCTGAGTTGTAGAAGTTGTTTTTTGATAAAAACAAAGAAAGAAATAACTTTAGGAGCTGACTGCCCAGAGGGACTAGACCTGACAGAAGAAAATACAGAGGTGACAGGTTTGACTGTGGTTGAACATGTTTCACTAGTTCAACTGCAGTTGAAACTGTCCTTGTCAGAACTGGATGAGCAAAGCGGGTTTGACCACAGTAGAACACATCCTCAGTAATTCAACTGTGGTCAAAAGTATCTTTGTCAGAACTGGACAAGCAAAGCAGATTTGATTGCAGTTGAACATGTCTCAGAAGCAACAGAGATAGGGTCTGCAAGGTATGCAAGCTTCAAAATTTGGCAAAAGATTCCTTTCAGTTTCACTGATACTGCAGCTTCCTTCTTAGGATCATTTGTAACTCATCTCGTTTTAAAAACTCTAAGAGAGGTCATTGTAGAGGATTCCTTAGTGTTGATAGGAAAAATGGTTGTAAAGGCGTGTTCTTGGAAGCCTATGAGTCTTAGAGAGTTGTATCAGAGGTTGGTGTAAGACATTGCTGTGTAGGTGAGAGGAAGTTCTTGTAAGCCTTGCTTTTCCCCTTTTTATTTTCTCCAGCTCATTTGCTGGTATTTCTCATTCTTAGTGCTGTTTTATGCTCTTTACTTGTAGATACACACTTCATTACCTTGTTCTATACTCTAAGATGCAAGTGTAGGGACTGTTTTTCCATGCTTATGTGTTAGTGGCAGCAACTTTTACAATCGAATTACTGAAGTGAATTATACGATCTGTTGCAAGGAGCTATATAGTAGATTACCCACATTAGGTTATGGATCACTCAGATGCTTGACTTTCTGTTGGACTTGAATCTTGATTTTACATTTGGAGGTTCGTAAGAGACCAAGATGGCACCAAGCAAAATGAAAAATTAAAGACGAAACATGATATAGAAATGCAAAAAAAAAAAATGAATTTCAGTTCTGAAGAAAAAAGCAGTTATGTAAGCTATATAAGAAACCTGTGATAGAGAAAAATATGACAAAAGAATTGCAGAATGAAATACTTAGACGCAAATTAAGATCCAGAGATCAGGAAGAATCAATAGATTGAGGATTGTAATGCCACCTGCATGATAACCACTCAGTTAATAAAATGTCATGTCACTCAACATGTAGACTATGAACTGGTAGGTTTTGCAGAGTCAGGTAACACATTTAACACATTAGACAACTATTTAAGAACTGATAACAGTGGTGACTCTTGAACCAGGTAGTGATTTAAGACAACTGTTTGTGGGGCAGAATTTGCAAGTCAGATTAATATGGATGGGTCATTTGACACAAAAAACATTTTTGATAGTAATGTAGGTGGCAGAAATGCATGAGTTCTGTTGGTATTGCTCAAGGAGAAGGCCTTCGAGAATACCTGTAAAGCGCGTTGCAAAAACTCAGGTAAAGATTGAAGATAATTAAACCAAAAAGGGGAGGTTGTCTTATTCTTGCAAGAACAATTGTACGACCAAAGAAGGTTTGTGGAGACTAATGCTGATCAATGTGGTGGTTCAATTGACAGCCTAACCTGTAGCTATGTACTATGCTTTCTGGTGTTTTGGGAGTTCGAGAAGTGAAACCTGCTCTGTGTGGCCTAGCATGAATCTGCAGACTTTTTTCAGGCACTATTCCAGATTTAGGTCTGATCAGTTTTAAGGGTAATTCGATTTGGCACTACTGCATTAAGGTATCAAATGGGATATTGATAAGGCTTTGTCTACCCTGTGTGGACAATCAGTGGATCTGGTGTAGAGGCCAGGTTTGATAGTTCTGTCTCTGCATCGTGTTTGGAGCAGGTAAAACCAGTTCTATAAATTTCCATCAAAGTAATTGAAGCATTTATTGAGAGTGAATCTCTTATTCAGACAGCTCTTAAATAGTTTGAACGATAGTTTTCTGGCAAATTCAGCTACAACAGTTTTTAAAAACATGAAACATGTGGCAAAAGACACTTCTAGAATCACTCTAAAAACTATTCAAGACATTAGACAACCATTCGAGAACTTGATAGACCAGTGAATGCCGAGCTAGGCGGAGATTTAAAACAAGTGTTTGTGGGGACAGACGTTGCAAGTCAGATTAATAAGGATGGGTCATTTGATACAGAAACATTTTCTATGGTAATGTAAGTGGCAGAAATGCATGAAGTCTGTTGGTATTGCTCAAGGAGAAGTCCTTTGAGGATATTTAAAGCATATTGCAACAACCCAGGTAAGATTTGAAGACTATTAGCCCAAAGGGGGAGGTTGTCTTATTCTTGGGACACCAATTGTCTGACTAAAGAAAGTGTGTGGAGTCTAATGTTGATCGATGTGGGGGTTCAATTGAAAACCTAGCCTTTAGTTATATGGACTATGCTTTTTGGTTGGCAATTTGAGAAGTGAATTTTCTCTAGGCAGCTGAGCATGAGCGTACAGACTTATTTTAGGCACTATTACAAATTTGAGTTCTGATCACTTTTAAGGAGAAATGGAATCAATTGGACACTATAGCATTAAGGTATCAAAATAGCATAGTGGTGATAAGGCTTAGTCTTCCCTCTGTGGACAATCAATGGGTCTTGTGCAGATGCTAGGTGTGATACTTGTTTCTGCATTGTGCTTGGAGCAGTTAAAACCAATTATGTAAATTTACATTGAATTAATTGAAGGTTGTTTGAAACTGAAACTCTTGTTCAGAAATGCCTTAAATAGTTTGAATGGTCATTTTTTGGAAAATTCAGGTAAGAACATTCTACAAGAACTTGAAGCAGGTGGCAAAAGGCACTTCAAGAATCATTCTAAAAACATAAAACTTACCTGAAGTTGATGGTAATAACAAAGTTCTCTCTGCAGATAAGAAAATTGATAGATTTGTTGTCTTCATTTATTAACCAGCACAAAGTTGCCATTATTTACATAAGTCATTTTGAAACCACGTTGAGACTTGTTCAAACAAACAATTAAAGTACCTGGTTTTAATGGTTTCCGTTTAACAATTTTTGTTCTGAAAATGGGAGAACTAGTTGATGAAATTTTAATGTTTATAACACATGGTTTCTGGGAACACTGCATTGAGTTTGCATGTGGAATTCATTTTTTGGAAAATAGCTCCATCTCTCAAAGAACCTTACCTCAGCAAACGAAATCCTTGCATAGAGTGATATAATTCTGCACTTCATCCTTCCACGGTTAAAACAATTATTATACAATATTTCTGTTAAAATTGCATTCTCATTATTTCTTCTCAACTTTTTCATTTTTCATGTTGAATCCATCATCAGTGAAATACAACTTTAATCTCATGCGCTTAAAGAGTCTACATAAGCAAACAAGACCCTTCCATAAATGAATAT
This sequence comes from Cunninghamia lanceolata, assembly GCA_027924645.1. NCBI lineage: Eukaryota > Viridiplantae > Streptophyta > Pinopsida > Cupressales > Cupressaceae > Cunninghamia > Cunninghamia lanceolata. The sequence continues at coordinate 12,538,234 of BSBN01000503.1, read as the reverse complement.
AAATTCAAGGTTCTTATTTAAAAACATGAATAGAATAAATTTCACTGTCTTATTGGCCAGTGACAAATATCCCTTGTATATTTAGTTTAATTACTTTATTTTTGCAGCTGGGATATGTACATCATTAATCGTTTTATATGGCATCTTAATAGGATTTGGAATAGGTACTAGAGGCTTTTCTGTCAGGTACTCTCCTGCATTTGCATTCCTAGCTTCTACTGATTACTTGATTACACTCTCCCTAGCTTTATTGTCCCCGAGCCTATACTTTTAGCTGGTTTGTATGGGCGCTTGAAATTTTGTGCCATAATTTTATGCTACTAATATACATACTGGAATACTGGCAATAATATTCTGTTTGCTTTCTGTGATACTGGTTCTTTTATGATCTTTACTCAAAGAGAACACAATTTACTTAATAGAGGATCTTTTTATTAGCTATTTCTAATGAATGATAATCATATATGATACAATTACCAGTTTGGCTCTTATTTCAGGTGAAAAGGATTTTCTCAAGCCCTTTGGAGAGGATCTGCTGGGATCATTTGTTGATCCGGTTATCATCCGGCATCCAAGGGCGCATACAGTGCCTAGATTAGGTATGAATACAGATCACAACTTTTTTTACCATAATTTGTCAAAAAAAAAAATCTTCATTATCAGTAGTTACAAAGTTTTGGTGTGTTAAATTGAATCACATACACTTGGTGCATCTGGAACTAGTCAGAATGATGGACACAAGTGACTATTAGATGTGTTGCTTTATCTTTAAGGTAGTTTGTGGTCTTTCACTGCTGGCAGATGAGGAGGGACTGAAGACGATGTCATCCTTTTTGGATAGAGTAGAAGAGCATGTTCACATGAATGTTGATTATGCAATCAAGACTGAAAAGTCGAGGGAGGAAAGTCAGGAATCACAACTTGAAGAAGAATTCATTGATGGAAGTTCTTTCTGAACTTGTGTAGGAATTTTTTTTAACTGGTCTCAAATTAAATGTTGACAGGCATCTGTAAACCATGGTATATTCACTATAAATTTCTCATGCATGCCTCCCACGGACATAGAGGCAGTTCAATTGGCATCCTCATATTTACATTTATATAAATTATTAAATCATTTATTTGTCGACATTTGTTTCTGGGAAGTATCAATGTCTGTTCAAAAGCTGACGATTTTTAGCTTCAGTTATGGGGAATGAGATGGAACGGTTTCGATATTTTGTCTTTCCACAACTTGCTATTTCATTAGTTTCTATGACACCATATTGATACAATTTATTTACTCTAGACTATAAGTGTATCTGAAGGGCCATCTTGAGGAGTTGATTTGTAGGGCTTATTATTACATACAAATGTTCTACAATCTATGAAACTCTAGAATAAACATTGAATGTCTAAAGACTAATATTTATACGTTATAACTATTGTATAAATCAATTGTTGAAAATGTAGTATTCTCAGCCATGCAAACATGAGAATTTTTTTTACTTATCCCATCCTAAGAGATGATTGTGAAACATGTAGACATGTTTAGAAATTGTTTTTATCAGTTTTGTTTTGGGTTCTTGTCATAAATGCTGATGCACAATAAGATATTTAATAAAAGAACTTTACAGATGAATATCGGGAATATGGAGCACACCTGGAAATTTCACCCCAAATGAAGTTGTGTATGTGGAAAAAGTTGTAGATTTCTTCCTGTTGCTCAGGTTGAAACCTGTCTAACTGGAAAGAGAAGAGTTATGCCCGTGATATCATAACTTCAACTATTAAGGTGTATTTAGTTACAATTCTATTGGTTAGATTAATGAAAGGAGAATGATAAAGTTGAGGAAGTTATATGTTGCAAAAGATATGGTTTGTTCATATGTCATAGGCTATTTTTAGCCTCGTGAACGTTAAAATTTATTCTATTCTATTCTAAATCTAAATTGCAGAATCCCTCTACTTCTATGCCGATTCCGGGTACGAAACGTACCCAAATCGGAATCTGGTTGGATTCCTCTGTGGGTGCGTCAACCTCTGTGGGTGCGTCCAGGGTTTGGGTGCAGAAACGATTCTTGAAAACCCACAAGGATTCAAATCGAATCCGACACCCCACGTGATGATTTCGGTGCGATTCTGGACCGATTCCATGACTCGTTTTTTAGTCCAAAAGCCCTGAGAGTGTTCGTTGTGTTTTCATTTATTTCTTTTTGGACGCCGCTTTCATTCGTTTGGACAAGCTGGTACCATTTTGACGCCGAATAGGAAGATTTCCAACGCAATTTCAAGCCGCAATTTCCAGACGCCATTACCAAACACGATTTCGGTAGCATGCACCATTTCTAGAGGCTATTTCGGGAGCACAGGACACGATTCGGGGAAGGTTTTGAAGCTGCTTTCCATTATTTTTGATTTTTTGATCAGGGAAGCCATTAATATTAAGGTTTTCTATTTTTTTATTATTTATTTTTAAACTAGGTTTTATAAATTTTAAAATTTATAATACAAAATTTATAATTGTATTAGTATATATACTCTATTAAATTTTAATATATAAATTTATATATTTATTACTAGCATAATATCTTAAATACATCTATCTAAAAGATATCGAGAGGCATCAATCTTGAGGCACCTATCTATTCTCAATAACAATTTTAATCTAGATAGATGTATTTAAGATATCTATACTAATATAATAATTTTATTAATTTATTATAATATATATAGAGTGAGGAGATAAATATATACATATTACTAAATAATATTATTTTACTTAAACAGTTATTTTATTGATTTGGATTTAAAGATTGAAGAATCTTAAACATTAGTTTTTAATTATAATTTTTTAATAGAATTAATTTGAAAAATCTAAAACAAAGCTCATTAAATTAAATATTAATTTTCTTTGTGCCTTTTAAAGATTGAAGAACTAAAATAAAATAATTTACCTTGCGATTATTTTTCTTTGCTAGCCTTCATTGAACTAAAGTAAATAATTTACCCTGCCATTAATTTTCTTATTTTTCTTTGTGGGATGTAGGGGCAATTCTTAACTGAGAATAATTATAATTTTTTAATAAAATTAATTTGAAAAATCTAAAACAATGCTCATTAAACTAAATATGAATTTTCTTTGTGACTTTTAAATATTGAAGAACTATAACCCTAAAATAAAGTAATTTACCTTGCCATTATTTTTCTTTGCTAGCCTTGATTAAACTAAACTAAACAGGATAATTTTCAATGATTTATCATTCCTTCATTAAACTAAAGTAAACAGAATAATTTTCAATGATTTAATCCAAATGATACGAAAAACTTAATTATAATTTTTTAAAGGAATTAATTCCTATAGTAAAAATCTAAAACAAAGGTGATTAAACTAAATATTAATTTTCTTTGTCGCTTTTAAAGATTGAAGAACCCTAACCCTAGCTCTCATTAAAGTAAAGTAAATAATTTACCTTGCTGTTAAATTTTTTGTGGTTTTCAAAGATTTGTTTATGCAACAAAATATTAAATAAATTATAATTTATAGTTTCCATAAAAGCTACACTTTAACAACAATTTTATTCTTATTTTAATGAGTAGCATGTAAATAGAATAATAAGAGTAAATAATAGGCAAGAAAAATTAAAAATTAAAAAAAAGATCGCTGCATAGTGCCCTTACCAATAAAACTTCTCTCCTTATGGATTAAACTTTTTCTCCCAATTCAATTTGCTCTATTTTTATTTGATTTGATTTTTGTCCAATTTATGTTTGAGTACTCCTTATATTTATACACATTATTTTATTGGCTTTATTTTATATTAATTGATTTAATGAACTATGTTGGCTATATATTTATAATTATTTTTAAAAAATGTCTAGTTATAAAAAAAACTATGTCGGCTATATTTTATTTTTATGATAACTAGGCTCGGTGTAATTATTTTTATATGTCGACTCTTAATAATTTTTGTTACCACGCTCATGACATTACACTCTACCCCTTGTTGCCACTGTACTTACACGTATCGGTGTAATTAAACATAATAATTAACAATAATTAAGTTATTAACTGTATAATATAATAATTGTATATATAATTAATTATTTATTATTATATAGTTTTTGATAAAGATAAGCAGCTAACCAGGGGCTGAACCCTTTACAAACAAGGCCACAAGGGCAGAAAAATAGGAGACAAAACAGAACAACTACAGCCAAGCTACAAGAAACTGACAACCAAAAGAACCTGAACCCAGAAGTAGTAGACCAGGAACAACAGACCGACAACACAGGCACAACAACCCAACTGGAGAGAAAACAACAAGGATCTACACAACACTAGATCCCGTCCTCCCAAATCTAATTCCCTTGCCACCAGATAGCAAAGGACCTTTCTTCCTACGCTGAACCACAGTCTAGGAAGGCACATAATCAAGGTCAACAACACCAGACGAGAGGGAGACCTCTCCCAAAGGCACGAACAAAGAGGGGTCATGAAGAGCCCCAACCGATGCTAAAGAATCCGCCCGCAGAGACGTCGAGCCCGAAGAAGCCAAAATTGAAGAAGAGGAAGCCGGAATTGAAGTAGAGGGCCTGCCCGAACCAGGAGGAGTCGTCAAATGAGCTGATAAGTGTTCAGAAGAGTCCCAAGAATGCGAGGGAACCGCAGCAGCAGCCGATGCCTCCTCCACAGTAGTAACCCCAAAAGGGATCTCAACCTGCTAAGAAGAAATACCCCCCTGAGACAAAACATCCTTCTGAGAAGCATTGATAGTCAGGTGATCCAGAAGAGAGTCCTTCCACCAAGTTGCAACCCCCTTACGCCGCGAGAGAGGGCAACCAGCGGCCAAACGACCGATAGCAAAACACCTTCTGCATCTAAAAGGAATACCCTCATAATCGATTAGTTGTTTCCATGGCCTTTCCCCAACCAACAAGACCACATCTCCATGAAGAGGTCTAGACATGTCAATATCCACAAGGATCTAGGCTATCGTGGAATGCCCCATGAAAGAGGTTGTTGAATCAACCTTAAGGAAATGACCAATAGCATTGCTTATGCTCTCATAGCAAGAATTCTCCCAAAACTGGAGAGGGAGATTTGGGAGACGGACCCAAATAGGTCTGATGTTGAGTGGCTCAGTGAGGGGAATAAAGGAGAGAGTCCAGGGTTTGATGAAGAGGGAATTCTCCCCCCACAACCAAACCCTGCCATCGAGAACTAAGTCTCGCTGCTCTGAAGAAGCAAATGTCACAATAAAGAATCCTCTAGCACATGGAAACAACTCAATCTTACCTTCAACAAGTGGCTTCCAGGACTCCATGACCCAACTATGGAGATTGGGCAGGGAAGGCCAGAATCCATTAAATCTGCATATCACCCCTGTATTACGATAGAACTCTTCATTTTCAGTGACCTCTGATCCACACACCACGACAGGAGACTCCCGGGCACAAGGGATAGGCCGGGAACTGAACCGGGGTGAGCGGGTCCAAGCATCAGAACCAGCGATAGCAGCAGAGAAAGATTTTTTAGGGCCCTCGAGAACCATACGTCCCTCAGTAGACCCACCAACAACATCAACATCAGCACCACCAACATGGCCGCAGATCCCCAAACCAGTGCCAACGGCCAACTCTGCATGAGACAGCACCTCACGAACAACGTCCACAAGACCATGCCCCTACCCAACCGCAACAGACACCAACTCGCACTCCTGCAAGCCCGGATTGACCACACCCAGCACGCCCAAATCAGGACAAAAGCCAAACCAACCACCAACCGTTGAGGTCTCCTTGAGCGGTGACGAGGGAACACAAATACTACCATCGCCATTCAAACTTATCGTTTCTCGCTTAGCGCTCATCGTCAAATTTTTTTGAGATATTGATTCTATTTGTAATTTTATAGTTTATACTATATAATAATTATAATTTATAATGTATATAAAATTAATAAATAATAAATATTAAACATGTAACTATATTTTAATTTTTAATCAGAAATCTATATTTATAAATTAATATTTAATAATCATAATATTATTATATCTTAATAATATTTTAATTTATTTGTATATTTTTTAATATTATTATATATTTAAAATTTTTATATGTTTTTGTATAGACGTACCCAAAATGTATCCAACCCCCCAAAAAACAATTGTTGTAACCCATGCCTGATTCCGATTCGGTAACTTAGATATAAATGAAAGAGATTTGCCATTGGGACTATGACAACACATTTCTGTTAGGCTTGTCAGGCTTGTTTTATGTATTTGTGTTCCAAATAAACTGATTTAAACACTTTTATTTCTTGTGATTATAGAAATGTTATTAATCTTTCAAAAGTGTTTTGTTACCATGTGTACCGTTCAATTTAAAGGATAGGCTAATAGTTTGGATGGGTAGTAAGCTGAAGTTCTTAATTGGTCTGGATGTTTATATTGTTAATCTTTACAATTTTATATTGCATTTTTCAGCTTACTTCTACCTAGACATCTCACATCAATTGCTCCATTTTCAAATCAATATAAACCAGACAATCACCATACCATAATGCTTGGGCATGCCTCAACTAGGCTTTGTAAATCTCTAGATGATTAATCTCCTAAGATGATAAAGATTAAAGAGATGGGTAGTTTAGATGAATGCAATGTTTCCTCCTAGAATGAATGTATAATAAAATGTTGATTAACACCAAACTTTATCTTGCATTGTTTGGTTATAGACAAATCTACTCCTTTCCTTACCCAATCCAACTCATATGAATTAGGGTGTTATATGTCTCCATCCAAGTTTCTATACCAATTCTTTACAAATAAAATTAGCTTGAGAAGATATATCAAAGAGAGCATCTACCTTTGTTGTCTTGATTTGAATCTTTATGTGAAAAAGTTTGGTGTGCCCACCTTTGTTTTCTCTTTCATTGCCATTCAAACAAACCTTATTGCTAAGGGATGTGCAGACAACTCTTTCATCTACTTTGAACCTACATTCCATCCCTAGACTTCTAAATAATTTGTGATTTTATTTTGCTTGTTCTTATTCTTGTTCTTCTATGGGTGCAACTTCAAGTGTAGCTTCCAACATGTTTCATTTTTTATGGCTTTTTACGATAATGCGTATAATGTTTATTAGATTTTGTAGAAATAAAAGAGTCATACTTACTTTCCACCTTGCCTTTACCTTTGGCCTTTGAGCCACATTTGTTTCCTTCCTGTCTTTAAAGAAGGGAATATAATCTTTTCTTTGTCCATTTTAATATAGTAAGCAGGGGAGCATGCTTCACCTATTTCTTAAGGATTTGAGAGAAATATGTGCCTCCTTAGATGGCTATGAAGACCACCTATGTACTTCATGAGGAGATCTTCTTGCACATCCTTTTCCATTTGGATAGCCCTTCTACAAAATTCACTAGTGTACTCTTGTATTCTTTGTCATCTTTCTTACTTATACAATTGTCATTCAATAAATCTATATTATTGATGACAAATGAGATAGAACTACTTTTTGACCAGCCTCTTAAATTCACTCCAAGAATAAATAGGTGTTGACTTTCTTACAGACAAAGAATGAGAATAACTTTTAATGCAAGTAAGAGCATTCTTTTCTAATCTTAATCTAACAAAGGAAATTTGTTGTTCTTCACTAATATGATGAATACTAAAAGGGTTCTATAATGAATGGTTCATAAGGCACAACACTTGTTGAAGGTTTTGCAAATGGGGTAGCAAGCTAAGTGGGCTTGATCTTGGGGGAAACTCTGTGATTAAGCACACTTGAGTCAGAGTAGTATTGAGATGGGCGACCTCTCGAGAAGTCCCAATGCTTCACCCCTATGAGTATCACTTCGATATAAAGTGTTAATTGGACCATTCATTCTCATGAGATATGGGTTCCATGTGAACCACTACTCATGAAATATGGGTCAATGAGTTTGATTCAAAACTACGCAGTTGAATCCTGATATAAATATCATAATTTGACACATTGCAGAAAATACCTCCTACATATCAATTGATGAGCTAAAGGGGCTCTACAATGAATGGTTGATAAAGCACAACATTTGCTAAAGGTTTTGCAAATAGGGTAACAAGCTAACTGGGCTTGATCTTGGGGGGAACTTCATGGTTAAGCATACTTGAGTCAGAGTAGTATTGAGATGGGTGACCTCCAAGGAGTCTCGATGCTTCGCCCCTATGAGCATCACCTAGATGTAATGAGTGCTAAGTGGACCATTCTTTCTCATGAGATATGGGTTCATGTGAGCCACTACTCATGAAATATGGGTCAATGAGTTTGACTCAAACTATGTAGTTGAATCCTAATATAAATATCATAATTTGACACATAATGGAAAATACCTTGAAGGTTTTGAAATGGGGTAGCAAGCTAAGTGGGCTTGATCTCGGGGAAACTCCATGGTTAAGTGTGCTTGAGTCAGAATAGTATTGAGATGGGCGACCTTCTAGGAAGTCTCGATGCTTCACCCCTGTGAGCATCACCTTGATGCAATGAGTGCTAAGTGGACCATTCATTCTCATGAGAGATGAGTTCATGTGAACCACTACTCATGAAATATGAGTCACTGAGTTTGACTCAAAACTATGCAGTTGAATCTTGATATAAATAATATAATTTGACACACTACAAAAAATACTTCCTCCTTATCAATTAATGAGCTAAATGGGCTCTTTAATGAATGGTTCATAAGGCACAACACTTGTTGAAGGTTTTGGAAATGGGGTAACAAGCTAAGCTGGTTTAATCTTGGGGAAACTCCATGGTTAAGCACGCTTGAGTCGGAGTAGTACTGGGATAGGTGATCTCCTGAGAAGTCTCGATGCTTCACCCTTGTGAGCATCACCTAGATGCAAAGAGTGCTAAGTGGATCATTCATTCTCATGACATATGGGTTCATGTGAACCACTATTCATGAAATATGGGTCAATGAGTTTGACTCAAAACTACACAGTTGGATCTTGATATAAATATCATAATTTGACACACTATGGAAAATGCTTCCTACTTATCAAGAAGAGCTTCTATAATTATTTTGTGAAAAAAATCACAAGCATTATAAGTTGTACACTATTTGAGCCAAGTTATAGATTTATACATTAGCATCCTATCCATACTTGTCATACTCTTGATCATTCTTGGAGGATACCTTTGGTAATGATAGTTTGTAATTACTATCACAATGTTCAACATATTGATTTCAATTGAAAGAGTGAATTTGATAGCCTGAAGAGTTGGAGTATTACAGTGTGCACTCAGATATTTGAATGATGGTATTATAGAGTGAATGAAAAGTTTGATGTTGTTGTTGTGATGGATATGCCATTCAAGCCATTTCTTTGTTTGGACCAATTGATTACCTTCTGTTTCATCAAACTTACTAACTTTAGAAATTGTAAGCTAAGTTCACTTGTCAGATTGAAGCTGCTGGTAATAACTGGGTCAATGATCATTAATTTATACATGCAATTGCTAAGAAATAGATCATGAAGTTCTCGGTACAAGCTATTGAACCATGTAGTCAAATCTCAAATGTATATCTTACAGGACCATTGTGATTAAAAAGATTCATCTTGACCTTTTTCTATTTTTAAAGTTGAAGAGATCATTATAAGATTTGAAAACTCTATGACCAATGCTCTCTCTAGGGCCTTCTAGTAGTCTCACCATGTTTTCTTTAAAGGGACAAGGAACCTAGAGTTTTGCAATTATGTAGTAGCACTTGATCTAGAAGTAGATCGTGATAGTTTGCTAACCAGCTTGATACCCATGATTCTTGATCTTGAACATATTGATTACCCTTAGGTAAGGTCTATATATTGTTCCCTACAACATAGAAGAAACAAAATTTTAAATTCATCATGTGCTTTCATTGTAAATTTACCTCAGAAGTAATAGGTTATATATGGTGTAGTAATAGGTTAAAAATGTTGTAGTTACAAACTGGATAAAATAAAAAAAGGGAAAGAACTTACATAATAATGTTTGTGTGTGTATAAACTAGTCAATATCATGTCTTACATTTGGCATTTCTTGGAATACAATTTTTGAGTAATTCTATAATGCAAGTTATGTTTGATAAAAAGAGTGTTACCACATAAAATAAGCTTTATATCAAATGAGCAAAAATGGTTTGAAGGATGGTTTGATTCATATACATTTATCATTGATTTGTAAGAGTTAAAGTATATACATTACATAAGTGATCAATATTTGTAGTGAAGCTTTAATTTTGCCTTGTGTACAATATTATACAAGGTATATTAATATATATGTTTTGAACATGTTTTTTATATATCTTGTTGGATAAGTGTTGTATATTTGATATTTTGAGTTCTTTCAATTTTCACCTATATTTTAAAATGCTCATGTTTATCTTTGCATGATTTATGCAATGTGTAAAATTGCTTTTGATGTGCTTGTTTATATTCACACATGCTTAAGGGTGAGGTAAGAGATTCATTATTGTATTGGAGAACAATTGAGTTTTTGCCTGTGCTGATTTTTTTACCTAAAAGGGTTTTCCCATGTGAAAATATTGCATATTGTCTTTGCTTTCTAGTTATTCTATTATTATTTTAGATCATATATGCACTACTTATATTGTACAAGTTTCTAGGGATTCTTTTTCTCTACATATTTCTCCACCATCCTTGCTCTTGTCAGGGTGTTGCATTGCACTCTTGTCTTTCTCCTGCAAGCTTTGCTTCATCTAGCATAGTTGTAGTTGTGCACCAATATTTAAATTATGCTGATGTTTAAAGATGAAAAATGTAAACTATATGTTTAGTCAACTTGATTAGATTGTATCAAATTTAGCCTTGGCTTTATTGTTCAGGGTTGTTTGTTTTTAGTCATGGTTTACCTACACATTTGATTTGAACATAATTATGAATAAACTTGAAATGCATACATTATACTATTGCAGTGATGTAGTATAGACATTATCAAATACAATAGAGCATTGTTTTGATTGTAATGTTGAAGGCCTACAATATCTTCTTAGAAATAGTCATTTAATTACATTTATTTTACAGTGGCAAGCATACATTAAGATAGCAAGTAAATGTTTATGGCATTTTATCTATAGTAAATAGAAAGCAAGAAAGCAAATACCACAACATTTACTCAAATCACATATCTTTATTTTGTGTTTAAAAGTGTGTTGTATATTTGAATAATTATATGCATATTTACAAAGTATAACATTGTCTATTTACTTTGTTGGAAGGACCATCATTCAACTTTTCTACACATTATTGTAATCACTTGTGTTGTCCTCTACACCAATCATATATAATTGACCATAGAAATAGTCTTGCAATAGGTGGTATATCTCCTCCAAGCCATCTTTGGCTATGATTAATGCATTTGTAACTTCTCGTACCTTATCTTTAATCTTCTTAATTGTGTAAATTTCTTCCTCTTTAATGTGTGGCGAATCCATGTATTTGTTTTTGTTGAGTTGGTACGCCATCCTGTTCAAATTATAGACCTCCATTAAGAGGAATTTAGTTTTTCCCATTACCATACCACTTCCAATGCAGATATACTAGGGTGAAGTGACTTTGTTAGTACCACTTATCAATTGGTCGCACCCCTCTTACCCAAAACTGAAACTAGAATGTGGAAAATCAATGAATTTGTAAGATACTCCTGCTCTTTTTCCCCCTCTTCTAGATAGATAGATTCTATCATCTATATTATTTATGCCTTGCCATCCCCACCCCCTACTATAATTATAGTTAGTTTCCCTTCCCAACGCCCCACTATAGAAAGGGTAGATAGACACGTTTGGATAGGGTGGATAGGGCCCTATAGGCACTGACCACTTCGGGATGGCTCTTCATAGCTTAATGTTTTCGTGCAATGTGTCTTTGTCACCTTTCTCGTTCACCATAATATTACTAGCAATTGGACCCATAGGTTCCTGCCAAGAAATTATAGAATTTGTTGGATATTTTTTATTATTTATTAATTTGTAAGTTACCAAATTATTTTATCAATTCTTATTGAAATTTCATCACATTAACTATTGTTTTCTTTCACTTATATTAGTAAATTTCTTTTTACATTACATATTGAGATGAACACATAGTTGGGTAAAATTATTATTCAAATTTTTACCAAGTAAATATTTATATTTTTTTAAGTTATCATTAGTTTACATTCACTCCCTATCTTCTACGTAAGTTATCATATTATACACAAGCCATTGCACTAGAAAGTGGATAAGGGGGATCATTATAAAAACAAAGTTTATCCAAGAAAAGGACTTGTTCAAAGGAGGATCTGATGCCACCTAGTTGTCTTATCATCCTATACAATAAGAGAAACAAGAACTCCCTACTTTAGAGGTGGAGGCACAATTGCTCTTGATTCCATGTAATCTTGGGTTAGAGACGTCCACCTCAAAAGCTAATGGTCTTATCATGTGCAAATGAGCTCTAATCCATTCGTTAAGGAAGGAACGAGGGACAATTTTTTTGAAATAAATTATTAGAAATTTTTTTACTCATAATACATGGAACACTCCCCTAAGAGTTAAATCCTAAAAATAAAAGAATTCTAAAACTACTTTTTCTACTTATACCTTAATCTTATAAATTTTAAAACATAGTTTAAAAATAGCCTCGTTATTCAAGACATTCAAAATGCAAGGAATATAAATTAGCCACTAAACAATATCTCAAAACATAACAAGTCTTTCGAAAAGATGAAATGAGTTTTAACGAGGGGAGGGGAACAAATTAGGTGTTGACCTCCTAATGCACACGTATATTAACCTTAAAAGGTGGGTATGTTTTTAATGTTGAAACAAATAAGTATTAAATACATTGAACCATAAGGTGAAATGTGGAGACAAAAGGTCGAATTGACAGTTGACATGAATGGGATCTGATTTTAATATCTTTCAAGTAAGAGCTACTTTTAGATCCTCTAAAAATGTATTCACATACTCTTCTCTAACGAGCATCTTATTGTCTTCGGCGTTTTGCCTCACATGCTGGTCAAAATGGAGTGGTGGAAATGAAGTGCCTTTAGAGTATATTTTGTCATGAGGTGGGGTATAGTATTAATTTTTTTTGTTTTTTATAATTTATGGTATAGTTTGAAAAATAATCAATGGACAAGATTGATTTCATGGTAGTCCTTTTAATCTAGGCCTTTCATCTATATAATTCATCATGTGTTGCTCACATAGGGAAGGCTTTCAACCTAATTAGTGGTTTTGCTTTTTGCTAACGTCATGTTAGAGGAGGGTTGTGTAGTAAATAAGTGAGAAATTAATAAACTTAAAATGAATGGTTGAATAAAGTTTGAATCATTGGTTGAAAGTACAGCGTAACATTTGGTATAATATATCTTTAGAAAATAATGATTAAATAATGTTCAGTTCCAAACAATTTATAATTTCACTTTTCCACGATAAGCATTATTGTTTGATCTTTAAAGTCATAAATAAGAATCTACCTAGAAATCATGTTGAATTTTCTACAACTAAACTATAACTTATGTTTACAACATTGCAATCATTTTATGCATACTTGTTCATAAGAGTTAAATGCAGTACTCTTACATAGTTGTACACTTCTAAGATATTTCACTTAGCAAGTAACCGCTTTTAGTTTGGAAATCTAATTTCTCCACCTTGAGGATTGTTGATTTCAATTACACCTAGTTGTTGTACACCATTCTTAGTTGATAGTATGAAGAGGAATTTCTTGAACAAGAAATTATTAATGATATCTTCACAAGTTCTTTTTTTTCACAATTGAATTGTAACATGTAAAATTCTATTATAGACATTTGTATGAGCTTAGTTATTGCTTTATTAAAGGCCACAACCCAAGTACTACTGGTGTGATCTTGTAGCTTTACTTGTAGGAGATACCTGTAATTGTTAGGATTAGGTGTGTCATTCACTTTGCAAATTATAAGTCTTGTAAATTGTATTTAACTATGTAGACAATAAATAATGTATGATCTCCAAACATCATGGAGTGGGCAAAATGGGATGCCCATGTGAGGGAGGGGGCATTATTTATTTATTATGTATTCTCTAAGATACTTAGGATATTATGTAATAAGGCATTAAACATGAAGATTACATTGAAAAGGTCAAATTTGGAGTTATAGAGCATCTTCATAATTTGGATGTTCTAACACAACATTGATTACCCTCATGGAGCACCTAGATTTGAGAAATTTGTTAAATTAACCATTATGATAGAATCTATGACACATAAGGGAGGTGTAAGAGGTGTGAGAGGAGTTACTTTCTATTCTAGGTTGCTTGATCATGACAATGGAGGTGTTATGGCTCATGGTTTTGACTCATAGTTGTGGCATGCCACTTGGTGGTTTCTTATTTATTACTTTTCTATATATTAGAGGCATGAGGAAGAGGTTTGTAAGGTTCTTTTGCAGGTACCCATATGTTGCCAGATTATTGTTAGAGGGGTAAGTGGATTGTATTAGTATATATTTTATTGTGATTAATACAAGCTTGTGTCTCTTTGGTGGTGGAGTTTTCTTCCACAAGGGTTTCTCCATGTATATCTAGTGTTCATATGGTTTGCATATTTTATTATTACTTCTTCATTGCTACATTAATCTTATTGGTTTAATCACATGCTTTATGAGATTGAAACACTATTTTGTTAAATTCTCATTATGTCCTTCACCTTGTATTCAACACTAATTGCAATTTTTAAATGTGGCTTAAATAGTACCATGTTTCATCTTTTTGTTATTTGTTGTCATTAGACAAGATGGATGCCAAAATGCATTAGGTTTGATGAATTTGACTATTGATCTTATAATGGTTTTTAAAGGTTATGTCACGCTTCTTAGGCATTGCAAGTGTGGACATTGAATTTATTGATGATGATCAAACCAACATTTTAGCTCATGTACTTTATGTATATTAGGTTCTATGGTCAATATAGTTTTGGCCACTATGTGACCACTTTTTTGTTGTACTCAGTTACACAGTCATTCTTAATTGCTATCATGTAGTCAGTTGTTTCAGTTCTTGAATGTCTTGAAGTTGTGTGCCTTCCTTCTAACAAAGAGATCCCCATAAGTTGACAATAATAGTGAAGGTTGATATATCTTGTAATGTCATGCTTCATAAAACTTCAGTCCCATGTCTTCATCTTATTGTAGAGTTTGTGTTGATAGATATTTCATAATTCCAATAATGTTGACAAGACTATTAAATTGTTCTCTTTTCCAATCTCATTAATTGGTGTACTGGAATTGAGGGGTCATTCTCAAAGAGATACAAATTTGAGTCACAATCTAAACAAATTTCCATATGATTAAATTCAACTTATTGTAGAACTTGTTTGCCTCTCTAATAGTGTCTCTAGAAATTGTATACATAGCTCCAACTTGAACTGTTGCATACTGTAGATTTCCAATTTCATTAAAAACAAGTAACACAAAATTTTTGCATGTTCAATATCTATAACGTTGAAGCTAAACATTTGTCCACTAGTTTTTTGGTATTGAATTGATGAATTTTATTTTTAGTGGTAACACAATTTTATCATTTCCTTCTAATAGGAGTAATGATTGTAGATGGCCCTTTTTCCTTGTAGATGCATTTATGTCAAACATCAAAGTTCAGTGAGATGATCCTACTAATGACTCATTATCTATATGCATTGTCGGATGAGGATAAGCATGTGAAGTTGCTATAGATGGTTCCATCTATTGTTGTTGTTCTTTAAATAGGAAAGTTGGTTAATCGATGAGCTTATGATTTTTACAAGAAATATGTAGCTCCAAGATTATAATGGACCTACAAGAGAGGAGCAAACCAATAGTGGTAGTAACTATGTATAGTACTTGAATTTTTCTCTTACCTTGAATCACCAATGTTTTAATAGGTATAACATATTAAATGCACTATAGATCCTTTCCATAGTGTCTCCAAAGTCATGTAGTCATTGAGTTTGTTTGGGAGTATAACAATTTGCACATGCAGTCCATCAAAGAGAAGGATTTTGCATGGGTCCATTGCATGTTAAAAGGTCCAAACTTTTTAAAGCATATTACTTGAAGATGTATAGATATAGCGACATCTATGTTGTTGATTTTTTTGGTTGCATTTTCAGTCAATAAGGGGTCCATTCTACAAAGAAGGCATTTTTTCAAGAAATTGTACATAGGCTACATAGTCATTTGATTGTATAAGGTATTACTTGTTATTCATTTTTTCATAACATCACAATCAAGTATCTACATGTAAAGAATTATAAGTCTTCAATACAAATTTCTAACACTTTAAATATAATAACTACTAAAACACATGATTGGTAAGCTGAAGTACCTAACTATGATGTACATGGATGAAAATGTGATGCAGGGGCATCCCTGGGGAATCCTAAAATGTGGTATCATGTCTAAAGTGGTGGAAATTTGTGGTCTAGTTGATAGTTTGTGTGTGTGTGGTTAACAATATATGGTGGTAAAAGTTAGTGCATTTCACCACATTAAGGAATTAGCTTATGCACTTGTGGTAGTAGTTATGTATGTTGTTTGTGTATCCCCAATTACGTTTTGAGGTCCATTGGGTAAGTTGAAGTTGATAATTTGGTTCACAGAGTGACTGTGGGTTGGCAGTGTGTGATGTTGTTACTGTTTCTATTTTATAGAAGGTCTATTATGGGTTTGTGACAAAGACGGATATTTGAAAGGTGTTTTATAACTATTGGGAAGGTCTGTGGTGTGCTACGTGGAGGTTCTCCACCATTTGATCATTGTAATTTGTAAGTTTGTTATATTTAGTTGGCGACACAGGGTAATCCCACAATAATGAGTCCCACGTTTTGGCCAAGATGGACACTGGTATCAACATTTTTAACTAAATCTTCACTTTCTGAGACCTATAGCAGCTAAACCATTAAGAATTTGGAGATGATGCAAACTAGTGATTTGTGGTAATTTGTGTGTAGATTCTAAATATATATATATATATATATATATATTGAAATAAATCATGAATCTTTCAATGTCTCTTTTAATAACTAGTTTTTTAATAGTAAATAACATTTTCAGAAAGTAACGTTTATGTCGTCCAGCATAACTTTTTTCTAGAAAGGATAAAATTCTAATTTTTTTAAATATAGATTTTTAACATCAATATCTAGTACACGGATATTTTTTCATAATTTTTTGTTACATATTTTTTTAAATTAATTTTTGAAGTCAGGGTAACTATAATTTGGAGATAGGTGTATGTCGTCAAGCATAACTTGTTGTGTATATATTGAAATTCAATTTTTTTTGGTGAAACAAGGACATCAATACCTAGTGCACAAATATTTTTCAAAATTTTCTTCTCTATTTTTTTATTTTTCCGTGTGTGTGGAATAGAGACATTGATGTTCAGTGAAAAACCTACGTTCACTAGAAAATAGAAAATAAATATAAAATCAAATGAAACATATTCAAAATCATACTTTTTGGAAAGATTATACTAAGGGCTACATTTTTACAAAATAGAATTTCTAAATGACTTCATTTGATCCCCTAAAAGGTGAAGCAAAATTTGTTTTTGTCAGCATTTTGATAGGTGCAGAGGAGACTCCATCGAGGGTTTGATTTAAGACTAGGGGGGTTCTTTCCAAGGGGATTTGATCTAATGGGGTTTTATCGAACCCTTCAATTAAACCCCTTTAGATGGAACCCCTCAAGGCTTAAATCATTAATTTTTCTAAAAAATATGTGATTTCAGACAAAAATCAGGATGTCCCATAAGTGGGACACACTATTGTGACAACACCCCACATTTGATCTAGTTTCAGGCTTTGTACCACCTTGAGGTCAATGTAGATTATGTGAGGAGCTTGAGGATGACATAAATAAGAGGTTTTGAATTGGTAGAAAGCAAGTGAAGAAGACTAAGAGGAAGCAGCGGTGAAGAAGGTAAGTTCAACAGCGAGGGAGTGAGATTTGAGTGACAAAGTGCCGTAATTAGTAGTCTGATGTGGGATACAACCTAAAGATATCCAATATGGTTTGATCACTTTTGTTAGGTCATGTCACAACCCATGTGGCAAGTCTGTGGTAAATTCTTTGGTTGTTTTTGTGTGGAAATCATTTGAAGGTCACTAGTAACAAGTCTGGAAGTGGTGACTCCATAGCTAGTACATTGTGTTGCATGTAGGAAGCCCTAGTGGCATTTGTGTAGTCTATATAATCTTAATGTAATGAAATAGTTGTATTCTAACTTGTAAGAGGGTCCATTGCGACAAGTTTTGTGGTTACAAACATATTGATAATGGTGCATGCTTATGTTAATGAACATATTGTGGTGTCTCATGTAAAGTTTTGTGGTTTGTGGTAATTTGTGTATGTTATTGTGGTTGGTTGCATGGTTGGACAGTCCTTCTTGGACCCTCCTGTTGTGACTACATCATTTGGTATCAGCGCAAAGGTTGGGATCACGAGAAGATTGTTGGTGTGGATGTGAGCACACCTGATTGATGCAGGTTCTTAAGAATGAGTTTGACAAAATCCTAAATTGTGGTGGTAATAGGTAAAGGAAGGCATAAGTGGTGGAGGCATTGAATTTGGATTTGCAAGGACTAAATAAAGTTTATATTGTGGCAATCCATGGGTTTGTAGATAGAGTGTCGATTGTGAGGCAGTTTATAAAGGGTTGAGCATGGACAAACCACTAAACCCAAGATGCCATCAAGGAGAAAGCAAGGTATGATCAATGTTGTAGGTAGAATTGAGGAGATGTATGAGATGATGAAGGCCATGCATAATCAAATGGATGAGTTGGATCAGGACTACCAGAGGAACCCTAACCCTAGGGTTGAGAAAAGTGATGAAGAGTAGACCCTGTGGAAACTAGTGGAAGCGAAGAGGACAAGGAAGAAAGGATTCTAAAGGCCATAATTGGCAAATGGTAAGAGGACCAGAGTGCATATATCAAACCATTTTGGGAACTTAGATCCTGAGGAGCTGATCCATTGGATCACCAGTTTGGAGGAACATTTTGAGTATGAGAACATTATAGACATGGACATGGTGAAATTTGCCAAGACCAAGATGAAAGGTCATGCAACGATCTGGTAGAAGGAAGTATAGATAGAGAAGAATAGGAGAGGGAATCCTTGCAGCACAAAGTGGGACCAGATGGTGGAAAAGCTAAAATCCAAGTTCATTCCAATGAACTACCAGTTGGAGTTGTTGAAGGAGTTACACAATTTATAGTAGGGGAATATGACTGTGAAGGAGTACACTAAGGAATATTATCGGCTGACAATTAGGTTAGGACATCATGAGGAAAGGGCCAAGAAGGTGGCCAAGTACATCAATGGTCTGAGGGAATCCATCCAAGGGCAGTTGGATACGTGGAATATCTAGATAGTTAAGGAGGCCCACCAATTGGCTCTCATCATAGAGAAGAAGTTGAACTAAAAGCAAGAGGAAAGGTAGAACTTGTAGAGAGGAAGAGAAGAAAATAATCAAAATAATAGGATGGGAGGTGGCGACAAGGAAGCAACCCCAACGGGTCAAGGGAGAGGAAACTAGTATTGCAATGAAAGAGAAGGCCGAGGACCCCACTGCAAAGAGAAAGAAGATGATAAGGGAAATTGCAACAATAAAGGTGACTATAATGGCTACTGCAAAGGTAGAGAGGATGATGGAAGCTACCACAATGATGAAAGAGTAGAAGATACTCACTGTAGAGAGGCTCAAGAGGAGCGTAGAGGATATACCCAACAAGGTAGAGGAAGATATGAGAGGAAAAGGTAGAAATCCTTCAGGGGAACCTGTTTTAAGTGTGGTGAAGGACATAGGGCATTCAAGTGTCGAGGTAGGAGGATAGAGGACAACACAAGAGCTACATTTGGTGATGAGGGGTCACCCACTTTTGAGAGGGATCATGAGTGTGGGGATTCATTGGTTTCACAGAGAGCTCTGAGGTGCAATAGGAGGGATGGTCCGACACAAAGGAAGAGTCTATTCAGGACCAAATGTAAGGAAGGTGACAAATGCTGCAAGGTGGTGGTGGATAGTGGTAGCATGAACAACTTGGTGTCTGTGGAGATGGTTGACAAATTGGGGTTGAGAAGGATGAAATATCCATGCCCATATCAGATAGGTTGGTTGCAACAGGGAGACCAAATTTTGGTAGAGGCACAGTGTTGGGTAAGGTTCAACATAAGGGTATACTGATGAGACATAATATTGTCTTATTATTTTCAAAAGACATTGCTTGTTTTCCTTTTAATTGTGGATATGGCAGAATTTAAATCTAGAACTTAATTATCTATAACTATTTTAAAGTAGGATAAATAATGTGTTTGGACTTGTTTCTTTTTATGTTAAATGTTCTTGAATAATTATGCAATATTTATTTTCTACATATACATGTCTTTATTATGCCAACTAAAGAGCTAAGAACCAAGGTCTGGGAACTCCAGAGCTCTTTGAAGCTATTCATGTTTTTATACAGATAGCTTCGAAATTACACCAACTAAGCTCCATAATGCACAAGGAGAAGGTGACACCAATCCAAACTAATGATGGACAACTTCTAGCACCTATCTTTCACTTGTGACAGAGAAATCATAAAGGACCACCTTTAGATGCATGTTTCATGGAACATAAAGGTCACTTGCATGTTTCATGGAAGATAAAGGTCTCTTGCATGTTTCATGGGACATAAGCTCACTTTGAGCACTTTCAGTGTTTACAGCTATAAAGTGTCTCTTAACTGCCCCATATTAGAATGTCATCACACACACCCTATTTTAGAGGATTCAGTTACTTTGATCTATTGTATATCTAAAGTAACTTTTAGTTCATACTTTAGTTTTTTTGTTAAGGTTTGGAAATACCTCAAGTTAGAACTAAAGTGTATTATTTTATGTCGTAGATTTAGTAATAAAAGACTATTGCATGCATTGCATCTAACAATCCCAATATAGTTAGCAATGTAGGACTAAGGATTCTATAAATAATACTCCTTAGTCCCTAGATATAGTTAGATTGAAGGAGGAAAATAGATAGATTATAGATACATAATACAAAAATATGTACGATCCATTTTTTATTATTTCAATTTGACGCCAATTTGCCAATTTGACACCTCAGTATAAGTAAAAGGACACATCTTGAAGGTGAGGTAGGGCCTGCTCTTCTTGAAGGAGAAGGATCCAATTGTGGTATTTTCTATTCTGCTTAGTATTTTTTCTTTGTTTACATTTTCTTTCTAGAATCGTTCTTATTGTTCTATTTTCCACATAAGACCTTTAGGTAGTAGCTATCCACATATATATAAGAAAAGACAAAAACAATACTTTATTTACTATCTTTCTCATGCAAGGTGTATTTCCCTCTTTAAGCAAGTGTGTTTATTTTCCATGTAAGTGCAAAGTGTGCTTCATTTTCAGCTCTTATAGGTTAAATTTGATTTTGAATTCAGTAGAGGAGTAGACTAGTGTAGAAATTCATCAAGAGAAATTGTTAACTTAAGATCTCAGAATCCTATTGCATATCACCTTGGAAACCAACCTGGATTGAGTTTTAAATGATTAAATGATGGGAAATTGAGAAACTACAATTAACCTATCATGTACCATGATGAGATGTTATGTGTTATTGCACCAATGGATGTGTGCCATCTTCTGTTGGGAAGATTGTGGCAATTTGATAGGGAGGTGATGTGTGATGGGAAAGCTAACACATACATGATTTAGAAGGATGGAAAAAAGCACAAATTGATATTGTTGAGGGTAAGCAAAAAATAGTTTTTCAGCAACGCTAGTGTGTGTATTGGGGAGGAACAATATGTGTTGATTCTGAAGATGTGTGGCATTTTTGGAACATGTGGCAGCACCACAAATACAAAAGAAGTAGTCTAGAGGACAAGACAAATGAACAAGAGGATGATGAGTTGTATGGAGGAAAAGGTAGCTAAGGAAAGCATAACAGAGGGGTATGTGATGGCTAGGAAGAAGGCTGACAGATGTGAGGGACTGGATGTTGACAAGGGCAAGTGGGCTGCGACTGAATACTAACCAAAAATAGCCAACACGGAAGATGATTGATGGAAAAGAGTTACAAACAATATGGGAGAAAGTAGTGCTCAAGGTGGATCTCTTGAGGCATACTTGAGAAGGTGAAAAGAATGGGTTGAAGAAGCAGCTAAGTGGAATCTCCAAGTAGGGGTGGAAAACTGCCCTAGAAAATGAGGGACTCATTTTTTATTTACCTTGGGAATCTGATGCAAGAGCATCCCTGGGGCATCCTAAAATGTGGTAGCATGTCTAAAGTGGTAGAAATTTGTGGTCTAGTTGATAGTTTGTGTGTGGGGTTAATGGTAAGTGGTGGTAAAAGTTAGTGCATTTCACCGCATTAAGGAATTAGCTTGTGCAGTTGTGGTAGTAGTTCTATATGTGTTTTGTGTATCTCCAATTAAGGTTTGAGGTCCATTGGGTAAGTTGAAGTTGATAATTTGGTTCATATAGTGACTATAGGTTGGTAGTGTGTGATGTTGTTACTGTTTCTATTTTGTGGAAGGTCTATTTTGGGTTTGTGACAAAGAGGGATATTTGAGAGGTGTTTTATAATTGTTGGGAAGGTCTTTGGTGTGTCACGTGGAGGTTCTCCACCATTTGACTATTTTAATTTGTAAGTTTGTTATATTTAGTCGGTGACACATTTGATGTGGTTTTAGGCTTTATGCCATCTTGAGGCCAACATAGATTATGTGAGGAGCTTGAGGATGATATAAATAAGAGTTTTTGAATTGGTAAAAAGCAAGCGAATAAGACTAGGAGGAAGTAGTGACAAAGAAGGTAATTTCAACAACGAGGGAGTGAGATTTGAGTGTCAGAGTGTTGTAATTAGTAGTATGATATGGGATACAAACTGAAGGTATCCAATATGGTTTGAGTACTTTTGTTATGTCATGTCACAACTTACGCGACAAGTTGTGACCCATACAACAAGTCTATGGTAAATTCTTTGGTTGATTTTGTGTGGAAATCATTAGGAGGTCATTGGTAACAAGTTTGGAAGTGGTGACTCCATAGCTACTATAGTGTGTTGCATGTAGGAATCCCTAGTGGAATTTGTGTAATCCTGGATAATCTTAATGTAATGAAATGACTACGACCTGACATGTAAGAGGGCCCATTGCGGCAAGTTGTGTGGTTACAAACATATTGATAATGTTGCATGCTTA
Organism: Cunninghamia lanceolata; assembly: GCA_027924645.1. Classification (NCBI taxonomy): domain Eukaryota; kingdom Viridiplantae; phylum Streptophyta; class Pinopsida; order Cupressales; family Cupressaceae; genus Cunninghamia; species Cunninghamia lanceolata. The sequence goes on along the minus strand of BSBN01000503.1, from coordinate 12,515,004 downwards.
TGTTAATGAACATATTGTGGTTATGGTTTGTGATAATTTGTGTGCTATTATGGTTCACTACACAGTTGGGTTGTCCTTCTTGGACCCTCCTATTGTGACTACATCAAAATGTTAATCATTGTAGACTAATGTATGTTGTTTTTTATTGAGGTAAGCAACATATCGGGGTGCTGAACCCTTTACAACAAGCCCCAAGGGCAGGACCAAATAGGCCACAACCAAGCCAACAACAATAAACAAACAACAACTCTATTGTAAGATAGAAAAACAAATAGAACTGAACAATCCCTGAACCTAAGCCAACAAATCTAACTGCCTTGACCCTAGGTCATAGAGCAACAATAGATTCAGGGAGACCCTTCTTTTTAGATTGAACCACTATCCAAGAGAACTCTGAGTCGATATCCTCAGAGCAAGGTGAGAGGAGGGGATCCTTAACAGACATTGCAACCACAGAACTCTCACGCAATGAAGCAAGCAGAGCTGGAGATAAAGCAGGAACTGACGGAGTAGTAATCAGTTCATGAACAGAAGGAACCACAACTTGAGCTAAAGACCCGACATGATCACAAGCAACCTCCAACAATCCCATAGGCTCAGCCTGAGTAGAAACTAAAATCTTTGTTGGGGACCTAGAAATTGTAGGGGGAGATGAAGGAGAGGACCCATTGTCTAAATCAACCTCTGGAACTGAATCATAAACAATCAAATGTTCCAAATGAGCATCCTGCCACCACGTCGAGCCAGTCTTTTGACGAGAGTGATGGCAATCTGAAGCCAAATGTCTGACAGTGAAGCAACGATGGCAGTAGAAGGGTAAGCCCTCATAGTCAAGATGTTTGGATCTAGGACAATCCCCCACCATTAAAACTATCTCTCCATGAAGAGGCTTGGATATATCAATACCCACCATAATGCGAGCATATGTACGGAGTCCCATAAGAATCGTAGGTTTTCCCACCAAAAGGTAGTGACCGATAGTATTACCGATCGCCTCATACCAGGATTGCTCCCAGAATTGGAGGGGTTGATGGGGAAGTCTGACCCAAACAAGCCTGATATTGAGCGGTTCTGACAAAGGATTGAACATAGGAGTCCAAGGTTTGAGCAGAAGCCCATAACCACACCCTGCCATTTAGCACTGAATCCTTAGCCTCTGCAGAAGCAAAGGCTGCAATAAAGAAACCCTTTGGATAGGGGAATATGTCAATATTACCCTGGATAATGGGTCTCAAGGATTCAAAAATCCATTTATTTAGATTGGGGAGGGATGGCCAGAGACCATTAAACCTGCCAATCAATCCATGCTTGCTATAATGTTCTTCATTTTCTCCAACTTCTTGTCCACACACCACCACAGGGGAGGTATGGGAGTAGGGAAGGGGACAAGAATGGATCTTGTCCCTTTGTGGCAGATGACCAGCAGTAATCGCAGCAAAGGAGTGCCCCTATGTGCCCTCAGAAGCAGGGCAGAATGTAGACTTTCACACCTCAGCAGTCATGTGAGGACCAACACATGAAATGCATCGAGGATAGGAAGCCCCAACTTCTGAAAATAGAGTTGCAGGTGAGAAGCCTCCATTCGAATCGCTTGTGGAAGAACCAACGACAAACGAGGGTGCCTGCGCGAGCAGGAGAAAATCCATTTGAACTAAGATTGAACTGAGGGTGCCCCTGGGAGAGTATGTTGATCTTCCCTTGCAATAGACTAATGTATGTTGTTACTAAATGCAACATCAACAATTTAAACAAGATTAACAAGAGCATTTCATATGTGAAGTCCAACATCCTACCAAAATATGAAATATTATTTCACAAGAGTCAAATGATTAAATACAATTATTACTTCGTTTGTCCCATTAATAAAAACAACTTGCCAAAAAAGAGAGACATATTCTATTAGTTATACAAGAAACTAATCTTCTTTATTAGTGGTATTTGTGGTGAAACAAAGAAGAAATTTAATGGAGATTTTATTTCATGTAAATAATTTTTAGAGTAAGAGAATGACTACCTCTTGATGAAGCAACTACCAGTTCATTACATATAATAGTCTTTTTCCCAAAAAGGAAAATTAATTATTAGACCTTGCTCAACTATCAATTTCTTTTAAAATGTGGCTAGCTTTTATGATATTGTTTAACTCTAATGTCATCATTCTTTTGTATTGATTATCATCCCTAGTCAAAATAATTGTAAACTCATTTATAATTGAAGTAGACTTAATAGAATTGAACTAATAACTCTATCTCCTATGTGGATATTAGACACATGTGGAAGAGACAATAAGGTCATTAAAGAAATGTCTCATGTTTTAACTAAGAGAAGAGTTTAGCTAATGAGAAGAAATGAGGCCATCCATAATAAATATTACTATTACTTGTTGCAGTTCTAGCCAACAAATATATTTCTTCCTCAATTGACAACATGTTTGTTTTCTTAGCATCACAAGTTTTTTATTATTGTTTTGAGTTGTGTAGCCTTTTAATTTCTTGACTAATTGATAGTTTTAATTAATTATCAAGTACTTCTTCAAATTTCACATGAGTACATCTATTTAGTTTTTAAAAATAATTCTATTCTATTTAATGTAGGTCCTGATACTCTCAATAGAAAGACAATGTATTTCTTGTAATAGCTAAAACTCCTAGATTACAAATTAGTTATATCTATCATTCTTGATATTCTTGAATTGGTTGTCAACAGTAAACATGTGCACGTTATGTAGCTAGCAAGAAGCTTGATGGCAAAACAATTTCTAGGCATTTCAACTAAAGACAAAGTAAATGAAATAGCCTCTATATTATGTGATTTCATGCAAGGAATTATATCCTTTTTTAGTAAACATGCCAAGATTTGCATATCTTGATGCAACAAATGTTATAACTCTTCTTAAATTAATAATTATGAGCTTAGCTCTTATGTTTTAGAAGTAACTATAGCTTTATCTTGTTAATCAATTTTTTGTTTGTATATTAGGAAAGGAAGGCTTTGATAAGTAAGATATGTGAAACAATTAACAAAAGGAGATGCTTGGTCCTAATGGAATAAAACATAGTGGTTTGTTGGCAATATTTTTTGATGAAGGTAATCTTTCACAGTGCCATAAATAATGGAAAAAAGTGGCTATTCTAGAATAATTCAAATTCAACCTTGATACTCTCTTTTGTTAGTAAAGTAGGATAATCACCCTTTCAATTTGCTAAAAACCTATGGTTTTTTCACATATGGACTTGACACAAATATTAGCAATGTCTATTAAGAACACCTATTTTATTCAAGTGAACAAAAATAAAAATATTGTTGTATCCTAAATTTGCATATTCTTTACATAAAAACTTGGCCAAATCCCTCACCAAGTTTCAAGATTGTTTTTGTACTATAATTAAGGTTTTGATAAAAATATGTTAATTGCTCAAGACACGAGTATTAGTAGTACCTATTATGAACAATTGTTTTATTCAACTAAACAAAAAGATATTATGTCTAGTTACAAATACCTATAAGGAAGGACTAATTCTTAATGCATAAGACAAAGACATAAAAATTTTTGTATAAATGAATTGAATTATAAAAGGTATTTACTTGGAAGTGAATTTAGTAGTGTGGTGTAAAACTAGTGGTAGAAAATTGAGTTAAATGGTTGTATATGTAGTTGAGAAGTAATCGTCAGTGAATGGAGTGAGAGGTGGCGATAGGGGTAGTTGGATTGTTGCAAACATTTGTGCTTGTAGTGCCAAGTCATTGCATAGGTGTTGAACTCTTTTAGATGTTGGGTGAAAAATGTTTATGGTGGTGGAGATGGTGCATGTTAATAATAATATGTAACTACACTTTTATTTATCTCTTGAAATTTAAAGAAAATGATTGCCTACACGTTGTAGCTATTGTCAAACATGTCCAATAATCATTTTTCAGTCAAAATTATTACCATCCCATCATTTGAAGAATTTGTTCATGTTTTCAAGCTAAGAGGGAAACCTTGCAAGTAAATATATGTTATTTTAATCATGACAAATCTTTTACTTTATTCTCCTACAAATAAAGCCTATCAGGTAATTAAGCATATGTTATTTTATAATTGATTAATTTTGTATTAAATGTGCCTTGACAAATATAAAACTTAAGTACCAATTTAACATTGCCAAACTTAGGCCCTGGTCCCTCTCCACGTACATGACAATGTTATCTTTATCAAAAACATTGTCATGTATGTAGAGAGGGAGCGGGACCTAAGTTTGATGGCCGCATGGTTGTATTTAGACATTTTTGTCATATAAAATAGAACCAAAATTTTAGAAAGATTGTATCACATAAAAGGAGAGACTTTGAACAAACTGCCAAAATTCATATAAGATTATTCTAACATACATATAATTTATTTATAATAATATACATCTTAATGTTTGAAAGACAACTTTAAATAAATAAGTGTCATTAAAAGATTACTTGACACATAGGATCGAAATCAAATTTAGACCCTAAGAGGGAGTGTTAACCTTGTTTGTTTCTACCTATAGTAGGAATTCCCTAAAGTAAGGCTATTGGAAGGTTATTGGCGCGGTGATTTTGTCAAGTAATTATAACTGTGATTTTCCTTAAGGAGGTACAAAAGCACAAGAAACGGTCGCCACCGTCTAGGCCTATTGAGATACTCATATATATACACAAGTTGTCTTGTTCAAAAAAAGGAAAAAAGAAAACAAAACCCTCGAATTCAAACCCAAAGGAGTAGAGGCAATGGATTTGGACACCAGAAGCTTCATGGACGCAATCTTGTGTGGTGTGAACTCTTCCTTGTGCTGCAGTGTGCTGAACAAGGCTCTGAGCTCCAACCAACAAGATCAGGATGCTCAATGCGCTTGGGTTAGAAAAATTATGGCCCAATTTGGGTGGGTAGACAGGGCTACTGTGGACTGGACTCCCCTTCACTTTCCAGACTATGACGGCCGGAAAAAATTCAGCCTGCAATTGCCTTCATCTCTCCAATCTGTAGGAGATGTGATGTTTCTTGTTTCCATCACTATGCCCTGGCCTGTGCCACCCACTCTGCAACACATTCCTTTTATGGAGTATGTCCGCAGGCAGACCATGGACGGACTGGTTGCTTATAACACCGCTTATGCATGTCGTCCACTCAAAGGCGAAGAAGAAGAAAACCCAGGAAAAGAAACCGCTCGGTTAAGAAGGGCAGAGGTTGAGAATGGGACTGAGGTAGTAGCAGATGACAATGATAATGATAATGACGATGACGATGACGATGACGATGATGACGACGACGACGATGATGATAATGATGATGACGATGACAGTGACAGTGACAGTGACAGTGACGATGACAGTGACGATGACAGTGATGATGACGATGATGATGACGATGATGATGACGAAGACGAAGAGGAAATGCCTCCACGGCCAGTCACTCCCACTCCATGCAATTCCTGCCCTCGCAATGGCTCACATTCACCTCCACCTCTACCATGGAGGTGTACAAATCCCCTTTCCAACCCCAGGCCATCTAAAATGCAGTGTACTTCTCAAAGCAATAAAAAAAATTTAAACAACACTTTTCTTTGGAAGGGGTAAGAAGAATATTATGAAATGTATTTTTTAAGAAAATAATTAATTATGAACTTGAAAGAAATTGAGAGACTACAACTTTTTTATATTCCTCCGCTTAAAATTGTCCAACATAAATTGTTTGAAGAATGGAATACATCATCTCCTAGATCTGCCCATGGTTGCAAAACTAAAAAGAAAAAGAAGACTACGAAATAATTAATGGAGCTCTGTAATCTAAGCAGGATGATATACAAAGACAGCTTTGCTTTTCCTTTCACTTACAGATATGTCTCCCCATTTAGTCAAGTATAGTCTATAGATGGAGCACTTGTTTTCTCTGTCTTTAGATATTTCTCCAACATACTTTCCACATCTGGATACAGTATTTCTGTTTCACTGCACAAAATTAAAATTATGGAATTTGTGTTTGTTTATGGCAAAATTGCTGATCCAAACCAGATAAAAAATCAAATCTATGTATAAAACCTCATGGCACTGTGAATTGGCTAGAAGTTACTTTTTATTTTTCAATTGGCTAAAAGTTTTGTTACAATTGTTTTGTTAATTGATAAATATTACTATCGAAGTTTTAACTGTTTAGAAATGGAATGATTATTTAGGCCCTTTGAGCTCTTGCTTCTTAGTACTAAAAATAAACTCATCCAAGCTTAGTTCTCAAATTCATTATAAAGCATGAAGCATGCAATATAATGTGATTGTAGTTAAGTTAAACATTTAATATTTTTATGAGTAGAGTTTATATATTTGATTAATTAGTTAGAAGTTTTATTGGGTGCTCGCTTTTGGAGTTTAAAAAGTAATATATAGAGATAATAACTATAAGCCTAGTATAAACACATACATCTAATAATAATGATTCTCATTGAAATTATGTAACAACCACATTATAAAACATAAACTAAGGTTGTCTTAGAGTAGATTAATACAATTAACACTAAACAACAAAATTGAGAATTACTATTAGAAATCCTAAGCATATACAAGCAGTCTTGTACATGGTAGACATTAATTGACCCCCTAGTGCCCTACTCTAACCACATTATCAATATCATAATCCATTATTTCTTCAATCGTCTTCTCTCCATGACATGTAGAGGGATCTAAACCTAGAAGATGTACACCATGAAGCACCTTAACATGATGTTTGGCCCTATGGAGTGAGTTACCACAAAAAAATGACAATTTATTCATTGGTAACTTCAAGATGTCATTTATCATGAGTGACTAGAAGCCCTAGCCTCACCTTTCCCAAGTCAACACAAAAAGCATGAAGCACATGCACCTCCTTGTTTAGAAAGGTATCATCCTCCTCCTTAGGGACTAAAGTTCTAGTGCCAAAATTTGCATTCACCTTCTCCTTTAATTTAGCACCACTCTCCTTTGACAATAGTGGAAACCCTCAAAGGAATTTAGTAGGATCATTTTCAAAAGCCACACTATATCTTCCACCTCAAGCACAAATTCTGACAAAGTGGCTATAAAATCTTTCCTAATCATGGCCTTTGTCCTCGACAAACCATTAGCTTCCATACCAACCTCCCCAAACATCACTTTTACAAAACCTAAAACAAGGGAAAGACAATTTACGATTGCTTCAAGACAATGATCAGACACTAATCCATTTTACCTCAAAACCTTGGAGGTCCTTACTCTCTTGTAACATGCCATACTTACAAAGTTTAGCACACCAACACCCGCACAACCACCAAGCCACCAGCCAAATAAAGACCACCAAACCATTGCATGCCAACCTTAATTGACCACACCTTCATACAAGCATCTCACACATGTCTCATAAAACCCGAGCCTAGCCACAACTAAAAATCATATTTTCTTAAGGAAATCGAAGAAAAAAATTCTCTTCATACCCTTAATACATACCACCAAGTTGCCAACAGTCCAAATCATAACACACTATGAAGTCCTACACGTGAGTAATAAACATTACAACTAAAATGTTTCCTAAAATCAATGACACAAGTTCCACCATGCTATAGAAAAGAAAAAGAATCAACCCTAGAAAATTATCAATCCCCTTCTAGGAAGAAATATGATTCTAGAGAGTTGTGATTGGGTTTTGATCTATTTTATAATTTTCCAGGAATTCTACTATGCTATTAGATTTATGTTTATAACAATAAAAGCTGATTTTTTTCAAACTTTGAGTTTAAAACCAATGCCTCCTCTACATAACTTCATAACTTTTAGTTAGGGCATCGTGATTTATTGCATTAATAAGAAGAGAATCCTCTTCTACCATGATCCTTAAGAAGAAAATCCTCTTCTACTATGATCTTGTCATAGCCATTTGAAGCAACAACCAAACCAGTCACAAGAGCTGCACCTTCTACTTCATTATTCATATTTACCCCTAAGACGAGGGTACATCCATACTTAAAATCCCCTTTCTCATCTCTTAAGACATAGCCCACCCTAGCCACCTCAAGTTGCCTTTAGAGGCCTCATCAAAACTCAATTTGATAATCTCCTTAGAGGGTGGGCTCCAAGAGACCTCCAAACTAGTCCCTAACATTTGAGTGTGTTCTCTTAGTATTTTAACCACTTACCCTGTTATTGGCAATATTAGTAGAGTTTATTAAAGTGTTTAGGAGGGAGTCATATTTGTGTTGCAAAAAAAATTTATTTTGCACTTCCTCTAGTTTTGTACTTATTTTGATTGTCTTAAGATATATTGATTTAACATTCAATGTGGTTTGATTAGGTGCAAAAGTTAACACAACTCCTTCCTTTGATCACTCTAGCCTTTATTTATCCATTTAGCTCTTAGCTCATTTATTGGACACGATCATTGGTGTGGTCTTATTACCTAGGATAGGATTGTTGATGCAATCATGTCCCTTACATTCAAATTCACTTCCCACTAATTTCAAGCTGATTCAATTCAAAAACATAATTGTTGTCCATTGACTTGTGCTCCAAATTTGTTCAAATTGGGGTTTGTTATCATATTTAAAGGCATTCCCTAAGACCCTAGTTTAGTGATGAGATTACATGAGAGTTTATCTAATCATATCCAAACAAAAGAGAAAGGAATCTAAAGCATTGAAGATTCTAGGTTTGCATCAACATCCAAAGAACATAACTTGGCATTTGTAAATTGATCATGTCTTTGACCTTGTGAAAAACAATAGCGTGAGCCTTATTAAGGCATGCATAAGTAAATGGACTTCAATCCTTGCACATTACAATTCTTAAGGTGTTTTTTAATGTACCAAACTCCCTTTTAGATATCTCCTGTGGGAGAAACAAAATTTGTAGTTTATAGGTGCTTTAATTAGTATCATAAAAGTTGAATGAGATCATGATACAAGAGGTCAAGATTATTGATGTGATTCAATCCTAAAGCTTAGAACAATGGGATTGGTCACTTTTAGTTGTTTGCACACCTTTCTAGTCCTTGATCCAGTACATAATTAGTGACTGTCACAACATAATAGTTAGAATACAATCAAATAGGCATGAGTTTCAACATACAATATTGTGTCTCACTTTTTTCCTTTAGAGGTTGCTAAAATGGGTATTTTTCAAAATCCATCACATTCTATCAATTATAACAAGAAACCAATCAAAAATTTAAAGACAATGTATACTAATGATTTGTGGCATTTTCTATGTAGATTCTACTTATAATTTTCTTAATTAGAAAATAATTTCTATCATAATTGGTTAATTTCTAATAAATGTTTATTACTTTTACTATTTTTAATGAGTAACATTTTGAGGTAGTTAAAGTTCAAGAGCCAAATGAATGGTGGCATTTCCCTTGCAACAACACCTGATCACACACAACCTTAAATTATGAAAAATATTAAATAAACTTATTATGTGATCCCTACACTTGGACCAAGCTCAAGAGATTAAAATTATGAAGACTAGTCTTCATCCTAGGTGACTTTTGACATGAGATTCCACAATTTTCCTTTATAATTTTATAAATTCACTTTGTTGGTTTATTACAAAAATTAGGTACATTCAAGAAATGCCACAAGACTAATTTTTATTAGAAAAATAATTGAGATTAACAATCCTTATAATTGGAATAATTCAGAGACAACAAGAGAACATAGGATGTGGGAAACTCTTGATTTCATTAATAGATTGTTCACAAGTTTACACAGAATGACCTTGGAGAGATTATGAAACATACCATCTTCGAAAAATCATGATTATAATGTTCAAAACACCTTACAACTTTTTAGAACCGAAATACATCCATGGCGGATTCAAAACAAAACAACTTGGGCACACAATGTGCTAGAGAATGACAATACAACAATATTCTTCTCTTTGAGTCCTTCAATCTACATAAGAATTTTTTTAACACCTTTATACTACAATCCCACACATAAGCTAGGCTCTATGCATGCAAACTAATAGGTAAATGAAATTGCAGACATCTAATTCAAACATACCTTAGTTATCCATAAACAAACTTACAAACTTCCTATATTAATTTGATAAGATACCTTCCAAAAGGTTTGCAAAGAATTTTACTATCTTCCAATTGATAAACTAGCCAAAGATAACACTCAAATCAACAAATGTGACCAAGAGGGTCAATAAGACCATCAAAAATTCGTTCAATGTTGATGGATACATTCAAAAGATGCAAAATCTACACATTAAATCACTCCTTAAGGTTTCCTTAAGGATTACAATGTTAATATTGTACCACCTAGGAGAAATCCTAGAAAAGTACAATTAAATTCTCTAAACCCATTATAGGAAATCACAATGGTTACAACATTTTCTTCTCTTTTTTGCAACCTATTCATCCATATCTCTCTTCAAAAATACTTTTATCTTGATTATATCACAATGCAACCCTTGGGCATAGTCAACAAGGGTTACTACTACACGCATGGTGGCCATGTCACTTACATCACACCCACATGGGTTTTGACATGCAATTCTTTCATTTTTTATTACTTCCCATGTAGAATGGGCTCAAATTCTTGCTTTTGCAAAATTTGGGGGCATGTATAGCATCATGAGCATCTTCAAAGATCATATTGAACTCCAAGCGATCTATTAATGGAGGTTAGGTATGATGCAAGGGAGTGGGTGAGGCATTTGGATGAGTTTCGAGAACCTGATGCAGAAGTGGAGGTTGGATGTGGACATGTCCATTGGAAGTTAGAAAATCGGCAAGGAGTGTGGTGAGTGTTGGCAAGAGAAATTAGGACACAGTACAGAGATATGAGCCTACAGTACTCTATGTAATCTATTTATACCCTAGAAGATACAGTGATAGATAGATAGAGGAGGTAGGAAACAACATACTGTGGTAAGATTCAGTCACATATAGCGAGTCAAATACATCAATAGACACATAATCATTAATCTATAATCCTTATATCTCCTTATATATATTCATATTCCATAACAGATACAAAAGACAAGTCTAAGTCTCTACTCTGTATATTATATTTCTTAGATCTTATCTCTTATACTTATTCTCTTACATATCTTTATACATTATTATGTTATAGGAACGTGTCCCTTACAAAACATCCTAAACTCTATCGACCATATTAGCCTTATGCTCCGCACTCCCTTTGCGGTGACTTGTAGTGGTTTTTACTTTATGCCTTGTTTCCTACCAACACCATCCCCCCTTTTTGAAAATATATCTTGTCCTCAAGACATGTGATGCTAGTTACTAGGAAGGATGTTCTTATAAATGATTTTTAGTTGCGCTAGGGTGGTGTCCCACTGACTTTTGGCCTATTGTAATATCTAAATGTGCTCTTGAGTCTGAATATGTGTTGTCTCGGTCTTCACAAGATTGGTAGGAATCTATATTTGTTGTGCATTTTTCTTTACTTCCCCCAGTATTCTAGTCAGGTGGGCTAGACACAAGCTTATTACTTCCCTTAGCTACTTGATTTTCCCATTTATCTGTTCTCTCTGATCTTACAGCTACTGGACTTGTGAATGGAGAGCATCTAACTGTAGTCTAACGGACCCATCCATATCTTTCATCGGGTCATATTTACTTGCCACTTGTACTATATGTGCCTCTAATTGATCAATTTGATCCTTAATGCTCTTAGTTGTTGGCCATTGTGGACAAAATTTGTGTAGGATGTTGGCATCATTTATGTTCTGTTGCATAGTGCTTATGTGATTTTCCAGTTGTGTGAGCTGCAACACACTTTTTCCTGGCATTGTGCATTATGTTCTTTGTCATCTCCGCAATGAGTTTTTGCGTTACTGTTACCTCTTGGTATTTCATCTCTGCTTGTAAGCTATCCATTGATTGCTTGAGTTGTTGTGGTAGTGGCAACGTTGTATCTCTTCTTACATTTGGTAACTGATTATGTATTGTTGTTATGGCTTCATGTAGCTGCTCTGCACTATCCACATGATGTTGTAGTATCTCCTCCCTTGTAGTGGCATGAAAGATATCTCCCAATTGCGGCTTTTGAATAGGAGAGATCCCAAACAAGTTAACCTGTGACCCTAATAATGGTAGTTGGAGTAGTTGTGGTGTGAGCACAGGTTCTATCTACTTTTACTGCTCCAAGGAGTCCTTGATTGACTGTATTGGGGAAGTAGTGGATGATGATGCCCTTGTTGGAGATGATTGTTGCTATTAGTTTGATCCTTCTCCTTGCTCCCTGTGTGTAGGACTTGGTGGAGATTGTATTTCTTGTTCTTGTTCATTTCTCTCATCCTCCCTTATTGTATCATATACTTTCTTTGTGATGACCTCTGTTTCTTTTTCTATTTGTTCTTTGTCTTTCGCAGTTTTCCTCATGAGAGTATCTACTCTTTGTTTTGTCCTCATTTCTTTGGCTTGCATTTGTGCCAATTTTTCTCTCTTCTCTGCAGATAGATTTGGGTCTATCTTCTCTAGAGCCTCCTTGTTCACTTATTCTTCTAGCTCTAGTGCTCTCTCTTTTCTTCCTTATAGCCTCCCCAAGCTCTATCAGAAAGCTTTCTATTATCTCTTCTAGGGTCTTGTTAGACCTCCAAATATCATTGCTTTGACTATTACTTCTTGATTTGTCGCACCCACCTAAGAATACATATTTGTGGCTTGTTGAAAAATGCCATGATAGATAATGGCATTAGTGAGGTTATTTACATCCATCAGGGGTTCTTCTTCTGTACTTCTTTTTGCTTCCGCTATTTGTATTGTGGTTTGCTTAGTACTTCTAGTAGTTTTCTTTTATGGGGGTTATTGTACAACCTGCTCTTCTTCCTCAGCTTCTTTATCACTTCTGACGACTACTATTATTTTCCTTTTTGCCTGTTGCTTCTTGCTAGCTAGTTGTTTCCCCTTTCTCTCCGCACTCATATCTCCTGTACTATCAGTATTTCTGATATCTCCTGTACCTCTGGATCTTTTTGCATTGGTTGGGGAGTTGATACTGATTGTGCTTATGAAGATGTACTTCATTCTATGATACTATAAGAGTTTGGAGTTCCAGAGTGCAGCCTACTAGATCTCCTAGTGTGTGGAGTTGACATTGTGCTGGCTTGCAGTACCGCAGTGGTAGGCGATGATGCAAAGGCATTGGGTTGTGTTACCTCTTTTGATGAAAAGCCCCATTTTTCATGCAATTTTTCTTTATTCTTTTCTACTTTCTCCTCTGCATCTTTCTTTTTCTCTCTATCCATAAATTCCATGTAAGTCCCAAATCTCTCTGCATTTTTATCTTTGGGCTTGCTGAATAGATTTTTGGCATATTCTTGCGCTTCCTCTTTTGTTCCTTCATAAGGGAGTTTTGGTATCCAGGATTTCCTAGTCCTGGGTTCTACTACCTCCATATATATGTAGTCCTTATCCACCATGAATGTGATGATGTTGATATATTGTTTTACTATTTGATATGGTATCCTTTCCCTAGCTTGCATCGGTTCACCTTCTTTTGCAATATTTTCTTCTCCTAGTTTTATTGGTTTGTTGTAATATTTTTCTTTTGGTTCTGTTGGTAATTCTAGTTCTCTTTCTCCTTGGTGGACTTCTATCTCCAACTTAGGTAGGATGTCATCTTCTTCCTATCACATTTTATAACATCTCTTTTTAGTGTATTTGTTTTCTTTCCCCATCCACTCTATCAATTTCCATATTCCTTCTATTTTTGGTGGTGGTGGAGTCTGTTGATGTACTTCTACTTCATCATCTTCAATTTGTTGGAATATTATTTCTTTCATTCTATGGAGTGTGTTATGAATATCTTTGTGTGAACTATGGAAAGAAAATGTATGTATAAAGTTTGTTTGTAGCTCATTCCAATCTTTGGTTTCATCTCTCCATTCTTGATTTATGTACCATGTCTAACTGGTGTTAATGTCCAATAAAACATTTGTGTATAAAGTCTTGTGTCATATTCATTCCTCCCTTTCTAGATCATTAGACACATGTCTAGGTGGTCTTACAGTGATATTTGTCCATTGTATTTAGGTATTACTGTGTATTCCCCTTCTTTTGATATGTATCTTGTTTTTATCAAAATTTTGAAGACTGACCAATGTGGAATGTTATTTTTATGAGTGCGCCACCAACTTGTGGAATTGTATACTAGTGTATGTTGTAAGGTTTCCGTCCTAGGGCCTCAATTTCAAATGTGCATTCCATTTTTGTCAGGTAGGTATTTAGGTCTCCTACCCCTGAGTATCTAGGAAGTTTTATGTGTGAAATCCCCCGTGTAATGTGGTTAATTTGATGTAATTTCTGGGGTGTAACTTTTTGTTGGGCTTCTAATATAGCACATATGTTTTGCGGTGTCATTTCATTGGATGCGTGCAATGCGCTAGAGTTTTTTCTATTATTTTTTACCATAAATACTCTGTGAAATCATGTAACTCTCCAGGTTTTTAATTCTGGTTCATCTTGCAACCATGCATTTAGTACTTCCTCACTGTCTGTACTATAGTTATCATTTTCCACCTCTATTTCTCTTTCCAAATTGGGTTCCTCTAAGGTTTCTTGTTTGGGTAATTTAGATATGGAGTATAGGTTTCTTGGATCCTCATCGTTGTTCTCCTTCTGACTAATTTCTTCCACATAGGTCTCTTCAGTATCTCTTCCTAGTGGGATATGTACTGTCTTACTATTATCTAGAAAGGAAATTTCTTCCTTTTTAGAATCTACAATTCCATTAGCATTCAAAAATCACTGGAGTCCTAACAACAGATTAAATGAATCAAATGGTTCTTTCATTGCTACTATTTCAAAGTCTACTATTTGTTTAACTCCCATTATGTTGACTTCTACTTTCTTCCATGTCCCTAATGTCCCCATGGATAGTCCATCAATTAAATTGATGTTATAAGGAGTTACCTCTAGTTTTGGTCTACCCAATGATTCCCAGACCCTCTTTGACAACATGTTTACATCAATGCCTAGATCTACCATTAGTTATTTAATTCTTTTGTGATTTATGTAGGCGGTAATCATCAAAGGTCTAGTTTTCCATGTGCGGTTTGTTTTCATCATTTTCCTTATCTGTGGGATTCGGTTTTCATTTTTATTCTAGTACTTACAAAACTATTTGAGTTTTTCTAATAAGTTGTTATGTTTGGTCAATTGTGTAAGTTGTTTTAGTGCCACTACTTCTTCAGAAAAGAAATGATTTTGTTGTTGTTGTTTTGTTGTTCTTTGGTTATTATTTGTTTAGATTTTTCTATAATTTTGTTGTGTTGGTGTTTATTAGGGAAGAAGTTGTCTTCTTCCTCTTCATTCATATCCTCACTATCAATATTGTATAGTTTTGCAATATCAGTTCCTTGCCTCATGACTATTACATCTTTATTTTTGTTGTTATATTTTCTTGTGTTTTTGTGTTTCGATTTTAGTTTATTATGTTGGTACTCATCATCTGATGTTTCAGTGCTTGAAGTGTCTAAGTCACTTTTATTTTCTTTTTGGCATCTCCTGGCTGCTTGTGGTGTCTCCTTTGGTAATTTTTTTATTATCCTTGCCCCTTTTTGTTGATTGAATCCTTATAATTCAGCACTCTTGGATTAAGGTGGTGCATTTCCAAAATATTGTTGTGCCTTATCGCAATTAAATAAATTATGCTTTGTATTACCACAAAATGCCCATTGTTTCTTTTTTATCTCCCCAACATTCATTTGCAAAGTGTCCTTGCTTACCACATTTGTAACAACTTGCATCATCTCTCCTTCTCCTACCTCGACCTCGACCTCTTCCTCCTCTATAACCATTGTATTGGCCCCTTTCATCGTTATTATAGCTATTTGTGTATGGTAATTGATTAGGGTTTGTATTTTATAGTGTATTTATATTTCTGTGGTTTCCCCAACTAGGGGCTTTGTATCCATGATTCTGATTGTAGAGGGGTCTTTCTTCCAATCCATTAACATATGACATGTCCTGATCAGTTGTTCTGTTATTTCCATGTGCGTTACACCAAGGTTCATGGTCCTCGTCCTCAATCTATAGTCTAAAGTATTGTGATGGACAGTTTTCGGTTTCATGGTCGTCCCACTCACTTCAGATGCCGCAAAATACTGTATTGCTCTTTTTAGGAATTGTTTTAAGGTCTACCCTAAGTGCGGCAGCCTTCTTTTCACCTTTCATCATGGGGCACTCATTTCTTATGTGCCCTTCTCTAGTATAGTATGTACAACATATGTTAGGTCTATGTTTCTGCAAACTGTTTTCCTTTCTAGATAGTATTTCCTGTTTCAACTTTAGTTGTTCCAATTCTAGTTTTAATTTTTCAATCTCTTTGTTTTCCTTCTCTTTTTCTATTCTTCTCCATGTTTGATTTTCAATGCAACATGCTAAGGTTACTGCTTCACAATAGGTTGTAAAGTCTTTGCCATCAAGTATGTTGTTATTTGCGGAGCTAATCTTGACACAAACCATTCAATTCTTTGTTTTTATGTTAATAATTCCTCCAGTTTTCTGGAGACTTCTTTAAATCTCTTATCAAATTCCTTGATGGATTCACCATCTTTTTGTACGAGGTCCCTCATCTTGCTAACTCCTTCAATAGGGATTTCTGAAGATTCAAAATTATCCAAGAATTCTTTTTTAACCCCATCCTATGTCTTATCATGTTGTTGGTAATTCTTCCTATACCAATTCAAAGCATCATTCCTCAGAGTCCCCACAAAATCAAATAACTTAGTTTGGTCTATATTTATGTTCTTTCTTTGCCAAATTAATTCCAGAATGAATATATGTTTTGTAGCCTCTTTGGCGTCTTTGCCGAATACTGGCAACTTGATGGGCAAATCCATTTTAGATTGTGTTTGTTCTTTTGTTTCTTTGTAGTGGAATTTTCCTTATGATATTTAAATTCCCTAATCATTTCTTTAATATTACCTAATAACAACATATCATCGACATACAAAGTGATAATGATAAAATAATCAATATTTTACTTATAACAAACATAATGATTTGGTTTAGACCTAACAAACCCTTACCCTATAACATATGAATCAGACATTTTAATGACATTCTAGGAGATTGCTCTAAACCATAAAGGGATTTATTCAACCAACAAACCAAATTTTCCTTACCCTTCTCAATGTAGAGCTCTAGTTGTGACATGTAGATCTTCTCCTCTAAATCACCATGCAAGAAAATTATTTTCACATCCATATGCTCAACTTTAAGATTAAAAACAACACAAGCTAATAGCACTCTAATATATGTCAACTTTGCAACAAGGAAGAAAATCATATTAAAATCTATTCCTTCAACTTGGGAATAACCTTTGCCAACCAACCACACTTTGTAGTTCTCAATGTTACCATTAGAGCCCTATTTTTTTTTGAACACCCATTTGTAGGCAACATGTTTTTGTCCTTCAGACAACTAAACCAAGTACCATGTATCATCCTTCCTTAGTGCAACATCTCCTCATCCATGGTCGATTTCCAAGACTTGAGATCATCCATTTCCATTGTCTTTTAAACTTTTCTAGGCTCATCAATGTTACTCAACAAAGTAAATATACATCTAAAATCAAGTAGCCTATACCTTTTTGGTTGCCTTCTCTCCCAAGTGAAACTCCTCAAAAGATGAGGTGGAGATTCCACTTCTTCCAAAATCTCTAAGATCTCCATATTTTCCTCATCTAGTCCAATGTAAAATCTCTAAGATTAAGCTTTTTCAATGAGTAACCCCATTTCAATGACCTTACTAAATGAAGTAGGACATTGGATTTGTATTTGGTAGCTAAGATCAGTGTTTAGGTTGTGTACAAACATCTCAAGCATTTGTTTTTCTAGCATATGATATGGACATTTGCTGGCCAGTTGTCTCCATCTTTGCAAGAAAGCGCCAAAGGATTTTCCACCCTTTTGTTTGGTGTTACAAAGATCTAACATTGAGATTTCATGCTCAATGTTATAGGAGAAATGAGTGACAAACTTATCCACTAGCTCATTGAAAGTTCGGATGCCGAGAGGTAGGTGAGAGAACCATTCCATAGCTTGTCCTCCCAAGCTCCTTGGGAATAGTCGCATGATATATGTTTCATTGTGGGCAACTTCGAGACATCCTACACTAAATTCTCTGATATGGTCTCTTGGATCACCCTTTCCTCGATATTTGTCAAATTTTGGTACCTCAAATTTTGAGGGAAAATGTATCATGATCAAGCCTTTGTCAAAAGGATATGGTGAAATATCCTCTAGAGAGCAGTGCTTTGAGGATGCTCTGATTTGAATGTCTGAGAGTTATTACTGCAAGACTTGGATTTGTTGAGTCAATAAGTCTAGAGGGTTTGTGGTATCCTTAGTCTTGCCTATTTTGGGAACCTCTTGTGTGATCTTGGGAGTTTCCATGTCTTTTGTAGAGGTGGTGTCTTTTAAGGTGGAGGTGTCAAAATCTGATGGAAGTTTGGTCCCTTGCTGTGCTAGCATAAGGAAATACTTTTGAGGGTCCATGTTTAGGGCCTTGTCCATCATCTTTTGAAATTTTGAGTCTTGTAGAGTACCAATTACTTCCTCATACGAGATTTCTTCCTCTTCTTCATTACTGTAAGATGGAGATGGTATGTCTTTATTCAAAGGATCCATATCTTGCTTTTATTTGGATTTTGATCTAGTTGCAACCATAAAAACCATTTGATGGGGTGAATGTTGGATAAAAATGCTTGTGAATGGACGCTTTTGGTGTGTTTGAGATGACAAGATTTTTCCTAAGGTTCAAATTTTGATCTACTTTTTCTCAAACAAATGTGCTCTTGAGGTAAAAGATAGTCAAAGTAGGGAGAGTTGATCACCGCTATTGATATGGACTACTTTTATCAAGATTACACTAGTGTAGTTCCGAGATGAAGGATGATATATCCTGTTATGAAACTAACTAGATTTTTCTTTTGAATTTTGGAAGATCTTAATGACACCTTAGTAGGAAACTTGGTTTGGTTTGTTTGATGTTTTTACTATGGATGATATGGCAAATGGAGATGTTTTGGAAAAAGGATGCGAAACAGATTTGTATGGTTTTCCTAAGATCATAAACAAGGTATATGCAATAATGGGTACCCAGAACTAGTTTGAATTTTTCTCAAAAGTGTACAGAATAGCTCTCTGTTTTGCATGCACAGTTTCAGATGCGCAGGAAAAATGGTCAAATGCGCAGCTATGTAGGTCAAATGCGCAGGTCTGGTTGAAATGCTCTGATTTTTGAATGCGCAGTACTGTGGTTTGTATGCACTGCTTTGTGCGTCAAATGCGTAGAAGTATTGTATGCATAACAAAATGTCTCAAATGCGCAGCATAATGGGCCAATTGCGCAGCATAATGGGCCAATTGCGCAACAGGATTAAATGCGTAGCAGAACTTTACATATGCACAACAAAATGGTTTAAATGCACAGAAGTGCAGGTAGTGTTGTCTTTTGTTTCAATTTTCTCAATCTTGGCTTGTTTTCACAATGTTTCTTGAAGCAAGTCTGGTATTTTTGCTGATGATTTGTATCAATTAGTTGCAAGAAAACACGTCAAACAAGAAGATTCCATGTTGTTTTTACAAATTTGTGACCAACAGCAAGCACAATCCTAAGGTTGGCAAGGACAGTATTTGATGAGTTCCAACTTGAGTTTTACCCCAGCCACTTACATAAAGGTGTGATAGATAGTAACTTGGTAGCACCGGCTCCCCTCCACAGCACTCACTTCTCATGCATACCAAGTTACAGTTCCTTCGAAGAGATGAACTTTTTTGTCTCCACACTAAATGAGTGTATGATGTTGGACGACTCTAAAGGTTCCTCCTCCTATGTCACCAAATAGGGGTTTTTGGCATTCTAAACAATTGGCTCTTTTAGTATGGACATCCGTTCGGGTGGTTACACATGCGGCAATTCACTCTGATAAGGAGGCTTCCCAGCTTGCAGAGGTTATGCTCCACAAGGTTTTGGGGGAAAACATTTGTCGGTGTAACACAGCGGCACCCGTTGTTTGCAACTTTCATCACAAACACAATTTATTTATAGTGACTTGGAGGTGGCTTGGCTTTAGCTCGTTATCACTTAAGGTCATCCCACTTGGAAGGAAGAAATTCCAAGGGCAGGCCTCTCTAAAGGTTACATATGTAAAATGATAAGTTTGGCATTCTGGTCACCCAAGAAAGGGGAGAGCATAGGCCTATTATCATTTCCAAGCACGGAGAATAGTGGTTCTTTAGCTTCCTAGTTAAAAGAAAAATAACTAAATGTGTTAACTCTACCAAGCACAGAAATTTATAACAAGATAGCAATAACTTGGAAAAGATTGTTTATTGTTGTAGATTGTTGCTTGAAGAAATAAACAAGTGTTACTTTCCCCTATTAAGCTATGTGATGGATTGTAGTGCAAGATAATAAAAACATAAAGAAATTGTTCAATTTTAACCCCTAGGTTGGGACTAGATGCAAGTTGTGATGCAACAAAATGATTTACTTTCCTCCTAGTTATGTCTATGTGATGATTTGCTTGAACATATTAAGTTACTCTCTCCCCTAATTAGTTCTAGGTGGCTTAATAATGCAACTAAAATGACTAAGTCTAGCTTCTAACACTTGCAAATGAGAGTTAGTACGGAAGATCTCCTAAAAACATTACAACTTTCTCTGGGAAATTAAATGTGTAGGACTGCACTTCATATGCACAACACTGCGATTCATATGTGTAGTTTTACAAAGGCGCAACAATAATGATTAAATGCATAGGACTGCGCTTTGTATGCACAGAAAGATTAGAAATGCAGCAGAATGTATCATATGTGCAACAAAACAAGTCAGATGCGCAGAAAGATTGAATGCGGTGTAGGAAAGATTGAATGCACAAAACTGGAAGTTGTATGCACAAGAACGACCTGTCGTGATAGAACCTTCACAAAACACTCAAATCGAAGTTAAAAACAGAGCAAGGCCCCACAGTGGGTGCTAGAAATGTTAGTGGAAAATGTGAACAATAGTATTAAACAACTAATCATCTAATAACTCAATGGAAATAAGACAAATGCAAGCAAACAAAATATAATACCTTTGCAACCAGTTTTACCGTGTGCTTTCCATTGTTGCCTATCTTTCTTTGATCTTGTATGATTTGGAGCTCTCAGAAGTTGTACTTCCTTACTGTTAAGATGACAGATTGAACAGCTGTGATAGAAATGTGCAATGGAGATTAAACTACAATGCAACTATAATGAAGATGGGTGATTGATAATGGAGACATGGTGATGATAATGGGTTGATAATGCAAATGCAATGAAGGTGATTTTGTCAAAGGCACGCTGGTAGGATTCCTGCAGAGTAAGATTATAAAGACTTGAGTGTGGATTTGAAATGGGTATGAAGACCTTGCTTATATAGGCTGAGGGAAGACCAAATCCAAGTGCCAATAGATCCATGACTGGAGGAATTACCTATGCGGTGTACTGTTGAGGTAGCTTCAGGGAATGTGCGCCAATCAGAAGAGGACAAGTGTCCAAGCCTTCTTCATGAGTTATGGGAGATAACATAATAGATTGAGGAGTTAACTAGGATGATTGGGGAGTCAACAAAATAAATTGATCAGTGAACTCAATTGACTAATTAGTTAACTGATTTGATTGGTGATTTAACTAATTTGACTGGAGGAGAAATAGGACATGTGGGTGAGGGAATATTAGCTAATTAAATATTAAAACATTTAATTATATGTGCAACATGGTGACGTGGAAAGGTGATGTGGATTTATGAAATTTGGACTTTGGTATAGAGGAACTTGGGATTAATTAAATAATTTAGGATTATTTAATTATATGAGAGATTAGAAGAATTAGGGGATTTAATTAAATAAATTGATTTTTATTTAATTTTGGGATAATGAACCAATCAAATAAATTTAGAATATTTATTTAATTGATAGAAGAGTAAGAATTAAGATAAATATTAAAATATTTACTTAATTCGACATGAGCCATTTTTAGGTGTATACAGTTGTATATGTAGTTGAGAAGTAATCATCAGTGAATGGAGTGAGAGGTGGCGATAGGGGGAGTTGAATTATTGCAAACATTTGTGCTTGTCGTGCCAAGTCATTGCATAGGTGTTGAACTCTTTTAGATGGTGGGTGAAAAATGTTTATGGTGGTGAGATGGTGCGGGTTAATAATAATATGTAACTACACTTTTATTTATCTCTTGAAATTTAAAGAAAAAGATTGCCTGCATGTTGCAACGATTGTCAAACATGTCCAATAATCATTATTTAGTCAAAATTATTACCTTCCCATCATTTGAAGAATCTATTCATGTTTTCAAGCTAAGAGGGAAACCTTGCAAGTAAATATATGTTATTTTTATCGTGACAAATCTTTTGCTTTATTCTCCTACAAATAAAGCCTATCAGGTAATTAAGCATATGTTATTTTATAATTAATTAGTTTTGTATTAAAAGTGCCTTGACAAATATAGAACTTAAAAATACCAATTTAACATTGCCAAACTTAGGCCTTGCTCCCTCTCCACATACATGACAATGTTTTTGATAACAAATATAGAACTTAAATACCAATTTAACATTGCCAAACTTAGGCCCTAGCCCCTCTCTACATACATGACAATGTTTTTTTATCAAAAACATTGTCATGTATGTAGAGAGGGAGCAGGACCGAAGTTTGATGGCCACATGGTTGTATTTAGGCATTTTTGTCATAAAATAGAACCAAAATTTTAGAAAGACTGTATCACATAAAAGGAGAGACTTTGAACAAACTGCCAAAATTCATATAAGATTATTCTAACATACATGTAATTTATTTATAATAAGATACATCTTAATGTTTGAAAGACAACTTTAAATAAATAAGTGTCGTTAAAAAATTACTTGACACATAGGGTCGACAATCAAATTTAGACCCTAAGAGGGAGTGTTAACCTTGTTTGTTTCTACCTATAGTAGGAATTCCCTGAAGTAAGGCTATTGGAAGGTTGTTGGCGCGGTGATTTTGTCAATTAATTATAACTGTGATTTTCCTTAAGGAGGTACAAAAGCACAAGAAACGGTCGCCACCGTCTAGGCCTATTGAGATACTCATGTATATACACAAGTTTTCTTGTTAAAAAAAAAGGAAAAAAGAAAACAAAACCCTCGAATTCAAACCCAAAGGAGTAGAGGCAATGGATTTGGACACCAGAAGCTTCATGGACGCAATCTTGTGTGGTGTGAACTCTTCCTTGTGCTGCAGTGTGCTGAACAAGGCTCTGAGCTCCAACGAACAAGATCAGGATGCTCAATGTGCTTGGGTGAGAAAAATTATGGCCCAATTTGGGTGGGTAGACAGGGCTACTGTACACTGGACTCCCCTCCACTTTCCAGACTATGACGGCTGGAAAAAATTCAGCCTGCAATTGCCTTCATCTCTCCAATCTGTAGGAGATGTGATGTTTCTTGTTTCCATCACTATGCCCTGGCCTGTGCCACCCACTCTGCAACACATTCCTTTTATGGAGTATGTCCGCAGGCAGACCATGGACGGACTGGTTGCTTATAACACCGCTTATGCATGCCGTCCACTCAAAGGCGAAGAAGAAGAAAACCCACGAAAAGGAACCGCTCAGTTAACAAGGGCCGAGGTTGAGAATGGGACTGAGGCTATTGAAGCTGAGTTTCCAGAGGAAGAGGAAGAGGCCTTCTATATGGAAGAAGATGATGATGACGACGACGATGAGGAAGACGAAGAGGAAATGCCTCCACGGCCAAGCACTCCCACTCCATGCAATTCCTGCCCTCGCAATGGCTCACATTCACCTCCACCTCTACCATGGAGGTGTACAAATCCCCTTTCCAACCCCAGGCCATCTAAAAAGCAGTGTACTTCTCAAAACAATAAAAAAAATTTAAACAGCACTTTTCTTTGGAAGGGGTAAGATATGTGGGCTCTGTAATCTAAGCAGGATGATATTCAAAAACAGCTTTGCTTTTCCTTTCACTTACAGATACGTCTCCCCATTTAGTCAAATATAGTCTATAGATGGAGCACCTGTTTTCTCTGTCTTTAGATATTTCTCCAACATACTTTCCACATCTTGATACAGTATTTCTGTTTCACTGCACAAAATTAAAATTATGGAATTTGTGTTTGTTTATGGCAAAATTGCTGATCCAAACCAGATAAAAAATCAAATCTATGTATAAAACCTCATGGCACTGTGAATTATCTAGAAGTTACTTTTTATTTTTCATTTGGCTAAAAGTTTTGTTACAATTGTTTTGTTAATTGATAAATATTACTATTGAAGTTTTAACTGTTTAGAAATGGAATGATTATTTAGGCCCTTTGAGCTCTTGCTTCTTAGTACTAAAAATAAACTCATCCGGGCTTAGTTCTCAAATTCACTATAAAGCATGAAGCATGCAATATAATGTGATTGTAGTTATGTTAAACATTTAATATTTTTATGAGTAGAGTTTATATATTTGATTAATTAGTTAGAAGTTTTATTGGGTGCTTACTTTTGGAGTTTAAAAAGTAATATATAGAGATAATAACTATAAGCCTAGTATAAACACATACATCTAATAATAATGATTCTCATTGAAATTATGTAACAACCACATTATAAAACATAAACTAAGCTTGTCTTAGAGTGGATTAATATAATTAACACTAAACAACAAAATTGAGAATTACTATTAGAAATCCTAAGCATATACAAGCAGTCTTGTACATGGTAGACATTAATTGACCCCCTAGTGCCCTACTCTAACCACATTATCAATAGCATGATCCATTATTTCTTCAATCATCTTCTCTCCATGACATGTAGAGGGATCTAAACCTAGAAGATGTACACCATGGAGCACCTTAACATGATGTTTGGCCCTATGGAGTGAGTTACCACAAAACAATGACAAAATTTATTCATTGGTAACTTCAAGATGTCATTTATCGTGAGTGACTACAAGCCCTAGCATCACCTTTCCCAAGTCAACACAAAAAGCATGAAGCACATGCACCTCCTTGTTTAGAGGTATCATCCTCCTCCTTAGGGACTAAAGTTCTAGTGCCAAAATTTGCATTCACCTTCTCCTTTAATTTAGCACCACTCTCCTTTGACAATAGTGGAAACCCTCAAAGGAATTTAGTAGGACCATTTTCAAAAGCCACACTATATCTTCCACCTCAAGCACAAATTATGACAAAGTGGCTATAAAATATTTCCTAATCATGGCCTTTGTCCTCGACAAACCATTAGCTTCCATACCAACCTCCCCAAACATCACTTTTACAAAACCTAAAACAAGGGAAAGACGATTTACGATTGCTTCAAGACAATGATCAGACACTAATCCATTTTACCTTAAAACCTTGGAGGTCCTTACTCTCTTGTGACATGCCATACTTACAAAAGCTTAGCACACCAACACCCGCACAACCACCAAGCCACCAGCCAAATAAAGACCACCAAACCATTGCATGCCAACCTTAATTGACCACACCTTCATACAAGCATCTCACACATGTCTCATAAAACCTGAGCCTAGCCACAACTAAAAATCATATTTTCTTAAGGAAATTGAAGAAAAAATTCTCTTCATACCCTTAATACATACCACCAAGTTGCCTACACTCCAAATCATAACACACTATGAAGTCCTACACGTGAGTAATAAACATTACAACTAAAATGTTTCCTAAAATCAATGACACAAGTTCCACCATGCTATAGAAAATAAAAAGAATCAACCCTAGAAAATCATCAATCCCCTTCTAGGAAGAAATATGATTCTAGAGAGTTGTGACTGGATTTTGATCTATTTTATAATTTTCCAGGAATTCTACTGTCATTAGATTTATGTTTATAACAAGAAAAGCTGATTTTTTTCAAACTTTGATTTTAAAACCAATGCCTCCTCTACATACCTTCATAACTTTTAGTTAGGGCATCGTGATTTATTGCATTAATAAGAAGATAATCCTCTTCTACCATGATCCTTAAGAAGAAAATCCTCTTCTACCATGATCTTGTCATAGCCATTTGAAGCAACAACCAAACCAGTCACAAGAGCTTCACCTTCTACTTCATTATTCATATTTACCCCTAAGAAGAGGGTACATCCATACTTAAAATCTCCTTTCTCATCTCTTAAGACATAGCCCACCCTAGCCACCTCAAGTTGCCTTTAGAGGCCTCATCAAAACTCAATTTGATAATCTCCTTAGTGGGTGGGCTCCAAGAGACCTCCAAACTAGTCCCTAACATTTGAGTGTGTTCTCTTAGTATTTTTACCACTTACCCTGTTATTGGGAATATTAGTAGAGTTTATTAAAGTGTTTAGGAGGGAGTCATATTTGTGTTGCAAAAAAAATATTTATTTTGCACTTCCTCTAGTTTTGTACTTATTTTGATTGTCTTAAGATATATTGATTTAACATTCAATGTGGTTTGATTAGGTGCAAAAGTTAACACAACTCCTTCCTTTGATCACTCTAGCCTTTATTTATCCATATAGCTCTTACCTCATTTATTGGACATGATCGTTGGTGTGATCTTATTACCTAGGATAGGATTGTTGGTGCAATCATGTCCCTTACATTCAAATTCACTTCCCACTAATTTCAAGCTGATTCAATTCAAAAACATAATTGTTGTCCATTGGCTTGTGCTCCAAATTTGTTCCAATTGGGGTTTGTTATCATATTTAAAGGCATTCCCTAGGACCCTAGTTTAGTGATGAGATTACATGAGAGTTTATCTAATCATATCCAAACAAAAGAGAAAGGAATCTAAAGCATTGAAGATTCTAGGTTTTCATCAACATCCAAAGAACATAACTTGGCATTTGTAAATTGATCATGTCTTTGACCTTGTGAACAACAATAGCGTGAGCCTTATTAAGGCATGCATAAGTAAATGGACTTCAATCCTTGCACATTACAATTCTTAAGGTGTTTTTTAATCTACCAAACTCCCTTTTAGATATCTCATGTGGGAGAAACAAAATTTGTAGGTTATAGGTGCTTTAATTAGTATCGTAAAAGTTGAATGAGATCATGATACAACAGGTCAAGATTATTGATGTGATTCAATCCTAAAGCTTAGAACAATGGGATTGGTCACTTTTAGTTGTTTGCACACTTTTCTAGTCCTTGATCCAGTACATAATTAGTGACTGTCACAACATAATAGTTAGAATACAATGAAATAGGCATGAGTTTCAACATACAATATTGTGTCTCACTTTTTTCCTTTAGAGGTTGCTAAAATGAGTATTTTTCAAAATCCCTCACATTCTATCAATTATAACAAGAAACCAATGAAAAATTTAAAGACAATGTATACTAATGATTTGTGGCATTTTCTATGTAGATTCTACTTATAATTTTTTTAATTAGAAAATAATTAATATCATAATTGGTTAATTTCTAATAAATGTTTATTACTTTTACTATTTTAATGAGTAACATTTTGTTGTAGTTAAAGTTCAAGAACCAAATGAATGGTGGCATTTCCCTTGCAACAACACATGATCACACACAACCTCAAATTATGAAAAATATTAAATAAACTTATTATGTGATCGCCACACTTGGACCAAGCTCAAGAGATTAAAATTATGAAGACTAGTCTTCATCCTAGGTGACTTTTGAGATGAGATTCCACAATTTTCCTTTATAATTTTACACATTCACTTTGTTGGTTTATTACAAAAATTAGGTACATTCAAGAAATGCCACAAGACTAATTTTTATTAGAAAAATAATTGAGATTAACAATCCTTATAATTGGAATAATTCAGAGACAATAAGAGAACATAGGATGTGCGAAACTATTGATTTCATTAATAGATTGTTCACAAGTTTACACAGAATGACCTTGGAGAGATTATGAAACATACCACCTACACCTTACAACTTTTTCAGAATTGAAATACATCCATGGCGGATTCAAAACAAAACAACTTGGGAACACAATGTGCTAGAGAATGACAATACAACAATGTTCTTCTCTTTGAGTCCTTCAATCTACATTAGATTTTTTTTAACACCTTTATCCTACAATCCCACACATAAGCTAGGCTCTATGCATACAAACTAATAGGTAAATGAAATTGCAGACATCTAATTCGAACATACCTTAGTTATCCATAAACAAACCTACAAACTTCATATATTAATTTGATAAGATACCTTCCAAAAGGTTTGCAAGGAATTTTACTATCTTCCAATTGATAAACTAGCCAAAGATAACACTCAAATCAACAAATGTGACCAAGAGGGTCAATAAGACCATCAAAAATTCGTTCAATGTTGATGGATACATTCAAAAGATGCAAAATCTACACATTAAATTACTCCTTAAGGTTTCCTTAAGGATTACAATGTTAATATTGTACCACCTAGGAGAAATCCTAGAAAAGTACAATTAAAATGCTCTAAACCCATTATAGGAAATCACAATGGTTACAACATTTTCTTCTCTTTTTTGCAACCTATTCATCCATATCTCTCTTCAAAAATACTTTTAGCTTGATTATATCACAATGAAACCTTCAGGCATAGTCAACAAGGGTTACTACTACACGCATGGTGGCTATGTCACTTACATCACACCCACATGGGTTTTGACATGCAATTCTTTCATTTTTTATTACTTCCCATGTAGAATGGGCTCAAATTCTTACTTTTGCAAAATTTGGGGGCATGTATAGCATCATGAGCATCTTCAAAGATCATATTGAACTCCAAGCGATCTATTAATGGAGGTTAGGTATGATGCAAGGGAGTGGGTGAGGCATTTGGATGAGTTTCGAGAACCTGATGCAGAAGTGGAGGTTGGATGTGGACATGTCCGTTGGAAGTTAGAAAATTAGCAAGGACTGTGGTGAGTGTTGGCAAGAGAAATTAGGACACAGCACAGAGATCTGAGCCTACAGTACTCTATGTAATCTATTTATACCCTAGAAGATATAGCGATAGATAGATAGATAGAGGAGGTAGGAAACAACATACTGCGGTAAGATTCAGTCACATATAGTGAGTCAAATACATCAATAGACACATAATCATTAATCTATAATCCTTATATCTCCTTATATATATTCATATTCCATAACAGATACAGAAGACAAGTCTAAGTCTCTACTCTGTATATTATATTTCTTACATCTTATCTCTTATACTTATTCTCTTACATATCTTTATACATTATTATGCTATAGGAACGTGTCCCTTACAAAACATCCTAAACTCTATCAGCCATATCAGCCTTATGCTCCGCACTCCCTTTGCGGTGACTTGTAGTGGCTTTTACTTTACGCCTTGTTTCCTACCAACACCATCCCCCCTTTTTGAAAATATGTATTGTCCTCAAGACATGTGATGCTAGTTACTAGGAAGGATGTTCTTATAAATGATTTTTATCTGCGCTAGGGTGGTGTCCCACTGACTTTTGGCCTATTGTAATATATGAATGTGCTCCTAAGTCTGAATATGTGTTTCTCGGCCTCCGCAAGACTGGTAGAAATCTGTATTTCTTGTGCATTTTTCTTTGCTTCCCCCAGTATTCTGGTCAGGTGGGCTAGACACAAGCTTATTACTTCCCTTAGCTACTTGATTTGCCCCTTTATCTGTTCTCTCCGATCTTGTAGCTACTAGACTTGTGAATGGAGAGCCTCTACCTGTACTCTTACTGACCCATCCATATCTTTCATCAAGTCATATTTACTTGCCACTTGTACTATATGTGCCTCTAATTGATCAATTTGATCCTTAATGCTCTTAGTGGTTGGTCATTATAGACAAAATTTGTATAGGATGTTGGCATCATTTATGGTCTGCTGCATAGTGCTTATGTGATTTTCCAGTTGTGTGAGCTGCAACACACTTTTTCCTGGCATTGTGCATTATGTTCTTTGTCATCTCTGCAATGAGTTTTTGCGTTACTATTACCTCTTGGTATTTCATCTCTGCTTGTAAGATATCCATTGATTGCTTGAGTTGTTGTGGTAGTGGCAACGTTGTATCTCTTCTTGCATTTGGTAACTGATTATGTATTGTTGTTATGGCTTCATGTAGCTGCTCTGCACTATCCACATGATGTTGTAGTATCTCCTCCCTTGTAGTGGCATGAAAGATATCTCCCAATTGCAACTTTTAAATAGGAGACATCCCAAATAAGTTAACCTGTGACCCTAATAATGGTAGTCGGAGTAGTTGTGGTGTGACCATAGGTTCTATCTACTTTTACTGCTCCAAGGAGTCCTTGATTGACTGTATTGGGGAAGTAGTGGATGGTGATGCCCTTGTTGGAGATGATTGTTGATGTTACTTTGATCCTTCTCCTTGCTCCCTATGTGTAGGACTTAGCGGAGATTGTATCTCTTGTTCTTGTTCATTTCTCTCATCCTCCCTTATTGTATCATACACTTTCTTTGTGATGACCTCTGTTTCTTTTTCTATTTGTTCTTTGTCTTTCTCAGTTTTCCTCATGAGAGTATCTACTCTCTATTTTGTCCTCATTTCTTTGGCTCACATTTGTGCCAATTTTTCTCTCTTCTCTGCAGATAGATTTGGGTCTATCTTCTCTAGAGTCTCCTTGCTCATTTGTTCTTCTAGCTCTAGTGCTCTCTCTTTTCTTCCTTATAGCCTCCGCAAGCTCTATCGGAAAGCTTTCTATTATCTCTTCTAGGGTCTTGTCAGACCTCCGAATATACCTTATCATTGCTTTGACTATTACTTCTTGATTTGTCACACCCACCTAAGAATACATATTTGTGGCTTGTTGAAACATGCCATGGTAGATAATGGCATTAGTGAGGTTATTTACATCCATCAGGGGTTCTTCTATACTTCTATTTGCTTCCCCTATTTGTATTGTGGTTTGCTTAGTACTTCTAGTGGTTTTCTTTTGTGGGGATTGTTGTAGGACCTATTCTTCTTCCTCAGCTTCTTCATCACTTCCAACGACTGCTATTATTTTCCTTTTTGCCTGTTGCTTCTTGCTAGCTAGTTATTTCCCCTTTCTCTCCACACTCATATCTCCTATACTATCAATATTTCTAATATCTCCTATACCTCTGGATCTTTTTGCATTGGTTGGGGAGTTGATACTGATTGTGCTTGTGAAGATGTTGGTTTTGCGATAGTATAAGAGTTTGGAGTTCCAGAGTGCAGCCTGCTAGATCTCCTAGTGTGTGGAGTTGACATTGTACTGGCTTTCGGTACCGCAGTTGTAGGCGATGGTGCAAAGGCATTGGGTTGTGGTACCTCTTTTGATGAAAAGCCCCATTTTTCATGCAATTTTTCTTTATTCTTTTCTACTTTCTCCTCTGCATCTTTCCTTTTCTCTCTATCCATAAACTCCATGTAAGTCCCAAATCTATCCGCATTTTTATCTTTGGCCTTGCTGAATAGATTTTTGGCATATTCTTGTGCTTCCTCCTTTCCTTCATAAGGGAGTTTTGGTATCCAGGATGTCCTAGTGCTGGGTTCTACTGCCTCCATATATGTGTAGTCCTTATCCACCATGAATGTGATGGTGTTGATATATTGTTTTACTATTTGATATGGTATCCTTTCCCTAGCTTGCATCAGTTCACCTTCTTTTGCAATATTTTCTTCTAGTTTTATTGGTTTGTTGTAATATTTTTCTTTTGGTTCTGTTGGTAATTCTGGTTCTCTTTCTCCTTGGTGGACTTCTATCTCCAACTTAGGTAGGATGTCATCTTCTTCCTATCACATTTTATAACATCTCTTTCCAATGTCTTTGTTTTCTTTCTTCATCTACTCTATATCAATTTCCATATTCCTTCTATTTTTGGTGGTGGTGGAATCTGTTGATGTACTTCTACATCATCATCTTCAATTTGTTGGAATATTATTTCTTTCATTCTACGGAGTGCGTTATGAATATGTTCGTGTGAACTATGGAAAGAAAATGTATGTATAAAGTTTGTTTGTAGCTCATTCCAATCTTTGGTTTCATCTCTCCATTCTTGATTTATGTACCATATCTGACTAGTGTTAATGTCCAATAAAACATTTGTGTATAAAGTCTTGTGTCATATTCATTCGTCCCTTTCTAGATCATTATACACATGTCTAGGTGGTCTTGCGGTGATATTTGTCCATTGTATTTAGGTATTACTATGTATTCCCCTTCTTTTGGTATGTATCTTGTTTTTATCAAAATTTTGAAGACTGACCAATGTGGAATGCTATTTTTATGAGTGTGCCACCAACTTGGGGAATTGTATACTAGTGTATGTTGTAAGGCTTCCATCCTAGGGTCCTCAATTTCAAATGTGCATTCCATTTTTGTCAGGTAGGTATTTAGGTCTCCTACCCCTGAGTATCTAGGAAGTTTTATGTGTGAAATCCCCCGTGTAATGTGGTTAATTTGATGTAATTTCTGGGGTGTAACTTTTTGTTGGGCTTCTAATATAGTACATATGTTGTACGGTGTCATTTCATTGGATGCATAGAATGCGCTAGAGTTTCTTCTATTATTTTTTTACCATAAATAAGCTGTGAAATCATGTAACTCTCCAAGTTTTTAATTTTGGTTCATCCTGCAACCATGCATTTAGTACTTCCTCACTGTTTATACTATAGTTATCATTTTCCACCTCTATTTCTCTTTCCGAATTGGGTTCCTCTAAGGTTTCTTGTTTGGGTAATTTAGATATGGAGTATAGGTTTCTTGGATCCTCATCATTGTTCTCCTTCTGACTAATTTCTTCCACATAGGTCTCTTCAGTATCTCTTCCTAGTGGGATATGTATTGTCTTACTGTTATCTAGAAAGGAAATTTCTTCCTTTTTAGAATCTACAATTCCATTAGCATTAAAAAACCACTGGAGTCCTAACAACACATTAAATGAATCAAATGGTTCTTTCATTGCTACTATTTCGAAGTCTACTATTTGTTTAACTCCCATTATGTTGACTTCTACTTTCGTCCATGTCCCTAATGTCCCCATGGATAGTCCATCAGTTAAATTGATGTTATAAGGAGTTACCTCTAGTTTTGGTCTACCCAATGATTCCCAGACCCTCTTCAACAACATATTTACATCAATGCCTAGATCTACCATTAGTTATTTAATTCTTTTGTGATTTATGTAGGCGGTAATCATCAAAGGTCTAGTTTTCCATGTGCGGTTTGTTTTCATCATTTTCCTTATCTGTGGGATTCGGTTTTCATTTTTATTCTAGTACTTACAAAACTGTTTGAGTTTTTCTAATAAGTTGTTATGTTTGGTCAATTGTGTAAGTTGTTTTAGTGCCACTTCTTCAGAAAAGAAATGATTTTGTTGTTGCTGTTTTTGTTGTTCTTTGGTTATTATTTGTTTAGAATTTTCTATAATTTTGTCGTGTTGGTGTTTATTAGGGAAGAAGTTGTCTTCTTCCTCTTCATTCATATCCTCACTATCAATATTGTATAGTTTTGCAATATCAGTTCCTTGCCTCGTGACTACTACAACTTTATTTTTGTTGTTATATTTTCTTGTGTTTTTGTGTTTCGATTTTAGTTTATTATGTTGGTACTCATCATCTGATGTTTCAGTGCTTGAAGTGTCTGAGTCACTTTTATTTTCTTTTTGGCATCTCCTGGCTGCTTGTGGTGTCTCCTTTGGTAATTTTTTTATTATCCTTGCCCCTTTTTGTTGATTGAATCCTTATAATTCATCACTCTTGGATTGAGGTGGTGCATTTCCAAAATATTGTTGTGCCTTATCACAATTAAATAAATTATGCTCTGTATTACCACAAAATGCCCATTGTTTCTTTTTTATCTCCCCAACATTCATTTGCAAAGTGTCCTTGCTTACCACATTTGTAACAACTTGCATCATCTCCTTCTCCTACCTCGGCCTCGACCTCTTCCACCTCTATTTCTCTTTCCGAATTGGGTTCCTCTAAGGTTTCTTGTTTGGGTAATTTAGATATGGAGTATAGGTTTCTTGGATCCTCATCGTTGTTCTCCTTCTGACTAATTTCTTCCACATAGGTCTCTTCAGTATCTCTTCCTAGTGGGATATGTACTGTCTTACTGTTATGAAGAAACGAAATTTCTTCCTTTCTAGAATCTATAATTCCATTAGCGTTCAAAAACCACTGGAGTGCTAACAACGCATTAAATGAATCAAATGGTTCTTTCATTGCTACTATTTCGAAGTCTATTGTTTGTTTAACTCCCATTATGCTGACTTCTACTTTCTTCCATGTCCCTAATGTGCCCATGACTGGTCAATCGGTTAAATTGATGTTATAAGGAGTTACCTCTAGTTTTGGTCTACCCAATGATTCCCAGACCCTCTTCGACAGCATGTTTACATCAATGCCTAGATCTACCATTAGTTATTTAATTCTTTTGTGATTTATGTAGGCGGTAATCGTCAAAGATCTAGTTTTCCATGTGTATTTTATTTTCATCATTTTCCCTATCTGTGGGATTGGGTTTTCATTTTTATTCTAGTACTTACAAAACTGTTTGAGTTTTTCTAATAAGTTGTTATGTTTGGTCAGTCGTGTAAGTTGTTTTAGTGCCACTACTTCTTTAGAAAAGAAATGATTTTTTTGTTGCTCTTTTTGTTGTTCTTTGGTTATTATTTGTTTAGATTTTTCTATAATTTTGTCGTGGTGGTGTTTATTAGGGAAGAAGATGTCTTCTTCCTCTTCATTTGTATCCTCACTATCAATATTGTATAGTTTTGCAGTATCAGTTCCTTGCCTAGTGACTACTACAACTTTATTTTTGTTATATTTTCTTGTGTTTTTGCGTTTCAATTTTAGTTTATTATGTTGGTACTCATAATCTGATGTTTCAGTGCTTAAATTGTCTAAGTCACTTTTATTTTCTTTTTGGCATCTCCTAGCTGCTTGTGGTGTCTCCTTTGGTACTTTTTTTATTATCCTTGCCCCTTTTGTTGATTGAATCCTTATAATTCATCACTCTTGGATTGAGGTGGTGCATTTCCAAAATATTGTTGTGCCTTATCGCAATTAAATAAATTATGCTCTGTATTACCACAAAATGCCCATTGTTTCTTTTTTATCTCCCCAGCATTCATTTGCAAAGTGTCCTTGCTTACCACATTTGTAACAACTTGCATCATCTCTCCTTCTCCTACCTCGGCCTTGACCTCTTCCTCCTCTATAACCATTGTATTGGCCCCTTTCATCGTTATTATAGCTATTTGTGTATGGTAATTGATTAGGGTTTGTATTTTATAGTGTATTTATATTTCTGTGGTTTCCCCAACTAGGGCCTTTGTATCCATGATTCCGATTGTAGAGGGGTCTTTCTTCCAATCCATTAACATATGACATGTCCTAATCAATTGTTCTGTTATTGCTGTGTGTGTTACACCCAGGTTCATGGTCCTCATCCTCAATCTATAGTCTAAAGCATTGTGATGGACAGTCTTCGGTTTCATGGTCGTCCCACTCACTTCAGATGCCGCAAAGTACTATATTGCTCTTTTAAGGAATTGTTTTAAGGTCTACCCTAAGTGCGGTAGCCTTCTTTTCACCTTTCATCATGGGGCACTCATTTCTTATGTGCCCTTCTCTAGTATAGTATGTACACCATATGTTAGGTCTATATTTCTGCAAACTGTTTTCCTTTCTAGATAGTATTCCCTGTTTCAACTTTAGTTGCTCCAATTCTAGTTTTAATTTTTCAATCTCTTTGTTTTCCTTCTCTTTTTCTGTTCTTCTCCATGTTTGATTTTCAATGCAACATGCTAAGGTTACTGCTTCACAATAGGTTGTAAAGTCTTTGCCATCAAGGATGTTCTTATTTGCGGAGCTAATCTTGACACAAACCATTCAATTCTTTGTTTTTATGTTAATGGTTCCTCCTATTTTCTAGAGACTTCTTTAAATCTCTTATCAAATTCCTTGATGGATTCACCATCTTTTTGTACGAGGTCCCTCATCTTGCTAACTCCTTCAATAGGGATTTCTGAATATTCAAAATTATCCAAGAATTCTTTTTTAACCCCATCCTATGTCTTATCATGTTGTGGGTAATTCTTCCTATACCAATTCAAAGCATCATTCCTCAGAGTCCCCACAAAGTCAAATAACTTAGTTTGGTCTTTGTTTATGTTCTTTCTCTTCCAAATTAATTCCAAAATGAATATATGTTTTGCAGCCTCTTTGGCGTCTTTGCTGAATACTGGCAACTTGATGGGCGAATCCATTTTAGATTGTGTTTGTTCTTTTGTTTCTTTGCAGTGGAGTTTTCCTTATGATATTTAAAGTCCCTAATCATTTCTTTACTATTACCTAATAACATATCATTGACATACAAAGTGATAATGATAAAATAATCAATATTTTACTTATAACAAACATAATGAATTGGTTTAGACCTAACAAACCCTAACCCTATAACATATGAATCAGACATTTTAACAACATTCTAGGAGATTGCTCTAAACCATAAAGGGATTATTCAACCAACAAACCAAATTTTCCTTACCCTTCTCAATGTAGAGCTCTGGTTGTGACACGTAGATCTACTCTTCTAAATCACCATGCAAGAAAATTATTTTCACATCCATATGCTCAACTTTAAGATTAAAAACAACACAAGCTAATAGCACTCTAATATATGTCAACTTTGCAACAAGGATGAAAATCACATTAAAATCTATTCCTTCAACTTGGGAATAACCTTTGCCAACCAACCACACTTTGTAGTTTTCAATGTTACCATTAGAGCCCTATTTCTTTTTGTAGGCAACATGTTTTCGTCCTTTAGACAACTAAACCAAGTACCATGTATCATCCTTCCTTAGTGCAACATCTCCTCATCCATGGTCGATTTCCAGGACTTGCAATCATCCATTTCCATTGTCTTTTTAACTTTTCTAGGCTCATCAATGTTACTCAACAAAGTAAATATACATCGAAAATCAAGTAGCCTATACCTTTTTGGTTGCCTTCTCTCCCAAGTGAAACTCCTCAAAAGATGAGGTGGAGATTCCACTTCTTCCAAAATCTCTAAGATCTCCATATTTTCCTCATCTAGTCCAACCTAAACATCTAGTTCAACATCTAGTGCAACCATCTTAGTCTTTGGTTGTAGATTTACAACTTTCTTCCCATCCTCGTTTGGCTACTCAAATATAGTGGATGATTTGACCTCCCTATAAATCACATTCTGATTGTACAGAATATTTTGGCCACAAGATCCCAAAGCTTGTACACTTCCATATTGATGCCACCAAGATACAACCAAATACACAAAGATGTTGAAGTGGGGAATTTTTTCCCATCCAAACCTCCATGGGAGTTTTCTCCATAAGCATTAATTTAGGAGAATTGTTGATTAGGTATCATCTAGTAGCAATCGCTTCTAACCGGAACTTCTATTTCAAGATGAACCCATTGAGCATACTCCTAGCCCTCTCCATCATCCTATTCATGTATTTTGCAACTCCATTCTACTGAGGGGTATATGGAGTTGTCTTATGCCTTTCTATTCCATTCTCATTACAAAATCTATTAAACTTACAAAACAATACACACCATTGTTGTCAATTCTCAAGACCTTAATCTTTCTACTAGTCTAGTTTTCCAAGAGAGCCTACCTTGGATTTACTTTTGAGAAAATATACGCATGTCCTCTTAGAATAATCATCAATAAATGATACATAATACAAAGATTTTGACATGGAAGGAACATATACATGACCAAATACATTAGAATAAATATGATCTAGCAACCTAAAATATTTATAAGAACTAGAATAAAACTAAACACCATTCTACTTTCCATAAATGCAATGTTTGGAAAAATCAAACTTAAGAGAACAATTGGTAAGTCATCTACAAGATTTTTATTTTTCAAGGTTCGTAGACCTTTCTCACCAATATGACTCATGCTAGTGCCATAACATTGTCTTCTCGGAGATAACTTTCTATATAAGGTAAGAGCATGCTTAGGTACCTAAAATGCACAACCATCAAAACTAGATACAACAAATCTTCTTGTTATAGGTTCAAATGACTAAGCGTAGGCTTACAAATCTCTTCATTGCATGTATTGAAGGACTATTGCACTATATGTAAGTGCTTGCATCAAGTCAAAATAGAATACCAACTTGAACCTCCTTTGTGAGCACCATAGCTCCTCACACCATCTTACAGCCTCTATTGTTGAAGACTACCTACACACTCACATCATTCATTTTACTCAAATAATAGGTTCCACGTCAAATGAGGGATGTGCATGATTCCAATAATCTCTTTGATCCTCCCATCAAAAAATTAAATCTTGACTCTTCCATGACTTTGTTGACATATGAATTTTTTTTATTAAAATAAGTAGGAAACAAGGGTCCTGGTCCCTTTACAAGCAAGCCCCTAGGGATGGAAAAATAGGCCTAATAGGCCAACAATAATAGAACAACAACACAAGTATAACAACCCAACTAAAAAATAAAGAAAAGGATCTACACTACTTTAGATCCTGATCTATCAAACCTAACTCCCTTGACTCTAGGGTGCAAAGCAACAACAAAGCTAGGAAGACCTTTCTTCTTTCATTGAACCACCGTACATGAAAGCTCGGAGTCAATATCTGTAGAGCAAGGTGAGAGGGGATACTCACCCAAAGCCGCGACCAAGGAGGTCTCGAGGGGACCTCAACAAACATCGTAGCCCAAGAATCCACCCGAAGAGAAGTCGAACCAGAAGTAGGTAAATCCGAAGAAAATGTTGGAACAAAAGTAGTAGCATTCTATCCCAAAGCAGCAAGAGTCGACAAGGGAGCTGAGAGATGATCAAAAGAATCCAGAGAAGTCATGGGGATCACTACAGCCTCAACCGCCAACACCCCCTCAAGAACCACCTCATGAGGGTGTTCACCTTCCTAAGAGGAACCATCCCCCTGAGATGAACCAACCTCATGGGAAGCATTGATAGTCAAGTGATCTAGGAGAGCATCCTTTGACCAAGTTGCAATGCCCTTACGGTGCAAGAGAGGACAACCTAAAGCCAAATGACCAATAGTGAAACAATGTCTACATCTGAAGGGGATACCCTCATAATCTAACAGTTGTTTCTGAGGCCTATCCCCTACCAGCAAAACATCTCCATGTATGGGTTTGGAGATGTTAATATCCACTAAGATGTGGGCAACCATGGAATGCCCCATAAAAGAAGTAGAATCTACCTTCAGGAAACAACCGATAGCATTACCAATGCCCTCAGCATGAATCTTCCCAAAATTGGAGAGGGAGATTCAGAAGCCAAACCCATATTGATCTAATATTAAGCAGTTCGATGAGGGGATTGAAGGAAAGAGCCCAAGGTTTGATGGATAGGGAGTGCTCACCCCACATCCAAACCCTATCATCTAGCACTAAGTCTCGTTGCTCAGAAGAAGCAAAAGTCACAATGAAGAATCTTTGTGCATAGGGAAAGAGCTCAATCTTTTCATCTACAAACAACTTCCAATATTCCATGACCCATTTGTGGAGATCAGGAAGAGAGGGCCATAATCCGTTGAATCTGCATATCACACCTCTGTTGTGATTAAACTCCTCATTTTCTAAGACCTCAGAGCCACACACCACAACAGGGGAAGAATGGGCACAAGGAAATGTATGAAATCCACCAAGGGATGGGTGGACCTGAGTTTTCAAGCCATTTACAACCTCAGAGAAGGACCTCTGAGGGCGTCCAGGAAATCTTCGTCCAGCAGAACCAGCTTCTTGAGACTGCACAAACCTTGTAGCCGTCACAATGCTTGTACCTGCAAAAGAATCTGGGAAAATAACGCAGAGATCCTGAGTGCTCTTCTCAACGCTCTGCATGCCAAAAGATTTATCTTCTCCAAAATCAGCATAAAACACACCCTCACCACTCAAACTAGATGCGTGAGCGTGAGCGGGAATTCCTCTGTTCAAACCTGACGTGAGAGCTCATGTGAGCAAGAGCCATTTGCTCTCTTTTTTTAAACCAAGAGGTTTGAAACTTTGGTTGTTTGCACTATAGGCAGAAGCCCCACCATTTCACCATAGGGTCTCCCCTTTTGGAGGTAAGCAACCTCAATTTTTGACGTGATAGAGGGTGACCTTGTGAGGTTTGAACCTTGTTTGTTGGCACTACAAGCAAGAAGCCCCACCATTTCACCAAAGGGTCTCCCCTGTTGAGATATGAATTGTTGTTAAAGTATACCTTCCCACATATTTCTCATAATCTAAAAACCACTCTCAATAGGGAGTCATGTGGAAAGAAGCTCCAAAGTCTATCAACCATGTATCTTCACATGCATGTGTTGCCAAGGCCACAACAAAGGCATCTCTTGCATCCTCCTAAGAATATTTATCAGAATCATTACCATATTCAACCTTTTTCTTCTTTTTCTCCTCCTTCCAATCTCTTCTGAAGTGGTCCATCTTTCATAGTTCCAATATTTTGCCTTGTACTTTCTAAGAGACTTAGATCTCCCACAAGATTTAGATTTGCCTTTGTCCAAGTCTCCTTGCCTTTTTCTTTAGATCGCCCATGAATAGCCAAGGCCTCCTTGGTGGATTCGCTAGCCTTTCTCATCTCCTCTGAGATAAGAGCAATCATGATCTTAGCAAGCACCAATTTTGAGACACTGCTTCAAATAGCCATTACTAAGTTGTCATGTGAGTCTAGTAAAAAACATAGAAGGGTCATTCATCGATCTACCTTTTCCATATTCACACCCAAGGATTGTAACTAGGTTATAATCATGTTGAACACATTTAAGTGCTTAGCAACAAAATCATTTTCACCTTGTTGAATACTAAACGGTGGGGTGAATCAATATTCTAAAATTTAAACAATTAAACCAAATACCAACTTTGATAATCAAAAAGCAAAGTAACCACAGAAATACAAGCCATATAAACATGATACATAGACACCAAATTTTTACGTGGAAAACCCAAGAAAGGAAAAAACCACGGAGAGGATTAGCTCTCAATATATATTGCAATCTTTTACAAATGATGATGTTCAGGCTTGGTCACTCCACGGGCCTAGAACATGGTGGCTCACTGCCATGAAGTACAACTAGGTCTAGCAGGCTCACTGCCTCAACCCTAAACCTAGAAAGATTACAATGAGGGCTAGTAAACCCTACTAGTTGCTTACAGCCAAGCTCACTGCCAAGTACAAGTGAAGTTCTATAAGAAATATGAATACTGTAACAGCATCTATCAATATGCCAGGGTGCAGTCATTTAGCAACTAAATACTGAATCTTGAGTCTTCATCATCACTAGTCTTCTATCTCTGCTATGCTATTCTTATATTCGCATCAATCACATCCACACAATACTTCTTCGCACACTTTACACACGCTACCAAAACGAAATTCATCGGATATATATATCCACATCATGATTTAATCCATAATTAGGGTGGCATCCAAAATATGAAACGTGTATACAAAGAGTTGTACTCTGTCGGCTTAATCTTGTGTTCAATCTGCATGCAGACTCAAACAAGCGTGTACTGGTCTTCACATAGGTCGGCCCTAATCATATAACCACTTAGACTAATTATCCAGCTGCTATAACTTCTCCGCATAAGGATCTGTTAGTAATAATTTATGTTTGGGGTTTTGAGTGAGGCCTCTTCCCAAAAATCTAAAATTCCTAATATTTTGGCCCCTACAATTATCAAAAATGCAAGAAATCAGTTGTGTGCAGGTTAAAATGGCAGTGGCAGGTCGAGAGATCCTATTGACCCTTTAAAAAAAAAAAAGTTACATGCATTTAGAAGTGCATATCGAGCCACAGTCTCCAGCTTCTAAATGTTTCTAACAATGGCTGAGAGGGTCTAATTATGCCAGTGCCGCGGGACCACCAAGTGTTATGCCCCAATTTAAATCTGCGCCTTTGTTTTTGCTTCCCGCGGAGCATGCCATGTGTCAGCAGCAGAAGCAGCCCCTTTATAAAGTTTCAACTGAGCGCGGAAGGCGCCACGTGTCGGCTTCCGCCAAAGTTTCTATGCAGTTTCTAAAAGTTTCAAGAGTGCCACGGAATGCTCCACGTGGAGGCACCCGAGGGACACAAAAGAAAGCAACTCAAGAGCGCCGTGGAAAGTGCCAAGTGTCGCTGTCCGCTTGAGTTTCAAAAAGTTTCTAAGATGCAGCGGAAGATGCCACGTGCCCCTTGAGGTTGCTGTGGAAGCTGACAAGTGTCGGCCTCCGTGATAGTTTCTATTTGTTTCAAAGTTTGGCACAGACAGGGTGGGTCCTAGTTAAGAGTTGCTGTTGTGGATGGTACCAAGTGGCAACTTCCACCTGAGTTTCAAAGAGCCCCTCTTCTCTAATGTTTCTGCAAGTGCAGAAGGCACCAAGTGTCAAACAACGGGGGCACTTTCTATATGTTTCAACAGGTGTGCGGAAGGCACCATCTGTCCCTTATAATTGCTGTGGAACTCGCTAAGTGTCAGTTTCCACAGGCTAATTTCTATTTTATTTCAACGGTAAGTGAAACATGGAGGTGGGCCCCAGCATAAATATTAAGTGAGGCGGAGAGTGACGCGTGGCGGAGGGGGTCCCAAGACTTGAATCCTTGTTTCTCTCTCAAGTTTCTTTCATGTTTCAAGAGCGTTGCGAACGGTGCCAAGTGTCGGCATCCGCGTAGGTCCCAACAAGTTTCTTCTATGTATCTCAGGAGGAGTGCGGAAGGCGCCACGTCTTGGCTTCCGCATATATTTCCGACAGAGGTTTCTCAAAAGGCAATGAGAAGCGATGGGTCCCAGCGATAGAAACTTCAAGTGCCTACGTGGCACGATCTGGTTGGCTGGTGACTTTTTAGCATTTTTTGGGGCCGTAGA